>CM074186.1:14314626-15742175 GCA_037179385.1 Holothuria scabra
AATTTACAACAATTAATCTTAAATCTACTTACAATCTTTTAAAGCTTAAGGTATCACTCTTTGTCCAAGGGGTAGTGTTGTTAGCGTCGATTGTACAGCAGCACAGCGTAGGACTCAGTTCCGCGAAGGCAGGATGAAGACTATAGTGATCGGTAAATGGCGACACAATTACAGCGTTAAGCGGCGAAGCAGGCGTCTGGTCTCTGTATTATCTGTGTATCTTCTGTTCTCTTCTCTCCCTTGTCACACTTCTTGCATGACCTTTTATGTCCCTGGTAGTTCTTCCAGAAAAGTCTGGAACTTACTCTTATGGAAACGTCTCGTTTGATCTCGTACAAAACAAACAGCGAACGTTCTGGGCTCAGTAACCCATAACCACAAGTTGGCTATTATTAGGCCATTACATCATACAGTAGTTTCCAGTAACTGTGCGAATGTTCTCTGGGGTTACCCGTTGAATATGCTTGAGAGACAACACCGATGCTAGCACTTTCTAGAACTTTCCACTTGCTCGTCCATGGATTCAATATGGTTGACGTCGTCTCGTAACAATATATATATATATATATAAGGTCGAAATGCTGCGGAGCACTGTTGAAATGTGTAGGTCGAAAAGAGGTAGTAAAAAGTGCTTAAAAGTTTGCGGAAAACTCCACGACGTTTCGGGTATAAACCCTTCATCAGGTGGCAAAAACCAAACTGAACAACCAACAGTAACAATTGGACACGACAAACATCAAATCCGAAGCGATCGCTGTAAAAACAGAACCGGACGAAAGTGACTGTCAGAAAACATGAGTGCGAAGGATGAAACACAAATCAAAAAAAGAAAGAGAGCGTCCTGGATGAAAAAATGCACGGAAAAATCGAACAGGTTCTTAAAAAAGGGAAAACAGGAGACAAAAACTAGCTCCGGAAAAAAAAGAAAAACTTGTAAATAAGGCCTACACAGAAAAAAACGAGCACGAACGGGTAAGTGTAAAAGGAGTAAAAACTGGTACAAAAAGGGGGTGAAAATTACAAAAGGTCAATTCTAACGTTAAGCCCGTGTGGAGCGAGAGTACCTAGCCTCATGATCAGTCGGTTTTCAGCACTAAGGCGGTCACGATCGGAGCCTCGGCACATTACAGCTGCCGTAACGGTTAAATGCTGTATTGAACAAGGTGAAGGGGGATTGAAATGTGCAGCCACCGGGTATCCATGGAGATTCTGTTTGATGGACCTAAGGTGCTCGGTGACTCGATCCGCGAGGCGGCGCTTGGTCTCTCCCACATACAACGAGTTACATCTCCCACAAGCTAAAATATACACTACATTTGAGGAAATGCAGGAGAATCTTTGTTTGACAATAAAGCTATTGCCGTTGGGGCCAGAAATGTTGACGAGGTCGTGTTTGCCGACAACTGGACATGTATTACACCTCGGACGGTTACATGGAAAGGTACCAGCCGTGTCGTCGAAAGAAGTTTGTGGGTGGGAAGCCCGAACTAAATGGTTGGCTAAATTTTTCTCAACTCTAAAGGCAGTGATGGGGGGTTCCGGGAAAACATCACGGGTTGAGGGGTCTTGTCGGAGCAACTTTACATTTTTGTGGATAGCGTGTAAAATAGGACGGATCGAAGGGTGATAAGAAATAACTAAAGGAATACGTAGATTGGTACCAGATTTGCTCGATCGTGACCGCCTTAGTGCTGAAAACCGACTGATCATGAGGCTAGGTACTCTCGCTCCACACGGGCTTAACGTTAGAATTGACCTTTTGTAATTTTCACCCCCTTTTTGTACCAGTTTTTACTCCTTTTACACTTACCCGTTCGTGCTCGTTTTTTTCTGTGTAGGCCTTATTTACAAGTTTTTCTTTTTTTTCCGGAGCTAGTTTTTGTCTCCTGTTTTCCCTTTTTTAAGAACCTGTTCGATTTTTCCGTGCATTTTTTCATCCAGGACGCTCTCTTTCTTTTTTTGATTTGTGTTTCATCCTTCGCACTCATGTTTTCTGACAGTCACTTTCGTCCGGTTCTGTTTTTACAGCGATCGCTTCGGATTTGATGTTTGTCGTGTCCAATTGTTACTGTTGGTTGTTCAGTTTGGTTTTTGCCACCTGATGAAGGGTTTATACCCGAAACGTCGTGGAGTTTTCCGCAAACTTTTAAGCACTTTTTACTACCTCTTTTCGACCTACACATTTCAACAGTGCTCCGCAGCATTTCGACCTTATTTTATATAGCTTTATGCTTGTTTTGGCTGTGATTTTTAGATCTTTTCAACTGTTCAACTTGATATTCTTGTTCGAACCGATTTTGCCGGTCCGATCTTGTCCGTCTGTGAGTGCGTGTGAGTTTTCACATTTTTGAAACGCTGTCAACGTTATTTTTCTCATTTTACTACTTTTTTACTTCCTGGGGAAGGAAGCATCTTTTGCATCATTCTGTACTTTATTGATTGTCTTGATAGCCCCCGTTTTTTGTTTACGGTACGTTTTTTTTTATCCAGATCCAGCCCTTTCCTCCGCTTTGATCGTGTCCGTTTTGTAGCATTAGGCGTTTGCTCCTTGTGTTGAAACTGGTCACTTTTTGTATTTTTTAGTACTTTTTCACTCCAGCTGTACCTTTTTACCCCTTGTTCCCATCCCTTGCTCTGTAGAACCCTCCCTTCTTAGTTAATAATCATTATTTGTTTTTTTCCCCTTATGTTTTGGTCTCCTGTCGTACAGTTTACAGTTTCCTCGTGTCCATTTTCAAGCACGTGTACAGAACCTAACTTTCATTTTATTCACGGCCTCATGCCTAGCCTAAAACATTTCGTTTCGAATCTCCGCAGGAGATTTACGGAGGAAGTTTCCTACTACCCAGCCCAAAGTTTTCCCATTATTTATTCTCTCGCCATGGCCACCTTTGGTAAAACCAGATTTGCCAGCCACATTAATTTTTTGGGAACTTGTCTTCGTAGACATGTAATTCCTAGAGGTTTCAGACTTAATTTTCACGTTCAGTCCGAGTACGATTTTCATTTTAGACGGGACACCTCACGATACTTACGTTCGTGTTCTTTTAGTCTGATACGTTATACCATTCGTAGCATGGAAAGGAAGAAGGCTTCTTTTGACACTACCATTGAGGAAAAAAAGTCACTTCTTTTTGAAACCTTACCCCAAGCTGCAGAGGTTCGCTTCCTTATTCATATTTACAATCGTAGACTACATAACTTCCTACAAGACTCCAAAGCCAGGACCTTGGCTAGCCTGTTGCCCAAATCCCCGTCCACCGAATTCGAACCTAACATTAATAACCAGCCAGACACCAAGCTTGTAGTCACTATTCCGCCCGATCTGGAACTCTCTTCCTCTGAGCGCTCAGTTTTAGCGAAAGGTCTCAACTTTGTTCCACTGAACCCCCTTCCTGATGAGTTTTCCATACGCAGAGACGTTTCGTCTTTCTGTAGGAAACTCCGCCTTCGCTACCATTTCGGGATAACAGACCATCAGGATGATACACCCTCAGAGGAAGTTCCCAACCCCGCCAACCCTGTCCGTTCCTCCTGGACACCCAAGCCAGGAGAAAATCCCACCCTTGACAATGTAATCAATACCATTTACAAAGATGTCAACGATCTCCTCCCCCCTAAAATGACCGCACTGCGGAACCTTCGTCCTGAAGAACGAGATGCCATTTTATCCCTCAAAAGTAACAGGGATATCATTATTAAACCAGCTGACAAGGGTGGTGCTGTCGTGGTGTGGCGGAAGGACCTGTATATTGCTGAGGCCAACAAACAGCTATCCGACCAAAGTGCTTATTTAGAACTTCCCGCTGACCCCACTCCTGAGTGCCAAAAGTTAGTTAAAAACACTTTGACCCAACTCATGGACAATAAACAACTACCCCAAAACGCTACTTCTCTACTCCACCCTTGCCCACAGATTTCTAACTTCTACCTGCTTCCCAAAATCCACAAAGCCAACAACCCTGGCAGACCTATCGTCTCTTCACACAGCTGCCCCACCGTACTTATTTCTGAGTATGTGGATTCTGTGCTCTCCCTTTAGTTTCAGCTTTGCCGTCGTTTGTTCAAGACACGCCACATTTCTTGAGACTTATTCGTGACTTTGAGTTTCCTGAAAATTGTGGAGAACGTCTTTTATTCACCATGGATGTGTCCAGCCTCTACACGTCAATTCCTCATAATGCTGCCTTAACAGCTATCCGTTACTACCTAGACAAACGGCGTGATCCCCTTGTACCGACTGACACCTTCCTACGTTTAACGGAACTTGTTCTCAAGCAAAATTGTTTTCAGTTTAATGGGCGTTTTTTCCGTCAAGTTAAAGGAGTGGCCATGGGAACCAAAATGGGTCCCTCTGTTGCCTGTTTGACCATGGGCCACTTTGAAGAACAACTTTTTTCTCAGTATACCGGGCCACGACCTATACTTTACAAAAGGTATATTGATGATATTGTAGGATTTGCCTCTGGATCCCGTCGTGATTTAGAAACTTTTATCGACTTTGTTAATTCCTTTTACCCCTTTTTGAAATTTACCCATTGTATCTCGGACTCATCTGTTGTTTTTCTCGACCTTAAACTGTCCATCAACAACCATACAATTACCTCTAACCTACACTTTAAGCCAACCGACTCGCATAACTACCTTTTGTACCCTTCCAATCACCCCAAATCTTGCACTAAATCTATCCCTTATTCCCAGCTCTTGCGAGCCAGACGAATTTGTTCGGAGGATTCTGACTTCTCTACTGCCTCTGAAGAAATTTTGTCCTTTTTTGAAAAACGCCAGTACCCTGCCAAAATTCTCTCTAATGCCCTACGCAGAATTCAAGGAACCAGCAGAAAGGAAGCCTTGGAGAAAAAGAGCAAATCTGGTACCAATCTACGTATTCCTTTAGTTATTTCTTATCACCCTTCGATCCGTCCTATTTTACACGCTATCCACAAAAATGTAAAGTTGCTCCGACAAGACCCCTCAACCCGTGATGTTTTCCCGGAACCCCCATCACTGCCTTTAGAGTTGAGAAAAATTTAGCCAACCATTTAGTTCGGGCTTCCCACCCACAAACTTCTTTCGACGACACGGCTGGTACCTTTCCATGTAACCGTCCGAGGTGTAATACATGTCCAGTTGTCGGCAAACACGACCTCGTCAACATTTCTGGCCCCAACGGCAATAGCTTTATTGTCAAACAAAGATTCTCCTGCATTTCCTCAAATGTAGTGTATATTTTAGCTTGTGGGAGATGTAACTCGTTGTATGTGGGAGAGACCAAGCGCCGCCTCGCGGATCGAGTCACCGAGCACCTTAGGTCCATCAAACAGAATCTCCATGGATACCCGGTGGCTGCACATTTCAATCCCCCTTCACCTTGTTCAATACAGCATTTAACCGTTACGGCAGCTGTAATGTGCCGAGGCTCCGATCGTGACCGCCTTAGTGCTGAAAACCGACTGATCATGAGGCTAGGTACTCTCGCTCCACACGGGCTTAACGTTAGAATTGACCTTTTGTAATTTTCACCCCCTTTTTGTACCAGTTTTTACTCCTTTTACACTTACCCGTTCGTGCTCGTTTTTTTCTGTGTAGGCCTTATTTACAAGTTTTTCTTTTTTTTCCGGAGCTAGTTTTTGTCTCCTGTTTTCCCTTTTTTAAGAACCTGTTCGATTTTTCCGTGCATTTTTTCATCCAGGACGCTCTCTTTCTTTTTTTGATTTGTGTTTCATCCTTCGCACTCATGTTTTCTGACAGTCACTTTCGTCCGGTTCTGTTTTTACAGCGATCGCTTCGGATTTGATGTTTGTCGTGTCCAATTGTTACTGTTGGTTGTTCAGTTTGGTTTTTGCCACCTGATGAAGGGTTTATACCCGAAACGTCGTGGAGTTTTCCGCAAACTTTTAAGCACTTTTTACTACCTCTTTTCGACCTATATATATATATATATATATATATATATATATATATATATATATATATATATATATATATATATATATATATATATATATATATATATATATATATATATATATATATATATATATATATATATATATATATATATATATATATGTATATATATATATATATATATATATATATATATATATATATATATAAGGTCGAAATGCTGCGGAGCACTGTTGAAATGTGTAGATCGAAAAGAGGTAGTAAAAAGTGCTTAAAAGTTTGCTGAAAACTCCACGACGTTTCGAGTATATACCCTTCATCAGGCGGCAAAATAATAACTGATCAAAAAAAACGATATTCAAAAGTTATTGGCAATCCCTTTGTAAAGAGGTTGTACGCTTGACGTCGGCGCGTTTTGGTTTGGCTTGCTGGATGGATGTTGTCATGGGTAGTGCGTGTGTTACCAGTGCGTCCGCACTACAGGGACTTAGAAACGATTGTAAGGAGTTGATGGGGACATAACAAGACACACAACGCGTTGGCGTAGGTGCTTGGCCTTTTTACGCGCGCCGATCGAGTTGTATCGGCAAGCGTTTGTTGTTACTTTTGAATATCGTTTTTTTGATCAGTTATTATTTTGCCGCCTGATGAAGGGTACATACCCGAAACGTTGCGGAGCTTTCTTCCGAATTTCAGCACTTTTTATCATTCCAATCTGTTTACCTTCATACTTTACCAGTGCTACGCAGTATTCGACCTTATATATACGTATATATATATATATATATATATATATATATATATATATATATATATATATATATATATATATATATATATATATATATATATATATATATATATATATATATATATATATATATATATATATATATATATATATACATATATATATATATATATATATATATATATTTATATATATATATATATATATATATCATGGTGAAGTCCGTGCGTTGGTGGAAAATAAATACACAAAATAAGCAGAAAAAGAGCAATGCCTCTGCCTCTTTTGTGTGACAAGTGTCCGACGATCTCTTACATAGGTGAGACCTCCTCCAAATTTAGGCTAAGATTCAACAACCACAAATCTAGCATTCGTAACAAAAGCACCGGCTTCCCTGTCGCAGAACACTTCAACAAACCCCTCCACAGTGTGAACGATTTAAAATTCGCGATATTGATGGGAGGCTTTTCTACAACTGAGATTCGTAAAAAACAAGAATTAAGGCTAATCTTCAGGTGTGAGAGTCACGTCCACGGTCTTAACCGTGACCTTTCATTCATGGCCAACAAGCGTGACCGCTGATCAGGTCGCTTGTACTTTCCTCTCCGTAACATTGTTAAGCTTTCCATTATACTGTCGATAAGGAATCTAGGAGGTTCGAAACGTTCAGTTTGTACATATTCTGTATTTTGTTACTATTTGCTTTTTGTTCATCTATAAAGCACGGGATTACAGAATGTACCATCGTTTTCGTTTTTCTTGGTTGGTGGCAGAGGCATTGCTCTTTTTCTGCTTATTTTGTGTATATATATATATATATATATATATATATATATATATATATATATATATATATATATATATATATATATATATATATATATATATATATATATATATATATATATATATATATATATATATATATATATATCCCATACATGTAATGAATGATCATTGGTTAATTACCTATTTGGCCCCACGTTTTTCCCTGAACACTTGAACACTTATCTGCCTAAAGAGCTGGGTTCCAGATGTCAGAGGGCAATCCCGTATCGGCCCACATTGAAAACTTTGTTCGCTCTAGATTAGTTAGTTAGTTAGTTATTCAGATGAAGTTTTACGACCCAAATTCCAACCTACTGGTTCAGCTCGAGCCGACCACGCTCTAGAGAAGAACCGCCTACTCCCGTTGATGGCTGGGTAAGGAAGCGTGATAGCTAGCGCTCGCGCTTTACCAACTCCCGGAACATCTTTTGCGTAATGGGTGAATATTTTTACACGTATTAATACATTACGTGAGAAACTAATGTTTTATCATTCGAACGTGAGATTTTGCGTGTCTCTGCAAGAGAGTTGACATCCTGCATATTTTTGTTGTAAACTCTAGAGAAATTCCACTCTTTTCTCACCCGGTAATTCCTCCCATTTAGGCTCTTACCCAAAAGATATTTTCACATAGTCGTCCGCTATTGTAAAAAATAGATATGCCCATACTAAAGAAACCTTTACCTTGGAATGCTGCATACTTACATGCATGAGATTGCGACCTTCATTTACAACATTCACCCCTGCACTTTTCTTTTGGTTGCAATTGCCTTCAGTGAATTCACAAAGTCACGTAAGCAAAGTGTGTAGAGTTCGGGGTGGACAACCTACGGCCAGCGGGCCGTCCTTCAGTGATTTTTTACTGCCCGCGATAATATCAAGTAAAATAAAAAATGAGTTTGATTCGATAACACAAACCTAGCACAAAACATATAGAAAGGACATCTCAATGGGACTTTTCGATTTTAGGACGGTAGACCGAAGAGGACGAAACGCGCAGCAAAAATCTAGACTGCGCATTAGCAAAAGAGAACATCACTCCGTCCTGTTTGTTTTAAGAACAATCGTCGGCCGATTTAACTTTCAGTCTAGAAAAGGACGGTACATTGGTTGTTATGACAATTTGCCTCTTCTTCAAAACCGAAACACCTTAACAGTCAGGACGGAACAACGCTTGTGCGTGTGTAAAACTCACCGTCCTGATGCTCTACCGTCCTAAATCGAAAAATCCATATTGTTACTGTCAGGTAACAGGTGCGTATTGAAGGGGGGATTTCCCCTCGGCTCCCGTTTTGCCTCATCAACAATAAACAAATACTCGAAAATTGGCATAGACCTAATATTAATCTACGAGGATATTGCAAGTGGGTTTAATTTCAGTTTAACCCTTTTTGAAAAACCCACAAAATATCGACTACTTAGATTCTAATTTGAAGCTTAAGAAATGTCATTTCTACTTGTTAGAAGGGTACCAATTTTTCATAATTTTCCGGCACGGGCCGCGCCAATAAAGGTGGGGCTCCGTTTTGATGGGCTTTTGAGCAGGTACATATTTTAGGGCAAATATTCGCGCCTCGTCTCGCCAAACCCACACGCCTCTTCTAAATGTTGACTTCATTCCCCCTCCCCTTTTTTAAATATCTGGACAGGCCCATTAATTGTTAACCAACTGTGTGGAATTTTGGTCTGTGGTGACTAAAACTTGATATTGTTTTAAATTCTTCAGAATTAAAGGTTCGAAATCATCAACTGATCGTTGGTTATGGGCGGCCCGTTCAATTTTTCATTTCTCATGTCTGATCCCTTCAATCAAAAAGGTTCCCACCGTCTGGTTTTAGTTCATGCCTGGTTTGGTTAGTTATTTTCTCTAAGCAAAACAAAATTCCAAGATAAGTGGTGGTACTTGGTTTGATAAGTGAGTGACAAATTTTCAAATATTTCGAAACTTAGTTCATGATAACACATGACAAACATAAAAAGTGCTTTGCGACCCACTTCAGGCCGCGACAGCAACTAGTTTGGAAAACTATGACAGTGTACTATACACTATGCACTGTACTGTCTGTACACGACATGCACTGGGATCACCAAACACCGCTCGACATTTATCACTCAATGTAAAGTACAAAGCTTTCCAATAAGCCAGTTCGGTAATTTGTTTTGGTGGCTATGCAAGTGTGCACATCCTCCAAATCGTCGAGATAAAGAAACCAACCTCGTACCTACAACACGTGTTTCGAAATTTGAGTTTAGGCCTATATGAAACATTTGTAAAATCATTCATTCTTTATCCATGCATATAACATGTGGAGGGATCTCAAGTGTGGTTTAGAGCAGTGGATTGCGTCTAAATTGTCTTTTTGGTGTAAGAATTTGCATTTTACTCTGCCGTAAACTAGGACCGAGAGTCTGAGACCCCTATTTTCGTTCGAGTTGACTCGACACTTAGATGTCCGTATTGAAAAAAGAGGAAACGTCACACACTATGTGCTTGGTTCGGTTTGTTTACCCCAAGCTGTGCCCCACAATTCCATGCCGTAACGAATTTACGAACCCGCTTATTGCAATAATTTTATGACGAGTGTAACAACCGCTTTTGTCACACCCAACCCAGTCACTTCTGTCACTCGTCCACTTTTGTCCCAACGGAGGCTACGAGTTCTGGAGTACGGGCACATCATTTGCTAACTTTTGTCACAATTCCTGTGAAAAAGACAACAATGTCGGACTGATGGGGCAAAACTAGTGACCTCTGTAATGCAAACATGGGCGATGGTTGTGACAAAAGTGGGTTATGAATATAACAAAAGTGGGCTATGAATGTTGATTGACTGTTGTGACAAAACTCGTGGCCTTTGTTGTGTCAGAAGTGGGCAATAGTTGTGGATGGATTGTTGTGACAATTCCTGTGGTCTCTGTTGGCTCAAAAGTACGCGATGGTTGTGACAAAAGTGGGCGATGAATGTGGAGAACTGCTGTGACAAATCTTGTGGTCTCTGTTGTGTCAAAAGTGGGCGATGATTGGAGGGTCTTTTGTACAAAACTCGTGATTTTTCACTGTGGGAGATGGTTGTGGTGAAAGTGGGCAATGAAATGTGGAAGGAATGTTGCGACAACTTCCAGAGGCCTTCGTTGTGTCAAAAGTGGGCGATGGTTATGATAAAATTGAGCTATGAATTTAACAAAGTGGTTGGATCATGTGAAAAGGTGGGGCTGTCGGTGGTTGATACAGAAGAGTTAGGGTCGTACCACAGTCCGCAAGCCAATTGGGGAGCTTTGCTTTCCCAAGGAATTCAGGCTCGTAGGAAGATGGTGTTAAGAGGCGACATTGTTTTCCCCCTTGTAGAAAAGTTTGAAGTTGTCATTGATTTCACAAATTTCAAATTTACACATTTCGGTCCCCTTTTGGAAGTCTTTTCGTCCCCTTTAAAACTTTGCCTGACCAAGGGCCTCCTTGGGTTTCTGTTCTAGGTAATATTTAAAAATTGGAGTTATCTTCGTGCGTTCGGAGAGTTTTGCTTGGCACGGAAACTTGAGATATAGGAAAACCTACGCACATTACCCTTAAACATGCCCTCGGCATCATTCATTATTTAGAATGCTTATAAATGCTGCTAGACATTTCAAAACTTATTCGATGGCATTAATTAGTTTGTGTCATCACCAACACATTATGCACCAACCAATTCTGATGAGGGTCAACGAATGCTTGCAACGCGAAAATACTTTTGTTTCTCCGTATTTCACCATACCTTACAGCAGTCTTATTCAACTCAGTTCAAATATATTTTCTCATAGGATTGACAAGTGATTGACAAAAAATAACAAGTTGAAAACGAACACATATGGAAGCAAAACATATGAACCACACTAGAAAACAGAATAGACATTTTATCAGTAAGCTAGTGACCCAGCTTAGGATCACCTATAACTAGCTTACTCCCTGTATTGTAAGGCGAAATGAAGATTTGCGCTGCACCCAAAAGGGGCAGCCTACAAAAGAGTACGTTAGGTAAAAAAGGCTTCATAAACTTCACTTCTTGAGAGAAATTGGTTCAACTCAAAATTTTATTTTCTGTCAAAATATAAACAAAAATATTGAAAAGATTGAATATATGAAGGCTGTTCAAAGGAAAATTGGTGCAAAAAACGTAAGAAAGAAAAATTAGTTTTGCGAGACAACTGTTATGTGTAGTCCGCCGCATGAACGGGATTGCGCGAAAAGGGGCGATGCGCACTGTTTAACAAGAAATTTTCTAACTGGCTAACGGTAGCCCTAATGTCTTACCTAATCCCTAACCCTAACAAAGAATACAGTCGATGCAATACAATGGCAACAGCCAATCAAGAAATACCTTGTTAAACATTGCGTATCTACTCGCGAAAAGGGAGTATTTAAGCTAATCCGTATAGAGATCAACCACTTAATGTGTAAAACGTTAGGGTTAGGTTGTGTTTCTTCAATTCACCAAAAAAAAAAAAAACACTGATATCGTTTTCAGTTAGCGCGAAGCCAGTTCTAGGTTTTTGTGTCTGTGCTTAGGATCCCCACCGTTCAGGTGCGTTTCATAGCAATGGGCAAATGCTATTCCAAATAAAGACAATACAAGCTTAGACGGTTGGTGATAGGAATGTTAAAATTCGTCAGCTGTGTGGCCTACATTTTACCATGCATGGAAACTTCAACTTTGGTAAACTTGAAGGAGATGCAGAAGTGTAGTGTTGTGAATCAAATTTCATTTCGAGGACAGACATTTAGGCAATGGTGAACTGGTTTAAACGAAGTCTGGAAAACGAATTCTGGTAAACGAAGTCTGCACAAACGCGAAAGCTTCTAGAAGCATTTTCCGACATAAACAGATTTTATTCACTAATCAGCAACCATCTCGGGTAAAGTCATACCATTCCGTTTCTGATCAATATTCACTTGCCTACCCTTCATGAATAGGCCTAATCGTTTTGTTGGACCCCGCCAATCACCAATGGTCACAGTTGTTTTCGTCGCATTTGTCAACGAAGGCGACTTTCTTAGTGAGTTTTGTTAAATAGACACAATACCCCGTCAGAATGGTCCCGATAATTTTGGACATCAACTTCCCGGACAATTCCTTACGGACACCTCCCCCTCCCCCCCCCCCCGGCCCCTGACATAAGATAGTTCGGTCATTCGTTCACACAAGGAATTGCGGGACACCGCGTTGGATACATGAAACCGAGCTCAGCAGATAGTCTACGGCGTTCCCTTGTTTTCCTACAGTATGTGTTTGCAACACTTCGCATAAATCTGTATAACCAGGGAGGTGTTAACACCTCCCTGGTATAACCATCCCGAGAGAAACTAGTGACTCAGTCCCACTTTACTGCAGATTAAAATGCATATTTTTACACCGCAAAGGTCTTTTATTCAAAGTCCACTGCACAGAACCATGCTTATGATTCCTCTTTATGTCATGGTTGGATTAAGAAAGAACGATATCGCCAAATTTGCATGTTAACTCAAATTTTGGAACACGTGTTGTAAGTGTGGAAAGTTGGTTTGTTTATCCCAACGGTCTGGGGATGTGCGCAAGTGCAGGGCCATCGAAACGAATTACAAAACTCGCTTATTAACTACATTTAACAGTCCAACCTACTTGAACTTCATGTCAACTTAGTAATCGGTAGAGATGTCTGATGGGTGGGGATAACGTGTAAGTTCTTAGTATAACCCCAGTGTGCAAATTATATGAGTCTTCGAGCGTGCAGTGCATGTTTTATTGTTTTGTCTGAAAATTGTGTGTCGTCAGAGCTTAATGTCTGCTTTCTCTTCTGAGAGGAGTGGATTGTGCGACCGGTCTTTAAATTTGCCAGTCCAACTAATTTGGAATGATACATCAGTAATTCATAGGAATACATGGAAGTCCTTGAACCAAGTACTCAGGATAACCTGTTTGGTAGTGGCAACGCCAGAATGTCAAAATGGAAAGGAGGCAAACTAGGGGCAAAGGAACATGTAGGGGAAAAATTTTCTGACGCAGCGCTAAATCTAGCTTAAAGCGGGGGTCGGGCCATGGGACGAAGCCCTGGGAACTTTTAGGTTATAACATATCTCTGGATGAAAATTAACGTTTTTGGTGAGGTATATTATTTCCTTTCGTTTTTTTTTGGGGGGGGGGGTAAACCCAAATCCTAACTGACCTAAGCTGGGGGCAAGTGGGGAAAGGTCAAAATCTGGGGTGAACTACCTCTCTCCTTCCCCGTAGCGCCCCCTCTGCTGTTTGGCCTTTAAATCGGGCTCAACGCCATAAATATTTGGTGCGACTCGGAACGGCAAAGAACAATTATCATTCCAGGAACTCGATGTAAAGATTATGCATGTGACGTCAGCGCGTTTCACTGGATGAAAATGATCAAAGGCAGCCGTTGTGTTACCGAAACGTGCGCACAACAACACCTTAGTAACAATAATCCTAAAATGGACGTCTGGATGGAAATTACAGAGAGGTGCGCAACGCAGTGACGTGGGTGCATAAGTCCTATAGGAATAACGGAATTATACAGTTACAATCATACAGAGGTGGAATCCAGTAGATCCTTTTCCAGATACCAATTACAAAGGACTATGGGACAGAATGTTGGCTTGCATTATTTATTGCTGCAGTAAAATAGGATTGACAAAAATGACGTATACCAAATGCGCATCCCACAATCCTTTGTTAATGTATTTGGGAAAAAAGTTCTACACTCTAAAAACAAAAGGATGAACTAAGTTAATCTCTTATAGAGTGAAGACTGTGAATTCACTCAATTATAGTGTTATTTCACTCCTAAAATAATGAAACTTTCCTCCAGAAAGAGTGAAAGCTCACTCTTTAACTAGTCAGTGTCTGCTGGGATCACTTAACTTTTCAAGAGTACCTCCCTGTAGGCATACAGGAGTGCCGGCACTCCATCAAGAGTGAAACTTCGCTCTTTTGGAGTGAATTCCACTCTTTTTGGAGTGAATTTCCGCCCTTTTGGAGAGAACGTCTCCTTTTTCACTCTTCTAAAGAGTGGAATTTCACTTTTATATTTTAAGAGTGTATGTCCCGTTTTCAGTCAAAGCGTTTTTTCTAAAATTAGTAGTAATTCTGACAGGGTGCATTGATGGACATTCCCCTAGGAGTTTCCAACGAAATAAATATTTAGGAATTACCGGTAGCATCTTTTGGCACTTGGGTCATGGTGGACTTGAATCCACCCATTCCCTTGCTCGCAAAGGTAGCAGTGTCCCGATGGTAGTCCATAGAGCTTCTGCAACAGACCTTATGCACTGACGGCGACAGTCGCAAGTGACTGAAAAATTTGACCAATCAAAATTACTGATTTATGTGCACGTGATATGAATACGGTGAAAGTTGTCTGATGCTTGTCCCAATGACAACTTTTGACGTAACTTTGTGTAAATAGAGTAGAGAAAGGACAAACTCGTAGAAATGTGAGAGCAACGACCTGTACTAAATAACTGTGGAAGCAAAAGCTATTCCTAGAAGGATGATTGGAAAAAACCGTTGAAGCGGTTGCCGAGGCAGTCGACATCACTGGTGAGCTGTAAACTTGCCTAGGCCTAGTACGCTAGCTATACACACTGAAAGTATACTGTTGCAAACTGTATGCTGTTCTGAGCTGTTGTACCGCAATATGTAGGCTATAGCATCAGTGTGCACGTGTAATCGTTCGACTGACAATGCGCGATAGCCAGTCGTATAGTGTGCGTTGCCCTGTCGTGCGACAAAAAATCGAGACGACGATTCAAAACTAGGTCACGACGGTTTAGTTGAGTTGCGATGAGCAAAGTCGTATAGTGTGCGCCAGGCTTTAGGCCCTACTATTTTCTCAAGTTTTTTTTTAAGATTTTATGAAATTATTTACATGAGGGTTATTCACACATACATTACTTTCAAAGTTATTCACTCCTTAAATAACATTTACTCCTTAAATTACAGAAGGGTTATAACTAATTGTACTATTACTAGTATACTGGGCTAACCATGGGTCGATGACTTAACAAACTTCGTAGCCATGAAATGTGAAAACATCTATAAAAAATCAACGAAAATCGATAGCACTTTTTTGTAATATATCTTCCTCCTTGTGCTATATTTTTGTGTTGTTTGGATTGAGTAGCATTATCTGTAGAAAATGCACTTTGAAATGTAGCCACGTGGCAGTACAAGTAGTAATGTGTATTAAGTAATCTTGAGTCAATCACTCCATAAAACAAACAAATAAAATTCTATGAAAAAACACATTTAAGGCGAGTTTTTCAAATAATGATACAGAATAATCTCTTTTCTCTCAGAATTCTCATTAAACACTTCACAAAAGACATCATCATCATCATTTTCAGTAATTTTTGCAAATTTCTGATTCATACTTTTGCCGAAACTTGAAAATCTTTCCATGACAAACATTTTTGCCTTAAACATCAAAAATATGATGGCAGATAATTGGTTTTCATGTTGTTTAAAGAGTATGCATCGCAGGTTATTCTAACATTGTAATCACATCGCAAGTTGCATGCTGCACTGACGTTTAGATTGCAGTGATCGACTCGTGATAGCGATTGACTCATTTTAACTTACTACAACTAGGCTATTACTAACTGCTGTTGAAAAAACTTTTAGCTGTTCCCGATGCTTTTTTCTAAAAGTCCCCTCGACTCTCTGGCGAAGAGCCAAGGGGCGAAAACCAAACATTTACTCCAGAAGGAGTTCTGCTCCCTTTAGGAGCTAAACGTCCCAAATGGACAAGTACGCCCTCTAAGGGCAAGCTGTTCCCGATGGATGCGTTTAAGAATAACATTACCGTTGGTTAATTTTGAGCTTTTGTTTACTAGATATTTATAACTATAAGTTCCTTATGGAGTGTTTTTACTGACGTCACAAGCCCGCCCCTTTGGCGGGCAAAATCTAGTGTAGTACTCATTTAGTGTAGCTAGCTGAGAAGCAGTTAACAACCCACTGTTGATTTTTACCCGGACAGTGGGCGTGGTTACCAATTGTGACGTATCGTGAAAGCAATCTATAGATCTATTCGTGCATCAATAAATCAAAGCTATGATTACAACAGCGGAAGCAATTAGACCGGAATATAACAGGCGCGGTATCAGACATTCCATACAAGGAGGCTGACTTAACAGAAATCAGAGGTGTGAGGGAGTTGCACTGCTAATTTCCTGTATGTTTTATTGTTGATGTGGGGGAAAAGGGAGGGCTGAGGCCGTAAAAGCCCCTTGGATCCGCGCCTGTATAAAAAGGTTTTACAAATAATAATTTTAACAGGGTTGACTACGTATAGTTACGAGTGACAAATCATTTTTCTTAGAGCAAATGTAATGAAGATGAATCCGAACAGCCAGTGGAGACGGCTATTAGTGGTATCCATCAACCTAAATTACTGCATCTTAATGTTGCTGGCAATATGCAATTCTTAACCCTCATATTCAGTGAAATTGAGAGAACCAAGGGAACTTTAGTGTAAAACTATCCATGGTAAAAGTATGCAAAGAATTTGAAAGATTAAAGCTGATGGTCCCCATGCGGTTATGTCCCACTAAATCAGACCATTACTTGAATTGTCAGATTCGTCTATGCTGTTGGACCAGCTGCCACTCTGACGTAACAACTCCCTGGTTGAACCAAGATCCTACCTATGGTAGGAACTTTGTTGGTGCGAGAAACCTTTAAAAGCTTTTAGCCGATGTGGTTGCACGAATGTTCTTTGACAATATTTGAACTTTGCCTTACTCTCTGCTTCTAGGTTTCATTCAAAATCAATTGATGTTTTACATGCTTTATCTTAGTAAGTTAAACATTACTGTTAAAGGGGAAATGCGGTTACCTCATCTTGAAGTAGACTGTTTTTTCATGATTGGCTCCTGAAAGTCATGTGACAATACACTCTAAAACAGTTTGGTAAAATTATCGGGTAGATGCGCACGGTATAACTAAGTGCTTCTCCATTGGCTGTTGTCATTGTATTTAAACGATTGGATTCTTTGTTAGGGTTAGGGATTAGGTTAGGGATTGGCGCTGTCGTTAGCCAGTAAGGGAATTTCTTGTTGAATAGTGCACATCCGGCGCCCCAGACAATCACCAACACTGGTCACGTACATGGCAATACTGAATGTGGGGAAAACTTGTCCAAAATTGTTGAATTTACGGGTGGATTATGTAGTTAGATATCACTTTCTTCCAATGGGGTAACCCCCCACTTGTCTGACCAGTTATAGGAAAATACTCCCCAATTTAAGTATTGTCATATACGTGACCATCGGTTGGTGAGAATTTCACCCGCCTGCGGAGTGTTTTTAGAGTGTGAGACTGCCCTGGTTCATGGTTGGCTTTTGAGAGTCAAGTGACAAAATTTCTTCTCTTAGGGATCAAATGTAAACATTTCAAACAGTTACTGCTTGGTTTACGTTTCACAGTTGACGAGTGGATTTTTGGTTTCCCGAAAGGGAAGTCCTTTGGACTCATGCAGACTACACTTTTGCAAAACATGTGTAGGATCGTGCATTTTAGTGTTGGCTGAAGCTATGGTTTGTAAGCTCAACGATTGAGAATTATTTCTTTGTTTTGTTTTGTTTTCAGTAGAATAGTACCAAGCCAAAGACTGTCTTCATTTTGGATGGTTGAGGTTGTTGTTGCTAGGGTAGATCATTTTTTAGAAGGACATCTGTGTGAATGGTATTGCTGGACACTTAATTTTACCAAATATATAAGGCAATATTTGCCTGTTTGTTTCTTTTTGCAAAAATACTGTGACTTTCATCGGGTATATTTGTACTTTCTGATTGCATAATTGCATAAACATCAAATTTCGTCCAGAAAATATGTCCACATGAGAGTCCACGTCGTGAGCTTTAGATATCACGACGTGGGCGTCAGCTGCAACGTAATGACGCCACAACCTGCGTTTGCCCTGTCATTTAACAACTGAGTGTAACGTTATTTCGCGTTGCGTTCGCAATGGCATAGATAAAAATGACGTCATTTCGTTGTGGCTGAGGTCCGCGTCGTGAAATATTATACTCCCTATTATACGGTATAAAACAAACAAGACAACCAACTTTACTTTACCAATATAGTAAAAAGTCAAGTTTGTTAATAATCACATTTTCAGAGTATATCTGCAGAATAAAATTGAAGACTAATTCTCTTTTCGGTTGCCTACCATAGCTGTTGCACTTCGCAACGACAAAAAAAGTGTGTGATCTGAGTTAGCTGCACTTAGATAAAGTAGCTTTTATCCAGCTACTAACTATCATTTTAAAGACTAGTGTTTATATTACGTCACAGAGAAAGCGCCCTCTACAACTACGTCACCGATCCGTCATGCTGGAGGACAATCAGGCCTAATACACGTGGCTTTGTGTTGAACGCACTGCATAGTGTGCACTGTGGTATGGGCGTGTGTACACATTCACGAGCAAGCGCGTCGTGTTTGGTCTACTACGTGGCAACATGCACTCCTACTGTACATGGACGCCTGTACTGGGAGTATTATATTATAATAATTTCATATGAAAAGTTCCTACAGAGGAAAGCGCGTATCATTACAATTAAGCACAGCAAATACAGGCATCTGGTTGCGCAATGACATGCACTTAGTCAGTTAGATACTTCCATAGCCTGCTTCCAGGAATGTGCCATGAGACGACTGCTCCATAAATCTGAGAGAGTGAAATTAAGAACGAACATTCACTTTTAATGAGTGACTCTCTTCTCATTGAAAGATTTCACTCCAAAAGAGGGACCTTTCGATCTTAAGCTAAGGTAAGCCTACTCGCGGAAAAAATCTAGGCATTGCGAGCGCCTGCCATGCATGTCATACCGTTCAATGTTTATCTCCACAATGATCTCATGTGACGTCAGTGCATAAGTTTCGTTGTCACTAATTTGGTGTGGTCGTGCTCGCGACGTCATTCTTAATGGCATCCGCTGTAGCTGTCCCATAAATGGTATTCAGGTTTATCAATGCGGTCTTATAAAGTACAGAAAATGATTTTCAAATCATTGGTATTCAATTCTACTTATGCTGTTATGGTAATCTGCTTTATTGACAAAGATTTACTGACAAAAGACTTCGAGCAGCTATCAGGATGGAACGAACGATCGGGGAATTCCATCATATAGTATTAACTTACGTTGAAGAGGGCTGTGACGTCGTTATTATGACGTCATTACTCGACCTTTATATCATGTTCTCCACCTCAATGTCATTGGTTGCTACAAATGCAAACAAATATGAAACATTTTCTACAGAATTGTATTTGCGAGCTCGAAACTTTCAATGGACCCAGTTCCTTAAACGTCATTGGTTCATACTCACACACAGACAAACATAGACACACACACCGTTGCACAGCTTCAGAAGAATAAACATTGGGAAATGCGTAAAGTGTTATCCTCCATTACGGTTTTCATACCAGTTGTGAATTCAGTGTTCTTTTTACTAAAGAAAAATGCAGAACATGAGGATAAACGACGATCCATACATTCATACTCATGCACAAAACAAGGAACAGGTACATTTGACCTCCTGACCTAGAATGGCTTAATTTTCCAACTTGTTTATTCACCCTCATCTCTAAAGGAAAAGCGAAACTAATAGTAGCTGTAATGGGAAGACCAATTTGTCATGTCGTAAACGTGTGGGTGTGCAGTTTCTCCGCTATAGCAGTTGAGATAATAACACCTCCCTGAACCCACTTACTTTGGCAGCAAAAAACCGTAAAAGATGATTGTGCGGTACGCGATTTTTTTCCCCGAGATAAGAATGGCCAAATCGTGCTAATCGACGCGCCGAATTCTTTCAATCATAAATCCAAAATGACAACTTTCCGCCTATTTTTTTGTCTTTTAATTTCAGCGTATGATAAAAGAGAACACGCCAAATATCCCTCATAGACTTGAGCCTACCCAAAAATATGATGATAATTTTTAATGTTACTAAAAATGCACAGAGTATAGTCTGTGGTTACCACTCTGTTGGGTAAAGTAAATGAATTGACTGAAAGGTCGGGTGCAATCGAAATTCGTCCAAAATTTACAATTTTACAGGGCAATTTCTGATTTACACTTAACCGTCATTAATAAATATGAGCTCAATATGTAAATCTTGTGATGTCATGAGAGGGAAATTCCATATATGGCTATGTTTTCCTTAATTTTTGCAATCTTCATTTAAAGGGTGGTTGTAATACTAGCACGTTCTGTGGGTTTTATTTTGATAGTTTAAAATTATGTCCTTGAAAATTAGCAGTATCAATTAAGAAGCCATAAACTATTTGATGAGTTATTATGAAATATTTAATATAGGGTTAACAAAAGAAATGTCAACATTGTGTAACTCTCCACAACATTTTTTTGCATAAGCAACAAGCTGTTTCAGAAACATTTAAACTTTGAAGAGTTATATCTTGAGAACAGAAACAGATGTTGGAATTACTTCAACGAATTTTCCCGTGGAAAAGTTTACTCCGTAAATGCCATATCTTCCAAGTCTTGTCCCAATACCTTAAAGCTCATCAAAGTACATTGCAGATGACGGATTCAGACTTCTCAAAGAAACTAAATGATCTGAATATGGTCAGTCTCTTCCCTTTCTTCGAGCGTTTTTAGTTGGCCTAAACTGCAAAATTCACCTAAGATATGCCTGTAAAGATCAACTTTGTATTGTCAAAAATTTTGCTATAATACTAAAATACTGTCAGTAATTCATACTCACACACAGACACGCACCCACCTAAACACACACGCACACACACGCACATACACACACACGCACATATACACACACACACACGCTTTACAGCTTCAGAAGCATAACTGCATAACATCAAATTTAACTGAAGAAATGCATGGCTCTAAATCAAATTAACGCTCAAATCGTACTCAAATCGTACTTTGCAAAATTCACCTGAAATATATCTGGACGCATAACATTTGTTTTGTAAAAAAATTGAAGTTATTACGCAACTCGATGGCAAAAAACCCGATGTAAATGAATTATTCACAATGTTAAGTTAGTGATACTGTCAGAAAGTTAAACTCACACACAGATACATACATACGCACACATATCCATGTATTACAGGTTTACTGGCACACTCAAGTATTACTGACGAAAATGCATTGCTCAAACTCAAATCAATGCCCTGGTATATAGGGAATATCACTGAGTCACGCCAACACCAAGCCTGGCAGGGGCTATATCTATGTTCCCAAGGTTCAGTGTTCCCAGGGTTCTATTCTCCCATGCCGGGAACATTTAACACCTTGCCTGGAATATTGAACCCTTGGAATTACGAAACTGGTAACCATCACCTACCATTGAAATAATACGAATTGACCCTTGGGAAGATTGGACCCTGGGAACATCAGGTAGACCCCGCCTGGACAAAAAACCCAACTCAAGATCAAGACCCACCGATTTCGATCAACTCACCGCGGTAGATCAGATCAACCTCGCTGGATCAAAGTTTGTAATGGAAACACAATCGGTAGATCAAGTGACCCCGGATCTCCGGTTAGTTCGATTACGACAATGCACCAAAACAGATGGATTTAAGTTATTTTGTGAATTTTGCTTTGAAATCTAATGATGTAAGTAGCTTGAAATAGATTGAATATTAATCGAGTTCTAAAATGGAGTCACTGCCTTTAAAAGCAGGCCTGACAAAGAAAAAATAATAAGTTAGCATATCAAATTACTAATCCGGTTTTAGCTACTTCGATCCTCGTGCGGGCGTATGTATCCATTCCTGGTTGCCTCTAAAAATGCATAAGTTGATGTGATGTCATTAAATCAGAACCCTTTAGGGTGTCCTACAATAATAGTATTTGTAGGCTGGACGCATTCGTACTATGTGATGTTGTTTGACCAAAATTATTCCTAAAATCAAGATTTTCCCCCATTTTCTAATTGATGTCGTCTTCCTTTGGTCTTCAGAAGTAAGAATGTCTTGTCCTTTAAATAATTTGAAGCACTCAAGGTGTTCGCTTAGTATAGACGAATCCAAACGCGCTTGTTTTAAGTGACTGTAGGCAGCCATTTGTGGGGTCTATCAGCCGTAAATCGTCTTTATTAATTGTCTACATGGATTTCAAACCCTCATATTCAGTGAAATTGAAGAAATCAAGATGAAATTTAGTTTACAACCAATCCATGAAACACGTTAGCAAGGAAAGTAAGAGATTAAGAGGTATAGCGTAGGGAGGGGGGCAATTAACCGAGATATACTCTTCAATACAGTAGCAAAGAGAGAATTCGGAACTACTTTTAAAGGGCAAAGGGAGTCGTCCTGAACTTGTTTTGAAGCAGCGGCTAAATCTCCACTTTTTCTCTTATTCCTCTTCAAAGTGTCTTTTATGATACTTAAAGGGGAGGTTTAAGCAAAAAATTAATTTTCACATGTGAAAGAAGAACTAAATCTACGCAGTGTGGTTAAATTTCCATTCAAATCGGACATGTATTTCTCCAGATATTAGCAAATGAAGTTCATACTAGTTTTGTGTTCCAAAGTGAGATTGAGGGCAGCGGTGATTATATCACTTCCTCATATTGACAAAGGAATGTTTTCTTTCCCTTTGTTTTTTCAGACTGTTTTGTTGACCTTCATGCTAATGGGGGAAAGGAACCCCATGGGGATCTAGGGAAAATACTTGGGAAGTTCTCATGTCACTTCTGCAATCACATTTTGATAATATGGGGTTGTTGAGGAGAAAATAGGCCGTATAGTTTAAAGAAAAACAAAAGACTCCCCATTAATGTGGGGATGTGATGTCATATGTGCTTTCTTCAAGTTCACTGTGTGTTGAAAATGTGGCAACTTTACTTGCTCATATCTTGAAAACCACACATCGGATTTCGATGCAAATTTCACCAAAATGCTCTAAATAAGTACCCCTCTAACATATGAAAGCTCGATGTGACCTTAAACTCTTCTTTTAAAGATTTCAATATAAAATATTCTTAAACGAAGCAGTTTCTCCCAGTCAACTTCACATTCGAGGAGAAAAAATATTGTCTCATTTGGGGAGAAAAATATTACCCGACACTTAAAGGCAGTCATTCGTCACCCTAAACTACAGTTTCAGTACGCATATATCAAAACTCTCAATTGGTACAGCTCTTTGATTGGCATCACATTCAAACAATGCATCATAGCTAAATTACACAGCATGGGCACTGAGAGTGTCTTGATTACACATTATGGACTTGTATGGCCACTGGGACAAGCCATGAAGTAATAAACTAGGATTGTGTCTGGATAAAGATGAGTTTTAGATAATTGTGGGAGGGACTAGAAGTAAGTAGGTTGGGAGAATTGGAACTGTTTGGGATGATGAAAATATGCCTTTAAGAGCCAACCATGAAACAGGACAGTCTTCTACACTACTTCAGGTGGGGGACTGCTCTAACCTTTTACAGTAAGTTAGATGAGGTTAAATGGAGTTTCACGGTCCGGATTTTAACCAATTGGTCGGCCCTTTTTCCAATTGTGGCTCACTGGCCTGTTTTTCCTTCTCCATTGCTTATGCTGAGCACCAAGCACAACGGCAGTATGTTCCGTTTTTAAAGTCTTCGGTATGATCCCACTAGAACTCCAACTCCCGACCTATAAACTGCAAGTCGGTTGCTCAAACCAACGTCTTCGCCCTTTAAAGGACAGGAGCAGTCATCCCAAACTGAAGTAGTGTAGTAGACTGTCCAGTTTCATGATTGGCTGTTGGGAGTCATGTGACAATGTTTTTTCTCTTCAAATGTGAAATTTACCAGAAATAAGTGCTTGGTTTACCTTGAATATACAATAGTAAAGTCATAAAATGTAATTAATGATACTTTGAAGAGAAATCAGATGGAAATTGAGTTATTTAGCTTTTTCTTCAAAATAGGTTTGGGGGACTGCTCTTTACCTTTAAAATAGCTCCTTAAAGTGTACCTCAAGTCAAAAAATCCAAAAATATATATTAAAGACAATGAAAAATAAATTCTAACAGTCCAACTCCCATCTTCATAGGACATTCCTGAGCTGAGATATAAAATGTTGAAGTTTATTCACTTAAATTAAAATGGTACACTGCACAATAATTTGTGATGTCATTCTTGTACTACTCAAATTACAATCTTTGTATTTCTTTGTTTTTCCGAACGTTACTGCACCTTGTGCCAAGGTGTGATAGTTCTCTTAATCTTATGAGTAGATGTAAACAAATAAGCCCTCCTTGGGCATATGCTATACAAGCAAACAGGAGGTGTTCAAGGTAATAAAAACATTTTTAATTTTAAAGGGAAACAAAGCATGTTATTGGAAGTTGTACAACAAGAAAGTTACAAATTATTGCGCAACCGACCAATTTGTTTTAAGTGAATAAACTTTAACATTTTATATCTCAGCTCAGGAATGTCATATGAAGATAGGAGCTGGACTATTAGAATTTAATTTTCATGCTCTTAAATATATATTTTTGAATTTTTTGACTTGAGGTACACTTGAAATTAAGCAAGTTTTCTAGTTTTCGCTCTATACAAATTTTCACTCTTTATCCCCTTCTTGAACAGTTGAATAATTATTGTTTGTAAGTCATTGTAACGTTCCCGTTGCACAATGAAATGGTCACACTCATATGATGTAATATGCAACCTTGAAACGTGGGAATGCCAACGAAGAATTTCAAATGACGAGACCCACAGAAATAACTTGCGTGTATTTCATTCTAGGGCTATGTAATAATGTTTGCAAGAGGAAGGTAAACCAAGGGGGTCATGTGATCAGTATATTGCTCTCATTTCACATATAAAACAGGAAGTGATAGCCGTCTTTTAAAAGGTTTTTATGTACGTGACAAGACTAAACACAAAAAGGGAAGTCTGGAACTTCCGAAATACCGTATCATGTAAACTCGTTCCCGATTACAATTAAGACCGTTGTAGTTAATAGACAACTTTCACTTGAATTATATGGGGTGTAGTTAAACGAGTCAGCAAGTTTCATGATATAACAATTTAAGTAAAATAGTCATTTCAGCGAGTTTCATTTTACGACAACAGTATTGCTCAAGTGAACTATAACGATGTTCAAAGGTTAATTTATCACTAGTTCACCCTTGCATGCTCATTTCATATATTGCTACTCATCGTACAGCCCAGCTTGAGCGTCACCAACATGAAGGGGGGGGGGGGGGGGATTTGCCAGTTGCGGCAGAACGAACTGAAAAAAGGATTGGGGATGGTTGAGTAACAGGTAGACTAGCAGAGACGTATACGGCTCTGAAAACTAGCTTAGAAGAGCGCCATCATCATTTGGCCCGGCTTTTCCAAACAATTTCCCCCTACAGATACCGGAAAGTGGCACTTCCTGGGACCACATAGACTAACTTGGGGATGATGAAGTCGAATGAACGTCTCTCCCAGGGATTTCTCCAGAAACACCAAAAAAAAAAAAAAAGTGGGGGTTGATTCATTACTGCTTAACCCAAAGTCAAAGGGGTGCTTCCTAGGCTGAAGTTATGAGTGGATTTAGGTTAAAAAAGGCTTACTTTAAGACCTCTGTAAGGTGCAATGTGAAGGTTTTTAAAAAGCCATATTTATGTAACTTGAGACATCACTGCAAAAGTGTCTTCTTTTGAAGTAAGATACCAAGATATTGACAATTTTTTTCATATTTCTATGGAAATGAAAGGGGGGGGGTTTACCCACCTTCTTCTGGAAAGGGGTGAACAAATCTCCCCTTAGCCCCTCTCGAGGAAACACTGTGTCCCCCTCAACATTATTAGTATTTTGTGCATCGGAAGGATGAAGAACATGTTCAGGACCCGCTTCAAAATAATCCCTGAGGTTATCACCTCTTAAGGCTTTTGGCAAATATTTCAGGGGGGGGGGGTAAAGATACATTTAACTTCAAAATTTGGGGAACGTCTCGCTTTCTCTCACCTAGTCCACAGCCATTGTACTTTGCCTAGGTGTAAGGGACCATTTCTGTTTTGGGGGGAAGGATTCTTGCCCGAAATCTGTAAATCTACCCTAAAAACTTTATTCAGCGAGAATAAGCACAGACTGAACAGAAATTCGCTATCCACTATTCACAGAATAACACTACCTTTGTATGATATGGTAATGTGAAGTAGGCGAATGGTTGGAAAAATAGGTTATCTACGGACAGGTTTGCGGACTCAAAAAAGACTTTTGATATGACATCATACAACCAGGCGGCCATGTTGGTGTACATGTTACTACATATTAGACCACAATCGATACTCTCTATGTGTACTCTCTATGTGTACTCTCCGCGGATATCACAGTGCACACTGTACATACGTTTAGCACAAAGCCACCCCTTCCCCCATCGCATTTGGAAAATGAATATTTTCTTGTTATGTGGAATAAACATTTGACTTCAAATGATGCCAAATGTTGCATCAAATTAGACAGCCGGAAATAGGATTTCACAGGCCTATAAGTGGAATCCAAGCAGTGATTTTTGAGCAACTTTGCAATAAAATTTGTACTTCAATAAAAAAGCGCAAATTTTAAAATGAACATATAATTATCAGATAAGAACCTGCTGATGCGAATTTTTAAAGTTAGTGTGACAAGAAAATGACAAAATAAGGTAATGGATGTAAAACGTATGAAAAACCCATAAAAATAGCCACAATTCTCATCAACATCCATCAAAAATTGAACATTTTACAGGGCAATTTTCGATTTGATCATAATCACTCATAATTATGTGCTCGACATACCTATCTTGTGATGTCACCCATGAGAGGGAAGTGCCATATATGGCTAATGTTATCCTTTGTTTTTACAATCTTCATTTCAAGAACATAAGCTTGTAATAACAGTTTGTCTTGAGGGTTTTATTTTGGAAGTTTAAATTGTGTCCTTGAAAGTCATCAGTATCAATAACCAAATCAAAAACTATCCGATTGCTAATTAACAGATAATTAATATAGGGTTAACAAGAGGCATGTCATCACTACGCAGCACTAGACATCATTACTTTTGCAAAAGCAACAAGTTCCTTCAGGAACATTCAAACTTTGAAGATGTATATTGTAAGAAACGCAAGAGATATTAACATAATTCCAACTGATTTTTCCTAAGAAGAATTAACTCGATAACTGCCAAGTAAAGTCATTTTATTTGCTAACATGTCACACTACCTTTATTAAGGTGCTTTTTGATCGGATTGGCTGTTGCCATTGTATTGTGTCGATAGTATTCTTTGTAAGGGTTAGGAATCATGGCTATCGTTGGCCACTCAGGAAATTTCTTGTAAAACAGTGTGCTCCGCCCCATAAAATGCACCACTGTACCATTCGATGAAATGAAAAGGCAAAGAGGGATAATCATTGGAAATTGAGCTTGTGTGCTCATTCTAAAAGCTAGTGTTATTTACTTGTCACACATGATTGTGATGAATGTTACTTTTAAAGGGCCAAACCTCTCACCCCAAATTACAGTTTTGGTACGGGGATACCGAAATTATCAATTGGCTCAGCTGTTTGATTGACAGCTAATTTAAACAATGCAGAGTTCCAAAGCTTATATTACACAGCATGAGCGGTACTGACAGTGTTTTGATTATATAAATTGAGTTTTCCTATACTCACCTGGAACCAATAAACTGAGATTGTATCTGGAAGAGCATACATTTCAGACAATTGTGGGAGGGGCTTAAGAAAGAAGGTTAGGAGAATTGGTACTGTTTGGGGTGAGAGAATTGGGCCTTTAAACATCAGTAACCGGAAAAATCCTTCCCCAACTTCAAGAGAGGATGGCAACCTAGGCGTTGCATACTGATCACATGTCTGCCTGTTTATTTTAAAGTTTCATCGAACCGCCCTGGATCCCATAGGATTAAACAGTCTGTTTACTTCATTCTAAGATGCTTAATCATAGGCGTAATGAGGTATTTTTGTGGGGGCAAGAACAATTTTTGCCCGAGATATGGCATCGTTTTGAAATTTTTGCCCATTTTTCGTCCAACTGGACCAATCGTTTCTGCTCGAATGTGCGTGGGGGAGGGGGCGAGTCCCTCCCCCCTGCAGCCCGCCTCGTACACCCATGGGCTTGCATGCCCGAATTAACATGGCTCTTACTAAACTAAGCTTTCGTGCGTTTCCTTTGAACCGTATGTGTGAGATAAACAATGCGCGACGAAATTAGTGATCAAAATCAACGCAAACTTAGCCTAGCTTTCCGTTTAGAGCATCAGCGACTTAAAGAGATTAATTCTTACTTTTTTACAACAAAAATTAAAAGTAAGATGTTCCAAACGTTTGAACATACCCTGCAATGAACCACACATCGGGGGCTGAGACAACGAACCGACCGTTCACAACAAGTATTTTGCACAAAAAATCATGTGAATAGAGTTCGTCAATGCCTATGATAACGAAGCAGCCTTCCACAAAGAAATTATTGTTGTTATGGTGAAGGCCAAAGGCAGGGGAAGCCCTGTAAATAGTAACTTAAACCAAAACCGAAATATCATAGGAGGTTTGTGTAATAGGCATTTTGTGTTGTGAGTTAAGGGATGTGGGGCCTGCAGTTGTCCCCTTGAATATTCTCACAGATCATGATAATTTCAGCAAGTTTTATATTGTTGATGTGGCGTAAAAGGCGGATTGAGGCCGGAACCCGACCCCTTGGATCAGTGCCTGTTCATGGTTGGTGAACTCTCAGTTGCTACCTTGGGGCTCAGCAGCATAAGTAATGTAGTAAAAAGCCAGTGAGTCACAATTGGATAAAGGGCCACGGTCGCCCCGACTTAATGCAATTGGCCCGGGTTAGAAACTGAACCATGAAACCCCACCTGATTAACCCAGTTGCTAGCAGCTAGCTATATCGAACACGACAGTGATATAATCGAATCCAGCGGCTTCCGTCAAATGATAAGTCCGCTATTTTCAACTTCCAAGTACTCAAGTTCGGGTTTAGATTCGAGTCCCTGTACTTTCTCAATAGAGGAAAGTAAACCCCTCCGACCGAGTCCTTCAAATTCTAAGATCACAGGAGGAGACTTCTTTACCGGGACACGGTGTCTGACGCGGAGCTATTTGCACTATAGTGGAATATGTCTGATGATGTATGGGAATGCGTTCCCTGCAGGTGTTTGTCACATATCGACCTTTTAATACTTTGAAAGTTGAAGAAACTTTTCCAAATATTCTCTGCCCGGCAAATGAACGTGAAGGCTAGCTGTAGGTCACAGAGGTTCCCGAAAGAGTCCGCCAACTGGAACAACTATATCTAGCCTTATGTTAAATTGGCACCATGCCCCGAAAGCCTGTTCGGGGAAAAACATACCCTATGAAGAATGATTTAATATTTTATAGCATATGTCTGGCTCCTTTCTCGCAGGGCTTACTTAGCCGATTTTCAGACTGAACGATGCTGTGTATAATATGATCTTCATGCAGTAAAACTAAATAAACAACAAATGTGGGTGAAAAGGGGAAAAGTGCATACGAGTGGGGAAAATTAAATGTCGAAATTTATGCCCTTTGATCACGGATTTAAAGGGAAATGTTGCGTTTGTTTTGCGCGAAAAAAATCGTCAATTCACAAATAATATTTGCTGACACAACACTCTAAAAACTGTTGGGCAAAAAGTGTTGGGCAAAATACAAAATGCCCAACATGGGCAAATTATTGCCCAACAAATGGGTACCCATATTGTTGGGCAAATTAAGGTTGGGCAAAATCCAGGTGTTGGTAAAAGGTGTTGGGCAAGTTTTAAAGTACCCAACAGTTGGGTAATATGCAATTGACCAATCAGATGATTAGTTAAAGATCAGTTAAGTTTTACAGATAATTATTGTAATATAAGTGGTTCATTATAAGATCTCATGGTTGAATAAGGTTGTACTTGGTAAATAAAAGGCTAACGGTAGAATAGCAGTAAAAATCTGGACGAAAGTACTTTAAGAGCAATGGTCGCATAGAAAAAAGAAGTTTTCATTGCTACATAATCAATGGGAGAAGAAATACAAAGTTCACGATTGAGATTGATACTTTAAACTACACACTTCACTGTTTACCTACCAAGTGCATCGTCGCTGGTGCCCCCAACCACTGTTAGAGGATACACGGTGTATGTGTTAGGGTACTTTGTAATTATATATCAGATTATATTGATATTTTTTTTGAAATCTAAAAAAGCACCCAACATACTGGATAGTTGCATTGCCCAACACCATTTGCCCAACAGTTTGCCCAACAGTTGGGAGGACACATATATACCCAGTGTTGGTAAAAAGTTGGGCAAATATTTGCCCAATATTTTTTAGAGTGAAGGTGATAGATTATCAAAAATTAAGGCAGTATGGTAGCCTTCTTTTCAAGAAATAAGTTTTCCACAGATAGAAATTGAGTTGTTTGTTGCTCAAGAATAATTTGTTCACCCAAACTTTCGACATTTCAAATGATTTAACTCCTATGGGTCTTCTTGCGCAAAGTACTTTGAAGAGATGTAACGCTGGGGTTTATGATTAACACTACAATGTTGGATAGAGTCTGAGCCGTTTTCTTTGTACTCTTCTGTTGGAGCATTTTAAACACAATATTCCCCTTTAAGTTAAATATGGTATCGTCGCTACCAGATAAGTTTCTTTAGTATAGTTTTGTCCCTATGCAGGCCCGTAGTCAGGGGGGTTGGAGCGTTCGAACGACCTACCCCAACTTGAGGGAGGTCCATCTTTCCAGATTGCATGTATGATGTTTTTTTTTTTTTTTTTTTTGTTCAAAAGTGGTGTACTGTATGGAATTCGTGGGGAAAAGGGACTTCTTGTTGTGTTCAAAAGTCCTCTAAAATGCTCCAGATTGCAGGAGATCCGCAGATTTCAAACTTTTCCGGGGAAGCATGCCCCGGACCCCTAGCAATTGCATGCTTTCGGTACGCGCCAGCCGCCTCCGTATTTGGTAAAAGGTCCACATCTTGGAAAAAAGACCCACCCTTCCACGTGGGCTGGCTACGGGCCGACTATGGATCGGTATAACCTTTGACTGTTACAGACGAATCTGAGCAAAGCTGGCGAAGCTCGAAGGTGGCCATTGAGCGGCATTCAGTCTTAAACCGCTTATTGTATATGTAGGCAATTCTATACCCTCATATTGCGAGTGAAACAAAGGGAACTAATGAGAATTTTAGCGCTGTGCAATCATCCAAGACACAGTGAAGCAAAGAATTTAGAAGATTAAAATTGATGGACCCCACTTATGCCCGACTAAATCAGACCATCACTTGACTATTCGGATCTGTCTATATTTGAACAATGTTTATTATTTGGATACTGTAAGTGTTAAAAGAGGGTTTAACTTGTTACGCAAAGAAAGTCAACTTTACTTGATTTACCACTTAGAGTAATTAATTAGGAATTCGACGCACTTGTTAGCTTCTTTGATGAAATGAAGGATTACTCGGAATCATTGTGCGGTGTATAAATTAGCATCGCTAGATTTTTGAGTTAAAAGGGGGCAACATTCCAACTTACAGAAGGAGACACCAGTAACGTGAAGAGGCTGTAGGGCGAAAAAGGCGTCATGGTGACTTAAAGTCTACCATACTTTAGGTGTTGGGGCCCAACTGAAAGACACCTGGGCCCAGGGGTATAGCCCATTAATCCGACACAAGCATGATCCGACAAATCCATCATGATCCAACGCCTCTTTGTCCCGACCCCCTCCCCATGTTTTGACAGTGGCGGTGGGACCATTCATATTTGGGGGAGGGACGAGTAAATCAAAATCTGAAAAAGTACTTAACAAATCCATTGTCGTCATCCCACCATGTGTTAAGGTGTTTTTAAACATTCTATCTGATGTTCATTTAGTATCTTTGAAAGTGACATGGCTTTCGAATGTTTAAACATTATTTTTGCTCCCCTCTTGCCTCACCCACCAGCGCAAAGCGCCACGAACACATAGAGAGGACAACTTTAACACATTATTACAACGTATGGGTCAGTGTCGTAGCCACGGGGGGGGGGGGGTTAGAACCCCCCCCCCCATTAGCCAACCTTGCAAGGCAAAAACACCTAAATTAGTGTTTTTTCTCCCTATCCTTAGACTTTCTCCTCATATCGTGACCCCCCTATGACACCAAAACCCTCCTCATGACACAGTCCTGGCTACGCGCCTGGTTTGGGTTTTCTAGGAGTTGGCAGCTGTATTTTTTTACATATTTGGTAATTTGATATGCAAGATTTTAGTATATCTTTGGTATGGTTTTACTTTTTTGATGTTATTTTTTATCTCGTTTTCAACGATCGGATTTAGATGCATAAAGGATTATCGGAACGTAGAGTGTCGAAATGATATGTCAGTCACCGGGGCCTAGGGTGAGATCGTCGGAGACCTTGGGGTTAAGTTGTTACCCTTAGGATCGTAGAATTAAGCACCTGACTATCCCAATGAGTCCTCTTTCAAAGAGTTATAAGAGCATATGGATAAGCTGTCTAAAAATGTATGATTGGTGAATTCGAGTGGACCAGGAAGTAACATTGGCCTAATCTACGTCCCTCTATCAGGCTATAATGAGTGAACAAAACAATTGAGGCCAAAATTCGTGTCAAATATAGCACAGTTTTTGTATTTTAGCCTCCTTATAATCCCAAAAATACTCCAAAGAGGGATTCCTGTTTCCCTTATTCCGACATCCTTTGACACTTTCCCAGGACAGCGACCGGTTAAACTTTGAGTGGCTCTTTTGAACCTTCCTGGATGCAAGCCCGTCTGTGTGTACAATTTCATATCCTATAGACGAATCCGATTAGCGCTTGTTTTTAGTGGCTGTAGGCTGCCATTAGTGGGGTCCATCAGCTTAAAACCGTTTTTATTTATTGTTTAAATGAATTTTAAACCCTCATATTTAGTGAAATTGGAGAATATAAAATACAAATTAGTGTACAACCATCCATGGTAGAGGTGAGTAAGAAAATCGAAAGATTTAAAGGTGACGGACCCCAGTTATGGCCGACTGAAATCAGACCATTACTTGCTGTCCGGATTCGTGTATACCATACACCCCATCACGATGATATTAAATGTGTCTATGCGAGGCCATGGAAATTTTCCTAAAGGTCCTTTAAAAAATAAACCAGAGCTACAATCCATGACAAAATAAAACCCTCCAACTCAGCTTGAAACCCCCTCCCCCGGCCTTTCAATGCTGTACCCCATGTGATTGTTTCGACATTTTCAGCCAACGTTGACAAAGTGAGCGCAAAGTGACTTTTTTCATTCACTTTTATCGGTCGGGGAATCCCAACAGAACGAACGAAGTCTCTGTAACCGTACCAAAATGCACTAACAATTCCTTAAACTCAGCCTGGACACTCTTAGTCTCTTTTGTACCCAGTTGGATCGTTACGAAATTATGGCAGCATCGAAATGGAGAGCGGGGAGCTGAGTGCTTTCATATACTTCTCGGGGAGTGTAGCTTTAAACATGCACCAAACCGATGAACCCGGCCGAAATTTCGGGATCAAATGAATTTTAGAGTCTGTTCTCGTGGAGGGCAAAATCATAAAATTCCTTCTGGAGTTCGGACCACTTTGGGGGATTGAATACGAATCAGTGCCCATAGTGGCTACCAAAATCGTTTACAAAGTTCCAAACATGTGTTTTTGGTCTTCCATGACAGGAGACATGACTCTTGCCACATAAAGCCCCATCTGCACGATCATACATTTGTTCACGAACATCGTCAAACTTGTTTGGACATTTGTTGGGAAGAAGAAACATGCATAAAAACATTACATAAATATTTGAACACCTTCATACATATTACACGTAGTTAAAATTTGTTATTGAATCAGTCAACACGATCATATGTTAGTTCGTTATAGCATCGTGATACAAATGTATAAGATGATGTTTTTGACCAAATGTATAGGTCTAGACGTAGTCAGGGTAACCCTTCCGTCGAGGATGATGTGGTGACCCTGCCTTGTTCAGACTACTTGACGTCCGGTAGCACATAGAACTAATTTTGACTTCAAGTGAGAGTTGAACATCCAGCCGAATGTGCAAGTATCACGGCTCTTGTATCACTGATCATCTTGAGATCAGTGCTATTTTTATATCTCAGGTATTCCGTAACACTTGTTATTCATACATGTTTCTAAGGGCAAAGACTAGTGGCAAACCTGTACCAATTGGGAGGAAAGCCGAAGTACCGGAGAAAAACCCACGTACATCGAGCGGGATTTGAACCTATGCACATGTCAAACACATTGGTACACAGCAGCTGGAATAGACGTATCAGCGTCGAGAAAAGTATTTATACCAACACCAATGCCCTATGACATTTGTTATTCTGAAGAGGCCTATCCCGAATATTTCCAGAAGTTATCCACGATAATGTCAACGCAAATGCATTCAAACCGTTTTAAACGTATTCAGTCATCATTTTGTATGCTAAACGTCTTCGTTAGAATCAAATTCAAAGAAAAATTAAGTTGTTTTGATCAATTTTTTTTCTTTAGTACTCCCCATTAGCTTAGAATTCACAATAATATAAATATCCATAAAAGGTGAGCGTTCTCGTTCCTGATTGGCGCACCAAACTTTTTTTTTCGTGAAGCCACTTTTGTCGCTCTCTACTCCCTGACTTCGGAATGTATGGAAGGCAGAGTTACACATCGAGATCAGGGTGACCCTGACAGGCCTAGACTGCCATATTGCCATATTTAAAAAAATATTTCAACTTTCTTGCAAAATATGGGAATTGACTTGAGCAAGTACAAACTTTTACTCAAAACCATGCCAGACGGCCATCTTGGTGCGCTTTTTCTCACACTGTAGCGACAATGTACAGTGCAATATGCTCTGTCCATGTATAGGAAGTCCGTGGTAACAGCCTATTTTGTCACAACAATACTTTTTGTCACAGCCAACCACTTCTGTCACAATTATCGTCCACTTTTGTTCCACTGGGGCTATATGTACCACTTCGTCACAAAGGATGTCACTAGTTTTGTCACAACATGACAGTCGCCCACCTTAATTGTAATTTGACGGGAATCAAACCAATTGACAGCTGCGGCGAAGGCTAGTGGGATAATTCACCTTTGAAGCTGTAAGTGATTCAGCGTTCAGTGTGTATTGACATTTCCCAATGTGTCTATTCGGCATCAAACATTCGTAAGTCTCGAGCTTACAGAAAACACACCATCTTGCGATTCTCTCTCACTTGGAAGGCCAGATGGTTCGATTCCCAGGTCGAGTCATACCAAAGACTCTAAAAATGGAACCTACTGCGGTGCGTGATACTCCGTACAAGCAATTGAGTAGGGAAAACAAGCCAGTGAGCCACAACTGGAAAAGGGGCGTGTGCAGTGTTTAAACATGAAATTCCAGGCTAACTAGCTAACGTTAGCCATAATCCCTAAACCTAACCCTGATTAAAAATTTCCTTTTGTTTTTCTTAAAAAAATTTTTATGATGTCACGATAAGCAAATGTAAGTCACATTGAGTAAACTGTAAAATTGTGCCCGTGACTGCAGGCACGGAATGACAGAAGAAAGAATAACAAGATATTGAAACAACTCGGAAAAAGTGTTGACAATTTTGTTGAAACTGATTAACAGCACTTTTTTCAGTTTTCTTTGCTCGTTCTTTATTTTTTCTTCATTGCAAGTACAAACATTTTCTCATTGTGTATATAGAAACTCTGCATTGTCATTGTGCATTTAAGAAATATTGCCACATGATTAATAAGGACAATTACGAATATAAGAATACACTAAGTTTAATTGGTACGGCTCCAGAACAGGATCGGGATTTGCCTGACAGAGAGAGAGAGACAATTTTCGGGTGCAAACCCGAATATTCAGGACGCGTCTCGAAATAATTCCGGTTTATAATACGACACACTGATAATTTGAGAAACTAACGAAAAAAAAAAACTGACAAAAAAGGAATTTTTGGAGAAAAGAAATGTTTAAAACTAGGGTTTGTAATGGAAAACTGGGGTTTTAATTGAATCTCCCTCTCTTTCTATTAGCAAAATCAAGCATATTGGAAGGGTAACCGAGCCTTGTTGTGATTTCATTTTAACCTAAAAGTTTCTAGACAATATTGGGCTATTTTCCGAACAGGGAGGGGGGAGGCATGGCCCCTTTGGAGTCATCCCTGGTATGACTATTTTAAAGGTTGGGTGACATGAAAATGAAAAGGTCGGTTACGGTATTTGATGTGAAACACATTACAAACAAAGAAAATTACCGCAATTCCGATAGAAATCTCTCAAAAAGAGAGCATTTTATCCGGTAATTTTTGATTTGCTTTTGATCATGCATAAATTAACACAAGCTCAATGTGCAAATCTTGTGACGTATAGAGAGGGACATGCCATATATGGCTAATGTTTTCCTTTGTTTTGTTTTGGTGTTTTTTTTTTTTCATTTCAGCGACAGTTGTCATTAGTATGTACTGAAGGATTTAGTTTGAAAGTGTCAATTAATTATTTTCCCGAAAATCACCAATATCAATTACCAAACCCTGAGCCATCTGATGAGTATGAAAGGTAGTGTGAAAATGAAAATGACAACACTGGGTATTAGATGTAAAAGGCTTTGAAAACCAAGAAAATAGGCGCAATTCCCATCAAAATCCATCAAATATTGACCATTTTACAGTGCCTTTTCTGATTTGCACTTAAACATAAATAATTGCGAGCATAATATGCATTTTTTATGTAATGAGTGGGACATGCCATGTATGGCCAATGTTATCCGTTGTTTTTACAATCTCTTTTCAAGGACAGTTGTAACATTAGGATTTCCTAAGGGCGTTATTTGCGAAGTTTAAATTTTGTCCTTGAAAGTCGTCAGTATTAATCACCAAACCATTAACTGCCTGATGAGTTTTAAAGAGATGATCAAACTAGGATTAACAAAAGAAATGTCAACCCCACGTCATTATTTTAGCATAACAAACAAGATGCTTCAGAAAACTTTAAATTTTAAATATGCATATCTTGAGAACAGTCAAGATATTGGAATAATTCTAACGGATTTCTTTAAGGAAAGCTTTCTCCTTAAAAGGAGAGGTTAAGGTCACATAAAGGTTTGATATGTTAGAAGGGCAGGCTTACTTATTTTAAGCAATTCGGTTGAATTTGCATTGAAATCCAAAGAGTGATTCAGAACATATGTGCAGATAAAGTTGTCACATTTTCAACATAAAGTAAACTTGAAGAAAGCACATATGACATCATATCCTAACATTCGTGGACAGACTTGTTTTTCTTTGAACTTAACAACCAATTTTCTCCTCAAAAATTCCATATTATTCGAAATATGATTGCATGAGTAGCATGAGAACTTTACTTAGCATTTTCTCAAGAAGGCCCTACCCCTTTTTAACTTCAATCTCAAAACAACATTTGAACAAAGCATTCTGAGTCAATGTGAGGAAGTAGTGTAACCTCTGCTGCCCTTAAACTCACTTTTAAACAATTATTTAGTAACGTAACTTTACTTGCCGATATCTCAAGTAAAATATGGCCGATTTGAATGAAAGTTTCCCTTTTAACTACCAATAAAGTTGGCGTTTTTTTTTTTGTTGGCATGTCAAGGTGCATTACCTTTAAGAACACCAAAAATTATATGCTAAGCTATCCGAAGAATTATCATGTTCTCCTTACTCTCTAACACCTTCATAGTGAAAAATCACCCGCTTAGAGTCAAATAAGAGAGCAATCTACATTTGGAGTGTTACGTCTTAATCGCCAAAGGGTAGGACTCTTTTAAAGGGAATATTCAGTCAGATTCATCCCTATAGTCTTTCGGACTGAAAGTTCAATCTTGTTCTGTACAGACAATAGTTGTACCATCAAGCTCATGCGTTAAAAGCCTTATCAACTCAGCACAGAGAGTTGCAATCGTTGTAACCTACCTACCACGACTACCGACCACGATTGTCTAAAATTCGTCCTCATTCAGACGCAATCTCAATTTAATGCTTCAGGGTGAGTATACAAGATCCCAATATGTAATCAAAACATTCTCAGTACAGTAAACGTTGTGTAATATAAGCTACAGTACTCTGCATTTTTTAAGTAAATGTCAATCAAAACTGTGCCAATTGAGACTCTCTGTAGGCTACTACAAAATGTAGTTTGATTGAGAACTGACTGCCTTTGCGGGCTCAGAGATGCAGTCAATACATTTCACATAATCACTGCAATGCGTGGTAACCACGGACTTCCCATTTGCATTGACAGAGCATGTTACACGAACATACTATGCGTATATAGATTGTCGCCACCAACTGGGGCAAAAAGGCGCACCAATATGCCCGCCGTGAAGCTATAACTTGTATGATTTGACCACGACTCTGTAATGTTTTCAATAAAAGTTAAACTTGAATGGGAACAGTATCATATTCCTGAAAAACGTGTAGTGATTTTGACCTTACCTTGCATCATTTCGAAAATATTTTAACTTCGTTGCAAAATCTGTTGATTCGAACTACTTGAGCAAGTCTCAACTTTCACACACAAAACCATATAGCAGACATTCATCTTGCTACGCCTTACTCACACCTACGGTAGCGACAATCTACGGTGCAGTGTGCTCTGTCCATGTATATCGAAAGTCCGTGGTGCCAGACTGTTTCGTATATTTCCTTCTCCTGCGTTTTCAGTGTACAACAAAAGGATACCACGCATAATGCAATATTATTGGTCCTTTCATTCTTTCGGATTCAACTCTCCACAAAAATGATGGAACAAATAGTAAGAATTCCAAGCAATGAATGGAGCCTCCCCCCCCCCCCCCCCCGTCCACTGTTCCTTTCAGTGTTGCAGCATCCAGTGGCGGCGTCAGTATGTCAAAATTGAGGGTGTCTAGAAAAGAAACACCTAGAAACACAAGACCTAAAAAATAAGACCTAGAAACATAAGACCCTCAAAGATACTGTAATGAGTGCATGATTTTTCATCAGGGTCTTACTTTTCTAGACACCTGTGTGGGTGTCTAGAAAAGTAAGACCCTGATGAAAAATCCCCTGCACGTCTAGTTTTGGTGTATTTTTGCATTAATCTTAGTCTGGAATATGTATTGCAGTATCTTGGAGGTCTTCCTGACAACGACATACCGACTTTTTCTCCCGGTCTTACTTTTCTAGACACCCACACAGGTATCTAAAAAAGTAAGACCCTGATGAAAAATAACTGGCATCCAGTTCTTGATTTTTTTAGCATTAATCATATTGTGAAAAATGTATTACAGTATCCCGGAGTGTTACTGAAAACGGCATTATGAATTTTTCTCAGGATCTTACTTTTCTAGACCCCCACACAGGTGTATAGAAAAGTAAGACCCTGATGAAAAATCATGCACCCATTACAGTTTTGGGGGGTCTTGTGTTTGTAGGTCTTATGTTTCTAGGTCTTAGGTCTTATGTTTCTAGGTCTTTCTTTTCTAGACACCCTCAAAATTGAGGAGGAAATTGAAGAATTAGAAATGGATTCTTCCCTGACTGCCTGTTGTTCAGGGGGCACGTGCTCCCTTACCGCCCTTTCCCCTCGTAGGTACGGCCTTTACTCTGTGAGGTAAATCTTCATATCGGAGTAACGGGTTTTCGCGTTGGTGAGAAGATGCATGGAGCTGTCTTTGTTCCCTCACAAAAGGAGAAAAAATTTAACAAAAAGTTCACCTAAATCGATCAGTCTTGTCCATTAAATCTGAGAAGCATGTTCAAACATATTGGTCCTCACGTCGCCTCCATGACAGGCAAAGGCTGTGCCTGTGACCTCTGCAAGGAAAAGGTGATTGAGATGTTTATTTGACAATGCCAAAAGTGCCTGACGAACAAAGTCGTTAAAAACGCGTCTTGAAATTTGTGAAAACACATTAAATTTTTATTTTTGAGCCTAGTAAAGGGAACCAGAATCTGACGAAATTGAACAAACTGACAACTTTTTTCAGACACATCTTACCTAACTCGTTTTTGTCAGAGATTGGAACATCTAAGTTGATTATGAGCTTGTCCAATCCTACGTTTATAACTGTAGTTTTCACACCATTGACGAAAACCGGGGGGAAGTTGGGTACTACCTGTTACTACTTAATAGAGATTATGCATGTGACGTCAGCGCGTTTCACTGGATGGAAATGATCAAAGGCAGTGGTCGTGTTACCGAAACGCGCGCACAACAGCACCTTAGTAACAATTGTTGTAAAACGGACGCCTGGATGAAAAAACAGAGATATGCGCAACGCAGTGACGTAGATGCATAAGCCCTGGGATTGTGCACCTACGTCCCTGCGTTGCACATCTCTCCGCTTTCTTCCGATCCTCTTGTGTACGAATGTACGCGAAGACATTAATGGGCATGTTTGGACACATGAAGTGTATGTATGCCAAAAAAATAAATAGCGCATAAAAGCTTCTTTACGAATTCGTAGAAGTGTAATAAAATCGACCTTGTGGCATAAGGACGGCGCATAGGAAGGGAGTCGTGAACTTTTTCTTAATTTTCGATAAAAATCGTTACATTTAATGGAAATAATGTTGAATAGTTGAAGAGTAGACACAAAAGATTGCACAAACAGAAAATCACCCTCACAAACAGAAAATCACCCTTATTGTTAACCCTTTACCGTTGTGCTCCAATCGGGGCATAATTGCGCGCCTCGGGAGTGGGCGGAAAAGCGGACGTAGCACGCCCGCATCAGCTTCCGTAGGTTATTGACCCTTATTGACCTTAAACTATTGTCCCTCTCGTTGTTGTAGCCGAATTTTCGGGTAGCTACTCGCAGTTTCGAGCTCCGCGTGAAACAGTAAAGATGGGTGACAGCCGAGCTCGCCGTATGGGTCCAAAAGGACCCAAACAACGGTAAAGGGTTAAGAAAACTGGAAATCGTGGAATAGCCTACTGACAGTCGTGTTCAGTTTCCAATAAGACAGTTTAGAGTTACTGTTTTGTTTTAAAGGTCAAAGGTTATGAAGGTACGCGCTCTTCCAATAAGCCACCGCTGCAACGCATTGCGCACAGTGCACAAACCCATGCATAGCGCGTGACAAGTCTCCTCAGGTCATAGGTCATAGGGGTATTGAACTCATCATAGCACATGGCAAACAACTTTTTAATCGAACTACTTAGTTGAATATTTGACGATTCGTAAGCAAAAAAGATCAACTACATTGCACATACATGGAATCACCATTATTTTTTAAGAAAACAAGTTTTCTCATTAGTATCCTCGGGTGGCGGCTCTACGGTGGGGCACGAGGGGCACCACCCACCCCCCCCCCCTACCTCCAGATTTTGTCCTTGCCTCATAGTTGCACCCTACCTCACGTAAGGTCAGTTAGAAGTTGGGTCAGTTAGGAGTTAGAAGTCGAAAAATTAAATAATGTACCTCTCCATAAACTTCAATTTCCATGCAGAGATATGCTGAGACCTCAGATTTTCCAGGGAGCTCGCTCCTGGATCTCACCCCAGAAACGGGCCCTTTGGGCTCGGTTTCGCCTTTCCCCGAAAATTTTTTCCCCAAACATTTTCCTTTGCCTCTAGTCCCCTCGCCAGGTTTGACATTCTGGCTCCGCCACTGGTATCCTCCAGATAGTTGTTTTGTCGTCATTGATTTGCCTCAGATCTTTGTTAACCAATTATCCGGCGAATCATGTATTTTGACGGAGACCTTGGATTAGCATTGATTACCAAATGCAACTGAAAACCACCCAAGCACAATTAGGTAAGTCAATTATTCTAGCAGTTGAAGCCAGTGTTGTAGTTGGGACCTGCATACCCGAGACCAAGACCGAGACCAGAGGGTGTCGAGACCGAGACTCGGGGTAAAATTCGAGACCGAGACCGAACGTACATTTTACATAGGAAAATAAACTGTCCAAAATTTTAAATAACTTTCTATCTACTTAGTTACTTTTTGCTCTTTAATGACAGGTAGCACAAAAAGTGCATCATCATTGATTTCGTACATTTTTTATCATATGCTTGACTGTAACCGACGGGAGGCCGGGGCCGCCGCCCCCAATTGGCCAAGACTTTGCTTGCTGAGCCGGGCAGACTTCAGTGCCTCAGTGGGGCAGAAATTATGCCATTGGTGTGGATCTGGAAAAGTACAAAAGGTCACCGCCCTTGAGAAAAAGACTGGGTCCCTTATGGTTATGACCATATGCAAAAAAGGGAGCTTCTCGTTGTCTCACCAAACAAGGAATAAACCAGAAAGCCAAAAGGCTTAGTGATTCCTTGCCGCTGAAATACCTTTTTTCTTTCACATTGACAGTGTTTGATAGATTTGTTTTTACAATTTAGGCACAGAATGTCAAGGGTTCATTCAACAAAGATGAACACACTTGATGATACACACTTGTATCATGTTGATAACCCACAGATCCCAAAAAGCACTGCCCCCCAGTGACCCCAGATGGCCTTTGACCTCAACCAAAATCAAAAGGGGTTTTCGATTCTCTCAAGACCTCTGAATACCTGACGTGCACTCTGGTATGTACCAAACAAGGAAGCTCTTATGATGTTTACGAGCCATTTGAGAGGTTTTGTAGTTTAACCTCTGGTGACCTCAAATGACCTTTGTCCTGCACAAAAAACGATGAGGTTCTCCCTCCCAACATTTCAAATCTATATCCCAAATATAAAAAGTGTCGGTCACTCCCATCTTGAGATATCGTGTTTACAAGCCACTCTACCAAAAACAATAGGGCCCCCTCTCTCAACATAACAAATCTTAATACCAAATATGAAAAGTGTCGGTCACCCCGATCTTGAGATATCGTGTTCACTAGCCATTTTCGACGTTTTCTGCCACAAATTGTACCGGAACATTAAAAGAAATGGTATTTAATCTTGGGGGGGGGGGGGGGGGGGACAACGGAATTGGAACTATGCTAATGTTTCCCTATTGCAACTCTTGGCTAAATTCAAGATCCGCTGAATTGATGCAATTGTGTATGTAAGTGTCCAAACTCACGACTATAATTGGTTTTACTCCTAACACCTGTTGCACGAGAAATGCAAGACTATTGCTCACCGCACCTGAACATCCTCCACTCCCCTGCCCCCTTTCTCGTACATCTTTACCAGCAAGGGAGGAGCCTAAGGGATGACCTTTTTCCCCTTTGATTTTTTTGTAAAAGTTGGTGTCCTTATATGCAATCTGGTGCCACATATGCTACCTTTTGTGAAGAAGAGGTTGGGGTAACATGCCCCAATGCCCCTCCATGGGTACTTCACTGGTAGGGTAAGATCAAATTTATTGATGTCCATCATAAAATAGCAATGGACAAAAACCCTCACTTGAAAAAATGAATAAATACATAAATAAAGTTATCTATACATCTTGCAATGTACGTAGTATTCACAGGGGTGGCGCCAGGATTTGCCCAACAGGGGGGCCAAGCTCCCCTACAGGGGGGGGGGCAGAATTTCAAGGCCCCGACAAAGGCGATGTTATGTTCCGGTTGAACATGACTTTGTAGAATTTGAGGCGCGCGAAATTTGACTGTTATTGGTACTATAAAAAATTTTGGGTGTTTATTGAAGAATCTGTTCTTTATAAGGGAAAAATCAAAAAACGTTATGTAGACGACAGCTGAAATTCTTTTGGGGTTACGCTTTGAATCGTACAAGACCTACTTACTAACTGACTAAGGCTTTGATACGAGACTACAAGTTTGCCGGGAAAGTTTTCCCTTTTTTGAACGAATCTTTCAAAATTAAGAGCTTATCATGATGGAGAAATTTTGGATTTTAATGAAAGAAAAGTTGGTTTTATGGTAAGGTTATGATGAAAAATTCGGTTTCTTTTATTTAGTGAGATGCCTTTCAGGAGCAAAGTTAGCCGGGCAGTATGCCGGGTGATTAACAGGGTTGGCTTTGGTTATTTATTGTACGGAGTATCCATCGAAATTGGAAAATTTTGCGATTTTTTACAATCTAAAGCTAATATCGGAATAAAATTGTAATTGTATGACAGTGTGGGGGTTTTATGGAGGAATCTGACGTTCTCATGAGGAAAATCAAATAGGGGGGAGATGTAGTTTTGTAGAGGTTAGTGAGTATCATCATGCAGAGTTAGGCACTCGGACCATATTGGAGCATTCTCCAGAGGAAAAAATTTGGCTTCACATATATTTGAAGTTTTACATTTTATTCATTGTCATAGGCGTACGGAAGCGTGTCAGCTGAGTGTGTGAGGGGCAGAATTCTTCTTTTGCCCGAAAAATGTAATCCTGCCCGAAAGATTATCTAAGTCGAGCGCACAGAATTTTTTGAAAAATGGAGAACCCACGGTCAGCAGGGATCGTAACTAGAACTAAAGAAGTCCTTACTTTCAGATTTCTTTCGCAGTAAATTTATTTTCACTTCATAATACTGCCCAAAACGAAGAGTAATTTACAAACACGCATTGTTCTGTTAAGTTATCTGTTCGACTAACACACTTTCCATGCGGAGCGCCACCATCGTTAGCACGGAGCGTACAGAAAATTGTTAAGAAATCTAACCCCTAAGATAGCCGGAATAGCATTTCCCAGACTCGTAACTAGAAATGAAGCAGTCTTTATTTTAAACTTTCCTCTAAAATGAAAGTTTCACTTCAATAGAAAAAAAACAACTTGAGCAGAAAAGTATCAGATGAAAGGTACTGCTACAATTAGATGTAATGGTCTTGCCTCTTTTCGGGAAGGAGGGGGCATGCAACGGAATTGAAAACATACCAATTGCAAGGTCCACTTAATAGATGAAATTTTTAACATGACTGCCCGAACTCAAGACTATAAATGGTTTTGCTCCCAACGTATTTGAAAATATGGCACGTTACAAGGTGCCTTCAAATAAATTTCCAGTCAGACTTATGGGTAGATTTTCTCCCACCACTGTTAATCATTATGTGTAGCTGAAAACGACATGGCCGATACTCATTACCTTTGTGAGAATTCGGCTGTCCGGGCAGGCCAGATGGCAGATCATTGTTTACTGCACGCACATGAACAACCCCCTAGTCCGTTTTTGTAAGGAGAATTCGGAGTTTCTTTGAAGAATATGGTCTTCTAGCAAGCAAGATCAAGGAAGTCGTCCGAGTGACTACAGACCCACATCTTTTATCGTAGGTCTGTAGATGAAGGCGCCCCGACGAAATTGGATTTTCTCAACAACAGGGGGTGGGTAGCCCGTCCCCGACGGAGGCATGACCTTGCACGAACCGAAGATGGGGTGAAAGATAGAAGAGTGAGTAAGAAGTGATTAAAACCGATTCATATATGCATTAAAATAGCGCTACGTGCAAAAGAAAAATAGTTCAAAAAGACAAAAAATCGTGGTCATCCATCCAGTAACTTCAGTTCTTTACGTTTTTCATATTTAGGTCTCCCCGAATAATTGCCCTCCTTCCCCGACGAGGGAATAGATAGCACAAGGTACACAGAATGGGATTAAACAGAGTTTAGAAGTGATTTAAAATCGATTCCGATATGTTTTAAAATAACATTTCAAAACAAAAAATATGTTCTAGATTGCCAATCCAGTAAATTCAATACTTGTGGGGTTTTTTGTTATTTTTTTATTATTATTTTTTTTTTATTTTTTACACCCCCCCCCCCGACGAAACCGCCGACCTTCCCAGAATGGCCCCCGGCCCCCCGCTGGCGCCACCCCTGAGTATTCAATTTTTTTTATTTTGAGACATTATTTATCTTATTAAAAAAAAAAAAAAATTGGCCGGTCTCGAAGCGAGACCAGGACAATTTCCAAGACCGCATGGGTCCGAGACCGAGACCACAGGGTGTTGAGACCGAGACCAGGAAAACCGGTCTCGAGGACTGCAACACTGGTTGAAGCAAGTGATTTTCCCTTTCGCTGGCGGGAGACAGCAGAGGATTACAGAAGACTATTTTAGATTTGTCACGGTTTGTAAACTCTAAAGGACTTGTTAGTCTAGTGTTTACACAAAAAGATTTGAAAATCTGAGTGAAAAAAATTATTCATGAGCTACAAAGGCAAACAAGTAAAGACCAGTCTTTCTGTGAGTATCCATCTTGCTAAAAACAATCTTTTCCAAGCTAAATTGCTTTGAATTATTTATTACACTTTATTAATAACTAACGGTTCTAAACTCGTGGATGTGCTTGTGTCAATGACATATGCACGTTCCCTCGCGTTCTTTGCAAAAGTAGGTTATAACTCTCAGTTCGGTTCACAACAGTTGAATCAGTTCAACAATATCACTATTCATTTCAGCTGAATTAATCCAAAATGTGATTGGATTTTTCGATATTGAACCAACGGTTGTTAAACGGAAAAATCAGTCACGCTAACTTGAATTAGTGTTGTACACTGTCCTGTTTTATGATTGGCTCTTGAGAGTCGCGTGACAATAATTTTCTCCTAAAATGTGAAATTTACTCGGAGTACCTGCTTGGTTTAGGCTACATTGAATATGCAACATTGGAAATCCTATAAGATACTATATGGATAAAGTATCAGGATTAAACGGAAAATGCAATACCTCAACTTGAGTTAGTGAAGTACACTATCCTATATGAATGGTTCTAGAGAGCCATGTAGCGATATTTTACTTCCTTAATTGTGAAGTTCACCAGCAGAAACTGCTTGGTTTACCTTCAAATATTGCAAATTGGAAGTCCTAAAATATTATGAAAGATACTTTGAAGAGAAAGAAGCAGAAAATTGTGAGATTTAGATGTTGTTTCAAAGTAAGTTTGGCACTACTGCTCATGCCCTTTAAAGTTATACAGAATTTCCTTTATTGAGGGTCATGATAAATCGCTAACTAATCCTTATTTGCCTCACGATAAATTGTTCTGCTATCTTCTAAGAATGAAACCTACTGACGTTCTGCGTGATGCTCCGCATAAGCAATGGAGTAGGGAAAACAAGCCAGTGAGCCAACTGGAAAATAGGCTGTGGCCGGTTCGACTTGAAAACCGTAAAAAAAAAAAAAAAAAAAAAAAAAAAAAAAAAAAGGTAAAAAGGCCGTATAAAACTCTATCTAACTAACCTACGAACTAACTTACATCATATAGAGGCTTTCATATGACGTCATGACACTCCCCGGCGGGTGGCCATGTACATGTAACTACGTAGTAGGCCTTACTCGATGATTGTACACGAACGGACCACTGTGCAGTTGTGTTCACACACACATCCACGAGTATTTGACATGAATGTCGTCCGCCATGGCGGTTCCATGACGTAATTATAGAGTCTCCATATCTGCTCAACATAGCGAAATTTGCTCTGTTACAAGTGACCGAAAAAAACCCTATTCGTCATGATGTGACGTCACAAAATTATAAATTCCCTTTTGTCAAGGTCCGACCTCTGATACAACTCTTTCCTACCAGATATTGACACCGGAGATTTTAATTATATAAAGCCTTAAGAATGAGTCACGTGTATGTTTGTACATATGTATACATAACTATGAACGAATGTTCCATTTGAGTTTGGGATACTTTCCATTAAGAAAAAATCTCTCAAAATAAAAAAAACAAATCTCATTTCGAGATGAAAAAAGACATTGAGAAGGCTTTAACTAGGTTACGCACAAAAGTTTGTACCGTAATCCTATCCGATATCGCGTAAAGTGATCTACCCCTCAGTGGGCCAAACATAAACAGAACAAATGGTAATTAAAAAATTGAAAGTAAAAACAAGGCCAACATGAAAAATGTGGGTTCTAATTTTGTACAAACTAATCAACTGGCTGTCAATCTAAAACTGTCCATATTGAATTTTCTTGTAGGCGGACGCTTTTGTATATTTTTATCATAACTCATGCAGTGTTATTCTTCCGCTTTTTCTCATGAAAATGAAATGTGTTTATTTTATAAAGCCCTGAAAGCCGTAATTTTGATAAGTGTGGTTTTGTTAAAATAACTTCAAATATTTTCAGGGAATTAAATATTCATAAACAGTTTAAAGAGGAGCCACAGTCAATAAAAGCAAACGTTCTTCACTTTTTTGTGACTCTGGCAATACCATCAATGAATAAATGAACTGAAATCGATTTAACGCAAAACACTTCTATGTTTGTTATAACATGCTATACCTTGGTATCTATGGACTAACCTTTCATGGGGGACCTTATTCAATAATGGTGTCGGTCGTTATTTCCGATATTAGTCCTGTATCGATATCACATACAACATACTGAAGTTAATTAGTTAAATAGGCTTTTATGGCCCAGTTTCCAACCTATTGGTTCAAATCGAACCGGACACGGCCTTTTATCCAGTTGTGTCTCCATGGCTTGTTTTCCCTACTCCATTGCTTGTGTGGAACATCACGGACAACTGCAGTAGGTTCCATTTTTATAGTCTTTAGTATTCCAACATGTAGTCCTCTTTACATTGTTGTATGTCAAAGTGATACCGGTACATTCTTGGTATTTTGGTACACTCTAAAAATTAAAAGTGTGAAATTTCACTCGTTAGTCGTTACAAGAGTGAAAGTTGTGAAAATCACAACAAAAGAGCGAAAATTCACTCCGAAAAGATTGAAATTCACTTCAAAAGAGCCTGAGAAGTTTCACATTTGATTAGGGTGACTCTTAAAAACGAGTGACTCCTGGGGACACCCGTTGAAGAGTGAATTGTCTCTTTTATTTGAGTAAATGTCCACTCTAATGGAGTGAAGAAATACCGTTCACTCAAAACAAAAGAATGATAAATTCAATCTTTGTTTTTAAGTGCACAAATTTGCAGTATTTGTCTCTCACCAGAAAGGAAAAAACACTTACTTGTGCTACCCTGTGGCCTTTCGTTAGAACGGTTCCCAGAATGCGGGATGGGTTCGGTATCGGCCGATATCGATAAATTAAATGTCGGTTTCGATAATTTGAGCCACGTGCAATACCAGATCAACACTACCTCTAGAGCAGGAACGTATAGTCCCTGATGGTCCACTCGAATTTCAATCAGTTCTGGTCATTATTCCAGACAATTCCGGGTCCTGCAAACTGGGTTTGCTGCTCTGAACTAGTTTCTACTCCTGTTAGTCCACAGACACATGGCCACCGACAGCGTCTCATGATATAGACCACATGTTGCTACACCTGTACACTCTAAATGCTAAAGAATGAACTTATTCACCCTCTAATGAAATGAAAACTGTGAATTCATTCCATTAAAGTGTAGATTCATTCCAAGAGAAGTGAAATTCACTTCAAAGGGGCGAAGATTTACTTTTCGTGGGGTGCCCTCAGTGATCACTCTTTGAACAAAGGCATGTTCTGGTGGCTTTTCACCTGGATCTTGTGGGGAAAACAAAAATGTTCCACACCTTGCCCTTAAAACCCTGTCTCAATACCTTATTTCTAACTCAAGATATCTCACTTTAAAGGTTGACCACCTTTTGTTAAAAATTACATTTGCTTTAAAACTAAGCCGCAGAAAGTTATGTAATGTGGGCACATTGCCTCAGTTTCCATTTGGTTTTCTTTATAATTAAACGCCCTGTTTATCCTTGAAATGCGGTACTGTTGAAATGTTTGAATATCTTTCCGGTAGATATAGCATTGCCTTTCACCATACGTAGAGTGCAAATTACAATGTTGCTTAATATTGCCTGCAGCAGATACAATATTATAAATAAATTGAATGCAATATCACAGGTTTCCCATGATGAGCATCATTATTTTTCCTACACCTGCCCCCACTGCTTTAGAGAACTTTGTTTATTTTGGGGGTCAAAATATAAGTCGGGACGCCATCATGTCCGTACCCTCGTGGCGGAGGCTCCAATGAACAACACTGGATAAAGTTAGTTTGTTAGTTACATGGAATTTTACGGCCCAGTTTTTCCAACCTGTTTGTTCAAGTCGAGCCGGCCACGGCCTTTTTGTCCTGTTGTGACTCACTGGCTTGTTTCCCTACTCCGTTGCTTTTGCGGAGCATCACGCACAACGGCAGAAGGTTCCATTTTTAGAGTCTTTGAACACTGTATAAAGGAGAAATCGTGCTTTTAATGATGAAATCAGTGCATATCAAAACGAGTGAAAAGGAACGAAGGAATACAAAAAGTTTCGTTATGTTAATAGGGCAGATCCCCTGAAGCTTCTTTGGAAGCGATCACTAAGCCTTGGTTTTCTTTTGATAACATCGTTTGCAGAAATAAAAATTTGCCAGTCTTGAATGTCTGATTACTTGTTAAAGAAATATTCCGGGGTTTATTTCATAGGGTCTCAGATTTAAAAACAAGTAATTTTTATTGCACTCTCTTCAAACCCACGCCAATCAGGCCCGTAGCCTGTCCATGGAGAGGGGCGGGTCTTTTTTCCAAGATGTGGACCTTTTTCCAAATACGGAGGCGGCTGGCGCGTGCCGTAAGCATGCGGTTGCTAGGGGTCCGGGGCATGCTTCCCCGGAAAAGTTTGAAATCTGCAGATCTCCTGCAATCTGGAGCATTTTAGAGGACTTTTGAACACAGAAGTCCTTTCCCCAGGAATTCCACACAGTACACCACTTTTTTTGAAAAAAATCATACATGTAATCTGAAAGGTTTTATCTTCCTGCTAAAAGTGAACGGAAATTCGTCCTCAATATGTCAAGATAAAAGAATATTTCATAGCTTACCTTTCAAACACAGGGCTGGAAAATGGACCTCCCTTAAGTTGGGGTGGGTCGTTCGAACGTTCCGACCCCCCCCCCCCCCCTCTGGCTACGGGCCTACCAATGCCTTTTTCCTAACTTAAAATAATCCTGTTTGAAGATGCGTTATCTTTGTCAGAAAAACTCACACTTGCTTCAAGGTTACAAGATGTTATGTAATACCAATTGATAACTTCCAAAATCCTTTGTTTTCTTTAAAATTGATGTACCGGTAGTTAATTTGAAATTTGAAACGTTGAATGATGTTCGTTTGAAGTTGAGCCGAAAATTTCGTGAGCACAAAAGTTGCAGCTTTTAAAGGCCCAGTTCTCTCACCAAAACAGTACTAACTCTCCTAACCTTCTTACTTAAGCCCCTTCCACAATTGTCTGAAATTCATCCTCATCCAGATACAATCTCAGTTTATTGCTCCAAGGTGCGTATAGAAAAACTCAATTTTTATACTCAAAACACTCTCAGTACCGTTCATGCTGTGTAATATAAGCTTTGGTACTCTGCATTGTTTGAATAAGCTGTCAGTCAAAGAGCTGAGCTAATTGAGAATTTCGGTACCCCCGTACCAAAATTGTAGTTTGGGGTGAGAGGTTTGGCCCTTAAAACTGCATGCATACTTCAATAGCATGTGTAAACATTATAAAAAATATAAGAGATGCTTCATTTAATCTGCCAGTATGACATCACAGATTTCTGTAGTAATTTACCACAGTAACGCATTGCATTGTGGGAGAGTGGTTTGAATATTTCCTTCAAAAATTGTAAGTTTTGAACACAATTGAGACGAAATTTTCACCAAGAAAGAGAATGGTGTTTGCAGGAGAAGTTAAGCAGGAAAGAGGAACCAGACCTCCAAAGTGTGATTGAAATTTCCATTCAGGTCGGACATATATTTCTTGAGATATCAGTAAATGAAATTACTAGATTTGTGTTCAAAAAGTGAACTTGGGGACGGCAGAAGTTATATCACTTCTTCACATTGAAAAGGAATGCTTCGTTTCCCTTTGTTTTTCAGTTTGTTTTGTTGACCTTGACTCTACAAGGAATAGGACCTTCCTGTGGGGAATGCAAAGTATGTAAAGTTTTCATGCTACTTATGCAATCACATTCTGATAATAAGGGATTGTTGAGGAGAAAATAAGCTATAAAGTTTAAAGAAAAACAAAAGACTGTTCATTAATGTGGGGATATGATGTCACATGTGATTGCTTCAAGTTCACTTTTTGTTGAAAATGTGACAACTTTACTTGCTCATATCTTGAGAACCACACATCGGATTTCAATGCAAATTTCACCACTACCCCTATAACATATCAACACTTGATATGACCTTAAACCTTCCTTTCAAAATTTTTGAAGCCCTCGACACCTGTCACCGGAATACCCCTTTAAGTCTTCTCGCTGACGTATTATTTATCGAGTGTAAGTGAGTTCATCAACGAACTTTGCTTGCTTCAGTGTGTTTTGTTTTCTATCCATCTTGTATTCTCGGAACTCTCAGGAATGACAAAACTTTACAGAGAGAAATATATAATTTGTGATATATGTGCAACAAAACCATAGTAACATAATACCAAATTTAAATATAATCTGATATAAGTTAATATTAAAAACATGCACCAAATTTAAAGAAGAGGTTTTCTTTGTGTCGGAATATGACACTTTTCAGATTCTTTTGTATACCTGACTTTATACATAAGATCATTAAAACAAGGAATATTTTTACATTGCTCACACTGAAAAATATATACTTTCGCAGAGTAAATAAGGAAATTATGGTTTTTAGCTTACACAGTCTTTTTATACCAAACGAGTATATTATCAAAAAGGTTTCGTTTGCAGCCATTAAAGGGAAATATTGGATTATATTGGAAATCTATCACACAATGGCACAAAGGCAATGCTTTTGTAGCTTTTTCCAGTTCCCTTTTTTTAGTTGAGACATTTTAATAAATCATTTCTAAATGTGGAATAGCGAGAAGAGTAGAGATAACATGTAGAGGTAATTATGTTAAGCAAAGTTTTGGAGATGCAATAACTAATTCAACGGCATATTGCCGTGGCCGGCTCGACTTGAACCAATTGTTTGGAAACTGGTCCCTAAAGGTCCATTAAAATAACTAACTACAAGGGCATTGCCAAGAACAGTCCGGGAGATTATTTCATTTGGGGGAAAACCAAAATTCTCCAAAACGGGGTGAAGTTTATGCATCACATTGTATAGGCATGTCAGCCTAACAAAGACAAGGTATAGGCAAGAATGAAAACCATTCAAAAACTCAAAAACGGCATTTTGAACAACCACCGATTAGAACACTGCTTTTCTATAGCTATTGCAATAAACCTTCCAAACATACATTTCTGGTATTCCATTACAGTAGACCGACATTTTTGCAAGAGGTTCAAAAACCCATTCACCACTGACAATGTACACAAATAACACTTGGAATTGTGCGTAAAATAGACAAAACGGCGACGCTCATGACCCTGGCAATCTTTTCCCGATCGGGAGAAAAGTGCATTCTTCCAAATGGGGGAATCTCCCGAACTGAAAACCGATGTTGTGGTTGGGCCGTGTGAAACATTTAGTCAATAGGAAGAGAACTAACGAAAAGACGGGATAAAGGAAAGTTAGCTGAAAAAATAAAAATTATTGGCAAAAACATTTGCTTTTTGTGAGGCAAAAATTATATCTTTATGGTGCAATCTCTTCGTCAACAGAAATCTGGTCTTCTCGCAAGGAGGGCTAAGAAGCATTCTGCAATTATTGAAACTACCCAATATTTTTGGCACGGTGATGTTTTGTATTCTTTTATTTTCTTTGTAGGTTGTGCTCAGAAAATCTTACACAATATTTCATTTTTGTGTAAGCTGGGTAGGGTAGTAGTTTCACCCCACTCTGTAAAAAATTACCGTAGATTTACAGAACAACAAAATAAAGAGATAAATAAAGATTACAGGAAAGCTCTGGAAACTTTTTACTAGAACTTTTCTGTTATCTTTATGTTTCTCTTTATTTTTTGTTCAGTTGATTTAAAGCGATTTTGAGTCATTTTTACAGTGCAGTGAGCCACAGCATGGGAAAATGTGGTGTATTCTGGAAAACAGGCCTTTTAGCTAGATGGCCAGGTACTTTTAAAGGAGTATCCTAAGTTAATGCCAGCATAACTCTCGAAATTGGAAATTAGGGTGCATTTCAGAAAAGAGTAATTTCACTGGGCACTTGTTGCATTACGATGACAGTTCTGGTTTTATCACTGCTCCGTGAGTCCCATGATTAGCGGATTAGAGGTGTAATTTAGAAAACAGTTGTTTCCTGTTTACAACAACATCAGACAACCAGGCAACATCAGATACAGTTCATGGAAGCTGCTAGTTTTATTTCAGAAAGCAGGGGTAATAACATGAATCTCAAAAATCAGTCTCTCTTGGTTAGATTTCGTTTCATTATTTTTCGACAGTAAATAAAAAGATAACACATATGCACAATAAATGACGTTTTTAAAGCAAGTGTTGTGAATGGAAGTACTCTTAAAACCCTTCTGAGCTTGAAAAACAAAAGCATTCCCAGAGATAATAGACGAGAAAGTTAGCAAAGGAGCAACAGAAATCTCATTCATACCTTCAATACATATAATTACCGTTAGGCCTAAAATAACGCTGACGAAGTGCCAATGTGAAGGTGAAGTTATAATGAAAGGGACACAATGAGTTGATATCTATGACGTAAAAGCCTTATCCCCTAACTCTAACAGTTCCAGCTCTCCTAGCTTTCTTAAGCCTCTCACACAACTGTCTTACAAACGCCATACACAAGCAACGCACTTTTGTACATGGCCCACTCGGCCCTTTAGCACTTTCAGCACTTCTACCGCCCACACCTGCCTCCAAACCAGGTCATCAAGGGCTTATTTACCTGATTGTCTCCCCTCCCCGCTCGTTTTCTGGAACTGGTACGCTAAATTGTCCCCGTCCAAATTTCTAATCAAAATCTCAATTCTGGAATTTCATCAAACAAGTGCCACTGACTGTTTTCGACAACTTCTCTCCTTACTATCCCCCTAGGACCCACCCTGCTCATAAAGTCCTTCGGGAGTAGGTGGGGCATAGGCCAAAATAGCATAGCATAGCACAACTGTCTAAAATTCATCATCCAGACACATATTTAGGATTTTGTTTTCAGGTGAGTTGCCAATACAAGACCCAATGTGTAATCAAGACACATCTGTATAAAAGACCCGATGTGTAATCAAACCACTGCTGCATAATAGAAGCTACGTGCGGCACTCTGAAATTTTGGAACTTGTTGTCAATCAAAGAGCCAATTGGGAATTTCTCTGAACTACTACAAAAATTGAAGTTTGGGGTGAGAGTTGGCTGCCTTTAAAGGAAATATTTCTTTTAAAATGCACTGCAACACGGCTCGAAAGTAGAAAAGCTGAGGATATAGACGAATCCGATAAGCGCTTGTGTTTAGTGACTGTAGGCAGCCATTAGTGGGGTCCATCAGACTTAAATCGTCTTTATTTATTGTCTACATGAATTTCAAAAGCTTATGAAATAGAGGGAATTAAAATACTTTGTAGTGTGTAACCATCCATATTACAGGTAAGCAAAGAAATTGAAAGATTAAAAAGGTGAGTGACTTCAGTTATGGCCGACTGAAATCAGACAATAACTTACAGTCCGGATTTGTCTATTCAAAAGAAGAGTTACGAAAGTTGCATCATTTGAAATTTTAAAATTTCGTGTGAGCAAATTATTCTTGGACAATAAACAACTGATTTTTTTGTGAGAATTGTATTTCTTTAAAATTGAGCTACCGTACCTTTGAAAAGGTGTTCAGGAATTAAACGCTTTCCTAAACGCTTTTGAGTAAACTTTATAAACAATGTTAGATGGTTCAGACATCTAAAAGGGAAATACTGTGTTTGTTTTGCAAGATAAATCCATCCTTTAAAAACTAATATTTATTGACACAGTGTGATAGATTATCAAAAATAAGGCACTGTGGTAGCCTTCTTGTCAAGGAAAAAGTTTCCCACAGATAGAAATTCAGTTGTTTGTTGCTCAAAAATAAAATGAAATGAAATGAAATGGAATGGAATGGAATGGAATGGAATGGAATGAAATGAAATGAAATGAAAGGAAATGAAATGAAAAACGATTTCTTCACCCAAACCTTCAATATTTCAAATGATGCAACGTCTATGGCTCTTCATGTGCATAATATTTTGAAGAGATGTAGCTATTGTTGGTGTTTATGATCAAGACTGAACTGCTGGATAGTGTCTGAGCCATTTTCTTTGTACCCTTTGTTGGAGCATTTTAAACACAATAATTCCCTTTAAGCCCAAACATTTCGTCTTAAATGCTTGAAAATTTGCTACACACATGAGCCCAATTGCAAAATATGTTTGGAATTTAAACGTGTTAACAAAATGCGGCAAAAAGTGTTTAGTTGTAAACACGTGTTTTTTTAGAGTGTGTGGTTTAGTTTTGAATAAAGTACGTATTTGTTAGTTAATACGCAACGGTTTTAAAAAATATGATTTTTCTGTTCAATAAATGTAATATTTCCCTAGTTTGAGGTTGGTTTTGGAACGAACATGGCATTGCTTTTTATTAAAATGAATAATCAAGTCTCCCATACATTTTCCTATTCTTGTATCTTGGCTACATGGTAACCGCTTTGCGCATAATTCGCAAAAGGAATAATTCACGAATTTACAAAGAAACGGATTGAATCGTCAATTATTGACTCATGGAGTAGTAAGTAATTTGCATGTAGGACGTATAGACATTGTATATTCGACAGTTTGTAAGAAGTACGTAAAGGAAAATTTATAGTTCATCAGACCTTTTAGAGAGTAAATCTGTCCTCTTTCACTTTCCTTCATAGAAAGGCCATAAATGCGCACTGTTTAACAAGGTGTTTCTTGATAGGTTGTTGCCCTTGTATTGTATCGATTGTATTCGTCTGTTAGGGTTAGGGATTAGGTTAGGGACCAGGGCTATCGTTGGCAGTAAGAAAATTTCTTGTCAGACACAAAGCATCGCCCCTAAATATGACACAAAAAGGGAATTTACCTCTGCATGTTAGAATGCTTTCTCTCTGTGAATGGAATTAAGTGGGATATTACAATAAAATCTTGTACTGCTGCCAGACCAAACAAGGAAGTGTAAATGAAAATATCTTGTATCGGAAGATGGTAGAGCAAGATCAACTTACCTGTACATTTTTATTACATAGGTTAATTTACGCATTTGGATCCAACAGCAATATTCATACCTATTAGTACGCTTTCTAAAGTGTGCAATCTAATATCCTAAATTTCTACCTTACGAAAAAAGGAAACAAAACATAACAAAAGAAAGCAATAGAAACAAAAGAGTAAACCATGTCACTTTCTCACAGAGTGAAAGGCGTCAATCCACACTACGTTAGAAAGACAATTCACTCCAAGAAGGGTGACATTCATTCCAAGAAGGGTGTAATTTACTCCAAGAAGAATAAAAAACTGCTCCTCAAAGAGTGTCCCCAGATCACTCTATTTTAAGAGTTGTCCCTATATAGGCGCTCTATTAAGAGTGAAAACTTCGCTCTTTTGGAATGACTTTCACTCTCCTTGGATCAAATTGTCTCTGTTTTGGAGTGAACCTAGTTTCACTCTTGTAGAGAGTCAAATTTTACTCTTTCAATTTTTATAGGGTACTTTAAATATATTTTTTTCAGGAGAGATATACTTGTTCCATGGTCTTAACCCTGTATAATTTTAAGTTAGTTAGTTAGTTGGTTAGTTAGTTAGATGGAGTTTTACGGTCCAGTTTCGAACCTATTGGTTCAAGTCGAGCCGGCAACGGCCTTTTCCCAGTTGTGGTTCACTGGCTTGTTTTCCCTACTCCATTGCTTAGGCAGAGCATCACGCACAACTGAGCAGGTTCCATTTTTAGAGTCTTCGGTATGTCTCGACCTGGGTATAATTTAGAGAGCTAATACCTTTATATTAGGATCGAAATAGTATGCGTTTCGATGAGTGCATGCCTTATTGACCCCATAAGTTGATGCAAGCAAATTACTTCAAACTATTTATGTATGGCCGGGGCGTTGACCCTGGAGGAAGTGAGGGCAATCCCTTAATAAAAATATTAAGGATTTGCAACCCCCCCCCCCCCACACACACACAATTCAGGCAACTTAAAAAATTAAAACAGGCAGATTAAACATAAAACGAAATTGTGGTATGCGGGTGATTAAATTAATTGGTTGGAAACTGGACCGTAAAACTCTACATAACTAACAAATTAAGGGCATCATATTCAAGGTCTGTTAAAGTATTAAAACTGCATCTCCAATATTATCAACATGTAATTACATAAATCTGTAAATAGCATGAAAACTTAAGAAACTTTGCATTCTCCACACTGAGGTCCTGTCCCTGTTAACTTCAAGGTCAATACAACAGTCTTAACAACAAAGGGAAAGAAAGCGTTTCTCTCAATGTGAGGAAGTGATAAAACCTTTGCTGGACTTAAGATCACTTTGGAACACAAATCTAGTGACTGAATTTACTGATATCCTGAAGTATGCATCAGGTACGATTTGAATGGAAGTTTTTAGCTCCTCTTCACATATGTTAATTACATGTTTGCTTAAACTTATCTGTTTACCTGTAATGGGGGATAAATGAAAGACGCGAAACTTTCTCGCATTGAATAGAGATGTGTATACTTTACTAAGCATGGTAAGGTGTATGCCTCGACCAAAATTGTCAATTGAACCTATATATGGTGGATTTAATCTTCATTTATCATGAAAACATGAATCAAGATTTACAACATTTTAGTAAACTGTGATAAAGTGAGCATTGTGGGATTGAGCTTTCTTCTATATGTTTCCTTGATTTGTGCAACTGCAGGGAGACAGTACAGCTTCGCAAAGGTGATTAAAGGTCAAGAGCAGTCCTCCCAAATTTAATTTGAAGCAACAGTTTAATTTCACAATTTTCTTCTTATTTCTCTTCAAAGAATCTTTCATCATATTTTAGGACTTCAATATTGCATATCCAAGATAAACCAAGTAGTGACTCCTAATAAACCTCACTATTGAGGAGAAAAACGTTGTCACATGACCCTTAACAGCCAATCATGAAACAATACAGTCTACTACACTACTTCAAGTTGGGATGACTGCTCTTGCACTTAAAAGGGAATTTGCAGTCACCCCAACTTGAAGTATTGTAGTAAATTGTCCTGTGTTTCTTCTCAAATGTTTAATTTACCTTAAGTTACTGCTTGTGTTACCTTGAATAATTATGTCATATGAATCGTCCTACCATATCATGAAAGATAGTTTGAAGATGAATGAGACAAAAATGACCGGATTTTGCTATTGCTTTAAAACGAGTTTTGTGGGACTGCTGATGGCCCTTTATGAGCCATAGATTATATTGTGATCGATAAGTTTATGCTACTCGTATCTAATCAGGCTATAGACGTATCCGAGCAGTCAAGTGATTGTCTGATTTAATTGGCCATAACTGTGGTCCATCAGCTTTTACCGTTCAAATTATTGACTTACCTGTATTATGAATGGCTTTACACCAAAATACATATTGATTCCCTCAATTTCACTAAATTTGATGGTTCAGAATTGCACGTAGACAAAACTAATGGCCAACTTCAATAGCTGTGCGGGTTCGTCTTTGGATGAAGTGTGAAAGGTCAAAGCCATTGACATATCTTTACCTAGGTGCAAAAATTTCTTGTGTGTTAAGAGGAAGCATGGCTATTGGAAGAGGCAGTAGGAATGATGGGATCTAAGAAATATTAAAATTACACCATATTAAGAATAAGTATGCTGTACGTATGACTAAAGAGTGAAGTCACTGGAGCCATACGCCCGTCCCTTTTAACGGGGAAAAACTAGTAGTTTAGTACGCTAGCCAGTGTAGCTAGGTGAGGAACAGCTGACGAACCATGTGTGATGACGTCACATGAAATCACTCTGTAGCCGAGAAGAAGCTAACGACCGACGAGATAAGTGCTGATTTTTTTTTTTGGGGGGGGGGGGGGTCGACAGTGGGCGTGGCCAACCAATTGAAACGTCACATGAACTCTGCTGACCCTGTTATCCATGACATAACCCTGCACTTATGTATATTGTAAAATTAGACGTTTTACATTTTAAAATGTCGGTTGATATACAACAGTCTGATCAGAATTATTTTAAATATACAAAGAGTACTGTCAAAAACAATGATGGTATTTTAACTTTCTCCACTGCTGCTGTGGTGACCAGAATGATGTATCACTCTGTGCAAGCCAGTTACATTTCTTCTGAGGTTTTCAATCGTAAACAAAAATGATGGACCAAAACAAGCAATGAGTACAGGACCACGCCGTATCCTTTTCTCACTCTCCTCTTCAGTGTGTTGCAGCCACCAAAGTTTTTCTAAATTGTCAATATGATATGGGAAACGAGATTAGTCCTTTACATTGCATTGCAAACCTGGACCGCGTAATTGGTCTAACGGTAAGAGCATCCGCCTCTCACACGGAAGGCTCGGGTTCGCTTCCCAGGTCAAGTCACAACAAAGACTCTAAAAAAGAACCTACTGCCGTTGTCCATGATGCTCCGCATAAGCAATGGAGTAGGGAAAGCAAACCAGCGAGCCACAACTGGAAAAAGATCGTGGCCGGCTCGACTTGGACCAATAGGTTGGAAACTGGGCCGTAAAACTCTATCTAACATAACTGCATTGCAAGAACCTACACCAAGAAGTTTGTTAGTTAGATAGTGTTTTACGGCCTACACCAAGAAATGCAGACTGGTTTTTTATCAGGTCGGAAACGCGCGTTTCCTTCTACGTACGCGAAGCTCTTCTTGGTGTTTGCAGCCTAGCTCCATTGTTTTGCCTCTAAATGACGTCACTTGACATCAAGTTCAAAAGACGTATTTAAAGCTTCCTGCACATGCCTTGTGCATTTAAGACACAACGACGTCGTCCAAAACAGTGGAACACGTGGCCACACTCATAAGAATTCGCCCTGCACGTGCCGCAGACTATGCGCGTTTGTGACTGGTTGACCGTGTGCATTTGCTGGTGTTGGTTGCCCCGAAGGAGGACGTACTGTGTGCATTTGTCGCCGGGTGTTGGTTGCCCCCCCCCCCCCCTCCAAGGAGGGCGTACATTTTGCTCTGTGACTTCATATGCATAAGGTCAGCATGAAACCGATCAGGCTAAGCAATCGATTCTGAGTTAGATCATTAGGCGAGTCAAAGTTAACCACCGGATGTCAAGTTGTAAACACTCTAAAAATATTTAAACGATTTTGTTTAAAATTAGGATACTCACGAAAATGAGTATTTCTACTCGAAATAAGTGAGTACTTCAACTCAATTTGTGTAAAATTTTGCACAAATTCAGCAATTTGTGCAAAATTTTGCACAAATTCAGCTGAAGTACTCACTTATTTCGAGTAGAAATACTCATTTTCGTGAGTATCCTAATTTTTAAACAAAATCGTTTAAATATTTTTTAGAGTGAACCATTAACCGTATGGGTGTTTTCCGCATTCACTGTCGCTTATAGTCGTAAACCAGTTGCACTAAACTGTGTGTTTTGACTTTGGAACTTAGTTCAGTTTATGCTGATTAATGCTCTGCAAAGGCATAAAGCATCGAACAGTGTCTTCATAAATTATGCAGACCACTAAGGAAATTGTGGCAAATGAGGACTAATTGATAAAGTGGCTAGCTTCAGTTTTCTTTTGAAAACCTCTTAAAGCTTGGTTAATTGATCTGGATATTAAATCTTTCTCTTTACAGGCCTATGCTAGTAAAAGAGGTTTATTTTATACACCCTTGTTTCCATGACAGTACTTGGCAACATTGCTTATATGAGAGTACTTGACAACATTTTGATTTGTACATCGAGAGTTGGCTTAACGATCATAATGTGATTGATGGTATTTGTATTGTTCAACGGTTACTTTAAATGTGATTGATCGTTTTTGCATTGTTTTCCATTTTAAAGTGGAGGAGCGCTTTAAAAGGCAGTCAATCCCCACAACAAACTACAATTTTATCAGTAACCTACATACATTCTCAATCGGCGCGGCTGTTTGATTGACAGCAAATAGAAAAAATACAGAGTACTGTAGCTCACGTTATGTAAACTTTGCTGAGACTGTCCTGTTCTGAGTATTCTGATTCTGACAAAAGAGTCTCGTTTACTCTTTCTGAAGCGATAAACTAGGATTTTGTTAGGAACAGGATGAGTTGTAGACAGTTGTAGGAGGGGCTAGAATTAAGTAGATTAGGAAAATTGGAACTGAGTGTGATGATGAGAAAATGCCTCTAAAGAGGCACATTGAAAAGAAAAATTGAGCTGATATCGAAAACTTTGCGAGGGTTTTGGAAGGGTATTACAACGTGTTGATATGAAGTAGATGTATAGTCAAGTTTGACATCCAAAAGTTTCTCAAAAATCTATAAACGTTTGAATTTGTTTGCAATCCTGACTTTCAACAGTTTCGTGCATAATTTGAAAAAGTGCCTGGTCAAGGTTTACAGAAAAAAATATATATAGTTCAGTACTCACTTGTGAAACATTATTTGTATTTTGGATGTAGTGATTGCCCATGCTTGACCACATTACCGTATATTGTACGGTTATTCCGGTAGTATAAATCATTTCTCAATGCTATTCCTTCACTGTTAAAAACCATCTGTAAAATTACAGTAAAAAGCAAAGAAAGACATACAGACATAAGAATCTCTGCTGCATTTGCACTGGGATTTCCCACCACGGATTTCCTAAACATGGACAGAGCATACTGCACGGTAGAGTGTCGCTACCGTACGTGTGAGAAGAAGCGCACCAAGATGGCTGTCTGCTATGTTTTTGTGTGAAAGTTTGGACTTGCTCAAGTCAATTCCCGGATTTTGCAAGAAAATGAAATATTGTTTTAAATATAGCAAGGTAAGGTCAAAATCACTTTACGTATTGCAGAAATATGATATTATTTCCCATTCAAGTTTAACTTTTGTTTAAAATATAACAGGGTCGTCAAATCAGACGATTTATAGTTTCACGGCCGCCATCTTGGTGAGCCTATTATATGACAGTCGGTGGCTACAATCTACGGATAGGCCGTGTGCGTTATATGCTCTGTCCATGTATGGAAGTCCGTGTTTCCCACGTATTTCTTTCTTTCTGTTACTGTAACTTCATACAATGCACTTACTTAAATGATAGTTAAATTGGTAAGTAAAATTTAAATTAGATGAATACCGAAAGGGGAAACGTAATACAAATTGTCATTTTTTGGGTCCCACGACCCGACAAGGCATATGTGGCTGTACTTCTGTCTGGTGAAGGAATTGAACATTGTTTCAGGTTTGGCGTTACTTTCGTGCACCGCACATAATATTAGAAAATGTTATCTTTTATAGAAGCCAGCACAGATTAAAATAGTTTTCGTAGGTTTCTTTCTGAAGTTCATATTCGAAAACAGGTTTGGAGGTATACCCACAGGAATCAGTGAGCACGAGATTAAACGGGTTTCACCTTTGGTAAGTCTAAACTGCGTCAACTACGTTCAGGTCAGGTTGTAACGTCATCCGTCATTTTCTGTCACATCTTTCCGCGTGATCATTTGATATACAGTAGATACTGTAGGTAGGTGTATAGGCCTATAGCAGTATAATATTAACGTTTCCTACACAAAACGTAAATAATACTTCTTTCACTACCCAGCTTTAGATCGTATAGACGAATCCGACTAGCGCTTGTTTTTAGTGACTGTAGGCCGCCATTAGTGGGCCGCCATTGTTTACATGAATTTCAAACCCTCATATACGGTGAACTTGGAGAATTTAAGATGCAAATTAGCATACAACCACCCATGATAGAGCCAAGCAAGGAAATCGAAAGATTTAAAGGTGATGGACCCCAGTTATGACCGACTGAAATCAGACCATCACTAGCTGTCCGGATTCGTGTATAAACGTGGACTAAGTTAAAGTTGTTACGCATCCTGTGTGAGTGAACGCGTCAACTGCTTAGACACGTCGACTGTTGATAGTGTATCTCAAGTCAAAAATTCAAAACTATGTACTTAAACAACATTAAAAATGTATTCTATAGGTCCAACTTTCATTTTTATAGGGTACTCTTGGGCCGAGAATATAAAATATACAAATTTATTCACTTTTGACTTGAAGTGCACTTTAAAGCCTTTTTCGGTCTCCAAGTGCATGGGTCGACGTAGACCAGTCGTAATAAAATGGCAGCTATACAGCCTTGTGCAGTTTCTATATTCCTTCAACTGTGTAATTGTATGTCTACAACATGAAGGTCACTTTCTAGAAGTTGTCGGTATGTTTTCATCGTCGAAATAAACAGTAGCTACAATACAGGCTGATTTCTCCGCCTATACTTGCAAAAACATGTCCAAAATAAAGCACATTTCCCAATGAAACCGTCAATCCAATATGCATTTTAGGTAAAAGGCGATCACAATTGTCCAAAGCAGATCACAAGGAGGGATACCAGAATGATTTTTGCCATTTCATCCATTTCAAGGAAATTCTGCGACCTCAAACATGTGAACGTCGTTGCACTTATATATATATATATATATATATATATATATATATATATATATATATAGGTCGAAGTTGGTAGATCGAAGTTAGAATATATATATATATATATATATACATAAATATATATATATATATATATATATATATATATATATATATATATGTTTTTTACTGTGTAGGCCTTATTTTTTTGCCGGTCCTAGTTTTTGTCTACTTTTTTCCCCTTTTTTCCGACCATGTTCGATTTTTACGTGCTTTTTTCATCCAGGACGCTCTTTTTCTTTTTTTGATTTGTTTTATCCTTCGCACTCATGTTTCCTGACGATCACTTTCGTCCGGTTCTGTTTTTACAGCGATCACTTCGGATTTGATGTTTGTCGTGTCCAATTGTTACTGTTAGTTGTTCAGTTTGGTTTTTGCCACCTGATGAAGGGTTTATACCCGAAACGTCGTGGAGTTTTCCGCAAACTTTTAAGCACTTTTTACTACCTATTTTCGACCTATATATATATATATATATATATATATATATATATATATATATATATATTATATATATATATATATATATATATATATATATATATATATATATATATATATATATATATATATATATATATATATATATATATATATATATATATATATATATATATATATATTATAGACAACAGGAAGTTCCAATAGTTCTACCCTTATATCCTTACAAAATCGCTAAAAATGTAGACGTTCGGATAGATCTGCTATCCTTGGTCACTGCACGATAAATGATAAGAAAAAGCAAAGAAAGGCAAAAAATGTTGTACCGAGACCGGTCTGGAACTCGGAGAAAGCAGCATGAAAAGAGGATTATCTTATTGTACGTATTACATTGATGCCTACCGGAGAATTATTTAAAAGGCTGCCAAGTCTATAAATCCATTGGAGTTCTAAAGCTTCCCGTTTTTGCTTGGATGAGTAAGCAAGAGATTGCAAACCAATAATTCAACGTTTTTGCAAAATAATTCCAAATGGCAGTTTCTTTGCTTGACAATGCAGAGTACTGTAGCTCATTTTACACAGCATGTACCGATACTGAGAGTGTTCTGATAATGCACTGGAACTCATACTCACCTTGAAGCAATACACCGGGATTGTTTCTGAAAGGATGGATTTTAAAAAAGTTGTTGGAAGTGCTAAAAGTGACGAGAATGATATGTTGTCTGGGGTGATAAGTACAACTGCCTTAAAATCCCACTTTTTTTTCTGAGGTTCTTTCTGTGTATAGCGCCATCGAACATATCTTAAAATGGCGGCGCTATACTAACTTATGTTGTGTAATAGACCTTATGGTCGTAGTGCCTCGGCATCGTCTCTTTATCCTGCATTATACTTTTGATCGTTTTACTATTCTTCGCGATATAAGCCTCTTACGACTACCCTGCAGACCTATCACAGAGACAGTTATATAAAGTGCTGTTCAGTTTATACAGTAACCATGCACTACACTTGTAACAATCCATCTTAATTTGGTAGGTCAAAAGTTACATATATACAACACACTGTCAACTTTAACGGGTAGGCTACGCTTTGGGTAAACCGCATGCTTTGGAATTTCTTCCTTATTTCTTGACTTTCGCAACACATTAGAATTCATATCGCCAGTCATAATTCTGTAAAATTGGCTGTAACGTTGTACTGATCTACACCACTCTGAAACCAGCCCTACCCCCCCCCCCGCCAACCGAACATTCACTTACCTAACCCTCGAGCAACAGTATGTATATTTTAATGCACTAAAAGTGGTACGTGTCGTTTGTATCACGGACTATCTGCTAATCTGAGCTTCAAGGAACACTATAAAATCAAAAGAGTGAATTAAGTCACTCTTTGATAGAGTGAAAGGTGTTAATTCACTGTAAGAAGAGTGAAATTCACTCCAAGGAGAGTGAAAATTCACTCTTTCAAGAGTGCCTGCAATGATCACGGTTTTTGTAAAAGTGATCACTGTAGGCATTCTATCACGAGTGAAACTTCACTCTTTTGGGGTGTATTTCACCTTTTTTAAGTGAATTCCACTCCGTTTGCAGTTAATTAAAACTCCATCCGAGTGAGTTCATTTACTTTTCACTCTATTCGACTGTAATTTAGTTCACTCTTTTGATCTTAGAGTTAATTATAAAGCTACTATACAATAGTTGTATAGATTCTCTCATTTTTACATTCAATTGACGTCACCGCTGCTTGACAGAAGAGTTGATGGGGTCAGGCTTCACAATTTTACATTTCATACGCTTTCGTCACAATGAAATGTGCCGTAGATTTCAATTCGTCAACAGATGTGCAATCGCAATATCTCCGCATGCGCAAAACCATGCATGCACACATATCTTTCTGCGCATGTTCTTTGCCAACCAGTGTCAATCAATGACGTAAACGTGAATGACATGGTTTGTAACGCCCGTATGTGACATGCATCACTATCTGTCTCAAGTTAACGTGCACTGGTTGTACTGACACCTGGCATTACGTAACAAACACAAGAAAACAGTTTCCCTTGCTTTTGGTAGAGGTAATGCCCAGTCTCTGTTTTGGAGAGTTATCTGACACTTCGGCTTCTTTATTCATTTCATTTTCTTGTGTTTTTTTTTAATTTGTCCTTTAATATTGTCGTTTTTGGCATATGTTTCCAATCTGGTTCCATAGTTTAGTAAAGGCATATTCCGGTGGCTTTTCATTAAAGAGGAAATGTTGTTACCCAACTTGAAGTAGTGTAGTACACTGTCGTGTTTCATGATTCACTATCGAGAGTCATGTGACATTATTTTGCCCAAAAATGTGAAATTTACCAGGAGTTAGTTATTGCTTGCATGGTTTACCTAGAATATGCAACTGAATATTTTTTTACAGATACTTTGAAAGAAATAAGAAAATTATGAAATTTAGCAGTGTTGTTTCAAAATAAGCTTGATGAGACTGCTCTTGCTCTTTAAGGTCTTGAAAGTCGGAAAGAAAAATATCCATACCAATTCAATAAAGCTGTCACAATATCCTATTCCCAACTCAAGGTATCTCAGTTTAGATGTTGATTACCTTTGTGAGAAAAAACACCCCCCCCCCCCCCCTCGAGTCCTCTTCGTCAAAGCCACAACATTTGATGTAAGAAGGGCACATCGTGTCAAATTCCTTTTGAATTTTTTCTTAATTGAATGTCCTGTTTGTCCCGTGAAATTTTATGTTGGTGTAATGTTTGAATATCGTTTCCTGTAGATACAGCTTCATGCTGCACCGTATTTGTGGGCCAATCCTCTCACCGCAAACTACACTTCTTGTAGGGGGTACAGGAACCCCCCATTTTCCCAGCTTTTTGATTGACTATTAATTCAAACAATGCAGACTACCAACGCTTATATTACACAGCATGAACTGTACTGGGAGTGTTTTGATTATACACACGTAGAGCTTTTCTATACTCACCCTGAAGCAATAAACTGAGATTGTGTCTGGATGAGGATGAATTTCAGACAAGTGTGAGCGGGACTTAAGTAAGAAGGTTAGGAGAATTGGTACTGTTTGGGGTGAGAGAACTGGGCCTTTAACATTCTATTATATAATTGACTATCCTTTCTTGCGGATTGATATCATTGCCCTGCACCATATGTGCGGTAGCCGGTAAAGTAACGGACGTTGCTCGATATTTCCTGCAACGTTATCAAAATTTTATAACTAATTTCAATGCAGTGCAAATCTGATGTGTCGCGATGACCTCACAGATGCTACATAATGCACTAAATCCCAAGTAAATTGCAGTCACTTTAAAAATTACTATTTTTCGAGAGCTGGGCAGTTTTCACTACCAGAAAGAGAGAATTTTCTGCCTTTTTTGAAGTCAACGAAAATTTCTGAAAATGCCTTTTATGTTCCAATAGTCTCCTGTGCATTTGTATGAAGAAACGACGAAAATAACACTTACACAGCTGTGTCTCACTACATGTCGAAGTTTCGAGTCAGTGATTCCTACGTCATCAAGATAAATTCCAGTTTGTTTGAAGTACCAATTTATTTACCCCCTAGTTTGCATGGAATATTAGTCAGGAGGGGCCAAAGACATGTCACCCGTATGACGAAGTTGACCCTACACGTACTTCTAGCGAAGAGGGTCATGTAAGGGCCAATCCCTTGACAATTTTACCCTCCCCTTAAAGTTCAACCCCTACCAAATTCCTCGATCCCCGCCGAGTCTATTGCGGAACTACAGTTGGATAATGGCTTTGATAGACTGATAGAATACAGTTGCATACGTTGATACACTTGAATAGTATATAGTATGACAGTATATAGTATATAGTATATAGTATGACAATTTTTGGCTGCACCCTATGTTGAAAAGCCAACATTTGAGCAATTAATCTTATTTCCCACCTGACTTAATCAATTAAAAATTCCGCCCATTCGGTTTTTCCTGCGAATGCCATGAATATAAAATATTTTCTCGTGACGTCAGAATTGTTTAGCTACCACCATTGCCGGGCAAAAGATTCAACAATAATCACGTTGGTGTTAGCTGTTCATTCTCATTTTACGTACTGTACACTTCAGTGTTTGTCCAACAGCCAAGAAAGAGGCGGGGCTTGTGACGAAAAGGAAAGCGCCCTATATTGACTGGAAGGTAAGAACTATTGTATACACGTTTGTGCAGTAACGAAATCATAAAAGACCACGGTTACATGAGTTTAGTTCAATTCAGTTCAGTGTATTTCGTTTATAGACAGTGACATTTACATAGATGCATACAAAAAACAAGACACAATGGTGAAATATAGAGTTATAAACAGAATATGCTAGAAAAACAGTAATATGTTTATCGTAGCTAGGGAAAAAGAATAAGAAAACCATATCGAAAGGTTCATAAGATCATAAACCTCACAAATGCGTTTAAGTGTGTGGTCGCATGGTGTATTGTTCGGTTTTTTCCTTAATGTAGTACTCGGGGTTGTTTTTAAGGTCTGGCTAAATTGGATTTGTGATGTTCGTACTATTACAAACCCAGTGAATACTTTTTTGACTGGGCACACCCTTTAATTTTGTCGTAAATCATTTATCTATGGGAACTGATGTCTATACGCAAAAATGTGCTTTTCACCCCAAATTTACATAATTTAAAGGATTAATACTTCTAGCCACAAATATACCGAAATAGCTAAACGCTTTTCTGGTAGATCCATGTCATAGGTAGCAGTAGGAAAACAGATGGTTTTATTTGGTTCTTTAATTTTGTCGTAAACCGCGTTTGTGTGACATGAAATGACCCATTATTTGGGGGAAATTCCCCCAAATTATGACGTCACAAAATTTTAAAATAGTCAAAAACATGTAATCCGAATGAAAATGGGCGTTTCATGGGTTGCTTTCATCTAGACATATCATTTCGAAGCACAACTAATTAAGCTTACCTTAATTAGAACAATTTAGAGATTTTGGTGAAAATTGAGCAAATGATCGTTTTTGTACAAAACTTTTCGATATGAGAGCACTTAACATGAGAGGAAAGAGCTAACACATTAACATGGGTGGAAAGAGCTAGCAGTTCACGAACTTGTACCTTCTGTAATTTGATTAAAGCTTTTTGAGGAAATGGGGCCCTTTAGATGATGTTGTGCAATTTTGAAAGTCTAATAAAAATTTGTGGATGAATAACCCTTCCTCCTTCCCCTTCCCGTAAAACTGCTTCTGGTCTAACGTTTTGGCGTGATACTGCTAATAACAGGAAGTAAGCATGAACCAGAAAATACAAAAGCAAAATGGTTTATTTTGAAAGTTACTAACTAAGCAACGACGAAGAAACATAGGCCTAATGGTATCATTGGCCAACTTCCTTCTTCAAATCTATGTTGTTTTAGCTCTCAATGCATTATATCCCAAATGAAGTTACAATAATGCTAAAACAAGTTATTTTCCGCTACTCGGATTTTGCATATAGTGACTCTGTGTAAATCAAGTTGGCCACATGTAATTGTATCAACATGTTTTCAATTTTCGCAACTTGAACTAAATCGAGGGCGCAAAAGCTTATTTCCCGTAAGGGAAAATTCGTTGATCAATGTGAAAGCAGTACGCCTACAACATAATTTCAGTTGCAGGAGACAATGGAAGGCTTAGCATCGCTTGTCTCAAATCTAGCGGTCATTTTTCTGTGTTTTTTGGTCTCTATTGGCCAATCGTCGAATATTTTGTTTTTCAATGGACTCGGAGAAGGCAGTCATTACTCCGTCGCAGCATCCCTTGCGGAGGAACTGAGTGCTAGAAGTCACTCAGTTACGTTTCTTTTAGGAAATAGCTCGAGGCACCGAGCGGAGCATCCAGTTCATTCGAAGTTATTCAATTATGTGTTCGTAGACGTAAATGCTGGTGCAATAGGACTGAAGGAATATTATCATAAAATGACGAAAGCTGGGTTTGAAGGGAAGAACATGTTCGTGGACTGTAATTTTATGATTGAATTCGCCCAGGAACAAGCTCGGCAATGTCAATTTTTGTTTCAGCCGTCAGTTCTGGAGGATTTGAAAAGCAGAAAATTTGATTTAGTGATATTTGATGCCACATGGCCTTGTTGTACAGCTCTGAGTGAATATCTCGGTACTGAAAGAGTCGCAATGGTCCCCACGGCGTTGATGCCACTCGTGTTGCGAAACATGGGCAACCCAGTGAACCCTGCTACAACGGCGGAAACAAATCTGGGTCTACCGCGAAAGATGTCGTTCTATCAAAGAGTTCAAAATATTGTGATCATAATGTTGGAAAAAGCTGCTACGGACGATTACGTTCATTCAACTTACGCACATATTTTAGACCCACTTGGTATCAAACCTTACACGGAGTCGTTGAATAATGTAAATTTGTTTATTACGGCGGCAGACCCTCTCCTAGATAAGACTGTCGCCACAATGCCTGGACATGTCATAGCTGCGGGCTTGACGACAGTGCCGGCCAAATCTTTGTCGCAGGTGAGAAGCAAGACTTATTCAGTTTGCTTTGTTAGAGTTAAAGTTTATTCAGTATTTGGTTCACGGGTGGGCATGCCCTTCCCAGTTTCTCTCGGTTGCGAAAGGCAACCGGGAGGGGGCATCCCTTGGGCGGACAATTTTTCCAACTCCGTCGAGGACCCAAACTCACAGCAACCCTCAACGAAAATCGTGATCATGCCTGATAGAGAAGGGCTCTCCAATAAGGAACCCAAATTAAAAGTCTACTTTCATTTTATTGGTTAAAAGTTTCACTTTTTTCGATTTTTGGGATACGCTTTAATCGAGAGTGATATTTGTTTCAGCACCCTTTCGGCAACTTCCCATTTTTGCCCCCCCCCCCCCTCCGTTGCCCGGTTGGTAGGCTTGGCGGGCCCTGTCAGGAAATAGGACACTCAATGAAAAGAATAAAATCTTCAAACATAAGCTTAGGGCAGGAAGTCGCCTGCTTTTCCCTTGCTCCACCTTGTATTGGCTTAGATTTAGAACCTCAAAACAGGAACCCAGCTGAAATGGCTTGGACTAGCTGTATGCACTAATGCGGTTATACCGGACAAAAAATCAAGGTCGACCTGAAAAGCAATGGTGAACTAGGCTCAACTGAGAGAACCACATATGCTGGCAACGCTTTGCAAAAGGCTTACTGAGGTCGCTAGTAAAGTGTGTTATACTGGAATGAATGCTTGTTGGCAGCAGCTGCTTTTAGTTTTACGTGTACAATTGAATTGATGCCATTAGTTAAAAAAAACCATGCGTCTCTTCTTCTCGTGTTACTTAGCCCTTTATTAAAATTCACAGTGTCATGTCTGTATGTCGGTAGGTCAGTCTGTCTGTTTGTCTGTTTGTTTGTCTGTCTGTATGTTTATTTGTTTGATTGATTGATGATTGATTGTTTGTGTGTTTGATTGGTTGTTTGTAAAATGAATCATCTTAATGCCATAAATTTCAAAAACACTCTTAGAACCCATGGAAAATTTGTAAGCGTTTAGTACCTAGACCCCCACGTCATTAGGAACACTTCATCCTCGGAAAGGGGGAGAGATTAGGAATAACCTACAGGCCGGCATCAATTCCTTTCCCCTCAGGCCCTACGCCCTTGAAGACAGGACCCAGAGCAAGCGTATAGCTTAAAAAGCAGTTCTGTCTAGTAGTCCTCGTTAGCACTATAGAGCATACCAAATCATCGCAAAAGTCATCTCTCCAGCCAATGTAAAAAGGATAAGGAATTGAGACTAAGATTGGGTTAGATGGAGTTTTACGGTCCAGTTTCCAAACAATTGGTTCAAGTCGACCCGGCCAAGGCCTTTTCCAGCTGTGGCCCTGGTTTGTTTTCCACGTCAATAAGAGTGTGTACATGCATGTTTGTGTGGGTATAACTATGAGTGTGCGCTCGCGATTGTAAGGGTGGGTTGCAAATATACGACTCCTGTACAGGACACGATCCACCGACGGCTCGACCGATTGTTGGAAAATTTTGCCCTTCCACCTTAATCCACAAGCAAGATCTACGCCCTTGCTGGTAGGGTCATTCACTAATATAGAAGTGCATATTTATTATCACCTACGGCTAAGTCTCCCTAAATCAAATTCCCCGTAAAGTCTCTGGTGCGAGAGTAGGGAAGGCGAATTTTTCTAAAATTGAGGGTAGCATTGCCTGATTTTCAATGGCGGCGATAGAAGGTGGAAAAGGGGGAATTTGCTCCAACATATTTTATCCTTGTCCCTCATTAGGTCAGTTAGGAGTTAACCAAAAATTAAATAATATACACCCCTCTTGAGACTTAATTTTTCATCCAGAGAGTGATCCTTCAAAGCTTCCGGAAATTGGCCCCATGGACCCCAACCCCGCTGGGCTAGGTTTCGCCCTGGGCCCGAAAATTTTCCCCCACATTATCCCTTGCCCTTCGTACCCCATCCCCCCCCCCATTTCGATATTCTAGCTCAGCTACTGCCGATTTGTTGGCAATACTGGGGGCATTACCCCATTTTCCCTAAAATACTGTTTGAAAAATCAAAGTTAATGGATGTTTTCTCAAATAACGGAAGGATTTGTACCCCTGTCCCCTGGATCCCCTGAGTACTGTGTGGACTGCTGAAGGAGCTGTAAAGCGTCACCTGTTGTACAGTTGGTAGTAGCCTAGTGTGTGTAAAACTTACATGGCTCGATGCATATGCTTTTAACACCTATGGACAGCAAATTAATACTGATGTTCGATAATTAAGCAATGCATGAAACGTGACTTATCCACCTTAAGTTTAAAATTGTTGGTCAACCTGGGGAGACTTGAAAATATAGAACTTTCCAAGCTGGTCTTTACTGAACTGTTTGGCACCATTCAATTGTGTAGAACATCAAATCGAAGTCTTCAAAACTCAAATACTTTGCAAGTAACCTAGCCTATATCAAAATGTATTCCAAAACCCAAGCCATGAAAATGGAAAACAAGGGAAGCCCACCTCCGATCGTGAGGATATGAGTATGCTCTCGATGCCTTCGTTATTCTTTTTAAAACGGAACTGTTTTTATTTTGGTATCGTTGAATCGTGTGGCGGATAATCAAGCATTTAATGCCAAACTGGGTATATCGAAAATGTTAGACATAAATCTCAGAAGTGCGTTGCAGTGTGTGGGCGCGCGGTGTTGTTTGAGGGTTTTCGTTACATGTAGAATTCGGGGCTGTGTTTAAAGTCTGGCCATAGGCGTAGATGGGCAATTTTCTATGATAGGGAAAGAGCATTTTTGCCCGAATAATGTCACCGTTTATCATGTTCTACCCAAGGAGGTATCTTTCTAATAACACCTCCCTGTTTTGCCCATGTTTTGCCCGACTAGACCAACTGCTTTTGCCCAAATTGGGAGGGCGAGTGTCTCCCTGCACCCCCATCGCGTACACCAATGGGTCTGGCTAAAATAGAATCACATAATTATACACCAAGACAGTATTTTTTGATTGGATACACCACTTTTGTCACAAATGTATATGGGATTGCAGTTTATAGGGCAAAACGTTTTTTATATATCAAATTTTAATAATTTTTGATGACCAATATTTGAATACTTCGGCAAGAATAATTGTAATTGACCAATCAGACAGTAAGTATAAAATCAGTTTAAGTTTTACAATCTTATTGTTTGAATGAAAGTGGTTAATTAAGATCTTATGGTTGAATGAGCTTGGATTTTGTATAATAAATAGTTATTTTCACTACAACATAATCGATGGGACAAGGAATATAAATTGCGCGATTGGGATTCTTACTTCAAACCAGGGAGCTGTTATTTGCCAAGTTCGGTAACAGCTTACCAACCGTTGATCACGTATGAATGTGACAATTTTGAAATAGGGTAATTTTTCCCAATGATTGGTCAGCTAAGTGCATGGTCTACACACGTAAATTCAACAATTTTGGACCGTGACGAGTTTATCCCAATCTCATCATCACCACGTACGTGACCAGTGTTGGTGAACATTTTACCCAGACTGTTGTTAGAGAGTTGTTAAATCTTCGCCTTGCTAAATTCTTTTAGTTTCAATATTTAACTATTGAAATTCAAACCAGCACTTAACACTGTTATTTAGGGTAAAGACCAAGGGTAAAGATTTTGGGCAAAGGTATTGGGTTACAATTTTTAACCATTTGTTGTGCAAAATCATTACCCAACGGTTGGGCAAGGAAAAGAGTGTATTTTGCCCAACAGTTCCTACAGCGTTTCTCAGTTTCATGACACGTCAGTTACAGGATATTTTTTCCCAAAAGACGAGTGTACGGTACCAACTTGCAAAGAATCACTCTAATTAACTCCAAAGGGAATGTCCAGAATTTGTCCAGCATGGTACAAAATTCACCTGAGTATTTCTGACTCCAAAACTTCTTTCCTGGATGTTCTACCTAAATTGTCCTCAAACGAAGCTGTTCACGTCCGTTTACTATAAGCCCATCGATAATCATCAAACCTTTCGGCAGTGTCCATCCTCTCAGTCTCCAAAAAAAATGTGTATAAAAAGTTATTGTCTCAGAGTGAATCGCGTTTGTTCTGATGAGGAGAACTTCAGTTTTAAACTTTCCAACCTTATTCACTTTTTCTTTCTAATTGTTATCGCATGGGTATTATCAAAAACAGAACTGAGGAAGCTAACAGGTGTGATTGGGGGACCATCTTACCCATAATTATAAAAAGGAGAGCCACCTCAGTTCCTCTAGTACTGGAACACCACCCTCTTACACATTCCTTGGTAAGACCAATCAAACTAAAAGATTTTACTCTTCTAAAGAATTCTTAACTCGATCTGACCCTATCACCTTAGCCAGGAAGGTAGCTCCTTGCTTTAGCAAGCCATCTCAGTTGTTAGCCCTCGGTCAACCTCTAACTCTTTAACAACTGCTTTCTTCTCTAAACTTTCACCTTTTTGAAACCACCCCTGGGAGACATAGGCTACCCTGCGAAAAACCCCGTTGGCAAGTTTTGGAACATTTTGTCACAGAAGCGCCTATTATCCTCACTTCCCCCAAATTTACGATGAAGCCCCCACTCTTGACCGTGATTCTCAAAATGTTTTTTACTGCACCGTGCGTCTCAAACAGTCAATGGTCTGTGCGTTGGAAAAACTATCTCTAAATTTCGCTATCATCATAAACAGTTTGGCCTCAACAATGCACGTGGTTTTTCAGTTGACGGACACTTCGGACTGTCAAAACAGTACCTTCGAAATTTGAAATGTGTCCTGCTTTGTTTGAATTTTCAATCTCCTTGGTACCGCAAACGTATAGAACTAAACTTCATACTCAAATTAAATACACACACCAATGGTTTCAATAGATATTGGAGGGACGCAACCATTACAGTTTCCATGTGGATTCTTGGACAATTGATATATGTTTGATTAGTCTGCTCAGCACACGCTCTGTGTTTACTTCCCATTCTTTCTTGCATGTTAGCCCAGACTCTTTCTGTGTCTACTCTACCGTTACACCCACTACAATTGTTCTTGACCAATTGAAGTATGTTTACTCTTACCTGGTCAGCAGACTATATGTAGTTACTTTTCATTAATTCTAACATGTGCCAGTCTTATATTTGTCTTGGCCGAAGACGGCTTCAGGAGAAGCTGAAAGAAAATAGATGAATACTTTCATTATGTGTCAATTTTTACTCAGTTGCTCATTGCCATCCTTTATTCTTACATACAATTCTTTTACATAAATAATTAAACAAGCATACATACAAATTAATTACGTATAATTATACTTAAATTAAAGAATATTTAAGAAAGAATCCACGTGTACTCCGAAAAGAATTAATGATAAAACGATGGCATCTTACGAATACAGTACCCACAAAAGGCATAGTAGAGCAGGGGCGTCGATTTTTTGGGGGGGGGGGCAGGGGCATGTCCCCCACTATTCTGAGTGGAGGGGACACTACCGTGAAGGTCCCGTCCCCCTTGTGACGTGAAACTCAAAAATTAGGTTCTACCAAAAAGACTGTATATGAAAGTTTTGAAAGGTGCCCTCTACCGATTACGATTGACTAGCTTTCTGTATCAATAATTCCACATGTTTACTTTGCGAGTCCCCAAAAGTTTTGCATGCTTGCAGTCTCATTGATGTTTTTTTTTTTCACTTGCATATCAAACATACATTATTCATCGGTTTCTATGATTATGTCGATTGTTCGTGTGCATTGGGCAGCAGGTGTGGTTATGAAGGAGCACAATATTTGGGAATATGAAGAAGGTGAATCATCCGCTAGGCTCTGTTTTAATAAAATCTGTGGTCTTTAGTGAATGACCAGCCTGGCAGGCTGAAATTTGCAAACACATTTTAAGAAACTGAAAATGTCTCGGTGCACAGTCTACATGCAACTTCTTCTAGAAAAATGTATGATTTCTGATGCAAAATTTCGACACGCTCATATCATTCATTTGTAAATGCGATTCGACCATTTTGTATTTAGACCATTTTCATTATTTGTCTCAATTATGGCGCCCGAAATTGCGATTCATGAGCAGAAGTGCTCGCTCATACCTTGTGTTAAATTTTCGGAGCTCTGAACTTTGTAGGTGAAAAGAAAAACGAAAATTCGCCATATGAGACACCAAATCATTAAGTGCCATCAGTAACTACAGTGCTATTTTCATAACTTTCCTTTCATAAAATTCAAAGTTATCTCCAATATAAGTTCTTGACTCGAAAAAAATCGTCAGAGAGCCTCATTTCGTAGGGTTTGGATAATATTATCTAGCAGCAACGATCTTTGGTCGCCGCTCAATCTCAGATTTGCCAATAGGAAAAAAAATTGTACAATAATCCTCCAACTTTTCAATTTTTTTTTATAGGAAACCCAGAATCCCCAAACTTTTCTACAATAGAATCTCCATAATTCCAAATATTTGAAAAATGGCAAAAAGTACGGCCCTAGTACAGTGGTGTTCACACTCAAATAATCGTACATATGGGTGCTAGCCCCCCCCCCCCCCCACACACACACACACCTTCCCGAAAAAATGTCTAGCTACCCGCTTTACGCACCTTACCAGGACAGAAGAAAAAATTTGGCCAGATGCTCCCCACTCTGAAAAAATCGAGCCCCCTGTAGTAGAGTGCTCAATAGGCCTATATAAACTGCGGAGCAAAATGTCAAGCAAAACCTAGATTCTCGCAATAAATCAACGTTTTCTACAACCCCCATCTAAAAGGCTAAAAATCGATATTGTAGGAAAAAAGTTTTTGTCCCGGGAGCGTAGCCAGTGTGGGATTTTTTTTTTTGGGGGGGGGGCTAGGTAACAAGGGGGGCTGGTACCTCCGAGGGTCAGGCACGGCAAGACAATCTAAGCGGAGCGCCACCATCAGTTGGCGCGGAGCGTACAAGAAAATTTTGGGCTTTAAAACCCCTCCAGATGGCCGGAAACGGCACTTCCCATGTGTTTTAAGCTGGATGTACCCAGCCTTGAAATACGAATCTCACGGCTCCGACTTCTCAAATAATGAGAATAAAAAATCAATCTATGAAAAATGGTTATATATACACTTTTTAGGGACCCCCAAACTGGACACTTCTGATCTGTAGTCTTGGGGATGAGACTAACGGGAGCCGGTATCTCCCTTTCCCTTGGGAAAAATTGTAAACTTCAGAAAGACGTAGATCGCAAATGCGGCAATATTTGAATCTAAGCGGAGCGCCACCATCAGTTGGCGAGGGGCGTACAAGAAAATTTTGGGCTTTAAACCTCCCCCCCCCCCCCCAGATGGCCGGAAACGGCACTTCCCACGTGTTTTAAACTGGATGTACCCAGCCGCAAATGCGGCAATATTTGAATGGATTTCAGCTTACCTAAGGCAGTACCTTATCCTTAAACAGGAAAACCAAAAGTAGTTGTGTCCCCCTTTGAGAAACTTTCTTTGCGTTATATTTCCTAGATGCAAAATGGTGCTATGTTTGGCAAAACTTTGAACTGATTTTAGGCCTAAGTTTTAGGATTTTCCCTTTTTTGGGAGCATGAAAAATATCAAAACATTTTTAGTTTTTGTAAAGATTTTACAAGAGACATACATACTACCAAAGACACAGTGTGCAAAATGGTACAGTATTTGTTCATCGGTACATTACGTAGTCAAAATTAAAATACTACGAATAAATCTCTCAAAATAATTGAACCGCAAAGCAGAAGTATGGATCATGTGGGGAACACATGAAATCCGGACATTTTACAAATCCCCCGGACGCCAGTGCCAACTAGTAAAAAGAGGACTTGTCGAAAAAATCGTCCTACAGTGGAACCTGTCATGGGCAGGAGTGAGGCACGACATATAGGCCTACTTGTTAAGGATAGAAGGGAAGAATTATCCGAAGGCAGTACCTTACCCTTACCTGCTGACGGCATATTTTGTGTATGATAAAGTATAGGAATGGTCGTGTAAGAGTGGTCTCCAGTGTGCGATTGCCTTATTTACAGTAAATCAATCAGCCATCCGAAGGGCAGAAAGGGTCTTAACCTAACAAAGTCACATTAAAGTTTGTCGTCGAGACTTTCGTTTCATCTTCGAAGTGAAATGCAATAAACGACAGTGCAGATCACAAACGATATCTACTTTAGTGAAAGTAGGCATTTTGAAGCTATTACTTGATTTCCTACTTGCGCACAAAATGTGTTTAACACGCATTCATCCATGCTTTTTTTTTTATTTTTATACATTTTATTTACTTACTGTTTTGAAGGAAATACTTCAAAGTTTATTTCCGTTCAAACATTTTATTTTTTCAATTACTTTATTAGGACGCAAAAAATCTGGGGGGGGGGGGGGCTGAAGAAAATCAGGCCCCGCGTGGCTACGCCACTGGCTTGTCCTGTCCCGGATAATGTCCCACTGACGGGGTCATCTGTCCAGCCACCGTCACCACGCCGAAAGCCACAGAAATTTATGCCAGCTTATCCGAAACACCTTTTAAAAATCGATGGCGGAACTGAAATGCTTCCTTTAACAATATAAAATTTTAGAAATGCCACTGAGTTTAGTATATTTATTTGGTCCCTGACACGGCCAATTCTCTCACCCCAAACTACACTTCTTGTATGGGGTAACAGAAACTCTCAATTGGCTCAGCTCTTTGATTGACTGCTAATTCAAACAATGCAAAGTACCAAAGCACAAAATGAAATGTACTGAGAATGTTTTCATTATATATATATATATATATATATATAAATATATATATATATATAAATATATATATATATATATGATGAAAACATTCTCATTCTATATATATATATATATATATATATATGTATATATATATATATATATATATATATATATATATATATATATATATATATATATATATATATATATATATATATATATATATATATATATATATATATATATATATATATATATATATATATATATATATATATAAGTGTGCGTGTGGCTTTGAGTTTCCTGAAAATTGCGGTGGACGTCTTTTATTCACTATGGATGTGTCCAGCCTCTACACGTCCATTTCTCATGATGCTGCCTTAACAGCTATCCGTTACTACCTAGACAAACGGAGTGATCCCCTAATACCGACTGACACCTTCCTACGTCTGACGGAAACTGTTCTCACCCAAAATTGTTTTCAGTTCAATGTGCGTTTTTCCGCCAAGTTAAAGGAGTGGCTATGGGAACCAAAATGGGTCCTTCTGTTGCCTGTTTGACCATGGGTCACTTTGAAGAAAAACTATTTTCTCAGTATACCGGGCCCCAACCTATATTTTACAAAAGGTATATTGATGACATTGTAGGAGTTGCCACTGGATCCCGCCGTGATTTGGAAACCTTTATCGACTTTGTTAATTCCTTTTGCCCCTTTTTGAAATTTACCCATTGTATCTCGGACACATCTGTTGTATTTCTCGATCTTAAACTGTCCATTTACAACAGTACAATTACCTCAAACCTACACTTTAAGCCAACCGACTCGCATAACTACCTATTGTACCCTTTCAACCATCCCAAATCTTGCACTAAATCTATCCCTTATTCCCAGCTCCTGCGAGCCAGGCGAATATGTTCGGAGGATTCTGATTTCTCCACTGCCTCTGAAGAAATTTTATCCTTTTTTGAAAAACGCCAGTTCCCTGCCAAAATCCTCTCTAATGCCCTGCGCAGAATTCAAGGAACCAGCAGAGAGGAAGCCTTGGAGAAAAAGAACAAATCTGGTTCAAATCTACGTATTCCTTTGGTTATTTGATATCACCCTTCGGTCCGTTCTATTTTACGCGCTATCTACAAAAATGTAGAGTCGCTCCGACAAGACCCCTCAACCCGTGATGTTTTCCCGGAAACCCCATCACTGCTTTTAGAGTTGAGAAAATTTAGCCAACCATTTAGTTCGGGCTTCCCACCCACTCAGTTCTTTCAACGACACCCCTGGTACCTTTCCCTGTAACCGACCGAGGTGTAATACATGTCCAGTTGTTGGCAAACACGACCTCGTCAACATTCCAGGCCCCAACGGCAATAGCTTCATTGTAAAACAAAGATTCTTCTGCATTTCCTCTAATGTAGTTTATATTTTAGCTTGTGGGAGATGTAACTCGTTGTATGTGGGAGAGACCAAGCGTCGTCTCGCGGATCGAGTCACCGAGCACCTTAGGTCCATCAAACAGAATCTCCATGGATACCCGGTGGCTGCACATTTCAATCCCCCTTCACCTTGTTCAATACAGCATTTAACCGTTCCAGCAGCGGTAATGTACCGAGGCTCCGATCGTGAAAGCCTTAGTAGTGAAAACCGACTGATCATGAGGATCATGAGGCTCGCTCCACACGGCCTTAACGTTAGAATTGACCTTTTGTAACATTCACTCCTTTTTGAACCAGTTTTTACTCCTTTTAAACTTACCCGTTCGTGCTCGTTTTTTACTGTGTAGGCCTTATTACTTTTTTCCGGACCTAGCTTTTTTCCCCTTTTTCCCACCATGTTCGATTTTTACGTGCACTTTTTCATCCAGGACGCTCTTTTTCCTTTTTTTGATTTGTGTTTCATCATTCGCACTCATGTTTTCTGACAGTCACTTTCGTCCGGTTCTGTTTTTAAAGCGATCGCTTCGAATTTGAAGTTTGTCGTGTCCAATTGTTACTGTTGGTTGTTCAGTTTGGTTTTTGCCAACTGATAAAGGGTTTATATACCCGAAACGTAGTGGAGTTTTCCGCAAACTTTAAAGCACTTTTACTACCTCTTTTCGACCTACCCATTTCCACAGTGCTCGGCAGCATTTTGACTTTATATATATATATATATATATATACATATATATATATATATATATATATATATATATATATATATATATATATATATATATATATATATATATATATATATACATATATATATAAAATCTTTATCCCTTTGTAGTTAATAATGATTTAAACCATCATTCCATTACTTTTCCTTCTGGCTGACTTTGCATTGCGTGCCGTTTAACCATAACCAATTCTACTTTGCCTAGGATCGAAATAGCATCATGCGCTTACCACAAACGTATTATTTACACTCACAGGATACACATTAACGGATGCAGCAGCTCATATTGCACTACATTAAAGCAGCTTATGCTGTTTGATGGAAAAAAAATAACCTTCATCGTTAATCTTCAATCTTGCTCTTCCATTTGATACCAACCCGATAGAAATCTTTCACGCCAGGTTTTTTTCCGGTGAAATTTCACTAATTAGAGCGCTAATTACAATAGAAAAAACTTCATCTACTTTTTTCAGCTAAACTCTTATGCAAAGACAACGGGCTCTTATCTCAATTTGACCAATCACAATGCAAGAAATGAATGACGTAAAATTATGCCTACCCTTTGACACAACGATGTACGTATTGCCAATATATCACACATGTTGTGTACATGCATTACAGGAGTCCTTTCACAACCGTTCGGGCCCAAAGATAGTTAGTTTCACACGTATGTAACCCAAAGATTGTTTTTGAATGCCAAGCCACAGCATCAAATCAAAGAGAAAATGAACATTATCTTGAAACTTGGGACGGATTCAAATAGCACAATCAGCGACAAAATTAAAAACTGAACGATGGAGCCGAAACAAGTGAGTAGGAATTTGTCACTGAATCTGGGTTCACAAATGAAACGAACGAATTGCGCAGCCGGTTCGATGCGATGTGCAAATTGGACACGTAAAGGCCGTTTAAATAACGTATGTATCAATTGAACGAAATTTCACTGTCTGTTTTGTTTACGTTTTGCTTGACTCCTTCTCAAAATGACCTTCTGAATATGCATCAGATTCATTGGTCGGAGCTAGAGCAAGATAATAAGGCAGAATAGCGTTTGGAAACCGTTGAAATCTTTTCGAATTTTTACTCATTTTCGGAGAAAAGACTAAAGTACGTTAGTTTTTAAAGCTTTTTTCATTTGTATGGAGTACAGCCCATACATTTGATGAACACTGGAAACGTAAAAATAACAGCATAAGCTGCTTTAAGTAAACGCTTAACAGCATCATTTTTGGATCTTATTTAACTTTGATTAATTGGTCTGAGTCTCAAGTTTTTTAATAAATTTACCGTGCTCATTATACTTTTGGCAAAATACTTTCAATGCTGAAAGCTCATTTTATTCAAAATATGAAAACTGAACTTTTGAAAATCTATTTTTATGTAATTTTGCAACTGGACGTTATTCAAAAATATTCACTTTCCTTTAACTTACACATAGAATGGGATGTATTTTTGAAGATAGGAAATGGGGACGAAAAATCATAAGGAGATGTATAAGATATTGATTACCTGATTTCCTGTTTGTGGTTTGTCATGAATGCTTCCCAATTCTATACGGTAATAAATAAGTAATTGCAACATTCTCGTAGCCAGGATTGTGCCATGACCTTCAGGGGTTTTTGTAGTGTGACGTAGGCTGGTAGGCGAAAGGTCTAGAGGTAGGGGATCCTCCTAGCCTTTGGAGAAAAATGATTATTTGGCCACGTGCCTTTTTTATACAACACTTTATTAATTCATCAACATCTGAATAGAAGATTGGGTGGTCACTGCGCGTTTTTCGGCAGCATCATTACTTTTGTGGTGCTAGAACGTGCCGGTAAATCGACGAACGTTGAATTTTGTACAAGTTAAGCTGTGGCTCAACAAATCACTGCAACTTTGGGAATATTTCTCCATCAATGAGTCAGTGAGGTAGACAGGAATTACAAAGGACACATTCATGACTGATATGCTTTAAAATAAGCATGTGGAGTGTGTTTACTGCAAAGCTGATGCCACTGTCTCTTCGTGTGTGCACGTAACCCTTTGGCCGACTGGTGCAGATTTTTTAGATTAGCCCTTTACCGTTGTGCTCCGATCGGGGCATATTTGCTCGCCTCGGGAGTGGGCGGAAAAGCGGACGTAGTCCGCCCCGCATCGGCTTCCGTAGGCCATTGACCCCGTGACGTGAAACTATTGTCTCTCTCGTTGTTGTGGCCGACTTTTCGGGTAGCTACTCGCAGTTTCGAGCTCGGCGTGAAACAGTAAAGATGGGTGACAGCCGAGCTCTCCGCATGGGTCCAAAAGGACCCAAACAACGGTAAAGGGTTAAGGGTCTGGGGGGAAGGGTTCCCCGTTCCTCCCACCCCCTTTTTGAATAAAGAAAGGTCTTTAGCCTGATTGGATACATTGCTTGGGGATTGCATGACTGAATATTCACTTTCAGATAAAAGATTGTGGATTTCCAACGACTAGTATGAGGGCCTTAGCGTAGAAAGAGTAAAGACGAGAGAGTGTGTAAATGTGGACTGCATTGCATGTGATGTCCCCAAAATGGCCGAATCGCCCTTAAAAGGGCTAAATTTTCAGTATAGCCTGAAAACAACTACTATTATCACAACGTGATAATATTTAGTATAATAATTATTCTGATGAAGCGCTTACCTGCATCATAGTCATTATAGCTTTCACTGGTTGGGAAACTCCGCGAACTGACTGCTTACGTTGAGATTCCGGGTTTCGTCAGTCACGTGACGTTTATAGAACACGAGAGCCTTGTTGTTAGACTCTCCATACGCACTGTATATATGCAGACAGGGTAAACTGATTTCTTCGAGAGTCTCTTGCGAACAATCATCAAAGTGTGAAGACTTCAATTAGGGCGTATATCATTGCAAAATGTTTGATTAAGATTTCTGTCTCAAATTAGAACGGCCGTAAAGCGAGAATAACTGTACCCAAACAAAATGGTGGGACAATCTAAGGCTGGACTAGCAATATTAACTTGGTAATCACACTCAACAATTCCCCGAAATTGCGAAGCATAGTAGCAGTCGCACTGTACACTCTAAAATCAAAAGAGTGAACTTAGTCACTCTTTGATAGAGTGAAAAGTGTGAATTCACTCCATTAGAGTACTAATTCACTCCAAGAGGATTGAAATTCACTCCAGAAAATGTGAAATTCCCTTAAAACGAGCGAAGTTTCACTGTTAATGAAGTGCCCACAGTGATCCCTCCTTAAAAAAGAGTGATCATTGCAGGCACTCGTGGAAGATTAATTTTTCCAGCTTCCTCTAGTGAAATTCACTCATTTTGGAGTGAGTTTCACTCCTCTTGGAGTGAATTATCACTCTCATGGAGTGAATTTACACTTTTTACTCTATCAAAGAGTGACCAAGTTCACTCTTTTGATCTTAGAGTGTATAACGTTCAGACGTTAGACTAGTTGGATTAACCATTTTCATAAACGAGTGTACGGGTTCATCAGACGAGTGTATTATACAATATTTATCGCTAACTATGGTCGTACAAAATTTTAGGAAGCCCACCTAGCGTAATGAAGTTGGTCTACTTCACCCTTACCGCACACTGACAGTGACTGCTGTATGATAAGCCTGTATAGGGCCTATTGAGGGTCCCCAGCTAAGGTCTCCACACGCCAGGCCTAGGAACCAGTATATTAGGCTTAAAAAGAGAAAAAGAAACCCGAGAATATGGGATTTCTTCTTTTATTCAAAAATCTTAAAAAAAAATTACCGATTAGGAGGCCTTTTGCAGTTCCCTTTTAGCCCTTGGGTCCATTAGCGGCTCGCCATAGGGGCACGGGGGTCAAATGCCCCCAAACATTTCCAGAGCATGGTCTCCAATTTTCCAAAAATAACGTTATTCGATATGACATGAATAAAAAGTAGCCTTTTTCTGAATCTGGGCAAATTATCGCAGCCTTCTATCTCATACAAAGGTCATATATTATTTATTAAGTATAAACTTATGTTATTGTCAAGGATATAGTTCGTAAATGTATCAAAATTTTAACGCAGTACCTGCCGCCCAGAAGCGTTGATAGCGCTACCAGCACTAATAGGAGTACTCAATCAGTACTGTTACTGGTGCTGGTAGCGCTACCGATGCTTCTGTGTCGCCTGCTCAGATTTACAGACTCATTCGACCACTGGTCATGTGAGTTAATATGATTCGAAAAGTTATGATTTTAATTTATTTCCAACGGTGTGCAGCTCCTTGAAACCAAAAAGTCCATAACCAATTTATGTTTGATTTTTTGAAGGGGAACATATTCTAGGCATAGCTTACTGGGGAAATTTTTACTCATTTCCCATGTTTAGTTCTCGAGATATTAGAACTGAAGTTGACATATTTTGTACAAAGAGTGGAGTTGCAACAAGCAGGGGTGGCGCCAGGATTTGCCCGACGGAAGGGGGGCAAGCCCCCCGACAGGGGGCCAGAATTTCTAGGCCCCGACAAAGGTGATGTTAAGTCCCGGTGGGACGTGACTTGATAGAATTTGAGGGCGCGGAGCGCGCCGAAATTTTGGGCTTCGTTTTTTTTACAGATACTTAAAAATCTGGAGTTCTTTTTCTAAAGAAATTTGGCTTTTGTTAGTACCGAAAAAAGTACCAGAAAAATTTTGGGTCTCTACTGGAGAATCTGTCCTTCATTTGGCAAAAATAAAAAATGTTATATAGGCCACAGCTGAAATTCTTTTGAGGTTACGTGTTAAATCGAGACGAGACTACAAGTTTGCCCGGAAAATTTCCCCTTTTCGGCGAAGATTTGAAAAGTAAGGGCTTATTAAATTGAAGAAATTTTGGAATTTAATGAAAGAAAAATTGGTTTTTTGGTAAGGTTATAATGTGTATTTGGCTTTTTTTTAAGTTAGATGCCTTTTAAGAGCAAAATTAGGCAGTATGCTGGATGATTAACAGACTTGGCTGTGGTTATTTTATTGTATGGAGTATCCATCGGAAATGGCAAATTTTGCCACTTTTAACAATATGAAGCTTATATTGGGGAAAAATGGTAATGCTTATGACAGTTTGGGTGTTTTATGGAAGAATATTACCTTCTCATGAGAAAAAAATCAAGTAGGGGGTGATCTGTAGTCTTGTTGGGGTTACTGAATATCATCATGCAGATTCAGGCCCTCAGACCATATTGGAACATTCTCCCGAGGAAACAGATTGGCTTCGCATATGGGTAATTCCGTAAATATGAAGGCCACTTTGTGACATGCATATTTCAGGCCTAGAATGTACAAAATCATCTATCTTGTGTTAACGGAATCTTTTCTGGCCTAATCTTTGTTGAGGTTCTTGAAGATGCCAAAGTACATTACCTCAGGAGAGAAAAGATCATTTGCACCTTGTTAACACTGTGCACAGTGTTGAAAACTGGATTTCACGTGTAACAGAGACACCAAAAATTTCTTTTCTTACTATACCACTAAATAAACCCTTTTAATACCCAATAATCATTTTCACCAATAGCTTGGTCATCATTTAACACATGACACATCATTAAACACCGCATTGAAGTTTCATTTCAATTTTATGCAGGAAATAGACATTTCACGTGTAACGGTTTCTCAAGTGGACACCAAAGGTTCTATCCTCCCTCAGACCAAATTATGCACACACAGGACAAAACTGTTACCTAAATATTAAAAAAACCTATGACAAGAAAATTTCAGAGGAAAATCAGAACTTCAACTCAAATCAGTTTTGAATAAGACAACTTTGAAATGTCACATAGTAACAAAAATGTGAGACACCAAATTTAATTTTCGAAACTTAACATGGTTATATTTTGGGTGTTTTTTGCATTTCCCTCTAATTGATGATTTTTATTATTACTTGGCAAAGAACTTATTAGAATATCCAGAAATGCAAAAAACACAGCAAGTTTTCTTTTTGTTTTACAAGATAATATTGATTTCACGCGTAACAGAAACTGTGAGACACCAAATGTTACACGTGAAATCAAATGTTAGAGGGCACCCTACAGTATCTTCCCACTTGGTAAGCAAAGAAAGCTGTGATTTATATCAAAATTAGTCCATCTAAAAGTAATTTTGACCTCTAAAGTAAGAAAACTCACTTAAACAGATGGAAACACCCACAGAAATATATTATGGTCTTTTGTGAAACAGAAATTTTGGAAAAAACGCTGCATTTGGGAGATATTTTCGGTGAAAATGCTGCTTTGCTGTTAAGGTGAATCAAATGAAAGGGTTTCAGCAAGATTTCATGTTGAGTTTCACAATATAAAGGCAAAAAAGTCATTATATCTTCTTTGCTAACAAAATTATCCATGCATGAAAGTTTAAGCAGTGCAAAATACCCATTGGCCTCCACATTTATGGAATGACCCATATATTCGAAGTTTCATATTTTATGTTATTGTCATAGGCGTACTGGACCGTTTCAGTTTGGGAGGGAGAAGGATTGTTTTTTGTCCGAAAAGTGTAACCCCCGAAAGACCATCTAAGTCGAGCGCACAGAAATTTTTGAAATATTGAGAACCCCCAGACAGCAGGAAATAGCATTTCCGAGATTGAAACTAGAATTTAGGAAGTCAGCTTTCGAGCTTTCTTTCGCAATAAAATTTTCACTTCATAATACTGCCCCAAAACGAAGAATAATTTACAAGCGTGCTTTGTTCTGTTAAAAAATCTGTTCGACCAAAATAATATCTATGCGGAGTGACACCATCAGTTGGCCCTGAGCGTACAGAAAATTGTTAAAATATCTAACCCCTCAGATAGCCGGAATGGCATTTCCCAGACTTGTAACTAGAAATGAAGCAGTCGTTTATTTTGAGCTTTCCTTTGAAATGAAAGTTTCACTTCAATAGAAAAAACCCAAATTTTTAAACGATCAGAAAATTATCAGATAAAAGGTACTGCTACAAGTAAATGTAATGGTCTTGTCTCTTTTCGAGGGAGGGGGGGGGGGGGCTATGCAACGGAATTACTATAATTGCAAGGTTCACTAAGTAAATGAAATTTTTACGTGACCAGGTGACTGCCCGAATTTCAGACTATAAATGGTTTTAAGTTCCAACGTATTTGTAAATATGTCACGTTACAGGGTACCTTCGAATAAATTTTTCAGTCAGACTTATGGGGAGACATTCTCACACTACGGGCTGGTCGATTTTCATTACTGTTGCTAGAATTAGGCTGTCGGGGCAAGTTAGATGGCAGACCATCGGGCACTGCATGCACATGATCAACCTCTCGTCTGTTTTTGTCAAGAAAATTCGGTATTGTGAGTTTCCTCGAAGAATATGGTCTTCTAGTGAGCAAAATCCAGACGAAATTTCGGGCGACTGAAGTTTATCAGACCCGCATCTTGTATCAGTTTACCGTGGGCATAAAGATGAAGGTTCCCCGACGAAATCGGGTTTTCTCAACAACAGGGGAAAGGCCGGCAGTCTTCCGCGACGAGGACATGACCTTGCGGATTGAAGATGGGATTAGGGATGGCAGAGCTAGTAAGAATTGATTAAAACAGATTCAGATAGGCATTAAAATACCGTTACAAAAGAATAGAATAGTGCAAAAAGAAAAATGAAACAGTTCATAATCATCAATCCAGTAACTCTAAGTCCTTTACGTTCATTTTTAGACCTCCCCAAAGGAAATTTACGTCCTTCCCCGAAGGGGGAGGAGATAGGACACGGGTACATGGAATGTGGTATAACGGAGCAAAGAAGAAATGATTGAAAATCAATTCCGATATGAATTAAAATATCATTTCAAAACAAAAAATATGTTCACCCATCCAGTTATTTAAGTCCTGGTAGGTTTTTTTTTATTCATTTTTTTATTATTTTAGGCCTCCCCGACGAAACCGCCGACCTTCCCCGATGGGGGTGGGGGCAGTGTTCCCCGACGGGGGCCATGGTCCCCCGGCCCCCCGCTGGTGCCACCCCTTGCAGCAAGTAGACGTGATGTCATGTATTCACATTGATGGAATTGTTTAGTTGTTTTTCTCTAAAATTTAACACCATATTAATACAATTTAACTGTGATATTTTGTAACCATCTGTGCATCCCGAGCAATGGAAGTTTAAAAATTTAATTCGCCTTAAGGGCAAGATAGCATCCCTAATCAATTCAAGATCAAACAGCAGGATCAAAAATAGATAAAAACACAAACAAATCATTGACCATCAATATGAGTACATGACATAGCACCTGCTTGGTTCAAGTTTACCTTTTGTAGAAATGTGTCAACTTCAGTTGCTAATATCTCGAGAACCGAACATGCGAAATGAGTGAAATCTTCACCAGAGTGCTTTGAATATGTTCGTATTTAATATATTAAACAAAAATTTGGTTTTGGTCTATTCTTTTTTATGAAAATTTTACTTTGCGACAAAGAAAATGACAAAATGTCACATCGTCCTGTAAAGGAGCCAGTACATTTTATCTGGTAATTTTCTGATCATTTTGCAATTTAATTTTCTTTTTATAAAAAAATGAAGATTTTATTGCAAAGGAAAGCTCAAAATAACGACTGCTTAAATTCTAATTACAAGCCTGGCAAGTGCATTTCCAGCTATCTGAGAGGTCGCGATTTTTCAAAATTTTCTGTACGCTCCGCGCTAACCAATGGTGGAGCTCCGCTTGGCTAGTCTTTCGGGCAGTCAGTCACCACTACTCATGCCCCTGCCCCTCCACCCCCCCCCCCAAATATTTTTGCACGACATCCCCTGATACTATTTAAGACGTCTTGGTTTCAAGTTGAGTTTGCCCTCCCCCCCCAAACAAATTTCCTTCTATCGGCCCTTGCTTGGGTCAACTGTAATTTCAACTCCCAGCAGCAACAGTACATGACTCAATTGATCCATATCGCTACCGATCGATCGTGTGCATCTTTAAAGTCGGGTGATGAACTTCCTTGAAGAGCTCAACATGCTTTAACGGACAGTTACGGACGCACCTTACAAAAACATGAACGTACATACAGTATTCACGTCTGTGCATACACAGTGTACGTAAGGAGTTTTCCAACCAGGTAAAGATATAATAACTACCGATATGCCTGCATGTACAACTGCGATACGCGCCCAACCTAAGCGTTCATAAACAACGAATCTCACCGACATGTGTGTTGTGAGTGACTTTCGAGTCACTTTCCAGTGATGCATTGCATAAAGTAGCTCAGTCAATACTGCGATTATGATGGAGTTAAGAGAGCTGATGAGCATTAACGATGTAAAGAGCACGAACAAGATACCCTGCAAAAACATCACAGTTTTAACATTTTGGGGCAGGAAGGGGGAGCAGTCTCCCTACCCTGAGTCAAGTTTTGACCAATATTATTTAGAAAGTTATAATAAAGTGTTACATGGAACAAATAATGAACGCTTAGACGGCTTAGTTCCTTCAGGCGATACTTTGAATAATTTTATGAGTTGAAAGGTTGCATGTTTAATTCAACGATAAGGGAACGTGCAATTCTAAATGAATTTTTTCCTGCTATTTTGAATGATAAGTTACTACGTGTGTAACATTGTAAAGTTATGTAGCAAGTCATTCTTTTGGTTAAGAATCCATCAATTTGAAATTACAAACACGTAATGTTCCTTTCACGGCTATCAATAACATAGCCATTTTACGCCATGAAAAGATGATAAGTCGATCACTTTGAATGATCAGACTCAATTACTGCGATAACGCAGTTTCTAGCAGACTATTTGGTCCTGAACCTGGTGCGTTTGATAGTGTTCCTTCACCATAAAGGACGGACGCGTTTTGTGACATACATTCCAGCCTGGTGGTGTGCATGTATATGGACACGCTGCACATATTTTTCAAATGATAAATGATCACATTGGCTACAATTCCTCCTAGCGCCTGTGATTTACGATTCGCGAGTAACATTGCAAAAGCTCGGCTTGGTTTTGTTTTGCAGTAAATCAGGCCGCAAGAGAAATTTATGAGTCGTCTAATCAGGGAGTTGCCTGGTCTAATATCAAGTATAAGCGGTGAGTACCGACAAAGTAGGCTTACAGTTAGTAGCGTAGCCAGCGGGGGGGGGGGGGGGCAAGGGGGTCAGAGTGCCCTCCCACAGAAATTTTGGGGACGCGATGGGCGATGCTGAAAAAATGAAAGAGAGCCAAAAAAATAAATAAATAAAAAAAAAGATAAACGGCAAGAGGAGGGAGGGAATCGGGGGTATTCTTTACGATTTTTCGGGGTCTTAGTCGTTACGATAAAGTATGCAGTCCCCGACGACGACTAGTCTCCCCGATGGTTTACCTGTTTTTTGCTCTCAAGGGACAATTTCCCTAATAAGAACCCCAAATTTTCGGCGCGCTACGCGCGCTGGTGGACTCACTCCAGTTTTTTCAATACTTCGATTCCATATATCTAGGGAGTGTCTGTCAACCTTACCAAGTAACGGGTAGGCACAGTACACAGGTTATGTAGAGGTCGTAAATTTCATCCCATATCACAAAGCCTAGTTGTTGTACTCTTGTGTGTGTCATGCGATAGGTCAGTTGGTGAGCGACTCACGGAGCATAGTTTGGCTATTTTATCGGGTATTCCAGGTGATTTCGACACAATGTATGTTATCCCCGATACGGTCTACAACCCCTATAGTTTCTATTTTTTCTTTTTGTTCTTAATGATTACATAGGCTATGTTATTTGTGTAAACCTACCAAAAATTTTCGGGCGCTTCGCGCGTTTTGCAATTTCACGATTCAGACTCAAAAGAACACTATCAGAGCGCAACTCGGCTTTTAAAATATTAATTGATATTGTCCAAAATGTGCCCCAGGCTGCAATGACATGGGATAGTTAGGCTCCTTCATATTCCCTTCTCACCACCCCATCGACATAGGGGCCATCGGAACTTGTGGTCGCTGGCATGGCCCGCCCCCTGTCGGGAATAATCTGTCGCCTTCCCATGGTCGGTTTAATTATTCTGGCTTTCGAAAGAGTTATTTCTGCGATAAAAAAACCCAAAATGTTCGGTACGCTTTGCACACTCTTCCTCAGTTCCGTTACCTAGAGCTAATAAAGTACAAACCCTTCCCATCTTTTCAAGTAAATTAATAAGTAGAATAAATGGATTAATGTACACGTCTGGAATTTCATCTCATTTCGCTAAACTTAGTTAATAATCTCTTGTGTCAGTCGTGCGGTGCGGTCTCGAAGAAGGAAGTACACTATAAGTTGTGCCCGATAGGGCCCAAATGCCGGGACAATTGACCTATATGAGCTTTAAATAAATACAGATTCTTTTTGGTGTAGGCTAACCAAAAAAATTTTCGCCCGCTTTTCTACGGTTAAATCAGTGCGGAAATATCTTTCTCCAGCATATACAAATTTTATGTCGTAATGTCGAAATGGCAGGTATAGTGCACAGGTTTTCTTCAAACTCCCTCACCAACACATCGATAGCATCCTGGCTGTCGGGGCTTGGGGTCGCTACCCACCCTACCCCTCCCCCGTTCGGACAGTGGCCCTTCGTCCGGAAAATCCTGGCGCCAAGCCTGGAGGGAAGACACATTTTCCAGTATGATTTGTATATGTGTAATGAAGCAATGAACTAAAAATGGATGCTGCATTTTTTGGCGAGCGGCAACTATTTTGGAGGGGCGGCCAATTTCACTAGGAGGGCGTGTCACCCTTCTAAAACCCTCTGTGGAGAACACTGGAACCTAGTATAAAAAGAACAAAATATAGCACCATATTGCATGTAAGCTCTTCGAGACAGCAAAAAATTCCAAAAAGGGGGGGGGGACCCAGGGAACAGGCCCGTAGCCAGGGGGTTGGCAATTACTCCCGCCCAGATATAATTTTTTTTATATATAAATGGAGTTTTGGCGTTTTCAGGGCAAAATGTCAATTCCGCCGGTTTAGCCAATATAAGCCTTATGAGTAGCTGTTTTGTTTCAGTACAACACAATTTCCTAGGGCCCCATTGACTCGTACAGTAACCCTCTTACAGCCACATGCTAACTCTCGAGGGAATAAGGAAAACATTGATACAAGATTGAAAATGTCCAAAAATTCCAGCTTAGGTGTTCACCAGATCGCTCAATTTTGATGTAAAATTGCAAAATCTCCTTGGGGTAGGAGGGGGAAAACCACGTCCTCTCCCGTTCGGCCGCTCGGCTCCTCACTTGGGCGCTTCGCTCCCTCAAGAAAATGCCGCACCCCAGTGGCGGCGATGAAAATGGAAAAGTGGGGGCTAAAGGTATGTTCAGCCCCTCAATATTTGACAAGTGCTCCAATTAAAAAGTGGAGAAAATTCGAAGTCAGGCTGAACACAATCTTGCTTAGAACACTAGGGAAGTGCCGTTTCCGGCCATCTGAGGGGTTTGTAAAGCCAAAAATTTCCTGGTAGCCTACACTCCGCGCCAATCGATGGTAAGAGCTCCGCTTAAAAACATGTATTAAAGTTTTTCAAAGACTGATTTTTTTTTTGTTTTTTTTTGTTTGCATTAATTGAGAAATTTCAGAAATGAGATCCATATTTCCAGGCTGGGAACATGCAGCATAAAACATTCCGGAAGTGCCGTTTCCTGCCATCTGAGGGGTTTCTAAAACCAAAAATTTTCTTGTACGCTCCGCGCCAACTGATGGTGGCGCTCCGCTTAGATAGTCCTGTCGGTCAAGATTGGGGACGATGAGTCGACTTTGCCCCCCCCCCCCCCACAAGAAAATCCTGGCTACGCCCCTGCTTACAGTGAATGCACGTGTGTCATCATACTGTCACTTTTTTAGTTGATTTCTTTTACGGAAAACGGAGGCAAGTGCGCACCATTGCAGTTTCCACCAACATTTAATTACAGGCAGATGATTTGCACACTTGTTTTCAGACCAGAGCGAAAGCGAATTCGATAATTCTCTGCCGCATATACAATACTCGTAAATTCGGTGAACCGAGCGCAGCACATAGTATACCGCGTGCTCTTGTTTTTGTACAGCAAGTGCATACGAAAATTAGCATAAATCCATAAGTATCTCGTCCAACCCCACGAAAGGAGAGATTCCAACGCAGCTAAACGGGAGATTGAAATACAACATTCACATCAAAAGAACAATCAGGCAAAGAGTCCCTCCTCAAAATAACACTTAAATATCCTTTTTGGTTTGCCGAAAGGGAAAACCTATGGACTCATGCAGACAATACTTTTGCAAAACACGTGTAGGATGCATTTTAGTGTTGGTGTATACTATGGCTCATCGACTTTCTTAACATTGGTGCACAAGTACTACGCGACAACATAATTGTTCACGGTCTGAAGCCCAAGACCGGCTTTACCGAAAATTGGTTTTGGTGACTCAGCCAGACGAGACGTGTACTATTGTGTGCTCTGTTTTTATGAAAATGGTATTGCTTGCAATTGAAGAAAAAACCCCGAACACTTTTTATTCTGTTTTATTCGTTCAATGCATATTATGACAACAGATTTTCACTTCATAGTTTAAGCTTTGAGGAACAGCAAATTTTGACGGGACAAATATTTTTACCTCCTTTGAAATGTTTCATACCTCCACTGGGCATTGAGTAACGTAATAGGTATCTATCGAGTTTCAAACAAGATTTAGAACGTATGGAAGCCGAGAGGAAGCTTGCAGAAGAAACGCATATGCGTTAGCACTTTGTTGGGAGTCATCATTCCCTCGGCAGTGATCAGGTGATTTAAAGGTCTCCTGGTGGCTTTTCACCGCGGTTTTGTTTACAAAAAAGCGAAAATATTTCGTTTCTTTGAAACCTTGTCGCAATTCCTTTTCCTAACTCAACATATCTCATTTTAAAGATTGGTTACTTTTGTTAAAAAAAAAAATATCGCTGCTCTTTAAAAAAGCCACAAAAAGTTATGTAATGTGGGCACATTGTCTCTCATTCGTTTTGTCTTTCCATAAAAGTTAAAGTCCTTTTGTCCTTGAAATTTCCTGCGGGAATGTTTAAATATCTTTGCCTATAGATCAAGCGTTATCCTTCACCTAACGTAGAGTACAACTACCACTGTTAGTTAATATTTCCTGTAGTGGTCTCAAAATTATAAATAAATTGAATTTTATGTCAAATTAATGAGCCACGATAACATCACAGATTTACATGATGCACCAAATCAAAAGAAAAAAAGTTGCATTACTTCATAAATTTGTACCTTCCGAACGCTATATGTTATTGAGATGAATGTTCGTCTCCTAAAAAAGAAAACTTTTGTGCATATCTTGAAGTCAATGAATTTTGTGTCCGGGAATATGCCTTTAATTATCCTTTCGGAAAACGTTTCACAATTAAGTTTGGGTTGGTTTCCCGAAAAGGAAAACCTGTGGACTCTTACAAACAAGACTTTTCAAGACATGTGTAGGATCGTGCATTTACTTTGGAACGTCGACTTTCTTAGCATTGGTGCACAAGTTCTAAGCGGCTACGTACCGCATAATTGGTCACTGTTTGAAGCCAAAGACCGGCTTTATCGAAAATTAGTTTTGACGACTCAACCAGAAGAGACCATTATAACGTTGGCAATTGTGTGCTCTATTTCTAGAAAAAATAGCGTTGTTTGCAACTGAAAAAAAAACCGAAAAATTTTTATTCTGTTTGATTCGTTTAATGCATATTATGATAACGGATTTTCACTTCATAGTTTAAACTTTGAGGAACAAAACCTTTGGCGAGAGAAATATTTTTAACCTCCATGCATGATAGATCCATTAGTTGTGGATCCAATCCTGGTCTTGAAATTTGCATACGTCGAGGTACAAAGTCGCATCATCTTTGACGACGGAAATATTTTTACCTGCTTTGAAATTTTTCAATGACATGAATTGGACTCTTAAAGAGGAAGTTTAGGCATAAAAATAATATTTATTTATAAATGAGGAACCAAATGTGAACAGCTTGATGAAATTTCCATTCTAATCGGATATGTACTTCTCGAGATATCAGGAAATGAAGTTGGTATGACCAGTAACACTCCTTTTAATACAAAGAAAATTTATTAAGCATGATAGATAAGCTCCATTAGTTGTGGATCCGATCCTGTTCTTGAAATTTGCATACGTCGAGGTACAAAGTCGCATCAATTTTGACGGGAGAAATATTTTAACCTCCTTTGAAATATTTCAATGACATGACTTGGACTCTTAAAGAGGAAGTTTAGGCATAAAAATAATATTTATTTACAAATGAGGAACCAAATGTGAACAGCTTAATTAAATTTCCGTTCTAATCGGCTTTTCACCGGGGTTTTGTAGAGAAGTAAATAAACAATAAATCTACACCGTGTCCTTGAAACCCTGTCGGAATTCCTTTTCCTAACTCAACATATCTCATTTTAAAGATTGGTTAAGTTTTGTTACAAAATACCGCTGCTCTTCAACAAAGCCACAAACGTAATGTGGGCACATTGTCTCTCATTCGTTTTGTCTTTCCTTATAAGTTATAGTTCTTTTGTCCTTGAAATTTTATACTGTGGGAATGTTTTAATATCTTTGCTTGTAGATCAAGCATTACCCTTCACCATACGTAGAGTGCAACTACCACTGTTGGTTAATATTTCCTGCAGCGGCATCAAAATTATAAATAAATTTAAAGTAATGTCAAATTAATGAGCAGATTTACATGTTGTACCCAAATCAAAAGAAAAAAAGTTGCATTACTTCATAAATTTGTATCTTCCAAACGCTATATGTTATTGAGATGAATTTTTCGCCTCCTTGAAAAGAAAAATTTTCTGCATATCTTGAAGTTAATGAATTTTGTATCCGGGAATATGCCTCTAATTATCCTTTCGGGAAATGTTTCACAATCAAGTTTTGAACGGATCGAGTGGGAGAGTGTTTCCACTGTTTTAATAGACCTTCCCCAAGTCTCTCACGTAATCCTTCCATCCACATTTCATTTTGTTTCTGTTCCTATTCTTCACGGTGATTCCATGGCACTGTGCTCCAGTGCAACCATTCAAATTACTTCTCACTGCCCGTTGCTGCAACTTCCACGAGCAAGTGCTGTAACACCTGTTTACAACTGTTCTCGAAGCCTGCTGAGCGGCCAGATCAAACTTGCTGCTTGCCGTGAGAGACTTGTATCTTTTGCAACTGTTTACGTCATTATCTTTTACTTCTAAATTGTTTTATTCATCTGAGAATCTAGATGAATATATTTCAAGATAGTTTACTGTATTATCCAATCAGCTTCGGCATTTTGCGACTTTTGCTGGATATTCATTAAGATTATCGTGTGATGAAAGGTGCATCGTTCTGTCTGTTTACAAATAGAAAGCTTCATTGGCTACAGGGATAAGTGATTAAAAACCGGGCCGCCCATATAGATCTCCGCTTGTTGGTATGTGCACAGCGTATAAACAAGAATCTGCCAGGCAAGATCGTTACAATGGTTCAGTGTCAAAACGTGCGAAGCGGTGGGTGTAAGAACTTGTCAGCAGGCTTTACCGGTCGAGGCGTATTGGTCGATGTGGGCAGGTTAGCACAGCGTGTATTGGCGTTATAACGAGTCGAAGTGGAAGGTGGAGAATGTGAGAGTTTGGTTTGTTTTTCTGCAGAGGTGCATTGGTAGAGGTCAAAGGGATGACACGTAGAGAAGGAATAGTGACAGAGGAGAATCCTTACAACTGGGAGGGAAAATCTCGAGAGACTTGGGACAAGTCTACAGTTTTAAAGGAAAATATTGCGTTTAAAATATTCCAACTCAGCAATAAAAGTAAATAGCTCTAGTTCTTTTAAAATCATTCAGTCTCAACAGTAAACCCGAGCAAAGGCTTCATCTCCTCAAAATATTATGTACAAGAAGATTTATGGAAGACTTGAAATGTTGAAAGTTTGGGTGAGCAAATTATTCTTGAGCAACAAACAACTGAATTTCTATTTCTTGCAAACTTATTTCTAAAAGGAGGCTACTATACTACCTTATTTGTAATTATTTATAACTCTTTGCCAATATATAATGGGTTTTAAAATTATTAAATTTCCTTTTTAAAAACGCAATGTTTCCCTTTAAGTATACTCAACATTTGAAACGTGGTGTTGGCGGCTTTGTTTATTCCCGCGATTTGTAGGATGTGCACATGTTCATAACTCTCGAATCGAACTACCGAGCTCTCTAATTCTGGGGCTTATTCTACTATGCGTGCACGCGTAAGAAATCGTGTGTTGTGTTTTTATTTTTTGCCTCTTAAAGGCAGTCAACCCGCACCACAAAACTATAATTTTTGTTCTAGTCCACAGACATTTTCAATTGGCTTAAATGCTAATCGACAGCTAATTAAAAAATGCAGAGTACTGAAGTTCATATTACAATGCATGTATTGTACTGATAGTGTTTTAATTTCTCATTGGGGGTTTTGTAAAATCACCCTGAAGAAATAAACTGAGATTGTATGTGGATAAGGATGGGTTTTAGACAGTTGTTGGGGGGGGGGGGTTAATAAGTGGGTCAGGAGTATTGGCACTGTTTCGCGTGACAGCATTAGGCCTTTAAGTTAATCAACGTCGAGTGATCTCAGTGCATAGTTTCTATTCGAAAAAAATAATTGAGAATTTGAACAGATTACAACATCCGATGCAACAAATGGTTGCAGTTGGCAATTCGTAACCTAAAAAGTTAAGACAAACTTGTCTTACCAAATTTTTAGTCAAAAATACTTGCGTTTCATTTCGTAGAAACAGCTAAAAGATAAATTCATTCTTTTTCAGGAACTCGAAGAATTTATGCAATCTTCAGGAGAAGACGGCGTCATTGTGTTTTCTCTGGGCACGTACGTATCTCACCTGCCAGATAAATTTGTTAGGATCTTCAAGAAGGCCTTCTCTCAGATACCACAAAAGGTGATATGGCAGTGGAAAAATGAAAAATCGCCGCACGATATGCCAGAAAACGTCAAAACGATGGCTTGGATACCACAAAATGATGTTCTTGGTAATGAATTAGTGATTTAGGTCAAATGGTTGATACCTTAAAAAATGTTTGTAAACATCTCTCAAGAAGAACATGAAAACGTATCTCATATTTTGGTGTGTGGGTCGGCCATATTGAGTATATGATTATAATGCTTTTTGTGGTGTATACCAAAGGTCATTTTGGGTCACCAAAGGTCAAGTGGTAATTAACTCAGAAACTGATTGTAGTGTGAACAAGGTGTGTAACGATTGATAACTATGGGGGATCGCACATACTTACTAGATGGACTCTATCGGTTTTCTTGTATTGGAAGGTCATGTGGGGTCACAAAAAGTAAGACGGTAAAATTTTGTAAAGACTACATCTCAAGAAGGGTAACCGTGAAAGATTTCATACTTAGCATATACATTGCCCATAGTTAGTAGATGAACCATATTGTTTATGCTGGAGGTCACAGGTCATTTTGGATCACCAAAGGTCAGAAGGTTAAAAATTTTAAACACGATACCTTGAAGAAGGTTAAAAGCGAAGGATCTCATTCTTAGCATGTGCATTACCCACAATCCGTGCATTCACCCTACAATTTGGGGTGACGATCAAAGATCATTCAGTGTTCCAGAGGTCAGAAGGTGAAAACCCTGTAAACACAAACCTTAAGAATAATAACAGTGTTGGAGCTCATACTTAGCATGTGCGTTATCCATATTTTGTAGATGAACGGTATTGCTTCTATTCTAAATTAAAGGACATTTGTGGTCAACTGTGAGGGCTCTCATACATGTTACTACAAATGCTGAAATGCATTACCCATATCGCGGAGGTGAACCCGATTGTTGTTGCCCATTTAAAAAACAATGTCAATTTGATAAAAAGAACCCATATAGACTTAAACATTTCAGTGTCAATGAATCACAAAGCTTTGGGGCTTTCTTAACTAAAAGATTTGCTGAGAACTATTTTATGAACTTCGCGGAACACATACACACACTATTTCAGAGAGGTCCATTTTAACGAGGTCTGTAATTCATTGGAACCCCATGCACGTGCTGGAAATGTAGAATGAGGCCTTAACGGGAAGTTTATTTTCGTAATATCACATAATTGTTGCTTCAAATAGAAAAAACTACTTTTGCATCAGTGAGGGAAGAAATTTTATGAAACTTTAGAAAAATTTTTCTTGCTTGAATGATATTTCATAATTAGCTCAATATATATTTTATTCTCTCCCCTGAAAAACTAACATGACTTGGGCTCTAAAAGAGGAAGTTTAAAAATAATTTGTATTTATCAATGAGGAACCAAATGTCAACAGTTTATTGAAATTTCCAATCTAATCGGATATGTACTTCCCGAGATGTCAGGAAATGAAGTTGATATGACCAGTAACAAAATAAAAAGAAAATTTATTAGGGGAAACCCGGGTAAAGTGGATCACAAAACTTTATGACGCAATTTTTCACGAAGAGTTACTAAGATGGGAATGTTACCGATACTAACTGGGAGGGCGCAAAAAGGACTTTCAACATGCATAACAACAGAGTCCTCCTGGAAGCAAATTTTGACTTATAAGATATTTAAAAAATCAGCAGGTGTCCACTTTGCCCACTCACCACCGTGCAAAGTGGACCAATTGAAACGTGGGCATGGGCAAAGAGGATATATATTTTTCAAAAAAAAATAACCTGCACACTAACATAAATTCTCTAAATATGTCATAAACGGAGAGAAACCTTGAAAACAAAATGGAAAAATATATTTTGGTAAAATGAATGCAAAGCGGATCCTGAAGGCTGATCCACTTTGCCCGCCATACATAACCAATGTTGAAACGTGCATACACAAAAAATACAGTGCAAAACAGCGAACCCAACAACGCCTAACAGAAGTACATGAGTAGCATATTCATGACTTGTAATTATTTCCTGATATTCTGGTTATCTAATAGGTCATTCAGCAATTTACATTTCCAGTAAAAAAACAACACGATTTCTGGAATCGATAAAATGTCCTCTGTTCTGGCCGTGAGGATGCTGTCCAGACTGATGCTAACAACACATTGGGTGGTTGCTAGGTCGGTTATACCAGGGAGTTGCTAGCGACCCTGGTTATACCGAACTAGTTTTCAAAGAATTCCTCTAATGAATTTGGACAAAAAACCAATGATCGGCTTTGTACAGTATATCTACTTTACTCGGGTTTTCCCTAAGCATGATAGATATGCTCCATTAGTTGTGGATCCGATCCTTGTCTTGAAATTTTGATACGTCGAGGTACAAAGTGGCATCAAATTATAAATAAATTCAAATTACGTGACTTCCGTCCACAGATATCTAAAATGGAAGAAATAATAGCCTGCATATTCATATCTCTTTAACCATTCGTCTTGGGTTGGAGCGCAGTTGATTGGAAAAATTTTTACACCACAATAAAGGAAACGTCTACCATTTCATATTTGAATAACCTGTATAGCACTAATTTGCTACAATTTCGCTACATGGCAGGTCGTGCGACCTACTCTGTTGAATAAATTCAAAGTTATGTGCTTCACGACCAAAATTTCAAGCGGGCACTCTGTAAATGTAAGGGACTAGTGAAAATTTACCTACACTCTTAAAAAAAGTGGGCAAATTTTGCCCAACTTTTTGACCAACACTGGGCATCTATTCAACAACCTAAACAGTTGGGCAAAACTTTAACCAACCAAATTTGGTAAAGATTGAACCCAACTGTTGGGCAGGAGATTACCCAACTGTTTGGTAAATTAGCATTTAAAAACATACCCACTTGTTGGGCACTTCTTTTATTAAGCTGTTGGGCAAATGCATTAACCAAATGTTGGTTATGTGTCATTCATCTTTTCCTTAACCGTTGGTGCTTTCTTTACATGTTAGATTGTAGGTTATGGCAGGGAGCTGCTACTGCAGCTCCCTGTTTATGGCAACCCATCGGCCCCAGTTTAAAAACCCTGGCTTAATAACCTATTTGGTTTGTCACTGAGTTCCGTATAAGTACGTATATGTACGGTGTGTAAATGATGTGATGAAGTCTTGTAGTTTCATCAGTGCATTAATATGAACACAAGGGCAGCATGAGCGAGAATTAGCTGGTCCGTAGCTCTCATACACTGTTATCATTGTTATAAGACAGGTTTCTTGTTATGCCGAAATCGTTCGAATAATAATATATAAATGCTCATTCGGACGTGAAAGAGAATGTCCCAGATCATAACCTCTCATTGGATAGCAGTTTTGCGCCAAATACGAATCATGGAATCTCATACAAATGTGTTCTAGTTCGTAGTACTATTTAAAGAATTTTATGGAAATAGAGATCGATTTCATGGTCTAAAATAATGTACGAGTTTAGCTGTTTGGCCAATATAAAAGATGCCAAAGAGAATTTTCAGGTTATGGTACCATGTCTAATTATCAGAAGAATTGTGAAACAAATCGGGTCAAGTGCACTGTTGTTTGGTGAAAACACTGCAACCAATAATATACCCAACAAATTGGCAAACAATTACCCAACAAGTGGGTAAAGGGAAAATATGCTCAACTGTAGAATAAAATATTTTCGTCATTTTGACCAGTCAGTTGGGTATTACAGTATACGCGTGCATGGAAGGGGAAATTTAACCATTTTGTGAGCAAAGATTGACCAACACTTAGGCAATTACTTTTACTCAACAAAAACTTTGCCCAGCGTTTAAACAGTGCACCAATTAGCCCCAAAGTTGGGCAAAGTTTTACCAACACATTTCATAAACTTCTTTAACCAACGGATATTTTACCCAACGTTTTAAGAGAGTAGAGATCTTCTGCCCTTGACTTCTCTCCGTTTTCAAGTGACGTCCCCGGTCGGTACAGAGTGACATTCCAACACTTTTAGAGTAAATTACTACTCTAAGGAAAGTTGAATTCCAGTCCACGTCCAGAATGGACAATGTACTTAATTGTCCACTCTTCTATGTTCACCTATCGTCTAACCGTGCACATACACCCTCCTAATCCAAAAAGTGAAACTCTTAGGACTATTTTACTCAACTAAATAATCACTGTTAATAATCACTCTAAAAGAGTCGAAACGACTCGTTTTGATTAAACTTTTGCCCTCCCAATTTGATTGGTCATTTTCTTCACTATAAAGGTTCGAGGTCGAAGGTAAAATGAATGCGATCTACCGCAAGAGCGCCGTTTTGTTTTGAAAATTGGTGGGGACGTGACTATCTAAGCGGAGCGCGACCATGGGTTCGCGCGGAGCGTACCAGAATTTTTTCGACAGATGTACCCCCAGATTGCCGGAAATTGCATTTCCCAGACACGATTATTATCAAAAATGTGTAATCCATTTATATATCACGGTTTTAAATGTTTCATGAAAAATAGTTATTAAAAAAATACAAGAATAAGAGTTACTGATGATAAATATATCAAATACAAACATCATAATGAGCCGATATAAAACAAGAGATAAGTTCATCTTCACCTTCCTTCACCGCCCTTTGGGCACCGAAGTTGGACGTGGGGTCCCATTAATATGTGCTGGGAGCTACACGCAAGTTGACGCAACGCCACCACCACAACAACAACAATGGAATACCCAAACTAGACTGAACAGGGAGTTCTGCATGCCGTCCTGGTTCGACTGCTGCACTAGCTCCCAGAAAAACAGAAAACAACAAATAAACAAAGCAGATGAAATAAATATTGTGCTGGAGAAAGGCGAACAGGGTCACCTAGAGGTATGATGAGCAGCATCAGTCATAGGTTTGTTGCTTATTTCGATAACGCCTAATGGGTATTAGAGATCTTTACAACTAACGCGGTATAGCAGGATATCGTGGAAAGTCGGACTTCCAAAATTCACGCAAAAGATGGTGGGTATGGCACGCCAAAAGGCTCACCAAATATGATGATGTTCTAAAAATACACGTTCATGTACTAAAACTACACGTTCATGTACCAAAAATATACGATAATGTGCTAACTTCATACGATCATGATGTAAATTTACACCATCATGTACTAAACCCATAAGTTCATCATATTAAATGTTACGATGTACATGTAAAATCACTCGCTGTATATCTAAAAACACATGTTGCACATGGAAAAACGTAAGATCATCATGTTACTATTGTCTCTTCCGCATGCCATACTGAGTGAGCCTTTCGACGTACCAGAAGACCGCCAAAAGGCTCACTGAATTCATACGATCATGTACTAAATGTATAGGTCAATGTACCGGAGGGGCCCATGTGAGCATCGAATGGTAACAGGCCTCTGTCAACACTAAGGGCCCAAAGAATTAATTTTGAAGCAACGACCGGTGGAACTTTTGATTCAATTGTAAATTTCGATGGTAAATTGCATTTAACACACTAAAGCGAACAAAAGGGTTTTTCGTTCTAATGTCCGTGACAGAAGGTGGCCCAGGGGCCTTGCAGCCCTGTTGATAGAGAAACTTAGTTCAAGAACCGAAAGTACCGAATCATCATTGAGTCTGTTGACCACTGCGTTCTTATTTTTTGTCCTTGTACAGCTTTAATGTAATAGTTGGTATGAAAACCATTATAGCCTAACCGTTTTAGGTCCCTGGGTACCGGTCCCGCAGATCCTTCAGTATTGCCAAGTGTTACATGCGTGGTGTAAAACATATGAGAAAGGATACCCAGCTACTGTTCATTTCACGTTAGTGGAAAGAATCATAACATCATTTTAAATTTCCCAATACATGGCCCTGGGCCCACTTTCAAATGAGCCGAATGACTTTAATCTCCCAAATCTTCTTGGTGGGAAATTGCTTCATCCTAGGTTATATTCTCACATAGTATACTTTAGGGTTCCATATAATTTACTTTAGGGTTCCATATAATTTACTTTACGTTACCTGTAAATTTGCACCCAATATTCATAAGGACCCCATATGGGCCTCTCCATATGTCCTATATGGGATATTATGTGGTACATGTGGGCAACTGGTTTGTTGGTTAAACATAGTGACCCAGTCTTTTCCCATATGGTATCTGGCAAATCCCGTAAATATCGACAAGCAGTGGCCCAGGTTTGCTACCCAATGATTTTCTCATGGGTCTGGGCCTTCTGGGACCTAAAATAACTAGGTTATAGGAGTTTCCATACTAGTTGGAACATTATGACTGTATAATAATAAGAAATTAGTGGATACTGAGTGTCACTTCAATGTTTCTTTGGTTGTTCGGTGCCTTTTTGTCCACAAAGGGGCACTGGACCCCAAAAATTTCGATCTACTACCATGCTGCAATTTGACCTTTTATACTTCAACTTGTCATGTCCAGTGAATGTCCAGGCCTACCCGTCGCCAACAGATCCAATGATGAATCGGTATTCCGGTTCTTAACTAAGTGTCTCTATCAACAGGGCTGCAAGGCCCCTGGGCCATCTTCTGTCACGGACATTAGAAAGAAAAACCCTTTTGTTCGCTTCAATGTATTTAATGCAATTTACCATCGAAATTTCCAATCGAATCAAAAGTTCCACAGGTCGTAGCTTCAAAATTAATTCTTTGAGCCCTTAGTGTTGACAGACCTATTACCATTCGATGCTCACATGGGTCCCTCCGGTACATGAACGTATACATTTAGTACATGATCGTATGAATTCAGTACATGTACGTATGCAATCAGTACATGTACGTATGCAATCAGTACATGTACGTATGAAATCAGTACATGGACGTAAGCAAACAGTACATGGACGTAAGCAAACAGTACATGAACGTATGAAATCAGTACATGATCGTATGCAATCTTTGTACATCATCGTAAGCAGTTAGTACATGAACGTGTCCTTTTACTACATCGCACGAGTTTAGATGATCATCGTATGTAGGTAAGCCTTTTGGCGGACTTCTGGTACGCCGAAAGGCTCACTCAGTATGGCATGCGGAAGAGACAATAATAACATGGTGATCTCACTTTTTTACATGTACAGCATGTGTTTTTAGATGTACAACGTATGATTTTACATGTACACCGTAACATTTAACATGATGAACTTATGGTTTTAGTACATGATGGTGTAAATTTACATCATGATCGTATGAAGTTAGTACATCATCGTATATTTTTGGTACATGAACGTGTAGTTTTAGTACATGAACGTGTATTTTTAGAACATCATCATATTTGGTGAGCCTTTTGGTGGGGAAGCGTCCCCGTGTCCCTGCGAGAAAACGGCGCCCAAGATCTACCTATCAATGCAAACATTAAAGGCCTAATCCTCTCACCACAAACAACGATTTTTGTATTAGTTCAGAAAACATTCTCAATCAGTTGGCACAGTTCTTTGATTGACACCTGATTAAAAAACACAGTTACCGAAACTCGTATAAAACACAATGTACCTTACTGATCGTGTTTTGATTATTCATTGGGGTCTTACATAATCATCCTGAAGCAATGAGATAAGATCGTGTCTGGATAAGGATGAATTTTAGGCAGTTGTTGGATGGGCTTAAGTAGATGAGGGGAATCGCAACTGTTTAGTGCGAGAGAATTAGACCTTCAAGTTTACATTACAATTTTTAGACAGACCTCATTGCTTCTATGATATACTGGTCAGGCCAATTTGTACGTTTGCATCTACTATCCCCATTACGTTCTTTCCGGCGAGAAACAGATTTCAAGGACGGGCAACATATATGTGACAGCAAGAATCACATCTTAATTGACGGTTTTTAAATATCAGTATATGAAATACTGTGCAAAAGTGCAATGTACGTGATGCTGTTAATTGCTGTGAATTGATATAACAAACGAAGATCTGAGCAGATTGACCGCTTTGATGGTTTTGCAATGTGTAACCAGTTGAAAAATTAGACGGCAAAGATTATTTAAAATCGAAACGCCAGAGATGACTTAGGCAAATGAAAGCTCGCAAAGTTCAGTTTCTTAAAGTTGTATGGAGAGGGTAACTGATAAAAAGTTAAAGTTTTAACAGGAATTATCAAAAACTTAGCTTTAAATATTAACTTAGGCTAACATCGTTTATTACACTTCGTGTTAGGAAAAAGGTCATGGAGGCCTAGTGACCCTCATATAGCATTGTATGACGTAATGTTTTGGCTTCTTTTCTAAGGTTACGTTAGCTTTACGCAAAACCTGACTAGGTTTCCGTAGGCAGTTGTAGTAACCCCTCAGTATCGTTGAGCATGTGGACGTTATCTAAATAGACAGGTTGCCGTCATCATAGCTAACCAATACTGAAACACGAAAGAACACTTCGCAATTAATAGCAAAGAAAGGTGCTTAATATTCCAAGCAGCCATATGAAAATTATGAGTAAAATAAATGAAATGCCAAGTTAATGCGAAGCGATGACATCACAGATTTCCTACAATGCACTGTATTAGGCTTTCTTACACATAAGCCGCCATTAAAATGCAAAAATTATTTTAATATTATACGAACTTACACGTTTTCTTGTTATGTTTAAGACAACTACGGTATTAAACAAATTTCAAGAACAGACAGGATACTAAAAGGATAAAGGATGGCTTGGAAAAAGTGTGGTGACTAGGTCTGAAGAAAATGATCTAGAATACTATGTTTTTCTTTTCATGACCTTAAAAGATCCACCTGAATATGACCCTAAGCCTTCCTAGAACCGTATATACAGCTCTAGCCTACTCGGTTGCTTGTGACTTTGTTTAAATACTAATGTAGTGTGTCCAGCAACGTTTTTGCACAGAGGCCTGAGTACCATTGCAGACTACATGCTACGAACTTGTATAACACTAAGTGTTCTGCGTTTAATATCGGTCGGTAATATTTAAGCACATGCGCACATCCACCAAATTGTCGGGGTAAACGAACCAATGCCGCACCTATAATGAATGTTCTAAAATTTGAGTTTACCTGAAAAGTGGTGACATCATTCTATCTTAATCCAACAAAAGGAGGAATCATACGGTACTTGTGGTTGTGGTCAGTGGACTTTGCCTAATTTGCTTTTCAGGTGTAAAATATGCATTTTCATCTTCTGTAAAGTGGGGATGAGTCCCTATTTTCGTTTAGGATGGCTATCAATCAGATTTATTCTTAGTTTGTTTTGAGCATGCTTCACGAAAACTAGGGGACGCTGAGCTCGGTTTCTGTATACCACGGTCTGCCCCAAAATTCCATGCGTCAACAAATTACCGAACTAGTTTATTCATTCATTCCTTCATTCATTCCTTCATTCATTCATTCATTCATTCATCCATTCATTCATTCATCTGGTTCATCACAACACAGGAATTTACAAGTAAAACTAGCAGATAAATAAAAAGGGCATGATAGGGAGTGCACTTTGAAGTCCCATATCGAGGAGTATCACTTCCTAAGAGAAACAAATATGCAGTTACATATAAAGGAAGTAAACGCTAAACGTGTAAAGCCCCAGCAAACTATTTCACCTGGCTTAGTCGACCCCCTCCTCCACTTCAGAGCAAAGCCACTCTGCCACCCCAGTTTCATGTACTCTTACACCTAACCCAATGCTGGTTACCCCAACCCTGGAGACTAAAAAAGGTGCCAACATACGGGAATTGTGGTAGGGAATCATAGGAATTAATACAAATTCCTTTGAAGATTTTTTTAAGAGAGCTAACGAAGATTTGGCCTTTACCGGTTGCTTAATAGCTAAACTCGTGTTGGGTCATCGTACCTACATTTCTAGTTTCAAGAATAGATCTTGTAACAGACAAGCATACGCTACGAAACTATGAACCGAAAAAATTTAGAGAAATGGGTTTCTAATGGGTGACATATGTAGTATTGATTACTACTAAGCAGAAGTTATTTTACTTTCGATCTTTTTCAGAGTGAAAAATTTTAAAAAAAATTGAGAAACTTATATGCTATCTTTTTTGTCCATTAAACTTAATGCTTTAAAGAGTCGATAGGGGAAGGCTCAGTCTGTCAGTACTAGCCACGTATATTAACTTATTATGATCAGACGTGGATTCCCAAAGAACTTAATATGATGTTATTTTACAGTAAGTGCGGCCTCTAAGGAAAGCACTTGCGCAGCAACGTTATAACAAACAAGCATATTTGAGGTGATGTCTTCACATATACAGTGCTTCCAATGTCGTCACAAGTCTGCCCGTTTTGACGTGCAAAAACTAGTGTAGCACGTTGACTAGTGTAGCTATAGAAGAATCCGGGCAAGTAATGGTCTAATTTCAGTCGGCCATACCTGGGGTCTATCACTGGCTTGTTTTACCTACTCCATTGCTTACTATGCGGAGCATCACGCACATTGGCAGTAGTTTCCATTATTATAGAATGGCGGCGTAAGAATGTCAAAATTGGGGAAGGGGGGGGGGGAACTAAGGGCAAAGGAAAACGAAAATGCTGTGGGAAATACGTTTTTCACAGCCAGAAACCGAGTCTAAAGAGCTGGTCCCGCGGTTGCGATCCGCAGGGCGAAACCCCCCGGATGCCGTATAGATGGGGATGACCATTTTTTATTAAAACTGAGGATCGCTCACTTTGCTGGGAGTCATTGGATGTTTACAAAACTAATAAACGTCTAGAGAGAGGATCTTTCTCAGAAGGTGGGTGATGTCTAGAGGGCTAGGACCAACCGTCCCCTAAAGACATTAGGTCTAGTCCCCTGCCATATCCCCTGTTAGTAGGTTCCCAATGAAAAGCTCCTCTGGGATTTCATGGAACAAATCGTCGGCCCGGAAGCCCTACACTAACTATCTAGCTATAAAAGTTCACACTTGAAAGACAACAAAAAGAACCATTTGACGTTTTTCAATTATAATTTTATTAACGAAAACAGTCGGCTGGGTCGACAATGCCGACAGCTTGAGAAAAGAGTGAAGAATGTATTATCCCGAGGATTTTAAGTTACAAGTCTAAGCTTAAATCCGGGAGCTCTGTTAATCAGAAACCTGCTTAAGTTAACAGAAATTTTAATCACTAAAGAATATTAAAATATTAACACTTGGGACTGAAATAGTTAGAGGGGAGCAGAAATGTTTTAAAGTCACCAGTTACTTGAATCTTTTTAAGGCAAAATCAGTCGCCAAAAATATTTAAAACATAGCCAGATCCCACAAATTTCATCTAATTCAATTCATTTTTATCTCAAAACATAACATAACATGTATTGAGATATTGTCACACTAGCTGGTCAGTAACTACAGCTGAAATTGCCTAAAACTTCGTCATTTTGTGGCATTTTATAACCTTATCTTAACATTAAGTGCTTTCGATGACGGGGAAACAAATGTTGTGTATAGGATGTGAACATGATGATTTTGTTGGGATATTTTGGCTAATTTAGTGGGCAGATACCAGTGAAAACCGTTTGTTTTCTCATTTCCCATAATCCCTTGCGTACTTTTGGTCTGGTACGAACTTGTGTTCGAGCAACACCGTAACGCACGGTTGTCTGCGATATACTATGCAGCAGAACACCTACAAGGCCTGCATTACCGTACCCGTTCCTTTGCTGCCAGTGCCAGTACAGTATCGCCATTGAGCTTTGTATTCTGATGTGAAAGATGTGTACAGTCAGGGTTACTTTGCCTAGGTAACCGTTCGGTATTTGGACTTTTCTTGTATCTTTCAGTAAGTAGGTAGACAGGCAATTTGTAAACAAGTTTCTCCTCGTCAGGGTGACCCTGAGTCTATACACTGCTTTAACCGTCTGTGAGGCATTTGTTCATTGTGTACAGCATAGTAAGACGATCTCGCACATTTCAACGATGGTATACCAGAAAAAAGTTCGCCATATAAATTATATATGGGTGGAAAGGTAATAAATTAACGATATTCTACAGTAACGATTCATGTCTGTAGGAAAATTTTAAAACAAAGTGTCTCGCTCCCTAAACTGAAAAATCTAAGCCCAAAATGCATGGTTCGATTCAGCGAGTGAGCTAGTACTAGTTTCTGCATACGTTTGAGCTAGTCAGCATTAGTCTACATTCCTTTCACAAAGCAGGATCGAGTAGCTACTGAAAAGGGGTCGACAAAAATCCACGTGGCCAAGAACATCAAAAATATTCGCAAGGCATGTGTAATAGTCCCTTATACAACAATGTGCAATACTTTTGTAAACTTTAGAGTTTTTGTCTACGATGTAATTTTCTTCAGCATGTCTTGGCATGTCTTTTCCAGTTGCCGTAAAGCACATATGTACATTGTGAACCTATCCTATACATATGTTTATCTGCAATATCCTTACTAGTAACTGGGAAAGCTGAGCAGTGGTGAATGTTTTCTTTTCGGTTTGGATGAAAGAAAAACCTATGCATTCATGATGGCATGTGTGTGTATGTATGTATGTGTGTGCGTGTGCGTGTGTATGTGTGTTTGTGACACTGCGCGTTAACACGATTCTCAAGATAGAAATATCTGACAAGTTTTCCAACTTGGTACATACTCTAGGTCCCCCATACAGAGAGAAAGAATCGTAATGTTTTTGGTGGAAGTCAAAGGTCATCTGAGGTCACCAGGGGTCAAAATCTGAAAATCTTGTTAATGCAATATATCAAGATAGGAAAACCAGATAAATTCCATATTTGGTATGTGTATGCTCTATGGTCAGAAGATGGTCCCTGTTGATTTTGGACGAGGTCAAAGGTCATTCGGGATCACCCTAGGCCTAATGGCCGATATTTCCATCTCTACATTTGGGGTTGAAAAGTTGTTTCAAAACCTTAAATTAGTAAGACCATGGGTCCTGACAATATACACACATGGGTTCTTAGTGAGCTTGCTACTGATCTTGCTCCAATGATCAGTCATCTTTTCCAGCAATCAATCAACAGTGGTCAAGTCCCCAAGGACTGGAAAAAGGCAAATAGCTGTCCTATTTTGAAGAAGAACGATAGCTCTCTCCCACCCAACTATTGCCCTGTCTCTCTTACTTGTATATGTTGTTACAAGCTACTTGAGCATACTATCAGCTCAAATACGACGGATCACTATCAAGCGAATAACAGCCTTTCCTCTAAACAGCATGCATTTACAAAAAATCATAGTTGTGATACACAGTTACTGTCCTTTGTGGACGATTGGACCTCCGCCTTAGATAAAAATAAACAAGTTGATGTCTTCAATCTGGACTTTGAGAAGGCTTTTGATACAGTTCCTCATGAACTACTTAAGACGAAGTTATTTTCCTTGGAGGTATCTAGGCAAGTCATAAATTGGATTGATAACTTTCTTACTGACCGTTCACAATCAGTTGTTGTTAATGGTACTACTGTAGGTCTGCTTTTTCTCCAGTCCTTTCCAGTGTTCCTCAAGGGTCTGTCCTTGGACCAGTACTTTTCTTGTCTTATATTAATGATATCGTTAGTGCTGCTTCTTCTGAAGTTAGGTTGTTTGCTGATGACTGTGTTTGCTATAGGGTCATCAATAATCCCAGTGACTGCAGTGAGTTACAAAAGGACATCATACACTTACTATATACAGAAATATATATACACAAATAAACCTACAAATAAACAACTGCCATCTTACAGCATTCCACATCTCAATTGTAGAAGCAAAAATTCCGATAATATAATCAGAAATACACAACTTTATAGCGATGTTTCAAAGATAGGTAGAGCCTGTTGAAACGTCGCTAATAAAGTTACAGTATTTTTCTGTAATTTGTTTGTCTACGACTCTACGTGTATATTCTTATTTATATACATAACACTGAATCAACCCAGTAAGCGAAAGGTCAAATCTGCCTATACGAAAGGCGAAAACGAAAACAAATACATAGATTATACTTTCCCTTTTGGTTTTGAGATATATATGCAGGCTATTTCAATGGCCCTCAGTCATTACTGTTAAGGGATAAATGTACCTTAAACTTGGTGTGCATTAAAGTAATTGCATTAAACAAGTTGTAAATCGGACTTGCATATAGAGTTACGCATTCCCACATAACACTGTAAAACGTTAAAGGTCATGTGACATACCCCCAAAAAGAGCTCTTTCACTTGTCAGTTAAAGAATTGGGCCCTGCAAAAATTGTGATAACTTCGCACAGCCCAACAACACATAACCGTATTGAGATACAGCAGCATTGCTGCTCTAGTCTTTCTTCATAAAGTATGACTTAAACAATGCATATTTAAGGTAAATCACTGCTTTCCACGTCTAAATTTTTTTATAACTTAGTGTGAAAAGTATTGTCACATCATGATTTTCAAGAGCCGATTATGAGACACTAGAGAATACTACTCTAATGAAAATTGCGATGACTTACTTTTAAGTAACATAAGAAGAGAAAGGAAAAATATTACAGAAAAACAACAATCCAACTCAAATGTTTTGAGTGTTTACGAGAAAGTGCTAACACTTAACCTTAAGTTCTTCTTCTTCTTCTTCTTCTTCTTCTTCTTCTTCTTCTTCTTCTTCTTCTTCTTCTTCTTCTTCTTCTTCTTCTTCTTCTTCTTCTTCTTCTTCTTCTTCTTCTTCTTCTTCTTCTTCTTCTTCTTCTTCTTCTTCTTCTTCTTCTTCTTCTTCTTCTTCTTCTTCTTCTTCTTCTTCTTCTTCTTCTTCTTCTTCTTCTTCTTCTTCTTCTTCTTCTTCTTCTTCTTCTTCTTCTTCTTCTTCTTCTTCTTCTTCTTCTTCTTCTTCTTCTTCTTCTTCTTCTTCTTCTTCTTCTTCTTCTTCTTCTTCTTCTTCTTCTTCTTCTTCTTCTTCTTCTTCTTCTTCTTCTTCTTCTTCTTCTTCTTCTTCTTCTTCTTCTTCTTCTTCTTCTTCTTCTTCTTCTTCTTCTTCTTCTTCTTCTTCTTCTTCTTCTTCTTCTTCTTCTTCTTCTTCTTCTTCTTCTTCTTCTTCTTCTTCTTCTTCTTCTTCTTCTTCTTCTTCTTCTTCTTCTTCTTCTTCTTCTTCTTCTTCTTCTTCTTCTTCTTCTTCTTCTTCTTCTTCTTCTTCTTCTTCTTCTTCTTCTTCTTCTTCTTCTTCTTCTTCTTCTTCTTCTTCTTCTTCTTCTTCTTCTTCTTCTTCTTCTTCTTCTTCTTCTTCTTCTTCTTCTTCTTCTTCTTCTTCTTCTTCTTCTTCTTCTTCTTCTTCTTCTTCTTCTTCTTCTTCTTCTTCTTCTTCTTTTTTTGGGGGGGGGGGGAATTTAACAAAATACTAGAGCAAATTGGCAATTTGTTATTAGCTTAATTTTACTAGAAAATACCAAGCTGATAATTGTAAAGGTCTAAGATTATGAGAATATGGAAGAGTGTGAAGAAAGAGCCTGTAGGACTATAGTGAAAGATACAGTATATTTAAAACAGTTTGAACAGTGACTCCCCACCCCCGGTTCTTGTCAAGATCTGTAACCTGGATTCTTATGTTACTTTAGTAGTAGATGATAAGACGTTTGGTGTTTATTGTTTCTCATACATGGATCCAAAGGTCCTTGAAAACTGCTAGCCAAATTTTGACAAGCAACTTTACAAGCATGATAATTTGAATTAACAGGCTGTTCAGTTGAACCAAAACGGGCCACTTCTTCTGATCAAAAAGGCATGAAACAGAAAATTGGGTGTCTTTATAGTTGTCAGAAATTAGAGAGGCTTTTTTCAAAGGGCAAGAACGATGGACCTGCAAAGTGACATATTTAGCTTGACCCCGAGAGTGAAACAATGGGAGGGTCCAGGAGCATGCATCTGAACCGCTACATAATTCTGGTCTTCAGCAAGGATGGTCCCAATGGGTGTGGGCAAACAACTTCCAGAGCAATCTGACAAGCTAGCATATCACCCGAAAACTGTACTGCACTAATTACTTAGGCTTCAACATCTTCATTGATACTCCCTTGCGTGGTATAGTAGCACTCTCAGCATACCTGGCTACATTGATCAGGTGGCCAACAAAAAAGGTAGGGTAGCTAGTCTTACCACCCTGATCAAGTCATTACAAATATACACCAAGATATGATGGCCAGGCACATGCATAACAGGCAAATGTAAGAAAAACTCCTAATACCCTCTGTGCAGAGATCTGAAAATCCCAATGTACTATTTTTAATCATTCATTGGTATTTAAATTTTCGTTCTCTTCGTTGGAAGTGGACATTTAATAACCAACTGTCATGAGAAAAATAATTTTAAAATTCGCCAATGAACATTTTTGTGCCTGGTTAATTAAACCACGGTATCGTGGATTTATTTATGAACTCTAGAATTTCAAGATTTAACTGGTAAAGTGTTTCATTTATTTATCCACCTCCAGTTGTTCTTCTCCAGCTCCTCGGCAGCAATGAGTGTCATATCCAAATAGCTGGCTGACAATATTCCATTTTGACACCGCTGAAGAATCATTTGTCGTTCTACTATATCGGATAGAATTTTTTTTCATATATTTGGTTCCTGCAAGGAATCCAGTTATTGAATGTTAATGAAATGGTAACACTAAATCTTGTCACAAGCGGTTAAAATTCTTAAGTTCCTGCAGGTACGCAAATATTTTGGCACAAATTTATTTTAGTTTATTTATTTGAAATCTGATTGCTTACAGGGTTCCCTTAATTTTCCAACACCCCCATTAGTTGTTGATCACACCATCACACAATTTACTATATGTCCTACCCCTTGAGAAGAATCCTGGCTATGCCACTGAAAATCTTTTTCTTGTCAAGTAGATTTGAAAGCTAGGATGTTGAAATTTCTTCTTTTGTGCTCACAACACTAACAACCAAGGTTGGGTGCATGGAGTTGCCGTAACTCAAGTTATAAGCTACCTTCTCCCTGAGAGAAAAAAAAGAAAAAAAAAACCGCATGATAAATAACAAACAAATTGTTGAGATCATGCTTCTATATTGCTGGAAGTGGTGCCTCTAGTGTCTCATTACTGCGCATGCCCAGAATTTGCTATTTTCGGCAGAAGGTCTTCACTTATTACATTAGAAATTCGTATGTGTATGTGTAAGCAAAACAGTGTTTCGTGAACTTGATTGGCTACCTGGTGGGTTTACCGGTCAACATTAAGGACTAGGTGAAAGGTAAAACTTGCAAACAAGTGGCAACTCTTCCTAAACCATGTGCATTTGATTTTCAGATTGGCCGAGATGAAATCTGCACCTCAATGGTTTGCCCGCTTGTTTTCAATTGTTCATTTTGCGCATGCACAACTGACCTAGGAGTACAAACCACATCATTATCTCAACCAATTCATACCTGGCCTCTTGATTTCCAAAAGTTCTCACTTTCTTGAAATATAGTAGTTACTCACTATCAACTGGTTTATTGTACGTTAGCCTAGGTCATCTCTTCATCCATGGCCTCATTCTGTGATGATTGCATCCTGCCACATTTGCATTATAGATTCAACCCAAAATTAAAGCCATCTTTCCTTTGCACTAATTAAAAATAACATAAGATAAAGAACACTTCATGAATTTCAAGAACACAGACAAAATTGCGCTTGCAGTTTTTTCTTAATGTGTGTGACGTTGCACACTATTAGCCTAAGCCTTTATTGTGGTTGATAATTCCAATATTACTGAAAGTGACTTACTCAGCTAGTTTGATTACTATTTGTTTATTTTCAGATGACTGGATTCACGGTATGCATGTTGTACCAATATATAGTTATTTTTTCAATTAGATATACACAGTAACTGACTTCTCACAATGGACTTCACGATCATTAAAAAAATTTAGTGAAAGCAAACATTAATTTTTCTTTCTACACTCTTCACAACCTTGTGGCGTTGGTTTATTTATAATTCACAAAAGTAGTATACCATCTGAAAAGCCGTGCACACATCCAAAGTCCAGTCATTAAGTTATTGCCAACCACATTCACATATCACACTTTGCCTTCTCCTAACATGAGAGGACGATCCACATTAACGGAGTTGCCGCTATGACTCATCAATTTTTCTGCGCCAGTCAGAGCTAAAACGCAGATCTAGTCTGCTGTGCAAAATTTGGCCGAACTGGGTATTCTACCATTTCGGGTAAAGTGTTGCGCATGAGTATGAAGAAAGGCTGAAAAAATGGTTTCGTGTATAAGCTGCTCAACTGTGTAAGCTGCTCACTAATTTTGTAACTTTATCAGTCCGTGAACTTCTTGCGGTGATTTACTTTCATATTAAGGGAAATGGCACTTCCAGGATACTGAAAGCTGCATTTAGAAGTGTTGGTATTGAATTCTTGTGTTTAAAAAAGTTCCCCTTTTTAAGAAAACAAATTCTCTGGCAAATCTTGCAGAACAAGCCGATTGCTGGTGAAGCAATATCATCATACTCGTCATGTAACACTTCTTCGAAATTGCAAATGACTGTCCCTTCATATTGTGATGAAGTCAACCCCAATTGATAGTACGCTTGCATATAGTTCCCCAAGTTCCAAAGAAGCAAAATTTGGGTCCACCTCTCCCACTGTCCGTTAGGGGAACATCGGTATAAAAGAGATTAAAGGCCCAGTTTTCTCACCCCAAATAAAGTACCAATTTTCCTAACCTTCTTACTTAAGCCCCACAATCAGACCCTTGTCTGAAATTCATCCTCATCCAGATACAATTTCAGTTTATTGCTTCAAGGTGACTAAAGAAAAGCTCAGTGTGTATAAACAAGGCACTCTCAGTACAGTTCATGCTCGGTATTATAAGCTTTGGTACTCTGCATTGTTTGAATTGGCTGTCAATCAAAGAGATAAGCCAATTGAGAATTTTGGTAAACCCCTACCAAAATTGTAGTTTAGGTGAGAGGATTGGCCCTTCAAAAGTGGATGATTGATCCCTACCCTACTCTCATACTGTTTGAATATAGCATTGTCAACACGCAGAACGGTAAAAGTAAAAGAAGGGTAGACGGCCCGCCATCTGACGTTACCATAGTCAATGAACCTTGCACGTTTTTTTAGGAAAGGCCCGAAATCAACTTACGGATTTCATGCGAAAGATATTAGGCTGTGAACTTTTTTTGTAAAGGAAGCCGGGGTTTGAATTTAAAGAGGTTGGCTCTTATGACCGAGCTATTTTTTAGCAAATTAGTCGACTCAACTACTGTAAGTTACCTTCAGAAATATCAAGATATCAACACTAATACTAACCTGCTAACAAAACTCGCAAAATTTGAACCTCCCCAAACAGCCAAACAGAAGGGAACATGGCCTGAGCATATCGTATTTTGCAACTTGCGTGAATCATCCATAAACCGTGTCGCGCATCATTTGTTGCAGAAAAATTAGAGCTTCGAGTTTCTAGTTTCGATTTTAAGGTTTCATACACCTGTACACATTCAGGGCATATAGCAACGCGACATTTGGAAACTGGCGGCATATTATCCTGCATATTAATATTCCACCCATGTCACATTCGTTAAATTTGAATTCCCTATTTTGAGCACATGGGCTTGTCAATTCTGAAGAAATTTAGCATCGGTCAAACACTGGACCTGAAATAGGTACAATGTTGTGTTGATTTATGATGGACCTGGGAGCCTAATGCATCAAATTTCTCTACATTTTTTTCTATTAGACCTTAAAATTTGCAACTGGGAAAGGTATAATGTTGCATTGATTAGCAATGAATCTGAAAGCCTTTTGCATCGTTTTCCTTTTTTTCAAACGTTCTTTCATTGACATTTTTTAACGCTTTTATATTTAAAGGTCACGAAAAGACTCGCCTGCTGATATTTCAAGCTGGTAATAATGGTGTCTATGAAGCAATTTACCATGCAGTGCCTCTATTAGCCATGCCTCTTTTAGGAGACCAGGTGGACGTTGCTGAGAGAATAGTGGAGAGGGAAATTGGTTTAAAGATAGATATAAGTACCGTGACAAGCCAGTCTGTTGTTAACGATATTAAACTGATCTTAACTGATCCAAAGTGAGTATTTTTCCGACAATCGTTAAATATTATTGAGGTATTTTTTGATGAAAAGTCAACGAAACAAATAATATTGTTTATATATATGGTGGTCAAAGCTCTCTCTTGGCAATTACATTACACTTTGAAACACTATGGTCAATTGAACTGTTGATTTGCTATTCAAACTATGGTCACTTTGCTGAAGTAAGCCATGGGTCAAAGTTACCAAATTCGAATTGGCAACTTTTGATCATAGCAGTAGGTCAACAAAGTGACCATAGATAGGGTAGATTCACAGTTGATCATAATATCTAATATCTTAAGGTTTTGAGAATGACATTGTGTATTCAAAAGTTCCTTTAGTTAAAATTGTTACATGTTCAGAGGGGGAGAATTTCCCCAAAATTTGTTCCTTGCCCCCCTCCCCCCGTTTCTCCCTCTCAAGATGGGTCAAGTAAGAATTAACTCAATCGAAAAGGCTGAGATTTAAAATTTTCACCCAGAGATATGCTAAAACATCGGAGCTTCCGAGGCCACAACCCTGGAATCCTCCGGCTTTTGCCTCTGTACCCCACACGGAGGATTCGCGGCGCCTTGCGTTCTGTTTCGATCTGCGCGCGAAACCTTTTGCTTCTTGCATTTTCCTTTATCCGTACTGTCTTCCACTCCTAAATTTTGACATTCTGTTGCTGCCACGGAACGTGTTCTTTTTACATTGAGCTCAACTAAGCTATCCCTAAAAGTGTACGTTTGTGGTTGATTTCCTTAGTACTTCACTTTCCTATTTGTGGCCTCTTTGCATGGGTTCAAATTTCATAAACATTGAGGCGTTTAATTGATACTGTAAAACTTTCATTCAATTCTTGACGGTAGGGACAGGGAGTTTATCAATGGATTGACTTGACGTTGTTTTCAATAAATTATAAACATAAAGGCAAGCAATTGCTCACACAGTAAGACTTCATTGAAGGCAGTTGTTAAAATGCAGGCGTAGGATACCAGTTCTTTACCATACTGCTTATAGTCATTCGACCTTTGCTGAAGTAGAGGCTTTCAATTATCCCCCCCCCCCCCCCAACCTAATTTTTGTATAATTCTACATAATTCTTGTTTGGAACAGCGCCTTGATGGACAGCAAATTTAAAAAAAAAATTGAATAAATATTGAAGTCGTTTAGTTGGAAGAAACGTGCCCGACCATGATAAATCTTGCATGGGATCCGAATCAACGCCTAGCCCCCACCCCTAATAAAAAAGTCTTCACAAGAGCACTGAATTATCCGTGATTTTTTTTCTTTGGGATGCTAATATTTTGTTGGTTGTTGTGTTGTTTAGTATTTGTCTGAAGTAAAGGTCCTTCGGTGTCCTTTCATTAGACGCAAGTGGAAAATTGTGGCTTTAAAGCCCTAAGAACTTACCTGGGAGAGTTTACCCGACAATGGAGGGGAGGGGCAATGGGTTGCTGAAAGGAGGAGTTATTTTCGGTTCCAAGGTTGTCGAAATTTTTACATCCTTAAACGAATTTTTGAAAATATGGAGTTTTTCTGTAAGAAGAAAATTTGAGTTTACTAAAGGGTGAATTGAGGGAGATATGATTTTGTTTTTGAAGACCCTGTATTTCTTACAAGTCAAATCAAGCAGGTCGTAGTAGGGATGTAACTAAACGGTTGACATGATCTATCGAATAAGGATCCCGACGAACTTTGCTCATTACCCCGATGTGGCCCATGCCAGCCCACCCCACTATCGCCACCGACCCCCCCCCCCCCCCCCCCATCGAGGCTGACCGAAAGTTCGATATTCTTTAAAATATCCTGATATCCTTGAGTGTTTTATTTAGTTTTATCTGTTATGAATTCAATGTCATTAAGTTGTTTTAATATTCTATACCATAAGCTATAACCAGATGTCGAGGAATTTTCATATGACTGTCTTCTTTCACTTTAAAAATCAAAAGGGTGAATTTTCACTCGTTAGAAGAGTGAAAGTGATAAAGTTAACTCTAAAAGATTCGAAATTTACTCCAAGAGGAGTAAATTTACTCCAAAAGAGCGGAGTTTAACTCTCGATGGAGTGACTACAAGAACCACTCTTTAGAAAGAGTGATCCCTGCAGGCTCTCTTTAAAGAAAGAATTTTTACTCTTCTTGGAGTGAAACAACACTTAAATGGAGTGAGCTACTACTTTTCACTCTATGAGAGAGTAACTAAGTTCGCTCTTCTGTTTTAGAGTGGTAAATGAACAGTGGAGGTGTATAAAAAAGAAGGTTGCAAGTACATAGGGTGCTTTCCCGTGACGTCATAATTGGACAGCCACGCCCAATGATTTATCGATTTATCAATTAATGATTCATTGATTAATATTACAGCAGGGCAAAAATTGACAGCCATCACGTCGGTCGCTAGCTGCATCTCGGCTAACTATGAGTAGTATATTTGTTTCTATTCGACGAAATGGGCGGGGCTTGTGACGTATGTGCAAGAACTCTATAGATTTTTAAATGAATGAATACTTAATTCTTAAGCAATATCGAGCTGGAGAGCACATAGGCTATTCGTTTGCAGTACAAATGCTACAGAAGTGTTTTGGGGGCTATTCCAATTTTTCACACGCAATCAATGAAATTGGCTGGAAACAAATATTGAAACGTTAAATTTAACTGTTTACTCTTTATATAAACAGATACAAGAACAACGTCAAACGCCTATCCGACATGTTCCATGACTATCCGTTGCCCCCTCGAGCTAAAGCCGCCCACTGGATCGAGCATGTTCTCAAATTTGGCTCCGAACATCTGAAATCGCCTGATCTGGAATTTAATTTTATACAACTGAATTCACTCGATGTATATTTATTCTTAACATTTGTCGTCTTATTGCTGTTAATTTTTCTCGGTGTTTCAATTAGAAAAATCATATCCTTAATTAACATTGCCTATAATGAACGTAAATTTAAGGAAATGCTGACAAAGGTGCCAACGTTACAAAATTGGAAAGCATTTGGAAACCGTAAGAGATATATTATTTTCAGTATGTGTGTTGTCCTTCTGATATCATTTTCGTACATTTGCAATGCATTTGGATAATAGACATGGATCCGAATGAAATGGATTTTTCTATCCTGTCCAAATTTCGTTGCGAAAAGAGTTTCAGAAGAGTGAACTAAAAGAGTGAAATTTCATTCGATACAGAAGTGGAAGTTAGTACTTCAAGAGGGCGAAAAATCACTCCAAGAAGAGTGAAATTCACTCCAAAAGAGCACTGAGTTTCACTCGTGATGGAGTGCGTACATAGACCACTCTTGAAAAATAGTGATCCTCTGGGTCACTCGTTAAAAAGACTGAATTTTCCCTCTTCTTGGAGTGAATTGCACTCTTCTTGGAGTGAGTTTCAATAGTGGAATAGTGTAGTGAAATAAAACTCTAATGGAGTGAATGATATTTGAGAGTTTACTCATTGCCTTGATTCTGGGACATAAATACATTGTTTAACATGATTAACGATAGTGCTAATCCTTGCACTGTTTCAAATTGTTGTGTTTTAAATGAAACAAAAAGGTGACAGATGCATAAAGGTAACAAAGAAATACTTGCAACTGATTGTCAGAACTTTCCTACTTTAATCCTTTTGTATCTCTTTATCTTTTGCTCGGTAAATTTGCAGTGATTTTTTTTTTAAAGTAAGCTAATCCCTTAAGCCTAGGTCACACTACAGGGATATCGGATTGGATTTCTCTCCGATTTTTGTAAGCTTTACTTAAAAAATCCTCCATCTTTGGTCGGAAAGAAACAAAAATTTGTCACCCTGTGGAAAAGCATTATTTGTATCGCAGTACTACGAAAATCAAAATTATGGTAATGATTCCGTGACGTCATATCCTCAGACAGATTATATCGAGTTTACTTAGTCCGATAAAAGCTGTTTGTAAACGTGAGGTCGCGAAACAATTGGCTTTCATTTCATTTTCATGGTCCTCACTTACAAATCATATGTTCCCACGGATTGGCAAATTTTTGTTTCTTTTCGAAAAAAGATGGAGAAGATTTTTAGTAAAACTCACAAAAATCGGAGCGTAATCCGATCCGATGTCGTTGTAGTGTGACCTGCGCCTTGCACTTAAAAAGAGTACAATCGATACAATAAAATGACAACAGAAAATTAAGAAGACTCTTGTTACCACTCGTACTAGATCACGTTTCAACCTTATTTACGTGCATGTGGTAATGCTCGTGATCTTTTAGAGGTTTGATACAATGCGTTCTTTCTTTATTATGCCATTTATTAATATGTAAATAGATCATCCAAAATTGCGCCTTTATTTCTAAAATATGCAAACGTTAAATGTCTTAGCCAAAGCACAGATATAAAAGATGTAAAAAGACTACGAAGATATCGAATCTTTATTTTAAAAAGGCGATCATACTTACAAAATACTGACCAAAAACACAAAGTTTTTGTTTGCTGTTACTTTTTACTGTTTCATCACGATATTATTTCGTAAAACGGTTAACTTGCAGTGAGACGCATTCTTATTGGTGTATACTGTTCGTATAAAACGACAGTCATATTTTAAGAAAGAATTGACTGGCACAAGCAATGCACGAAAAATTCATTTGTCTTTGTCATGCATATTACCCTGACAATGAATCGACTGCATGATTAATCCACTTCAACGATCATGGTGGGGTTATGATGAAAGGAGGGGGAGAGGTTGAGGGGGAGGGAGGAGGATGAAAAACCGGTTAGTAATGCAGAATTAGACCTTTTTTATTGACGTCACCAGACGTTTTTGGAGACGGACGATGAAGCACGCTGTATGCTTAACGCAGGAATCACACGCGTACAAGTAGACTTACATGCTGATATAGTTGCATATAGGGCTTATGCACCCTACGTCACTGCGTTGCGCATCTCTCTTTTTGTATCCACCCAGACGTCCATTTTACAACAATTGTCACTAAGGTTCTGTTGTGCGCGCGTTTAGGTAACACATCGACGGACTGCCTTTAATCGTTTCCATCTAGTGAAACGCGCTGACGTCACCTGCATAATCTCTAAATGCAAATTAGAAATCAGAAATCTGCATTTGCTGGTGTAGTTTGTAAAGCTTCCATTAGAGCGTACTTTGTGTATGACGCAATTCGCGTGAAGTTTTTGCAGCATGCTGATAAAGTTTCGTCTGTGTCTTTTTGGGATAGAGCAAGGTCGCCTATAGATATTTCTCACTGACGTCACAAATATGCGTAAGCAACCGCCATGTTTTGGGGCAAGCCTGTACATACATACAAGGGTTGCCCTCAAGCATGGCTGAAGTACTCCACGAGGAACGCGTCTATGACGTCACGTGAGAACTTTCTATAGACGCTTTTCACGTGGATTATTTCAGTTTGAGGGCAACCCCGGTATGTTTGTACGGGCTTGCCCTAAAACACGGCCGTTGCTTACGCATATTTGTGACGTCAGTGAGAACTATCTGTTGTGTACACATACGTCACTTAGGAGAAAATTCCCTTAGAGTCCCATTGTAGACTGGGATTAGTAAATGGGATTCCTTTCATTTTAATGGGAATCAATGTATGGAATTTATGCACTTTTAAAAAACTTTGAACGTCCTATAGACTCATTCATGTTTACAAACAAATGACGTCACAGCTGTAAGGCAACAGAGTTGATGAGAAACGTCACAATGATGAAGTTTAGATTCCAGTTCGTCTACATTCTGCATGTAATCGTGAGATCACTACACGCGCAAAACCGACTATGCGCGTTTATGTTCCTGCGCATGTTCTATGCCAACAAGTGCCAACCAGTGACGCAAGCGTGAATGAAACTGTAGAAATCAAAGGAATCCCATAAGTTCTTAATGGGTCCCATTCTTTCCTATTGGAAATTCCCTTTTCCAAATTCAACGTTCATTTGCTTAACAAATTTTTATGGGAATTCATGGGATTGTATGGGAAAATTTTTCCGGGATTTGGTGGACATGATTAAGCGACACAAATTTTATATTTATATATCTTCAAACATTCCCATAGCTATTTTTTCATACGTAGATACAGACAGTACAATGTATACACAGAAATCGGTGAATTGTTATAGCTATGAAATTCTTTCTGTTTTTGCCAAAGAAAGGATGGACAAATTTGCATGTCTGTGTTAAAGCTTATTTTATAGAGATTTTACATATATACGAATCGAGGCCTTGCTTTCATTGTACAAGATAAAGTTCTTTGACCATTTCATTCAATTATGATATAAACAAAAGTACGTTTTATGATGAGAACATTACAAAATTTTATTCAACGAGTCTTTCACAATGAAATAACGTCTTCAAGTTATAATGAAAACTTTTTTTTTTCTTTTAAAGGTCAGCCTGCTTGCCATGTTTAAGATATCATCAAAAAGTTCTAATTTCATGAAGTCAAATATTGTACTGCTTCTGCTTCCAATGTCTGAGTGTTGTGTCTGATATAAGGCAATGTTATTTCGATATATTTTTTATCATAATCTCAACAAGTACATTGGTGTATGAGAGCCAGGGAATTAATGTTACATGGTGACAAGGCCGTTTTGGGACTGTTCTGTTCAGTAAGGGCGGGCCTTTTGTCAGACTCCAGATCTCTTTAATTGTCCAATTTTCCGCCGCTCTGCAACAAAATATCAAGTCGATTTAGCAGGTCTGTAACGACTGAGTCCTGTCGCGGGAGCAATCCGGGTTTTCTGGACTTGGAATAGACATGGAATAATTGAATGTCCTGTCATTGGAATATGGAGTCTTCAGACCGACTGCACGGTCAAGTCAGGGAGATGTTACAACTCCCTGGTCAAGTGGTTAGAGCACTGGATTTGCAGTCGGGAGGTTAGGAGTTCGAGTCCTGGTCGGGTCATACCGAAGACTTAAAAAGCGGAACCTACTGCCATTGTGCGTGGTGCTCAGCATAAGCTATGGAGAAGGGAAAACAGGCCAGCGAGCAACAACTGGAAAACTCCTTGTCTAGCTCGGCTTGAACCAATTGGTTGGAAACTGTGCCGTTAAACTGCATCTAACTAACTAACTAACTAACTCATTAAGACTTCGATTTCACTTTTTACTGCAATGGATTTACTATATCAAACAGTACATCATTTACGTTTAGGCTAGATTGCTTGATCATTTGATATGACGGCACTGAAATAAAATTTGGATACTTAGGTAAGCCGAAATTCATCAAAATATTGCACCTTGTTACACAGAAATTTATTTCTCGGTTTGATAAGAAAATAAAGGAATTTAAAAGGAAAAGATCTCGTTGTCAGTATAAACTTCCATTTTTCAATTTAATTTCTCTTTTGGACCTTGTTTCTGCAACCAAAATAAATTTGGTAATACACTCTGAAATCAAAAGAGTTAACTGAAGTCACCCTTTTAAAAGATTGGATAGTGTCAATTCACTCCATTAGAGTGTTAATTAATCCCAACAATAGTATAATCCACTTTCAGAAGAGTGAAATTCACTCCAAGAAGAGTGAATATTCACTCAGTTACGAGTGTCCTCAGGAATTACTCTTCCTTTTAGAGTGGTCCATGTGGACAATCCATTAAGAGTGAAACTTCGCTCTTTTGGGCGAATTTTACTCTTTCGAAATGAAATTTTTAACGTTTACCCTCTTGACGGGTGAAATCTCACTCTTGGGTATTTTTTTTATTTATTTTTTTATTTCGTCGGATAACCTTTATCCGCACGGTAAAGTGCAACCCAAACAAACTTCGGTTGCCCAGACATTCTACTTTACCAGTTTACTTTGCTCTTGAAGGACAGGATTGATTCTCCAATGGAAATCGATGTAAAGAAAAATCCCCAAGTGTCTTTCATAAAATTTCAAATTTTCTTCAATGTAAGCTCCTTATTAACAAATTTTTGTCTAAAAAGAACAATTTCGTCAAAGAGCCTAAAAAATGGATAGCCCAAACGCTCGGTGGGCGCCATTGCGATCTTCTTGAATTTGCTGAAAAGCATTTCCAATCGTTCCATAAAGCCCCGCATTTTTAAAATCACCTTACTCAAACCCCAAATTTTCTTCGAAAAAACAAAATTTTCCCCAATTTAAGCTCCATATTCCCCAGTATTTTGCTTAACAAGGCAAACATTTCGACAAGCGAAGGACACTCAAATTATAACACTTTCCTTCCTTTCGGCAACTGATTGTCTTTGTCGGAACTTCAAGTTGATGTGTCTCCTGCAGAAGCTGGGGACCCTCACACCCTCCCCGCACCCAGGCTCCTGTCGGACGACATGAATGATTACGTATAATACGGTACCTTCCCGTTTCACGTTAAAGGCAGGGGCGTAACCAGTCCTGGCCTTCCGGAAGGGGGCAGGAAGACTCAAAAGGTTTCCCGATTTTGTACCAGTTTCCCCTTCTTTCCTCTCCTACCTTTCTTCCCTTTCCGACCCCCCCCCCCCCTCCGTTTTGGGGCGTCCGGTGCAAGCTGTCTCCGGGAACCCCACTGGTTACGCCCCTGGTTACAGGGAAAATGCAGTGATTTCGACTTTAAATAAGTTTTATAGACTGCCCTCTTTTATAAGTGGCTCTTAAGAAACGTGAAATTTGCTAGGAGTAACTCCATCGTTTACTTTGCGTTATGTAAATGCTAAGACATAACGATACTTGAAAGAAAACAAGACGGAAATTGTGAGATTTAGCTGTTGTTTTAAGTAAGTTTGAGACGACCTTTAGCTCTGAAAATCTCAGCGGCCTTCATATTGCCTCAGCCCCTATCAAATTCAATCAAATGTGACTGTTTTGAGAAAAAACTAAAAGTTTTACGCTTGTGTCATGAATAAATATGAGCTACCTATGCAAATTTTGTGCAGTCACAAGAAATGCACAAGATCGGTATGCAACGTTTTTGTTTAAAAAGGCAATGACAATTTGGTAGAAAAAATGGAATTTTTGACACAGCACCTCGATTTTTCTTTCTAAACCAATCGTTAAGCAGAATACAGCCTATTGAAAAATGTTTGAGATATTCGAAGTTTAAATGAAAGACCAGACATCCACCTCTGCACGATGACCAATCAGAGCGTAGATCGTAATGACGTAACATGGATATCCATGAGAGAATATGTACGTTTCGACTGTACCTTACCCAAGCTGTTCTTACATTGTGAAATGTTGGTAAGCTGCCGAAGTAAGGATGTGTAGTACGGCGAAAAAAGGGCCTACGTGACAGCAAATATTCAGTAGGTCAGTCTAAAAACAAAAGCGTTAATTGCACTCCAAAAAGGCTCTTATTACCCAAGTATGTAAAATGTAACTCTTTTTAGAGTGTTTCACTTGATCCCGGGTGAACTCGACTCCAACCGGGAGTGGTCCCTCGGCAAACTCTTTTTGGAGTGAATCTCTTTTTTCTTTTTTTTTAAGAGTGCACATCACGCAGTGAATTTACGTTGATCCCATATAAACCCTTTTCCAAATAGTGATTGCAATGCCGCACAGATTTAAATCTGTATACTGCCACCAGTCGATCAGAATACAAACCCCGAATATGTAATTTTAAACTAGATGGATACCGCCCAGTTAGAATATAGAAATGAAACTACAAACCACGCCTTTGCGTTCCGTTTCTTTCTCTCCCTCTCTCTCTGTCTAACTTGTTGGCTTCAAATCCAAGCTACATCCCCGAATCCCGTGGAAACCACAATGATTACAAAGGATTGTGGGACATTTTGCCATCTTTGTCACATTTGTCATTTTTGTCAATGCCATTCCGAACGTGACCAAAAATGACGTTCACCAAAATGATATCCCACAATTCCGTGTAATTGCTATTTTGAGAAGGTTCTATTAAGAGATAATCAGGAGTGAACCAAACTTACCTGGCAACGTACAGACATCAACGTGGGCAAGGATTGTTCACGAACAGGTTTGTTTTCTGTTTATTACAATTACACTAGCTCTCTAGCCATTAAAAACTCTTTGCAAAGGCCCACCTGAAAATACCGATTGCAGTGAAGGCGACATGACCCAGCAGCCCAGGAAAAAAATGTCAAGGCAGAAGCCTACTTTTCTTTGTGGACTGCTTTTTACTTTGTACTCGATTAGTCCCATTGAGGACTGTGACGCCTAACGTAATAAGCGTTAGAATGCATAGACTGACAGACGTTATGATCGTTAGGTCTTATTTGTGCCAAAAAGCTTTTCACATATCTTCATTCCACGTTTCATTTATTGTATAGGAATTTCCGTCTTCAGTTCTTCTTTCTTATTTTTTAAAGACGATAAGCATTGAACATTTACCAGCACATAAGTGATTCGGGTGCGCACTTTATGCGTACAGGTGCCAGATTTTGTCGTTCCTAAGATAAAGAATGAATGCCATTTCTTAAAGGTCTTATCATATTCTCACCCCAAATAGTTCAAATTCTCCTATAACCTACTTGTTTTAACCTTACCACAATTAGTACTGTCTAAAATTCAATCCGAACCTTGCAGACACGACGTCAGTTTATTGTTTCAGGCTGTTACACTCACTGTACATGCTGAGTAAGTAAAATAGCTTGCCGTCAATGAAACAGCTGTAACAATTGATAATTTCTATAGACTACTACAAAAAAGGTGATTTGGGGTGAGAGGGTTACCCTTTAACAGCGACATTCATCGTTGAAGGTTTGTATCTTTAAGAATGCATCATATTTGACGGAACTAAGGTAGAAAAAAATGCATGTCCTATGGGTATGTGCGTCGTTGAATACTGGTATAGACTCGTTCTCGGAATAAGCGAGTACAAAAAAAATGCAGCCATGCCTGGGCCTCAAGGGTAAATTAGTTAGATGGAATTTTACGGCCCAGGTTCCAACCAATCGATTCAGGTCGAGCCGGACACAAGTCTTTTGCCAGTTGTGGCTCACTGGCTTGTCTTCCCTGATCCATTGCTTGTTATGCTGATCACCAAGCACAATGACAGTAGGTTCCGTTTTTAACGTCTTCGGTATGACACGGCCAGAACTCGAACTCCCGACCTACTGACTGCAAGTCGGATGCTGTAAACACTTGACCATGCAGTCGGTGGGCCTCAAAAGAGTTGATAAGCTTACACTGTCGTCACAGTGAAAGGTAGATTCTCATTCGTCTACTCTCTGCGTGTAATCGCACAAGCATTAACGCGCAACATCCTTACATGCACGAATGAGCTCTTGCGCATGCTCTACGCCAGCCAATGCCAATCAGAAACATAAGAATGAACACCCTTTTATTACAGAATTGAAATTCTTTAACAAATTTAGCTAATTTGACTAGTTTCGCGAAACATTTCACATGTTGTGTTACTATCTGAATTATTTTTTGTTGCTTATAAATTTTCGATGGAGGTTACTGTGTAATGAAATCCTTGATGGGTCGCTTTAACTTTAAGCGGCTCGTTGAGTTGGTTAATAGAATTCAACAGTTTTTCCAAATCTGTTACGTATCCTTCATATACCAATGACAAATGGTCATTCTTACATAATCCCCATATTCTATTCACAAATACAGAGGCCATGGAGCCAATTTTGAAGTGCAGGGGCTAATCCTCGAAGCCGCCCAATACGTCCAATAAAATAAATGCAGTTTAAGGCGGCCCAAAATGCCCACAACAAAAAAGTGTGGGGGCTAAAGCCCCCTAGCCCCCCCCCCCCCCGTCTCCGCGGTCCCTGAACTAACGTCTTTATGAGTGAGTAATTAACGGTTCAATTTGGTTTTCAAAAATAGGTGACCAGACACTTTTTCAAATTATGCACAAAACCGTATAATGCACATAAAGTCAGGACACCACAAAATTCAAAATTTTAACCTTTTCCGTTACTATACTATTGGATATGAAACTTGACTTATTATATTTACTACAGTATTGTCATGTGGAAGTAACCCTTTAAAACTCTCGATACCAACTAAATAGTCCCCTTTAATTTCAAGGATAGTGCCATCGATAATCGCATGCCTAAATAAAGCCACGGTCAAAGTACAACAAATTTGGATCGGATTCCGATGCGATTTTTCAGGTTTTTCTGTTTTGTTAAAATCTGTAAGCAGTGTAAGTAATATGATTTGCATCTGATTTTTATGACAAAAAAGTGCCAACTGACTTTTTCGTGACGTCACACCGACATAATTTTTTCGGACAGCGTACGTAGTCCGATGAATATGTTTGTCAATGTGACGTCACGAAATAATTTAATTTTCATAATCTTGTGGTGCAACGTAAATATTTACACAGGTTGGCAAATTATTGGCTAATTCCGGCCAGATATTAAGAAGATTTTAACAAAAACCCGAAAAAACGTATCGGAATCCGATCCAAATTCGTTGTAGTGTGACCGCGGCTTTAGGATATTTACTATCATTTTAAGTAGCTTTTTATTACTTTGAAAAATATTACATAAAAATTCAAAGTAGAAAATACATGGTAAATATTAACTAATAATTTATTCGAGTTTAACGAACGAAATTCTAACCTTATGCAACACTCCACAGACATTCGCAGAAATAGTTGGGCTGAAAAGTTGACGAAGTGTGTGTTGGAAACTAGGATAATCCAATGGAACTTAGTCAATTCGGCATCATGATCTGTATTGACCGCGTGATTGGTCTAACGGTAAGAGCATCCACCTTTCATGCGGAAGGCCCGGGTTCTATTCCCAGGTCGAGTAATACCAAATACTCTTAAAATGAAACCTACTGCCTTTGTGCGTGACGCTCTGCATACGCAATGGAATAGAGAAAACAAGCCAGTGAGCCACAACTGGAAAAAGGCCGTGGCCGGCTCGACTTGAACCAGTAGGTTGGAAACTGGGCCGTAAAACTCCATCTAACTCGCTAACTCCTCATAGCACCTAGCTACGATCTTGGACAAAACTCCTTGAAACACCCGATCCCCGCACCCATGTAGAAATGGTAAGAAAACATTCCACTCTACTTGGAGCGAATTTAAACGTTTTACTTTATTAGAAGGTGGCGGACTAGGCTTACTCTATTTGTTTTAGGGAGCAAAACTCCTCCCGGCCCGTCCCTTCGCCAAAAAGTATAGAGGGGATAGACTTAAGAAAAATGACTATATGTTTTCATAAAGTAAAGTCGGTCCAGAAGGTTCTCCAAGTGATCCACAATGTTCTCTATTTCGGCATAGACTCTTTTCCAAATAGTGATTACAAAAACTTGTAGGATAGCGTTTTGGTGTGCGTCATTTTTGGCCACAGCAAAATCACATTGACAAAAGTGATGTGGACTAAAAATCTATCCCACAATCCTTTGTAGTTGCTTTTTGGAAAAGGTCAATGTTGTCGACTTCGTGGCTGGGCAACCGATTTGAAAGGCAAGCCGAATGTCAAGTGGGAGAAAAAGACGAAAGACTTAGTCGCAATAACGTCCTCTACTAAAATGTAAGACCATTGTATTCCGGTAGGGCGTCCTCTATTCATATCATACGATATCCCGGCACAACGTTATGATATCATGTTTCATCCATCATTTATCATTGTAAATTCAACTATATACCACCATAGAAGTCAATTAACAGATTTTAGTTGGAATCCAGTGAATAAAGCTACAAAGCTGTTCTAATAGACAATCAAACTGAGAACTTTTCGGCAATTCTGTTGGTAGGTCTGTATACATAGCTGCCAAACGCTGAAATAGATCACACACCGTAGGAATGGCGTAGCTTACTGCATCGAATCACGTTGAGTTTGAGGTTGTTTTGGAAAAATCCGTATCGTTGCAAAAACAAAGGCTGGTAGTTTGCGTATGGATTCGTAGAGTGAGTACTGTGCATAAATTTTTCGTTATGGTTCCGGGGACCGGTAGCTTAGCTGTTTATAATAATTTAAGTGTTATTTTATACGTCCGTATAGGACTGGAGGTTATCCCATGGGATATATAACTTAAGTCGGCAGTTTCGTAGAGTTTTAATACAATGTTTGCAAGACTGGTTAGGGCCTTTTTACTGTAATTTTATTTCCAGATTTTTAGTAGCCATAAATGTCTCTTCAAGTGAGTGTCACTCGAACAGGGGCCGATTGGGGGGCTGGATTGAGTGGACGCTAACACATTTGCCGGCTCCTCCCTCCATACACACACATTTTTGACGAAAAATTGGGTGAATGTTAAAGGCTTTTCATATAAAAAAGACCTTCCTAAACTTTCAAATTTATTGTGGGCTCCGCAATAATCTTCGTGCAGTTTTCATGTTTTGATGTGAATATGACTGTGTGAAACGCTCTCGGATTGTTTAAAGGTATAGGCCTATAGGATTTCGGTCAGCATTGCTTGCAATTGCGGCAAGTTTACACTGAATGCATCAGTGCATGGCACCAGCATGAGGGAACTCAGTCACGGTGAGCTCCCCCCTCCCATCAATTTCCGATTTTACCCTAAAGACTTTTTGTTCCTGTCACCGTAAGGTGAAGTGTGTCTTCATGGTTCTTGGTTCTATTTTAATTTTGTTTGAAATCATAAATGGTTTTCCAACTATCACACTTGTATCAAATCTCTCCCAAAATTATAACGTTCCCTACGCTCAGCGCAATTACGGCCATTCATTGCCAAGTGAACCATATCTACTACACTTAAATATGAGTCGACCATAGTTTGTAGAAAATTATTTGCGTATCCTACATTTCAGAACTAAAATTTTCACAGCAACCATTCAATCAAAATTTAGTTTTTATTGAAAAAAAAAAAACCTTCAAATATAGAACCATTTCCCAACATTTTGAATTGAGACCTTTCTTCTTATAGTCCTCACCAGGATATGATAGACGTTTTAGACCAGACACCTCCCGCCTCACTTTCAAACAAAATCGACACCTATGGGTTGTTGACGGTGGTGTAACAAGATGTTGCTAAAAAGTTATATACGGTACATACTTCTTTTAAAACAGGTCCCCTCTGACACGTTTACTCTTCATTACACTTGAAATAGACCTAATTAAGTATTCTCGGAGTGTCACAGATAGTGTCTTGGAATTGGGATGAGGTCCATGGTCAAGTGGTTACAGCGTGAGATTACAGCCGGGAGGTCTAGAATTCGACTCATGGTAGGGCCATATGGCGGGGAGATTGCAAAATGCAGCCTACTGCCGTTATGTATGGTGCACTGCATAGGCACTGGGGAAGCAACAAGCCAGTGAGCCACAACTGGAAAAATGCCTTAGATGGCAGGCCCGAATTAAACAAATTCGGAAGAAACGGCGGAGCTGTTAAACTCCTCCTAACTAACTTACTACCTGGAGACATGCAGGCTCAACGCTAGTCCAGCTGGGTTTCCTATACCTCCCTCCATAAAATCATCTAACTATACCCTAACTGCAATTCTCTGCAGTCCCCTTCGCTTTCAATGTTCAACACTGTCGGTTTGTCATCAACACAGCTGGAAAAAGAGCTTGGCAGGCCCGATTTAAATTACCAATTCAATAGAAACGGAGCTGTTAAACTCATCTAACTAACTTATTACCTCGAGACCAGGTCACATGCAGCAGGCTCAACGCTAGTCCAGCTGGGTCTCCTAATACTCACTCCATAAAATCATCTAACTATGGAGGCTTTTCACATGACGTCATAATACTCTCCGGCGGCCATGTTGGAGTACACCGTAACCCATGTAACTACGTAGCAAACCACCTTGCTCGTTGAATTTGTATACACCGCGCATGTCACAGTGCACACTGTGCAGTGCGCTCGGCACAAAACCACGTGTATTTGGCACGAATGTCCTCCAGCATGGCGGTTGCGTGACGTAATTGCAAAGCCTCTATACCCTTACTGTAATTCTCTGCAGTCCCCTTCTCTTCGTATACCCAACATTGTGGGTTTTTCATCATTACTGATATTGTTGAATAGCAGTTACAAAGTATTGTGGGATAGGTTTTTGGAACGAGTCGACGTCGACGTCGTTTTACCGTGGCCAAAAACGACGCATTCCAAAACGCTGCCCCACAATTCATTGTAATATTTATTTGTAAAAGTGTAAAATGGTCTATCGATCTGGAAAGTAAACTGAAAATTGAAAATTTAAAATTCGCGACCTCTCAGACAACCGGATGTGCCATCTCCCATGTATATGTAAGCAGAATCTAAACAGTCGTTATTTTCAATTTTTGTTTACAATCTAATGTTTGCTTCAATTAGAAATGGACAAATTGCGAAATGATTGGCGGAAAATCGACAAATAAATGTGTTTGCCTTTTGGGAACACCGAACGAACTCACATAGAGTACAACCCGCCCCTCCCATCTGTCGATGTCGTCTGGCAGTTGAAACATCTCATAAGTTTTTTGCTGCTTCCACCCAAATATTCTACCTATTGGGGCAAAGTGTTGCCCAAAACTATGATTAAGGGAGGCTGAGGAATATTTTTTAAGCTTCCCGAATTTGTTGCGAACCTTGGTAATAAGTTTTATTTCATAAAAATCTTACCAAGACTGTAATTTTCTTTAAAACTGGCACGATTTATAAGAGTATTCTGTATAGTTAAAAATGTCAAATTTTAAGATTCAAGTGGCTGCGCGAATTCTTCAAAACCCTGCATGAGATTTATTTACTATAGAAAGTGGTGGGAATCTGCAGCCCTTCACAGCCCCATCTTAAAGCTTACAGCAATAAATATCGCATTGCACACAGTGCAGACTAGAAATAAATGGCTGTTCTGCTGTATGTTAAAGTAAAACTTGGGTAGAAGCCATGGTGTTGAAACGTTGCCATTCAGGTTTTCCACAGCGCGTCTTCAAAGGACCGAATATTTTTGATAAATTCCATTGTTTTAATGGGCTAGCACGCTTCACAAAGAATAGGTTTAATGAACAGGCATGACGGTCTTGTAGCCAATAAGAATGTTTTCATTGAGGTCACAAGCCCCACCCATTTTGAGGGACAAAATCTTGTAGCCGACGACCCACGTGTGACTGTTGCATTGAAACGCTGTTGACTTTTGCCCGTCAGTGGGCGTGTCTAACCAATATGACGTCAAGTTAAAGCACTTAATATGTCGGTTCCGTCAATAAGTAACCTATGACACGTGGTCACTTCAGAAGCTTAGACCATTACCTTACTTTCCAGTGCTCACTCATTTCACTAGAATATCCGCTCGAACTGTATCATCAGCAGAAAAACTTCTTGAAGAGATCGAGGATAATAGCAGCATAAATAAAAAGCTCATTTTCATATGCTGCGGAATGAGAAATCATTCTCTGTGGTTTACGTAAGGTCGCAATGAGAAACTTGACGTCATAATGACGTGATAATGCTCATGCAGCTACAGGGCGACGTAACAAAGGACGACGTCACGTGCAAGATCTCTTAACCGAAGGAAAACGATTTCAATTTAATTTATTGTTTGGATATACAAATGCGACCAATCGTCAACCGGTTTCAGCGTACAGTTTCATGGTCCAAAGTCCATTTGCCAGCTGTGTGAACAGCTGGCAAAAGAACATTAGATATCCAAAGCCTTAGAAATAAACACCAGAGTAATTTTAACTTTCTACTTTGTAGTATCAGAGAGCTGCAACTTGAACAGATCATGTACTGTTACAGTCCCATGGTAGTGTCTAACCTCATAAGGACATGTTGCTTGAAGATGTGTTAATTATTTCAAAATGCCTTATCATCCTTGTACTGCACCAAATCCGCCGCTTTTTGAAATAATCCTGTTCAATGTCATATTCTTACATAAACACTGTCCAAAGAAAGCTTATGCCCTCCACAGTGGCTTAGTAAGGGCTTTTGGTAAGAGGGACGAGAATGTCCTGCAGGGGCGCGTTAAAGCAGACCGTTAAAACTTAAAAGAGTTCCGGCAGGCAGTTTTGGTTCATCGAAATATTGTCACGTGATTTTTTAGAACCATTCATTATAAAGAATGGACTAATTCAAATTGGGATGACCGCATTTCTGCGAAGGACTCCAAAGGAAAGAGTCACACTTTGTTAACAACAGGACTACTACATTCCATACAGCCACGAGTGAAGCAAGACCCTCAAGGATACGTGGACAAGGAAAAGTGATGGGTCCAAAAACGAATGGTCCCCGAAAATCCAATTGCAATTGCATACCCTTTATAAGTTAAAAATGTAAGCAATAATGGAGCAAAGCACAGCCTAAAAAGTACAAGTCCCAACCCAACCCCAACCGCCAACCCCAAACACCCACCCCCCCCCCCCCAAAAAAAAGAAATGTTTGTGTCGATCTATCTTGGTCGGGTGCGTCCTGGACCCTCAAGGCCTGTGAACATTTCCCACCGCCGCGTGTCAGACTACGCCCCCGCAGACAGCTCATAGATAGGCTGCGGATGAACACTTTCACACCTGCTTAACGCACCGTGTGTGTTGCTTCGTAACCGAATTTTACAGGGAGTCTTGTAAACCGAACAAGGTACTGAAGGAAGGGGTAACCTCCAAGAAGAGGGGGAATTAAATTTCAGGGAAGAACTGTGTGAAAATGTTTGCCGATTATGTCAACTTCAAAGGCAAAGTTTGCTGGAGGTGAAGAAGTTTCCGTAAAGGTCCACCCCACGGTCTACGGACGGGTCTATACCTACTAAAATTAGCAATTAGTCACACAACGCCTTGGCTTGGTTCACAGAGTATTTTGACAAGAGATGTTGTGAAGCGTATTGCATTGTCGATGACACCTAAGTGCGTACCATGGCGCCCGTTATAGGCGATATATGTAAGTATAGGATCTATACGAACTTATTTCACTTTCATGTGTGGTTCCATTGTGTACTGAATATGTCTCTGTGAAGTGCCGTCTTTTACATAGCTAGCGTCTCATAACGTAACATTACCCGGTAAACGAGACCCTTGTAGACCTTTTATGACCCTTCCATGCAGCGGAACATTTCTTATGTTGTGGGAGTTTATTCCAAAGTAAAAGTACATACTAATATCGCCGGCTGCATGATGCGTGGGACCTCCAAGTGACTTAACCGAAATAATTCAGTATATACTTGAACGAAATAATGAAACAGTAGTCTCCTTCACCGTCGTAGTAAACTGGTACCTGCTGGAAGCAACGAGAGTGGGAAATAATCGTCATTTGGAAAAATATGCCCAATCAACAAGCCAATTTAAGACCATGTGGAGATTCCATGCATTTTACGTAAGATAAGAACGTGCATTTGGGCACTACCCACTAGAGAGAAGATAAGGCCTAGCAACTAACTGGTTCGACGTCGATAGCCACTTGTTAAAATTTACTTCTTGTTATGAACAGGCACGAAAATATGTTGGGAAAGAGCGGAAATGTCTCAACCGCGCCCTCCAAAGTAATAAAAATGCCTTGCGCTGAAGATAAAAAGTATTACCCCACATTAATCACCACAACTAAACCTTCAGTTCTGTTGAAGACAACAACCTTGCACCTTTTGCATCTAAGGTCCTTGAAAATATAAAACCATTTTCAAAGGGAAGGACATCCTCACCCCCCCCCCCCCACCCTCTTACGACGGTGCATGGAACTTCTACATTGGTGTGTATTTTTCTCCCATTGGTTACTTTGCAAGGATTCGGGTAAAATGAGTACAGAATAAGGTTTACAGGTTTAGGTTTTTGATCATATCCTCGTTAAGGGTTTGGGCAGAATTTGTGGATACAGTGTCAGGATTAATTAAAGGGAAAGTGCAGTCACTCTTACTTGAATTACTTAAATTAGTATAGTCGACTATGCTTTTTCATGCATGGTTTTAAAGAAATCGTGTAACGATATTCTTTGAAAGGGCAAGAGCAGTCGCCCACTTGTTTTGAAGCAACAGCTAAATCTTAAAATTACTTCTTCTCTCTCTTAAACGTATCTTTCATAATATTTTAGGACCTCTATATACTGCATACTGAAGGTAAAACAAAGAATTACTCCTGTAAATTTCATATTTGAGGAGAAGTACTGTCACATGACTCTCAATAACCAATCATGAAACAGGACAATCTACTGAACTTACTTTAAGTTGGGGTGACTGCATGTCCCCTTTAAGTGTAAGGTTCTTCGGTCTTAGTGAACCCTTTTTGTAGCGAAACTTCAATCTTGTGACCACAACTCCTTCGGTTTAGGCTAGATAGGGTCTTACGGCCCACTTTCTAACCAATTGGTCTAAGACGCGATAGAGGTTGGTTTGTACTCATGACATGTCTCTGGCTCCACCACCCGGTATTCGTGAACCCGTGTAATATGACACAATATTTTACACCAAGCTTTATAACAGTGGTCAGTGGCGGTACCCATACTTTTTATTTGGGGGCAGAGTGAGGGGAGTCATTGGGGTCCAAGCTTTGAGAGATTAGGCATGTAGAAATGACACCATCTGAGTGAATCGCCACCATCATTTGGCCCGTAGAGTACAGAAAAAAAAATTTGGCTAGAAATGCCTCTCATATTGCCGGAAATGGCACTTACGGTCTCTTTTATACAACTAAAATCCATACTTGCAAAGGGTGGTTTGTGATGTTTTGTCTTTGGTTTGCTCAATGAATTATTTTTTACATTCAAAATTCATTTCTTGGGGGTGGGGGAAAGCCGGGGAAAAGAATTTCACTGTGGGTCCCGCACCTGTCCTATCTGGATACGCCATTTACAGTCGCGAATCCAGACACTCGGGCCAAAGTTGTGTCCCTCTGTTAATCAACAAACGTGTTTCAACAGTTCAATGTACTTCAAATTCCAAAATGTGAGTCAACTAAAGTCCAGTCGGGAGGTCGGGAGTTCGAGTCCTGGCCGGATCATACCGAAGACTTTAAAAACGGAACCTATTGTCATTGTGCTTTGTGCTCAGCATAACCAATTGAGTATAGGGAAAACAAGCCAGTGAGCCACATCTGGAAAAAAGGCCATGACCGGCTCAACTTAAACCAAAAGGTTAAAAACTGGGTAGTAAAACTCTACCTAACATTATCTACTGTAGCCAATGTATTCAATTAATTAAAGCGGGTTGCATCCCTTTATTGAAACTTCCTGGATAAATTTCTGCCACCTTATCGACGGATTACGACACACCCCTAATTTTATAGCATAGTTCTGCCTTCGGTCTGTATCGCACAGCAAACCATGTACGTGTATTTTTGTAGGTTGGTAAATTTGTTGCCAAATTCCCAGTGGTTTCGCTTGTTATCTCGCAACGGTTTAATTGCGTAATAAACTTGCAATTGAACGTCCCAAGATACGGGTTGATTTTTAACTGGATGCGGGAAAATAAGCAGTTTAATCTCAATAAACACGTTACAGTTCACAATGTAATAGGTGCTAGATAGATTGATAGTAGAAACTATATTGTGGATAACCAGGGATGACGCCAATGAGGACAGGCAGGGGGTCCACTTTACACCCTCCTCCCCCCGAGACCAGAAACGGCACTTTCCGACTGATCTAAACTTCATATACTCACTTCTCCAGCCGCACTTGGCAAATATGGGGACTAATCATACCTGTACCCCCACTGTTGTCATCGGGGTGTGTCCCCAAGCCCCCTCCCCCGTTCCACAAAACTGTGGGGCATACGAGGACAAGATATCGTCCCCTTCCTGGCGCAGTGACGAAAGTGCATTTTTAGCGAAAACGGGTTGAAAACAGTTTATACCTATTTTCGTGGTGACGAGTCTCACATTCGTCATTATGCCCTGTGCTGAAACATATATACCTGATGTATCGATATGACGGAAATCATTTCGGCGTATAGTGACGAATGCTGTTTTTTTTTAATTATAAACCACGTCTGCTTGGAGAAAACGAGTTTGATACATTTCCACATATTTGGGGTATATAAAAGCATTTGAGAAAAGTCTGGCTATCTGCAAATTTACGAATTTACAGTAATTTTATCATATTCTTGACGAATGTTCATCTCCATGTTTATCGGGCGTTTTCCCCGGCTTGCTAAAACATACGGGTAACACTGAATTGACTGAAATCGCGTTTTAAACATTGTGCTTCGTAGAGACTATATGTATTTAAATACCACTATAGACTACAGTCTGCTTTCATTATTTTGCAACTTAAATTAGCAACAAAGTTTCATATTTTCTCTATATTTTAAAGCAATTACAGCAACAATAATTTTAAGATCGAAATCATGTTTGCAAAATAGTAAAACAATGAAAGCGCTATTACTCAAAACTCAAATTTTCAACATTCGTTACTACGCCAAAGAGGGGACGATATAATGTATAACTGTGTAAACTTGTGAGGTGCCGAGGTTGTGCTTTCATTGATACCGTTATAAAAAATGTATATGCGGGAGAACATGCCATATTAGATACCATATGACGGGTAATACGATCGAAATTCTTCCTTTCAGGTTTGTCTAATTGATTTGTTTGTTTGGTGCTTGAGTTCCATCTTATTTAATGCCCGGACAAGTCGTAGCACGGTCATATCTGTGCCCTATGGACATCAAGATCTTCTTCTCTAAATATACCAAACAAACAATAAGCTATAATCAGCCATGCTCAAGGTTTTTTATCATAGAGATGAACGTCATTGATTGACGGGGAGAGACTAAAGACTCTGACCCCTAACACCCCCATATGTTGACCAACAGTTAGTTATTATTTGGAATTTGCAGCATCATTGGCCACTCAGGAACTATGAAATTAAATGGACATTAAATGGCATCTTATATAAGAGGGATTCTCTCGGGGGTCGTCATTCCCAGTCTCAAGTTTTGTACCTTACTGCTTAAATACAGCCGCTCTCATTGCGAAGATATCAGCCTCCTGTAAAAGTTGCCTTTCTGCCAAATGCCTATAGTAGTATCTCTTTGTATATTAAATATTGAATTTGAAGGCATATTAACCTCAAAACCTTGATCTAGAAAAATAAACTACAACTTATTTAGGCCTATAATTTTTCGTAACTGCAGGATAGTTCCATTATTACATTATAAAAAAATGTTAAAAAACCTTTTGTCAAACCCCGGTTCCTCCTTTTGGTCACCCCACTAGAGACATTTTATTCCCCTACTATACACGGAACCCACAACATTGATACTTTCTAGTGATTAGACATTATACAAATCCAGGCGTGACGCAAATGCAACCGCAATCAACTTAGCATTAGACAGGCTAGGTTGCGGATAAGAAATTCAACCTCTTCCCCACATGCCTGCATGGTCAATATTTGGGGGGCTATAAGGGGATAATATTTGACCGAAAATGTTCGTTATTTATTTTGTTGGTTGTCTCATATTTCTTGATATATATTTGTGAGGCTCGTACGGCAGGGAAGGCATGCACACTTCTAAAACGGTTGGGCAAATTAATCAACACGACTGGTCACGTTTGTGAATGGGTAAAACTTGTCCAAAATTGTTGAATTTTCGGGAAAATATGCAAGATATCAGGGTAACTAGCTACTTGGCTGACCAATTATTGGAAAAAATTACCCAATTTCAGTGTTTTCTCACATATAAAGGACCAGCGTATGGTGAACATTTTACTCAACTATTTTCAGAGTTTAGCGTAACCAGGGAGCTGCCACTGGAGTGTAACCACCCAATTGAGTCTCCGACCGCTGCACTCGGATAATCGAACTTTACCAATTGTGACCCACCGTGGCAGATCAGCAGGTATTATGTCGACTGTGGGCCATGTTGAGTTTTTGATACTGCTGGAAAGAGCTCTGTGAATGTTTAATTTTAATATCAAAATCATGGGCACGTGACATTTTAAAGTAATTCATACATTTGTTAAAGATGATCAAATTTCAATGAAATACATAAGTTGAGTTTGATAAAAATGACTTTATTTCAGTTGTAGATTATGACCGAAGTTATATCCGATCTGCCGAGGGGCATCACAATTTATTGCTTATTGTCGATGAAATCACACTATTCATTGCTTAGAAATTCATCACAAAGTGTAAACCGTATTGAAAATATCACATTACATTACTACCTCACCTTTGTAACCGTTTTGTAAATATGAATTCAAAAACAAACAATAATGAATACATATAGAAAAGATATTGATGAGAAGGCAAATTAAACCGTTGACACCAACAATTGTGACAAGTACTTGTAAACATCATTGTGTTATTACATTCATACACTGCACGTTTCAATACGCCAGTATACCATCCGTCAATAATCATATATCCGTTAGATCCCATGATTAATGGTTTTATATACACTAAATCACAAGAGGTCACCAATGAGTACTCGACGAGTATTTGTAACATCATTGTATTATTGTATTCATACACTGCACGTTTCAATATACCAGTACGGTACACCATCCGTCAGTAAACATATATCCGTTAAATCCCCTTGATTAATGGTTTTATATACACAAAATCACAGAGATCACCAATAAGTACTCCACGAGTACTTATAACATCATTGTGTGGTTATATGAGTACATTGCGCGTTTTAATATGCGAGCATACTATCAGTCAAAAATCATATATCCGTTAAATCTTCTTGTTTAATGATTTTATATACACTAAAGCACATGCAGGAGATCTTATATTTCAAGCTCACCACCTTCAGGAGTTTGTACAGTGATTCCTCACCAATTGTTTACACTTTAAGATGTAATCATTAACTAGCTTTAATCACTTTTCGGCTTTTTTATCTAGTAAAACTAATACAAAGGGTCGTCAAGAATTCTTCAAATCGATAAAAGGACCTAGTGTTATTTGTTGTTGTAGGTACTCATTACAGGTTATCGTCGTGGATCTAAACTTCGACCTGTTTATAGTTCAATTCTAACAATCCAACTAGTTTATACCAGTGCTGCTTTGAGTCAATTCCAAAAATGTTCTACTCTTAGTAAAAACTCCTTTTCTTGTTCTGCTCCTTCCAAACAGATATTTTATGAACCACAATGTCGTCGAAATTCCACCAGATTTCACGGGCATTTTATGTTTTACTCTTGACGTGGTTTGCAAGTGTATACCCTTCAAATGGACGTCTCGCTACATCTTGTGGATTAACATGTGATTACGACGACGAAACCAAAATCGCGGATTGTAGCAACCGCTCTCTAAATTCAGTACCCTCTCCATGTTTCGCAGCCGTTTCTCTTAATTTACAAGGCAACAAAATTGGTGTGTTGACATCAGGGATATTTTCAAATTTTTCCTCTCTGAAAATGCTAGACATTTCCAAGAGTCACGTGAGAGAATCTCAAAGAGGAACATTTTCTGGTGCAAATTCTCTGAAAAAGTTGTACTTGAATGGAAACAATTTGACCATTATATCGGACGGAATGTTTGAAGGAACTGATCTGAGAACTTTAAACCTTGCCAACAACCTCATCACATCCATCGGAGAACGTAAATTTCAGGAGGTAGCATCCTTAAATAAATTATATCTGGCGGATAATTCCATTCAGACACTGGAAGCTGACTCCTTTCTTGGCCTAAAATTTCTTACTACTTTAAGTATATCGCGAAACCTTATTGAGGAAATTCACGAAGACACTTTTGTAAACACCCCAAACTTAGAAAATTTGTTCCTTGGAATGAACAAGCTAACCACTCTACCCAAAAATATCTTTCAAGATCTGCATTCTTTAAAAACGTTATCGTTGGCTGCTAACCAGTTTTACACGGTCCCATCCTCTGTGTTGAGACTTGAATCACTGAGTAAGTTGGACCTTCAATCAAACTACATCGAAGACGTGTCTCCTCTTGTGCCACTGCTTGACCAGCTAAGTGGGTTGTACCTGGACCGCAACCCTCTCCTGTGCAGTGGTTGCCCCAAACCATTGGCAGCATGGATCACCACAAAATATGACGGTATTTCATTGGAGTGTTCGATGCCGGACGGTACAACCGTCGAAGTCTCCCGCCTCGTGCAGACGTCAGATCCTGAAGTAATATTCGTTCCTATCGTTTCGACACCGTATCAGCCTCAAACCGCTGTGATCGGTAAACCGGATGGCACCGATGACAAGCGACTACAAGATCCAGAGGGTGAATTCATACGAACGGTATTATTCATTGCAGTTCCGGTAATGTTCGTAGCTTTAATTGGCAGTATCGTTTTACTAGAGTTTCAAACCAGACAAAAGATAGCAAGGAAGGAGAATCCCAGGTTTTTTGCATCCGACGGTACACCGAATTATCAACAACACGAGTACCAAGATTCTGACGATGATGAAGACATGCAAGGACTCTCGAACTCCGGGGCAGTTCCGTCGGTGACTCCAGCCAGTAGTCAAAAGCGCACGGAATCTTCTTTTTGAGAGAAACGTAAAAAGGGAGTTTCTACATTTTAAAAACAATCCAGGGAGTGGTGAGGCTGAAAAATACGGCAATGTGCAGGGAAAAAGGCATTGAAGTGAAACTACAGAGATTGGTATAAAACAAAATTTTTGTACCTAGCTGATCCGATGGTTATTTGATTTAAATCACGATTAAAGCATTTTAAATTGAAAAAATCCTGATTTAACAAAAGTATGATTTAAATGTAAATGTATTAAACTTCATCGAAATTTATTTGACTTAAATCAGGATTCTTCTAAAATAATGAAAAAATCAACAACCCTTTAAAGTAACAACCCAGGGGAAATTCCTCTGGAGACCTATTGGATTCCAGCAGGTCACGACGAAAAAATATTATCATGAACGAATAGTTAATGTACCAGTTTCTTTTTGGAATAAACTGAAACAAATGAACAGGTATTAACGGGTAACACCTATAGAGCTAATAGGTTCTCGTTGGTACCTATTGACATCCTGTTGAAAACTGTTGAATTTGTTTAATTACCTGCTGTACGGTACAACCTCATCAAACCTCTTACAACCTGTTCGACAGGTTTCAACAGGATCTCTACAGGTTCCTGATGGTACATGTTGATATCATGTCGTAAACTGTAGATTTTGCACCTGTTCAAACCTGTTAGAACCTGCTCGACAGGTTTCAACTGGAATATCTCCTGGAATGAAATAAACCACGTTCCATAAGGACTGTAGTTAAATCAAAATCTGAAAGGGGAAATTTCCTCTTCTAGGTTGTTCCAGTTTTCCCAACTTTGTCACAACTCAGCCATAATCCTACATAGGGGGACAAATTCCCTCTCTGCCCGTTTGGGCAAAAATATTTAATTTTAAAAAAGTGAGTTATCCTTTTTACGGGCAACTTGTCAAGCCGGTCCAAAATTCTCATTTGGGGAAAGTTTATTCGTGACCTCCTCGAAAGTATTGGCACCATACCCCTATGACTATAGCCCCACCAAACATCTTCGTTTTATGAAGACGCTAACCCATTTCATTTTCATAACGGCAACATCCTTGTGAGCATATAAGAGTCTATTACCTTGTTACATACGGTAATTAGAACCATCTCTGTGCAAACTCATTTGTGTAATATTAGGAGCAACTTTGTATTTTATGGATTTCTCGTCAATCAACGATCCACATACAACCCTTCCTTGTATATGAGTGTTTTTCTTTAATGAACAATATATTTCTTCTTCAATCCAAAGCGTATTCAACTGTACGAATGTAAGAAAATAATCATACCTACATAGCGTAAATCGAAGATAATGTACAGTGTACACTGTAAAAAATGTCTGTACATTTACAGAAAAACAAAAGAATACATAAAAAGTGCTGTCAACTCATTGACAGCACTTTTGTGTATTCTTTTTGTATTTTTTTTTTATTTTCTCTTCTGTAATTGTACAAAAATTCTGTAACATTACAGACATTTTTTACAGTGTATATTTCCAAACATCAGGTCCGTAGCCATACATGGTAGGCTATTAAAAGTGGGCGAAAATTGTTCCGAGGGAATATTTTGTTCAGGTGGGGGCAAACTTGTAAAAATGTATTAAAAAAATGACGAACTTTAAACTCTCCAGGTGGGGGGTGAAAATTCCAGGGGTTTCACCCCATTCCCCCTCCCGCCTGTAAACATGTTGAGTGTGTATATATAATATGGAAATATTTAACTTGAGGTCCAATCATCGTTAACAAAACGTATGGGTATGTAGAGAGACATGGGTTTCTTAGAAGGTTTTTAAATAAATAGAATAGATGTTACGAAAGTGTCGGTCATTTGATTGTTCTTTTTCTTGAAATACCTCATTTGTTATTGCGCCAAATGGTCAACCGGTCGCAAGACGTCTTAAGTTTCAATAGTGAATTGATTGATTGATTAGATGGAGTTTTACGGCCCAGCTTTCAACCAAGTGGTTCAAGTCGAGCCGGCCACTGCCTTTTTTTCCAGTTGTGGCTCACTGGCTCAGTTGTTTTCCCTACTCCATTGCTTACGCGACGCACCAAACACAACGGCAGTAGGTTTCGTTTTTAAAGTTCCGTTTTGTAGTAAAGGTCTAATAAAGCCAATGTCATACTGCAACGAATACGGCTCGGATTCACTTCCGACTTTTGAGGAAGTTTTTTCTATTAAAACCTTCTCCACCTTTAGTCCGAAAGAGTAAAAAATTTGCCAACCCCTTTAAATATATGATTTGCATCAAAGGTCTATAAAAATGAAATGTTAACAGATTTTTCGTAACGTGATACCGACAAGAAGCTTTTATCGGATACTCGTAGTCCGATAAAGCTACCGGTTGGTGTGACGTCCCTAAATGGTTAGTGTAAATTTAAAATAATTAGCCTAAATTTATCTGCGATGCAAATCATATATTTACACCGGTTGAAAAATTTTGGGTTCTTCCCGAACAGGAATGGAGAAGATTTTAATAAAACGTCACAAAAATCGGATCGAAATCCGATCCGAATTCGTTGCTGTGTGACCGGGGCTTAAAAGCCTTACGAACTTTTTTCAGGGAGAGACAACTGGCCAACCAAAGTTCAACCACCAGTTGGCTAATATTGTGTAACGTGGAAAAGCCAAGAAAGCCTTACATAAAGACGAATTCAAACAAGCTAAATACAATCATATTTAGTGGGCCATTGGGCCAATAAGTCTCTTTTTAACTCTTTTTTCACTTGAATGCAAGGGCGTCGATTTGGAGGGAACATGTCCCCTTCACATTTTTAGGTGGACTGACACTAACGTAAAAGTCTCCCACTTTTTGTCACTTGAAACTTAATACTTGTAACAACAAAGAATATACATGTAGGTTATGTTAGGTGTCTTCTTCTGATAAAGATCGATTTTCAGTTGGCTATCAATAATGGCGTCGACCGATACTTGTGCTTAGCATTCCTTCCAGCATGTTTACTTTACAAATGACCAAAATCTCCTAGGGGTCCGCGCGCTTGCAGTCGCTTTGGGGTCGTCGAGTGGCAGAGTGGTCTATTCCAGCTGCTGTGTACCAATGTGTCTCACATGTGCATGGGTTCAAGTCCCACTTCAAGTGGGTTTTTCGCCGGGTACTCCGGCTTTCCTCCCACTTGGCATAGGCTTGCCACTTAAATCGGTTGCCCAGCCGACGAAGTCGGTTGCGCGCCGGACTGAAGCACCTTCGGGTGGACCAGTTAACTAGCCGAATATGCTTTTGCAGTCGCTTTGATGTTCTTCTTATCCGCTAAATCTCAAACATACATTATTCAGTTACGCCTGGCCCGGACCAGATGTTACTCTGAGTAATGCGCACCTTGCAGGCATAGGCCCCCTGTTTTTTTTTTTTTTTTCTGAAAACTCTGCTTGCTGTGTTACTATGGAAAATAATGTCAATAATGCACTTCTTTCCACAGAAACCAAGTAGGCTTATCTGAGACTGGCCTGATAATTAAATAAATATGTTACATTTATTCGTGTTCCTGCTCAATGCAAAGGATGGTTTTTCGCAAATGTATGATATTCTCTCAATGCTTATACAAATGCTCTGTTCTGAGTGCGTGGTGGCAGAGTGCCACGGCAGGTTCGAAGCCTGATAGGAAAACTAAACCGAGATGACCTCGCAACAGGCCACTAATGTATTTAAATATAGAACTTAATAAGATAATAGCCATGCAGCCAGTCAGGGCGATGAGAGATAACCATACCAAATTAAGAGCTGACTTATCTGAAATTTCTAAAACCTTTAGTGTGGAAACTACACTCTTTTACAGTTAAATTAGGGATCAAACTGAACTTTGGAGTAAAAATTTTCAAACAAAAATAGTCATTTTCACTCTTTTAAAGTGAATATTCAGCTTTAATTTTAGATCCGTCACTAAGTTCACTCTTGTGATTTAGAGAGCACACTCTTTTACAGTTAAATTAGGGATCAATCTGAACTTTGGAGTAAAAATTTTCAAACAAAAATAGTCATTTTCACTCTTTTAAAGTGAATATTCAGCTTTAATTTTAGATCCGTCACTAAGTTCACTCTTGTGATTTAGAGAGCATACAAAGAATAAAATTTCATACTAACAGTTATTTAAAAAAATGTTATACCTTTCACGGAAAGCAACAACAGGATGGTGCCTCTACTGACTAATTTGACTGAATAGAGTACAAATTAGTCAGTTGACTGGTTGGTGGTCTCAAATTAGTCAGTGGATTAGTTCGGTGGTTACAAATTGGTCAGTGGATAGAAGTCCGTGTCAGTCGTGACTAATCAACTGACTAGTTCGCGATCACTGACTGATCCACAGACTAATTTATATTCTAGTCAGTCAAATAAGTCAGAAGAGCACAATCCTTCGGACTAGTTTTTGTTTTGAGAAGTTTCCTCAATGGCCCATGCACACGTGATTTTCTAGATAGTTCCCATCTGTCGTTTCTGAAATGGTTTACACAGAAGTCGTCCAAAACGTGTCGTGCTTGAATTATTGCAATACCATTTGAAATTTCCTGGTTCGATAAGCTTGTTTCCCTTCGGAGCCGTAACCCTGTTAAGCCCGAGGTCTGAGCCTCTTTATTCGATCATTTTGAGGGATCTGCCCTGGGGATTTTTTCATAAAATGCCCGTAATGCGTAGCAGGCATGTCAAAGCCGCGAAAGAGATACCTTTCGTTTTATGCGTGGCTGTCTTCGATGTCTCGTGTGCCTGGAAGTTTTCGTTCCTTTTGGGAGTAGTTTTAATGAGAAATACAGAAACTTTATGACCAAGCAGTTGCTATTTTCTGCAGTATGAATTCCTAAGGAGGCAGGGAAACAAAAAAAAAATAATAATAAATTGCCAGAAAACGCCACTTTTCAGCTCATATTATCAATGTGATTTGATTACATACAAATCAAGAAATTTTGAATTTCATTTGATTTTCAACCAAACCAGACTTCCAAATTGGAAGCGGGGATTGTCATATACGAGAGAGCATTCTATAGTACCGTACACCTCTGGAAAAACCTGTTTTGAATGCACACACCTGTTTTGCCTATACACACAAAAATCGACTTAGACAAGCCCTAATGACATTCGCAAAAATGATTATGGACCGCACGAAGGTGCTAGCCCAGGAGAGTTTCTGTGAGCTTAGACTTTCGACACTTGAATGCAGGTCCGAATTGTTATACGAAATCGTGTCAGGTTTCGGATGTTTTTCAGAACGATATTCCATATTAATCTTAAGGCCAATTTCCTTCTATAGCTCAATCCTCATTGATTGTGGGTTCTGCCAGGGGCGATGCCAGGGTAATTATTTTGATGTAGGGAGGAGTAAAACATGAGTTGGGTGCTCTTTTTTCACTATATAGGCTAGACGAATCCGGACAGCAAGTGATGGCCTGATTTCAGTCGGCCACAACTGGGGTCTATTCATACCTTTTAATCTTTGAATTCCCTAGCTTATCATGGGTGGTTGTACACTAAATCGAATCTGGATTCCTTCATTTTCACTGAATACGAGGGTTTGAAATTCATGAAGACAATAAATGAAGACGATTTAAGGATGATGGACCCCACTAATGGCTGCCTACAGTCGCTAAACACAGGAGCTAATTTGATTCGTCTATATTTCGCTTCTCTTCCCACATTTTCTGGTGAATGTATACGCCGCCCATGGAATTTGCTAAGCTTTGTATTCAGAGTGAAGCATTTAAAAATGATATGAACATGAACAAACTCTTGGCCTTCCTCATCCGCCCTACATGTTTACTTTCAAGGTAGGCTAGCCCACAGACTTTTGCCAAAAGGCCAAAAAGCGGCAGTTGGCCAATAACGCGTCAAGACCCTTTTCCCAAAGTCCCCTTGACTTACTTTGGTAAGGAGTTAAGGAGCAAAACCAAACTATTTTTCAATTGAGGGGAGTTTTGGGGAAGCTTACGGCTCTCCCCCATTTCGGTCAGGAATTTTGCAGTCTGGCCTGGCACTTTATTGACCGATCTCTCTGACTTTAGAGCTGTACACGCGTCTGCCATGCAATGGCGTTACCAGAAGGAGCAGGGAGCAAGATTCCCCACCGGTCAAACGCCATGTCCCCACTGCATGCCCCCCTCCCCCAAAAAGGAAATTTGAAGGTAAAAATATATTGGACAAGGTGTGTCTTTCAATCTTCAACATCAAGACTGCAAGTACGGATTTTTAGGATACAGAGAGACTGGGAACTTCAAAGGCCATATCTCGCAATTTGTGAGCCATTTAGCCAAATTTCGTCTATACGATACGATCTCACGATTTTAAACATTTATGGCCGAAAAATGTAAAACGCAACTTACAATTTTCGACAGTTTTTCGAGGTATAAACTTTCAAATGCTAATTCATGCGACGACCTTGCATACAAACTCATTTTCCAATGATCATAGTTGCATTTCATCCAATGGTAAACATTTTGTTTATTATTAGTTTTTTACCATTTTGCAATTTCCTTAGTTTTTTTTTTTTTTTTTTTTTTTTTGAAGTGAAACTTTTATTGCCAACGAACGCCCAAAATAACAACAGTATAAATTGTATTTACAAGCCTGGCAAGTGCTTTTTCCGGCCTTCTGGGGGATCGCAAATTTTAAAAATTTACGAACACTCCCCACCAATCCATGGTAGGCGCTCCGCTTAGATAGTGTCATTTTTTCACACCCTACCCATTGAAAATTTGTCCCCCTCAGCCTCCCCCCTCCCCCAATGAAAAGTCTGTTTACGCTACTGCTGCAATGCATGGATCCGTGCTTGACGGGACAAAACGGAAGATCGGTTCATGACTAAGAAGAACCAGATTTATGTGTACGTGTCGGCATTCTAGTGAAGTTTTCATTCCTTCCCCATGCTCAGTTAAGTTGAAAGATATTACCAATCAGGGAATAAACACCATATGTCTCTACACTGGATTAGAACATGGGTAACTGACCAATCAGAAGCCAGCATTCTCAAAAAGTATTCATGAATTGAAGTTGAAACAACAGTTATGAAATGTACACTTAAAGCAAACAGAGGTAATGTCGTGAATTACTATTGATGGCCAACGTTTTGTTCTTCTTTAAAATTTTGGCACTAATTTTATACAATAAACTCTTATAAACTGATACATTCGGAACAATTAGATTTTGAAAACTTTACATGCCACAAAGGAAAGATAATAGTCCTAATCAATCCAAGGTCAAAAAATAGGATACCAAATGAAGAAAAGCAAAACGATGTGTAAAACGAGGTAATCCATGACATCACTTCTGCTTGCTTCAAGTTCACTTTTTGAGAAAATACGTCAGATTTAAAATCTCAAGAATTGAACATGAAAAATGCATGAAAATTTCACCAGAATGCTTTACATATCGAGCAAAAATTTGGTTCTAGAATTCTGGTGTATTCTTGTAAACTCAATCCCTGCTAAAAGGCCGACCGCCGTCAGGTGACATTTTCCAGAAGTTCCCTCGGATGAAGACTGTTTCGTATCAAGGTATTATGATAATTGATAACTAGGTAACCAGCTCTCAGCTTGAAGTGGTGACAGTTTCCGCACTAGGTCAGCAAGCAAAAATGTCAGCGATGACGGGATGAACACAACACGTTCTGTTTCTGGTTGTTATTGTGTTAAATTGAGAACTCGAAAATTCCCTTGTGATCACGAAGGGTCAGTTGTGCCACCTTTGGGGAAGTAGTGGATAAATTGGGCAAACCAAGGTGGTTGCTATGGTAACTGCTTGCTAAAATTGTAAACCTGCAGAAATTGTGAAAATCATATTTATCTCACCTAAATGCTATCGACACCTGGTAATAACAGTGAAATGGCCCAAGGACGGTATAAAAATCAAAAAGTCACGGCTTTTCTGCGTGCAAAAGTACGCACTATATGCCTACATGTCTAAACAAGTCCTTTTTCTGCAAATGATTTTAGCAATCATGGATTGCACAATCATATAGGGCCTATGATTTAAAGGTCAAGAGCACCCCCCCCCCCCCCAAAAAAAAAAATATATATACATTTTGAAGCAACAGCTAACTATCGCAATTTTTCTCGTATTTCTCTTCAAAGTATCTTTCATAATATTTTAGAACTTCATTATTGCCTATTTAAGGTAAAACAAGCAGTTACCTCAAGTAATTTCCACATTTGAAGAGCAAAATTTTTGTAACGTGACTCTAAGTAGCCCTTCATGAACAGGGTAGTCTATTACACTACTTCAAGTTGGGGTGACTACTCTTACACTTTAAGGCATAACCCCACCTCCTGAGATTTGCTACAACCTCAGAGATTTCGTGGGATATACCGGTGCTTTGACCCAGTGGATAAAGACGGTTTCATTTGAAGCGATGAAGCTGAGCAACAAGGAGGTCGGGATTTTGATTCCTAGCCAAGTCAAAGTAAGGTGGGTTTTTCATCTGCCAATATAGCAATTAACGGTTTTTCCATCTGAACTGGTCTTTCAAAAATACCAAATTTGATCCAAATTGTAAAGTTGGGTTGCCCCTCGATGTTCATATACCAATGGCTCCTCCCACATTCGTGGTCGCTTAGGGTCGTAAAACAACTGCACTTCGAGACCTGATTATTCGCCCTGATTCACACACAGGAGAGGGCGCTTTGGATTCGGTTTCGGAACCCGAAAATTTTTGTCTTCTACCATTTCCTTTGCAACTAGTTCCCCCACACCCATTTTAACATTCTGGAGCGACCACTGATCTTTATGCCCCGCAGGCTTGCCGAAATGTTGCATTAGAAATCATTGATTTCCATGAAGTGTCATTAGTGTCATTTAAAATAAGCTCCAAAATGCTTCAAATATAGAACATTTCGCCTCCCCTATCCATCTAAAAAAATTGAACAAAAGTGAGGGTACTCTCTTTCCTTAGACCTCCCAACAACAACGGGCAATCACATCTTGCACCCTCTATATATTTAAAGGTAGTGAACCCCCATATTGGTCATCAGAGGCATCATTTTGCACCGCAGCCATATTCAAAAAGCAAAAATTTTCAAAGGGAAAGGTTAACCTCTGCATATCGGTCTGGAGTTTTTACTATCTGGTCCCCATCTCACAATTCTTGTGCAGATCATTGCCATGTGAAAAAGGTAATTTAATCTCTTTGGAAAAATCGTCTTTGAAATTAACAAATTCCTAAAAAGACTTTCTCCAAAATTGAATGATCTTTCCGTCTGCCTCGTCCATTATTTTTTTTGAAGGACAGGAGCAGTCATCCCAAACTGGAGAAGTGTAGTAGACTGTCCAGTTTAATGATTGGCTGTTGGGAGTCATGTGACAATGTTTTTTCTCTTCAAATGTGAAATTACCAGTAATAACTGCTTGGTTTACCTTGAATATGCAATAGTATATTCATACCAGAATGCAAAAATGCATTGAGGTTTCAATGATACATAAATGTTCCGTTTCAGAGAGTGTCATCACGCACCATTATCTTCTCATTCAAATGTTATACTAGCATGTTCAAAAAATAATTTTGTCATTCCAGATGACCTTTTGACCTCCATAAAAGCCATACAGAGCTAGACTAACGCACAACAGACAGACAAATGGACGAACAGCTATCTTGAGAGATCATATTTAAAAAGGTTTCCAGGCTTTGACCAATGGAGACCCCAGATGACCTTTTATCTCTGCCAAAAACAATGGGGACCATCTTCTGACCATGTTGCATCCACATACCCAAATATGAAATCTATTCAACTTTCCTCTCTTGAGATATCGCATAAGCAGGATTTTCAGACTTTGACCAGCAGTGACCCCAGATGACCATTGACCTCTGCCAAAACCAAAAGGGACCATCTACTGACTATAATGCATCCACATACCAAATATGAAATCCATCCAAGTTTCCTACCTAGTTGAAATATCGAATTAACAAGGTTTTCAGACTTTGACCGTTGGTGACCCCAGATGACCTTTGACCTCCACCAAAATCAATAGGGACCATCTCCTGACTATAACGCATGCACATACTAAATATGAAATCTATCCAGGTTTCCTATCTTGATATATTGTGTTAAGGAGATTTTCAGACTTTGACCCCTGGTGACCCCAGATGACCTTTGACCCCTGCAAAAAACAATACGGATCATCCCCTGACCATAACACATCCACATACTACATATTAAATCTATCCAAGATTCCCATCTTGAGATATCGTGTTAATGAGATTTTCATACTCTGACCCCTGGTGACCCCAGATGACCTTTGACCTCCACCAAAATCAATATGGACCCATGTCCTAAACATAAACGCATCCAGATAGTAAATATGAAATCTATCCAAGCTTCCTTTCTTGATATATCGTGTTAAGGAGATTTTCAGACTTTGACCCCGGTGACCCCAGATGACCTTTGACCTCCACCAAAAACAATAGGGATCATCTCCTGACCATAACACATCTACATACTTAATATGAAATCTATCCAAGATTCCCATCTTGAGATATCGTGTTAACGAGATTTTTATACTTTGATCCCTGGTGACCCCAGATGACCTTTGACCTCCACCAAAATCAATAGGGTTCTTCCTCTCAATATGGCACATCTATGTACCAAGTTTGAAAACTGTCAGACATTCCTATCTTGAGATATCGTGTTAACAAGCAAAGGGTCACAAACGCACACACACATACACACGCACGCACACCCACACACATATATACATACATACATACACACGCACGCCATCATGAATGCATTGGTTCCCCATATCATCGAAACCAAAAATGTAATGGAAGGTACTTTGAAGAGAAATATGATGAAAAATTGTGTTGTTTAGCTTTTTCTTCAAAATAAGTTTGGGGGGTCTGCTCTTTACCTTTAAGTTGCAGTTGAAAAGAACCTTGAGTTCTTCGATAGAGCTACGTTTTCATTCTTTCAATAAGCAGTGTGCAGCGGTTCTTGAAACTTTTGTAACATACGCACAGCTTGTTAACAAAATGTTTTCTTCTTTGAAAAAATCGGAAATTATGAGACATCGGCCAACTACAGAGCGGTTTTCCAAACTTTGCTTTCATGAAATTCCACATTCTCTTCAATAAAAGCTTCACATATTTAATAATTTGCTTGAAAAAAAAAACAAAAAAAATGAGATTTTCCTCGCGTTACGCGCATCATAAAGTGCAATCCCTTATTCAGTAGAGCTCTTTCGTTAATCAGTTTGGTAAACTTTCTCTAGATCTGGAAATGGATAAAAATCAGACATTTACCACATATTTGATGCCAGCATACTACAGTGAGGCTTCTCAACTCTTTTTTCTTCATAATTTCGACTTTTCCATGGAATATAAACTCCATATTTGTAATTGTTTTTGTTCTGCGCGCTTCCCGGAAGGCAAAATGCAGACCCTACTAAGTGAGTAGTACATAAAGCTGTTAAGTAAACGTTTCCCAACTTTAGAAAAAAGGCCAAATTTGTTACACCAGATTCATGGAGCGACTCCGGTAACCAGGAATCTATCGTCCTAAATATTCTTTCATAAAATTCCAAATTTTCTCCCACAGTTATATCTTGATTTTGAAATATTTTGTCTTTAAAATAAAATAAAATAAGATTCGGTATTCAGTGCCCCTATATCACTAGGAAGCCTACATTTATAGTCGGAGTCAGCATTTCATAAGGTAGGCCTAACAGAGCGCAGTACTGTATGGAAAGGGTAATTAACGATTTTTTTACCTAATTTACAACTTTATCAAATTAATTGCGACGGCAAATGAATTCATCGGGAAGGTAGGTTTTTAAAAACGGTACCGTACATTGTTCGATCACGTCAGTACTCCACAGGCCAAAAAAATTAAGGGAATTGGATTTCCCCGGATATAGGCTGATATGCAAACAAAGTCTAAAATCTTTTTCTATTGCCCGTATAGTTAAGACAGGGAGCACCCTGTACGGTATGCCAAGGAGATATTCTTGGTTAAAAGTACTTTCCGATTCCGAGCTGTTCTGCTGGAAGTGGTACTGTTTTGATTTAGCATTTTTCTTTCCTAGATCATGATCTTTAAACATATTAGGTTATTTTTCGTAACAGATATGATCAGAGGATGATATTAAATGGTATTATCAATAGTCACTTTTTAGGCGAAACATATTGAAACAAGTAATTGCTAATCATTCTTGATTAGAGATGCCACTGAGAGTAAGCGGGTTGAAATTGAGGTGACTATATTTGAAATGGCGTCACTGGCAAAATATATTACCCCCGCGGTTAGGCTATCTCCCGAACTGATAAATATGTAGAACAGAGAAGAAAGTCTTCTGCAGCTATGTTCAAAGTTCGAGAGGCTACAGATGAGATCTATTTTAGTTTCTCCGTAGATGTGACCGTTTGTGGCCTTGGTAAATATTCTCCCTCGGAATTCCATATAGCCTACCATCAGCAATAATAATATGACCTTAGCTGACATTAATTACAGCGCAAACAGGACGGCATCGCTTTCAAAACTTTATTTCTTATATTATCGGTATATATAGGCCATACGACCCCCAAATGTGTTTCGCCCTTGGGCAAGTTGAAAAAATTTTTGGAACTTGGACCAATGGTAGCCAGTATAGGCCATGAAAAGAGTAAACCCTGTTCTAGGCGGTTAAATAAATAGTGTTTACGAGAGCAGTGTCGCAAAGTGTAAAGAAATGCAGAAACACCTTGCTTTCCCTAAAGGTAATATGCAGGCCCTCCACCACTCCAAATGGAATTACGGTATCGTGCAGGCGTATGGACTCCGACCATTTTGCTAAGGGCTGGGCCCGGGACAAGACCTAATCTAATATGCCCGAAAAATAATAACATTTACCTGAATGCCAGCCAGCCAGCCAGCCAGCCAGCCAGCCAGCCAGCCAGCCAGCCAGCCAGCCAGCCAGCCAGCCAGCCAGCCAGCCAGCCAGCCAGCCAGCCAGCCAGCCAGCCAGCCAGCCAGCCAGTCAGTCAGTCAGTCAGTCAGTCAGTCAGTCAGTCAGTTAGATGGGATTTAACGACACACCAACACTTAGGCTACAGGATTGAAAAAAAAAAAACAATACAGGCCTAAATGGGCTGTTTGATTGTAGTTACATATTATGTAAACTTTCTTGTCAATTTTACGGAGTAGAGGAAGGTTTATCTGCCCGAAATATATTATCCCTGCCAGAAAAAGTCTAAACGGAGCGCTACTAGGAACGAAGAGAAACATTAAAATTTTGAAAAATTGCCACCCTCATGCTGGAAATGACACAAATTGCGTTTTTAAATAGAATATGTCTTCTGCCCCCCCCCCTCCCCCACTCCATTGCTTATGCTGAGAACCAAGCACAGTCGGTTCCATTTTTAAAGTCTTGCGTTGAAATCCTCTAAGACAGGGTTGTCCAACCTTTCGCAGCGGTGGGCCACATGTAATGGTTATGAAGGACGAGAGGCCGCATTCTACACTCGTTTTTTTTTTCAATTTTTTCCGACGCCAAAGGCAACAAAATGCAATCATTGCGGGTATTTTCGTTTTTGATTGAACAAATAAATTTTAGCAAAAATTGATGGTGTTGGGCAGAATATTCGGACAAGTTTTGTTTTTTCATATTCCTCCTGAATCATTCTCAACCCGCCCCTGTGGACAGCACTCCAATGTAGCCACATGTAGCAGACATTTGACATGAATTATTTTATTCAAAAGTAAGCATGCTATAGCAGGCGGCGAAGCTTAAAGTTGTCATCAATTAATCTGCTTATTGAATAATTCTGCAATATAGATTATTTCTGACGGGCCGGACGCAACCTTTTCGCGGGCCGGACCGTGGCCCGCGGGCCGTAGGTTGGACAACCCTGCTCTAAGACAAATAGAAATGGCATTTCCCAGACTTTTAAGTCGAATGTAAGAGGCTACCGACTCAGTCGTTAATTAGTTTTCGTTTGCAGAGACGCTTTCCGATCTGCCTGGCAAATTGCTTCGTTGCTCTAAAAACTGACGGAGAGGGGATCATGTCCTAGTCTCATACGCCAATGAATAGATGTTCGGATACGGATCCAAGTTAACAACATGCTACATGAACTTCAGATAAACTTCACTTTTGACCTACTTTTCCTATCAATTTCCTTCATGCTGAAACTTTTCTTTAAGAGCTGTTAAAATTTCCCATTTAAAAAATAATTTGATCAACTTCCCGCGCTGACCGAAAACTTCATCACTGCAGAGATGCTACCCTGCTACTGCGGTATATACGCCTGTGTCTACAAGAAGGCAGAAAAACACGTTACTAAGAAAAAGTTGTGTCATTGCAAAAATTTCTGGTACCTTTAAAGGGTGTAAATTGTATTTCAACCAGGAATTTGGGAAAAATTCGAGCAGAAATAAAGGAAAAATTCGTACTGGGATTTGGAAAAATTCAGACAGCCACTGAAGTCTCAAAAACTTGAGGGCATGGTTTCTTTTTTTTTCAGAAAAAATCCTAAGCGTGCCCGAAATCTTATAGTGATATGCCCGAAAAAGGGAAGAAACGTCACAGTGGCGGTAAAATTTCACGAATAATCAACAAGATTCCAAAAATTCGCTACACATTCGGGCAGCGCAGAAAGCTACTATTCGTGAGTTTTACTCAGTCTCAGTCCTTCACAACAAAATGAAAATGGTCAGTCAAAATTCTTTCAGGATTTTCCCCGAAAATAGAGAAAAGTAGCATAGGGTAACATATTTACGAACAACAAACAGGAAAAATCGGGACACTTTTGGAAAGACTGTCGCTTAAAAGAAATTATTCTTCAGCCTTCTTTTAAAGAAATGCCCAAAATGGCTGATTATTTAAATACTTTGAAACCTTTGCCCGAAAAACAGAAAACACAATATTCAAAGCAAAATTGTCCAGAAAAATTAAAATGATAAAGAATTATGACACATTGGGGTAGCTTGTGAACAAAGGTTTTCCTCGTCCCCACTTAATAAGAAAAAATTGCCCGAAATGGTGAAATATTCGGGCGAAAGGTTGAATAAATGTAGGGACGTTTTTAATTATAGATTAAATCAATGGGTGTTCAGGTGCAGAGTCCAATAGTTTGCTTTCTATTCTGCCCATAGAACCAAATTTGGGCAATGGGTATGAAAACCAGATGACTTGTTTTTCAATACAATAATGATACAGTGGGAGAATGTCTTTCCAAAAGTCTGCCTGAAAATTCATTTAACCCCAACCCCTCACAAGACATTTTTGTTTCAAAAGGTGTTAGGCCTACTAACAGAAGGAAGTTGGGGCAATCACATAGGCAATTTCATCAACACAATATATATTGAATTTCGCCCAAGAGTTCAATAGAGTAAAATACATTTGCATGTTTTCAGTTCCGTTTTATTGACCCCCCCCCCCCCGATCATTTTATCTCATGTTAGTGGCCTGATGCGTTTTAACTGGTATTTTTCTGATCAAAGTAGCGACCGTGACTGCTCAGATCTTCCTGCTATGCATGATGAAAACCATTTTTGGCTGTCTGGAGGGTTCAGGTTTTTTCAAAATTTTTTGCATGCCCCTCGCAACCAATGGTTGAGCTCTGCTTAGATAGTCTCCCAGTCCAATCTGAGACCTTGTGTAGTTAGTTATGGCACTTTAAAAAAATATGACAGTCATGCTGGAGATTTTTCAATACCGTCTGATGTGAACCTCCACGTTGTTACATTTTGGGCAGAAAGTTGTTACATTTTGGACCAAGTTTGAAGTTTGTTACATTTTGGTCAATTGTTACAAAATGGGACCGTTTTTCAATACTAAGTAAGAACAATCTACACGATAAAAATGAAGTTTCAACAGCGATATAATAACTGAAGTTTCTCTTTAATATAGTTCAGTCAGATACAATGTACAAAACAAACCAATCATTCTAAACATGGCAGAATAGACAGACACATTGTAAAAAGTAAAATAAAAAAACACAATAACTTGATGCAGGGGATAATAGATGATGCTATCTGTTACTACCAACAAGAGAAACTTACAAAACTTGATGTACTTTCTAGTCCTGCAGATACAAGAGAAATGCCACAATGTACTTAAATCAAGACTTTTCTTTGGAAGAGTTATGATAATAAGGTTCTGTTACAAACAGCCAAAACAAAAAAAATAAAAATAAAATACAAAAATTACAGTATTCATACACATTTGGACAGACAAAAGTTATTCAAATCTATTGAATACTGGGGAACCTCCCACAATCTCATGAAATCTATGAACATTATGAATATAACAAAATATGTAACACGCACGAAAATATTGCCTACTACTTAAACAGATGCATGATACTTTTATCAGTGGCACTGGCCCCACTATCAACTATTTTTGAGCAGCCTTGCACAACAAAATTATTTATAGACTGCAGATTGCAGACTTGTGATGAGTATGTACTTGTACTTACCTCATGAGATGAGTATGCACTGTACTTAACTCATAAGATGAGTGTGTACATGTACTAAAGTCATGAGATGAGTAAGTACTTGTACTCAGCTCATGAGTATGTACTTGTACTCAACTCATGAGTATGTACTTGTACATAACTCATGAGATGGCATGTACTTGTCCTTAACTCACAAGTTGAGTATGTACTTGTACTTAACTCATGAGATGAGTATTTACTTGTACATAATTCATGAGATGGCATGTACTTGTCCTTAACTCACAAGATGAGTACATACTTGTACTTAACTCATGAGATGAGTATTTACTTGTACATAATTCATGAGATGAGTATTTACTTGTACATAATTCATGAGATGGCATGTACTTGTCCTTAACTCACAAGATGAGTATGTACTTGTACTTGGCTCATGACAATGTACTTGTAGTTAACTCATGAGATGAGTATTTACTTGTTCATAACACACGTGATGGTACGTACTTGTGCTTAACTCATGAGATGAGTATGTCCTTGTATTTAACATTTGACACTGTTAACAGCAGTCATACCTGTGACAATGAATTTATACTGATATTCACACTCAGAGTTTGACAAGTAAGTATTGCAGTTCAAAATCTTGTACTTAAGAGTCATGAAAGATTTGTGCATAAACAACAGACTTCCTATATATATGGACAGAGTACACTGCACTAAGATTCTGTGTGTGGAGATTGTTGGCACTGTACTCATGTTTCTAGGCATAGCAATATGGCTGCCTGATACGGTCTTGTGCATGAAAGTTCACACTTGCTCATGTTGATAACCTAAACAGATTTGGCAATGAACACGAAAAATTTTCTAAATAGTGCAACTTATGGTCAAATTCAAAAAGCAGATTGAAGGAATGTGATATTATTGCCATGTATTTTTGGATATTTTCTGAAAAGTTGCAAACTCATCATCAAATGATGCAAAATGGCACCTTCGCAGCTGACATCTTGGTTTGTCTAAAATGTTCAAATTGTGACACCAAATTTGTTTCAATGATTTGCCGTCCATACATATAGAAAGTCTATGATGGTAACTCTTTCTTACAAACAAGCACTGAGATACTTTCCTATGACTTTAAGTGTGAACAACTGCTAATTTTAGTAGCAAATGAAAACACTGATATAAAACAATGACAAGATGCCCATCACGCCCAAATCTCAGCTCCCTTCATCTCCGGTAGTAATGCATGCCTGGTCTCGGAGAGGCTCTTCCTCTACTGCTTCCAGAGCTGCGTCTGCTGTTATCATTCCAGGGTCCACTCTATTGAAGGAAGAAAAGAGAGAGAGAGAGGGATGATAAATTCAGGGCAAAGTACTTTAGACACAGTAGATATTAATTATAGACGAATGCAACCAGTCATAGGATGATCTGATTTAGTTGGCCATAACTGGGGTCCATCATATCATCTTTCGAATTCTTTGCTTACCTGTATCACAGATGGTTGTACACTAAAATGCCTCTTGATTTCGTTCATATCACTGAATGTGAGGGTTTAGAATTGTATATAGACAATAAAATTTACACCATACAAAACTGAAGGACCCCACCAAAGTTCCCCTTCACCAGCAGTTGGGCTCCCTCTACATCAAAACAGCAGACATACACCTTGCCTGAGTTATTCAAGGAGGGTGATTTATAGAACACCTCAAAAATTTAAACTCAAGGCCTGTATGTAATTATCAAGTCAAAAGAAACTTAGTATGCTTAAAAAGATGAATAAGTTGGAGGTACAAGACTAAGTGAAACAGGTAGGAAAATTTGGGTATTTGAAGGAATAGTTTGGCTTCTTGGGCAAATAAATGTTTTATTGGTACTAATGAAAAGAGATTTGTGATATCCTCCAAACTTTCCTAGTAATTTTTTTTTTGTGCCAAGAGAAATATTGAGTACAAGGACACATGCAGCAGCTTATTTATGGAAAATTTTGCTTGCTTCTACTGTGATTCACCATGCCTAAAGAGCTCACAGGGTTACCCTTATCCTATCAAAACTAGATTCAATTTTAAAAATACTGAAATAATTGCTGACCTTCACAACAGTGACATTCATGGACTACAGATTTGCAAATTCACAACAATGATCCAATTGCAAGCTTTGAAAGGTTAGTTAGTCCCTCATTACTTGTTACTGTGTTAGGCTAGGCCTAACGTTAGCTACAAATTTCAGCTTTGTCCACATAACTACAGTGCACCTGTTCCAGTACTCCTAAGCTTACTTCCTTGGCTTGGTCAGCATTATTTCATTGTTTTTGAAACAAATAACGATGTTGTCACGACAGATTGGAATATAATTTGCATTGTTTGCTAATTTTGTATATATTGTACATAATATTTTCATGTTTGTGGCTAATCATACAAAATTAGGGTAATTATGGTATGTAAAGGCAACCATACCCTTCTCCCAAAAATAGGATCTCAGATTCAAGTCTAGCAATGTCTTTGCATTGTGTATTGCTAGTCATGCTAGCACCAGAATAGTTCCCTGGGTGGATTAAGCATTCCAGTGCATTGTTTAGTTAGTTGCACTGCCCATTGTTTTGGATGGTTGGGAATTCAAGCCAACACTGTAGGATGCACTGAGTGACTGTTACACTGATATACTTGACTTGCTATTTAACTTCTGCTGGAAGAGGCTGGTCTGTAGTATTCCTATGTGCCAAATGTAAGGGCACAAGCTGCGGAGAAGTATAGTGCTGTCTTATCTGTGTGTCACTTCTACAAATGTGAAGTTTGGTCAGGGGGTAGGAACTGCAGCAACTAAACTGCAGTGTGCGCTACCTGTGAACCATATCAGACAGGAAGCAGATATTTTTATTGTTACTTGGGAGGTGTCCAAGTTCTTGTTTCCAGCAACTTGAGCCAGCAGAGGATGGAGTGTGCAGCATTTTCCTTTCCAGAGCAAGTCACATGAGTTCAGTTACAAGATTGTATTTCAAGTTTAATATTTCTGTATTATTATATTATGTGTTTTGATGAACAATATTTAAAGGGTTGAACAGAAGAAAGGTATTTCTTGATTAGACCTGAAATGAGAAGCCCATGGGCGGGCGTGGTCAAGGTCAAAGTACTATTCCGTAAGTGTCAGAATTTGGTTTTGTTGCAAGAATGTTACAGGGCAGATTGAGAATGGCAGAGTCCGTCAGTGTAATTAAGTTTGTAAATGTATGTCGAATAAATGCATACTTGCTATTTCAGGAGGAAGTTAAATGTTTATTCAGAATATTCACACCTGAAAGAAGTGCTTGAAATGTGTTTATAAAGAGAAACAGGTATTGGTGTAAAACTTTGACTAATTATGAAGCTTATTTCAAACTATTGTAATTAAAGATAAACTGGAAAGGAGTTTTGTAACAAGGTTGAAGATTATCAAATATTGCACAAAGAAAAGCAGGCTATGTTACTTAGGCACAATAAAAATAGAAGCCAATATGAGGAGAAAGATGATTCAATGATTACAAAGATATATGGATATAAGTATTATGGTACTATTTTAAAAAGGGTAGATTATTAGACCACTCAGGAATATGGTATTTCTTATTTTGCCTGTAGCTGCCGTTTACCCTGTGGGAAAGGTCTGGACATTTGAGTGTAAATAGTTGGTCTGTTCCTATCAATCATTTTGACAAAACAGTGGAATATACTACTGTATACATGGCAGCCAGAAGTTATCCCACCCACAAAATGAAGGCTACCATGAACTAAGGCTTTACAAACAACGTGTGAAATGTGCTGACGTCAATGGTAATATCATTGTACTATATAGCCTGCAGTCAAGGTATTTACATGGTCTCTTATCTAAACCGTACGTTGTGGAGGATAGCAAAGCGAGAGCATACATTGAGGAATCCCAGCCTGCAATTTGAATGGTGAAACTTCAGTGAACTAGAATTGTTTCAAACCCCCTGTGTTCGTATAGCATACGGTAATTTAACAGAAGCACCCTGTTGCATAAGGTCGTGTGATGCAGTGAACTGTCAATTCTTTACAAACTCCTCAGATTATATATTTTACTTGGATTAAGTCAGAGACAAGAAACTGAAAGTTTGACAGGACCAAAGGTTCAATTTCTGTTTTGTATTTGTAGTATGCAGTGAATCAACTCTACTAGAACTAGTTTCATGTGTTAAAGTTATTTTCCAAGTGATATCAAATGGTAAACATCCGAACAGTAGAAACAATGTATGGTAATTAAGTTTATTGACTCCAATTCTTTAAAGTGTACCTCAAGTCAAAAAACTCAAAAATACATATTTAAGAGCATGAAAAATGAATTCTAACAGTCCAACTCTCATCTTCATATGACATTCCTGAGCTGAGATATAAAATGTTGAAGTTTATTCACTTAAAACAAATTGGTCCATTGCGCAATAATTTGTGACTCTCTTGTTGTACCACTCACCAGAATATTTTGTTCAATGACAGAATTTGTACCCTTTGTTCTCAGGATAAGCTAGATGATGAATTTCATGACATTTTTGAATGCCCAAAATTATCAGTAGAGAGATGTAACTATATTAAGCCCTACTATAGAAGAAATGCCAGTGCCTTAAAAATGAGACAGCTTTTCCAAAAAGGTAACATTAAGTCCTTAGTAAATTTAAGTATATTTTGCGGGAAGATAATTCACAGTTTCTAAAACATCCCATCAATGAACTTTACCAACAGATTTGAAGCCTGAACTACTCTCTGAGTTATATTGTTGTATATATTCCCTATTAACGAATTGCACTGGTTAGTGTCTTATTCTGATCTGACGTCATTTGTAGGTTTCTAAGTTTGTAATTTCACGTCTTTTTTTTTCTTATCTTGATGCCTTACGCTTTTTGTTGCAAACTGTGTGTTATGTATCTTTTATAATTACCTATGTCTCTTAAACCTAATATTGAGGATGAACTGAGAATAAAAACTGAAACTGAAACTGAAACAGAACATGCTTTGTTTCCCTTTAAAATGAAAAATGTCTTTATGACCTTGAACACTTCCTGTTTGCTTGCACAGCATGTTGCACAGAGAGGGCTTAATTATTTACATCACCTCATAAGAGTAAGAATGCTATCACACCTTGGTGCAAGGTGAAGTAACATTCGGAAAAACAAAGAAATACAAAGATTGTAATTTGTGTAGTACAAGAGTGACATCACAAATTATTGCGCAATGTACTGTTTTAATTTGAGTGAATAAACTTCAACATTTTATATCTCAGCTCAGGAATGTCCTACGAAGATGGGAGTTGGACTGTTGAATTTCGTTTTTCATGGTCTTTAATATATATTTTTGAATTTTTTGACTTGGGGTACACTTTAAGGCTTTTGAGAAATGTACAGATGTAATAAATTTCTTTTTGTTTATAGTTCCAACATACTAAGATGTGTCTAGTGTCTTACCATATAGTGTCTATCTGAGAAAAGTGTTATAAAGTCTTAGGTGACAGATGTCGTAACTCATCCATAAGAGCAGTTACTGTGCTCTACTCCACTGAGTCAATCACAGCACGCTACGTATGGTTAATAAATCGTCATGCACAGTACTAGTACAGCACTGTGTTAAATACTGTAGAGCTAACTCAACTCCAGATGCATACAAGGGCGAGATACTCCAACAGCACTACTAGCCTGCACGTAGTACTGTGAAAGTAGATGTGCCTGTGAAATTCTGTGTACACTAGGAAAGTACTATACTTTGTACTGCTAGCAGTGCAGGTCGGGTCATGACAACGTGACCACTACTGTGTAGTCTCCAACTCTAGTCGCATTTTTACAGTATTTAAGTTATTTTACTACAGATCCTACTACGGTGCTTTAGCGATCGTATCTCCATATTTTTATTTTTGCTGGACAAAGCATATTCCCATATTCACTACAAAAATCCATACAAAATACGGAAAACCGTACTGGTTGGCAGCTCTGCTGTTATAACAATGATGAAAAATGTTATCAAAATATTTTGTTTGAATAGGAAAAACAAACCAGTGAGTCACAACTGGTAAAATTCCCACTTAAACCAATTGGCTAGAAACGGCGCTGTAAAACTCCATCTAACCTAACCTAGCAATTCTCTCTTTTCTTAGGTATTGTTTGTAAATGTTTCAAAAATATTAACTCACCCCTCTCCTGTCCCTTTCCTTCCCTCGTTCACGATCTCGAGTCTTTCCTTGCCTCCTATCCCTATCCCTATCTCGATCTCTGCGATCTCTGCCGCGGTCCCTGTCCCGATCTCGATCCCTGCCACTGCGTGACATCATGTGGTAATCCCCACGAGAAGAGAAACCTGCTTGTGGGGCCATACCTCTGGATGGTGGTGGATAAGATGGGGGCATTCCACCATGCATTCCAGGGTCGTAGGAAAAATTCTGAAAGAGATGGATGATACACATTAAGAATAGTATTGTAAGTAAAAAATCCCTTCAAACTGCAAACAATCTTCAATAATAGACTGGATAGAGATATTACAAACAAGAGCCCAATGGGCACTGTGGTTCCTTGCTGGATATTATAAGAACTGTACAGCCAGTCTCCCAAATAGAGCTAAGCAAAAGCTCATAGTCAATGTTTGTAACATCTTCACAAGGGGTATTTTAGTACTAATATTACATGAAATCAATGATTAATTTTTGTGGCCTTACTAACATTCAACTTGCATTTGCTTGGTGATCCTTCAAAAACACTACCTCATTTTCCATGCTTGTAATCAAACTTGACAGTATCACCATAAACAATACACAATGTGGTCAGAGAGAGAAAAACACCCCTTATACTTCTCTCATACGTTATTTTACCTGCTCTCAAATAAAATTTGCTATTACTTTAAAACAGTCTACCATTTGTCCTGTTTGCTATCTCTACATAGAAAACAGGGTTTATTCAGCAGTTAAGCAGAAAGCAAGTGATTAATGGGGTGTGATAATGGAATGAGGATTAGGTTACCCCACATAGCACAGCAGTATTAAAGAGACATACTGTACTGTATAATCCATGCACTGCTTCTACTGGCACAGAGGCCAGTTTAATGCAGAGTGACCTGTGCTCGGTGAAATCTACAGATTTCAGTTATTGTCCTCTTAAAACTTTGAATGATTCAAAATATGTGTACAACCAGAAGGAATCATTACTGAAAGAACGTAAGGGCCAAATTTCTATGGTGTTTGAGTTTGTAAGCATACAAAACCAGGTCAGAAAAAAAATGTATTGAACCTATCTTTACCTAGCGTACAAGATTTTCTAAATAACGTTTCCAGCAGTTGACCTCCAGTGACCTTGATGACCTTTGACCTTAACCAAACACACATTGATTTGATATATGTCCTTTCTACCTTAAAATCTGTGTTAAAACTTTTTTCAGTGTATGACCCCTGGTGACCCCAGATGACCCCTTGACCTTCACCAAACATATCCAATTTCATCCTTATACCATAACACATCCACACACCAAGTACGACATTTATCCAAGTTTCCTACCTAGAGATATCGTGTCGAGAAGGTTTTTAGTTTTTGACCTCTGGTGACCCCAAATGACCTTTGACCTCCACCAAAAACGTTAGGGCACACCTTCTCCCTATGACGAATCTATGTACCAAATCAAAGTTCCATCCAACCTTCCCTTGTTGAGTTCGAGTGTACCGAAGCAAGTGTCACACACACACACACACACACACACACGCCAACCTGACTACATAGGTTCCTTTGCTACCGCAAGGAACCAAAAAGGTGTCCCAACAAGATTTCTTTTTGCAAAAAATTCAAAGTCTGTTTTACAAGATCAAGAAGATGAATTTATGCTCAATTTCAAAAAAGCTATGCCTTGCAGTTTTTTGTTCTTTTCAGATGCTGCCAAGCCTTGCATTGAGCAAGCAGTCAAGGACATGGAGATAGTAAATCTCACTGTTTTTTTTTTTTTATTATTTATTATTTTTTGTTAGACTAGGAGCCATTTTCATTGAATAAAAACATATACATTGGATAAATGATGTTGCATGATTACATGAGATACAATGCTTACAATGATATATTTAAATAAACCTACAGGCTAGCAACTATAACAGAAAGGTTTGTGCAAGGCCAGACTTGAAAAGATTCCTTTTTCTGGTCCTTTATCTTCTTTTGTTTAATAGTTATGCCAAGCTAATATTTCAAACGTCATTGTTCTATGTTCTCTGTTACTTTAATGTGGATTTTTGACTTGTTTATAATCATTTGGAAATTATTCATGTAATATAAATCAATTGGCGATACAAATAAATCATATCAAATCAAATGTCTACAGGTGTCCACTGTACTGTTAAAATGAGATTTCTACTGACAGAAGTTCCACAAAATATTATACTTTTTAACAAGCATTTTATTTCCTTCCTCTACACTCCCATCCCCCTCCCCCACCAAACACAGCTATACTCCCAGCCCCTTCCCCCACCAAACACAGCTATACTCCCATCCCCCTCCCCCACCAAACACAGCTATACTCCCATCCCCTCCCCCACCAAACACAGCTATACTCCCATCCCCTCCCCCACCAAACACAGCTATACTCCCATCCCCCTCCCCCACCAAACACAGCTATACTCCCAGCCCCCTCCCCCACCAAACACAGCTATACTCCCATCCCCCTCCCCCACCAACCACAGCTATACTACTATCCCTCCTCCCCCAAAACACAGCCATACTCCCAGCCCAATCCCCCACCAAACACAGCTATACTCCCATCCCCTCCCCCACCAAACACAGCTATACTCCCATCCCCTCCCCCACCAAACACAGCTATACTCCCATCCCCTCCCCACCAAACACAGCTATACTCCCAGCCCCTTCCCCCACCAAACACAGCTTTACTCCCAGCCCCTCCCCACCAAACACAGCTATACTCCCATCCCCCTGCCCCACCAAACACAGCTATACTCCCAGCCCCTCCCCACCAAACACAGCTATACTCCCAGCCCCTCCCCCACCAAACACAGCTATACTCCCAGCCCCCTTCCCCACCAAACACAGCTATACTCCCAGCCCCCTCCCCCACCAAACACAGCTATACTCCCAGCCCCCTTCCCCACCAAACACAGCTATACTCCCATCCCTTCTCCCCCAAAACACAGCAGATGAATGATCTAGGCATCTTATTGGCCCATTCATGTTACAAATTTGCATGTGCTGAGTTTCCACAACAAAATATGCCATTTCTTTACCCTTTTGCTACCCTCCTTTATAAACTTCCTCTTAAAGGTCAAGAGCAGTCCCCGAAAACTTATTTTGAAGCAACAGCTAAATTTCACAATTTTCTTCTTATTTCTCTTTAAAGTATCTTTCATAATATTTTGGGACTTCAGTATTGCATATTCAAGGTAAACCAAACAGTTACTTCTAGTAAAACTCACATTTGAAGAAAAAAATGTCACATGACTCTCAACAGCCAATCATGAAACAGTACAGTCGACTACACTACTTCAAGTTGGGACGACTCCTCTTGTCCTCTTAGATTCAACTCTGCACCCATTCCACCCTTCCCAGCCACAATGATTGAAGCAGGTGAAGTGACATGAATAACACCAAACACGCTTTCTCCAGTAAAAAAAAAAAAATCCTTGTGCCATGATATCAGGGCTGCCGCGATAATCATTTTTCATTTATCGATATCCCCAGCTTTTCCACGCTGATATCACCATATTGTGTACTTAAAACTGTAGTCTTAACATTTGCCATCAGCATGCTAATAATCATATATAGTGCCCGTATCAAGAACATATGTACTCAGTACATAAACCAAGCTGATAAAATTCAGTTTGAGGCTCTAAGTTTCATCAGAAATACATCCATTTTACAATCTTTGCCTTTGAAAAAAGGGCTGTGTTTCATTTCTTGTGACAACATAAATAAGGTTACCGACTAAAGACAATAAAAGAAATTTCACAGTGGTTAAGTCATTTATTTGATTCTGTTGCGATATCGCATTTTGACAAAACATGAAGTCGGGGCAAAATTATATCAAAGATATTGCAATTATCATGGCAGCCCTTCATGATATGTACTTTTGTCATCAAGCAGAAGACATCTCAAGAAAGAAGTGAAAACAGGGCATAACCACTCCCAAGTTCAAAACAACTCCCAAATTATTAATTGGTCATTATGTGCTTACAAAAGAGACAGAGCTGAACTACAATTTCTGCTTGTGTCAACCTGAAGTTTGAAAAGAGGAATAATGTTTTTATTCTAAGAACACATCCCAAAACAAGGAGAAAACAGAGATAATCCCAATAAGTTGCTGTAATAAGACTCACCGGCCCACGTGATGGGTACATCGGGGGCATAGGTGGGGGTAGATGCTGGGTATGATGTGCTTGATATTCCCTCATGTAATCACCATATGACTGCAAGGACAAAATGTACCATGTGAAGTATAATAAACACTACTCTTGCAAGAATTCTGCCAGAAACACAAAAAAGGGTATTTTTATTTATTACTGCTAAACCTCAAGTCCAAAGTGACGCTGTCCTAGGCTAGTTCAGGGGATAAACGTTTGCTTCAAGACCCCTGCAAGATGCAATTTAAAGGGTTTTAAAAGACTATTATGTTAGTTAAACTTTGCGGCAAGAGTCTTCTTTATAAGTAAGAAAAAAAAAATATTGACAATTTTTTAATTTTATGGAAATGAAATGGGGGGGGAAGATTTTACCCACCTTCTTCTGGAAGGAGGGGGGCAAACCCCCCTTATGTCCCTCCTGCAGAAATACCATCTTGAAGGGGGAAATTTCAAGTAGAAACAACGATCAATCTTATGAAATAACAGTTTTACCACAACCAAGCTGGTACCTGCTATGAGAGTGATTTCACCAGTTATCAGTCTTAGTGACAATGTCTGTTCATAATAAGTATGTAGCCAGATAGTATTCTACAACCTCCTCTGTGACCACATGATGAAAAATATTGGAAATCTTAAGCCTCACATTTCTTTTTCAAATTTTCTAGAAGGGAAAGTGTTTATGTTCAACAGTTGTTCCTTCTTACTTTTAAATGATGAAAAAGCTTTTTCCAGTTTTCATTTCCTCCTTTCAAGTCTGTATAATGACATTTTGCTTTCCCATTTTTTTTTTTTTCTTTTTTCATTCCCGTTTTTTTTTCCTTTTTTCAATCAGTAAACTTTCAACTCAAAGAATGAAAGAGAAGCAAACTACAAAAAGCAGAATTGCGTGAAACAGGAAAATATTAAAAGTTGCACAGGTGCACAGAAATACAGGCAGAAATACTGAGATTAAAATGAGATCGTGTAACTTTTGGCATGAAAATGTGAGCACTTGACTTGAACAGAATACCAGGCCAGTACAATTCAAGAAGGAATACAACAGTATAGCAAATTTGATGATGTTTGCGTATACACAAGGCATTGCAAATATCTAACAGACCAATCAATGAGTTCAATTGTTCAAATCTCATATCTGCACAGGTGTTTGCCCATGCATCAGCTTAAACACATGTAAAAGTGTTGCATAATGACCTTTAATGACCTATTGCCCAATACTGCTCCATGAAAAAACTTCGAACTGGTCAATTCACATTTAATGTACAGAAAAGATCACACTGTGCCAAGTCAAGCGTAAACGCTTTTTACGCAGAGCTTGAAAATTTTTCTACAGATTTGTTGCCATATTGAAAAGATATGCTGTCCTTGATGCAATGGCATAGCAAGCAGGTGCACTGTGTGGTCAATGTCCAGGGGTCCCAAAGGCTACAGGGAACAAATAAACTTGGAGCCAGTCTCACTCTTCCCCATACAAACTCAGAGAATTTTAGGAAAGGAGGTTGGCATGGCTCAGTGCCTTTTGTCACTGAGTCTCGCTACAGTGCTACCTACATTTGTGCACTCAACTTTTTAAGCCCTGCCTACTTTGTCCAAATCTGTGTGCAACCTATTGCTTACTTCCAAATCACCCCATCCTAACTTGATACAAAAGTAGGGGACCTCACATGTCCTTCTTACAGCCTTACATGCAGTGTTGTAATCGAGTCACTAGATTAGTGACTAGAGTCACCAGTTTTCAAACTTTTAACTGTCTCGAGTCGAGTCATGGACTCGAGTCACTGTACTATTTCAATGGGGAAATTACTCCTGAATTCTATCGAGTCACTATCATTTTGAGAGGAAGTGACTCGAGTCGTGACTTGTTACAACACTGCTTACATGTAACCACTTGGATGTTTTGAAAAAATTGTATTCAACATTACTAGTAAATTGACAACTTATCTTTCATAATTACCAAAATGTTTTAACAGAGTTTCAGCCCAAAAATCTTATCCACATCTAGAATCCACCATCCAAGACTAAGGATATCTGGGTATGAAAAATTCAGACTCAGGTGACTGTAGGTCCATAACCAGACATGGGGGTTGAAGGGGTGGTTACTGTAGTTAGACGGATTTTAAAGGCCCAGATTCCAACCTATTGGTTCAAGTCGAGCAGGCCACTGCCTTTTCTCCAGTTGTGGCTCCCTGGCTTGTTTTCCCTACTCCATTGCTTATGCAGAGCATCACGCACAACAGCAGTAGGTTCCTTTTTTAGAGTCTTTGGTATGATTTGACCTGGGAATCAAATCCGGGCCTTTCAAGAGGTGGATGCTCTACCCTTAGACCAAACACATGGTCTGAAGGGGTGGGGATGAGAAGGCTGTAAAGAGGGGATTTTAAGGGGAGTGAGATACCAAGAAGAGTAAAAATGCTTTCAGTGATTGCAAATTGAAATTTTAAAAGGGGAGAGTGGTCAAAAATTTATGGGGTTTTGCCTTTACTGACCCCACCCATGGCTACATGCTTGGGCGGCTGTATTTTTCTGAGCTGGAAGAAAAATTTTTACTTTACCTTGGAATAAAAATGCCCTACAATCAAGTGCACTTTCTATTAAAGCCATTCAAAACCTGCGATTTAACAAAATTTGTTTCTTGAAGTCATTAAAGAATTTTGTTTTCCTTACATGTAGGGGTATTGTAAAACGAAATCAGAAAACTTACCCCACTCATTAAAACATCCCTTGAATTGTCTGGTCCATGCATCAGTGGTGGGGGTGGTCTAAAAAGAAAAAAGAGTCATCATGAAACTGATGCCATGATGTAAATATCAACTGATTCTTATCGTCAGGAGGCAGTGAGTAATGACTTTTCACACAGTTTCCAAAAATGCTGATATATGACCAATTGATTTGTAATTCAGTACAAAAGTGCCTGGTCATATCCCCTAATATATCAAATTCAGAGATAATAATCAATTTAAATACTTAAAGGTAAAGAGCAGTCTCCCCAAACTTATTTTGAAGAAAAAGCTTAATAACTCAGTTTTCATCTTATTTCTCTTCAAAGTGTCTTTAATTACATTTGATGACTTAACTATTGCATATTCAAGGTAAACCAAGCATTTATTTCTGGTAAATTTCACATTTGAAGAGAAAAAAACATCGTCACATGACTCCCAACAGCCAATCATGAAACTGGACGGACTACTTCGCTTCTTCAATTTGGGATGACTGCTCCTGCCCTTTAAGCTAATATTCTGCAAAGACAAATTGGCATGTTCATTTTTTGGACACACTGCACTTTCAAAAGTGCAACAGCTGCACGAATAAACTTGCTTATTATGTGAGTAGTGTTTCACATGAAGATAGTAATGGCAAAGATATAAAAAACAGAGCTCTGTGACTTCTTACTATGTAAAGTATTAGCTTTTATCCTGCCTAGCTCGTGACTGATGTCTTGGAACAACAAAGGAAAAAACAAACTATTCTGGCCAAGAAACAATTCTCCATAACATGAGACATTATTTCTACATTTGTGATAAAATACCACAGAAAAGATTTTGAAATGAATGGCAAGTGTTAAAAGCCTGTGCAATGTTTGTTGCAATACCCTGGTTCCCCATGTGGGCCAGGGTTGTAAAATATGCCCATGGTTTTTCCAGCCTGTCGTAAAAGGTGAACAGAGCGAAGGATTTAAACTGTGTTTGAACCCTATCTGAAAATGCATTTGAACTTCTATTATATCCAAGACTATATTTAAACTTGACCTTTTTTCTAGTTGACAGTATGTAACACATTCATGGTGGTGTGTCATTAAAAAGGTCAATCCTCTCACCCCAAACTACAATTCTAGTAGGTGTTAACCCAAATTCTCAATTGGCTCAGCTCTTTGATTGACAGCTCATTCAAACAATGCAGAGTATCAAAGCTTATGTTACAAAGCATGAACTGTACTGGGCGTGTTTTAATTATACACACAGAGCTTTTCTATACTCAACCTGAAGCGATAAACTGAGATTGTGTCTGGATGAGGATGGATTTCAGACAACTGTGGGCGGGGCTTAAGTAAGAAGGTTAGGAGGATTGGTACTGTTTGGGGTGAAAGAATTAGGCCTTTAAACCTCCCACAACCAACTAACTACAATGCCCACCTGGTAAAGAATGCTAACTCTACCTCACTTAACTGTTTTGCCAATGCTATGTGTCATACTAAGTTAGTCAACATGTGTCCATTACACTGCATTTATATGGCAATCACTCAACACCTCCACGGGCACATTTCAATGAGATGTTTGCACAGATGAGCACTGAAGCTCAAAGTGAAATTTCTGACATATAAAAGCATCTTTGTTAGTTAATGACACACAACCTGACTTTTAATTGCAATTCTGCAATATAGCTTACAACGGAAGGTGCTTTCTACAGAATAAATCCAGGTCTTTAACAACAGTGCACATAATACACTTAAGTGAAACATACAGGCAGAAAATGACCAGAAATCAAAAATGCTGTGATGCATAATTTTTGCCAACCTTGGTAAACTTGAGGATGCCACTACACAATAACACCACAGAAATAACTTTAAAAATTTCACTTTGTTTTGTTCCTCATTCTCTCTTGGTGATATGGATGTACTGTATTACATGACGCTAGAAGTGAGTAGCAAGTTTTAGCTATTTATAATCCAGAATCTATCAGAGAACTTCCTGTTCAGGTATTTTGAGATCAATGAAATTAAAGGGTTTGCCCTCTACAGAGACTATTTGCTCAATAGAGCAACAAGGTTGGTTTAAACACGGTTAACTGCTGCAATTACAGAGACAAACTTCACCCGAGAAAACACCTTTTTCTCAGGTAACATTGGCTAAACATCCTATTAAATTCTAGCAGCATGAGCAGAGTTTCAGTTCAAAAAAAAAGAGCATAGCACATGTATGTAGACTGCAGTCTATGCATAGAAGGCAAGTACCAGGTTTAAAACTACTGCCTACACGACCTTTGACCTCACATTCCCATGATGCCCTCAAAAAACTTAGATGCAGTTTTACTGCTCAGTTCCTAACCAATTGGTTTAAGTTGGGCTGGGCAAAGCTTTTTGTCCAGTTGTGGCTCACTGGCTTGCTTTCCCTACTCCATGGTGCCCTCAAAATGTTCTTAAACTAATGGTCACAATGTCCCTTAGTAACCTTTCCTTACTATTGCTATGTAGCATTCTGTAGTTCCTGGCTTTAAACTTAGCCCAAACATCAACATACCTCATACGCTTCGATGGTCTATCTCCTCGAAATCCTGTCAAAAAAAAAAAAAAACTTTTTGCTAGAAAATAAATAGTTGAATTTAACATGCATGTATGCTTCAAAAGGAAAATTGATTTCTTAGGTTACTGCAGAATGTGGCATAGTGCCGCAAGGTAAAGGTTTCTCCACCAGCGATCATTCTGTGATAGATGCTCTGTCCAATAGACGAATCCGATCAGCGCTTTTGTTTAGTGACTGTAAGCAGTCACTAGTGGAGTTCATCGGCCTTAAATCTTCTTCATTTATTGTATACATGAATTTCAAACTCATATTCAGTGAAATTGAGGAAATCAACAATTCAGTGTAAACCCATTCATGATACAGGTAAGCAAGAAATTAAAAGATTAAACAGTAACAGACCTCAGTTATGGCTGACTGAAATCAGACCATCACTTGCTGTCCGGGTTCATCTATAGTAGATACAGCTTAGGCAGGTATGGGTGTAACAAGTTATTCTTTACGAACTTTTTAAGAACTTATCTGTGCAAAAAGTTTATCTGGAATTTTAATGAAATTTATTTGAAAATTGGCAGAAATTTATGGTCATCAGTGAACACACTTGTTAATATACAGCACACTTGTATACCAAAGTGTGAGTGCTACTAAAGTATATACTGCCTTTAAGTTTATTTCTATCACTGCCATAGAACTTAACCTACTTAAAACCACCAACCTTCATTTCTATGGTCCATTCTTCTTTTTCCACGATCCATAAAAGGCGGAGGGGGTCCTCTAGGTGGGGGGATGGGTGGTGGGGGCAAGCGACGTCTCTGTTGGTTGCTGTAAGTAGGGTCAAAAAATTGCAAAATTTGACATTTTCAACCTTAATCTAAACATTAATATACATAATGCTATTTAATTCAGGAAGTCTTCTTCATGCAAGGTTGTATATGTTGCTGCAAAACACATTTCATGCAAATAAATCGGAATCCTGAGAGTAATTTTGCAAAGCTCTTTTAACTTGTGAGATGGTTTTAGGGTCTTTCTCAGAGATGATACCCTGAAATTTGCTTACAATTGCAACTTATGCCAGGGAATGGGCCAAAGGGCCATATCTCTTGTGGTCTTTACTTTGTTGGTGCACATGCAAAGTTGAGACTTTCACATTTTCTACTTCATCACCTTGCACCCCGCATTATTACATTCTCTGCAGTAAATAACTTGTTCAACACTGACTTGCACCTTGGTGCAAATTAGCCACAACACAGCTGGCCAAAAGCATTTTAAGAAAAAAATTCCATAGAATCGCAATCCATGTTTTAACTAAAAGTAAAAATTTTTTATGCTGCCCTGCAACTTCAATGTGAAAGAGCATTACAGCTTCTCCTCATGCGAGGTATCCATTTCTGTATTCTCATTTTCATTTAAGAGGGGAACTTTTGACTTGATTTCACTTCAGAAAGTCAATTGTATTGAATTTCAGGCAGTCACTATCATTTCAAACTTTTCAGAAGGAACCTTACCCCTAACTTCCTTGCCCTTACAATTATTAATTACATAATGCCCCTCCCAAAACAAGAAGAGTGGTACCTTTACCCCCAACCCCCAAAAAAAGAAGAGTGGTACGTCATTTTAATGGCTACTACGTGCTTTCCACCATATTGGTTGGGCCCTTCATCCCTCCCTTGAAACCATTTTTAAGTAAAAAGTGACTCTGTATTCACATCGCAGCATAATTCATAATGGCAGCACCCCCTCTCAACTCCCATAGTTACTTATCCTTCGATTTGAGCAAAATCGAAGTCACAAATAATCCTTCCCACCCCTTTTGATGAATCACTGCAAAAATTTAACACCATCCATTTACATTTTTCCTCACCACATAATTTTTACTTGAATAACACCCAAGAGTTGTTTAATGTCCCATCAATTGCTACATAAATTTGAAAGCACGTACACCAATTTTTAAACCCTGCTAACCAAATGATTACAACTTAACAGTTCATCATTTTCACCAAACCACAGCACATTTTGCCTTTTAGAAAATTGAATACCCCTCCACTCAAAATGAGTCACCTTTAGGCCATGGTCAATGTAATGCCATATAACCTTTCATATCAAATAACCTACCACAAATATCAGCACCTGTAACATCTTGCCAGATTCAGTGTCTTATAAATCTTATTCAAAATTTCAGTCCAATTTAAAGAAAAATCACAAGACAAAAAGCAAAGTCCACCATCATAGCTGAGAAACACAACTAAAGCACAGTCCTTTAGAGAAATCTTGGGTGATGGTAGTCCTGAAAAACTGACTGCTTTACGGTGAAACAGAGGACAGGTCCAAGAAATAAATTTGGCAGTCCTTTTTTTAAATGACATCTTTATCCCATGTCATCAAAACAGTTCTTTCATTTCAGCTGATAGTTCTAACTTGAAAAGGTTGAGCTACTTCCAAATCATGAGTAAAAACACACACAAATTGTCCATTTTTAAATATTGTCCTAACACTCCAAAGATGAACCATCCATTATGAAGAAACACAGCTTCTGAAGTTGGGAATCCTTCTCACCAACTTGCAAAATAATCCTCTACTTTTAATAGGAGGTTAGCCCAAGATGACAAACATTTGCAGAGGTGCCATCACCACCCCCGCATCGATGATCGTTCAAACCACCATCCACAACACAAACTAATTTGGTCACATCGCTTTAGTCCATGTCGAGGCTTACCTTCCCCTAAAACATTACACGTTGCTTTGAATGATGCAAAACTAGGAGGGAAGGGGGTAAGATACGAGCATACCCCCCCATTTCATTATGAGTTCTTTAGTGACCACATAAGTCCATGAACTTTAAGAAATATGCCCCACATTTGAAAATCGAACAAGCGTAGAAGCTGCTTAGGTATAATAGTTCTGTGGGGACAAACATGATTAGCATCCATTTTGGACGACACGTTGATAGGGTTAGAGTAGCCTAGATCAGCAACACTGAAGGGGGAATAAATAAAGAATTAGGTTACATGCTGATGTTACAGGTTAGAAAACTTAAGAAATATTATATCCAGGGTTAGTAGTATACATTCAGAACGAAAAATTCCATGACTTTCAAGGACCTTTACTGACATTTCCAGGATGTTTAAAAACAATTAGATCCAATACTGCCATCTTTTTCCACCAAAAAATTAGGTATCGGAACAATGAGAACATTGAAACTCTTCATAACATTTTCTGACCTTTTAAGGACCCTTTGAAAAAATGCCATTTTCTTGAGCTTTCCAGGCCTGGAAATTCAACTTTCAATTTTTTCTGACTTTCCATGATTTCTAGGACCTGTACAAACCCTGAAATCACCATCAATCATGACAAACACTTTCAACCTTAACAAACCTATCTAGCTTCTTCCTGCGTACATATTTGCTTCATGTTAATCTAGGAATATCTATGTCCTTTCTTAGAATAAACTCTATTTAAAAATATTCGTATTTCAATATCCCTCTGGTTAAGATAACCACCATTTCCTTTAAAAAAGATTCAAAAGTGTTGAAGGGTTTTAATCAGTGATGCTAAACGTAAGCAACATCATGAAATTATTCAATTAATTGTGTGATTTCAGAAATTTCAGCACAGGAAGAAGTTGTCACATTTTAAAGGGGAATATTGCATTTAAAGATGGTGGCACCAACATGACATCCAAAGGAGGAGCTTAAAGTACACCTCAAGTCTAGAATTTTAAAAATATATATTTTTGAGGTTTCAAGATGAATCTTATTCATCCAACTCTGTCATAGTTTGTTTCATTGCTGAGATTTTAAGTAAAATGAAAATAGTTTCTTGTGCAATAGTCTGTGACTTTTTTGTTGTACAACTCACATTACCTGCTTTGTTTCCCTATTAAATTAAAAATGTTTTTATGACCTTGAAGCTTCCTTTTTTCTAAGATGTTGAACAGAGAAGACTCACTTAATTACACCATCACATAAGAGTAATAAAAGCTATCACATATCCGTGCAAGGTGCAGTAACTTTCAGAAAAACAGAAAACTTACTAAAAAAAATAAAGGAAAAGAAAAATAAGATAAAATAAGTTAAACTAAAAAAATAAAATGAAAAACAATAAAATAAAATAAAAAACTGTACTTTGAGTAGTACAACATTGGGTCACAAATAACTGTACAATGTACCATTTTACAATGAGTGAATAAACTTCATGTTGTATTTCACAGTCCAGGAATTTCCCAGGAAGGATGGGGTTTGGACTGTTTGAATTCATTTTTTGTGCTCTGTAATATTTATTTTCGAAATTTTAGACCTGAGATGCACTTAATCATCCAATCATCAGTTTCAGCAATAAATGTCAGCAATGGCTTCACCTTTTCAAAACATTATGCATTAAAGAGAGTTACGGAAGTTGTACACTTTGAGTTTTTAAAAGTTTGGCTATACAAATCACTTCTTTCTGTGAGAAACTTGTTTTTTCAAAAGGAGGCTTCCTGTCTGCCTCACTTAGAAAAAATCAGTGAGTCTGAGGATATTAATAATTTTTTTGAATATATGATATTTTTCTCTGTAACACAAATGCAATATTTCCCTTCTGGGTAAGATAGTAACTGCAGCTAATAAATATTTGCTAATATGTTCAAAATCACAACTCAGAATGAAACAAAACTATCACCACCATACCATAAATACTTCCTGGATCACATATCAGAAATCAATTTTTACTTAGGGCATACTGTAAGTCAGAATAAACAGGAAGTAGAGCAATGATACCCCTTTCGTCATTTCTGACTTGAGGTAAGCTTAAAACACCTCTCTATTAAGGTGTACTGAGCCCTCAATATGCCACCAGTCAGTAAAATTCAACATTTGTAAATAGCTGAGCTGAGGGTATCTCCTATATATCGGAGTTTGACCAAGGGGAGAGGCCCTTTTAATAACTGCTGACTTCAGGTGAACTATAAACCACCTTTGTTGGGGTGTATTGAATGCCCACAAGGTGACAACTGCCATTCTTCATCCTACTTTGACATCTTTCAACATGACAAACCCAAAACGTTCCCTATAGACAAATCCTGTGATGGTCTGATTTCAGTCGGCCATTACTGGGGTCCATCACCTTTAATATTTAAATTTCCTTCCTTACCTGTTCCATGGATGGTTGTACACTAAAGTGTATCTTAATTTTCTCAACTTCACTGAATATGAGGATTTGAAATTCACGCAGACAATAAATGAAGCTGATGGACCCCACTAATGGCTGCATACAGTCACTAAAAACAAGCGGTTATCGGATTCCTGTATAACCATGCCTTTGTGTTGTTTAACCTGTATGTCACCTACAAGGCACACTTGTTACTACTGTCACAAGGCAATAAATCTTTAAAATTCCTAATGACAGCAGGAAATTTCTCACTGAAGATATCTACTTTTAAGTTCATACTCTTCTTCATACCTTGAATAAATAGCCATCTACTTAATTCCCATTGTGTTTCACACAAAAGAAATACTATAGATAAATAATGCAAGTCTGAATAATGTCGACCATTACTGGGGACCATCGACCTCAAGGGGGAGTCACACAACAGTAATATCAGACTAAAGTTACATCACGATTTTTGTGAGAATTATTGAAAATCTTTCCCATCTCAGGTTGGAAAGAGCAAAAACTTGCCTTCATGTATAAATGTATGATAGGTATCAGAGGACTAGAAAGGTGAAATATGAACTAATTACTTGGTGGCATCACATCCAGAGAAACCTCTTTTTATAATATACCAACAGAGGTTAGCAAATTTGGGATTCTTTCTGACCAAAAATGAGTATTTCTTTATTTAAGCTCACAAAAATCTAACTGTTATCTGACCAAACACTGCTGTGGGGTGATCCCACTTTGATCTTTCTCAATTCTTTCATTTATCTGTGCCAGGGTTACAAGTAACTCCATTCTGCTGCCGAATCAAATCATTAACTACTTTTAAAGTGACTTCAGTTGAGTCAGTGACTTTTTGAAAATTAGTCTGAGTCAGTTCCCTTTTGCAAATTAGTGAGTCTGGTGAGGACCATGGTTGTACGAGACTGGAGGCGAGAAGGGGTTGCAGCCCCTCCCCAACTGGCCAAACCCTTGCTGAATTGGACAGACTTTAGGTACCTCAGTAGGGCAGAGATTGTGCCCTGGTTGGAGATCTTTAGTCAGGCAAAGAGTCACAGCCTCCCCGAGAAAAAGAGTCCTGTACGGCCATGGTCAGGACTCCTTACAACTCTAAAATGTACTAGTTACTACGAATGCTCTTGCAGTACATGACCCAAGCATGAGCAGGTTTTGAATTGGGTGGAGCTATAATGGTATAAGTGGACTAAAACAATGAGAGAATCAAGCAAAGATAGCCCCAAGTAATGGCAGACTCTTACAGATACTTAACCTTAACTTTTATTTGTTGCTAAGATTCTTCTCTTCAACTGACCACCATAAAATTTCCATATTTAAATTTCTGTACCTGTTTCCATGGAAACTTACCTCTTAACAATCTACTGCACACGTCTCCCATTAATGCAAAAGTGTGGAGACATTAAACCACTACCTAACAAAAGGTTCTTTGTTTACCATTTGCAATATTTTTTTGTTCTGTAATGAGGGGAATAAGACAGCCAAGGACAGCTTTTATGCATTCTGTAGAAAGGTTCAAAGGTGAGTCTGTTTCTTTAAAGGGGAAGTTACACAGATTTCACATCTATGTCTGATCCAACAGCAAAATTCTCACCACCTTAACCACTTATCTTCATGATTCAACTTGAGACTTGAAAGAACTTTTCAATGAGATATAATCCATGCCTACACATCTTTGGGATGACAGATCCACACTATCTAAGCGCTAACTGCGGAAAAACAATTAAGAGATGCCACACATTATTTTCTCGCTTTTGAGAAAAGCCTCACATTATTAAAGTAGCATCACTCCTGCTGGGGACTATGTTTGTCCTCGGTGCTATTCTTTGTGATACCTTCACATTATACCAGAAATCCATATGATAGCACTGTGCATGACACAACTATAGTTCAGTTTATGACCACCTGGCTCTGCTAACCTTAATGGTTCACGCCTTCGGAATGCTTCCTCACGGCGGCGTCTACGGGCATCTCTTAGGATCTCGATGACATTTATGTGTTCATCCTGTGGAAATAACCTACAAAGCATTTCTCCGGTTGTTGGGTCAACTTCCTGCAAAAGGATTAAAAAAATGAAAAATTTCTGGATGACTTCAGTTCATATTTTCATATGAGCAGTCAAAGTAAAACTGAACATAAAATCACTAAAACATATCGTTGACACATGATGTCCCAAAATCTCCCTGGTTTGGGAATCTACAAGCCCAGATACCCTTCCTCCTATTACACTTGTAATCCCAACAACCTGTGACTTTATCCTGGTAAACAAATAGCACAGTAGAGGAGGGGCCCTTACTTGGGAGGCAGTTAGTCACAGAAAGGTGTCATTACAAATGTAATAGGAGGTTAGTAGAGGAGTGAAATACATTAAAACTTCCTGTACTTTTAAGTTAAAAAGACATTCATACATGAAAACTCAAGTACACTGATACCGTACTTGCCTCTCAAGCAATGAAACTTTTAAAATTTACATGCCTTTGGGACAGGAGAAAACACGTTCCAATCCAAAATCAAAATATTGAGATGAAATATCAATCAATGTTAATCCATGACATCACACTTGCTTGCTTCAAATTCACTCTTTTCAGAAAATGTGTCAAACTTCAATTGTTAATATTACTAGAACCAAACAAGGCAAATGAAAGAAAATTTGAATGCTTAGAATATGTTCTTCTATCTTCAGCATATCAAAAATGAATCTTGTTCTGGACAATTATTTTTAAGGCTATTATTGATCACCCAAGACAGTTACAATTCTAGCTTTCCACGGCTTTCTCAAACTGGTCCTCATCCAAACACAATCCTACTTTATGCTTCAGAGCATAACCTGACGAGCCTACCATGAACCTCATGTGTAATCTGAACACTCTCAGTAAATGGTTTGTAATGTCAGCTACTCTGCATTTTTGGAATCTTGATATCTATCAAAGAGCTGGAGAATTTTGGTAGACTCCAGGTAAAATTGTAGGTTGGGGTGATAAATTACTGCCTTTGAAGAAAGTATAAGACATTACCTGTCCATCTCTTCCAATCTTAACAGGTTTATTGTCATTCCAGGCATTGCAAAGATGGATGCATTTAGCAAACGGTAACTCATGCCTGTAGATACAAAATCAAATGAAAAGCTTAGTAAGACTTAATTCAAGGAAGTCCTTGGGATGTTTGGCAGATTGCTCTCCTTTTATGAATAAAACCATGGAATCTAACTTTACATCCATATCTTGTTTCTAGACAATGACTCCAAGGTCAAACTTCCACCTAAACAACTTCCTCTGGAACTAACCCACAAATTTGATAGTTCCCACCCAAACAGTTTTCTCTGGGGTAATTCCTACCTTAAGCAACTCCAAATCTTATAAAGGATGCAAAATGCAAGCCTTATGCTAGCCATATGTCTCACCATCTTTGAGATGACTGAATCGTAACATAGATGGCAAAAAATACAAGAAAATGATCTTTCTAAGTTGAAACAAGTCACATGCAGGTAGCATTAGTGCAACAACATACAATAATGCAAAGTATGGGTTTTACATTTGCTATGCTACATAGAGGGTTCGGTTTCCAAAGGGTTTTGAACCATCTACACCCCTCAAAACCACTACAAGGAACCCTGAGGTTAGAACTGAGATTCCCAAAATAAGTTAGTTCAGTAGTTAGATGGGGTTTAATGACTCACCAAAATTAATGTTGAAACAAGAGCCCAATGGGCACTGTGGTTCCTTGCTGCATATTATAAGAACTGTACAGCCAGTCTCCGAAATAGAGCTAAGCAAAAGCTCGTACTCAATGTTTGTAACATCTTCACAAGGGGTATTACTACTAACATTCAACTTGTATTTGCTTGGTGATCCTTCAAAAACACTACCTCATTTCCATATGTATTTATGCTTGTAATCAAACTTGATATAACCACCAATAAACAATACACAATGTGGTCAAGAGAGAGAAAAACACCCATTGTATTTCTCTCATAAGTTATTTTTACCTGCTCTCAAATAAAACTTGCTATTACTTTAAAACAATCTACCATTTGTCCTGTTTGTTATCTCTACACAGAAAACAGGGTTTATTCAGCAGTCAAGCAGAAAGCATGTGATTAATGGGGTGTGATAATAGAATGAGGATTAGGTTACCCCACATAGCACAGCAGTATTAAAGAGACATACTGTACTGTACTGTATAATCCATGCATTGCTTCCAATGGCATGGAGACCCCTTTAATGCAGAGTGACCTGTGCTCAGTGAAATCTACAGATTTCAGTTATTGCCCTCTTAAAACTTTGAATGATTCAAAGTATGTGTACAACCCGAAGGAATCATTACTGAAAGAACGTAAAGGCAAAATTTCTAAGGTGTTTGAGTGTGTAAGCATGCAAAACCAGGTGATATAAAAAATCTATTGAACCTATCTTTATCTAGCTTACAAGATTTTCTAAATAACATTTCTGGCAGTTGACCTCCAGTGACCTTGATGACCTATGACCTTAACCAAACACAGATTAATATATTTGTCCCTTCTACCTTAAAATACTGTGTTAAAACTTTTTTCAGTGTATGACCCCTGGTGACCCCAGATGACCCCTTGACCTTCACCAAACATATCCAATTTCATCCTTACACCATAACACATCCACACAACAAGTATGACACCTATCCAAGTTTCCTACCTAGAGATATTGTGTGGAGGTTTTCAGTTTCTGACCTCTGGTGACCCCAAATGACCTTTGACCTCCACCAAAAACGACAGGGCACACCTCCCTATGATGAATCTATGTACCAAATCCAAGTTCCATCCAACCTTCCCTTGTTGAGTAAGAGCGTACCGAAGCAAGTGTCACACACACACACACACAAACACACACACACACACACACACCAACCTGACTACATAGGTTCCATTGCTGCCGCAAGGAACCAAAAAGGGGTAAGGGTTGAGTCAACTAAGAAGTTTCACTACAATGTCTCGACAAAAGCAAATGCAGGACTCATGTCAAAATTTTCTGTATAAATTCTAGGATCAGGCTTGGAGGGAGGTCATCAGGAGAGGGATTCAGAGGGCTGTCATCTAGGTAGGAGTTGTCTCAGGAGTAGCCCAAACAAATAAAATTTCTCCACAATAGACCTTATGCATATGATGCCAAAGAGCAAAAATATGCCCTCATTTGAGGGCAAAACAAACCAACACAGACAAATGCAGACAGCTAATTTGTGGACCAGTGGAACACCTGCATAGTCTGCTACACTTGCAAAGTGAATTCTTATCTGTGTGGCCACGTGTTTCATTTTTCTGCCCACAAGGATGATGTCAGTGTGTCATCAATGCTTTAGGTCTGTACAATATTTGTAGCATGAGCTTGGTTTATGTATATTCGTATTAAAACAAAATTTACAAGACCTTGTTATCCAATCAACCTTGAAGACTGATCCCAACATGGAACGATTCATGCCGCTGGGTAACACCCAGTTTATTTGTGGACCATCTCTCCTGGACTCGGACCTCAATCTTGCAAATCCTGCAGATCAAAAATGCAAAACATACTTGCTAATATTGTAATTACAACAAATGCAACAAATAGCTGTATTTGAACACTGATAACATAAGAACAACAAGTCTGCTACCTCAAAATTTCCTGACTGTCCCAGGCCCTTTTCACCACATGTTCATTTTCCCTGATTTTCCAGGACTGGAAATTCAAACTTCTGTTTTCCTTCAATTTGCAAAGATTTCCAAGATCTGTACAAACCCTGCATAATACTTCAAACAGATGCCTTACCTTGAAATTTTCCACTCTCCTTGACAGAAAAAATCAACAAGACATGTCTACACTCCCTGTAAGCTTGATTCAGACGCTGCTCATTAAAAGGCAAAGTTGACCAAACCCCCTAAATAGAAAAGTCAAACAATAAATAAAGGATTATTCAGCCACATTATAAGTTACATCAATTCATGGGATCCCAAACTGGTAGATCATATTTTACTAGCCAATAGAAGACAGAGATTCTCATTCCAACTAACAGAGATTCTTATTTAAACTTGAAAAAATTGAATATGTATTTATGTTCTCAGTGATGAGGCTTCAACTATGGAATGAATCCCTGTAGTAAATTAGATAGAGTTTTACGGCCCAGTTTCTAACCTATTGGTTCCAGTCAAGCCAACCACAGCCTTTTTTCCAGTTGTGACTCACTGGCTTGTTTTCCCTGCTCCATTGCGTATGTGGAGCATCATGCACAACGGCAGTAGGTTCCATTTTTAGAGTCTTCAGTATTCGACCTGGGAATTGAACCCGGGCCTTCCGTGTGAGACAGATGCTCTTACTGTTAGACCAAACACACGGTTCTCAATGAATCCCTGTAGGAGGGTCAATGTAAACTGACGAGCAACTACAGAAGGAGATCTGGATTACACAATGGCTATGACCTCACTCTCATTAACATCAATAGCTTCCCAAAATTGACTTTTAAGCAAAGAAAATTCAAAATATGGCAACACTTACAACATGGGGAGACTGTGAACCCTAACTAACTCACTGGGTGATCCTAAATCTGTGAGCAGGTATAACCAGGCCTTGTATTTTTTGAGGGGTGTGATTGCGTTTGCACCCAATCACTCTTCTCAAACCACTGTGGGGAGAGTGAGTTTATTGCACACCTAGATGAAAAATGGGAGCTGATATAAAACTAAGTTTAAATGGCACACCTACCACACTCCCTAATTCCCTGAAGAGTAAAATTTGGAGCACACATGGAAAGTACAAAACTCAAGGCCTTTATAATTAGAGGGTACCTCTTTTAGAGAAAGTCCACAATTTCAGATGATTATGCGTGAAAATGATTTTTTGCAAATTCTGTGTCATATACCACCACTCAATCAGCACACAATAAACAAAATGTATGTTATTTATTCCCTTCTACCCCTCCCCTTTTAACAAGCTGAGGGGCACTGCCCCCCCCCCCCAAACTTCTTGACTGCTCTGAGTGCTGTTCATTACAGAAACTTCCAGTGAAAGAGGGAGATAAGAACAATAATTACGAAAGCAACCTACCTTTACTTTGGCAAGAGATATATTTTCAAAGTTGTTACTCTTAATTAAAAAATAGCGAGCATCTCGGAAAAGATACTTCATCTTGGATTTTTGCTCTGCAGGGAAAGAGACCAAGAAGTAACTTAGGTATGGACACACCAGCCCCAAAAAACTGTTTAAACAATCAGATTGGTCTAAACCAGGCTTCCTCAAATAGCCGCTCACGCACCACAAGTGGCGCACAACATGGTTTGGAGTGGCGCAAAAAATTGCTGGGAGAATATTGAAAAATTTAACTTTTCCATAACCTTTTTGAAAGGAATTGTTCTGTCTCAAAAATAGGTACTGTAAATAAATCGAACACTTCCCAGAGACTGACATCACATACCGACAAGGATATAATAACGTCCTATTTGTTCTCACATGAAAGTAAAATCACCGTCGCTGTTTACATTAATTAGAGTCAGGGCTTTTGTCAATCCACCGTTACCAATGAATCGGCAAAAGTTGTAAAGTTTGGGAAAAATTTTGGCCGGGAAAATTCAACAAATTTTGACCATTTCGCATGTTAGCCTCTTCTGAAAGGCAAAAATTTTCAAAAGGGAAGGGGGATACCCCCTCCCCTTATACCCTTCCCCCAGGCTGGCGATCAGTGGGGCATTTTATCAGTAACATTTAGAAATTTGGTGCTTCAGAAAATCTGACTGAGGATGCCTGGTCTAAACATACATTTTTGGAATCTCTAGAATTTATTTTACCCTTTCACTGTTTGAAGATTGATAAAACTGTTGGTGAGCAAAATTTACTTAAAAGTATAGACATGCAAGCCATTCCAGGTAAGTCGATTTAACCAACAAGTTTGAGCTGAATGTACTGTATTCTTTATAAAACTCTCAAAATAAATTTACCCTTTCGCTCTGCGCTTACGGTCCTGACAAAGCACTCATTCTTATGAAGAAAACCTGTCAATACTGACCATTTTACATTTCTCTTATATACATCATTAAATTGATTTAACTTCTTTCTCAAAATTCTGCCAGCTAGCTTTCAGCTGGAGTAATGGTCACACATTTCATGTCAGCAGATGAGACTTCAAAAGTAAAGCCTCAGCTTTGGTAACAATAAAAATTAGACATAAAACCGTAAAGTGGACTCAAGTCTAACAATAAATCTAAGAAATTGCTAGAAAAAGAAAGCTGTCAAAATATTTACAAACAACATACCTTTCATTTTTTCCGACATTTCAGGAGTAGCATCTGCCTCTGTTCAAAGAGAAAATGTGTAAAACGTTGTATACTAGCATTAATGTTTACATTATAAAATCACCTTGACCTTTCCCAAACCACCTTTTCAACTCACAAGCATCTTTCCTGATATTTCGCTAGTATCAATACTGGGTAAGAGTTACTGAAAATTTACTTTTTCACTCCCAGCATGTTTTAAAGATTACAACCAATGACAACATAGGGCTTTTAGGAGACATCACAACTGATAAGCCACGCCCACTGCTGGGCAAAAATCTACATTGTTCTTGTGAAACAGTTTCATGTGAGTCGTCAGCTGCTTCCAAGCAAGCTAGACTGGCTATTGTGCTAAACCATTTCTTGCCCGCAATAATGAGCGAGGCTTCTGAAGTCAGTGACAGAACTCTATAGCTCCACATTTTGTGCTAACTGTGAGGAAAATGATACCTTCAATAAAGCTTTTGACTGACTATTTAAAATGAAGTTTAGCAAGTTAGTAAGATGGGTTTTTACACCACACCAACACAAATGTGTTATATAGTGTAACAAAGAAAAGAGAAAGGTACAATTGCAGAGGTAAAAATACTTGAGAATAGTAAAATTGGAGTCAATTTCCACTATAAAGTTTTACAAATCTGGGAAGCAAGTCAAAAATTCCTATAAAGTTTACTTTCCTTGAGGAAACCAAGAATAAGGGAAGAATCTGTCTATTCAAATAAGGTTTTAAGGCTGGGCGGTGTTGTATTTCTGGCGAATATGTGAGTATTCAAAACAGTCAATGAGAACGTGACTGACAGCCACAGCACAGTCACAGGGTATACAATTCTGTCTTTTATCCCTGTAAAATAGGTATGGGGAAGGTAGAGTATGTGTGACCAATACAACCCTTAGTCAGGCCTAAATCATCTCTCTGATGCTAGGACTGAAGGTTACCTGGATCTTCAGGTACTATCTTTTCTTCCTTCTGGTCCTTATCAAACACGATTGGGGAATGATTTCTCTTTCTTGTTGCATCTTCTGCTGTATCGGAATGACTGCTCTCAGGGGCTGGTTGGCTTTGCTCTGAAACTTAATCAAAAAGATAAATGTTTTATAAGGTCACACAAAGTTTTGATACAACGATGTCAATAACTTGATTCATACATCATTTTTCCTCCAACTTCAGCATTTTCATAAACCCAGATGCCTGGTTCTCAGACACATGTAAGACCCCCTGTTACATATGGGGAAACTCCTGTGCAACACACAAGATTCACAAGCTCCAGCTGTTTGCACATTCTCATGTGTTGCTCTTAATCTTGTGAAATCACAAAGCATGAATGGTTCTACCAATCACTTTTTACTCAGTTATGGCCTTATGCTTTCATGGGACTCTTGTAAGAAATGTGGGACCCTTCAACTTTTCCTCAGACTCTTGAAAAATGTATCTGTAATCTTGAAAGTCTTTACCCCCAAAAAACACTGAATTGCCAAAATTCCTTTCCAAATAAACAAATTTCTAGACTGTCCCTTTGCTCACCTGTTTTAGCATCACTACTTCTGGAGCTCTTTTTGGACTTTCCTTGACTCGAAGACTTCCCTTTGCCTTCCTTTTCATCATTGGATGATATGGATGACTGGCTATCAAAACTGCTACTACTCGCCTCACTCCTTGTATCAAATTCCTCCATGTTTTCAGGTCTTTCCTCATCGCTGTCATCTTCGGCCTGATTTGTGGATTGACGATCTCCTGCGGGGGCTTCAGCAGGCTTTGATTTTGTCTCATCAGTTTTCTTAGCTGGAAATAGTTGCAGAGATGCATATGTCAGAATTATGCTAACTCAAGCATTAATAGGCCTTAATGAGACCAAATAATGCGACTCACCCACCATGTACCTAAAATATTGTGAGGTGAGCATGGGTCTGCCATCAAAACTGACAGATTTCTGACAGGAATTAGTAAAGAAGATTCATTTCTACAGTACTCAATTAAATCTGCATACATAACAGCCAATGTAATGTATGAATAGCTGTTATCTTTACAACTTGGCCAATAACATTTGTATGGTTGTTGTAATTCATTGCTTCTAGATTGAGGATAATCCTTCCCTTCATAAATACAGCTCTCTGAGACTGACTAACACACAAAGACCATAGGACCTGTTTTTGTTGGTTCTAGTTATACTGAAACAAATTCAAGGCAGGACACTCACTCAGTCACTCACTCAGTCACTCACTCATAATAATTGCTACAATGCTTTAATTAAAAAAGTTGCCTACTTCTAAATTTCCGGTGTTGAGCAGAAGAAGTTTTTTCCGATGACGAAGCCTCACCACCCTCTTTTCCTTCCCCTTCCACTTTCTCATTCTCTGTCCGCTCACTTTTAGACTTATCTTCTTCCATGGATTCATCTAATTTTGAGACAGCTTCCTCCTGCTCAGAATGGCTCTTTGGAGTTGCTGGCTTCCTCTTAGAGTTCTTCAAAATCCCTTTCACAGGTGATGCAACTGCCCCTTTTTTGGTCCCTCTCTTTCCTCTGGCTGGGGTAGTCCTAGTTGGTGGCTGTTTTTGCTCAGCGGAATCTGCATCCTCTGTTTTCTTTCCGTTCTTGGATCCATTTTTGGTCTCCATGCTATTCTCTGTCACTGCAGTTTCAGTTGTGGCAAGATTCTTCGCTGCTTTGGTTTTAGCTTGCCTCTGTTGTGCAGCTTTCCTGGTCTTTTTTCCTGACAATAAAATAAAAAACGTCTATTTAAACCATGTCAATTGCCATAGAGTAAATATGTAACCTTTCAAAAAATGCTGTTTAACATTAACAGTACAAGCCTGTTAAATCCAAATGATAATAACACTCTTTCTGTGATAAAACAAAAGAGGCATTTAAATTATGTAAGCCATACTGTAAATATACACACAAGAATGTTGTTTGACATTTATTGTACTACACTGGAAAGTTCTAAATAACACCCTTCCCGTGAAAAAGAAAAAAAAATGAGACACCTTTAAGTAAATACTATATACACATTTTGTGAATGTAGTTTAACATTAACCTTACTACCCTGTTAACTTTGATTGATAATTACCGTATTTACTCTATTAAACGCCCCCTCTCTAATAAACGCCCCCCCCCCCAACTTTTTCGTCACATTGCATAAAGTGAAATTGTTAATTCCAAGGACAATATGGTAAAAGGAAAATGAAATAGTCCTGCCTTGAAGCCACAAAATCTTCTAAAGTCCCATACTGTATCCTGAAGTAAAAGGCATGTTTCTGCAACTAATTTCTGTTGATATCCATCACGCTATCACATACCGCGAACTTGTACTGCTTCGTTTGCAGTTCGAAAGTGGTACTGTACATACCGTAGGTATACAAATATTCGCTAGCCTATCCAAAAAGCCTAACATGAAATTCCAAATTCAACACAGGAAAACTGTTTAACAGTGAAATGCTGTGAACGCGAATGAACTGCTAATGGTACTACTCACGGTAACTATTATGCAATTACCGTATGTACATGCATATAGCCAGCCGGTCAGTATAGTACCGTGAGGCCTGGCTGTATACTGTTCACAGCATGCATGAATGCGTATGCCGCGGGCACTTAAAAAAGTCACTTCTGTGTGTAACGTTACATATCAAGATGTCGGCGAAAGTTGATTACACTTGCAAAGTTCATAGTGCTGTTCGTGGCTACCATATTTACAGGGAATTAAGTTTGGTTACCGATCTTTGGGGAGGAGCTCACAGCTGATTGTGAAGCTGACAACCAAATGGACAAATATGCCATATGTAGCAGTTTATCAGAAGTCACGTAAATTTGACTCAAATAAACGCCCCCCTTAACGAAAATTTCACGCCCCCGGGGCGTTTAATAGAGTAAATACGGTACACCTGTCTTGAAGCAGTTTTCAAAGTCTGGTTTCACAGGTCTGGAATATAACTAAGCTGCAGTGTACTTGCTTATGCACTGGCATTGCTATGGGAAAAATTTCAAGAGAGTAAAGTTTTGACCATCAGAGGCAAAACATAAAATGGAAACTTATAAAAATGACTATGTTAGCACCTTTTTCCAAAGCAAAAAGCACTTATTTAAATCAAATACAGGAAACTCCCACCAGAAAGATTCCCAGTGGAATAATTGTCTCAGACATAATGCTACCCTGGAAAATATTTTAAGTCATAGGTGGAGAATTTCCTGGTAACAAATAGTTTGGAATATGTTCTCTGCAGGTTGTACTGGTAGTTTGTCAAAAACATGTCAGGACCATCCAGGCATCTAGGATTGCACAGGCTGGAAAAGGTACTGTACTTGAAAAAGATAACACTAACAGGGTGGGATTGTAATTCTGTTTGGTCCTTCATGGGCTATAAGAGTCCAAAGGCATAGTAGGTCCTATCTGGCTAGAATTCTTAACAAGAAGTGACTTCATCTTACCAGCCTTAGGAGTAGCTTGTTCATTGGGAGGATTTATTTCTGCTTCAAACTCATCTCCATCTACAGAACCCATGATGTCTGTTAAGACGTTTACATCACCTCCACCTGTAAGTATAAAAATTTCATGAATGTAGATTATGACATATACTGTAACCTTGAATTTTGAGATGTGCGAGTGCAGTTGCACACCATCAATCACCTCAAAACACTGTAAGGAATGTGATTTGTTGCACACCTTGGTGAATATTTGACGCTCATATAAATCAATGGAAGTTAAATAAAACAGCACACCGAGCACTCCTACATGTTCTGAGGTGTGTTATTAGTAACACAGCTGAAGAATATTATATAGATTGTAGGGGTCCAAAGTTTAGCCAGTACACAATCCAGTCAAAGATGGCTATATGTGGGATTTTTCTTCCCACCAAACCAAACTTAATCACTCTGCACTGTTTCAATGATGCTTTTAAGTAATTGCAAGAAATTGTTACATAGTTTTTCTCCTTTCTGTTTTAAAAGCTTATTTGGTGAAAGGTTATAGTGGATATGGTTGGACTGTATATCGGTACTGACATCAATACTGGTAATAGAGGTAAAGGTAATGAAAATACCAAAGAAATTTGGTGGGTTACTAATACCAGTTCTTGAAAAAAATACCAGTACTTGAAAAAATTACCAGTACTCATTTTATTCACCGACAAAAGCGTGGATTCATTTTTGCCACTGAACGCAGCGTTGTACGATGTTATTTCACTGTTCATGCAGTGAAAGGAATATATTCCATACCTGCTACGAAGGTTAGCCAATAGCTATGTTGGGACAGCGAATAGTACAGGTCTGTAGGCTACGTATAATTAGGCCAACGCCTTGTATAGTAGCACCAGCAGTTGAATGTATTTACGATTTACTGATTTTGTACAGTAGTTATTGGTAAGCTGTTGAAGCTATATATTTGCGTGGTTCTCTAAGAATACTTCTGAGATGAAATTTTGAAATGCGGGTTTTTCATAGGGCTGGGCCCATACTGGAAAGTAGAGTCTTTCACAGAAAGATCTTTGGCGTATGGAAATACACGCCAGTAAATTTGGTGTAGGGCGTACCTCACTGAACCAGGGGAAAATACAACATGTTGGCATGGCGTACAATTACAAACACCTTATTGATTTACATCAGGTCCTTGTGAACCTTGAAATGGCATGGGGTACAATTACAAGCACTTATGAGGCTGTGAAACTGTAACTGCCGTGGAGGAAAACTCAGCTGCAACCAGGCTTGGGGTAATCGTAATCAGTAATCGTAATCGATTGCAATCGATTACACATTTTGAAGTAGTTGTAATCGCAATAGATTACTTTTGTGAAAATTGCAAAGTAATTGCAAACGTAATCGATTACAATGACAAAGTAATCGCAATCATGGTTTCATTTCTGATTACATTGAAGTTGAGCTGCACAAAGAAGTAAAGTTACTAAACATTTTTTTCAGTGCTTGGTTCTTCTGTTGGAATGACAAAATTTAATTGTCCCTCTTTCTTGGATGTTCCAGCTTAAAATGAGTGAGAAGTGCATGGGTTCAATAATCTCTACTTTGGGAGGACTTGGTTCTGTCCGGGCTTATCTAGAGCAATGTCCATGGCCTTTTTTCCCAGTTATTGGCACTGCATTGTTTTGCCTACTACATTGTTTATGTGGAAAGAAAATGTAATCACGATTGCAATCATGATTACACTGCAATGTAATCGCAATCGTAATCAATTACTTTCAATTTTAGCTGTATTCGTAATCGTAATCAAAATCGTAAAGTATGAAGTTATCGCAATCGTAATCGATTACATTGAGATGTAATCGCCCCAAGCCTGGCTGCAACCCAGTCTGCATGCCCATACTGTATCGTGCACTCCAACACAAAGATCGTCGACGGGAGCACCGACTCCTTCTTGGCGTAGCGACAGGCAAGCTGTATTCCCTGCGCACCAGTTAATCTCCGCCATGTGATAAACGTACTTCATTATACACTACTTGTATTGACAGTAAATGGTGTATGCATTACGTACATGTACACACAAGCATGTACAGTACAATCATGTACGGACTGCTACTTACTATGTGTGAACCATATACTTGTACTGCCAACGTACAGATCATGTATGCGTCACATACATGTATACAGTACGTAAGTCATACCTCCTAAGACAAACATTTGAACTACAGTACCAAACAGGCTGACCGGCCCAGCCCTGTGAAAAACCTGCATTACAAATCTGGAAGATATTCCTAGTTAGAGAACCATGCAAATTAACAAATAATTCAGCTTACCAATAACTACAAATTCAGTAAATAGTATCTCACAGCACATTCAACTATTAAACTATTTAATTCCCAGGCCCAGGTACATACTGTGCGGACCTATGTTTGCTGCCGCAGCAACATCACTATTGGCTAACCTTCTCAGCAAGTATGGAAGATATTCCTGTCACTGCATAAAAAGTGTAATAATGCTGCGTTCAACATAGCAAAAATCAATGCCCAATTTGCGGGTTTAAGGCAGGGCTTGTCTTAGGGTTTCCCATCAAATGAACTTCCTGCACTGTCTTGACAGTTCTTGACGTTGTTGTTTTTGTGTTTTGTTTTCACGGCTAGAACGCCATGCGAGATGTACGAAGATTTATATTAGAAATCCTTTGCATCATGGAACGATAGTTCGGGACATATCAAGTTGATGTTTGCAAACTGTACCGGTAGCAGTCCAAAATGTACGGCAAAAAAAGATTGAATATTGTGATTAGGAGAGGTTTTAGTCACTGCACATTTTTGAGTACCTGCATAACAATGCTTTTCTAGGTCACTCCAAAAAATTCAATACCGTACTGAACTTTTTTGGCAGTAACCTAGCAAGGCCAGCAAAATTGTGTTAACTGATTTGCCAAAAAAGGTGCCACCATTTTGCGTGCAGACACTTCCAAAATTAAAAAATTTTAACCCCCTCCCCCAGGCCGGCAGTCCACCAATGGAAAGATCAGTTTGACCCGCTTTAAGCCACTTGGAACTTGGGAGCTATGCATAAGTGCGCACGCCTGCAGATTGCTGTGTAGCATTGTATGTGCACAAGAAAAATCCCCTGCGTACGATCGCAAAAACCATTTGGTATACCTTCAGCAGTTCGATGTTGAATTTTCTTGGAATGCACCCTGAGCTGCAACTGAAAGTGATTAGGCATAAAAAATACACACTCATCATAGCCTGGCGTACCATATAGAACAGATACAGATTTACCTTGGCATAATTCTTTGGCCTATGGTTAACTTACTTTCTAGTATGGGGCTTGGAGGGCCGGCGGGTTTGGGTGTTCAAATGCGTGTCAAACCCGTAAATGCGGGCCACTTGGGAGGTATGTGACTGTGTATGTCCAATATAATCATAACTCACAGTTGATATTTTCAAAATTATTTAAGAGTCACATCTTCCAAATAGGACTGTGAACCTGTAGCCATTAATCGCTAAACGATCGCATGTGAAATAAAAGTTTCGTACGAAGCTTGAAGCAACTCATCGCAAAACCTGTTTGACAGTTTTTTTTATCCATTTGTATCCTCTGATCCCTGGTTTTTATTAAATGGACAATTCTGGACATATTTGAACCTTATAGGCTTCACAGTTTCAGAATATTTGATTTTACCATGCAAGATAATTAGTGTTTGCACGGGTACTAAAAATTAGGACCCGGGTACCCGATCGCCATACCCGTCTGGTACCCGGGTTACCCGGTGTTACGGTGACTAAAAGATATGAGCATTTTGTAAGGCATACTCCATAAGACATGCATGGTAACATTAACATCTGTATTGGATAGGTATAGCGATCACAGTTCCCAAGTTCAAAAACATTTGATTTGTTAGAAGGTTTAATCGTCTCGTTTTGTTTTAGATCAAAATGACAAGTAAAAAAAAAACGTAACAGAAAACAGTCAAATAAGAAAATTATACTTCCCAAGGCCTATATCAATTTGATATTGAATTTTGGGACGCTTTCCTACTCAAAAAGCCAGCATAGTAAGAGCTCGAAGCTTCTCTTTTTAAACCACTGATTTAAAAATATCAACTAATCAGAGCCCTGTATTATGGTATTCTCTTGCACGTCAAAAATTACTGATTGTAAACAAACGACGTCATGTTTGTGAACTTGCCTCATACTACTTTGCAATGTGTGTTGGAATAATCGCTAATGGGGTATGTACGTTCTTACATAGCTACAGTAGCCTCGTGTCGACATCCAGGCACGGTAACATAACTTTCACACATAAACTTCGTAGTCTGCTCGAGCGCCATTTTGGGGCAAAATAACGTAATATATACTGGCCTGTTTTAAAAAAAAAATTTGTGAATGTTTACGGTCTTATTACATTGATGTCGTTTTACTTTGCAGATAGCGGCAAAGTGTTGATTTGCGTAAAACTGACACCTTTAACCATTAAGAAATATTCGAGGATTATACTCGAGGTGGCGTACCGTATTGATACCGTAATAAGATCGTATATACATGCAAGGCTCAATTTACCTAGCATGCTGAACGTTACGGGCACTGTCTTTGCGAGCTGGGCGGGGGTGATACAGTATGTCTTGCTATGTCTTTGTGAAATAGTACGATGTGATTTTGAATCGGCCGTCAGATAGCTTGCTTGCGAGTAAGTTTATAAGCGATATACATGTGATGTGTGAGAAGTAACCTACTACGTGACGATAGCGCGATCAGGCCGCACGCTGATAAAAATTTCATCTTCAGAAACGGAGTACAGACAACTATCAAACTTACACATAATTTCTAGGGGCTCTCTTCATTCTCAGTCTCGGAGAATGTTTACCAAATTGGCAAACTATTTTAGTCCATTACCGTGGGCAACGGCGTAAATGGGATGATCCTTTTTGCATGCATTTTTTTTGTTAAGATTCGGGTAGTAGATTTGGAACCGGGTAATACGATGGCGGGCGGGTACCCGGGTTACCCGTGCAAACACTAAAGATAATAGCTATTATTATTTCTGCATTACACTAAGACTTATCAATCACGACATCCTGAAATTACTATTTTTTGTGTTAAGGTAAACACCATTAATGGCTAAACGATCGCAAATTTTTGAGATAAAAGGTTTAGTTATTTTGCTACATGTTCACAGCCCTACTGTACTTCCAAAGCAACTTTCCAACTTTGGGAAGCTTGGTAGTGCTGCTATATACTCTGGGGATGCACAATCTTCACTTTTGCCAACTCTCTTCTCGGTCCAACTGTTATAAATATCGTTTTTCCCCAATACTCTGAAATATTGGAATAATCTTCCTGCCACTCTGATGGTATGGATAGTCACAAGGACCCTGCTCAACTAGGCCTAACAAGTTTTTTTTAGAGATTAGGTCTAGGGCCTCCTTACACATGTGTGGTGTAGTAATGTCCTTTGGATGTGTCACCATGATCCAAAAGAAGAAGAGGAAGACATGGAAGTACCCTAGCATGGGTAGGAAAAGTTTGGAAGCTGGGAGACTCGTTCCTGAGAAATTTGGGGATCTGGAGCCTGGAGGGCCATACTGGAAAGTAAGGCTTTTCACAGAAAGATCTTTGGTGTACAGAAATGTATGCCGACGAATTTGGCGTACAGCGTACCCCGCTGCTACAGGGAAAATTGCAACAGTTGGCATACAATTGCAACAATTGGTGTGGTGTATAATTCCAAACACGTCCACCTTGGCGTGATGCTTTTGTATATAAGGCAAATGTACTTTCCACTTCCAGTAGGGTTGTCGCAGGCACACAGAATTTTTCTCAAAAATTCTCGCAGAACTACTCACACCCAAACACGAAGTCGCAGTGTGTTTAAAAACTGAATTTAAGGCACTCAAAATTGTCAAGATTTTGCGTACACTGTAAAATTAGTACACCAAAGACATATTTCTACTATAATATTTCACCAAATAAGCTTTAAAACAAAAAGAAGAAAAATATGTTACAGTTTCTAATGATACGTTTGAAGCATCATGTTTTGGTCCCACGTAAAGTGCCACACACAGCCATCTTTGACTTGATCGTGCACTGGGGCTGAACCTTTGACCTCTACAAACCATATATTGTTAGAAAGAAGAAAAGGAACTCTACATAATAATGCAGGGAAGCGATCGCCAAAAATAATATTTCTTTACCATTTTTGGGCTTAAAACATTGGTGACATGATTACAATGGGTTCCAGAAAAATCCGCATTTGCTTCCAGGTATCATTTTGTAGCGTTTTTTATCTTTCCATTTCTGAAGAAAAAAAAATGATTTTTTGCTCAGCCCCGATGTACACTCGATTTAAATGAAACAGCCCATTGATCCCCGCCTACATCTTTTGTACTGAGCCGACACTGATATGTTTATGTATGAGCCCATTGTTCAGCTTAGCAACAAGGGATTTCCTGCCAATATGCTTACATACAGTACTGCATTGTATACCTGTACGTGCAATACCAAAGTACGGTTAGTAAATTACGTACTTGTGTACGTGTGCGTAAGCACGTGTACGGATTGCTATAGCATAGACTGTGTGTAAGCAGGCTACGTATGTGCGACTTGTTAATACATGTTACGTACACAGAACGCAAGCTATCATGACACAGACCCGTGATCACTGAGTGTCTTGCCCAGGAACTTGCATATTCACGCCGGCACATCTGATGTATGTAACACAGTGATGAATAATCAAAGCGTCTGAGTGAGCAGTTACGATGTTGTTTTTGACCAACTTTTGCAGGCAGATTGTAACACTGAAGCATATGGCGATTTGGAAAAATCATAAGGATTATGGCGACATAAAATCGGCTATATTTTGAAAAGTACTGGTCGGATTTTGATAAAATTTGGCATGGTTGCTTAGAAAAGGGTACTCAACAATGTGAATCAGTCAAATTCTTAAAGTTTGATATTTTTCGTGTAGTCGTATTTTTAGTGCCCCAACCCTAGGCCTAGGCCTAGGCACAGGTCGTCCTAGTGTTATATAGTATATATAGTATATATATATGGGCTGTGATGGTTAAGCGGTTAACCAGTTAACCAACCGACTCGTCAGTTACTTGTGCGTCATTCCTCTTCATAGATTAACCGTTTTTGTATTGCCAATAACTCAGTCGCTGCGGCGTGGCTTTGTTAGTAAACTTTAACACAAACATCGCGCAACAAACAGTGTCAGTTTCTCACAAATTATCGTTCAACAATAACTGTAAAAAGAGTTTTAAAATCGGCCGTTCGATTGAACGGATTACTTCCACTGCAGCTCCCCGAATTAAGTACATTATGATGAGTGACAAGTGGCGCACCCATTGTTACTTTCGTTGCCAGAACTTCGTGTGCTCATCTCCTAATCCCTTCAATAGCAACACCCAAGCACAACTTTAGAAATTAGCGGCATGTTTGAGAGATTACCAGGCGAAAAGAAGCCATAAGACAAACAGGGAGCTGTAACAAAAGTTACCAAGCCCTGTATTTCTATGGCAATAAAACCCCCGCAAGACCATGATTAGGGCACAAAAGTATATTTGAATAAGTCTTCCCACTGTAGCTAATCGAAACATTTTATTATGCTACACCTCCGTAAATTTCATTATTTTTCATTGTTAGTAGCAGTATTTGGAAAAAATTTAACCCATAAAAATACGATTGTAAGCACCAGATATTTCCCGCCATTTTGTTGTTTGCCCAATATCATATAAAATAGAACATTCCATGTTGACCTTTATGAATAAGCATACACAGTATGTTGAACCGACTGGGTTGTAGTTGCGATAATGTACTGTATTGTAGAAGTCAACCCTACGATGCACGTAAAAATAGCGATGTAATTTTTAGCGGTCTTGTTTCAAAATAATCAGCAAATGAAATGCACCTAAGTCAGACCCCCGAAAAATCCAAGTACGCAGAGATTTGTGCTGCCGTTTCTTGGTGAATTTAGCATGGGGCTTGGCCGGCTGCACAGGCCAGCTATGTAAGCCTGGGAAGTGCGATCGTCATAACGCAAACTCAATGGGGAAATTCATTCGGAGGTTTGGTATTATCACACACTAAATCCCATGGGCGGTGGCGCGAGTTGTGATTGGCTGGCTCAGAATCAACGTATTTGAACCAATCACAATGCAGAGGCAATTCAAATTTTGCAATAGATCGTGTGCATATGATGTTATCGAGCAAAACATGGTCCCTTGTTTAGTGGTAAAAACGGATACGCACACAAGTCTACTGCATGCATGGGACCACGTGCGTAATTATTTTCGTTCGTAACGACGTCATATGATAACATCCCATAAGTCCTACTGTAAATAACTTAACGGTAGGAATACTGGGAATTCCTTAATTTATGCAGGATTATAGGGCTTGGTTGTGCTGTTTGCGGCTGGTGGGCCGTTTACAGTGCAATTGTACAGGTCGCTACTATGAGCTGTACATTTATTGAACACTGCATAGCAAGCAAGCTGCATCAAAACAGCGGTGTGGGAGTGTTTCATGAAATAACTGACAATATAACATAGGGTCAGGCAGGAATACAACAGTTGGTGGAATGTTAAAAAGTGCACATGGTCTGAAGAAAGCTTCAGTAAATGCTGGATGGGTTTTTACTGTGAAAACATGATATAAACTCAGCGCAAAATACCAACATTTTTGCCACATACTTACATGGGCGACATGACTTATGGCGTCATTTTCAGACTTGTAATTTCCTGAACAAAAGTGATGGCGCTCTTTGGAAATGTTGACTTTTTGTTGTTGTGTGAACATTACGTCATTTTTGGTTAAATGGTTAACCGCCGGTTAATAAAATCGGTTAAACAGATAGTGAGTTAACTGAAAATGCACAGCCCTAGTAAAAAAGGAAAAGGTAAGTCACATCGCCTAACGCCAACACAGTGCTTCACACAAAACTCTTTACGATTTCTTACCTCATACTACATTTACCCCTTCAGATCTCTCGAGAACCTTCCCATCATCTTCTTCTGAAGAAACACAACAAACCTGAAGTTGTCTTAAACAAAAAAATCTCACATCAAATGTCAAAAATCTTATCCTCCGATTCAATGTTAATGACAGACTAGATCACTCTTCTCCAATGCATGACGTCACATTACGTGCTGGGGATTGCCCTGTACGAAGCCGGTTCTCCCATCGTTGAGCCAGTGTATGTAAATGCTTTGAACGCCTGTTGTATGCATGCTTTACGTAAAGACCGCACGTATGCCGCATGCAAGTTTTTTTCATAGCACAGCTATGGGAATTCTACGGTACAGTACATACCTGTACATGTTGTATGTACTTGCGGCAGGGAACACGTTTTGGTATGCTGGGTTTTCTGATCCGCACGTTTTCCATTTCTGGTTCGATTCCCCGTGCAGACAAAAAATTACAGTCTGGTCGTTGACAAATTTGAAAGCAGTTCTAACTTGGAGAAGAGTGATCTAGTCTGTCATTAACATTGAATCGGAGGATAAGATTTTTGACATTTGATGTGAGATTTTTTTGTTTAAGACAACTTCAACTTTGTTGTGTTTCTTCAGAAGAAGATGATGGGAAGGTTCTCGAGAGATCTGAAGGGGTAAATGTAGTAGGCCTATGAGGTGAGTAATCATGAAGAGTTTTGTGCGACGCACTGTGTTGGTGTTAGGCGATGCGACTTACCTTTTCCTTTATATATATATATATATATATATATATGTACTATATATACTATATAACGCTAGGACGACCTGTGGGCCTAGACCTAGACTACTTCTTCCATTGTGGCTGGAGGGCAATTCCCCTTTTTTTGGCTAGGATAGGCCAAGGCCTAACGTTAGGCCTACATCAAAATAAAGGGAGAATCTGGATCTGGATCTGGAAAAATACTGCACAACACTCCTGGTGGAGTCAAACGTGCAGGGCAGGGGAGAATAGAGGGAAGGATTTTATCACTGGGGAATTCTACTCCGTTCCTGCGAAATAACTTTACTCCCTTTTTGGAAAATGAACATCCAGCCCTGTTCACAAACGTTACAATACATAGGCCTAGGCCTAGGCATATTAGCCTTACGTTAATGACACTGACAACGAAAGCTTGGCAAATGCACTTAGCCTAACGAGATAAGCATTAGGGCAATGCTAAGCCTAGTCTACAATGGTATCATGTCCAAATTGTTAAGAAAATTGCCTGTATAAGTACTTAATTTGCTGCTGCACCTGCTATAAAATAAAAAAAAAACATTCCAACAAACCTTTGGCAGAAGCATCTTCCTTTGTTGTCATTTTACGAGGGCAAGATCGTTGTTTTACGTAAAATTCTTATTACCACGCAAAAGGCCGACAAGACGGCTAGCTTCGCATCACATCACATTGATACATGAAATGGACTGCGCCGTAGATCATTAAAACTAGCTTCAAGATGCAGCCTATACTTGAAATTCACTTTGACGATAAGCTGAGGCAACATTCGGAGGCAGGTTGAAAGTGTTGAGGGCGTAAGATTATCAAGACTTTTTCGGCATGCTCTCTGATAGCTTTAGGCGGCCACGCCACTAGACAAGCGAGCAATACGAATAATGTCCCCCAAAAATTTCATAAATACTAACAACAGATATACTTAATCTTAAAATTGACACATTACCGCCATTTACCGGGATATTCAAATAAAATCAAAAACCCCAGATAAATAAAAAAGGAAAAACAAACTGACTTAGAAACAAAATAAAAACACAACCAGAAATCCAAAAGGCTTAGTGATTCCTTGCCGCTGAAATGTAAGGCCTTTTTTCACATTGACATTGCTTGGCAATGTTTTTCAATTAACAGGGCTCCATAATGTGCCCTCAAAGTACACATGCAAGGCATCCAATCTTCCTACATTGAGATCCCCCTTGCCCGTTGTGAACCCAAATGACATTTGACCTCCACCAAAAACTTCTGGGACCATGTATTCACTATGTGCCATCTACATGACAAGTTACAGGACCCTACAAGTGACATTTCTTGAAAGACTGTGCAGGAAAGCTTGTCAGGCTTTGAACATGCTGACTCCAAATGAACTTTGACCTTTCAGAAAATCAATAGGGATCATCTACTCAATATGACCAATCCACACACTAAATATGAGCACAGTCACATGTACCGTTCTCGAGATATCGTGTTTACGAAGTTTTGACCTTTTGACCTCTCATGACCCCAAATGACCTTTGACCTCCACCAAAAACAATAGGGATCATCTACTCAATATGGCCAACACACTCGCCAAATATGAGTATAGTCACATGTACCGTTCTCAAGATATCGTGTTTACGAAGTTTTGACCTTTTGACCTCTCGTGACCCCAAATGACCTTTGATCTCCACCAAAAACAGTAGGGATCATCTATTCAATATGGCCAAGGCACACACCGAATATGAGATTAGTCACACTTACTCTTCTTGAGATACCGTGTTTAAAAGCAATTTTTAAGGAATTTACCTATTGACCTCTCATGACCCCAAATGACCTTTGACCTCCACGAAAATCAATAAGGATTATCTACTTAATATGACCAACCCACACAAAAATATGAGCATAGTCACATGTACCGTTCTCGAGATATCGTGTTTACGAAGTTTTGACCTTTTGACCTCTCATGACCCCAAATGACCTTTGACCTCCACGAAAATCGACAGGGATCATCTACTCAATATGGCCAACCCACACACCAAATATGAGCATAGTCACATGTACCATTCTCGAGATATCGTGTTTATGAAGTTTTGACCTTTTGACCTCTCGTGACCCCAAATGACCTTTGACCTCCACCAAAAACAATATGGATCATCTACTCGATATGACCGACCTACACACCAAATATGAGTAGAGTCACATGTACCGTTCTCGAGATATCGTGTTTACGGAGTTTTGACCTTTTGACCTCTCGTGACCCCAAATGACCTTTGACCACCACCAAAAACGATAGGGGTCATCTACTCGATATGACCAACCCACACACCAAATAAGAGCATAGTCACATGTACGGTTCTCGAGATATCGTGTTTACGGAGTTTTGACCTATCGACCTCTCGTGACCCCAAATGACCTTTGATCTCCACCAAAAACAATAGGGATCACCTACTCAATATGGCCAACCTACACACCAAATATGAGTACAGTCACATGTACCGTTCTCGAGATATCGTGTTTATGAAGTTTTGACCTTTTGACCTCTCCTGACCCCAAATGACCTTTGACCTCCACCAAAAACAATAGGGATCATCTACTTAATATGACCAACCTACACACCAAATATGAGTATAGTCACATGTACCGTTCTCGAGATATCGTGTTTACGAAGTTTTGACCTTTTGACCTCTCATGACCCCAAATGACCTTTGACCTTCACCAAAAACAATAGGGATTATCTACTCAATATGACCAACCCACACACCAAATATGAGCACAGTCACATGTACCGTTCTCGAGATATCGTGTTTACGAAGTTTTGACCTTTCGACCTCTCGTGACCCCAAATGACCTTTGATCTCCACCAAAAACAATAGGGATCATCTACTCAATATGGCCAATGCACACACCAAATATGAGATTAGTCACACTTACCCTTCTTGAGATACCGTGTTTACAAGCAATTTCTAAGGAATTTACCTATTGACCTCTCGTGACCCCAAATGACCTTTGACCTTCACAAAAATCAATAGAGATCATCTACTCAATATGACCAATCCACACACTAAATATGAGCATAGTCACATGTACCGTTCTCGAGATATCGTGTTTACGAAGTTTTGACCTTTTGACCTCTCGTGACCCCAAATGACCTTTGATCTACACCAAAAACAATAGGGATCATCTACTCAATATGGTCAATGCACACACCAAATATGAGATTAGTCACACTTACCCTTCTTGAGATACCGTGTTTACAAGCAATTTCTAAGGAATTTACCTATTGACCTCTCGTGACCCCAAATGACCTTTGACCTCCACAAAAATCAATAGAGATCATCTACTTAATATGAGCAATCCACACACTAAATATGAGCATAGTCACATGTACCGTTCTCGAGTTATCGTGTTTACGAAGTTTTGACGTTTTGACCTCTCGTGACCCCAAATGACCTTTGATCTACACCAAAAACAAAAGGGATCATCTACTCAATATGGTCAATGCACACACCAAACATGAGATTAGTCACACTTACCCTTCTTGAGATACCGTGTTTACAAGCAATTTCTAAGGAATTTACCTATTGACCTCTCGTGACCCCAAATGACCTTTGACCTCCACAAAAATCAATAGAGATCATCTACTTAATATGAGCAATCCACACACCAAATATGAGCATAGTCACATGTACCGTTCTCGAGTTATCGTGTTTACGAAGTTTTGACGTTTTGACCTCTCGTGACCCCAAATGACCTTTGATATACACCAAAAACAATAGGGATCATCTACTCAATATGGTCAATGCACACACCAAATATGAGATTAGTCACACTTACCCTTCTTGAGATACCGTGTTTACAAGCAATTTCTAAGGAATTTACCTATTGACCTCTCGTGACCCCAAATGACCTTTGACCTCCACAAAAATCAATAGAGATCATCTACTTAATATGAGCAATCCACACACCAAATATGAGCATAGTCACATGTACCGTTCTCGAGTTATCGTGTTTACGAAGTTTTGACGTTTTGACCTCTCGTGACCCCAAATGACCTTTGATCTACACCAAAAACAATAGGGATCATCTACTCAATATGGTCAATGCACACACCAAATATGAGATTAGTCACACTTACCCTTCTTGAGATACCGTGTTTACAAGCAATTTCTAAGGAATTTACCTATTGACCTCTCGTGACCCCAAATGACCTTTGACCTCCAAGAAAATTGATAGGGATCATCTACTTAATATGACCAACCCACACACCAAATATGAGCATAGTCACATGTACCGTTCTCGAGATATCGTGTTTACGAAGTTTTGACCTTTTGACCTCTCGTGACCCCAAGTGACCTTTGACGTCCACCAAAAACAATAGGGATCATCTACTCAATATGGGCAATCCACATGCCAAGTATGAGATCCCTCGGACTTACCCTTCTTGAGATATCGTGTTTACAAGCCAAAGCGTCACATACGCGCACACACACACACACACACACACACATACACACGACATCACCATCGCATAGATTCCTTGCCTGCCTACGGCAAGGAATCAAAAAGGAACAAAATTTGGTCGTTTTATTTTATTTTTACCCTTCACTTTTTTTCTTGCTATCTTCTTTTTTTTTCTCGAGGCAGCGTCTCATTGAGTCGATGTCGATAACTCAGAGCTTACTGAACGTATAAGGGTCGCAGCATGAAAATGCGTTAAAGGAGCGTGAGTTTAAGTGCCATAACCTATAGTTCCGGAAAGAGTTAAAATTTTGAATTTTGTGGTGTCCTGACTTGTAATGGTTTTTTGCATAATCTGAAAAATTGTCTGTGTTCACGAATTTTTATACACTGAATAGAGCTGTTAAGTACTCACTAATCATAGTTATTTGTATGCAGGATATAATTAAAGATTGTCTGTTTGAAAATTTGGTATCTAGAGAAAACTTAACAGCTTCCAAAAAATCATTGTTGTATTTCATGAACGAACTCAGTCATCCGCTTTAAGAGTATTACCAACCACAGTTGCGCAATTAGACATTTTCCCTGGGTGGGAGGGGCAAGCACCAAAATTTTCCTTTATTTTTTTTAAAGAAAGTGTAAACAACACTGTACTAAAGATGTAAATTTAATTTTTTAAAAATATGGAGCTTGTGTTGCAGAGAATTTTGGATTCTGGGTTTCTTGTAATAAACTGTTTTGAAAAGCCTGGCCGATGATTACTGTAGCATCTGCATTTCCTATTGGCAAATTTGAGATTCATTGCACGACGACCAAAGATTGTTGTTCCTACATATAGTGTTACCCAAGACCTACAAATTGAGGCTCTCCGACTACATTTTAAAAGTTAATAGCTTATATTGGAGAAACTTTAAATTTCATGAATGCAAATTAACGAAACTAACCGCACTGTAGACTAGTGGCGGATGTTGATGTCACTTTATGATCTGGTGTCAGCCTCACATATGGCCAATTTCCGATTTAGCCCATTCCAGAGCTCGAAAAAGTTTACCAAACTGGAGCCCCCCCCCCCCCACTGAATCGCCCAGCGCCCGCTCTCCTCCCCCCGCAGCCTAATTCCCCCCACTGGCGATCTGGGCAAAAATTTCTGTTGATGATAATACTTAATCCGGACTACCCGACTACCATGACATAGATACACTTGTGATAGATACACGCAGTTGTAGGGTATTCTGTAATTGTGTCGCACTCTGAATTTCAAAATAAATTCAGGCAGACTGTAACCGAAGCTTAATATCTTCGAAATCTCTTGACTTTTTTACTTGTCGGGTTTCTGGATGGATAATTTTCTAGCAGATTTAAGGTGGCTGAAATTTCCTACCTTGGTGGGTTAAGAGTCCACTCCTAGCATCTGGCCTGTTTCTCTTTCCTGCGGGAATTTTTTCAGTTCCTACACAGATTTGTTCCAAACTCATACTTGGTGAGGTGGGTAGAATATTTGAGTCAAATATGTTGGAAGGAATTTGTACTTTGCACGGCCATTGCTACCAGTCACTGGCCAGTACAACAACCAAACCCATGTTGTGTCAATGCAGTCTCAAGGGTGGCAACCTTACCACTATTACCTCACAGGACCTCACTTAGCTCTTGGGTGGAGTGGAAATTCTCAGTGGCAAACGAGACGGGGTAGGGGAAGACTGCCCAGATTCCTGCAAAATCTAAATTCCTGCAGCAAGTTTAGAAAAAATCGGGAATTTTTTTTTTTTTTTTTGAAAAAAAAAAAATCGGAAAGCCCTTAAATTTTGAAAAAATGGGGTGGTTTTACAGAAAATTCCTATATGTGGCCGAAATCGTTAAAAAGATATACCCGAAAAAAAGGAAAGAAACTTTATATAGTCGCAATCAAATTTTCATGAAAAACCATGTCAAGGTTCTAAAAATTCGCTATTTTTCGGGCAGCGCAAAAAGGTATTATTCGTAACTTTTACTTCACAGATAATCAAACCACAATGCCCGAATTTGCCGAATATACAAATTCTTCTAAGCATTTACCCGAAAATGGAAAGGTATCATAGTAAGGGTAAAATATTTACGAAAAATCAAACAGATTAAAAAATAGAAACAATCATTCTCAGTTGAACCTGTTTTAAAATCTTGTGTAACACAATATCCGAAATGGCCGATTATTCAAACATCTTCAAATCTTTGCCGAAAAACAAAAAACGCTATATATATTTAAAGTAAAATTTTCATAGAAAATAACAAAGATCTGCGACTCATCTTGTTAGAATGTGAAAAACAAAGGTTTTCATTATCCCCACAGTCTTACTGTAGTCTTGTAAAAAATAGCCCGAAATGGTCAAATATTCGGGCAAAGGTTACTAAAAAATGCTTGAACGTTTTTAAATGCCAAATTAATTCCACGCTTGGTCTTTATGGCTGAATTTTAGTTTGGAGTGAACTTTTATCTTCACTGGAAACTTAAAATAGCAAATGCTTGGATCCCCTTTATAAGCCTGGGAAATATCATTTTCGACTGTCCGAGAGGTACGAATTTTGAAATTTTCTGAACGCTCCGCGCCAACCAGTGGTGGCGCTCCGCTTTGACTGTTCTACGGGCAGAATTACATTTTTCGTGCAAAAATCTTCTTCCCCCAAAGTGAAATGCACCCCTACCCCCATGGAAACACCTTGCTCAGACGTGCACTGTAGCAGCTGCTTGCAACATACAGCAGAATTCCGGATTTGCAATCGGATACGCAGTCGAGTTGAGTAATGAGTAATGAACTAATCAGTTTCTCAAAAGTGTGTTTGAATCACAGGAAAATCACAAACTTTTCTCGCCAGAATTAAGGACAATTAAACCTGGCAAACGCCATTTCCAGCCATCTGGGAGGTGTTAAAATCCAAAATTTTCTATATACGCTCCACGCCAACTGATGGTGGCGCTAACGATTAGATAGTGAACTCAAACCCCCTTACAAAAGTGTCCAGCCCCTCATACCCCCCCCCAGCTCCTAGCTACGCCACTGTCCCAGCCAACATGCCCAGCTGGGCCCCAACTGGGTTTCAGCTGGGCTACTTGCTGGGCCCCAGCTGGGGCCCATTCGTGTTTGTCACGTGTTCCCATGTGGGGCCCAACTGGGCTAGCCTTTCCCAGCTAAAACCCAGCTGAAGCCCAGCTGTGCCCCGCTTCAATAACTGAAGCCTAGCTGGGCTTCAGCTGGGAAAGGCTAGCCCAGTTGGGCCCCACGTGGGAACACCTGACAAACACGAATGGGCCCCAGCTGGGGCCCAGCAAGTAGCCCAGCTGAAACCCAGTTGGGGCCCAGCTGGGCATGTTGGCTGGGGTGTTCAGGGTAGTGGAAGGGGGTTATCCCCAAAATGAGGTGCCTTGATTTTTCAACCCGCCAAGCTCATTTTTGCTTGGAGAAATCAAACTTTTTAACTGCTAACTAGTGATCTTTGATTATCATCAAAGTCTGAAAATTAGGTGCTGCCTGCTGGCATACATTATTTAAAGGCATATTCTGCTGGCTTTTCATGGTGGTCTTGCAAGAAAGAGAAAAATATTCTAAACCATTCCCTCCAAATCCTGTCGCAATACCCTTTTCCTAACTTAAGATATATCACTTTAAAATGGTTATTTTTATTAGAAAATATCTCCAGTTTTCAACAAAGCCCCCAAAATTTACGTAATGTGTGCACATTGCGTCAGATTCTTTCGTTTTTCTTTAAAATTTAGTGTCCTGTTAGTCGTGGAAATTTGATACTGTTAGAATGTCTGAACACTTTTTACTGCAGATCTATCATTACTCTAAACCATACCCTTGATTAAGCAAACAATAATGCTTAAAATTTTCCAAACTTTCTGTAAACTCCTCCCGACCCTCTGGCAAAGGGCCGTTCGGCTACACCAAACTTTAAACTGCCTCCCGAAGAAGCTATTACGTCCACCGAAGGACAACACTTGACCAACCTCACGGCCCACAGACCATTTACATCGTTGGTCTGTCATGCATGGCTTCATTCTAAACTGGATGGAAAGAACATATGATCTTGGCCAAAAGGCCGAGAAGCGATATTCCCCGCAGTGGCATCAAAATCATAAATAAATTGAATGCAATGTTAATTTATGTGTCGAGATGACATCACAGATTTCCCATAATGCACTAAATCCCAAGAAGAAAATGGATTTCTTTGACAATTGGTATCTTACGAACGCAATATGGCATTGAGATGCACTTTTCACATCTTGAAGGAGGAAAATTTCTGCATATTTTGAAATCATGAATTTTTCCTCCGGAAAATGCCTTTTACATGCGCAGAGTTCCCTAAATACACATTATGGATTTGCATATCCCTCAGGACAGTTTTGGGGTCAATGTAATAGGGTTTGCACCTACAAAAGGATAAGCTCAAGACAACGTTAGGAGGGACTTTAGAAATACTGAGTTAATAGGGAAGATGGAATTGTCGGGTGTTATCAAAACTGGGAACATTCTTCCGTTTTCTTAACATGAGCCACATTATTCAAGAATTTCTTGAACAAAACTCCAGATTTTCGACGTCCAAAGTGTTCCAGACATTGCTTCGAAAAACCACCCGACTTCTGACGAAGCTTCCGATTTGCAGGATTCACAACTGCATAGAGCTGCCCCCCTTTTTTTCGTGTACATCACTTCATGACCCCTTGGCGAGTCTGTCAGCTGGATTTTACTACATGGCAAATAAATTCACCGACACCGCTAGGCTATCTATGACAAACTTGGGATATACGGACCGGGTACCTGGAGGTATATTTGGTCGGTCCTCTGACCGTCAGTTAGCAATCACTTCGGCTTTCCGTTGGAGAAATGTTCATTGGGTCGCTAATGGGCATGATGCTGATTGGTTGAAAACTGCCTATACTCATTATACGCTTGTGCGGGTTGGATGTACATCATGATTGCGGCCGGCGGACCGCCATATTGCTGATTGGGATATATCTGGGCCAAATTTAATTTATCTTCAAGTGAACATTTTGTGAGTTCGAAATGGGTTTTTTGTCCAGTGGGTGGGATGTCAAGTACTTTTTACTGATTGTTGTCCATCTTAGGTTCCAAAATGTATACACAAAAGGCAAATTTTTAAGTTCTGCAGAAAAAAGTTAGTTCCTGGTAATCTGAGCTTTTTGACAAAAATAATAGGGCATACGTTCAGATACATTATTGTATGTTACCACGAGAGTCTCCGGGATCTAATGATGGAGGCGGGGCACGTTGACATATTGACATATATTTACGATAGAACATCCACAACCTAAGCGGAACACCACTCTCTTGTTGGTTGTTGTCGCGGGGCGTTTACCGAGAATGCATTGGCCGAAAACACCTCTGAGATCACAGGAAATATCATTTCCGAGCCAACTGATTTTCTTCTGATTATTTACATTTGACTTCGCTAACAAATAAATGTCGTTTCAATAAGATTTCAAGTAAATTTATTTGGGGGCCTTTATAAATATGACTCAAAGCAGATGCCTCTATGCTCCTCCAAGTCCGTGGCGGTGCCACTGCATATTAGGTACTCATCACCCCTCCAAAAAGACTGCCATCGGTGGATAGTTAAAAGAAGGGTTAAAGGTCACAACAGGATTTGGTATGTTAGAGGGGTACTTATTCTGAGCATTTCGGTGAAATTTGCATTGAAATCCGATGTGTGGTTCCCAAGATATGAGCACGTGAATTTTTCACATTTTCAACAAAAGGTGAACTTGAAGCAAGCACATATGACATCACATCCCCACTTTAATGGACAGTTTTTTGTTTTTCTTTAAACTTTATACTGGATTTCCCCTCAGCAATCCCATAGCATGAGCATTTTACAAACTTTGCATTCCCCACACGGATGTCATACCCCTATTAACTTCAAGGTCAACACAACAGTCTGATAAAACAAAGGGAAACAAAACATTCCTTATCAATGTGAGGAAGTGATATAAGCTCTGCTGCCCTCAAACTCACATTTGAACACAAATCTACTGACTTCATTTACTGATATCGCAAGAAATATGTATCCGATTTGAATGCAACTTTCACCATGTTGTGCCGATTTCCTTCCTCTTTCACATATAAAAATTAAGTTTTTGCTTTAACTTTCCCTTTAATAATCCAAAGCAATACTGGGAGATCGGTGTCCCATATATCAGCTAATCAAAAGGATTGAACGACGAAAAATTATGCTTATTTGCGTCTTTAAACGTATGGTTCCTTATATTCTTTTATGGACAATCATAAGGTTTCGGCACGAGGCCCTTCTTGGGTACACTATATCTGGGGATCTACTCCAAACTGCGTTTTGTTCCTATAACCCTGCAGCTAACCGACTGCATGGTCGAGTGGTTAGAGCATCCGACTTGCAGTCGGGAGGTTGGGAGTTCGAGTCCTGGTCGGGTCATGCCGAAGACTTTAAAATGGAATCTACTGCCATTGTGCATGGTGCTCAGCATAAACTTAGGAGTAAGGAAAACAAGCCTTAGCCGGCTCGACTTGAACCAATTGGTTGGAAACTTGGCCGTAAAACTCCATCTAAGTATCTAAGTTAACAAACCCTAGGAAACGCTCTGCATTCAAATGTGACGTCAAATGCTTAAACGACTCATGACTAACAGAAAATATATACAAAACTTTCAGTTCATTCATTTCCATGGCTTTTTCAATGAATAATGTCTATTCACACAGTAAGGACTTTTTCTATGAGTTCGAAGGTAGAATTTTCCGTTCGCTTGGTTTTCAGATGCATAGTAACCCATGGATGGACAACCACCCGTCCCAATTTCGTCACATGACTGACAAGTTCCTTCAGAAAAGCTGGTTTCGTTAGGACAAAGAACACTCGTAAAAGAACAACTTGGGAAGACCAAACTTTCGATGAAGTACTCGTAAGAACGGGCGTGATTACAAGTCAGTTGCCAAAAGTGACAGCTAGGCTGATCGTGGCCCCCGTTAGGATAAAAGTCACAGTGTCCAATCTGAAGTAAAAAGAGAAATATAGTCACTGTTTCCTAAGCAGCTGAAAAGGAAATTAGCCTTAAGAAACTAATTCGCTGAATAGTACCGTATGTGGGTTCGGTTATATAAGCATACGAGGCGGTAGACAGAGGGCAGGGAGAACACGATCTCTCCTTTCGGGCAACTAAGTGGTTCCATTTGGGCATATGAAACAGCCAATAAAATAAACAACCCCTCTTTTGCAGCTCGGTTCTAAACTGGGGCAAATATTTGCGACATATGGAAATGCTGGTAGGCAAATATAAACTGTTTAAATAAATAAATAAATAAATAAATAAAGTAATAAATTAGTTAAATGCTTACTCAAATCGCGAATGATAATCAAATATATCTAATGTACAGTCAAATAACTTTTTTTTTCAATAAACTTGAAGGGCATATGCAGTCACCCCAATTTGAACAAGAATAGTAGTCTATACTAGTTTGTGAATGGCTCTTGTCAATCATGTGACAATGTGTTTTTCACTGAATTGTGAAATTTACAAGTATTAATATCTTGGTTAACATTGAATGTTGAATGTTTAAGCCTTAAAATATCCCGAAAGTTTCTTGGAAGAAAAATGACAGAAAAATAGCAAAATTTAGTAGTTGTTTCAAAATAATTTGGGGGCGACTGCTCTCAACCTTTAAATGTAAAGCTTCCAATGCATTTCGGTTTTACCTTCTGTGAGATTCCTACTCCCTCGCCGTTTGGAGGGGCGTCTGTATGAATTGCGTCGACAAACAAAGCGTCTGATTCGTCAAGTCTACACTCTGGACCTGTTCCTTCGAAAGCAGGACCAGCTGCATCCAAAGCTGTGCAAAAACGTGAAATATAGTGATGAATGGCATACAGCAGATGCCTATTCTATTTCAATTTCATAGTAGACATTGTATGTATATGACGTCACGGAACAGAAAGTGCACTTATAAACTAAGGCAAGCGCGTGTCATTGCAATTGAAGCCTCATGAACGTCAATCTCAGCGGTCAGTCTACTGTGCGGACTTGTGCGAAATCAAAGTTCGGCGTGCACGTCTTGTTTTCTCATTTTTCCCTTACATTTTACCTTAAAAATGATTGTTACCTTATATCAATACCTAGGCTCTATTGATAAATACATCAAGACGCAGTATAATGCCTGACAAGTTTCCTTAACTTAAATCTTCAGAATTGCTCATAATTCAGTCTATACAACAGTAGCAAAACCGCTTTTTTAAGTCCCATTTTTGAGCGGGGTATTTTTCCTCGTCTACAGCTGTCGGAAACCCGAAGAGTTCTGAAATGCATTTCCGAAAAAGGTGGTTTTGACACTATGAACTCACTGCTTCTGCTTCACCTTACCTTTGAAGACGTAACATTGGGAAAGTAACAATTCCCTCGGTAACAGCCATTTAGGGAGATAAATTTCCGATGGAAGAATGTAAACAAAAAAGTAAATATTACGCTTCGGGGTTACCGAAGATGAACAACCCCTTCTTTTTTCTCCCAAATACATTCTTACTGATCCCGTTAGTTTTATGGTTTGCAATTCTGTTTTATGCATCCCCCTCCGTTTCTCCTCTTATCCCGTTCTTTTTCCCGCCATGTGCTAGGAGAATTCTTACTAAACCAATCTACCGTCCCTGACAATTCCATTAATTTTTTGTAGGGTAATTTTCATGGGTGCAAATTTTTCACGGGGATTATCCAGGGGAAATGTCCTGGTTGTGAATTGAGCATTTATCATGGGGAAAAGCGGGTGAGTGAAATCAAGTATCCGAGGTAGTACTTCCATGGTGAAATGCAGCCACGACTGGGACTACCTATAGTGCCAACAAAATAAAGCTTAGTGAGTTTATGGTAAGTTTTCTCCTTTCTCTAATCAGCATGGTACGGGTGCTCGGACCAAAGTGACCATCCTAATTCTTTATCCGGCCAGAAATGCAGTCACCCAAACTTGAAGTAGTGTAATACACGGTCCTGTTTAATGAATGGCTCTTGAAGGTCATGTTGCAATATTTTTTTCTACTCGAATGCGACAAATAGGCTACCAGGAGTAATTGCTTGGTTTACATTGAATATACAATACTGTAGTTATTAAATAATATGAAAGATACTTTGAAGAGAAACAAAAAGAAAACTGAGAGTTTTAGTTGTTACTTCAAAACAAGTTTGAGGAGACTGTTTTTGCCCTTTTGAGTAATTTCATCACATCGGAAAAACAACGGTCGAAAGATTTGTATAATTGTCGTAAATAGTTGTTATAATCAGGGAGTTGTCACTAGTAAGACCTCTCTCTGTTATAATCTATGTTACGCTCACTTACCTGTTATTCTTCCAATACCTGTCAAATATTCCCCCGTATATCCAGCAACGTGTGCTCCAAGACTGTGCCCGATCAGATGGAAACGAGATAAACTGATGTTGCTATGTTCATTCAACGATTTGATAAACAACGCCACCTCTCTACCTACAACACGAGTGTTCTGCACGACTTTCATGTAGTTCAGTTCATCGCTACCTTCGTACCAGTCAACGACGATAATATTGGTACTCGTCTGCCAAAATAAAGACAATCTTCATGTAGAGACGGTCCAACAAAGGTACGAGAGTGTTTTGTCCAGATATGCCTCATTCAGCTACCCCTACCCCCTAACAAAATAATACCCCCTAAAAGGTAATACAGCTGACCTTTTATGCAAGCGTACTGGTAAAGGTCTATTCTGTCACGCCCTTCCTTTTAAATGCGTCACGGTGTCTATAGTTTTAACAAGGGCCGCGCCAGAATATCGAAACTGGGGCAGGGGCAAACAAAGGGTAAATGATAATGTTGGGGGAAATTTTTCTGGCCCAGCGCAAAATCAAGCACAAAGCGCTATTTCCTGGGGTTGGTGTCAGGGGCGAAGCACTCGGAAGCTCTGAGGTTTTAGCATATCTCTGGATGAAAAATTAAGTCTCTGAAGAGGTAGTCTATGTTATTTATTTTTTATTCGATTACCCAACTCCTAACTGACCTAACTTGGGAGAGAGCAAATAGGGGAAAAGGACGAAATCTGGGGAAAATGTTCCTCCTCCCTCGCGCCGCCACCGTTTGAACATCATATCATCCACTCCCTAAAATTGTAACTCGGTGATCCCAAAATTAACTGAGGGCCCTCTGATTTGATGTCCTTCAAAGGTTGTGATGTACGCCTATTTCACAATATCTTAAACTGTACTTCAAACTGAACAGTGCATGAAAAAGAAATTCTAACAATCCAACAATCTTTATTAGACATTCTGGAACTGAGATATAAAATGTTAAAATTTGTTGAGTTGAAACAAATCAATCCATTGCGCATCATTTGTGACTTTCTTGTTGTACAACTCACATTACCTGCTTTTTTCCTTTAAAATTAAAAATGGTCTAATAACCTTGTTTACTTCCTGTTTGCTTGCAAAGCATATTGCACAGAGAGGGCTTAATTAATTACATCACCCTATAAGAGTAGGAGCACTGTTACACCTAGGCACACAGGTACAGTGATTTCAGAAAAAAAAAAGAAGAAATACAAAGATTGTAATTTGAGTAGTACAACAATGACATCACAAATTATTGACAATGTACCATTTTTAATTTGGGTGAATAAACGTTAACATTTTACATCTCAGCTCAAGAATGTCCTTTGAAGATGGGAGTTGGACTCTTAGAATTCATTGTTCATGCTCTGTAATGTTTGATTTTGAATTTTTTGACTCGCGGTACACTTTAAAGGTGTGGATTGAGTTGATATCAATAACTAAAAGGGAGTGAATACTACCACATGACAATGCTTATAATAAGCATGATTAGTCGTTTTTCATATCCAATAGTTAGGCTAAGGAAAAATTGAAAGATTGCGTGCATAATTTGAAAATGTATCTGGTCACGAATTTGTGAGAACCAAATGGAAACTGTAAGTACTCACTCATAAAACAGTTGTTTTTATGAAGGATATGGGGATTGTCTAAGTTTGACCATTTGTCATTGGTATATGAAGAAAACTAAACAGGTTTGGAACAAATGTTGAACTTTTTTGGAATCAACCCAACGAGTCTACTTTTTTAAGGGTAATGAATTGCTTTGATCCATGTGCCACGTGACAACAACAGGTTTATTTAGTTGCACTTAGGAGATGCGTTTACAAAGCATTTGTAAACGCAGCTGTCATCTTGTCCATTAGGACTTGGGGCGGGCCCCCAAATTTTGCTAAGGGTGTTAAACGAATTCCTGTGGGGCCGTCCGAAATTGATCTACATCGTCTTTTCCTGCCACACACACTGTATCGCACAGAAAACACCTTGCCCCTGGTTTAGTTACTTGTTACTTTCCCCGTCAAAAGTACTTTCATAGAACGCTTCCCATACCTTCTTCGACCGACTGCATGGTCAAGTGGTTACTGCTTCAGACTTCAAGTGCAGTGCAGTCGGGAGTTTGGGAGTTTGAGTCCTGGCCAGGTCATACCGAAGACAATGGAACCTACTGTCATTGTCACGCTTGGTGCTCAGCCTAAGCAATGGAGTAGGGAAAACAAACCAGTGAGCCACAACTGGAAAAGGGCTTGAACCAATTGGTTGGAAACTGGGGGTAGAACTCCATCTAACCTAACCTATCCCACACCTTGTTCAATCATGCAGAACTACCAACAAAGTGTAGAATGTTTTCACGTTACGTCACATATAGGTAAGATACCGTCTACTGCCGAGCAAAAGTCAACTAGGGAGTTGCCACAGAATAGTGTATTAATGAAACCATAGTTAATATATTTCCCTGGTAGGGAAACTTAATGTGTACCTATACGCAAACACGTACAAGCCCGAACAGGTATATTGAGAACTTCAGAAAAGTGCGTCACGTGATATTGATGGCGCACATGATCGTATTGCGTGTAAACAGGTCATTCACAACCAACAAAAAAGTATAAAAAGTACGAATGAATAGATTAGTGTAGTGTTTGAGTGAACTGAAGTACCAAAAAGTAAGTGGTCACCTTCGCATGCACCCAAAGAGGCCATTCAACTTCTTTTGCCCAGCTGTATTGGGCCTATTCTAAAACACGAGACTCTGCGACGAGCCTGTGAGATCACTTTGCAACCGGAATATTATATGTCATGTTATCATGTATGTGTAACAGCCAGCGTTCGTCGCAGATGAATGCATGTCATAAGAGGGAGGAATGTGTTTCAAAAAAGGTAAGGGCTAGAAAAACCGTATCCTGAGCAACAACCTGTTGAGTTGGTTGGAAACTGGGGGTAGAATTCCATTTAACCTCACCAGCGTTCGTCGCAGATGAATGCATGTCATAAGAAGGAGGAATGTGTTTCAAAAAAAGGTAAGGGTTGGTAAACCCGTATTCTGAGTTATACCCTTTTAAGTTTGTTGGAAACTGAGGGGTAGAACTCCATCTAACCTAACCTTTCCCATACCTTCTTCAACCATGCAGAACTACCAACAAAATATAGAATGCTTTCACGTTACTGTACGTGCTCAGTGCTGTTTAGAGACTGCTATGTGCCCGGGATAGCATATTTTGTTACGTAGTATGGCTACACTGTATAACTGTATACTAGCTGTACCGTTTGTACTACAACCTCGCGCATTACGACGTGCACTATGCCTGTCGTTTTACAATGAGCTGGACTGCTTCGTTTTTTTTTTTAATTGCGACATTTGTACCAACATCATGTGCAAATTTTGCCCCCCCCCCCCGCATCGGGTGGGCCACAATGTGTTTTAAAAGCCTTTTCGACTGTCTTCGACGCGATGGGAACTGTAGTGTGTATATTGTATAATACAGTACCGACCATTGCTGTGCTAGCGGGATGTGCACTCTCACAGTCACGTGACCGCTAAATATGCGGGTTCCAACATACTGCCTTCACACGCTGAGTTTCCCATCCAGGTTATAAAATAATAACTATGATGAAACAGCTGCAGGTACGTCATCAGCTGCTTCTCAGCTAGCTACATTTTCAAGTTGAACAATTTTTTCCCGCCAAACGAGCGCGGCTTGTGATCAGAGTGACGTAAGTCAAAGCACCTCTATATGATTACGTTTGTAAAATTACATAATCTTTTCAAGATCTTTTCGTAGGATAGCAATGGAAAATCGATTTTTCAAAAATAAATAAATAAATAAATTTGTTTCAAAATCATGGTTAGGGATAGAATAAGGGTTAAGCGTTTGTTTGATCAGAAACATCACCATGTACATTTGTATGGCGTTGCGAATGGACAAGTGTATGATCTGTAGACCGCTTTACCAACAAGTTTGAACTACGTTCAACATATATGAAGGTGTGCAAACTTTTATCTGCAGTAGTTTCCCAACAAATGAAGAAACATTTGTGTCACGATGCTCGTGAACAAATGTACGATCGTGTATTACGGGGCTTCATCGATACGTGGGGTCGAAAAGCTGTTATTTTGGAATAAGAGTTGTGGCCTATTTTGGCCGATACTATCCAGTTAGCTGACAGGCCTTTTGGCATGGATCTTCCATTGCCATTTTATTGAAGAAAAAAAACATTCTATGCCCGTCCGGTAGTTATTATTATTTTATCACTCTTTGCAAATATCATTTGATATATTTCTCAAACATGTGTTTTACATATATTTAAGCAAGCCTGTATGGAAAATCAAAGTAAACCAATAACCATTTGGGTGGATCTTGATGTCAACAGCAAAATAGGTTAACTGAGTTGAAGAATATCTTTAGAGAAAGAGGTATATTTTTCGACTTACTCTATTCAGCAATGCATTTGATAAATCTGCTACCCATTTCTTGAGATAACTTTCTCCCCATCCGTGAAGTATCACAACGACACCAACACTGTCGTTGAACCCCAACTCTACCACCCTCTCTGCTTCACTTCGTCTGATGGGAAGTGAAAATTGGCGATCATCATTAGAAAACATGTAAAACGTTGTAAGGATTTCATCTGGTGGCATCGGTGGGAAAAACGGCTGATGACATTCCGATGTGCTCTCAAAACAACCGAGATCATCGTAACACACCTGTGAGCACCAACCTACATGAATAAACAGGACAGATGAACTAAGTGCTACTGACGGTGTCGTCAAGGAGAGATTAAGGTGGTACCACCTGCCATCCCCCTCCGCACCCCCCCCCCCAAAAAAGAGAAAAAGGAAAGAGAGAAAAGGGAAAATAAAGAAAACAAATGGAGGAAGAAGAGAGAAAGTGCAGTGGTTGCACATATAGCATCAATTTTAAAACCATTTGGCATCTAATTCACATTCCGTAAGCCAAAGGTTTAGTTCCAAGGAAGAGGGGACACTCCCTTAGACACCTCATCAACGACGGCGATCTGTCTTAATTTCATCTTCCCGCCTAAGAAGAAACCCTAGCCGCGCCCTTGTCCACAGAACTGGTTTTCCTTCAGTCAAGTTACGCTTTACACCAAGAATTATATTTAAACTATTATGAGGCCTCTTTGTGGCAATTACCATTGATTAGTTTGCAGAATATTGAAATGCAACATCTGTATCAGTGTAGCTGCCATCACGTGCAGCATGGTACTCCACCAAACATGACATTGGGCAATTTAATTCATGTAAGCACAACAGTTTCGTCTGAGAAGTGCAACACTCCGTTTTTCAGGAAGGACTGGGGTAATTGAAGCTGGAGAAGGTCCCCCTTCCCGTTTGGAAAATGTTCGCTTTTTAAAGAGGGCTGAGATGAAAAATGGGGCTCCTACCTCGAACAATATGAATTTGGGTTAGTCACTTTTAAAATAAAGAGTGTAATGGGTTTTGTCGGCTGTTGTGGGATCCCCCTCCCGTTGTGAACATTTTTTGCATTTTTTGTAAATACTACTATTTTGTGGATTTTGGATCACATTTCCACTCCAATTACGACTAATAGGGATGCGGGCCTACAATCGCCGCCAAAACAAATGAAACAAATCCCCCCGTAGCAGATATTACTTTGCCTTTTAGCCATCTCACATGGTGCCGCTCTCCCCCTTTCCCCCACTTCAATGTTGGTTGGGAATAACTGACCAGTCCTGAGTAAAACAACACTGAAACGGGGGAAAGGGGTTTGTTTCATTTACTTTTGGCTGCGATTGTAGTTGCTAGGTGAGGCTTGGTTAGGGCTGCTCTGGAGTTATTTCCTCCTTAACTGTTTTCAGGGGTGAAGGGGCCCTGCCCCCATCGCCCACGCGATTGATTGGGAAGAGAAAGCGGAGACTTTTACTCAAGTGGCATTACGTTGATAGATGGAATGGATACAAGGTATATATTTTCTGACCCATTAGCCTAATGGGCTACATCACAAGGTGATTGATCTTGCGTTAGATCCAAGAAGCATACATGATACATGCATGCTTATATGTATGTATCACAGCCTTGTGCCTGATTATTGTGATATCGAGTTAACATTATAATTTGTTTCAGCCCCTTAAAGCTCAAGCTCACTCACCGACCTTTATTATCTCTCGTCCCTTTTCCAGGTAACGTTAACCTCATACTTACTGCATCGGAATATGTCCTACATATCGGATATACAACCATCACCTGTCATGCCGCAGTGTGATAAAAAATATAGCCAATTCATGAACATTCTTAAAAAGTGAACTTCTTCCCCCTCTAATAGAGTGAAACGTGTGAATTTGCTCCATTCAATTGTAGTGAACAATTATTCCGCGAAAAGTGAAATTCACTCTAAAAGAACAAAGTTTCACTCTTGATGGAGAGCGTCAGAAAGAGTGATCATTGCAGACACTCGTTAAAGAGTGAATTTTTTTGCTCCTCTTTGAGTGAATTTCACTCATATTGGAGTGAATGTTACTGTTTGTGGAGTGAATCACACATCATAACTTAAAATGAAAATGAGAGTAGTCCAACAGCAGTAGCAAGGTTTCCTTTGGATTTCCTTTTAGATTTGACCACAATTTCCAAGAATAAACTTTTCAATACTTCGTCTTTTTTAATTCTAGGTGGTGAGCAGGGTTGTCACCACGCCGGGCGGAACCGGGCGAGGCTACCCGGCTCTCAAAATCTCCACCCGATACTCACCATCAATATCAGCATCACCGCCCGGCACAAATTTCTTACACTTACTGAATAAAATTCTTAGATATCTTTAGAATTGAGTGATAATTATTCATTTTTTGTAAGCACTCTTCAACCAGAAAAAAAAATCAAAGGGGGGTGAGGGGGGGGGGGGACACCGACTCCTTAGACCCCCCCCCCCAGGACGGTGATCACAAATTACCCGGCTCTCAAAATGGTCTGGTGGCAACCCTTGCGTAGAGAGTACACATTCCAAAGTCCCTCTTCTATTCTCTGAGGAAGAGCCAAGGAAAGTGACCAAGCAGCCACTCCCGAAGGACAGAATATACTCTAAAAACAGTTGGGCAAACATAGCACATGCTAGAAAGTTAAGGAAAAAATTTTCTAAAGGTTGGGCAAAACAACGCGACATTCCCTAATTGTTGAACATTTTTTGTGCTAAAAAGTGTAGCATGTGCTATGTTTCCCCGACATTGAGCAGTTTTTGCACAACTGTTCTTTGAGTGTAATTACTACTTCCCAAGAAAACTACGTCCCCGAAAGGGCACAAAACCTAACCAACTTTTTTTTTACCTATCTTAGGTCTGTCATGTATATCTCCGTTCTAGAGTGGCTGGAAAGAACAGATAGTACACATGATCATTAGGGACGAATTCAGGGCAAGATCCCAAGGGGGTAGTTCTAACCCCTCCTTACCGAAAATGAGTTCAGTGGCGTCTTTGACGGTAGCACTCTTCTAATAAATCTTTCGAATACTACATGACGGCTCTTCTTCTTAATTGAAGAAGCAATCAGAGTTTGGCTTTTGTTCCAGCACTCCGTTTTCTCCCCTGAACTAATTGTTTAACAGAATACATAAACGATGAAGAGGTCTTTTAAGTTAGAATAACAGTGAATTTTCTGATAATTACTTTTGAATGAAGAATCCTGAATATTTGTCGGAAAAAATATCCCACACAGACAAGCTAGACTAAACACATCTTCTACATTCTACCAAGGCGCGAATCCAATGGGGGGAGGGGGGCTTTAACGGCTTCAGCATCCCCTTTTTCGTCACATCAACGATTAAACACACGGGAAATTAGCAGTGCAACTCCCTCACAACCTCTCTTTCTCTTATTTCAGCCCTCCCCCCCTTTTTTTGGAATGTCTGAATCCGCGCCTGGTACCAATCACCACATTAGAACATGATCAAGGGTTATTTTTAAGTTAGTTTCAACGCACAAATGTGGTGCGGAATTAAAGTTGTCAACAAAATTGTGAGAAAAAAAATCTGATCGCCGCCTTAATGTTCTGAAAATCAATGGCTTTCTGTCCCGGAATTAGCCTCTCCAAAGTGAAATTCACTGTACGGTTTAAAGTTGTGAAGGATGCTTGAATTTGTAGTGCAGTATCGTAAATTTGTTCCACAGAGAGAAAAATATAATATATATGAAATTTACATAAAAACAAGGCCACTATAATGAAACTGATTTTTAATTTCACCAGAGAAAATCATTGAAAGTGCCAGATACTTACCCAGCCAATGACAAACTTCTAGGACCCAGTGAGACGGTCCCCAGTCCCCAAAGTGCAACCAGCTTGATCCTGCCCAACAAACATCTATGATACAAGAAGATATAATAGACCATGTGGTGCTACAAAACAGAACGTGCGCCACAAAGCGTTATAAACTCATCCAAGGTTACTTTACTGGTTGGCAGAGAGCATGCGCAGGAACATATGCGTGTATGTTAGATTTTGCGCGGGCAGCGATCCGGCAATTGCACGCAGTGTGTATAGAAAAAGTAGAATCTACATTTCATTGTGACGGAAATGTAACTCTCTTGTCAGACAGCCGCGACGTCATTTGTAAACATGAATGAGCTTATATTGCAACTTTCACCAAAAAATAAGTTTAGCTGATTTGTTCACCGGAGAGTTACGTTCGTACATCTACACAGGGGAGTACGAACTCTTCTGTTTATTGACAGTCAAAGAAAACGGCGAGTATTTCATTCCCTAAAGCCAGTTGTCATTACTCATTTAAAAGAGTGTAGCACATTTCATTGACGTATGCTAAGACGGTACATATCAATAATTTTCATGGAACAAAATGATACCAAATGTTTCACCAGATTGAATCGGGTACTTAAGTATTAGAAAATTTCTTAAAGGGGAGGGACACCATTCCCGCAGCCCGGCGATCAAGCCCTGCATTAGGCCATCCCAAGCAAAAATCCTGGCTACACCAGAGGCACGGTTTCTTGCTGGTTTCTAGTGAAACCTACTCCCTTCTTCGCTTACAACTAATTCGGAAACCGTTCACCTTTCATAAATAAGAAAGGTGACCAAAGTATGATGTTTGTTGATGAATTTTAAATATCACAGTATATCTTCAGGTTTAGGAAATCTTTGTTTCAGAGGAATTTTAGTTTCAAGTAATAAATTAGTTTTGTGTTTGCTCATGGACCAGATTAAGGTGGGGAGGGGGAGGGGGTAAAATAATGTCTAAAAGGCGGGTCATACTTGCAGCCTGCGATTTTCAATCCGAAATGTCATCCGAATAAAATGGACCAATTATTCTTTATTCAGATTTTGTTGTAAACTACGGTCACTCTTAATCGAAAACTGACCCTACTTTGCCTCACGCCTCATATCTCTCATCAGATCGACATTTTTTCGAACACCAATCCAATTTTCCTATGAGTGTCCGATAAAGGCTGCCTATTGATGTGGAGTCACGAAATAACTGGTGTAAATTCCATTTTTGTTTTATTCTGACGCAAATTATGTATTTACATCGAATTGCAAATTTTGGGGCTCTTTTCGACTAGAGATGGGGGAAGTTTTTAACTAAAACTCACAAAAGTCGGACCGTAATCTAGTCCGATGTAAAGGGAAGTTTAAGCAATAATTTAATTTCCATATGTGAAAGAGGAACCAAATCTACACTGAGAGGTCAAACTTCAATTTAAATCGGACATTTCGATACCTGAATTCACAAGATTTGTGTTCGAAATTTAGTCTGAGGGCAGCAGAGGTTACATCACTTCTTCACATAGACAAGTAATGCTTTGTTTCCCTTTGTTTTTCAGACTGGTTGTTGCGTTGACCTTGCAGTTAATTGGGATAAGACCTCCCGGTGAGGGATGCAAAGTTTTGTAAAGTTCTTATGCCGCTTATGCAATCCCATTCTGATAATATGGGATTAATCGAGGAGAAAATTGGTTGTAGTTTAAAGAAAAACAAAAGACTGTCCATTAATGTGAGGATGTGATGTCTTATATGTCATATCCAGTGGCGTATTTAGTGGAGGGGGGATTGTGCCATGCCCCCCCCCCCCCCTCGCTGGTGCCGGTTTTTTGTTGTTGTTGTTGTTGTTGTTGTTGTTGTTGTTGTTGTTGTTGTTGTTTTACTAAATAATTTTAAAGTTGTGACGCAAGGTTTACCGTAGGCTACCTACTTTATTCACAATGTTTTATGGCCTTGGCTAGTACCATCATTCTGTCACACGTAACTGGTAGGCACGTACCTCTTGGGTCCGTACATATTTACGAACACTTACATAAAATGCTATCGACCTACGTAATTGTGCAGTGCTTTTACGTTACTTCAAAGTAGGCCGCACATCTCAGCAGAAGCTTATATAATGTGAGCCGCAGCTGTTCGTCGGTGAGAGTTGCATAGTAAGCCGAGCGTGCAAGCGCGTGTACGTGCGTGTGTCTACAAATTATCCTTACGTACGTATGTGTACATGCGGCTAGGATATTCATTTGACGACTAGCATTAGACGACTAACCTTCATCTAAAGCGTGGTACTTGTTTTTCTAAGTTTAATAACCTAAATTATGTCAATTTTTGAACATTAATGTCACTTTAAAAATAACGTATGTGGCACCAGATTGCATATAATTATTCAAAAATTTATTAAAAAATTAGAACCCATCCCTATGCTGGCGATCACAGAACTCACTGGCCTCCGTGACACATTTTCTGGCTACGGCACTGAATATTTGGGCAAAAGTTGCAAAAAGAAATCTGGAATGTTTTCATTTGCTACATTAATAGGCAGACGAGAAGGCTTAAAGGTGTTCAGTATGCATTGCGCAAAATTTTGCCATAAAAATCAATCAAAACCATCTTGTGTCATATTTCTTGATGACAATAACACCAGTAGTCATTGAAAGTCGACTGGGACGTATTCGGGCAGTCTAATGATCACAATTTTGCAGTTTCAATATGATTCTCAATAAGGTGTGAAACGTGCTAAATTAGTAAGCCTGCAGTGTTGTGGACCCGAAATTCGGCCAACGGTAAAAAAGGAGGTCGGGGTATCTTTCAACTTGAATTGGTAGAATGCGCATACAAACTCATTTTACAATGATTACCTTACTTTGGAGTAACCATATCATGTTAATTTTATATAGGCCCTAGTAATTTTCTGATCACTTTGTGAAATGTTCGTATTTTATTGAGGTGAACATTTAATTTCAAGTGAAACCTCAAAATAGCGACATTTTAGATTCAACTTAAAAGCCTGGAAAATGCCATTTCCAACTGTCTGAGGGGTCACGATTTTTCAAAATTTTCTGTACACTCCGCGCTAACCGATGGTGGCGCTCCGCTTAGATAGTCTCCCGGATCAGTCTCACTCCACGTGATTGGTTCCCCCCCCCCCCCCCCGCCGGTCAAGAAATTCCTAGCTATACGCCATGATATATGCTAGCCCGAAGTTAACTTTTTGTTGAAAATGTGACAGCGTTTTTTGCTCATTTCTTTTTCGAGCAATACATCAGACTGAAATGCAAATTTCACAGAAATGCTTACAACATATACCCCTCAAACATATCAAAACTTGATGCGACCTTAAAGGGACAATCCTCCCACCCCAAACTACACTTCTAGTATAGGGTAACAGAAACTCCCAATTGGCTCAGCTTTGTGATTGACTGCTAATTCAAACAATGCAGAGTACCAAAACTTATATTACACAGCACGAACTGTTCTGATAGTGTTTTGATTATACACATTGAGCTTTCTATATTCACCCTGAAGCAATAAAATGAGATTGTTTCTGGATGAGGGTGAATTTCAGACAATTGTGGGAGGGGCTTAATTAAGAAGGTTAGGAGAACTCTTTGGGATGAGAGGATTGGGCCTTTAAACTCTTCTTTTAAAGGGCAAGAACAGTTGCCTTACTTTACTTTTAAGCAACAGCAAAATCACTTTTTTTCTTATTTTTTTTCCAAAATAGTTTCATAATATTACGAGGACTTCAGTATTGCATTAAAGGGGAACCAAGCAGCTTCTTCTAACAGTCTAATAAATTTAACATTTAGGAGAAAAATGTTGTCTAATGATTCTCAACAGCCAATCATGAAACAGGTTAGTGTACTATGCTAATTCAAGTTAGCGTGACTGCATTTCCCATTTAAAGTAAAGCGCATGCAGTCATCCTCAGCTTGAATTTGTGTAGAAGACTGTTCTGTTTCATGATTTGCTCTTGAGATTCACGTGACAATATGAGTCACAATTTGAGTCCTGAGATATGTTAAAAGATACTAAGAAGAAAAAATAAAAAAGAAAATTGTGAGATTTGTTGCTTCATTGCTTCAAAACAAGTCTGGGGTCGACTTCTTTGAAAGAAGAACTTGAAACTGTCTGGGATAAGCTTATTTGCAAATAATGTGAAGTTGACTTACCGTATGATGAAAGACAGATAAAAATTGTGAAGAGAAGAGAATGACGAGCCTTCATCTTTTCCTAGTTGATGTTGTCCTGGAACAATCGATGCTAGTTTGCAAAAGGTGAAACAATTTAATGACATTACATTTCAAATATTATGCTGAAGTAAATGTTAAGATAGTACTTTTGTCACACTTGCCTAATATACAAGTTTTGTAGAGAGGTCATGCACATGACGTCAGCGTCATAGGCGTACAGGGGGTAATTTTCTATGAGGGGTCAAATGCAATTTTTGCCCGAATAATGTCACCTTTTATCATGTTTTGTCCATGTTTAGCCCGAAAAGACCAACTGCTTTTGCCCGACTTGGGAGGGAGAATGCCCCCCCCCCCCCGTGCACCCTCGCCTCGTGCGCCTATGGTCAGCGTGTTTCAATTTGGCATACTGGATGGTACTGATCATACGCAGTAGATGTGTTACCGACCACGCTCACAGTACAGCACCTTAGTAACAATTGTTGTACAATGGACGCCTGGGTGGCAAAATAGAGAGACGCCCAACTCAATGACGTCGATGCATATAGGCCTAGCCTCTATAGGGTAGTTAGACTCAATATAAAAATAAAAATAACATTTTTTAGGGAAAGTCCTACAAGACATCCCGCTACAGAAAAAAAAAAACACGAAACTATTCCCGAAGGGAGTACGACAGGGAAGAAGACGTACACGGGACAAGGAAATCCTAAAAACCCTTGTGCAAAAATGCAAGGTGATAATAAAAATTCTGCACCTTCGTCCCCAACGAGGACCTAAATAAAATTTCACTTCAAGGGGGTTGCCATTGCATTATAGAAAATTTTGAACAAAAATTCACTTTTAAACTTACTTAAGTTCGACTTCTGAAGAAACAATTAGTTCGACTTTTCCAACCAACAACAGATCGGCAAGACGCTTGTCGTCTGTTCCGCACAGAATTTAGCAAGGGACTGAATCAAATATTGCGGTCTCTTGCCTCCTAGAATAGAGCTCTACTAATTATTTTCCCCTATTTGATGGACGTTAAGCTAGCACATTGCAGTTGGTCAGTACAATTACGCAACATTACATTTCATGTATGAAAAACTGAATAAACATAACCATGGCGATTCCTGTAAATCCAGTCATAAAATCAGCATTGGAACCAATCACAGTGTTGCTGAATATTCATTACCTCATACTGAAACACAGGTCGCCTTTGAGTAGGTAGGTACCGCATACATTTTCACAGGAATAAAACCATTATTTTGAATAAATATGACCTCGCCCAATGCGTACGATAAGAAATGCATTCTTTCTAGCTTAGCACCGTCAAATATGATACACTCCTAAAAGGTACTGAGCTTGAACGGTACATGTCTCGGTTAAGAAATGCATTCTTTCTAGCTTAATAACGACGAAATCTGACACCCGTACCTATTTAGTGATGCCCTTCAATCAAATATGAATATTCATTAAATGGGCCATGCCATAGCTTACCACAGTGAATGTTCGAAACGTATCTTTTCAAATCCAAATAAGACGGTAATGATGCACATAGCAAAAGGATGGGAACTTTAATGAAAGTGTTCCTCCTTAAGGATGTCGTTAAGCAGAATCGCATAAAAAGGATACAGTTTAATTGAATTCTTTCATTAAATGACAATATGTTAAGGGGATTCCCCACTTAGCCGGAGACAATGAAAACACATAGATATTCACAAACGGCTATGATACGAACAATAAATGAACATAACGCGATGTAGATTCTATTTCCAATGAATAAACATAAAATGATTATGCTATAGATTTTATTTCCGCTGTTTCGTGTCGAGAGCTTTGAAAAACAAGTAGCGCTAAAAAATTTTGCTCCTGACAGCTTTGGTTTTTGGTTGACAATTCACTCTAAAGAAAAAGGGTGAAAACTTACTCGTAACAAGAGTGAAAGTTATCAAAATCACGATAAACGAGGGGAAATTTACTCCATGAAGAGTACGACCCCATGGAAAAGCTTGTAATTAGCATGATTACTCAAGTTTTATATCAAACAGTTACGGAATAGTTAAATTATAGAATTTTGCGGTGTCCTTACTAATTGTAACGGTTCAGTGCATAATTTGAAAAAGTGTCTAGTCACGAATTTTTTAAAACAATGAGTTAAAACAGTTATTTGTATGCAGCATATGGGGGCTTGTCAAAGCTGGACTATTAATTTGCCATTGGTATGTGAAGAAAACTTACAGCTTGAGAAAAAAAGTTGTTTAATTCCATGAACCAACTCAATGAGCCGCTCTAATTACAAGATGTATTTACCAGCTTACGAATTATTACAAAAATGTGAATCGACTACAATTTTTTTTCTTAATGCCTCAAATACTGGGCGAACTTGATATGATGGCGCCCTCTAAAACTGTCTGGGGAAATGTCTATCATTTCATCATGGATATGGGCACAAACAAGGGTGTGGGTACGAATTCAAGCCAATAAGTAAAAGTAACTGTCTAGCCCCAGCGAGTCTCAGCAGCTTGACTTTTAATCTCAGGACAAATGTGGTGGGTAAATCGATTTTTTCAAAAGAGAATAAATGAATGAATGAACGAATGAATGAATGAATGAATGAATGAATGAATGAATGAATGAATGAATGAATGAATAAACACACGAACGAACGAATGAATGAATGAATACATAAATAAGCCAATAGATAAATAAGGTAAGGGTTGCGTCGACCACGGCTCCTTGGCCTGTTGTTTCACAATACGGTGTCAGATATACAGAGTAAGGGTCGGAAAGCCGTCCTTTGGAAGTTGTCTAAATGGTTCGTCTATTGACTGGCGGGATTAAGCAATGCGTCCCCACAGCACATGGGTATGAAAAGTATGGGTATAAATGGTCTTTTACTACAGTCCTCCCGACCCTCTTGCAAAGGGCCGTTCGGCGAAACCAAAACTTTCTCTGCTTCCCGAAGAAGCTATTACATCCACTAAAGGACACTAGGTGACAAACCTCACGGCCCTCAGACCATTTACATTATTGGTGTGTCCTAAGCCAAAATGCCGAAGAGCGACCAGGTATAAATGGCCCACTGTATGATCCCTCATCGCTTATTGGCACTAGTGCGAAGGTCATGAGTGCGTTTATAGTTAATAGTAAGTTACAAATCAACTTATATGAATTAAGTACATAATCGTAGCGTGTATGTGTGCGGGTCGAACAAAGTACACCGATAACATTGAGTAGCATATAGGTCTCATATATTTACTCTCAGAACATGCTTTTAAAGGCCTACATACCACAACAAAACACAGAAAAATGAGAACCTTAATTACCATATATCCTAACTTCCTAAGTTTCAAAAAATTGAATAGGCATATCGACTAAGGAAAGGGTTATCATTTTGAGAAATTGCGCTTCTTTGCGCAAAAATTAAAAGGGGAATTAGGTCTCTTCAAATGGTTGCTTATTTAGTTATACAAATGATGTATGCAGAATGAGACAAGAGCTCAAAACAGTTTACGTTATATTTTACTAGGCCCAAAGTCAGTGTTCTGTCGACTTAGTGGTATATTATTTACCGTAGTGCACGGTATGCCTTGGGCCCGCCACAACATATCTCCGCATTCTACATGCCCGCCCTCGCCCATTTAACTCACCCAGAGTGTCGCGACCTTGCAGACCGCCTTCACCAATTTAGTGTAAAAGAACCCCGCTTATAAAATGACTGACTGGCTTATCTCAAAGGTGGTAATATATACGTTGCGAAGTGGTTGCATTATGGTAATAACCTTTAAACTCATAAGGGAGCACACCACCATTTAATGCGCCATTGACTTACACACTATTTTGCCCTCATAAAATGCCCCCTAAGCCTTGTCAAAGTTCACACCAAACTAAAGCCACCCCTCACATAGCTGGTTAATTATGGCATCACAGATTCACCATAGCATGACCGTTAAGGTTTTGAGCCAGGGGAAAGAAGTTTATAAGCTCTTCATACCGCCCAAGTAATCCGCAAAGTGACGGAAATTACCTCTTTTTCACACCCAGTACTGAAATGGTCTAATTTACCTTCAGTCCATCCCAATTTTCATCACTCACACTTAAACGTCTCATCTTTCATGTCCACGAAAAATGAGCTGCAACTGATTGTTCTAATGTGAGCAGTTTACACTCAACTGCTCAAAGAGGACCTAAAATTGACGGTTTACTTTTGAACTTCTTTTCCCGGCACGACCATAAAGTGACACTTCTTCAGCTAGGGTAGGGTGTACGCTTTAGACAACTCCCCGCTTAACGCAGGGAAACAGCGGATAAAAAGTGTCTTAAAAATTAAAAAGGGGAAGTACTGCATTCACCCCTTCTTGAAGTAGTGAAGTAGACTGTATTGTTTCGTGATTCACTCTTGTGAGTCATGTGACAATATTTTTTTCTACTCAAATGTGAAATTTATTAGGACTCACGGCTTGTTTTACCTCGAATAGGCCTTCGTAGCATCAAAGTCGTACAGTGTTATGAATGATACACGATAAATAAGAACAAAATTGTGGGATTTGGTTGTTTATTCAAAATAAGCTTGGGACGATTGTTCTTCAGCCTTTGAAAGAAATTTAGCCAAGATGAGTGAGATTTAAAGCCATATTTTAAAAGATACGGTAGGATCCTTTTAAGCGGAAATACATTGAATGTTTTGGAAGAAAATTTTCATTTAACATGCAGGTGCTAGAGGCGAAATACCGTAGGTGCAATGCGGGTTCTGCCTCAAACATAAAATTGTCAAAAAGAGTGTGACTTTTTGGCATCACGTTTTGTGGTTCAGCCACTAAACCTCTCACTGCCTTCCGTAACCTGAATGGTGTCAATTTGGCTAGTGTAAGTAAACCACGGACTTCCTATACATGGACAGAGCATACTGCACGGTAGATTATCGCTACCGTACGTGTGAGAAAAGGCGCACCAAGATGGTTGTCTGCTATGGTTTTGTGTATAAGTTTGGACTTGCTCAAGCCAGTTCCCAGATTTTGCAAGAAAGTTAAAATATTTTCGAAATAATGCAAGTTAATTTCAAAATCACTACACGTATTGCAGGAATATAGTATTCTTCCCCATTCAAGTGTAACTTTTGTTTAAAATATCACAGAGTCGTCGTCAAATCACACTCACAAATTATAGCTTCACAGCGGCCATCTTGGTGCGCCTTTTTTGTCCCAGACTGTGGCGACAATCTTTGGATAAGACGTACGCGTGACATGCTCTGCCCATGTATATTGGAAGTCCGTGAAGTAAACATAGAATTGTGGGAATTGACAAGACGCTTTAAGGGCAAGAGCAGTTGTCCCAACTGGAAATAGTGTAGTAGACTGTCCTGTTTCATGATTGGATGTTGAGAGTCATGTGACAACAGCTTTTCTCCTTAAATGTGAAATTTACTAGAAGTTACTGCTTGGTTTTCCTTGAATATCTAATTCTGACGTCCTAAAATATGATGAAAGATACTTTGAAAAGAAATGAGAAGAATTGTGAGATTTAGTTTTTGCTTCAAAATATGTTTGTGACTGCTCTTGACCTTTAATTAACTGCAGTCAACAGACGAGTTCGAAATTTATATCCACGCATGCGTCAGTAGTGACCTTTCTGCTCAGGTTAACTGGCCACAAAACATCTGAGCACTGCCCCGGCCGCGCATAGTCTTGACCAAGACCATATTATTAACATCAGTGCGGAGTACGTAATTCTGTATAGACACCCTCCACCTGTCTTCCAAATTTCTGTCTGTACCATTATAGTTCTGAACGAAATATCAAGTAGGTACAGTCTAATTCACAAGCGCCCTAGTGTATAAAATCTGGAAAACTGAACATGTACCAACATCTTGACCAAGACTAGCCGCGCATAGTTACTGTCCTACGGGTGCTTAATCCCTCAATCAGCTTAAACTCACGTTAAAGTGTTATCCGTTGACCTTTGGCCTATTGCGCAATGTACTGCCCCTTAAAGAAACTTCGAACTGGTCATCTGATGGCTGCGTGAGAACAATTGATACAAAAGTAGATTGAACAATGAAAGGAGGACGGTACTTTGCCCACGACCCAAGTAATAAATATAAAATTAAATTCTCACAACAAATCTGTTTGTTTTTATCACCCTAGGCGGAAACGGCGGAAGGAGGTCAGTATCTTATTAAATTTAAAAAAAAAAGTCCGCACCTGTGTATCCTCATCATCATGTTTGGCTGTTAAATAAACAATTCACATTTTTAATCAACACATACTCACCGCTCAAACAACTTCACATTCATTCGAAAATCAATTGATTCCGCCGAATTCAAAGTCTTCATCATGATCTCCTGTCTTCGGCCTCGGAAGTTAACCACCGAATCTCATCAGGAAATTATTTCACAATTATTCGTTTGATGTAATTTACCTATATTTCCTTTTGGGGCAAATAACATATAACGAAAGGCCTTTACATTCATGATGACAAAGCGTCGACAGACCTGCTAAGTCGTAGTTCCTGCAGGAATAATTTTAAAACCATGTAGCCATTACGATTCATTAATGCTAATACCCGGAACCCCCTCTGCAAAAATGGACAATCCTGGTGTGTTCGAGGCGTAACATGCCAAATAGAGAAAGGTGAAAGGAACGTTCTCCAAGTGTCATTCGAGGGAAGTATAAATAGTTTTTTATTCATTAATTCTCATGACAGCTTCCGTCATTGATTCCCTGCTTTTAAAGGAATCATGTTATCCGGTTATGGAGACTTCCGCATAGGTTACACTGATCTAGTTTCAATTTTATTGATTACACAACCGCTAAAATGCACTTTAAACGCGACCCCCTTCCCTATTCCAGAGCGAACCGTTTGAGGACTGTGAATTCGGTCCGCCGAGAGTCGATACGGGGTTGTGGCTTCTGTTCTATTCAGCCAGTCTAGAGCAGGACCACTCAGTGTTTGCCCTTTGGAGGGCGTACTTGTCCATTTGGGACGTTAAGCTCCTTAAGGGAGCAGAACTCCTCCGGGAGTAATCGTTTGGTTTTCGCCCCTTGAATTGGCTCTTCGCTCTTGGCCCTTTGCCGGAGGGCCGAGAGGAACTCTGCGCATGACGTTAAACTGCATCCAGAGTGTGGCTTCTGTTCTATTCAGCCAGTCTAGAGCAGAAACACACGTTTGTCCTTTAGAGGGCGTAATTGTCCATTTGGGACGTTTAGCTCCTTAAGGGAGCAGGGGGCCGTTCCACAAAGAGTTACGCACAATCTTTAGTTTGATTCACCACACTTAAGCCAACAGTAAATCATACTTAAGATCGTGCGTAACTCTTTGTGGAACGGGCCCCAGAACTCCTCCGGGAGTAAATGTTTGGTTTTCGCCCCTTGGCTCTTCGCCAGAGAGTCGAGGGGACTTTTAGAAAAAAGAAAAAAGCCTGGTACAAAGCACAAGCACACCAAAGTTCACATACGTAGCCTACTTATTGAAAATGCCCAGCAAGGTGACATTACATATTTTAAAGTTTGGTTGCGATCACGGTTTCAGTTTCGGTTTCGTCTGAGATAATGGAAGGGACGCTTGGCAATAGACCTTGTGCATTGACGACACATTGACGTCATTCTTGCGGGCAAAACAATGAAACACATGGCCGCACGCTTAAGAATTCGCCCTACACGTGTAGCAGACTATGCGCGTGTTCAACTGATTGACAAATCAGTTGTCTGCATTTGTCTGTGTTGGTTTGTTTTGCCCCCAAAGAAGGGCATACTTTTCGCTCTGTGACAGCATATGCATAAGGTCTATTCTCCGACACTGTGAGGATAAGGTTACATAGAGTTTTACTACTCAACTTGTAACCGTTAGTTCAATCTAGAGTGGTGTCCACGGCCCCTTTTCCAGTTGTGGGACACTATGGGTTGTTATCCCTATTCCATGGCCTAAGAGGAGGATCACACAAAACGGCAGCAGAGTCAATTTTAAAGTATTTGGTATGGCCCGTCCTAAGAATTAGTTAGAGTTTTACGGCCCAGTTTCCAACTTATTGGTTCAAGTCGAGTCGGCCACGGCTCTTTTTCAGCTGTGGCTCACTGGCTTGTTTTCCCTACTCCATTGCTTATGCGGAGCATCACGCACAACGGTGGTGGGATCTATTTTAGAGTCTTTGGTATGACTCGACCTGGGAATCGAACCAGGGCCTTCAGCGTGAAGGGCGAATGCTCTGCTAACTATAGACCACTCACTCGCAAACTTTGAAGCGAAGCACGACCATGGGGTCGTGTGCAGCGCACAGGCATTTTAATTTGGCAAATATGCCACCACTTTTTCCGGAAATAACACTCGTCGTACCCAATGATGCCCCCAAATCTTACTTTTTAGACCTCATGGCTTGGCTTGAATCTATCGAAGGACCCAGGACATTTGTGAATATTTCCCCTGCCCTTGACTTTTGGCAAAACACCACCGTAATTTGCCATATTTTGAAAAAAGCGGATGTATGGGTCTCATTCGACCTTTTTCAATCTCCTCATATGTTTTTTTTTAATGAAAAAATGACGGTCCCTGTAACATTAACGTTTCAATTACAAGAAAAAGATCCTCTTGAAGGATGCACGACGAATGGGATAAGTACGGCAGGCAGGTTGGGGGGGGGGGGGGGCAGCGGAAGGTTAAGTTGGGGTTATCAACACAATCCCCCCCCCCCCTTCCCCGCCCCACTCACCAATTTTCTGGCACACTATTCTGAAAATATCTTGCCGTCTTTAAAAGAGAAATGCTGTCACCGTAACTTGGAATTAGTGCAGTACACTGTCCTGTTTCATGATTGGCTCTTGAGTGTCACGTGAAATTATCTTTTTCTTCTCCAATGTGGAATTTACTAGGAGTTCCTGCTTGGTTTGCCTTGAACACGCAGTACTGATGTCCAAAAATATTATGAAAGATATTTTGAAGAGAAGAAAAAAATGCGAAAATTGGTGACATTGCTTTGAACAAAATAAAACTGGGATGATCGGCTGCGTTTGCCGTAACTAATTTAAGCATGCCATGAGAGGAATCGACGTCCGCTGAAACGGTTCCATACATTGTTTTAATTACGTAGATATGAAAATTCAAATCGTCGTATTTAGAAGTCGGAGACAATTCAGCCCAAGGGTGTCCGAGAAATAGGGGAAGTCGATGGAAGGGAAGATTCCCTGCCCGTGAGGTCCTCGTTTTTACAGATATATTGTTAAAGGGGCACACTGAGTTGTTATAGATGACTACATGAGAGTATGAAGAAGTTACTATCGCATGAAAATGCTTGCAATTAGCATAAATCAAGTTTCATATCCAATAGATACGGAAAAAGTTAAATTTGAATTTAACTAAACTTTGAATTTTGATGTGTCTTGACTTGCAAAGGTTTTGTGAATAATTTGAAAAAGTGTCTGGTCACCAATTTTTGAAAACCGAATTGAGCCTATGCGTTTTAAGTTATAAAACAGTTACGGTATGGTGATTGTGTCTACGTTTGACCATTTGTCATTGGTCTATAAAGAAAACTTAACAGCTTAGGTAAAAATTGTTGAATTTCATGAGCCAACTTAATAAACTGCTTAGATGGTGATTTTTTTACTACTTGCTGACAATTTTGATTTTCAAGCTTATGCCAAAGGGAGATTCATCCCCCCTCCCCCACCCCTCCCCCACCCCAACTTAATGCGACCTCTCTGGCAATGCACCCGGTTTCAATGTAAATTAGATTTTCTGTCAGAGTTATATAAAGACAACATGATAAACCAGAAAGAAGAAACGGACAAAATCAAGCTTTCGTCTACAAAAATACAATAAAATTTAATCCATTCTCACAAATGGTCAGAATTAAAACTCGATTAACATCATCCGTGTATCACACGTAATAAAGGCACTTGCTAATAGAAATGGTGTGAAAGAGAAAGAAAAATTTGCGAAGAAGTTTGCAAAAAATGACAAAAATGTGAAAAGGAGGTAGTAAATTAACAAATAAAGAACAATAATACAAAGTTTGTACTTTAACAATGTGGTTCAAACACATTTAAATCTACTACCTACTGTTCCAACCCAAAATGAACAGCGAGCAAAAATAGCCAACTGAGAAATTTTGGGACAATGAAAAATCTCTTAAAGAGCATGTGACACTATGGTAAAGGGAACTTGAATTTTGAAGACGCTAAATGGAAGTAATGAGTAATCTAAAGCACATTTCCTTTTTTGAGAGTTGATGGTAGCTTTACCTAGAAGATGACTGGAAATCACCCTCCACTCTCCTTCAGGCCCCCACCCCCTTTGAGAAGCAACCAGATCTGAGCCATTGCTAACACAAACATAAGAATCTTTAAAGACAAGGATTAGGAACAATGGACTAAAAGTACCTCTTTAAGATTTTTTCGTAAGAAAGGCTTAAATTCATTTAAGGTATTCGTTGGCACACATAAAAGTTGCCAATCGCCCCTCACTTCTCATGCATTTCGCACAAAGCAGAACCTGCTGTGTAGCTCCTTATAAATCACAATAATTACAGACAGAATTTGAAAATTCATATAAATTTACAAAATTGACCAAATTTTACATTTCCACTTCACTTTTGGCAAATTTCATAAAAAATACATCAATTTTTAGTTAACCCTTCAAGTCAGCCTATCTGGACACCACCAGCACCAGCCCCCACCCCACATGCACATAGTTGTAGCACCATTGAGCACCCATTATACAATATTCCTCAATCATGGCCACAGACTAAGTACAGTCCAATTAGTTATGAATCAGTTAATGATTCTCACCTTTTTTCCTCACTCATTTTCCAGTTGTGATCAAATTTTACAATTTTTTGGAAAAAGGCCACAATACTACAGCACCAGTAATTACCAAAAAGAAGAAAAAAGAATAAATAATGCAATCAAATTTCAAAAACATTGATTAAATGATATTAAATTATGACATGTTTATGCAATTGACAGCTTATTATGTCGGAAGCAATGGACACTGGCAGTGACAATGGAGATACAGTTGCTCTATCCTTCCTGTTTTGAATAACGATGAAATGGAATGTCAAAAATGAAATGGATCTGAAACACCTACCTAAAAAATTCACCAGATCCAATTCATATATACCCCCATAAAAATTGTCACAATAAAAGATGTTAAGAAAAAAATCCTTACCCCTTATGCATAATGCACTTATCATTTGAATGATGCACCCTACTACCCCTGTTTGGTCAGTCAATTTTAGGCCATTGACCAATAACGCCATAGATTTTATGTTCAATTAAAATAATCACCTCCAGAGTAAATGAGATGTGAGTCACATTGACCCTAATTGTCAGTCACTTAATCACCAAGGGGTAGATCACTGTGAGTCAATTGCTAAGGCCTGGTCACACTACAGGGAATTTCAATTCAACTCAGTCCAATTTTATTCTTAATCATACCGACCAGTTTTCTGTCAGGACTTTGCTGTAGGGAATAGGAAAAAATATTGACAACCAATCCTGGTTTGTCTTGTAATAAACTGACCTGTTTAAATTATGTAACTTTTATCCCTCAACAAATGATATTTATTCCAAAAACAATCTACATTTTGTACAATCTTCCAATGTTATGTAATGCCGCATATGGTTTTCGTTTTAATTTTTCAATCCTCTGATAGGAATCATACGTACAGAGTTGAGTCAGTTTCTTGCTTCTCATTGACCAGTGGTGGAGAGAGTTTTCTGTAGCTGACAAAAAATGGCATAGTTATCTGATCCAAAATGACTAGTGTTACCCACACTTTACATGGTACAGATATGATTACTGGTACTCTCCTCCTTATTACTGTCAAGTCAGTGGCTGTAAAAATCGAAATTTGTCCATGAACTGTGTGACTCAGGGGTGTGTCATTTTGTGACTCAGGGGTGTGTCACTTAACATTACGTTGTCAGTCACAGAAGTGACTGCAAGAGAACCTGTGGAATATTTTTGTCCCATAAAAACATTGTGCAATGACTGACTATGTCCAGGGGGTAAAAAGGTGTGCCTTTCAATCCATGCATGCATAATACTATATGCCATATACATAAAAGCTCCTGCCTTAATCCCCATCCACACAAATGAATATGTACACCCATCCCCTAAGATGGAATTTTGCTGTTTTTTTTTTGGGCAATACAAGCACATAAATAACTTTTCATTACTTATTCTTTTATTAGCACAATTCCTGCAATTTGTCCATCAATACATTAAAAGACTACAAAAGTTTGTCGTCATGGTCCCTCTAGAAACAAAAGCGAAAAAAGCAATTCTGATTTGTAATGCACGTTTAGAATAATTTACAACAAAGAAACGATGGTCAAGTTACGGTGGGATATTGTGAGAAGGTGATTGCAGTACGAAGCAGTACTGCAAATTGGACTGTGCATAACCATCCAATGGATAGCTATTCAAATAGCAAAGCATATAACAAAAATAGATTGTAGATTCACCTAGGCAGTTTTGCTGATCAAATTTGAAATTAATTGGTCCACAGATAGTGAGAGGAAATTGAAAGGAGCAAGAGAAGGAGAAAGGTCATAAGGTCAACTGCTTCAAAAATGGTAAATACATCCAAAAGTGACCACTCATATAGCATTGTGGCTTAGTAGCAAACAGTATGTTTAGATGCAAATACACTAAGAGTCTGACCGCTGAAAGAACACCCCTCTACAAATTAGAACAGAAAATGTAACTTCAGCAAAAGAAAAGTCCCCCCACCTCCCCCTCCCCAAACAAAAATCCCACCCCCCTTCCCCCCCCCCCCCCCAAAAAAAATAATAATTGAAAGAATGGAGTTGAAATAGTGTATAGCAGAAGAGAACAAGTTTGTTCTGACAATTGTTTCCCAACCTTTTGGACTTTCCATACCATGAACTTGTTACGCTATCTCAAACCAGCTCCTAAAAATAATTCCTTGGGCATCACTTTGTAAGAGAGCACATCCTCTCTAAAATGTCTAAGAGGGTTTCCATGTACACCTGTGGTGTTTCCTGGTGACAGAGGGTTTAGACAATAGATAATTAAAGAGCTGCACTTCTGGCATGTAAAGATCTTGATCCAACTTGTGTAATATGATTATCGTATATAACTTTTGTTTGAGGCGAATTATCTGTCTTGCATAACCCCCTTCAGGCCTCGATTTTCAGAAAAATTTATGGTTGTCCTTCGAGCAACCATTTCAGTATTCCTAGTCATCCGAAAGGAAATTTGGTTGTCCGAAACATTTGGCGCACAATTACAGTACAAAACAGTAATTGTGTTAATGTATTATTTGTCTTCAAGAATAAAAAAATGATATTTCCAAGACAAAAACACTTGAAGTCTGAAATCATATCATGGAAAAAGTTGAAAGAGTTGATCAGTCAACAGCATTTCTTTAATCAGATGAAAGCAAGCTGCTTGACTGTGATTTGTTGTGAGAGAAAATGGTTGTCCATCGGACAACCAACTTTCAACATTTGGTTGTCCATACTGAATTTTAGTTGTCCCGGACAATCGGACAACCATGAAAATCGAGCCCTGCCTTTGCATACCGAATGAAAGTCATTTTGCCAAATGCGTGCAACTTACATCCAGATTTGGATACAAAACACCAGTAAGAAAGAAAGTTATGTACATTAGGTTATTAACTATTTATCATTCATAAAAAAGAATGGATAAATATTAAAAAAAAATCTTTTGGTCCAAAATTTATCCAGTCAGAAAACTGGAAAGAAATAATCCTGTCAAAAACTACTACCTTTCTTTATAAATCATTTACTTTTTTTCATGGATTGTCATTTTTCTGTTAAACTAATTACTTTCCAAAGAAAATACAATGCAAGTGATGCTCATCAGTTGAGTTTTAAACAAGCGTTAAAATACCTACTGATTTTTTTTTATTTTACAAAAAAATGCTGGAAAAAATAAAACCTGAATATGCTCTTTTAACAACAAGAGGGAAAACGTTTGCAAATGTAATGTGTAGGAGTCCAAAATTTTAAGCCAAGTACCGAGTATGAAAGTCAATAAAACACTTCACTGACATTTTCGTTCACATCTTAAGTGACTGAAGTGTAAGTCTAAGATCTACACTGAATACAGAAGAGTCTAAGTGACATCCTTTATCCATTGTAAGGCTCTGCTTTTTTAACCTTGTAATATAACTGGTCATCTATTCAAAGTGGCTGTTTTTTTTTTTTTTTTTCAAATTCACATTCTTTTCCCTGCTCTCTGAGATAACAGTAGCATCTTCCATGAATTGGTACCTGATATTCTTGTAAACACAAAAAACTAATTGTTTTCTGAGATACACTCATAATCTGATCACACCCTACTAAGGCTCACAGAGATAAAACTTGAATCGTCACTGTGACGTAAATGGTCATCCAGTGGAAACTACTGTTTTCTGGAATACACTTCGTTTCCTCACTTTGAGGTTTACCAACATAAAATTAATAACATACTTCTTGAAAAGTAACTGGCTATCTAGCTAGAAAGGTCTGTTTTCCAAAATAAACCTCGTTTCCCCCATCATGTTGTGGCTTACTGAGATGAAAGTAATACACTATTCAATTTACATAAAAAATTTAACTATTGTTTAAGATTTTCAGAGCACAAACTAAAAAAAAAACAAAAAAACACAAGATAACACAAAATATCACCGTGCGAAACAATGACACATTGAATGGCTTACAGTCAATAATTCAAGTGTAACATGAATTTCTCCATTTGTGTCTACAAAAAATATTGAGTAGCTTCAATAATGACAAATTGCTTCTTACCCCCTCCCTATGAGGAAACACGAATTCATGCTCTTATCTACACTTCTCGAGGGAGCGGGGTAAAAAATGTTTTCCATCCGACCATATTTTAGAGTCATTATGAAGGTTATGAAGGCACAGCAAAAATAGTTGCAGTTTTAAATAAAGAGGACAGTTTCCTAAATAGATACTGTTGATGTGCAAGTTGTTTTGAAAATAAAACATGTACAATTTTGACGATTATGATGATTTCAAAAGAAACGGAATGATTTCGCAGCATATTGTCAACAGTTTAAGACAAACTACCTTAACCAGCTACTTCAACTGGTTTACATGATCCATGATATGAAAGTCTTTTAAGCCAAAAATCTTGTAGAAGCTGACCAGAGTTTATCACTTGCATCAGAACACAAAGTAATAAATCTCTAGCTTTATCAGTACACTGTGCACTGTGCAAGCAAATAACGACTTGCTGTGTTTAATAAGTTGTTCCCGAGGATACACTGCTTGGTAGGATCATATGTTTGGATTGAGCACATTTGTGGCAGTACAACATAATGGGACTACAACCAAAGAATAAGAAAGTCACTGACAATCACTAAAAGGAGTTCTTACAGCTATGTGGTACTTCTCAGGATTGTAGGCTTAAAGGGTATTTTCATAGCATGTCAGCTTCCCATAATGCACCATTCTAAAAGGTGCAAATTTTCAAGTTTACTTTCTACATGGCTAACCACAACTTGATTGTGAGTTGTAACTGTGTATACAAATTTATCTGGCAAAATTTTTGTTCTATTAGAGCCCCATTACAGACAGAGCTAATTTTAGCAAAGACACCAATATTACATATTGACTTCATTGAACAGAGTCCATAACTTTTTGCCAAAAAATTGCCTTTTCAAAAAAGGTTCTCGCCTACCCCCTCACAACAATCCTGTGCATCCTCAGAGGTGTGCTTCTAAAGACTTTGCAAAGCCCATTGTAATAACAGTGAGGGAAAGCCAGACATTGCAAAGTCCACTTTAATTTAATACTAGAAGAGACAACTATTTAACAAATCCTTAAATTTCATTTACAGTCTGCAAATCCATTGTTTTCTTCATACCCAATTCTGCAGTTTTTATCTGAGTAGTCATCTACTGCTAGTTACATTTCTGTTTTCTGTATATATCTACTGGCCCAATCAGAGAAACTGGAGTAAGCTGTCGCCAAAGTGATTCTATCATAAAGATGCATATTTTTGACTTCAAAAGAAGCAAATTTTTTTGCCAACAAATATTATTCATTTTTCAACCAGGACAATTGAATAAAAGTCCCACATGGCCCAACCACGACTTTGTTCTTGGCAATGCCCTAAGTTCTTGGCAATGCCCTAAGTAAGAATTACCGTCCCCTCTCCTTCCTGCTGTTTAATTGCATATGTAATCTCTACTCTTCTTGCTATTCCACATTTTCCAATTGCTATATTTAAACGTCATGACGCTCTTAAATTAAAACAATACAAAAGGCAACACGTGAGATACAGCTGGATTCAGTAAGCAGCTTAGCCTTTGCAAAAAAATTTAATGGACACAATACTTTCCCTAGCGACCAGCTTCATAACCTGGAAAAAGTTCACAAAGAATTTTTGAGAGATGGTCATTCACAGTCATGCTGAAACCTTTACCAAGCTCGTGGCGACAGTAGGGACAGGAGTGGACGTCAGCTTTAAATGACCGCTGAAGACATGACTGAGGACAGAAGGAAACAGATAACAGAGGTTTTTAGAACATAAAATATCTTATCGCAATACATGAAATGAACAAACTCACACTGCACTAGTATGGGTTAGTTAGACTCTATTAGTTTACAAGGGTAATTTGTGGGTAAGCAGGCATTACAAAGGCACAGAATGTAGGAGACTGTAACTGACATCTCTAATCTGCATATGAATACCACCACAACGACGTTTTAACACTTTAACCTTCAAAGAAATGTCAGTGACTTTCCTCACAAAAGGGAACAGAAAAATAATGCAGTACAGAAACCTAGGAATTATATACAGTGTAATGTTGCAAGCCCAAGGACTTGAGGCATTTTAACAATTGAACTAAATTCCATGACAACCAATTTCTTCTGTTTTTCTTCCATTACGCAGAAAATTTGGTCAGCTTACCCTAAACTCTTGAGTTGCTACTCTTGGCAGGGAGTTGAACAAAAACATCAGTTTCCATAAATAACCACCTTCAGGTAAAATTGAAACCCTTGGGGAAATTTCAAAACTCTCCAAATATATGCACAAAAGTTCTATTTTGTAGTTTGCATTTTTTAATTTGGTAGTTTTGAAGTATGAAGTACTTATTTACATGTTGCTATTTAGCCTATTTTTGTCTTTTCCTTCATTCAGTCACAAGTTCTAACTTCGGTAGACCAAACCCACTTCCTGACACCTGTTCTCCAGTTGTGGCTCACTGGCTCCATTTTTAGAGTCTTTGGTATGACTTGACCTGGGAATAGAACCCAGGCCTTCTGCTTGGGACGGAGGCTGATGCTCTTACCATTAGACCAAACACACAGTCGCTTGGGAGGCGGGTGCCCTTACCGTTAGACCAAACACACAGTCATGCACAATCTGATGTGCAGGTAATTCTTCTATAGACCCTTTTACAAATAGCAATTACACATGATTGTGAGATACGGTTTTGGTACATACTGCTTTTCTCAATGGCATTTTACTGTGTCAAAAGAAGGACTCAAGACTGACAATTCTTTCCCACAATCCTGTGTAATTGCTCTTTTGTAATAGATCTGTGATGGAGGTGAAAATCTAAAATCTTATGCGTAGATTGTTGCTACCGTACGTGTGACTATAGATGAAGCAAAATGGCTGTCTGCTATGGTTTTGTGGGTGAAAGTTTGGACAAATTTCCCATTCAAGTCTCAATTTGAATGAAATATTACAGAATCTTTGTCACATCAAAAGATTAAAGTTTCATGGCAGCCATCTTGGTAAACCTTTTTTTTGTTTTTCTCAGTGGGGACCATTTAAGTCAGATGATCCTCTGTCCATGTATAAAGAAAGTCTGTGGCTCTGTGACATCATTCAGAGGTGTAACCAAAGTAATAGGTCCAATTCCTGAAACTTTGTTATCCATGCCGGATTGTCAGTTTCGGAAGGCTACCCCTAAAACTTCACACATCAGGAGGGGTCTAGGTGCAAAATGGTGCTATCTATTTTTCATTTTTAAGTATGGTCATGTCGTAAAAATTACGTTTTATGTACAAAGATTCCAAAAATGGCAAAAAATCTCTCCACCTTTGGCCATTCTAATCATGGTGATCAATGGAATACTTTTTATCTAACAAAAAGCATTTCCAGAGCATTTTTCTTAAGATTGCCAATTTCCTGAAATCAGGTCATTTCCTTAACTCTTACATCTTTGGTCACTAATGGGAGTATGGACTCACTGAGCCACAGGAGACCAAATCCAAAAACACTGAAGTCACTCAAGTCTGTTATACAGCCCAACATTTCAATTTTAAGACTATGGAACAACCATATTCCTGACTCGTAAAATGTCAAGAAAGACATTATTTGAGTGACCCTTACATTTGTTTAGCTACAACCCTGATGCGAGATGCTGGCCATTACTAGTAATATGAGAGGGTTGTCCAACCTTTTGCAGTGGTAGCCCACATGTAATGTTACAGTAGACATGGTACCTCATACTACAGATGTGCTCCTTCTTTTTTTGTGTTTTTTTGTGTCAACAAAATGCAATCATTGCTCAAAACTGGCAATGGAGAACTTGGCATATGTATTGGTCCATGTAATCTACACATGCAAAATGTTAACAAGTGAACAACAGTGCACAGGGAGAATCTCACAATTTATGCATTTTGACAAGAAGAAACATACATTATCAATTAAGACGCTGGCCAGAATCAGGCAATTTGACTAAGTCAATCACCTTCAACAATGAAACAGACATTATTATTATTTTAATCTAGGCTACTCAGATTGGAATGGTTGAATGCATGCCTTAGCCTGAAGTTGTAATTAATGAATCTGCTTACTGAAAAATCTATGCTATCGACCATTTCTGATGGGCTGGGCACAACAGTGCAAAGGGCCACAGCGCGTCCGCAGGCTGTAGGTTAGAAACCCAGTAAATATGAAGTCATCTAAAGTGGTCTCTCCAAGCCATCCCTCTAGTAATGGCCATAACATTCCTAGAATGTTACTCACCTTGCATACATTATGTTTACATGGGGTTGTGATTGGCTTATAAACTACTTCTTGGCAACAAATGCATGTAAAAGCTTCCTCAACAGCAGACAACAGTTTCTGAAAAGGAAAACGAGCCAAAAATTTGAATGAAGAGAATGAAGGGTGATGTCTAAAGACTCAAAATTTTGAACTAATGCTCCACTTGAAACTTGAATACTTTATAGTAACGCCCAAGATTATGCACTTACTTGAGAGACTATTTTTACTAAAGATTTAGAGCAAGGGTTCTAGCCAAGAAAAGTCACCAGGGTTGTTACCACACCAGGTGGTGCTACCCAGCTCTCAAAATCTCCACCTGGTACTTACCATTAATATCAGCATCACCGCCTGGCACAAATTTCTTATCCTAACCCAATAAAATTCTTAGATTTCTTTAGAATTTAGTAATAATTCCTCATTTTTTGTAAGCACTCTCTGACCTGCAAAAATTTTTTCAAAGGGGAGATGGGACAGTGACTCCTCTTAAACTGCTTCTTCAGGATGGTGATTAGAAATTACCCAGCTCTCAAAATGGTCTGGTGACAACCCTGGTAGCCACGCACTCAAGTAGTGTCTTAAGTGGGAGTATCAAGTCTTCCGTATGAGTATTAAGATTTTAAGTACTGAGCTCAGTCTGGAATATGAAAACCAATTTGTGAGGTGGAGATTTCTAAGCAAGGTTCTAGCGAGAGGATTCTGAGTGATGGTGGTAGTACTTTTTCAGAGCGGCACATAAAAACTTGTAAAGGTCATTACCATTCCCTCTCAAGCCCCATAGCTTTACGCTCCTGGTGGAGCAAGGCCTTTCTGAAACTTTTGCTGGTACTTTAAGCTAGATCTTATATTTCAGACTAAGTACTAACACTACAAGTTTGTGAAAGTCCGCTGACTAATATTCAAGTTCACAGGTTACTACAAATCTTAAAAATGCAAAAAATTGAAGTTACCTCTCCACCGCTGACAGCCTCAATGACATCATTCCATATTTTAGCATTCTCCTTGTCCTCTTTGATCTGTTTCTTAAATTCCGATGAGACTGCTTGCTTCACTTTCTTGGCAGATGGTGATCCTTTATCTGAGGGTTCTGCAGAACATACAACAATGGACCGTGGATAAGAACATGATAATGCATGCTTCGAGGCTTAACGCAAGCAATGCACACAGGCACAGCCTTATTAAGTTTGTCTAAACATAACAGATACAAAAGGTTTACACAAACTACAACGAAGAGAAAAGCTATCACAAATGATCCCCAAAATTTTATTTGCCCTCATGCAAGTAAAATTCCTTACAATTTTTTCATGATTTTGCATTACTTATTCAAAGTTGAAACTTCACTGCAACTGCCCAAATTTTCCTTCAATTACCAATGTTTTCATGCCAGAGGTCTTCCAGATTGCTGTTTCCCTTCCCGCCCACCCATTCCCCAGTGTCAATCAGTATAAACACTGAAGTTGACTAAAGCCTGCGATTGTGTGGCAATGGTCTCATGGAGTTGTTGGTCCTGAGTGGACATCAAACTGCACCCAGGTGGAGTTAGTTAGTTAGTTAGATGAGTTTTACGGCCCAGTTTCCAACCTGTTGGTTCAACCTTTTTTCCAGTTGTGACTCACTGGCCTGTTTTCCCTTCTCCATTGCTTATGTTGAGCATCCTGCACAGTAGGTTCCATTTTTACAGTCTTTGGTATGACTCGACCTGGAAAGAGAACCAGGACCTTCTGTGTGGGAGGAAGATGCTCTTACTGTTCCCAGGTTGGGTGAGGAGGTGGTATGTGTCAAGTTGCTTGTTCCCAACTATTGCCTATAAAATGCACCGAAAGACTGTTATTACTCATCCCACAGCAAAGCCCAGCAAATCCCTTCATGGTTGTCTCCTGTGGGCTGGGGGTGAAGAATATGCCCACCATATTTCCCACCTGTTGTAAGAGGTGACCTAAGGGATGGACTTAAACTGATTTTTACCTTATAACACTATATAACTCATTCATGTTGGTGTGTCATTAAATCTTATCTGACTGACTTGTTGCAGAGAGTGTGGGGCATTGGTCTTGGAAACTGTATCCTCACACCCCTGCCCCCTCCTCCACCCACCGACTTTTTACCTTTGCTTCGTTTTCTCTTCCCCTTTGTCTTTGACTTCTTCTCCTTCTCTTCATCTGACTCAGAGTTATTCTTCTCCTTTTCTTTCTCTTTTGCAGCCATTGCTTCAAGATATCCTTCTGGGTACTGAAAAACCAACCATCATGTAAAATGTTAAGGTCTTGAAAGGCAGCTGTTTTACAACACCAAACCACAATGAAAGTAGAACAAGCCTATAGACTTATTCAGGGCTATGTCCCCTGGTTGGCATTGAGCATGCACAGGAACATATGAGTGCATGTTAGGCTTTGCATGTGCAGCGATCTCGCAATTGTTCACAGAATGTAGACGAATTAGAATCCACATTTCATTTTAACAAATATGGAAGGGCACCTCATCACATCATCAACTCTGTTGTCGAGGAGTCGCAACTTCATTTGTTTGTAAACATGAATCAGTTTGTACAGCTTTATGTATTAAAAACATTGTTGAAATGCGTCATAACTTTCAAAAGAGATATGACTTGAGAATTGTATCATGATTCTCCTCACAGAAAAACCATATAGTGACAATCACATTGAAAATAGACCAGAATGCAAAAATGCATTGAGGTTTCGATGATACATATATGCTCTTTTCTATAAAATGCTACATTTCTTATTTTAACTGGTGACCCAAAGTGACCTTTGACTCCACCTGTAAGTAACATAGCTCATCCTTATACTAATTATGAAATCCATCCATGTTTCGTACCTTGAGCTATCCTAAACAACGTTTTCTGAGTTTGACCCCCTATGACCCCAAATGACCTTAGACCTCTACCAAAATCAAAAGGGTTCTTCCTTACATCATAATGCATCAACATATCAAGTTTTAAATCAATCCAGCTTCCTACCTTGACATTTTGTGTTAAAAAGGTTTTCAGGATTTGTCCCCTTCTGACCTCAAATGACCTTTGACCTCCACCAAAATAAATAGGGTTCTTCTTTACATCATAACGCATCAACATATCAAGTTAGAAATGAATCCAAATTTCCTACCATGATGTATCATGTAAACAAGGACTTCAGGGTTTGACCCCATGTGACCCCAAATGACCTTTGAACTCCACCAAAATAAATTGGCTTCTTCCTTACATCATAACGCATCAACGTATCAAGTTTGAAATTAATTCAAGTTTCCTACCATGAGATATTGTGTAAAAAATGATTTTGGGTTTTGACCCTGGGTGACCCCAAATGACCCTTGACCTCCACCAAAATTAATTGGGTTCTTCCTTACATCATAACGCATCAACATATCAAATTTAAAATTAATCAAAGTTTCCTACCATGAGATATCGTGTAAACAAGGATTTCGAGGTTTGACCCCGGGTGACCCCAAATGACCTTTGACCTGCACCAAAATCAATAGGGTTCTCCCTTCCATCATAATGCATCTACATGTAAAGTTTGAAATTAATCCAAGTTTCCTACCGTGAGATATCGTGTAAACAAGGATTTGGGGTTTTGACCCCCTGTGACCCCAGATGACCTTTGACCTCCACCAAAATATATAGGGTTCTTTCTCTCGGTATGGGGTATCTGTGTACCAAGTTTAAGAACTGTCAGATCTTTCCTTCTCAAGATATAGTGTAAACAAGCAAAGTGTCACAAACAAACACACATACCCACACACACATACCCACACACACACACGCACATACACACATACATACACACGCACGCCATCATGAATGCATAGGTTTCTCTTTTCATTGAAACCAAAAATGACTCAACTTGAATGCAAAACTGGGTGAATTGTTCCATTTCTGATTACAAATTTAGATAAGTTTGTTAACCAACACAACAATATATACCCAACTTTGATTCTGGATGGCATGAATATAGATTGCTTTTAGATAAAACCCCAATTTTCTTTTACCCTAGTTGAACCATAAATCTCCCACTTGCTTTTAGATTCATCACTTCAATATCATGCAATGCCCTTTTGGGGTGATGAACTTTCACTAACTATTTTACATTCATAAGTTCTCCTCACCGCTCTTCTCCCTCCCCCCTCTTCCCTTCGATAAGTTTCTGAACATTCATACCCTAAGCAAAAAATCAGCGTATAGACGAATCCCACAAGCGCTTGTGTATAGTGACTGTAGGCAGCCACTAGTGGGGTCCATTAGCCTTAAATTATCCCCATTTATTGTCTACATGAATTTCAAACTCTCATATTTGTGAAATTGAAGAAATCAATATACAATTTAGTGTACAACCAGCCATGACAAAGGTAAGCTGGGAAAATGAACAATTAAAGGGTGATAGACCCCAGTTATGGCTGACTGAAATTAGACCATCACTTGCTGTCTGGATTCATCTATTATCACAGCAATAGAAATTTTTACCTCTACAGTCAGGCCCAATTTTTTCACCCTCTCTTTTCCAGCTTTACTCCAAGGTGCAGCCTCAGGGTCATCACGTCTTAACAAATACCGCCATACCAAGAAGCCACTCTTACCTCGTTCTGGCCAATATTTTACCACCTACAAGAGGAACAGAGCACATCACAACAAATACTCAAAAATATGTCAAACTTATTTTTATACATTATCACTTAATATTAAAATTATTATTAAACAAGAGCCCAAGGGCACTATGGTTCCTTGCATTAAAGATGATATTGTATTAAGGTAGTCCCAAGGTAAGGCATAATTTGCACCTTTAACCCCAATGACTTTTGGCCATCACCCAAAAACATAGGGGCACATTAAATTTCAAAATCATACAAGCACTTGCCGTTTGAGAGAAATGGAACACTAAACTTTTCAAATTATCACACTGCACACTTCCATGCGACAAATACATTCATCACCTTTCACTAAAATGTCATTTACTTGAGTTTGGGGTAGTATAGGAGGTTAGTTAATTGCCTTTTTGGTCAATCTCAACAATTCAAATCCAGACCTTAAAAAGAAGTCACAAAGGTCAAATAAAGTCAAAGTAGATCAAAACTGATTTTAAATAAACACAGTCTCTTCTGCACCAAAGAAATTTAACAGTCATCTGGTCATTCCTGACCACCAAAATTTATGATGGATGACTAGAAATTATGTCATGGTTGTCCTTTAGACTACCCAATGTGTTTGCCTGAAAAGCAAAAATAAGGAAAAGCCCACAATTCTGCTGCTAAAGGCAGCCCGATAGTGATTTATTACCACCAATTTCTTCTTCACAATTTGGCTAGAAGACCAAGAAACAAACATAGCTCTGTAGAATCTAATAAATGACTTTCAACTTGACCTTTTAACCTTAAGAGGGTGTTAGAAACAGCATTGTAGTCCCTAAGGTAAAAGCAGAGGTAAAGAAGAGAAACTGCTTTCATATTTTACTATTGAAATTGGAATCTTAGCTTGCACTGTGAATAACTTTATTCAATACTGTATGTGAGGAAAAGGTTGTTTTTAATAATAATTGCATTACTGTCCTGACTGTTAACTAAACTGCTTTTAGACTGAGAGGGGGTTATAATTCTTCTTTTCTTTTATACATTGCATTTGTCTAAAGGCATTAAACTTCAGCTGGACTTTTAAACCAATTGAACAAAGACCCAAAGAGTCTTCACGTGCACTTTACTTAGACGAACACAACTTTCCATTATTTCCACTATGTTAATTGGTTATTGAGTAATTGCACCGCATACCTGGCATTGCAATAGGCCTACATATGACCTACATGTATATACTAGTCTGTCATTTAAATGTCAGTAACTCAAGTAACGAACATTGTAGGAGGGTAGTGTAATAGCCTTTTTGGTTCGTCTGATCAAGACAAATCTTGACGTCACAAAAAAGTCACAAAGGTCAAAAGGTCAAATGAGGTCAAGTGAGGTCAAGGGGGGTCATCACGTGCATTTCACTTAGACGAACACAAATCTCCATTACACCACCCCTCTAAAATGTTTCAGTGGCAAGATATCAATAAAACATTACTTTTTGACCTTTTGACCCTTTCCAATTATTTTGGTTAATGTACCAACATTTTCACCTCCTACCAATCTAACTTATCCTAAAATGATGCCACTGCTTGAACAACGGATACTGAGTTACAGCTACTAACAGAAATTCAGTTTTTGGCCTCTGGTGATCACCAGTGACCTTTGACCTCCACCAAAAACGATAGGGCACATCTACTCCACAACATCTACATACATACCAAGTTTGAAAAAAATTGATCACTCGGTTATTGAGTTATCGCACCACATACCTCGCATTCCAATCCGTCACATACACACACACACACATACACACACACACACACACATACATACGCCAAGGTGACTGCATAGGTTCCTTTGTTACACAAGGAACCAAAAATGAAATTTAACAAGTTCTTCAAGTTATCTTATAATGCAGATTTGCATGTCTAAAAAATGTACCTCATGAATATGAAACGCGAAATATCTTTATCGTGAATATTCTCAATAGCTCCAAAGACAAGCATAGGAATATGTATTAAAACCAATATGCAAAACAAACTAAATAACATGGTCTTTAGCAGTTATCTTTGATATATGTAGATTTGCATGCCTAGAAATGTACCATAGGAATATGACACTAAAATCTCTATTCTATGAACATTCAACAAACTGAAAGAAATCCATAGTATGAATATGTAATCCAATATGCTAGACCAACTAAAATTCATCCTTATGTAAATGCATACCTTGAAAATGCCATCATATCTATTCCCTTCTTCAGGTGCATACTTTGAATGTTTTCTGCCTTTGCAATTCCTAACCACTCTGACTGGTTTACCTCCTCTCCAGTCCTGAGCTTCATTTCCATTGACCTTGTCCAACGAGGCATTACAATTTCTGGCCAAGGCTCTGAAGAAGAGGAATTTATCCATACATACAAGATAACATTAAAACATGTTATTGTTAAATAGCATCAACAAAATATTCCTTTGAGATGTGACACAAACTCCACCATTTCATCATGGGATTTTTTGCATAATGTGAGGGTATGCACTTAACACCTCACAACATGTTTTAGTACTGTATATTCAAGTGTACCCAAAGTGGCAGGTGGTTTTTACAGCCATGCAGTTAGGTAAAATTTTATGGCTCAACATCTAGTCAATTTGGTTTTAGGTCAGGTCCATCACAACCTTTTTTCCCAGTTGTGGCTCACTAGCTTGATTTCCCTGTTCCAACAATTATGCTGAGTGCCAAGTACATTAGCAGTAGATTCTGTCTATAGCCTTGGCTATGACCTGAGGAAGAGTTGACATCCTGCTGCAAGACAAATGCTCTAACCTCTTGACCATGCACTGATTTGTTAACTCTTACCATACTATAGGCCACAAATGTACTTGCGAGGGCACTTCAAAATTTACATATGGAAACTAATGTGCAAAGGATGTTCTTAGCTCAAATTGCAGATTGTGGTGGTTGTAAAAGGAGGGAAATATAACTAGTACAGGGCTTTGATTAAAATCGGTTTCCCAGCCGACTTAGCCATTTGCACACGGAACCCTTGGAATGTCAACATCCACCCCTTGAATGGAACAGTTACTTGGCAAACTTTGCAACTGCTTTGTTGAAGCAAAATTGGAGAGGGTCCTAAACTTAGGCCAGCATAACGATGGCTAACACTGCAAGCAGACTAGAATTTCTCCTTACATATGTGGCTTCTTTTCCACGTCATCAGAATATTCTCCCTCTTATCATAGCTAGAGCAATCATTAAAAGCCTCATTCCCCTAGATTTAAATCATGTTGGCTTTTGTCAGTCCCGAGCCACATCAGCCCTGTTTTTACCCTTTTAATTGTTACATGTCTTCCCCAGTCTGCATTCTGGATTCAACATTGCTCATTGAATTAATGTATTTTAAAAATATAATAAAATCAGGCTTTGATGAGAAGTATTTTATGAAGATAAATGACCAGGAACATGGGAAAAGCCAGTGGAAAAAGCCAGTGTCTTATGAATTACAACCTAACATTTGGTGGCAACCAACTCAATAGCAATTTAGATCAACTTTGCTATCTTTTGAAGTGCCAGTTCAGATGGAAAAACCGTAGATTGCTCTCTGATGAAAACACCCATATTAACTTGACTCTGCCTGGAAACATACCCCCAGTTGCTCAGTTTCATTGCTTCACATGCCACTCAGTGATTCCATCAAAGGAAGGGGGGGGGGGGGGCAGAGGAAGCAAGAAGGTGTGCCTTCCCCCCAATAAGGAGGGCAAAATCCCCCACTTTTCATTTCAATAAAAAATAAAAACTGTCAGTATCCTACTGTCCTGTTTTTTTTTATTATAATTTAAGAAGAGGACACCTTTGTAGCAATGTTTGAACTTAAATAACCTTTAAAACCCTTCAGAATGCATCTTATACAGGCCTTGAAGCAAGTTTTTGAACCCCCGAACCCAACCGTGACTTTGGCCAAGGGCACCATATCTTACACCCTCACCCTTTTTGAAATTCTAGTAGAATTCCTGCCACTGCCGTTATCCACTCGACCACAGCATTAGCACATACTTTGGCCATGAAGTTACCTTAACATTTTTTTATTTCATCAACCGTTTGGAAAGACTTTCCCCATTCAATTTTAATTTTTTCTCCTAGATCACCAAATCCTAGGCATACACCAGATTTATATAGCAAGGCTATTGTTGGTAAGTTTCATGGTATTGCTAACACAGCTTTAAATGACGCAGAAAAATATACTTGTATATTTCTTAATTAATGTCATACTTACAAATTCATCTTAGTGAGTTTTTGATCACATGATTGTTCAGCCGTTCTTTTGTTACCCGACAAGTCCCGGCCTCCACTCCCGGTATACGTAAAATCATCACCATTATCCTGCAATATGATCATAAAATTTTTCTTTAAGCAATATCACCTTACAACTAGAAGGTTAACAACAAAAAATTACATTAGAATGCCCTCTTCAATGACATTTAAGAGGGCTTTATTCTTTCCAGTGCCATCTGTTGACATAACTAATGGCTGAGAAGAATAGATGTATTACACCACAAATACAAATTACTTTTTTTGTCTTTAGCTTTGGGCTTGCCTTTGATATCGTGATTTCCCTTTGACATTGGGAAACTAGTAAAACTCTCGTTTTACAAGACAAAAGTTCCCTTGGGAACAAGGTTTGACAACAAAGACTGTCACAAGAATTTGGAGGCTATTTGCAGAACAAGTCGTATTCAATTAACAAAGGTTTACTCCCAAAATAAGTTCCACATGAAGGTAAGAATGATGGTTTTTAAAAAAGACTCTGGAAATAGTCCACAAGGGCACAATGAACTGCAACCTTTTTGTAGGTGTAGGGACCTGCAAAACCACCCCCTTCCCCCAAAACAAGGAATGATCCCTCCTCCCAAAACAGGGAATGATCCTTCCCTCATTCTTCCCACCCCAAAACGAAACTCAAGAGCGTTTCTTCTCTCCCCCACGCCTCCCTGAGAATCACTTCAATGCAACTTGATTCAGTGACTTTTATTGCACAAGACCTTTAACCAAAGACTAAACATTTAACAGGACCTGAAGCAAAACAATTTAAGCCATGCTAGCCAAACAGTCATGGCATGCTATCATCCCACAAAGGTCCCATAAATGAGGCTAAATGCCCTCATTGAAAGTAAACCTGAGAAAATCTAGTGTGCTTCTTGAGGGATTTTTAAGGATGGTGAAAATTCAAATGCAGTCCAATTGTCCATATACATAAAACCTGTCTCAGACAACCAACAGAGGCAATTGTCCTCCAACCATAAAATTTGCCTACAATTGAAGACCTCTGAAGCAGTACTTTTCACAGGAACTAGAAAGCCAACAGGCTTAGTTATTCCTTGCCATATGATATATCATAGCAAACATGGAAACAAACATGACATGCATGAGATCCCACACAATTATCCTACTTAATTGAGATATCATACTAGTTAGGCCAAAACTTTTTGACCTCATGTGATCCAAAATGACCTTTCAACCCCATTTAAAACAATAGTGATCACCTCACCAACACGTCCATCAACATGAGCAATTCAAAAGCTTAGTACAGTATGAGCATGGAAGTACTACCTCCATGGTATAAGATCCCTCACAGTTATCCCCCTAAAAATATTATGTCAACAAGGTTTGATCTTTTGTCACCCCAATCTTCACAAACAAGAGGAATTTCTCACACAGGTTTAATATGCCAGAAAACTATGTTTTGTCTCATTACTTGATAAAGCGGTATTTTGAAACCATTTTAATCAAAAGTTTGGTCAATGGGGACAGCTCTCCACTCTGAAGTTTCTGTGTTCCGATGCCTCTATGTTTCGAAAAGTCGGCATTGAGGTTAGTGTTAAAACAAGCCCTCATCCAAACACTCTCCTACGTGCACTGGATCGAAGAGACATTTGAACAGGGATGTGTAACCTTGGCTATTAGTTGCAGCAAGTTTTGCTTTATGGGGGAAATGTCCCACCCATTGTCTATGGTATCCTTGCAAATTAAAAAAAGCTGATATCCCTATTAATCCATAATTTAACAAGACTTTTAATTTGCCTTTTGTCTACTTATACTGTAGGTACAGCATAACACAGAGTAAAAGTTCCTTGTTTGATACACAGTATACAACATTATGCTTGCTCTTATTACCTGAACTACTTTTAAACGATAGCAGCAATGCAAAAAAAAAATCTTAATACTTTTGAAAAGTGTCATTAAGGGTAATCTTGAAGCAATGGTTCTATGCATTATGCTCAATGATACACTTTTCTTTTCTTTTTTTTTTTGGGGGGGGGGGGGGGGGGGGATAGTGACATGGATAAAAATAAAATGTGAGACAAAACTATATGATATATGATATTTGACATAACTACAATCCTTCATACAGGGTTTACTTTTTTGGTGCATTTATCCAGATATTTGCAGAGATGAGGCAAGTAGTATGCTGAAACATTTTATGCTATCAAAAATTTAAAACAAATTCCAGAATGAAACTAAGTGATAAATAATCACTGTAGAGCATAATGAAACTGTAAAGCAGAAACACCAATCTAGATAGACACCAATGTTTAAAGTTGTGTTCAACAAAAATCCTAATACAAACATACTATTTGTTCAATTCCACCAGCTTCTATGTAAAGGACACTATTTCTGAAGGGTGTCAAGCTACAGTATTTCTAAGATGACTAGAGTTAAGAAACTTGATCAAGTGTACATTAACTTCTCCATCTCCAGACAATGGCTAGGCAACCAACTTTTATTTGTGGTCAGAAGAGACAAGATAATGTGGACAGTTATTTTATGCTTAATTTAGCAGAGGTGTGACTTTCATGGAGGTCTGACATTTTGACCACAAATAGAGTACTGAATGCCTGCAGGGAATGGTAGGAAATAGGAGTATACAAACAATGGGCTGTCATGGTTATTATGTACTGAGATAAAATAAGCTTTCTTCAGAGGGTAAGAGTCAATTAACACCACTTATATAGTAAAAAGCTTAAGTCAATTGAGCTGTATGTTTGTATGGGATAATCCTTCAGGACACTGTGGGATAAACTGGCAGTCAACTGTGAAAAATTATGCCAGATAACTGTGACCAAATGGCAAAGAATGGGTCAGTCACAATTTGATTCACTCTATTAGGCAATGACAGTTCATGTGCATTGAAGGGTATTTGATACCAAATGATCAGTATAAATTAGGTTCTTTTTTGTAAAACTAATTAACTGTGGTATATCTAATTAATCAATTCCCATTTCCAATTCATGCATGCTTGCATGCACATGTCCTCATGAGGACACTAGTAGGCACAAGGTCTGCCAAATATTAGCAATTTTAATTGAATGTTTTCTTCAGGTTTTCTTTAAGGATATTGAAAAAGTAATGTAATTAAATTATAAAAGAGATTCTTGTGCATCACACAGAGTACTCTTTGTTCAAAGTTTACACTTATGAAGTTCCAAATCAGTCATCTACTAAGTGTGCATAGAAGCATCTTCTAATATTTTCAGACTATGTCCCCAAATGACCCTCATACAGACTGTTTAAACTCACATGTTCCACACTCTGCTAGGAACTTTCATTTAACAGTGGAAATCAGTCTCATGAAAATCTATTTACTTGTGGCTGCAAAATCAGCATGCCCATGAACATTGAAGCACGTATGTCAGCCTGATGAACAGATTTTGGCTTTTAAGATTTTTATATTTTGCTCTGCCCACTTTTTCATGTATTAACACTTGGAACTTAATGTAATAACAGAGCACAATTTCACGCCAGAATCAACATACTGTACAGTAACTACCATGTGATGTGCCTTTATGTGCACCTAAGATCTTCTTCCTATGAGTTTGCTTCAGTACTTTAGAAATACTTTTTCAAAATTACCTCACTAAAAGAATTTACATAGTGAAGTTAATAAACTGTTCCAAAAAAATTATATACCTTTGCCTATTACATTACCCATGCCAAACTATTCTTACCCTTTCACCCTATCCGCTCATGGATATTAACTTCAACGGTTATATACTCTTTTGAGATGTAGTGTTTGCAAGGTTTAAATGTTTTGAACTCTGATGACCCCAAATGACCTTTGACATCCAATAACCAGAATGCAAAAATGCATTGAGGTTTCGATGATACATAAATGTTTCGTTTCAAAGAGTGCCATCATGCACCATTATCTTCTCATTCAAATGTTATACTAGCATGTTCAAAAAATAATTTTGTCATTCCAGATGACCTTTTGACCTCCATAAAAGCCATACATAGCTAGAATGACAAACAGACAGACAGACAAATGGACAAACAGCTATCTTGAAAGATCACATTTAAAAAGGTTTCCAGGCTTTGACCCCTGGAGACCCTAGATGACCTTTCATCTCTGCCAAAAACTATGGGGACCATCTTCTAACCACAATGCATCCACATACCCAAATATGAAATCTATCCAAGTTTCCTATCTTGAGAAATTGCATAAGCAGGATTTTCAGACTTGGACCAGCAGTGACCCCAGGTGACCTTTGACCTCCATCAAAAACATTATGCACCATTTCCTGACCATAACCCATTTATGTAACAAATATGGAATCTATCAAAGCTACTTAACCTGAGATATCACATAAACAAGGTTTTCAGACTTTGACCCCTGGTAACCCCAGATGACCTTTGACCTCTGCCAAAAACAATAGGGACCATTTACTGACTATAACGCATCCACATACCAAATATGAAATCCATCCAAGTTTCCTACCTTGAGATATAACCTTATCAAGGTTTTCATACTTCGACCCCTGGGGACCCCAGATGACCTTTGATCTCCACCAAAAACAATAGGGACCATCTCCTGACCATAACACATCCACATACTACATATGAAATCTATTCAAGCTTTCTTCCTTGAGATATCGTGTTAACGAGATTTTCAGGCATTGACCCCTGGTGACCCCAGATGACCTTTGAACTACCCCAAAAACAATAGGGACCATCTATTGACTATAACGCATCCACATACCAAATATGAAATCTATCCAAGCTTCCTATCTTGAGATATTGTGTTAACAAGGTTTTCAGACTTTGACCCCTGGTGACCCCAGGTGACCTTTGACCTCCACCAAAAATGATAGGGTTCTTCCTCTCAATATGGCGCATCTATGTACCAAGTTTGAAAACTGTCACACATTCCTACCTTGAGATATGGTGTTAACAAGCAGTGTCACAAACACACACACATACACACACACATGCACACACACACACATACATACACACATACACACACACGCCATCATGATTGCATTGGTTTCTCTTATCATTGAAACCAAAAACAGTAGGGGTCATCTACTCAATATGGACAATCCACTTGGTAAGTATGACAGTCCTGGCAGTTACCTTTCTTGACATATGGTGTTTACAAGTTTTTGAGTTTTTCATCTTTGATGACCCCAAATGACCTTTGACCTCCACCAAAAACAATAGTGATCATCTGCTTAATATGAGCAACCCACATGCTATGTATGAGATCCCTCACATTTACCTTTCTTGAGATACAGTGTTTACAAGGTTTTGAATTTTTTACCTCTGGTGACCCCAAATGACCTTTGACTTCCATCAAAAACAATGGGGACCATCTACTCAATATGGGCAATCAGCATGGTAAGTATGAGATCGCTCACATTTTTCCTTCTGGAGATATCGTGTTTACAAGCAGTTTCCAAGGTATTTACAATTTGACCTCTGGTGACCCCAAATGACCTTTGCCCTCTACCAAAAAAATAGGGACCATCTACTCAATGTGGACAATCTCCAGGCCAAGTTTGAGATCCCTGGGGGTTACCCTTCTTGAGATATCATGTTTACAAGCAGGCCTCACACACACACACACACACACGACATCACCATCGCATAGATTCCCTTGCCTGCCTTCGGCAAGGAATCAAAAACAGCTTGTAGCATGTGAATTATGATAATTATACAGCCACAAGTCATATCACATCACCATTTGTAATGCATTCAACTTTTTTCCAATAAATAACCAGCATTGGAAAATCAATAAAAAAATTCTATTAACATAAAAAAAAATTTGAGAAAATCAAAAGAGAGTGTACAAACACTCACTTCTATTGGAGCATTCTTTGTTTTTGTTTTGAGCGACTGAATTTTAATATTCATATTTAAAGTTTTTATTGCTTGAAGGAAAGTTTGGTCTTGAGTTAACAACTGAAAATATTTTAAACTTACATTAGACTGGCCTTATGACATACAGACCTTTAGATTGAGCATTGAGTATTTTTCAAATTTCAGATTTGACTTGGCCTTTAAACTAAGGCACAATGAAAAGCAGACAGGCTGCAGCTGCCTCAGCTAGGCTGCTGCTGCCTCAGCCATGGTATGTTCCTTCACACCTTACAAAATCAGGATTAAGCTGGTCCACTCCTTTGATAAATTACAGTAGCAAAGCATGTGACTGCAGCTGCTGCAGCTTAGTTGAGGGCGCTGCAGCTGGCTATTTTGACAAGGTGCCTTATATTCAGAGACAGTACTGAGGTAAAACCAAATCCTAACATTTTGATTCACCCAACCTTTACTGTAAATCATGTAAAATAATAAGTCTCAAGACTTTCCAACCCTAGCCTCACCTCACATTAACCTTGAGACATGATGTCAGGCATGATTTACATGTCGTGAGACATAAATGTGACACCTTACAAATCAAAAGAGGAACTAAGAGATGAACTAAGAAGCTGGAATGAAAGGTGGGCAAGCATTGAGTGTTTTCACTGACATCACAGGTCCCCTCCCACCCCTCTTTTTCTGACTCCCCGTCAAAAACTGTGGTGTATGCTAGCTATCTAAGAAGCAGCTGACAACCATCACAATAACTGTTGATTTTTGTGTGCAGCAGTGGGCGTGGCTAACCAATTGTGATGTCACATGAAAGCACCCTATAGACGAATCCGATCAGAGCTTGTAATTAGTGACTGTAGGCAGCCATTAGTGGTGTCCACCAGCCGCAAATTGTCTTTATTTATTGTCTACGTGAATTTCAAAACTTCATATTCAGTGACATTGAAGGAATCAAGATACAATTTATTGTACAACCCTCCGTGGAACAGGTAAGCAAAGAAATTGAAAGATTAAAAGGTGATAGACCCCAGTAATGGCTGACTGAAATCAGACCATCACTTGCTGCCGGATTCGTCTATAAGGGGGAAGCATGTGAAGGAATGAGGGGGATGACAAGGAGTCTTATGCAAGGATATAATATGAAAGGAAGCGACTACATAGTTGACAGATGGGACTACAAAGGCATACATCAGACATCACCATGCTCCTTGAAAAGAGGCATACATTACAACAGAAAGAGACGAAGATGCAATGGACTTGTTGATGGTGAGGTATAGTCTGTCCAGTTTGCAAAATGCACTGCATTACTTTGCATGTTGCTTTGCATGTTGCGACTCAACTTCTCTCTGCGAACCGAATTTTGAATTCTTGTAACAATTTTGAACAATGCACACTATACTACTGAACAACGTATGCTGACTTGTGGACTTTGTTTTGAAAATGCAAGCATAACGGGCGAAATTGCTTGTACTCAGTTTGCAACGATGCTCAAAAACACTTTTAAAACAAGTATCAGTCTTACTTAATACTGGGGATGGATATCATCCAATTTTCATCAGAGCTACAAACAAGTTGAGTTACACTCCCTTAGAGTCATATAATATTTCATTACCCTAAGAATATGATCTCTAAAAGTACAGAAACTATCTTTTGACTCAAATATGAGTATATCCAACAGAAAATGTCTCTTCTTCTTCTTAAAATACCATGACCCATTTTAAAATTAAATGGACTTAAAAAGAACTAAAGCAAGTACCATGTACCAAATAGAAATTTTGAAAGATTAGACTAACAAAGTTATTCTCAACTACTATTTGTATGTCCCTTGGTGTTTGTTGATTTTTTTTTTTTTTGTTTCCCTTTTTTTTTTTAATTTGGGGGGCGGGGGGCGGGGGAATTAAGTTTTGATGTCGTCTTTTAAAGTACCTGTCACTCTTAATCAGTAAATACAAGAAAAGAAATATTTTCCTTTCAGTGTTTACTTTACATATATAGAAATGTACATCAAGCTGAAAAAATCTTGTTTTGTTTAGGTTTAATCAAACTTGGAACTTTGACTTTAGGACTAAAAACATTGATATCTGCCATTCATCATACGTAAAATGTGGTCCACAATTTGAGATAGCGTAACAGTTAGTGTAGTAGACTACTCTATTTCATGATTGGCTCATGAGAACCATGAGACTATACTTTGCTCACTCAGCTGTGAACTTCACAAGGAGTAATTGCTTGATCTACTTTGAATATGCAATATTTATGTCCTGAAATATTATGACAAATATTTGGAAGAGAAATAGGACAAAATTTGTGAGATTTAGTTGTTGTATTGAAATAAGTCTAGGGTGACTGCTTTTGTCCTACTGGAAGGTGGTAGATGCACCCTGTTTAACAAGGACTGTTGTGCTGTGTTGTGTTGTGTTGTGTTGTGCTGTGCTGTGCTGTGCTGTTCTGTGCTGTGCTGCGCTGTGCTGCACTGTGCGTTGGGGGTCGTAGAATATGTCCACAGTTTGGACAGCTTGTTGTAAGAGGCAACTAAACTGGAGGACTTGAACAGTATTTGAATGGTATGACACTATATGACACTTTCATGTCGGTGTGTCATTATATCTTATCTAGCTAACTGCATTGCATTGTATTGATTGTATTTTTGTCAGGGTTAGGAATTAGGGGAGGGCTTAGCGCTGTCATTAGCTAGTTGGGAAATTGTTAAGCAGTGCCTATCACTCCACTTGTTGGTGGTCGAGTAGGTAAGAAATGTCTTAACTCTTGAACCTGCAGCATGCTTCCATCTGCAATTAACATAGCCAATAACATTAACACCATGCAACAACATAGCAACCATGTTAGTATTAATACAACTTTTAAAATTTCAAATATAGGCGAATGGGCCCCTAGGCATTTATTAGGGCAGATAAGATAATCTGGGTACAAGTTAACCTTTGAAGAATGACAGTTAGTAAGAGCTGTGTACCCCATCGTTTAGAGTCTCTTCACAGTTAACTGTTTCTTTACAAGTAAGAGCACCATACCCATAGAAACAGGGGGAGGTACAAAACTTTTTAAGAAATTTCATTATTCTGCTAATACCTGTAACCTTTTAAATGATAACTAACAAATTCCCAAGCATATAACCTCTTTGCAAGCTCTTTCAATGTCATTTATGACAGAATTACTGGTTAGTTTCAAGTTAGATAGTTAAAAGCACTTGGTCACTATCTGCAAAGCTATTTTGATACCCCAGAAAGAATAAACATTTTCTGATTCAACTAATGTTAGTCCAATAAACTTTGAACCATCTGTGAACCAACAAATGCCTTTACCTGGGGAATAAAAAATAAGAAACCAATTTTAAGTCACACAAAACCATAACATGAATCTCATCACTGGTTCTGAACAAATCTGCCAGCCTCTTCTCATTTGTTTTTAATTGAAAAACAATTTTCGGAGACTGTGTGCCATTTCTGGGCAAGACTGATAAAAAATTGAAAAGCCGAAAGGTTCCTACCTGGGAAATTAAGGCATATGAAGGGAAATTGAGGATATTGAAGGGAAATTACTCTTTATTTCACATGGAAAGATTCAAAGAATTTTGGGAAGTTTTAGTCCAACAGACAAACGTTTTTTCCAGCCTTTCTGGGGCCTAATTTATACCATTCATCTTGTATCCAGAATGTTTGTGTCAAATTGGCTGTTAGTAGGCTACAGTAGCAACTTTTGCTTGTGGGTTAATTAGGTGAGGCTTAATGGCTCATTTAAGTCAGGGCACCAAGAGCACCAAGTACATTGATTGTGAGATTTGTTAAAGTAATTTGGAGACTGCACACCAATGAAAAACTGCCTAACACGATGTTAGAAGTAAAGTATTCTTAACAAGAATGCACTTGAATATAAAAATGATGATGTCTGCCCAGAAGTTTTTATGTAATATTAACATGTAGCAAAATCCACCCAGCATCTAAAATTGCCCTAGCCAGTGATGATAGTCAAGTTATACTTTTTGTGAGGCCTACACAGGACAAAACATGTGATGCAGAGATGATCCCTCAACCTGAGGAAGAAAAGGTCAATGACTACAAGAAAGCTAATGTAAAGATGGTTCGAAGATGGTTAGTTTATGCAGATGAGGGCAGCATGCAACGTAACTACATGTCACCTCTGACCTTCTCATCAGTGAAGGCACCAGACAGGACAATTGAAAATGCTCCTTCATTTTCTCGGCCGTGAATTCCACCGACTTGTGGCCTATGTACGCCAGCCTCACTGACCTGAAGTCAGGGTAAAAATTGGAAAATAATTCTTTTTGGGGGGAGAAAGAAAAATGTGAGAAACCTGGATTGGTAATAGCTAACCTCATCATCCTCGTAACCTCCGGCCAAAACAATGGAATACGCTCCCTCCGTTTCCCGACCATGGATTCCTGCTACATGGGGGCGATGTACCCCCGCTTCACTCACCTATTGCAGAAAAGAGATTGACTTGGTTTATCCTAGCTGCTGCAGGTTCTGGTCATGTGACCATTTTGTCTTATCACATGACCCATACTTTGTGTCAGGTGACAATAAAAAACTTTTCTCCAGACATACATGCTATTCAAAATTGTTACAAAAAGGAATTGTGACACAGCATAAGGACAGTAAAATTTCCACAAGGTAAGACACATTGAGACTGACATTCTGCCCCTTTCTCTCTCTTGGATAAATGTTTTCAATGGTAACCATTTTTCTGGATAGTTTGCCTGGACATTTACAATTGGTATAACATATGGACTTTGTAAAATTTGCCTTGGAAAAGCTGCAGCCTGGCTTGGTTGCTATGAAAATAACAACTGCAGGTAGCGGTGGACATGGCGTGGCCAAGGAAGAAAGCTGTTCTTATAATTATTACAGCCCCTTATGTCACCAATAAACTCTCCTACATACTGGTACTTCATGTAAAACAACAGATATGATTTGTGCATCATTTAATTTATAAGTTTGAATGAACACATTATTCAAAAAAAAAAAGGCAGTTAATGTCTTACTGCTAGATTCTTCTTTCAAACAACCTAGAGACCATATTTTAAACTTTTTATATTATCACTATACATACATTAACTATGCTTTAATTTTACAAATTTATCTGCCTCAGAATCATTTCCCCTAAAGAAGTGCCCTCCCTACATAAAATTTTACTCCACCCCTTTAAGGCCTAAAATGAACTTGTTTACATACTCACAATGAGTCTATTATCAATACTTTTCACAAACATCTTTCTCCCATCCCCATAGGCATTACTATCTAAATTTTCAAAAGAAAAATGAAACTTCCAAAAATATGTACTTTTTGTGACAAAGTCAGTATAAAGGTATTAAAAGATGTCAAATGAATTCTACCCTTTTTGGAAAAGTACTTTAGAAATCACTTCCCACCCAAGTCGTAGGGTGCATTTCCTAATATGCACTATGACCAAGATAAGACTTACTACGTCATGAAAAAAGTGGGTAAATATTTAACATGTCTCTTATGGCAAATTTACTTACTTGCACCCTGAACTTCCACATCTGTCCTACATGTATTCCAGGAATTGAACCAAAATGATTTGGAGGTACTATTGTACAAACTTTGGTCCTACCTTGGCAAGCCATACCCTGGAAGATAAACAAAAGGGAGGAAAATTAACACCTTTGGATAAATAACCCTTTTGCTACGAAAGGGGTTCTATCCCGCCATACTGAGCTATGTATAATATTACGTATACACAGTATGCATGTACTGGTTCCGCAAAATACTACATTTTTGTATACATGCGGCCATATTTGCGCTTGCTATACTCCACAAAGATGCATGTGTGTTTAAATATCTCCTCTTCACTCCTATTTCATGTCCAGAACGGGATTACACACCACATGTTTATAATCAGATATGCCAAGAGGCAGCTGAGTGCTATGTTTTAGCAGCAAAACCAGGTGATATAGTCATCGTATATTATGGTTTTGCAGCAAAACCATGCTCAACAAAGGGGTTGAGAAGGAGCGGTTATCTGAGTTTTCACTTACTGAAGCTCGCTTGTTGAATTTAAGAGGGCTAGTTCTTTCTTTAAGGTTTGGATCCACTTGAGGGGAAACTGAAGTGGCATTTACCAAAAGCTGGGAAGGGGCAGCAGGGTTTCCTCTGGATTTCAGGACTTGGGAGGTGGTACTAGTCCATTGGATAAACCATGTCGCTTTGAAACTAACCGGGATGGTGAGGGGAGAACTATCACTTCCAAGTTGTTCAATAGATAGTTTAGTGCAAGTGGATTGTAATTTTCCGTAAGGTGGTAGCAAAAATCTTTAATAAAGCCACCTCACAAAAAGAATGCCAGGGGAAAGCCTGACCTACACTACAACAGAAAATCTTCCTCTTCCTCGGTACAGCACAGCAATCCATGTGAAATATTTACAAACTCCATTTGGGGAATGAACTTAACTATTCAAATATTGCTGAGAAGCCATCACGGACTATACACAAATCCGGACAGCAACTGATGGTCTGATTTCAGTCAGCCATAGCTGGGGTCCGTCACCTTGAAATCTTTCGATTTCCTTGGTTACCTCTATCATGGATGGTTGTACACTAATTTGTATCTTAAATTCTCCAAGTTCACACAATATGAGGGTTTGAAATTCATGTAAACAATAAATAAAGATGGTTTTCGGCTGATGGACCCCACTATAATGGCAGCCTGCAGTCACTAAAAACAAGTGCTAATCGGATTCGTCTATACTGCACGTCAGATTGTCGCTACAATATGTGTGAGTGTAGGTGTAGCAAGATGGCTGTCTGCTACGGTTTTGTGTGTGAAAGTTTGGACTTGCTCAAGTAGTTCAAATCAACAGAATTTGCAATAAACTTGAAATATTTTTGAAATAATGCAAGGTTTGCTCAAAATCACTACTTGTATTGCAGGAAATAAAACTTTTGTTCAAAATATTACAGAGTCGTTGTCAAATCATACAAATTATAGCTTCAAGGCAGGCATCTTGTGCGCCCTTTTTTCTGCGACAATCTACTAACAGGACGTACATGTTACATGCTCTGTCCATGTATATAGGAAGTTCGTAGAAGCCATATATTCATCAAGTAAGAAAAATGAATGGGCCAAGTTCAGATATGTTCATTAATTTTTTTCTTTTTTGATAAATTACCTTTCCCCAATCCCGAGAAGAAGTTGACTTTGCAGATGCCATCTTAGATTTCTTCTTACTATCTTTCAATCGCTCTCCTGCATGAACCACTTTTGATGTGTCATTTTTACAAAGTGGACAGTACCTGATTAAGAAAGAACCAATGGATAAAGATTTTACTCATATTGGTTTTGACTTCGGTGACAGCAGATGACACAACTTAGCTTTAATCACCTGCTTTCTTGCTTAGGTATCAAAATTTTTCTTGTTTTCAGGGAAAAGCAAAAAGCTGTCAAGGGACGGATTGCATTTGTGGAATCATCCTTTTTAACCCATTCCAAACATAAGGTACATTATTTTTTGGTGTAAAAATGTGTTTCTTGTTCAGCGGTAAAGTAAATAACATATTTTCCCGCTGTTAGGCTGGCTACACTGCAATTAAGGCTTAGGGTCACTTGCCAGTAATGCATGCAAATAGGGGAACTGACTACCCTACATGCCAGCATTTCCCACAATTCCATGCAGAGACAAATTATCAAACTTGCGTATCTGTTCAAGGTAGAATAGGTTGTTGCTTGTCATGAAACTAGGTTTAGAAATGATCCAGGCACACTATTAGGCCATGGCCTTTGTATTTTTTGCAAAGGCCCTTAGGCCCTCCACTTTTCACGTCCAAATCAGTGCATTGTATCCTTCTATGAAAATAAAATCAAGCATACACCAGATGAAGGGAAATCTTGTTTTGACCTTTGTGCCCTTTAAGATATACAAAGGTGCTTTTAGGATATATTAAGGTGTCCTTTAAGATATATCAAGGTTCCCTTTAAAGCAGCTCATTGAATTGGTTCAGGAAGTTCCACAAATTTTTCCAAACCTGCTCAGTTTTCTTTACATACCAATGACAAATGGTCAATCTGAGGCAATTCCCATGTCCTACATACAAATAACTGTTTTATGAGTGAGTATTTAACGGTTCAATTCAGTTTTCAAAAATTTGTGACCAGACACTTTTTCAAATTGGGCACAAACCGTTACAAGTCTGGACATTACAAAATTCAAACTTTTAGCTTTTCCGCTAACTATTGGATTTGAAACTTGACTTATTATGCTATCTATAAGCATTGTCATGTTGTGGTGACCCTTTGCCACTCTCATTAAGTTATCGATATCAACTCAATGAGCCACTTTAAGATAAATAAGTGATGGTGCCCTTATGATAACTAGTTTCCAGCCCTGATTACTAAATTTGGTTACACAGTGCTATTGAATACTTAACTTTGTAGATTTTATTGTTCAATAAGTGCATTCACTATTACTAGTGATTCCCACTATTCTTACCATTCTTCTACATCAGGTATATCTGATAATGGTGGGTCTAGGCAGTAGATGTGGTAGGCCATGTCGCATTCGTCGCACATGATTTGTTTATCTGGTTCTTCCTTTCCCCCGCACTGGTGACAAGAGCAATACTTGCATTTCCGTGTAGGTTTGTCTTTACATCGATCACATTCTGGTTGAGTTAATCCTGGTATTTGCAGGGTAAAATGGATGAAATTGTTAGTCAAATTTGTAACGATCAAAAAATTAATCGATGAGAATTAACACTTGTGATGTAGAGGATTCAGTCAACCCCCTCACCATGCATGATTTCCCTGCAAAACCATAACTTACGATTGCTATATGTATACGTATGGTCTCAAAGTCATTGCACTTATGCATCCTGGGGTAGCTTCTTATTAAACAGCAGTGTATATAATTGCGTTTTGGACACACAGTAGGACCGAAACAGATATTTATACAAATGTTCACTCTTGGTCCACAGCAAATGCAAACTTGGCTTCTCCATAGAAGAACTTAGCATTCCGGGAACATGCACATAAGTACTATGTATGCTATACATAATATAATACACAGCTAAGTATGGACTCCTCCAGTACCAAAAGGATTATTAGTGTATACTTATGCAACTTCACAAAATCTTACAGTAGGAAAATATCACTTTGCTGTGGTGGGGCAACCTAAAATATGAAGAGACAGCCACAGCCCCTTTTTTTATCCTCTTGTCCCTTGGACAACTGATATTTTCCTTATTTCAAGACCTAGAGGGGGTGGAAGAGACTTTACTGGGAGAAATGGAATTGTCTGGAAAAAGAACATTATTTGTCCTTTGTGGATCTACAAAATGGCACAATGATGGAAGAAAGCAAATATCCAGAGAAAATTTCTTTGAATTCAGGCCAAAAAAGGCAACAGAAACTTCCTGAGGGAATATACTGGTTCTATGATATTTTCATTCACACTTTGTAGCATCCTTAACTTCTATTGACCCTTACGGTCAATGGATTATGCATTTCATGAAATAAAGTCTTGGTAATGAATAAAGAGACCCATCTTGGGCTAATCCATTTTACTTCTGGTTCAATCTAAGTTTGAGTTTCAAAGGAGTTTCCCTTCTTGAGATATTGTGTGCACAAGCTAAGTGTCACAAACACAAACACACACACACACACACCCACCCACTCAGAGCATACCCGTATTCAATGCCTTACGGGGTACACGGAACTGTTCCCCGTAAGGAAATGATCGGAATTCCCCTTTAGCCGTTTATGTCACACGGCACGTGAATGCCGCGAGAGAGGGCGGGCTCTTGCATATCACGTGACAGAGCTCATTGCAGTGTCCGAATTTTCGGGTAGCTACGCCAGTTACAAGCTCTGCGTGAGCGAGGAAAGACGTGCGAGGCTTCAGCTCTCGTGAGTGGCCTGTACCCGGCAAGGTATCGTTTACAAGCTCATGCACGACCACATAGGTTTCTCTTTCATCGAAACCAATAATGCCAAGGTAAAATGTATTTTTTGCCAAAGTCAGTCCTTTTTCCTTTGGCAATTTTTTTGCAGTAGCAATATATTGTTCGCAAGGGCTGCTCTTGTAGGTTAATGATATTACTGGATGCACTCAGGATACACCCTAGTGTATCACTTATACTAACCAGTCAACCATGCATGATCCTGTAGTAATGCACAGTCAATCACCCTACAACCTTCAATTGCGTAAAAGGCAATACATGAGTTTTACTCATACATTGCATGCAATGGAAGGACACCATGCACAAATGGGCGTTAACCCTTTTGTTACTGAAGAAGGTTCATCCTGCCATACTAAGCTATATATTTGATAACACAGTATATATTTACAGGTTCTGCGACCATTAATCTGCAGCCATTAATCTACCCCATGAGGGTGCATACATGTTAAAAAAAAACTCCTCTTCAAGTCTAATCTGTGTCCAAAACACAATTACACCATGGGTTAACAATGAGCTATTCCAGTACACAGCAACGGTTTCTCAGCGAAACCATGCAATGTGAAGGGGTTAATGTTTAAGCTGTTTGAGTCTATTGTCGAGTGGTGAGCTTGCAAGAAATAAGACTACGTAATGGATGTGCAGGGCTCAATTTTTTTGGTTGTTTGACTGTCAGGGACAACCAACATTCCATAGGGACAACCAAAAGTTAAAAGTTGGTTGTCTGATGGACAACTGTTTTTCTCTCACAATGAATTAAACAGCAGCTTGCTTTTACTGCATCTGATTGAAGGAGTATTCTGCTGACTGATCAACTCTTTCAACTTTTTCCATCTTACAATATTTCAGACTTCAAGTACTTTTTTCTCTCAAAAATCACATCTTTTTATTCATCAAGACCAAAACATAAACACAATTATTGTTTTTTTAATTGTTCATAACTTGTTTTGAACAACCAAATTTTCTTGTGACAACTAAAATTACTAAAATGTTTGCCCGAAGGACATCCATAAATTTTTCTGAAAATCAAGGCCTGATATGGTTTGGTTTGGGTCATAAGTCCCAATTTCCTACCCTTCTGGTTTAATTAAGTGGTGCCCAGGACTTTATTTCCAGTTGTTGATTGCTGCACTATTTTCCGTACTTCACTGTTCATGTCAAGCAGTGTTGTAACAAGTCACGACTCGAGTCACTTCCTCTCAAAATGATAGTGACTCCATAGAATTCAGGAGTAATTTCCTCATTGAAATAGTAAAGTGACTCGAGTCAACGAGTCACTAAACAGTTTGAAAACTGGTGCCTCGCGTCACTAATCTAGTGACTCGATTACAACAATGGTTGAGCATAATGGAGTGGTAAATATTGATCTGACTCCCAGGCATATTGATTGTCACCCTAGGATATGTAAAACATTGGAGAATTGTCCAAACTGGTATAAAGAAAAGTAAGGATCCTTTTTGCTTTTCATTGACCAGTGACGAGTTTGCCCAGCATGACGACAATCATACCCGATTTAGGCATGAGAAAGCTATTAGAAATTTCGTTGGCTAAACATGCTTAAACTTTAACCTAGAGTGTTTGGAAAAGATAGAATCAAAGTCCTTAAGAGTATATTCGGTGGGTGACTAATTGCTTTTCTAAATTGTAGCTAAGGTAATTCATGCAAATAGGTACACAGAAATAACCCATTTGATAGTTTATACAAACAAAGAGGAAGGTATTTGAGAGATACAAAGTTATTTTAGTAAGGGCATCATTGCTTCTACGTGTCAAACTTTCCTATGAAGGCATTTTTCAAACTTCCTTGCTTTTAGCCTTATACCATACGTAAAATAGCCCTCACTAAAATCACCTACAACTACACAGCCTAAAATCACAATTTATGGGTGGAATGTTGAAATTTTCCTTGACATTTGCACCTATAGTTTATAGGCATTCTGAGGTTACCATAAAGGGATTTGATAGTCTTAAAGCTATTTTAGGGGTAACATTGATTTTACATGTCAAACTATAAAATGGAAGGCATTTTTCACACTTTCTTGCTACAAGCCTCATGCGACATGACATGAAAAAGTCCTGTGATAACCAACAACTGAGCAGCCTAAAATCACAATCTCTGGGTAGAATGTAGACATTTTGCTTTATGTTTGCACCAATAGTTTATAGCCACTCTGGGTTTATTGGGTTTAATTCCATTTCTTACAGGTTTTTTTTCAAAATCTTTAGAGACAATTTAAGACTTGGTAAGTTAGTTAGCAAGTTAGATGGAGTTTTATAACCCAGTTTCCAACCTACTGGTTCAAGTTGAACACACCACAGCCTTTTTTATTCCAGTTGTGGCTCACAATTTTAGACTTGGAGAAACTGTAGAGCTGTAAGTGTAAACATCAAATTACATCCCAACATCCTGCCCAGATATAAGGAGTTAAAACTGTCTACTACTGATTGGTTGAGTGAGGGCTATTCCACATAGTGAAGCATAGTGTAGCAGTTCTAATTAATCTTAAGTAGTGCCAGAATATAACTGTGTGTCTCTATTGGTTGGCACAACTGACTGTATGTTCAAGTCGTTAGAGCATCCGACTAGTTGGGAGGTTGGGAGTTCGAGTCCTGGCCGGGTCATACCAAAGACTTTAAAAACGGAACATACTGCCATTGTGCTTTGTGCTCAGCATAAGCAATGGAGTAGGGAAAACAAACCAGTAAGCCACAACTGGAAAAAGGTTGTGGCTGGCTCGACTTGAACCAATTGGTTGGAAACTAGGCCTTAAAACTCTATCTAACTAACTAACTCTGTTTGTTGGCTTAATTCTTGGATGACCAGGAGTTCAATGTATCCAAGGAGCTGTTCAGCTTGTGCATGGATTACTAGTTAACACACCTTCTTATAGCAATGATATCCAGCATGACAAGTTGAAACATGAGGATGTCCTGCGAAAGACCTGTTTGGGTTGAGGTCACAGTAGTTAATTTGAAAACATGCCATGAAGAAAAGTGACACATTTCTCTCTGTATAATGTTGGTTAACTTGTTTTAAACTGACAATATAAATAATGATTTAAAAAATAAGTACAAAGCTGGTTGAAAGGTGTAATTTTAGCATCAACTGTTTAAAATCATCTTTTTTTTCAGAATAACTGCATCACCAGGTATTGCAAGATTCATAAATATGCCCAAATTCCAGCCTTAGACAGGCTTTCTGTAGACTTGATGCATGGCTATATTAAAACGTTGAGAAAAGGTTACTGCTAGAAGAGCCAAAACTATTGATGACTTACTCTTAATTGGGGATCCTTCTTCTGAAAGATCCTTGGGATCACATGACACTTCACCATGTTTTTCAATTTTGAATATTTCATCTGTGAACCTTATTCTGCAGTCAGTTAGTGGTTCTACACCTGGAGCGAGTCTAATATTGCCAACAATCTCCTTAAATGTCCGACTGTTTTTCTAATGGGGAAAAATGCAAAGTATATGTCATCTTCATCATATTAAAAAGTAAAATGTTTTTCCTGAGCCTTGACATGAACAGTTAAATCACCTGTAAGCTTGAGGTTGTAGAATATGTCTAAGGTATTCCCTGTCTGTTATAGGATGTGCTTAAGGGTAAGATCTAAAAAATATATAAAATTTGGAAGATAACATTAAATGCCCTACCTACCTATCTGACTCTATATAACACATTTATGTTGGTGCATCCTTCAATGGCCATGGTTCGAACCTGAGCCATTAAATTAACCTTATCTATCTAACCTTAAACCCTGATGTAACTCACTAACTAATTAACTAACTAATGAATGGTTAAAACTGTAAAACCCATAACTTGAATGTGAAGAGAAAAAGAGAAAGAAAAGAGAAATTGCTTTGCAAAATTTTGAAACTTCTGCTTCAAAATTGTTGTAACACTTCAAACATCGCGGAAAATTTATCCTTTACTTTATCTTGTCAAGAACTGTTATCAATAACAACTAGATGCTCATTCAAGCATTTGGCAATAGCCCTGAAGGTTGACACTTCATAGCAGTTTATCTCAGATGATACTGAAAGGGGATCTAACCCTTCAATGCATTATGAGTAATTTGATCCCATTTGGCCAGGACTTAAATATTTTGGCCAGCACTTATTTGAACCCCTATTGAAAAAGAATGGCAATCAAAGCTGTTGTTCATTGAAGCAGCTAATAGGTGTAATGAAGCAGTGGTGGGGGGAACTATCACTAGGAACCGCATTTTTCCCCAAAAAATGCAGTAGTGATGACGCATATCTGAAAAGGTTAATATTTTGCCATGAAGGTGACATTCTTAAATTTAAGATACCTGAATACACTAATGCACAGTTGCCTGATAGCATCTCTGGGTAAATGGGACAGTCCATTTGTTCAACAGGTGAGGTAACCAGTGGCACAGTAAATTACACATACTCACATCTGGTGGAATTGACTACCTTCCCCTTAATGGGCAAGAGCAGTCATCCCAAATTGAAGTAGTGTACTAGACTGTCCAGTTTCATGATTGGCTGTTGAGAGTCATGTGACAACAATTTTTCCTTCAAATGTGAAATTCACAAAAATGTGTGTATAGCTTTTTCTTCAAAATAACTTTTGGGGGGACTGCTCTTTACCTTTAAACAGTGAAATTTTTAAAGCAAAATTCTTACCAAATTTGTCACCTCTACATCATACCAAAACCCTCTCTCTGCTGGTTCATCACAGTTATAGTTTGCCATGACAACATCACCCACAGAAATGTCATCAAAATTCAACGTCGTTCTAGCTCTTGGCCTGAGGTAGTCGCTTGAGAGTTGCACAATACCCTGTTCATCATAACTAGGAAAGGAAGAGGCAGGGAAAATGAGTTCAATGCTAAAACAGTCGGAACATACTGTAAGCAAGTCCAGTACCTTGTTAGAAATGTTAAGGGCCAAGTCATTTAACTAACTGGAAGACTATTGCCAGGTGACTTTTGTATTTCCTGTGCCCAATTGCTCATACTGGCCAGTTAGATAAATGACTCTCCCCCTTAGCACGGCAAACGAGAAAAGTTGATTTAGATTCACTTACATTCAATAGCATATAAAAAGCACAAGAAATACAGCAACACTAAGAATTTGATGAAGTTTTGCTCTGTAAAAAAGAAACTTTTTTGTACTTTTAAATATTTGAGATGCAAAATCTCACTCTTTTCTTCACCCTCTTCCTTCAGATTTCCTTCAAAAGACTCACCGACACAATGCGAGAACATTGACAATTTTCAATCAGAGATTTTGGACAGTCTCCTCATTTGTACTAAACCACCAATATGTCAAATCTAAATTATTGATACAACTGACAAGCAATAGTAAAGGACAAAACAGCTGGGTTTGCATAGCAAATTGCTACCAAAGAATTGCCAGTTGCTAATCAATTCCAATTTTGATTAGCAAAAATTGTAGTACTTGCTAATACTAATTACTCTTAGAATTCTTTTGCGATTTTTTTTGCTGATCAACTCACTACCACTATTTTGTTCCTTGAAGAGACCCTTTTCCAAACAGCTGTTACAAGAGACAGGGCTCAGTTTTCATGGTTGTCCGATTGTCCAAGACAACTAAAATTCCATGGGGACAACCAAAAGTTAAAGGTTGGTTGTCTGATGGACAACCACTTTTCTCTGTAATTAAAGAAGTATACTGCTGACTGATCAAATCTTTTAATTTTTTTCCATCTTATAATATTTCAGACTTCAAGCACAGTATTTTTATCTCTCAAACATCACATCCTTTTAGCCTTCAAAATGTAAAATACTGTAAGTGAACACAATTACTGTTATCTAATTGAGGCAAAAAATGTTTTGGACAACTAAATTTACTTGTGGACAACCAAAATTTGTGAAATGGTTGCCGGAAGGACAACCATAATTTTTTCTGAAAATCAAGGCCTGAGAGGATTGTGGGATTGAATGTTGGTATGCATTGCTTGTGCCACAGTAAAATGCCACTGACAAAAGCAACACATACCAAACCCTATCCCAAAATCCTTTGCAACAGCTACCTGGCAAAGGGTCCATAGTCTGCACTGCAACTACACCATATTTTCTAATACACTGTAGCTGGCTGATTATCTTGTAAAATGTGTCATTACAAAAGAGAAATAATTTATCATTAGTGACAACACCAGAACAATCAATTATCCAATTTCTATGAGAAGCAAAGCCTTTTTATTTTCTTTTTTACAGATGATATTTTTTCCATTTCCTCTTCAACTCAAACCATTTAATCCCTGCAAGCTTCGTCTTTCCTTTTCTTGCAAATCTATCTTCATTGTAACCCAACTCTTATATAAATAGAGTATCTCAATGTGTTTAGTCAAACTCCCACCACAAACAGCCTGGAATGCATCTCTTTGTCTCATTTACATCCAAATTCTTTGAAATGAAAATCTAGGGACTTTCCAAGGAACCCTTTTAAGACATGGAACTGAACTGTCACATGGCATCGTCAAAACAACCATGCGAATACATACTTTATAATCAAGAAAATAATATTAACATTCCCAAAATACTCAATCATTCTGGAAGCTACAAAGCAACTGATGTCTACAAATTTTACTGCACGCACCCTTTCTGTGAAAACAAGATAACTATTTTTGTACTGTACTGCAAACATTTTCACATGGAGTCCAAGAATTTGTGTCGACTTTAAAATTCCAACAGACAAACTGTTAAGCTCATACCTGTTGCCAGGGTAACAAACTCTGAAAGGAGGGGGACATCCCCTCCCCTTAAAGAATTTTTTAATCTTTGAAGGAACGTAGATGCAAAACTATGTGATTTTGCACGTGATTGGTTGTGAAGGTTTTGTTGTTAGAGGACCTTTTTTTTTTGGGGGGGGGGGTGGAGGGTGGGGGTAACATTTTTCTATTCTTCAGTGCAAACCTTTCCATTTGCAAAACTGCCCTCACTCAATACTTTTAAATTTTTTTTAACCAAGGAAATGACACTAACATCATTTGACAATAGCGGATTTGAAAGAACAACAAGCACAAACAGGCCTCAAGTTTTATATTTTGCAGGTGTGCTACAAATCACACTCCTTGGAAAACTATGGAGTTTAGCAGGTGTGCTGTTTCATTAAACTTAATAGAAATATATGGGATCCTATTCCTCATCCAATTGTGCAAAATGTCACACTCCTCAAGATGACCTGAGGCCAGTGGTGGTGTGCAATCAGAATCGCATGCCTGAAAATTCATAGCATTCACAAATACCAGAGCTGCCAACATTGAGATCTTGAAATCAGGAAGATTTACCTCATAAATCAGGAAGATTTCAGGGATTTGTGTGTATTTCAATGGGGGAAATTCTGTTCTCAATCAGGAAGATTTTATATTTAGCATATTTAGAGGTGAAATTTTCAGGAAGTCTTCTGCAGAATCAGGAAGACTTGGCAGCTCTGAAATACATCTCGAATGATGAATACTCACTCTTCAAATTTTACGTGGTACACTAAACCGTCTCCTTTATTATTTGCACTTTCAGATTCTGAATGGTTCATAGCTGCCGGTTCCCCTGTTTTTGATGTTGTTGTGTTGTCATGGTTACTGGCCATTTTAGAGTGTAATATATCATCTTTTACATTTTCTGTTTTCTCTCTATCAGTATTATTCCCCTCTTTGTCTTCGGTCCTCTCCTGGTTATTGTTTATTTCCTCTTTATCCGTCACCTTAACAATTTCAGCTTCAAACCAAGCCCCTACACTTAAATCCATAGCGTCAATGATGTCCCCCACCTTTGGATCCAAGAAACAAAAAAAATGCTAATAATTCACCTGTGAAAGTTTTATCAAAAGATTATTTAAAATTGACAAAAAAAAAAAAAAACAAATATTCAGATTCAACAAATCCTTCATGCAATCATTATGCCTTAACTTTCTAATTTCCAAATCAACTCCAAAGGGTACCCTCTAGCAGGGTTGGAAATACAGTAGTTTATTTCTCAGGAAGGGAGAATAAACTCCCACAGTTCTTAGAGTGTTTTCTTGTACAAAAAGATGAAATTTCCCTCTAAATGACAAAACTGCTTGAGAAGGAGCCTCCCAGCTTTCCGTTTTTTTGCACTCAATCCTTCTAGGAATTTTTAAGGTGTTTTTTTTTGGAAATGATTTCAAATTGTGTAAACAAAGCACTTGCTAAAACATACATCTCATTCTGCAGGTGTTAAAAATGAGGTCTACATACAAACCAGTAATAATTTAGAGGTTCAAGCCTACAAAATATTCAGACCACAATGCATCACAATTCTTTACACTATTAAATAATTTGTTTCGGAATAAAACATTAAATCAGCAAACCATTTGCTAATAGTTCCAAAAACAAAAAGTTAGTTTGATGAGATGAGTTAGTTAGATGGAGTTCAATGGCACAGTTTCTAACCAATTGGTTAAAAAGTTGCGCCGACCATGGTCTTTTTGTCAGTTTCAGCTCATTGGCTTGATTTCTTTCCTACATTGCTTTAATATGCTGAGCAACAAGCTCAATGGAAGTCGGTCCCATTCTCTTAGTCTTCGGGATGACCCCGCCTGGACTCTCAACTTCAAACATCCTGACTGCAAGTCAGATGCTCTAACCACTTGAAGATGCAGCTGGTGAGATGAGACTGACGCATCAACAAAAATGTGTTATAAAGAGTCAATGTCAAATAGATCAAACTGTAAAGGCTGATTACAGTTTCAAATAAAGCACAAGTTTGTTTTCAATTTCACAGTTAGTTCTTTGCCTCTAACAGCAGGTGGGAAATACCATGGGCACATTCAACAACCCCCACGGGGGGAGGGGGGGGGGGAAATACAATGAGACAAAAAGAAAGTGAAGGATGTGGTTATGAAGAGAGAGAGAGCAGAGGATGATACGTACATACAACAGGGATAAGCCTGGGACTTCTAAAATAAAGACCAGATTGAGAGGTAGGCACCTGGACTGGGGGGGAGGCCTGTTTAAGGGCCCTGGTAGCATTGATGTCATTATAATACAGGCTTCTGATTGGATAGATACTCCCAAGACCTGTTTGTACAATTTTAATAGCTGTGCTTTATTAAGACATTTATGACAGACACTTTTCAGATCTTAGGCATGAAAAAGAAAAATGAATAAAAATAAATTGAGACCAAGAAAAAACAAAAAAGAGGAAAACTTGTTAGAAAGAGGAAGTACCTCATTCACCCCAATACAAATAAAAATGGCTGACCTTGTATAAACCTTGTAAACTGCTCGTCGAAGGTTCTGGTTCATCTTCCTTGACTGCAGATGAGGATGATGTTGAAGACGAAGTAGGAGGCTGCTCTGTGTCACTGCCATCTGATGCTATCCCACTGTCTGCCTTGCCTACAAAAGTACATGCCAAAAAATGCCAAACTATTTCTTCGAAAGAGACAAAAATACTGTAGCAGTACTTAACCTGCAACAGAGTATAAAGCTTTGACATGAAATTGTTTTGTTTTCTGCACATGCACAGAAAACCACAGTACACTTCTACCAAACCTATTTTAAACCCTTTTTCCGACTAAAAATGTGACATTTTTGGACTCATTGCTCAGAAAAAGTGCAGGATGGTAATACTTTCGAATTGAGTCTATTTAATGAACTGTTAAGGTCAGTGCATATCACATTAGGATTTCAAGCCCTTACAGTATTAATCCAACCCAGTTGTAAGTGATGTGTTCGGTGCTGAATGTAAGTAGTGAATGAATGCAGAAAGAGACGTAAACTGGAAATATTTACAGGCACAATTTACGCGAAGCGCCATTTCTGACTATTCATCCAGGGATACATGAGTCAGTACCTCAAAATACTTAACGAAAGTAGAAGTTCATATTGTTCCTCCTAAATCATATAAAGAATATTTCACAGCTTCAACATCTCTTATAAATAAAATAAAAATTAAGTTTGCTGTATAAAACATTGGAGTAAGGATAAAATGCTTTGATGAGCAGTGTTGATCTTGCTGATGTGAAAAGTACATATGAGAATCAAATCGAATTGAAAAGAAAATTAAAAGCACACACTTACTAAAGGGATGTTAATGCTATGCTTTACACTACTGTAAAGCACGAAAATAGCATGGAATAGTAATAGCTAAGAAATTTACATCTCAAAATTACAAACATCATTACCGAATTTGTTTGGAACATTGCATCCCGACAAATGAAAAAATTTTTAAAACATACAGTAAAGAACTGTAACGATGTACTTACTGTACACTGTAGTTGACTGCAGATTGTTACCGAATGAGTGTTTTGTTGCCAATGTGACCACTTCATGATGTCAGCCATACAGTTAGTGGGGCATTTATGAGTATTAATCATCTTAAATTTATTGTCACATGCAATTCCAAACCCTCACATTCCACAAAACTTTCTGCTTTGTAAGTCAATGAGCTCAGATGATCACCCCATATTAGCATGCACATGTAACTTGACTTAAAAATGGTCCTGAAAAAGAATAGGCTTACCTCCCAGGATCAATGAGAAAAATTGTTGAAATTCTCTCAAAAGCCTCCAGAAAGAGGCAAAAAACCTGCCTTGCTTGAAGCCAGATGGGAAGAGGAAAAGGCTGCCCTGTACATATGGGATTTCCCTTCCCAAGTGCCCCAAGGACTTATGTCAGATGGGCTTTCAGGTAAGTTTAGAAATGATGTGTAAATAGGAGGTGATGAGAAACAAAATAGATTCAGTGGTTTTAGAAGAGGTTCATACTGTACAATCACAGGCCTTGAATTTTGAGGCATGATAGGGCAATTGTACACCATCAATTGCCTCAAATCACTGTGAGGAGTGTGATTTTTTGCACACTGAGATGAAGATGGCAGCTCATACAAATCTATTAAAGTTAAATAAAACAGCACACCTACCACACTCCTTGGTTTCCTGAGGAGTGTGATTTGTAGCACATCCGGAAAATCTACAACTCAAGGCCTGAATCATCAATGATACAGTAACATGAGAATCAGAAAGGTGGCCCCAATTATATGGCTGACTGTTGACTAAATTGAACCATTACTTAGCTCTTTGGATTCATCCATTTGAGAGAGTGCAAACAATAGAATAAGAATTCTTAACTTCAAACTTCCCTTGGAAACCCCCAGTGGTTGCTGAACCTGCCCATGACAGTACAGATAGCAACTCTACCTTCAGAATTGTCTGGAAACCTTTTCAGCAGCTTAGATCCAGCCATCCATTGGTTTTTACTGAATCATGACCATGTCAGATCAAGCTGATGGAAGCTTTGGCTAAAATTTCGAACTAGACCTTTTACACTTTTAGCCATGACTGCATAAATAAAGGCTGGGCACTTTTCCAAAGTTATTGGCCTACTTTGAGCACAATGTATTTCTGGACCAAAGATACTGTATTAAAGACAAAGTAATGATACCTTTTTTGGAATGGATGACCAGGTATAACCTTCATTCAATCCTTTCACAGAAAAATAATATGCAAAAGGGACTTCCCAACTTTGGAAATTTCACAATAGTTCTTTGTATGCAAGTGTCTTTGTGAGACGGCGTGTTCCACATTGAAAGCAAAAGCGATGCCACTTTTAAAGCAGCCAATTAAATTGAAGGGATTATTTTGGGGAGGCAAAGTTTGAAATATACTCAGAAACAGACTAACAAGTAATACTTTCCCAGTAGTTTCTTTTGTTCCCTTTTTGGAAAAACCCTTCAAGAACATAGAAATGACCTTAGATCAGAAAACATTAATTCATTAACCATTATGTAACCTTTTACGACCTTCCGTCATTTTTTTTTTTTTTTTTTACTTGCGACAGCATCCCTCTTTGTGGTAAAAAAGTTTCACAGCTACAGTAGTGTAATGCACTGTATGCTAAATTTTTGAAATTATATAATGCAATAATTTTTTCCTTTTTTTGGGGGAAGGGGGGGATAGGAGGAGGGCTGACCAATGAAGCAAACTTGCACATCTATCCAGAAACCAGACATAATTTTCCAGGCCTTGAGTTTTAGATTTACCAGGTGTGCTACCAATCACACTCCTTAGAAAAGTATAAAGTGTGGTAGGTGTGCTGTTTAATGTAAATATATTAAATTTATATGAGCTCCCATCTCAATCTAGGTGCACCATAAATCACACTCCTCACAGTGATTTGAGGAGAGTGAGTTGCACTAGCATACCTCAAAATTCAAGGCCTGGAATTTTCAAATTTACTAAATAGTTTTTTGATGTTTACCTCCTGTTTCAGAAGTTTTCTGTTCCGGTGCCAGATTTTTCCTCACCATAAGTTGGATGATGTTATTTAACCCAACATCGTAGTCGAAGAGCGTGTGTCCATTGACAAGCTGAGGAAAAAATGCCAAATCTGCTAAAGCCTTGTTCAAAGTTTCTTCAGTTTTTCACACCCTAAATTCTACATCATGGTTGTACATTGACTTCAAACTACTGTAGGCCAAAATGATTTGTGATCACAGTCTTACGTTGTGATTAGTCACAGTGTTGTGGAGGGTGTCTTGTTTGTGTAGAATTTGTTACCCTACAAATATTCAGAAATGAATGTTTCTTCTAGCATGAGAGACGTCTTCAATGTTTCTATATCCTGGTAAACACTGAGTTCAGAAGGGAAAAACTAACATACAGGTATTTCCATAAACTAGGGGTCCAATAGTGTGACATGAGGTCAAAATTTAGAAAACATTTCAACTGGTTGAAATTTACACTCTATGTAGAGTTATAGTCAGCAGTTATAAAAAATACAAATATTTTTACAAACAACATTATGTATGTGTGATGAGACTCATTCAAACAAATGACGCCATCAAATTTACCAACATAACGGGGGACACCATAGCAGTCTTTAATCCCCTCTTAAAAGAATGAAGAAAATCCCAGATGGTTGAAAATCCATAGTTGGGTGTGATTTAGGATCCTTTCTTGAAAAATATGGAAGGAGTTTGAAATAATTCTCTAACACTTAAAAAAATTGAGAGTCATTTTTGTCAACACTTTCAGGTGTCAAAAAGTCTACACTTTTGCATATTTTGGACAATTTTGACTATTTTTACCCAGTAAAGGATATTCAAGTATACAAATTTTCCTCTTCGTGGCCTGTAGGCTGTTAGACTTGTCATTTGGTATCTTATTTTTTTATCATTCTTTGGAAATATGTGATATTTGAAAGATATTTCACTCGTATTTGAACCAAGTTTAGTATGGTTTGGCAGTATGTGTAAAACTGATATTAAGAAACTACAATCTATTATAAGAACTGCTGAGGGCATCATTGGTATGAGCCTGCCATCCCTTTATTCTCTGTACCAAGAATGGACTCTGAAACGCATTCCAAACATTGTGAAAGATTCTTCTCATCCAGCTATTGATTATTTTGAGTTATTGCCTTCTGGGAAAAAATTCTATGTTTTATAGGCTCCAAGAGGTTGACCGACAGTTTTTATCCTTCTGCCATTAAGATATTTAATAGTCATCATAGCCGTTGATTCATTTTATGTTTTAAGTTGGCAACTTTCTGTTTTCTTTGCCCGTTGTACCCGTTTTAGGTCTAAGTCATTGTTTTATTGTTTGCATCTGTCTTATGAGCTCTTGTTTTCAACTCATTTCCATTGTATTTTTACGATTGGCTGAATAAATATCTATCTCATCTTATCTTATTTAATCTTATCTTATCAAGGTAATGAATGGGGACACCAAGATTTTGTGTCCCCATTACTCTAAACATAAAATGTGCTAATTTTTAAAGGTTAAGCTGACCTAGAAATAGTCAAATACAATATAAACCACTGTTTGCAATAGTAACATGCAGGAAGATGTCTCTGTTTTGGTAAATTTTTGTTTCTCATTACAGGCTTGGGGCGATTACATCTCAATGTAATCGATTACGATTGCGATTACTTCATATTTTACGATTGCGATTATGATTACGATTACAGCTAAAATTGAAAGTAATTGATTATGATTGCGATTACATTGCAATGTAATCATGATTGCAATCGTGATTACATTTTCTTTCCACATAAACAATGTAGTAGGCAAAACAATCCAGTGCCCACAACTGGAAAAAAGGTCATGGGCATTGCTCTAGATAAGCCCGGACAGAACCAAGTCCTCCCAAAGTAGAGATTATTGAACCCATGCACTTCTCACTCATTTTAAGCTGGAACATCCAAGAAAGAAGGACAATTAAGTTTTGTCATTCCAACAGAAGAACCAAGCACTGAAAAAAATTGTTTAGTAACTTTACTTCTTTGTTGAATATAACTTTAATGTAATCAGAAATGAAACCCTGATTGCGATTACTTTGCCATTGTAATCGATTACGATTGCAATTACTTTGCCATTTTCACAAAAGTAATCGTTTGCGATTACAACTAATTAAAAATGTGTAATCGATTGCAATCGATTACGATTACCCCAAGCCTGTCTCATTACCAACATAACTATGATGGCAGGGGGCACCAAAGATTCAAATGTTCATCAAAATAAAATACTTGGTTCAAGAGTCATGGAATTAAGTTTTCTGTTAACCCTCTGGGACTATTTTTTCATGTAACTTAATTGACCTCAAAAGTCAAAATTTAATGATTTGTGTAAATGGTAGAGCAACAAAATTTACCAACATAACTCTCTGAGGGGACACCAAAATACTGCAGATTATTAAAAATGACGTAAAAGATACTTCTTTTGATTTTTTCTTTAGAAGTGTGCTACTTTCTGAAAGAGTTTGAACCAAATCTTACATCAGGAAATTTTCTGCCACCTGAGAAAGATCACATTGGGTCAATAATGAAAAGGACATTAGAAAACCAACATAACTAGGGGGACACCAAAGAGTTATGTTGGTCATGGCATTTTCTATCATCTTGCTTGGAAAGTTGGGTGAAGCTGTAATAATGATATTTGGAAAGAATAATTATTAGTGATATCCTTACTATGGTAAATGAGCAAAACAATGCTGAGTTTAGGATAAATATGCTTTACAGATGAATCAAATTTGTATGTCCATATGTCACAGCGGAAATTGGACACATCTCAAAGGAAATTATAAAATTACCCTTGTTGCATAAACAAAACCCTTTCAAAAACCCCTTAGAACCATTTGGAACCCTTTGAAACCCTTTAAATAATGGAATTTGGACCCAGGGTCTCAAAGGGAATTTTCTGCTGGGGGTAAAAAGACTTGAGGGTGCCACTACTTTGAATATGACTGTTGGATGTTGAGATATATGTACAGTAAAACCCAACCAAGGAACACATATTACATGTACTGTACAGTACATGCAGTATCCTCATAAAGGAACCATGGCCAAACAGAAGATGAATTTACTGTAAGTCCCTTAAAGGCCCAATTCTCAGGGCTCGATTTTCGTGGTTGTCTGATTGTCTGGGACAACCAAAAGTTGGAAGTTGGTTGTCCGATGGAAAACCTTTTTTCTATCACGAGGAATTATACTCAAGCAGCTTGCTTATATCTGATTGAAGAAGTAGGCTATATATGCTGACTGATCAACTCTTTCCAACTTTTTCCATCACACAGTTTCAGACTTTACATGTTTTTGTCTGGCAAAAATCAAATCTTTTTATTCTTCGAGACCATGAACTATACGTAAACACAATTACTGTTTTGTACTGTAATTGTGGGCAAAATGTTTTGGACAACGAAATTTTCTTTAGGACAACTAAAAAAAATGAACTGGTTGCCCGAAGGACAACCATTAATTTTTCTGAAAATCCAGGCCTGCAGTTGTCTCACCCCAAACAGTACCAATTCTCCTAAACTTCTTACTTAAGCCCCTCCCACAATTTTCTGAAATTCATCTTCATCTAGACACAATCTCAGTTTACAGTACTGCTCCAGGGTGAGTATAGAAAAAGGTCAATGTGTACCGGAAAATATTGAACCAATAGGATGGAAACTGGGCCGTAAAACTCTATCTAACTGTAATTGTAACTTCCCCATCCACATCAGATGTTGTATTGAAAACACTTCTGCAAGGAAGAACTTACAGTATTTTAAAACCTAGCAAAAAGAAATGAAAAAACATACAGTATTGCATATTTTGGATGTTCTTAAAATAACATGTTAGAACTTAACTTACAGTAGAACTAAACACTAATATTTAAAATGTGATTATGTGCATAGATTTTAATGAAATAAATTCTCCAAGTCTGGTTTATTCCATACTACAGTACTTTATGAGAAATGCCTGAAGTTTTTCAGGAGATCTCAATGTGACCAACTTGCATAAAGGGCTTATCCACAATATTAGGAAAATATTCAGCATGTGTTTTTTTGCTTTGATGATATTTTGAAAGATGTCAGTATGGTTTGAAGATTTTATAGTTCTTCATACTTGCAAGGTTACAAAAAGACAATTTTATGAATGTCCAACTTATACAACTTTAGGCTGTTTTGGGGATAATTTCAGCCTACTTTTGACCCATTTTTCAACTTCCACAATACTGTAAGTGTCACATTAGATGCATGTGGAGTAAGTTTATGATGAATGACTGTAAAGCCCTTGCAGATGTTAAGTATGCAAATTTTAGTTCATCTTCATTCATAAATTATATTGCACAAAGTTTATAAATCAATATTTTGAGGTGCCCACCTGCTGCAAAATTTAATTAGCAGTTTATAGACTAAAATTTTGAGATTTGTTTGTCCTCTGGATGTTGAATCTAAACAGTAGATGGTTAAAAAGTAAGAAAAACATTCAAGATATTAAATCTTGGTGTAATGTAACACTTAACCTTGATCATTAGAAGTACAGTACCACAAATGAAATAAGCCAGAAGGAAATGCATACTAGCTGATTTCAGAGGACATGGTGCTATATTGGTTCAGTAACATGTCCGTCCCCTAGAGGTAATGGTTACATTGGTAAGTGGTAACTATCATGTTAATGGTCTACAGGACACAAATTTCCAGATAATTTGATGAAATTGTACATCTGTTTGCAGAATTGCCACTGGTTTGTGTGCTCCCCTTTTTTTCTCATAACAAGCCTCAAAGGTGACGTCCATCCAACATAAGGTATTAAATGTATTAACCTTGTTCCAGTATTTAATAAATGTAGAAACCCAAGAGATTTGGTTATTGTTGAATGTTACACATATCATTAGTTTCAGGGAATAATTTATCCGGTATCAAATTGCAAAATGACAGATTTGTGACACACATAAAAACAGGTGTAGCAAAATTTGCGATACAATTTTCGAGCAAAAGTTCCGGTACTCGGTGAATTGAAATGACAACGAAAAGGGGAATACTACTCCACACAGGTCCACATCTGTTCATTTAACTACTTGTCAAGCAACGAAACACTGCAAAAAACAGCAAGAAAAGTATCCAGACACTTGAGTATGTTCAAAACAGCAAGGTAATTATGCCTATTCACGAAACTTTTACGTGCACCTATTGGCGGCTAGTTACATTGTCGATGGAGAGTCCTTAATGTATGCAGCTGTGTTTTCTAGGCACTCTGTAATCGCTACTGTTATAATAGCTCAGAGACTTGCCATAGGGATCAAACTTCTTCCACAGAAACACAAGGCTAGCCTAGGCTCTACACATCTACATATACAAACACCTTAGGATAGAGCAAGGTCTGGCACAAATAACTCTGAAGAAAAAGCATCGTAGGGCAAAATTGCAGGGGTTTACCTTGCGAAAATAGTATGAAGGGCTTATAGTAAGAGTATTTTGCACATGCCTCATAATTATTTTATGACATGTGTGAAAACTTGATTATATTGGACATCTTTCAAATTGACATTGTTCTGACTACCCTGAATGAAGCTGTAGCAATATGAGAAGTTTGAGAACACTTTAAGAAATGGATCACAAGCTAGAAATTTAGGAAAAGTCCCAGGAAACTGCTTATTATCATGGTGGAAGAAAAACAATACAAGTAACTGACTGTCTTCTGGCCCTGTCCCAGTTTGTTAACAGTACATCAAGTTTGTTGACTGAATGTTTTTGACACACTTTCTGGAGGACCTTACACTGTACAGCAAAGCAAGGAGCTGATTCAGTCTGATGTGGAATTTAAGTCAGTGCCTTGTTTCTGCAGATCCTTAAAGAACTAATATTGCAGACAGGACTTTTCGTGGGACAATGCAGTCACATTAAGTTAATGTTTAGGTTTAGTTTCAGCACATAACTTAACACACCATCATAGGAGGGAATACTTCTGGGCATGAATCAGAGTACTGCATAAAAGAAGAAAAGTACTGTATGACAGTGAAAACTGCTACACAAAATGGAACTTGTATCGCAAAAATGCTATGCAAAATTTCTGTACTACATTATTCCCTGAGTTTACACTTCAAGAAAGATCAAACTTGTGTTACAATGCACTCCAGAGTTTTAAGTGCTTAAATTTCTTGAAAATAGATTTGGTTACCTAAACAGGGATGGACATGTCTGTCCCCATTACCAACATGTTGATACAGTACATCTCCTCACTAGTCCATATGTTACTACTCATAATGTTACAGTATTTCAGTGAATTATAGCAAATACTTGATGTTTATTTACCCATATTTTCCACTTTAAAGATTTCTGTAGCATAGAGTTAACACATGTCCATTCCCATTATGTACGTAACCAATTACTGTACATTTATCCCTTAAAAAGTGATGACAAGAGAAAAGATCTTCCAACTCTTGGGAAAAAAATAAGACAATCAATCACACAAAATAACACAACAAAAATTAGTTTTTAGAAGAAGTACTTACAGTTTGCACCATCTTTGTAATGCTTTTATAAATACCTTTTTGTTGATAAGCTTACATACTGTAAATGAAACGCAGTGAAATGCTAGATAAATTAACACATCGATGGAAGTGTTATACCCTAACTTTATGATGATAGAGTCAAAAACAACAAGCCATCATTCTCAAGGTACTTCTCTCATAAATAAAACTAGTACAAACAGTACTGTAAACCGTTTCGTGATCACAAATATTTCTTTGCTGACAAAAATGTTTCCTTCTGTGGTATTTCACACAAAACTCAAAATGGGGGAAAGGGACTTATTGCTGCCAAAAACTAATTCCAAATTGATGATGCCCTTAACCAAAGTTACACTTGGGTTCAGGGGGGGGGGGGGGGCAAAAGTTTGCTTCAATGTCTCTATACCATGCAATCTAAGGGAACTTAAAGGTTATTTATTAAGTTTCAAACATTTCTGCAAAGGTTGCTTCCTAGTAGATAAGAAACCAAGATACCGACCCTAATCCAGCAGGGTCCGTGATTTTTTTTTATTTTTGCAAGAAAAATTTTGTGTTGAAGAAGTGATTTCAATCAAATGGATCCATTTATATCAAATCAATTGAAATCATATTTTTTAATTAAAATCATGATTTTAATAGCATGATTTAAATCAAGCAACCCAGTTCCCTGCTATAGTACAATTTGAAAGTTGGAAAAACCAAATTTCCCATCTTTTAAATTCTGTGGTAGAAATACTGTATAGTGTAAAGTTTTGTAAACTGTCCCATTTTGCCAGAATTTGTTGTATCAAGTAGTTTTGTGTGCCTATGACTGTATGAAGAAAGCCTCTACTGTAATTTCAGTTTAAAAATACAGACATTTATACTTTGCTTCCCATTGACAAATGTAAAGTTTGCATTAACTGTCAGCACAATAGCCTTACATTCTTAGTAAGATTGTTTTTAGATTTAGTACTAGGGGCCCATTTTTACTAACGTTTAGGGATCATGGCTAACACCAAAATCCATCGCTAAATCTTACATTGATTGCAATTATTCTCAAGTAGTGAAATTGGTCATAGAACTCATTCAAACAATTGCTCCGGAACTCTAAACTCAGTTCAAACATGTTCACTGGAAAACAAGAGCATGAACTGTACACAGCAGTACTTAATGATCCTTTCTAACAGAAAGTTGTTTAAATATTGACACATACATACATTACATACAATACATGCAGTTGCTTACTGTACAGTAGATGAGATTTATAAATGACACACAAACTCAAATGTGTTTTATCCCAGGGTAGTGTCAACTTAGTAAAGTTTAAATGTATGTTTCAAATACAGTACACTTCAAGTCTGGTTTCAAATACAGTTCAAATAGAGTACGGTAAAAATCTTTCCCGTCAGTCCCTTTTTAGCTAGGACAGGCGGGAAAAACTGTGCTGGCATACGTATTCTACAATCCAAAGCCTGCAGGATCATGAATAAATGTATGGAAGGTTATATTTGCAGGATTGAAAGCAAACAAGGTTCCCTTGAATAAATTGACATTTAACCCATACAACTTACCACTTTCAAATTAAGAAATACTGTATGGTATAAAACCTACATAAGTTTGACGATAAATTCTTCCTCGACCACAGAAGGACCAAATTATGCAATGTTTCCCAAGCGAATGCAAGTTAATTCTCTTAGCAAAGAACACCAAATTGTAGTAAATTTGTCCACAAAACACAAAGACCATTTTCTGAGAGAGTTTATATGTAGTTTAAAGCAAAGCTCAAACCATGAGTGATTCATCGTTTGAACTCAAGCCAAGATGAACAATTCTGGCTTTTCATACTAGCTTGGGATGCAGCTTGAAAACTGTTTCTAATGAAAGATGCAGGATGCTTGGCTGGAAATAAGTCCTGCATTATTGTTTATTCAAATTTATGTTCTCTTTCAAGTGACTTGCTGGAATGATCTATTGTTTTCAACTGTGAAGATGCTATTCTTTAACAGGTTTCCTAGTGATGTGAGATTGTACAAACCTCTTCCTTGAAATTAACACATGCAAAGAATTTCAGACAATTTGATATGGACATATTGATCCATACAGTACATGGCAGTATGTAGCTAGTACATGTGTTCAGTATGTCTTCTGCAGAAGAACTTTCATCCCGTCTCTTACGACTCGGACTGCATGATCAAATAGTTAGAGCATCCAACGTTCAATCCGGGATCTGGAGTTTGACTACTTCGTGTGTCATACTACAGACTTTAAAATTATGGAACCTACTCCCAATGTGCATGGTGCTCAGCATTAGCAATATAGTAGGAAAACAAGCCAGAGCCACAAACGGAAAATGCTATATTGGCTGGCTTTACTAAATTTAACCAATTGGTTAGAAACTATGCCATGAACTTTCTTTTAAAGGGCCCATTGAATTGATATTAGATGAGACTGTTAAAGGGTCACTACCACATGACAATGCATGCTTATGGTTAGCATAATAAGTCAAGTTTCATAACCACTTTACGGAGAGAGAGAAAATTTTGAATTTTTGAATTTTGTGGTGTCCTGACTTCTAACAATGTTGTGTAAAATTTGAAAAAGTGTCTGGTCACGAAGTTTTGAAAACCGGATTGAAAAGTTAAGTGCTCATTCATAAAACAGTTAGGCTGATTTGTATGTAAAATAGGATATGGGGACTATCTAAGTTTGCCCATGTGAAGAAAACTCAACAGGTACGGAAAAATTTAATGAATTTCATGGACCAACTCAATGAGCTGCTCTAACTACTGTAATTTATGACTTTTTGAAATTTTCAACAACCAATGCTCAGTCAAGATGCAAACATGGGTTAAAAACAAGTTTAGGAATCTTTTCACAAATACAGCTGGCAACTAGTCATACAGTATTTGCAATAATTTACCTCTAACTTGTCAAGAAGAATTAAAATGGGCCATTTCACTGCTGATATCTGGAGAAATACATGTCCAATTTGAATGAAAATTTCACCACACGGTGTAGATTTGGTTCTTCTTTCACATGTGAAAATTAAATTTTTCCTTAAACTTTCCTTTTAACAACCATCCAACATTTTTGTCTGATGTTCACAATTTAAAAAAAGGCCTGTTCTTTTGCTATCTTTTTTTTGGACTGTTTTTTGCTCTTTTGTTAATAAACAAAAACAGTGAGTTTTTACAGGTTAAAGAGAAATCTGAGTTTGACAGAAAAAAATTACATGTTCGACTTCCTATGGATCTTTCCAAATTGATTGTGAACCAGAATATTCAAATTTTATGGCCATAAAAGGTTTTTCAAGTGAGAAGAAACCTCATTGTCACGTTAAAGAATTAAATAATTAATTAGCAATTTGTTAAATGAGAATTTTGTAATACATTTTCACATTAAAAAAAATCTGCAATAAGAGATGAACTGGTACAGCCTCCTCTAAAATGAACAATCATGATGTACAGTAAAAAGGATCCTGTTTATTTAAGATAGAAGCTTTGACACAATGTATGTTAATGGTACAGAATTATTACAAGATATTTAGTGAAAATTAACTCTGATTATCCCTTTAATACTGAACAATCTAAAATTAAAATTTCACTTTACTCCACAAAACTCCTTTACACCTGCTGAAAGTAAACTCCATTCAAATGACCACAAAGTAAAAAATGCAAACCTTGATAAAAGATTTAGAAAGTTCTCATCCAGATTTTAAAGGGAATACAGTAGAATGTGAGATTAACTTTCTAAATTTGCATAGACTTGCACAAATTTGCATACTGCAGAATTTGAAACTTGAAAATTTCACAAAAGATGATGTCTACAGTATTTCAATTACATAAAGATTTTTATAAGAATTTTTAAGATAGTTTTAGAGGGGTTTCTCTGCTTTTATTAGTTATTACAATATTTTATAGTATATTCCTTGAAAAGAGCAGAAAACTGGTGTCCTACAGGGAATCTGGTAGTCCTGCTGATTAAACAGGAGTGACAGATTTTTTCAAAATGCTTAATTCAAACACTAAATATTTATAATATTAAAAAGACATGGTTACATTGCAACTGGCCTTCTTAATCAGGATTTACGTAAAACCAAGTTGCAGTAAGTTCATCAGGATTGTTTGATTTAAATCACACTGATGAAAATCATGATTTTAATGAGAGAGATATCGGAGTAAACAGCTACTGCATCCCCATTTCCATTATTGTAGATTAAATGCAAAATATGTGCACCATGTATACCAGTCTAGTAACCATTATGATACATTTTGACTGAACAAACAGGAGCTCTAGTGAGCTAAAAACCCACATGGAAAAACAACCTTTCTAAACAGCCTGTCCCTTGAAAATTGCAACAAGCCATCCAACCACTAAAAATGTTCTAATGGAGAGAAATGGACTCAACTACACTTTACCTGTTAATAACCACTGTACCAAGACATGTAAAGTATAAAGGTATATTTCTAGAGTACTGCATATGTACAGTATCTGCCCTGATTGTTAACATCCACAGAGCCCTGCTAGAGGGATTCACTCATCACTCCTAAAGGGTTCAAAAAGTCATCCCAACCTTTCTGGCAAAGGTCAATTGCTGTATTTTTAAATCACTCTTCACAAAATGGTATTTCCCAAGGTTGCAATCAGCTTTCAGGAATGATATCATTCAAAATAAACCAAACCATTTACTTTATTGTCTAACATCCTACTTTTTTCTGTACTTGTTAAGAACTACAGTATTTAACTTGTTTGAATCTAAAAATGCAGAGAAGTACAGCATGTTCCAAAATTTAAGACCAACAATCAGTTGCCAAAATCTGCTTTGATGTTGAAAAATCAGCACACTCATGTACACTTCTCTTAATAACTGTTTTGTATAGATCTGCAACTTTACAAGATTTCTAAGTTGGATAGATGAGTGTTAAGCGCCCTTTTTCTAACTTTACCAATTGGTTTTACCGTACCTCACGAGAACAATGACTCTACAGTTGTTTTGAATAAATATTACAAAGGCAAATCAGGAAAATTATTTCCCCTAAATTTAACAATATTGTTTCTGCAGATTGGGCATCTATGATTAAAAGGAACTGAAGAAGCATGAAACATGCTAATTTACTCAAATTGGTGGAGACTGGTTTCCACTTCATGTGATCCATACAAGATTTGACAAAGAAAGCAGAATGCCTTGGCTCAAACACACAATACTAGGACTTAAGTGTGTTGATCTAATTGAAAAGTTAAAACAAAAATGCAGTTGCCAATATAGTACCTAAATACTGCAATTCAATGAACACATACTTTTAAAGCAAACAAAAACAACTTTACAAACTGAATTTTTGCAAAATAATCCCTTTGCCTAGAGAATTTCACATTCGTAATTTTTAGTGTAATGCATGACAGACAGACAGTAGGCCTACATGGCATGATTTTGTGTTGAGGAAAATTTACTGCAACTTTTCAAACAGGTAAGTAATTGCAACTTTACTGTAGCAACAATTCTGCCATCTAAATTTTAATAACAATTTAGCAGAGCTGCCAACCTTGTTAAACCAAAAAAGGAACAGAAATGGCAAAAAACAGAATTTCCAGCAAAAAAACAGAATCTTACAAAACAAAAATTACAACCTTGTACAATAACTGCACAGCATTCTATTTGTTGACAAGTTGTGCAATCTGTGCCAAGGTCACAATAATGGGGTCTAGGGACACCAAGGCGAGTTCCCTCCACTTGTACAGGAATGCAAGCCCTGTGAGCATATTTGGCATCTGCAGTGAAGTACACATATCATATTTGCAGGACATGTATGGCTTATGCAGAACTTAGAAGTGCCAACTGCAAACTTATCAATGCATATCACTATGTATGGTAAAACAGAATTTGACAAGAAAAAACAGAATGCCATATTTTTCTCAAAAAAAAAAAAAAAAACTATTCTGGCAAAAACAGAATGGTTGGCAGCTCTGATTTAGTTTCAGCTCTTTAAAAATTTATTTTCAGCTTATTTAACAATTCATTTTCAGCTTATTTACATAGATATCCACCACTTTCCTATTCCCTCCTCTTTTTGATGATACATTCCTCCACACGCACTGCCATTTTTTGCTGATTTTGTTTGTTGAAGTCTTTGCCAACATACACAGTGCAATAATATGTATGGCAACCAACAGTTCTTTGGTGATTAAAATGTATGCACTGACAAAATTCCATAATGTAAATTATCCGCAAACCACACTGAAAGGAATGTGTACTGCAGCTTTGCCAAAATCTGACCCAAACAGTTTATAATACTTTTTGGCCTGTGGCCAGGCAGCTTGCTCAGGATGAAACCTACAGTACTATAGCATAATGTGCACACATGTTTGCTAACTTTTGGTTTCCCTGTAAGGTCAAAGGTACTGCATTGTAAAGTATTAGTAATTTTGGGTGCAAAAGTTCATATTATTTCGTTATATAAAGGAAATTAGAGCCAAAAATGTTCTGAAAAAAGGAAAAAAGTTTAGAGTGTCTACAAGGAGAAAATTAAATGGAAAAGCAAGCTCCACTGTACTCCCCACTGGAGAGTCTGAGCTATGCTTTGAAACAAGCATTAACTCCTTTTGTGTTATGAGCAGTGGGGGTGGGAGACAAGAGGGTGCATTTTCGCCCAGATTTTTTCTTGCCCCCACTCTCTTTTCCCCCCCCCCTACATTTTAGCCTAGTATACTTTTGAATGAAGCAAAAAATGATAGACCCATATGCAGTAGTAGAGGTCTGAAGATCAAGGAATCCACAAATTGTAAGGATTTTAGTGTACCTAAAAGGATTCAAGAATCAGATACAAATCATGCCGATGATTATCTAAGCATAGCCCCACCATCAGTTGGTGTTTTACATACGGACAAAGTTTGGTGTGGAAAAAATTGAATGTCTGGTGCAGTGATAAGGTGGTAAATTTTAATGGTAGATATTTGCGAGGGTCAAAGGAGCTTTGTTTTTACCCAAATACAGGTTGTCAAATACGAATGCAGCTGTACCATGCAGGCCTTGAATTTTGAGGCATTAACATAACATCTCACCTCAAATATCATCTCACATTACATGTTCAGTCTGTAAGAGATGGCACCATGGCCGGGCCTTGAGTTTTGAATTTTTCAAATGGGCATCTCACCTCAAATTACTGTAAGGAGTGGGACTTTTTGCACACCTAGATGAAGAATTCCCAGGAGCTCATATAAATCTTTTATAGTTTCATAAGACAGCATACCTACCACACTCTTTCATTCTCTGAGGAGTGTGATTTGCAGCCCATCTGGAGAATTTAAAACTCAATGCCTGACCATGGTACCATCTCTTACAGACTGAACATTGTAGCTACTGCACCTCCCTGCACACTGTGACATAGGCCCGAGCCTATACTGGCAATTTTGGGAAAGAAAATTGTGGTGATATTTCAGCTATAAGGGATTCCACCAGAAACACAAAAAAGAGGGAGATTAATGACCGCTAAAGCGAAGATCCAAATTGATGCTGTCCTTGGCTAAAGTTACCAAAGGGGTTCTGGGACAAAAGTTTGCAGGTTTTGAAGGTCATTTATTTAGTCAAACATTGCTGCAAAAGTATCCTCTTTTTAAAAAAAAGAGCCTAAGATATTGACAATTTTTTATTGTTTATCGAAAATGAAAAGGGAGGATTTTATCCACCTTTTGGAAAGGGGAGGGGGGGGACAAATCCCCTACCAGAAACACTGGCTATTATGTTTATCTTCAGTATAGCCTACATTACTATTTACAGACCTGTTTTCCACGATAATAGAGCCTCTGCGACTCTACAGGAGCATCAAACAGTTCAACCAGCCTTTGTTGAAGGTCTTCAATTTTTGTTAGTTTCGAGAGCCCATCAACCTGCTTTGACGTCTTCCCATCAAAAGTTCGAACTTGAATCCACATTGCTGTTGGAATTTAAGACAGGAAACCTGTATGGTAATGAAAAATAGAAAACCATGGTCAATATAAAGACAAGGTTTTTCCGTGTGGTCCACCATATCAAGTGTGGGATTGTGTTTGTACTGTTCTTTTAAGTGACATTACATTACTGTTGGTCTGCTTCAACACTGGGTCTTGTGCTAGTGGACTAACGTTAGGCCTTGCCAAGGCTAGGCTACTGTACATGCAAATTAAGGTTGAACCAGCCTTACTGACCTTTATTGTGTTAGACAGTGTAACTTAATACTTAGGGTGGCTAAGCCCTAATTTGGCACTGGACTAGCCTAGTAATACTGCAACTTAAGGAGTTACTGTGTAAAGAGGCTTATGGTCTGCAGTCACAACTCCAAATGCCTGAAGAGGCCAAGACTGAATTGAGCCATCACAGACCGAGAGTGACTCTGACAGAGTGAACAGTCAACAGTTAATTCTAAGAACTTGCCATCAACTTGAACAAGGCCACACAACAAAAAAGTGCAACAGGAGTTCCCAGTTAGCCTAAATTGTTGGTTATGCAGAGGCAGTACGACAATTGTGATGTCTGGGATAACAATTAAGAGTAAGACAATAGCGGTACATTTTGAGCAATACAATACTTCGGTAACTAGCAGACTAGGCCTAAGCTAGCCTGAATAAAATCTACTCAGTACTGGATAGACTAGGCTAGACACAAACTGTATTAGCCTAGCCTAACGTTAGGCCTAGGCAAGGCCTAAAGCTATTGGCGATGCTAGAGTTTTAACGCGGAGACAAATTCCAATTTTTTTTACCTAAACTGCAAATACTGACGTCGGCCCAACAGGCGAAGAAAATTGCCCTAGCGGTCTTCAGCGTCTCTGCTTTGGTGCTGAGAATTTCGAGAAATGCGACTATAGAATAAACTAATAGAGTATTAGTGTTATTAGTATGGAAGTTAACCTGATCCAATACGTGTGTGAATTAACGGCCCACGTACGTACGGATTCTGTAATTGATATTCGACTTGCCACCGTACAGTACCTTTACAATACAGCTTTCTGTACGTACGTAGTACTTGACCAGGGTTGTGAATCATGTAAACAACAGCATGTGTGGCAGAAATTTGGCGGGAAAGGGGTGACCTTTAAATTATGAATATGCATATCTGAAGTTCATTGACCTGTGAGAAGGACCAGCTGGTAAGTCAGTTTTTGTACCTTCAATTTGACTCAATTTACTCGCTGCTCAGAACGATAAAACGTGATTTCATTCGGTCTTTCACTGTTTTGACAAGATTTGCTACTTGCTGCTAGAACTTCTTGGTCTTTTCGGGGAGCTCCCTGGTCTTATCACCCCTTCAAAAAAACTTTCCCGATGGATACAAATTAGACACTTTAAAGTGTCTTTGTATCCGTCGGGAAACTTTTTTTTAGTATCAGAGGTCATTTTGAATTACGCCAAAAAATTTCGAATGGTATTCCGAACTTCCTGTCTTGAAGATTTTTTTTCATCAAACGATGGATACGATCACGGCTATCTGCGTAGTAAGTCACATTATGGTAGCCTGGATCATTCTCCCTGAGCGAGTTGAATTTTAAGTTTCTCCCACAACAGCAAAGGAGTGAACTTATTCACTCAGCAGGCACGTAGCCACGGGGGGGGGGGGCACAGGGGGGCACGTGCCTCCCCCCCCCCCAAATTTTTCAATAAAAGGTCTTGCACAGAAGGAGAAAAAAATTTATCCCCATTAAATCACCACAACTTCAAAATACCTAGACTGAATTCTGTCAAAATATCTCCCACTTTCGAACAAAATACACTTTAACTCGGGTAAGGAGCGTATGAACGGCGTACACAACTATTAGTTACTGTCAATTATTAGTCATGGATGGCGCTTGGAGATCCCTTCCCTGAAGGTCGAGGAGGTTTCGCTTAGTATTGTTTCGAGCCTAATTTCCCACGTCAATGTATCATTCAGCTGTCATATAAGTTCTTACGTGAGAGTAATGTACATTTTACCTGGTTTCTGGGCCGGCGTTGTAGGCAGTGCAAAAAGAGAGACTTCAGGCACAAAATAATGTAATGAAGTTATCATAAAAATTTATTCCTTAAGAACAGCTTTAGGAAAAAGTGTCTGGAATTACCGTATACCGCAAAAAACAAGTAAGAAGTTAAATACAAGTAAAATCAACGTCTTTCTGATTTAGGAGTTATTTATGTGTCCGGGGAACGGGGTAAGCAAATGCAGATCAACCCAGTTGAAGTTGTTTCGAAATTTTCTAACCGAGAAAAAAGAACCAGAATCAAACTCTTTTAGGCAAGAAAATACTTGATAAAGCTACAGGAGAGATTGATTTTCATGATTTGTTTAAGTTAAGTTTGACATCACCAATTAGCCTTGACAACCTCGTTGGCAACTTGTTTTTTATAATATCCATATTTTTCTATTTCATTTTCACTTTTAGTGTAAAAAGGGTCAAAGTTTTGTTATGAGACCAGCTTTTTCGGAGTACAAATATATCAAAGAAAAATGCAAAAGTTCGCACCATTTTGCATCTAGAGTCTTCGAAAAAGGCAAAAATTTTTCAAAGGGGAGGGGGACATCCCCTCCCCTTAGACCCCTCCCCCAGGCCGGAGAAACTCCAATATTGATGTGCCCCCCCCCCCAAGTTGATTATTCTGGCTACGGGCCTATCACTCAGTGATCATTGGAAAGTAAGAATTCGCTCCATTAGAGTGTTAATCCACTCCACAAATAGTGCAACTCACTCCAAGAAGAGTGAAATTCACTTTAAGAGGAGTGAAAATTCACTTTTTAACAGATATGCAATGCGGATCACTCTTTTGAAGATAACCCGAACAATATGTATTTTGAGTTTGCTTTTACGGTGAGCATGCATGTTTTCCTTCAAAGGCACATTCTTTTGTTAACAAATTGAATTCCTCAACGTCCCAATTAAAAAATATGTTAAGTGGAAAAAAGTAGAGACTCTCTGAATAGCCGGCCGACCGTATGTTATCATAGGGTTTAGTGGAACATACTCTTGAGGATCCGACTTACAGTCGGGAGGTTGAGAATTAAAGTCCTGGCCGGGTCATAACGAAGACCAAAAACGGAACCTACCATCATTGTTCTTGGTGCTTAGCATAAGCATTGAGGTATGGAAAAAACCAGTGAGCCCCAACTGGAAGAAAGGCTTTGGACGGCTCCACTTGACTCAATTGGTTGGAAACTGGGCCGTAAAACTACCGGTATCTAACTAACTCTTGAGTCACCAATTTTCTTTTCTAACTTGGATAGCAAACTTAAATTTATAGAAAACAATCGTTTAGGTTGGGTAATTCAAGATTCAGATTTTTAATTGAGCAAATCAAATTTAAGATGTAAGATCAAAAAATTATATGGATGTCTCAATGAAAATTTAGACCCGGTCCAATGGAAATAAATCTTCCTTGGAAAATATAAATTTTCTGCTCAGAGTGTTTTGTTCAAAGTCCACGGGATAACATTGGAGGTGCGGATATTTGATTCCCATAATAAGTGCTTTAAAGATTCGTCCTGCACATAAACAAAAAGGTACAGAGTTGGCTGCCTATGATGTTCAGACGATAAAGACGCGAGAATTTTCCGGATGCTACTACAGCATGGTAAGAGGTGAAGTGACTGTCTGGATTAATTGTCTATTGATGTGCACTGTTAAAATTTCTGTAGATTTACAGAACAAAAAATAAATAAATACATAAAGTAAACGGAAAAAGTGCTGCCAATTTGTTTCAAAAAAATTTACAGCACTTTTTCCATATCCGCTTTGTATTCTTTTATCTTTTGTTCTGTAAATCTACAACATGTCTGTGACATTTTTAAAAGTGTGATATTCCGTTAATTCGTTTGCATAAGGTCGTAGTTCTCCTCTTTTCCAATTTATTCAATTAGCCCCCCCCCCCTCCCCACACACACACATCCTGTTCTAGCCATTTGCCTTTGTAATGGTGTACTTCAGTTTGGGTTTTCTATCCTATCTGCAGTCGCTTTTCTTTCCAGACCCTACAACCGGATCTTAGATGACGTCATAGATAACCCGTGTCGTAACTTCCATTGGCAAACCGATTCGATACACTATCGATAACGTCACATCAGTGAAAGCGTATATCGAAAACGTTCGCAGTATCGACGATGCATCCAATCACTTCAGAATAGAATTTAAAAAACAAGTGTATTTTGTGACGTCATCCAGAATTCGGCATTGCGTTTAATGCATTTTCATTTCTTCTTTAAAGATATCCTTTAGGTTTAAAAGGTGCGCATTAGTTAGGGACAAGTGGTTGGACTCTTTCCCTCAAGAAATAACAAATCTTCAAGTATAGATACTTGATTTGAACGAGTAAAATCAACTAATTTTTAAGATGACCGCTAGAAAATTCTAGAACAAAAGATAGCGAAATAGAAAATAAAAGGATGCAACTCACAACGCCTGGGAAAGGACCACAGCATCCGGGAAGCTGGCCAATTTTTTTTGGCGCTTCGCGCCAAAGTATAACGCCACAATGCTTAGATAGTTTGTCCATCATTAGTGGTAGGATAACTTAGAAAGCACTAAATTTGGTATTTACCCAAAATATAAATTGCTGAAATATTTTAAACACCTGCATTATTTTTGGACTTTGCTTAAGCAAGGTTAGGGTATTCTCCCAATATTTGACTAGTGCGGTGGTAAATGTAATCATCCCCATTGTTCAGTCTAAAGATACGTGTATGCAGGCCGGCTTTTTTTTTTTTTTTTTTTTTTTTTTTTTTTTAGCAAGTACATTTATTCTCCTCTTCAACATGACTAGGTGTTTATCTACAATATTTAATAAGTCAATCCTTTTTACAAATACAATTTACTCACTGTGATAACCCCAGTAAGTACTAGATTTTACCTATATATTTAATTTTTTTTCAAGCTATGGCTGATAATTTGGGAACTTTATCGCCTTATTTCTGTAGACTGAGTACGAAGTCCAGCTAAAGTTTTGATTGTTCATCTGGTCATAGACTTTTCCGTTATTTCCATGAATGAAGTTTCCAATAATCTAGTCATCTCAAGCCAACTTGCAGGTCTTCGAGTTCAATTTTTAGTTGCCGCGTATAACCACATCTTCTGTTACCTGCCTTTTTAAGCTTTACATTATATATTGTTGCTCTTGTTCAATTCAATCCTCCAGTGCAACTTATTATAAGAGTTTTGCGCTCAAAAGAGTCTTTCCTAAATGTATATGTCAATACCCATGAACAATACCTCTGAAATAAACCCCTTACAGCAGTTTTCCTGAAGCTGCTGAGGCGTTAAAACCCACTGCAGAGGTTTTCCGGGGCTTCGCTATCTGAACCCCACCTGGGCTTCGCCCCTGGACCCCACGAAGGGTCCCAATGTGGGCCCCTAGACCCCACCCGGGATGGGCGTCGCCCTCGCCGAGCACGCTTCGCATGTAGATCGTCCAGGTTTGTCATTATTCAAACCATCCCCCCCAAAGTTGAAAAGAAATCTACGCCCATGGTTAGGACTGAGGTTGGCTGGATGGGCGTCGAATTGACTATCTTCGCTATAACGTTACCCCCACTTGACGATTTCATATCTTAGAAAGGGGGCTATCCACTAACTTAGTCAGATGGAGTTTTCCGGCCCAGTTTCTAATTAATTGGTTCAAGTCGAGCTGACCACAGTCTTTTTTCCAGTTGCAGCTGACTATATTGCTTTCCTTTTCTTACTCCATTGCTTTTGCTGAGCACCAAACACAACGGACGAAGATTCCTTTTTAATGTTTTCGGTATGATCCGGCCAGGACTCGCCGACCCCCTACTGCAAGTCGGAGGCTCTAACCACTTGACCATGCAGTCGGGGCAATCCGTAAAAACGACGAACCCCAGTCATGTTTAGGGTCAATTGCATTGCAGTGTTTTAAAAAATTATTCCACACTTGTTACCCAAACTGTTGAATCGGAGAGCAATTCTTTCCATTTATTAATATTATGATGAGAAGTCTTTACCTTAGAGGGTCATACGGCTTCAGATCTGGTGTGTTACAATCTGCAAAAGAAACCATTGTTTTAATTTATTTGGGGTTTTGGAGCCTATAAAAACTAAATTACGAAAAACATATTCCTTGCATGTTCTGCAGTTACAAATGCCCAAAAGTGTCTTGTGCACAGTAAGACAAGGCTAACATTAGGTTAATGAACTAGTCGCTTGCAACGAAATGGTCTCAGGTCAACAAAGTCTGAAGATGATGATGATCCTAAGCGGCGCCAAATGGCGCTTAAGGTCCAGTAAATATTAACAAAATATCCAGAGAGGATGAACACCAATCCTCCTCAGACCCTTCCCCAGGACAGCGATCCTAATCAAACGGTCCAGGTCTCAGCCCCTCATCGAAAATAGCGTACGACGCCTTAGCAAGAAATCATGCATAGCGTGTCACAAGTAGAGTACCCGTATCCTGTTGCGGTACGCTTGAACTGTCTACCGTAAAGTCTTTGAGAAACTGAATTTTCCATATCAATCCTGCTTTAGACTGTGCAGAGTCTGCTCGGATAATATTTTACACACTCGAATTTCACTCCCTCTTTAAAATCACACCTGCAATCATTGCGCTTCCCGTAAACAGGTTTTCTCCCCGACTCCGTGTCCATCCGGCAGACATGAATGCAGGAAGGACACTGACACAGGGGGAGAGATATAGAGGCTTTTCACATGACGTCATAATACTCTCCGGCGGCCATGTTGGAGTACATGTAACTACGTAGTAAACCATACGGGACGCATTTGCTCGTTGAATTTGTATACACCGTGCATGTCACAGTGCACACTGTGCAGTGCGTTCGGCACAAAGCCACGTGTATTTAGCATGAATGTCCTCCAGCATTGCGTTCCGTGACGCAATTGCAAAGCCTCTATAGACCTATATCAGCGACAGTACGCAGCCATTAGTGGGGTCCATCAGCCTTAAATCGCCTTCATTTATTGTCTATATGAATTTCAAGCCCTCATACTCAGTGAAATTGAGGGAATCAGGATAAAATTTAGTGTACAACCATCCATGATACAGGTATATAAGCAAGGAAACTGAAAGATTAAAAAGGGAGAGACCCCAGTTATTGCCGACTGAAATCAGACCATCACTTATTGTCCGGATTCGTCTATAGTGAAAGGCACATCCCTCTAGATTAGTCAGTTATTAGAGATGAGCGTTTGACGGGAATAATAACATCACCCGGAAAAGACTTTGAAAACTCTATAAACCTTCTTCCGAGTCATATTTACTCCGACCACGGAAGTGGCGAGTCCGTGCTCCCGGAAGAGGTCACAGAGTGGACAGTTCGATCTGGAAGTATCCCATGGAAATACCTTCATAGCCATCATTATACCCTAATTATAAAGTACATGTGTCGATACCAATATAGGAGAGTCGTACGCGGAAGAGTAAAAGAGTACGTGGGCCAAGCGGTGCTACCCTGCGGAACGGACTCCGTTTTGTCAGCTCTTTAGCTTCCAAAACCGTGGCTGAAAAAGGAATATACAGTGTAGCCTGCTACTCAAGAAAAAGGGGTGCCCGCGGAGTGTATAGCTGGCAGGCTGATGTAGGGGGAACTAAAAGTTCCTGGATGGTGGTAGAGATATTACTGAATAACTAACAGGATGTGCCGTTTTTAGATTCTGCTACTTCAAGCTGTAAAACAAATGGCTAGACAGTAAAGAAACCAAACAAATTGATCATAAGTCACATACATGCTCACAAGCAAACCTATCCGGATTCTATGTAGCCGAGGGAGGGGTAAAATTCCCTAATTGTCGCACGGATCTCATTTCATATAAAATCAGATGGGAAAAGCCCGATACTTGCACTATACACGAATCCGGACAGCAAGTGATGGTCTGAGTTCAGTCGGCCATAACTGGGGTCCATCACCTTTTAATCTTTCAATTTCTTTGCTTACCTGTACCATGGATGTTTTTACACTAAACTGTATCTTGATTCCTTCAATTTTACTGAATATGAGGGTTCGAAATTCATGTAGACAATAAATGAAGACGATTTAAAGCTGATGGACCCCACTAATGGCCACCTACAGTCACTAAACACAAGCGCTAATTGGTTTTGTCTATATCCCTTGTTTTTATGACTGTCGTCGATCTAGGAATCCATCTGCACTCGCCGGTTCATGGTTCAAAATATCTCACACCACAATATTTTATAAATGGGCCAGCCTGAGTTCAAAACGTCGTTCACTTCATTCACTGACATACCTTATAGTTCAACCAGGGAGTCATTCAAATAGCAACTTGCTGTTTCAACATTACATCGTTGATCGAGGGTTCATTGGCCAAGGGTTACTTGGGTGTTGAGCCCACGCCCTATGACCCAAGCTTGAAGGAAAACGGCAGAAATAAAAGCAAAACAAAAAGATCTCTTTAAACATTTGTACAAAGTTTGAAGCACACATTTCATCATTTCTCATCTTCGAACCTTAGAAAGATTTTCTCCTAAGATTCACTTGAAAAATCATGGCTAAGCACCTTATCGGGTTACATTTCCGACGAGGTAAAATTGAACACATTGACACTGGATGAAGCGTTACATATTGCTTCGAAAATTCTTTTTTTTTTTTTTTTTTGGTTGGTACGTAAACGGCACTTTGATAAATTATACAAAGAAATTTAAGAGGTTTCAAGCCAGAATGGTCTTGCAAATTAAAATTTGGAGCCCAAACTTTGGGGACCGAAACTTCAATATGTGCCATAACAAAACTGGTTATTTTTCACGTTATATGGTCATATAAGGATAGCATGGCAGCAGCTGCGGCTGTATTAGAACTGATGGTAATCATTACTATCGTTCCCAATTTTTCTACACTTGAAGGGTTTTTAAATGCATTTTCAGAGAAAATTATTGACACCGTTTATAATTTTTAAGGAAGGGGGTGATGGACCAATGCCCCAATGGGAGCAACGTCTCCGGCTGTAAGGAAAAAGATTGTCACAAAAAGCTGGTCAACTGTATGACGAGCGAACGTATTGCCCAAATATTATCTTGCTCAAGAGTGTCTACTTCCTATGATTGGGTATGACCGGCTGTGGCCCAGACAAAATCTCCCCATGCTCGAACCGTCACCCCCACCCCAACTGAAAAAAAAACAAACATGATGAGCCTGGGGTTCACTCGAGCCTCTAGAGAATTATGAAGGGCACTGGGGATGCTGCAGATAATCCTTGTTGTAATGTGAGTCATTTTCCCACCATCTTAATTTCTTAATTGGATGGGCATTTCCAACATTCGAGTTTGATCTCATTAATTCAATTACTTTGAAAGCTATGCATCTAGAAAGCCCACTCTTTTCTTTGGGTTCTAGCAAAAAGTGGGAGGACAATCTCCAATTTTCACAAGTGAGGGAAATGTCCCCGTCCGTAGTAGCTGTCGAAATTCCATATGAGACAGAACATTGTTGGGTCTGCAGCCTCCCACTGCCAGCCACATGGGTTCCGCCAACCACAAAGTCGCACAATGTGGTCAAGATATGGTCATCTTTCATATATCCCTGGCATGTATTGCAGTACATATGCATGCACGCAAAGCAACAAGACCTACGATTCATCTTTACAACATTACCTGTGTATTTGGCCTCAAATGAGCAAATCAAAATGGTCAACCGGCGATCCCTGGTTCAACTATAGGCCTTTGAAGACCAATGTTACGGGTAATCGGCATATAAACCCTCTAGGCAGTCTAAAACCTGAAAGTACAATCTAAAAAACGTCTAGCCAAATGAGGAAATAAACCGGGATCTTGTCAAATATTTGACAAGATTTGTTTCAAAAATTAACTAGAAAGGGTTAAAAAATGAAACTATTTGTTTCATTTATGAGTCGAATCTAGTCAAAGTTTTGAAAAAACTCCGTTTCGTTACAATCTATTCAAATTTTAGGACTTTTTTAGATTTAACATTGACTAAATTACGTGTCAGTTTGAAACGGCTGGAAAATCACTAAAGGGTTGGCAATTGTTTAAAAGTAGATAGATTCAAGTGCACTTCCCCAACACTTCTCGATTACTGGAACATTTTCAAGTTAATATCTACGTAAGGGGAACGAACAGTTGCCCCACCTCTTTTTGATAGAACATCTAATTTTCATTAATACCTTTTCTCTTCTTATTACATTTCTTCATATTTCAAGACTTAAATATTGTATATCCAAGGTAAAACAATGAGTTTCATCCCATAAATTTCACAAGTCAGAAAGAAAAATATTGCCAGATCATTCAGACCTCTTGAGCCGTTTATGTAATAGGATAGGCTACCAATATAACACGGTTGGGGTTGTTTCTTCATCTATAATTTTTGGCATGCAGATGTCAAAAATTTAGTACGGTAAACCGAGATTAAGAACGAATTTCTATTAAATTAAAATTCTTTAAATAAAAGAAAAGTCTCTTGACAATTTCATCCTGTAGAACTTTCCAATTAATTAGTGACACAGAATCTAAATTTCGTTAATCTTCCTGGTATTACAAATTCTTATCTTCAAAATGTGGATCTTCATACTTTTCTTTTTTATAACAACATGGAATATCCATGCAAATGAATATATTAGGCGTCTTCTACGCAAATGCGTTTAAGGGACTTCCCCTGTTTTATCTTGGTTTCATGCGTTCGGAAAAACAATTGAAAACAATGTCAAGAAATAGAACGGATATGTTGAAACGGAAAAGGAAGAATAGATAATTTCACGTTAGACATTATGATATTAACTTTTGTCCTTTTCTGTATATATGCCAGATACTTATGTGGCCTATTTACGATATTTTTCCTCGGCTCGAGGGGGCTGGAAACCGGTGGGCGCGGAACAATTTCTCAGGCCGCAGCCTTTCCTCAACAGTCGCTTGTCTGTTACTTGATTATTGATGCGTAACAGTAACGTAAGCAGGGTGAATACTCCTCACCTCAAAAACCAAACGGTAAAGAAAGAACAATGCATCGTAAACCACCCTCGTCCCCTTGTCCCTCGGAAAAAGCAAACTTGGGTGCAGATGTATAGCTACATAAATACCCCTAAAATATTTCTCTTAATTAAAATGCAGTAAATAGGCCTGTAAAATTCCCCTTCCAGAGAGTTTTCTGGAAGTATTTTTTGCAAACTTTCTTGCGCAAGTGATGGTGGGGCTTTGCTTAGATCTCCCACCTTCTCAGTAAAAGGTAAAAAAAAAAAAAAACATGGATGCGTCAGTATGCTACTGGTGGAAAACACTCCAAGTAAATTTACTTTTACCCACGGCACGGGAAACCTGATTTATGGTAATTTTGACATTTTTTCTGAAAGAGGTACTTAACCCTTAAAATACGCGAGACTTATGGCCACCAAAAACGACCCCCTGTCAACAGTAGCCACTCGCCATCCATTGCTGTTACGTGGCTACTCAATTAATTTCAACCACAATTCTATTTTGATTGTCGAGTGCCGGAATATCCCGTTGTATTTTATTTCAAGAACTTTCTTGCGAAAGACCCTGACACTCACATGTCTCGCCCATTTTAAAAGATACACTTATCACAATTTGCTTTTCTGTTCCATTAGAAAATACGGCGAAATCACGGCATTGATGCACGTGCATGTTTCGATAAGTTTGTTTTTGTTTATAGTAGGTATCCTGGTTGCCAGAAACTGAGAAATTGCATCTATATAACTTAAAGTGGTTGAAAAAATTTCCAACAAAGATATCCTTCCCCCATCGAGGTTCCATGCTTTCAGCGCTCGAAGATTCTAGCTTCTCTCTAAATAGTAATGGAAATTTATAATGCGCACATATCCGCAACAAGCGCGCTCATGTGGTATGAAGGGCTCAAGAGAGAAACAAGGGTTCAAATCACAAAAATACAGCACAAAATAAAAACTAAATATATTGCTAAGAAAAAGTAATGTCCATGAGAGTTTTATGTCTAGATTTGAAAGTCTGTAAAGTTGAACTAAAATGAATATTTTGGGGAAGCTTTTCCGACAGGTTAGGGGCAGAACCAGGGAAAGATTTGTCACCCCAGGACCTAGAAGTTTTCCAGGTCCTGGGAACTAGTCTCTGTACACTCTAAAATCAAAAGAGTGAACTTAGTCACTCTTTGATCGAGTGAAAAGTGTAAATTCACTCCATTAGAGTGATAATTCACTCCAAGAGGAGTGAAGTTCCCTCCAAAAAGAGTGAAGTTCCCTCCAAAAAGAGTGAAATTCACTAGAGGAAGAGGGAAAATTCACTCTTCCACGAGTGCCTGCAATGATCGCTCTTTTTCTAAGAGCGATCACTGTGGGCACTCCATCAAGAGTGAAACTTCGCTCGTTTCAAGGGAAGTTCACTCTTTTTGGAGTGAACTTCACTCTTTTTGGAAAATTCGCTCCTCTTGGAGTGAATTATCACTCTAATGGAGTGAATTTACACTTTTCACTCGATCAAAGAGTGACTAAGTTCACTCTTTTGATTTTAGAGTGTAAAACCAGAGATTGTTACAGAGACTGTAAACTTGTCTTTGTAAAACCATGTATTCGCTCCTCGAGTAAAGCCAAGGTGCCCTCTTTGGGGATAGGAGGGACAGGGCTCCTTGAGCCCGAAACCCGACAAATGAGACAGCTTCAGGTCTCTAATTACGTGTAGAGATCCCAAAATTTTGTTTTGTTCTGTTCTGTATCATGTAAAATATATTTTTGTCAAGAAAACATTTAATTTGAGTTTTTCACTGGTAACCAATTTCAAACTTTTCGGCTTGTATTGGACAGAAATGAAAATTTTAGGCTTTCAAGGAAATTAGAGTGTTATATTGAAGTATAAACTGTTGAGAAATATATCGTTATTTTACAGTTATACTGGCAGCTTGGATTCCTGTGCTCGAACTGCTATTTTACAGTTGTGTTTAAATTAAGTATTAACGATTAACAGTACCTATGACTATGAGGCCATTTTTAGGCCTATTTCTGAACACTAAAACACCGGAAATGGGAAATGGGAGAATTTTCCTCTAAGGGCAGCCATTATGTCTCCAGGGATAGGTGGGACCATGGGCGTACGGGAGCATTTCAGTTTGGATGCACAAGATTTTTTGCGCGACAAATCTAAGCGGAGCGCTCGCAATTCGCAGTGCCACCATTGGTTGGCTCGGGGCGTACAGAAATTTTCCCAGGCTTATAAGGGGGATCAAAGCAGTATGTTTTTTGAGTTTTTAATTGTAGATAAACCAGTAACCATTCACTTCAAACTAAAATTCAGCCGCACAGTCTAGGCGGATCTCAAGCATTGGTTGGAGTGCACAGAAAATTTTGAAAAATCGGACTTGTCAACGAAAATGGCAGTCATCGAGACTTATAGGGGGGATCTAAGCATTCACTATTTTGAGTTACCGTTTGCACAAAATGGTGACTTGAAACTAAAATTCTGCTGCGAAGACTTTCTTAGCGGAGCACCACCATTGGTCAGCGAGGAGCGAACAGAAAATTTTGAAAAAATTGGACCCTCAGACACCTGGAAATGGCATCTTCTCCCTTAGAAGGAGGCTCTCGGCACTCGCCAGTTTGAACAGAAAATTTGCCAGATGAAATGTACCACTAACATTCATGAAATGGTCTTGTATATTATCGGGAGAAAAATATAAAGCGGAATTGAAACATGTTTAATATGTATTTTATCCTATTGCGACTGGGGTAATTCAAGACCGGTATATATTGAATGGATGAAATTGTGTCACTGCATCCCGAATCCCGACTACAAGTAATTTTACTGCTATTAGTTACACCTAATGTCGTGTTACAAGGTAGTTTTTAATGAATTTTCAGGCAGACTTAGGGGAAGACGTTCTCGCACTGCATCATTATAGCATTGAAAACAAATTACTCATTTTCATAACCATTTCCCGGATTTGGCTCTACGGGCAGGATAGATGGCAACTATTGGGCACTGCACTTGAACACCCTCCCTCTGAAAAGGTCCCATTTTACCTTCGCCCGAATATTTTACAGTTTCGGGCATTTTTTGAAGGCTATAGTATGAAGTGGTTCAAGTGGAGATGAGGAAAACTTCTTTTAACAAGCTGCCCCAATGTGTCACAAGTGATTTTTTTTTTATCATTTATTTTCCATGGAAATTTTACTTTGAACATAGCGTTTTCTGTTTTCAGGCACAGATTTGAAAGTATTAGAATAATCGGCCATTTCGGGGGCATTGTGTTACACAAGATTTAAAAACATTTGGCATTCGCAGGATCTCATTTTTTCTATTAAGTCACAGGTTTCGTTAATGTGGCACGATTTTCTATCTCTTTGATTTTTTGTGAAAACGTTACCCTGACTATGATACTTTGCTATTTTCGGACAAATGCTTGGAAGGATTTGAATATCCAACCATTACGGGCATTGTGTTGTGAAATACTGTGAAGTAAAACTCACGATTAACAGTTTTTTTCGCAAGTTGTTGATTGTCCATGGAAATTTTACGCGACTATGACGTTTCTTTCCCTTTTTCGGGCATATCTTTTTAAGATTTGGGGCACGAAAGCTATGCCATTTTTCAAAACTGAAGTGATTCTCCGAATTTTTCCATCTTCCTGCCCGAATTTCCCCCAAATTCCTGTCCGGATTTTAGATTTTTGGGAAATTTAGGGGCAGTCTACCCCTGCCCTACGCCACTTGGTGGGACGTTTGGTTTTGTTTGTTCTAAGCCTCGAATTCTCCCCCTCTGGTTTAAAGGACAAGAACAGTCACCCCAACTTGAACATGAGTTTCAGTTAAGTTCAGACTCCCAACTTGAAATAGTGTAGTAGAGTGACCTCTTTCATGATTCGCTCTTGAATGTCACGTGAAAATAATTTTCGTCTTCAAATGTGAAATTTACTTAAAATAACTGCTTGATTTACCTTGAATATGCAATATTGAAGTTTTAATATTATGAAAGATACTTTGAAGAGAAATAAGAAAATAATGCAACATTTAGCGGTTCCTTCAAAATAAGTTTGTGGGGATTGCTCTTGACCTTTAAAGGACCAATCCTCTCACCCCAAATTACAATGCTTGTAGGGGTTTACCAAAATTCTCAATTGGCTCAGCTCTCTGATTGACAGCTTATTTAAACAATGCAGAGTGCCAGAGCTTATCTTTCATAGCAGGAACAGTACTGTGAGTGTTTTAATTATAAACATTGAGGTTTTGTGTAATCACTCTGCCAGGAAGCAATAAACTGAGATTGTGTCTGGATGAGGATGAATTTCAGACAATTGTCGGAGGGGCTTAAGTAAGAAGGTTAGGAAAATTGGTGTTGTTTAGGGTGGGAGAATTGGGCCTTTAATCTGGCGACACCCATTGCCTAGGGCTCTAGTCTTGGGTTCCTACATTGTTTTCCCTTCGATGTGGACATCAAGGAAGCACAGTGGGGTGGGTATATACGCCCTGTCCTCCCCCACGTTACCCAAAAATCAGTCTTCTCGGCCTTTTGGCTCATGTGTAGTATCTGTTGTTTCATCCAGTTTAGAATGGAGCCATACATGACAGACCAACGATGTAAATGGTCTGAGGGCCGTGAGGTTGGTCAAGTGTTCTCCTTCAGTGGACGTGATAGCTTCTTCGGAATCAGTTTAAAGTGGTTTCGCCGAACGGCTCTTTGCCAGAGAGTCGGAAGGACCTAAGGAAAAGCGTTACCAAAAATCACTTAGCAGGAACTCGTTCTATTTCACGTCCTCATATTCAATATATTTGTCTTCTCTTATGTTGTAAGCAAGCAGTTTAACCGCTATGCCTGGCTGTCGATACATTTGTAATGCATTTTTCCCCCACCCCGGTTTGTTTAGAGATCCTAAACCACAGTTAGAGGCGTCTTGGCGGATTACAATTGGCTTCATGTTGTTCTATCTTGCACAAATGTAACGCTGACTCAGTCGCATCAACCCATGTATCATCAAGTGATACATGCGTATCCTGTTTATATCGCTGTAGGTTCCGTAGAGCATTGCGCTTGCGGAACTTGAAGTGAGTGTCAACTTTTCAACGTAAATCGCAACATCGAAAAACGACCCATGTTATCATGAGTTCGATTACACATTGTAATAGGTCATTGGACCTACATAAACGCTATTGGCACTATATGCTGTGGCCATGGAAAGTAAAGCGGGACATTGACCTCCTTACATGTAGAATACTAGGAGACATGACCCTAGAACTGCAGGCGGATGCAGAAAATTTTTTAGAAAGATCCATGGATACGATGGAGGGTTGACTAACTTGACGAAGTTGGAAAGAACCAATTTCAAAATATTTCATAAAACTGTTGTGAAATGAAGAATGATGGAGGTGAAAATGGGAAACTTCAAAAGGGAGAAAATAGAATATTGGCGTTCCCATCTTTTATGGCAGCAGCTAATTGTCTTGTATGAAATACGTTACGTAGATTACAGTTAGACTTGTCAATTCCCCAGAGTTTCCCCAGATTTTCGGGCACATATCCATGTATCCTGCAGGGACCATGGGATCGAGTGCTTATAAAGGACCTAAAGCGGAAACCTTTTATTATGAAGTTTGTTGTAAAATACATATTCAGCCACAACTTAATGATGGAAGCGTTGAACGAAAGATTCCGGCTTTCATGTTTCCTTAACTATTTTTTCGAGAACTTGCCGTGGGTCCATCAGCTAGTCGTGAATGCTTTTGACCGTTTTTTACAAACGTGGAGGTTTGAAGAAAGATGGGTTTCACGGCCCAGCTTCTAAACAATTGATTTTAGTCGGGCCAGCCGCGTAGCCAGGATTGTGTCATGGGAAAAGGGGGGGGGGGGTTGGTGCCATGGGGGATTTGGGGCACGGCATGAGGGAAAAGTCTAAGGATAGAGAGAAAAACCGCTGTTTTAGGTGCTTTTTGCACGGCAAGGTTGGGTCATGCCCCCCCCCCTCTCGTGGCTACGCCACTTAGTCGGGCTGATCCCCATCGTGAGTTGGTGCTCGCTGGATCATGTTTCCTTCTCCATTGAGAGGAGGTGGATGTTTTAACCACTTCTGTGCAGCTGAGTCGGTCAATGAGATTCAAAGGGGGTTTGGATCAAGCGATCCCGGTGCTAACTGAATAACCAATTACATCAAGTTTTATCAGGGAGGCGTTACGTTGACAAACACCTCCCTCGTCTCATTCACGGTGAACTGGACAATGGAAGGAACATTGAATTCATTCATGCATTTTTATTCCCACCCGGGCCAGACTCAAAATAAATTTATACAGTGTCGTTACTTTTAATGTTGTTTTATCAAGTTCAATCACCTGAAATACAAGTTTGCTGACCATGTCTGTACCATTTTTTCTTATAAGCCTGGCTTAAGATAGTTCAGTATTATATTAGTGTTTTTCATGTGATTGTGAACTCTGCCAAGCTTAACTTCTCCAGGCCACTGTTCTTTCGTTTGTGTGCATGCCATATTTGTGAGGGTGGGGTGGCGAACGTATGTTTCGAACGGTAAATAGGACAATAATGCACATCGTGGTAAACCGTCAATATGTTCTCAAAAGTGAAGGGAGGGGGGGGGGGGAGGGGCAATACCGCTTTCGTCAAAAATTTACTTCCTAAAAATGGAGAGTCGATGGGTGCACTTCTAAAAAAGGATGGGAAAATCCCCCCTCACCACGCCCAGGGTCCCAGTGATGTACTTGAAGGTCAGAACGACAATTTTGTTGTAGTTGTTCCAAACTGTATTACTGTCAAATTGCAAAGTGTACGAAAGTGAAAGAGCTAGGCTCTGTTTGAGCGAACAACGGAAATGTAGAGAACCAAATTTAGATTACTTTCATTTTAAGGTGAGTCACATCTAGACAACAAAATAATGAGGGAAACAGTAACGAGGGCGTCCCCATATGAACCCTTTTGAGGGTGGGAGGAGGCTTAAAGGGCAGGAGCAGTCCCCCCCAACTTGAAGTAGTGTAGTATACTATCTTGATTCATGATTGGCTCTCCAAGGTCATGTGACTGTAGTATTTCTCTTCAAATGTGAAATTTACTAGGAGTCACTGCTTGGTTTCCTTGAATGTGCAACATTCAAGTCTTAAAATATTATAAAAGATACTTGGAAGAGAATTAAGAGGAAAATTGTTAGATATAGCTGTTGTTTCAAAGTTAGTTTGGGCGACTGTTCTTGCCCTTCATGAAAGCGGCTCATTGAGTTGAATCATGATTTCAACATTTTTTCCAAACCTGTTAAATTTTCTTCACATACTAATGACAAATGGCCCAACTAAAACAACCTCAATTTCCTACTTACAAATAACTGTTTTATGAGTGAGTATTCAACAGCTCAATTCCATTTTCAAAATTGTGTGACCAGACACTTTTTCAAATTAAGCACAAAACTGTTACAAGTCAGGACACCACATAATGCAAAATTTTAACTTTTTCAGTAACTATTGGATATGAAACTTGACTCATTATGCTAGCTGTAAGAATTGTCATGCGGTAAAGACCCTCTCATTAAGTTATTGATATCAACTCAACGAGCCGCTTTAAGCACAACGTTTGGCGGGAACCTGTATTTTACACTCTGAAATCAAAAGAGTGAATTTAGTCACTCTTTGAAAGAGTGAAAAGTGTAAATTCACTCCATCAGAGTGATAATTCACTCCAAGAGGACTCACCCCCAAAAGAGTGAAATTCACTAGAGGGAAAATTCACTCTTCCACGAGTGCCTGCAATGATCACTCTTTTTTTAAGAGTGTCACTGTGGGCACGCCATCAAGAGTGAAACTTCGCTCATTTTAAGGGAATTTCACACTTTTTGGAGTGAATTTCAATCTTCTTGGAATGAATTATTACTCTAATGGAGTGAATTCACACTTTTCACTCTATCAAAGAGTGACTTAGTTCACTCTTTAAAGGTGACTTAGTTCACTCTTTCGATTTTAGAGTGTATCTCGACCCAGGTTTACGATGACTTATGGACAAATTCGAAGCGCCTGGCAAAGTCAGCTTTTTGTGCAGGCATTCACTGAGTCTTGAAGAAAGTCACAAATCACCTCGTACATTTTTAGTAGGGGAGACCAAACAGCTCAATTAATTTTGTTCTTTGATTGGCATCAAATTCAAAAGATGTAAAGTAGCTCTCAATCTACAGAAATTCTCAATTGGCACGGCTCTTTGCGGATTGGCAGCAAATTTAAAAAAATGCAAAATACTGTAGCTCATATTTCGTAGCATATGTACTGTACTGAGAAGTGATTTTATTCCACATTGAGATCTTGCATATTCATCCTGAAGCAATAAACTGAGATTTTGTCTCTATGAGGAGAGTTTTAGAAAGTTGTGGGAAGGACTTTAAAGGGCCAAACCTCTCACCCCAAACTACAATTTTGTGGGTAGCGAAATTCTCAATTGGCTCAGCTCTTTGATTGACAGCTAATTCAAACAATGCAGAGTACCAAAGTTTTTATTACACAGCATGAACGGTACTGAGAGTGTTTTGATTATATACATTGAGTTTTTCTATACTCACCTTGAAGAATTAAACTGAGATTGTATCTGGATGAGGATGAATTTCAGACAATTGTGGGAGGGGCTTCAGCAAGAAGGTTAGGAGAATTGGTAATGTTTGGGGTGAGAATTGGGCCTTGAAAGTCAGTATCAGTAGGTAAGGAGAATTGGAACCAGTGTTTGGAGTGAAAAGATCAGGAAAGTAAGCCACAGCTAATGATTCCGGTCTTGGCCACCCGACTTGCTACATCCAGTTCTGATTATTATTTCTAATGACTGATCAGTCATCGCTACAAAACTCACAACACTATTTAAAATTGCCTTAGGTACTCGATTCAGTTGAGTTGTTACGAAGAAGGAAATGAGGGCGATGAAGTGCCAACTGAATATTTCATAAAGGAGTGGTTGAAGAATTCCCTAATTTTTGGTAAACAATCTCAGTGGATAAACATCCGGATTTACCCAAACAACTATAAGGAATAACCACGTGATATGTTTTGCAACCACCTCGTTTGCCACCTTGCAGTTTTGTTGAAGCAGGGGGATTTAAGACACAGTGCCTCCGCAAAATAGACAGTGTAGAGGGCGCTCTTTTCTGAATGCTTCTAGAGAGGCATACAGTTAGGCTTACATATATGTGTAGACCATACCACAATATCCTGCTCTTATATCATGATGTAGGTGTAAATCAATTAGTTTTGAACAGGACTTCATCTCGCATGGAAACAAAAAATAAAAGGGCGAACTCTATCTGCAGGTGATCGCCATATGATGGGGCTTAATTCTAAGTTGGTCCAACGTTTCAGTTTCACCTGGAGTGAGGGGCATGCCCCTGTGAGGGAGAAGATTCAATTTCGTCGAAAGCCTGCATCCATACGATAAAAGATGTAAGCCTAATAAACTTCTTGATTTGCTTACGAAAAGAAATTCTTAAAGGAACTCTCAAAGTTCCCACTTCTCCTTCCAGAAACCCCAAACATTTTCAAAAATAAGCTTCAGATTTTTAAACATTCCGAAAAGAAAGTAAAACAATTTCCATTTTCACCGTGCAACAAAATAAGAAACCTCAACCAACCTCAGTCGTAATTTTACTCATATGAACTTGGGTAGTTTGATCTTCAATAAATACTCCAATTGCAGAGCTACATTGTACAGTATATAAGTAATTTCGGGTGCAAAAGTTCCCTTTCACCACAAAATGTGTCACCTTTAAATCCTCTAACCCTAACTACAATTTTTGTAGTAGTCCACAAAAATTCTCAGTTGGCCCAGCTCTTCAGTTTGATTGACAGCAAGTTCAAAAATTGAAGAGTACTCTAGTTCATATTGCACAGTATGTACTGTTCTGAGAGTTTTGATTACACTTTGGGGTCTTGTCAGTGGCGTAGCTAGGGTTTGTGGCGTCCGGGGTAAGAAACGAACCCCCCTCCCATTTTTCTAGGGGTAATCTTGTGAATGCTTACACAACTCAAAAAGTTAAAACGGTTACTTTAACATCATACTTATGGAGGAGTGGCGTCTTATAATATGCAGGATTCGCCCGAAGGGGCAAATCTCCCCGACAACGGGGTTAGCATTTCAAAGCTCAGAAAAAGACGAGGAATTCCCGGTGGGTCTTGACTTTCAGAATCTGAGGCACGCGCATTGCGCAGAAATTCTTTTTTTTTCTTTTTTTGACCCTGAAATATAAAAAAATCCGGAGCTTTTTTTTTTGAAGAAAATTTGAAATTTTTGGAAGACATTTGGCTTTTAAAGAACCATTAAAACATTGAAGAATCTGCTCTTTATAATATAAGAAAACCGAAAGAGTTATATGGGCGACTAAAATTCGCTTGGGGTCACGGCAGGCATTTTATTGTAGGCCTACGTACTAAGGCTGTCAGACGAAACTGGAAATTTGCCCCAAAACTTTTACCTTTTGGACAAATATTTGAAAATTAAAAGCTTTATATTGGAGAAATTTTAGAATTTACTGAAACAAATTTTGGGTTTCAAGTAAAGTTAAATTGAAAATTTGGGGTTTTTATTAAGAGATCTGCCTTTCAAAAGAAAATATTAAGTAGCATGTCGGGGCGATTGAAGTTGGCTTGGGCTATTGTACGGAGTATCCGTATACTGATCAAAACCTTTTGCCAATTTTAACAAATATTTGAAAACCCGACAGATCTGAAGCTTATATTGGAGAAGTAATTGTAATTTTATGACATATTTTCGGGTTTTTATCGAAGAATTTGACCTTCTTGTGCAAGGGGGAAAATCAAATAGATCACCGAGGTGAGTTGCAGTTTGTTGGGTTGACTCATCTCAATATCATCATGCAGATTAAGGCCCTCGGACGATATTGAAAAAACCCAGAAAAACTTTGGGTTCCCTTTTACCAATTTACATATATATTTGAAATTTGAAGGAATTGGGCAAACAATTCTCAAAAATGGTTTTATCTGTAGGAGAGAATTTAAAAAATTAGAGTCTTTATTGAAGATCAATCTGTCAAAGTTCATATGCATAAAATCAAGACTGAAGTTGGTTGAGGTGTCTTATTTTGTCGTACGGTGAAAATCGAAAGTTTTTCACTTTCTTTTCAGAATGTTTGAAAATTTTGAGCTTATATTGGAATTTTTTGGATATTGGGAAGAAAATCGGGAACTTTGAGAGTTTCCTTGAAGCATGTCTTCTTGTAAGCAAAATCAAGAAGTTTATCTGACTTACATCTTTTTATCGTATACACGAATCCGGACAGCAAGTGATGGTCTGATTTCAGTCGGCCATAACTGGGGTCCACCACCTTTAAATCTTTCAATTTCTTTGTTTAGCTGTATCATGGATGGTTGTACACTAATTTGTATCTTAAATTCTCCAAGTTCTCTAAATATGGGGTTTGAAATTCATGTAAACAATAAATAAAGACGGGTTTAGGCTGATGGATCCCACTAATGGCGGCCTATACAGTCACTAAAAGAAAGCCTTAGCTAGGAATCTTTTCGTGGGGGGAGGGGGGCTTATGGGGAAGCTGGATACTTTTGTAGGGGAGATGGAGTTTACTATCTAAGCGTAGCGCCACCATCAGTTGGCGCGGAGCGTACAAAGAAAATTTTTGGATTCTTACACCTCCCAGATGGCTGGAAATGGCATTTGCCAGGTTTAATTGTCTTGAATTCTGGTGAGAAAAATGTGTTATTTTTATCAGATTCATTCAGCACTTCACTTTGGGGAAAGAAGATGTTTGCCCGAAAAATGTAATTCTGCCCGTAAGACAGTCAAAGCGGAGCGCCAACACTGGTTGGCGGGGAGAAAATTTGAAAATTCGTACCTCTTAGACAGTCGAAAATGGCATTTCCCAGGCCTATAAACGATAAGGGGAATCCAAGCAGATACACGTTCACTCCAAACTAAAATTCAGTCAGAAAGACTAAGCGGAGCGCCAGCATTAGTTGGCGCGAAGCGTACAGAAAATTTTGAAATATCCGACCCCTCAGACAGTTGAAAATGGCATTTCCCAGGCTTGCTGGGGATCTAAGCAGTCGCTATTTTGAGTTTCCTTTTGCAAAAAAATGCTCACGTGAAACTTAAATTCTGATATGAAGCGGTCTAAGTGGAGCACCACCATAAGTTGGAGCGAAACGTACAGGAAATTTTGAAAAATCTGACTCTTCAGACAGTAAAAATGCCTTTCCTTATGCTTATAGGGGGTGTAAGCAGTCGCTATTTGATTAGAAAATTACCAGATAAAATGTATTACTATCAGTCGATGAAATGGTCCCGCATATTTTCGAGGGAAAACTACAAAACGAAATTGAAAACATGCTAATGAATTTTACTCTATTGCGACTCTTGGCTAAATTCAACATATATTGATAAAATTGTGTGACTGCCCGAACTTCCGACTTTATAGGATTTTACTTTTGAAAAATGTAACACTACAAGGTGTGTTTAAACGAATTTTCAAGCAGACTTATGGGAAGACATTTTCACATTGAATCATTAAAGTATCGAAAAACAAATTGCCCGATTTTCATAACCATTGCCCGTATTTGGCTCTAGAGCAGGATAGATGGCTGCTAACTTTCTGGTACTTGAACACCCTCTGTCCGTTGAATCAATTTGGCAATTGAAAACGTTCCAGCATTGTTTTAACCTTTGCCCGAATATTTGACCATTTAGAGCAATTTTTGCAGACTACAGTATGAAGTAGGGACGATGAAAACTTTTTTTTTACATTCTACCCAAATGTGTTGCAGATCTTTATTACTTTCTATGAAAATTCTACTTCAAATATAGCGTTTTCTGTTTTTCGGCAAAGATTTTAAGCTTTTAAAATAATCGACCATTTTGGGTATTGTGTTACACAAGATTTGACAGTTTCGAGCATTAAGTTGTGATTATCTGTGAAGTAAAAGTCACGAATAATAACTTTTTGCGCTGCCCGAAGATGAAGATTTTTTGGAATCTTGACTTTGTTTTTCATGAAAATTTAATGCGACTTTATGACGTTTCTTTCCTTTTTTTCGGGCATATCTTTTTTAAGATTTTGGCCACATTTAGGAATTTTCTGAAAAACCATCCCATTTTTTCAAAATAAAAGGCCTGTCCCAATTTTTTCCAAATTCCCGCCCTTAATTTAGATTTTGCCAAAATCGTACGCCACTGGGTATGCCCACTCCACCCAACAGCTAAGTGAGGTCCTGTGAGGTAATAGTGGTAAGGCTGCGACCCTTGAAACTGCATTGACCCAACATAGGTTTGGTTGTTGCACTGGCCAATGACTGCCAGCAATAGCCGTGTAAAGTGTAAATTCCTTTCAACAATATTTGACTCAGATATTCTACCCACCACACCAAGTATGATTTTTGGAAACAAATTTGTGCATCCCCAGGAATTGAAAAAAAAACCTACAGGAGATAGAAACAGGTCAAATGCTACGAGCACACTTTAATCCACACCAAGGTAGTCAATTTCAGCCACTCCAAATCTGCTAGAAAATTATCCATCCAGAAACCCGACGAGTAAAACGTCAAAGATTCCGAAGATATGAAGCTTTCCACAGTCTACCTGAATTTATTCCGAAATTCAGAGTGGGCCACATTTGCAGAATACCCTACAATTGCGTGGATCTGTCGCAAGTGTATCTATATCATAGTAGCCGGGTAGCCCGTATTGATAATTATCATCGGCCAGCCTGAATATATTTTTTTGCCACGGTCGCCAGTGGGCGGCTGCTGGGGGGGGGGGGGGGCTGGGCGATTCAGTGGGGGGGGGGGCTCCAGTCGCCAAGCCCCCCCCCCCCCCGTAGCTACGCCACTGTATATGGATGCAGGCTTCCGACGAAATTGAATTTTCTTTCGACAGGAGGCATGCCCCCGCTGGCTCGGTTCATGGCAAACGAGGTTCAATATATTTTGTGATTTTGGTTTAGCACCCCTAAAGGTGGCGACTGGGGCAACTAGCCCTCCCCCAGCTGCGCCACTGGGTATTGTATACTCACTATGAAGCAACAAACTGAGATTGTGTCTAGATGAAAAAGAGTTTTGGACAGTTGTGTAAGAGCTTAAGCAAGAAGTTTAGGACAACTGGACCTTTCTGGTGTAAGAGAATTTGGTCTTTAAAATCTTTTTTATTCCTCTTTTTATCTTTCTCGTTGAAGTACATACATACTCAATAGAATAAATTGGCAAGATTACTGTAGACTTGTAAATAAAAATGTTATTCGCTTTTTTTCTGGTGCTGACTCGACGCAGATATATTACAAACAAACATAAGAAACTAATAAAACAAAGATCCCAATTAAAGACAGCTTTCAAGGCAAATTCAATGAAAAAAAGTAAAAGAACAAAACTCCGCAAGGTTACACCTCTTTCTTTAGTTTCAGAGTCTTAATATACGGCCCTGGGTTAGTTTGGACAAAGTGCACCCTCCATTTGGAAGCGAAGTGCACAACTAAACCAGCACTATTCTTAGGTTAAACATCATCCACCATCCATTTGTATTTGCTGCAACGCATTTGTAATAACATACAATGAATATGTATATCAAAACACGTTTTGTTGTTGTTCTTTTTTTAAATATTTTTGAGGTTGGAGGTTACAACATATCTGTATCCGAAGCGGATGGAGGAAGGGGGGGGGGGGTAGTAACTTCGAAAAATCCCTTGGTGTGTACATCTTGTCCTCTGACGGCTCTCGGAGGCAGGATCTGTGTCTTACCAGGAAGGTGTGAAGACCTCCCCGGTGTTACACCAGGTAACTGCCACTGCTGCCTGGCTTTACTCGGCGTTAATCATTCCTCAGTTTTTGTATGTGTATTTAACCGCTAGACTCCTTTAGGCCGAAAAATTTATAAAATGCAACCAAACTTTAGTTCTTTTGGTCTGCTCTTTGGGCATTAATAAGGGCTACCTTAGGATATGAGAAGGAAATTTTGTTCTTTAAGTAAAAATTTTGTAAATATCTCTCGTGATTGGGCTTTATCTGTACCGCGCATGAGCCCTAGTGGCTGGACGTCCATAAAGTCAGGCTCCTGTTTCTCCCCACCACGTTTAAGCTTTTTTTTTTTTTAACATACTACAACCTCGAGCCATTGTATGCACTTCTTCAAAAGTTACACCCAACAATTTATAATAAGTGGAATGAATTGAAATAATGCAGGGTTGTATCCAGGATTTTCTTGTGGGGGGGGGGGGGGAAGTCGACTCATCGTCCCCAGTCTTGACCGAAAGGACTATGTAAGCGGAGCGCCACCATCAGTTGGCGCGGAGCGTACAAGAAAATTTTTGGTTTTAGAAACCCATCAGATGGCAGGAAACGGCACTTCCCGAGTGTTCTAAGCAGGAATATGTTCAGCTCAACTTCGAAATTCTTCCCGCTTCTTATTCTTAATTGGAGCACTTTACAAATATTGAGGGGCTGAACATACCTTTAGCCCCCACTTTTTCATTTTTCATCGCCGCCACTGGGGTGCGGCATTTTCTTGAGGGAGCGAAGCGCCCAAGTGAGGAGCCGAGCGACCGAACGGGGAGAGAGTGTGGTTCTTCCTCCTCCTACCCGAAGGAGATTTTGCAATTTTACATCAAAATTGAGCGATCTGGTGAACACCTAAGCTGGAATTTTTGGACATTTTCAATCTTGTATCAATTTTTTTCCTTATTCCCTCGAGAGTTAGCGTGTGACTGTAAGAGGGTTACTGTGCGAATCAATGGGGCCCTAGGGAATTGTGTTGCACTGAAACAAAACAGCTACTCATAAGGCTTACATTGGCTAAACCAGCGGAATTGACATTTTGCCCCAAAAAACTCCATTTTAATAAAAAATAATAACGAAATTTAGGTCTGGGAGGGAGTAAGTGCGAACCCCCTGAACCCCCTGGCTACAGGCCTGTCTCCCTGGGTGTCCCCCTCCCCTTTTGGATTTTTTTGCTGTCTCGAAGAGCTTAGATGCAATATGGTGCTATATTTTGTTCTTTTTATACTAGGTTCCAGTGTTCTCCACAGGGGGTTTTAGAGGGGCGACACGCCCTCCTAGTGTTATTAGTAGCCCCTCCAAAATAGTTGCCGCTCTCCAAAAAATGCAGCTTCCATTTTTAGTTCATTGCTTCCAGTGGCGGATCCAGAGGGGGGATGGGGGTATGCATACCCCCCTCTCCCCCCACCGGGATGGTAAAAAATTGTATGGATAGCCAGGCTAATTGTAACCTAGGCCTAATTACTTTTTAAAAACACAGTGATAGTTGTTACATTATTTGACTACCGTATTTTTGTGTCATATTCTTCAATAAAATGAAAAATGTAAATTACAATGTATCTATCTTCCGTACCATTTGGTAAATTCCCGTTACGTTTACACATTGCGCAATGACGAATGCTAAATCCAGCGTTTTCCACCAACGGCCTTTGGTAACGCTGTTTGTGACATCGCATGTGTGTCTATGTCAACACGTGGGGCTACGACTGACTGTCGGATAATGGGTCAATCGTTGATACGAAGGTTATACGGGATGTTGCAGAGTGTGTAGGCGATACGAGTTGAGATATGAATAAACAGATGAGAAGAAGATTTAGTTCTGATTCAAAATGATTGGCGGTTTTATTCCGTTCTATTAAAACCGTCAAAAAATTATTAAAATTTAACTATGTACAGACTGACGCAGGTGCTCGTCGTCTGAGGTCTGCTGCACCAGTGTTTGAGTGCGACCAAAACTTGCAGGCTAGGAGCTTTCATGTCTCGGGGAGATCGAAACACATGCAGTCCCCTGATTGGTTTAAAGTTGTGACTCACCAAATTAGATAAAATTAAGGAATGTGCTGATCTAAATGATCAATAAGACGGCTGTAGAGGATAAATTGGCCACACCTTGAAAATATGGGATACAGCATACAGGTGGAACCAGGGCGGGGTAGTTTGTCACGTTCACCGGTAACACGTGGCGGGAAACAGAAAGGGCCCTGGGAATCTAGGACAAGAGGAAGGGAGAGTTGCTGGTAAATAACAAGAAAGCGTTCCTGCTAAAGGTCAAGGAGGGTACACCATACTTCATGAAACTACGTGCAGTTTACACATGACATAGCCATGTTGCCATGTTTCCTAAAACCGTGTGCCGTTAATAGAGTACACCCGGTATTAAATTCACATTGACTGTTGAATTAATTATTACCCACACTTTCAAGATAATGTTTTTAAAGCTTGGGAGTTTCACAGTAGCTTAAAATTTTGAAACATTTAGCACCATGTTGCATCTCGCCTCCCCCTTCTTTTTTTTCTTAGACGCACAGGCGGGCAGGGTGCTCTGAAAATGAAGAATTCGGAAATTTACCAATTGTGAGACCAGTGTACTGTGTGGTTTTGACAACCCATGAAATTACGGAATTCTCAATCAATTTTCTCTAATAAGCTCCACATTCGTCATTGTTTCATTCAAGAAAGCAAAATTTTCCGCGCGAATTGCAATTCCTTAGCAGAAGTGTTGGCTCATTCCTTCACTTTGGTAAACTTTTCCGAGCTCTGGGTGTGACAAAATCGGAAATTTGCTACACTTGTGATACCAGATCACCAAGTGACACCGTTAACCATATACAGTGCTATTTTCATAAATATTCTTTCATAGAATTACATATTTTCTCCTATATAAGCTCAAAAAATGTCGTCGGAGAGCCTCAATACATAGGCGTTGGATAAAATTATGTAGTCACAACGATCTTTGGTCGCCGCCCAACCTCAGATTTGCCGATAAAAAAATGCAAATTCTTCAGTTATTCCGCAACTGTTCAAATTTCCTTGCAGAAAACCCAGCATCCAAACTTTTCTGCAGCACAAGCTCCATATTTTCAAATATTTGAAATGCCCCTAGTACAGTGGTAATCACATTCAAAAATATGGTAAAATTTGGATGCTTGCCTACCACCTCCATTTCCCATTTCCTGAATTCTTATAGGCATCAGAGACTAAACAACATACATACCTATGTGGCGCTTCGCTCAGTGTACATTTGATACCCAACCACATGCAGACCCACCCCCCCCCCCCCCCACTGAAAATTCCTGGATCCGCCACTGATTGCTTCATTACACATATACAATTCATAACTGGAAAAAATGTGTCTTCCCTCCAGGGTTGACGCCTGGATTTTCCCGACGAAGGGCCACACTCCGAACGGGGGAGGGGGAGGGTGGGTAGCGACCCCAAGCCCCGACAGCCAGGATGCCGTCGATGAGTTGATGAGGGAGATTTGAAGAAAACCTGTGCACTATACCTGCCATTGCGAGTCATATACGACATAAAATTTGTATATGCTGGAGGAAGATATTTCAGCACTGATTTAATCGTAACAATTTTTTGGGTTAGCCTATATACACTAAAAAGAATCTGTACTTATTAAAAGCTTATATAGGTCAATTGTCCCGGCATTTGGGCCCTATCGGGCACAACTTATATTGTACTTCCTTCTTCGGGTCCGCACCGAACGACTGACACAAGAGATTATTAACCCAGTTTAGCGAAATGAGATGAAATTATTCCATTTATTCTACTTATTAATTTACTTGAAAAGATGGGAAGGGTATGTACTTTATTATCTCTAGGTAACGGAACTGAGGAAGAGTGTGCAAAGCGTACCGAACATTTTGGGTTTCATCGCAGAAATAACTCTTTTAAATGCCAAAATAACTAAACCGACCATGGAAAGGCAACAGATTATTCCCGACAGGGGGCGGGACATGCCAGCGACCACAAGTTCCGACAGTCCTTATGTCGAGGGGGTGGTGAGAAGGGCATATGAAGGAGCCTAATTACCCCATATCATTGCAGCCTGGGGCACATTTTGCAAATATCACTTAATATTTTAAAAGCCGAGTTGCGCACTGATTGTGTTCTTTTGAGTCTGAATCGTGAAATTGCAAAGCGCGCGAAGCGCGCGAAAATTTTTGGTAGGCTTACAAAAAAATATAGCCCATGTAATCATTAAGAACAAAAAAGAAAAAAAAATAGCAACTGGGGATAACATACATTGTGTCGAAACCACCTGGAATACCCAATAAAATAGCCAAACTATGCTCCGTTAGTCGCTCACCAACTGACCTTTCGCATGACACACACAAGAGAACAGCAACTAGACTTTTTGATATGGGATGAAATTTACGACCTCTACATAACCTGTGTACTCTGCCTACCATTTACTTGGTAAGGTTGTCAGGACTTACACCCTCTAGATATGTGGAATGGAAGTAGTGAAAAAGCTGGAGTGAATCTACAGCGCGCGTATATGGCAAGCTAAATGTTCAATAATTCGAAAAACTGAGTTTTTCGCCGATAAACTCGGTTTTTCGATCGAAAAACTGAGTTTATCGCGAAAAACTCTGTTTATCGACCGAAAAACACAGTTTTTCGATAAACTCTGTTTATCGCGCGAAAAACACAGTTTTTCGATAAACACGGTTTTTCGATAAACTCTGTTTATCGACCGAAAAACTCTGTTTTTCGAAAAACTCTGTTTATCGACCGAAAAACACTGTTTTTCGATAAACTCTGTTTATCGAGCGAAAAACACAGTTTTTCGATAAACACGGTTTTTCGATAAACTCTGTTTATCGACCGAAAAACTCTGTTTTTCGAAAAACTCTGTTTATCGACCGAAAAACACTGTTTTTCGAAAAACTTGTTTATCGACCGAAAAACTGAGTTTTTCGATAAACACGGTTTTTCGATAAACTCTGTTTATCGACCGAAAAACACAGTTTTTCGATAAACTCTGTTTATCGATCGAAAAACACAGTTTTTCGATAAACTCTGTTTATCAACCACGTGTTTGAAAAACTCAGTTTATCAATCAAGTGTTTCCCGCCAATATTTGGAACGCAAAAAGGGCAAATATTGTCGAAAACATCGGTTTCGTGATTTGTATCTATGATTGCTAAAGTAGTACCGGCAGCCTTTTTAGTTGTGACGATGGGTTTTAAAGTAGTAGCAATGTGGCAGCGGAAAGTATCCGTTTATTACCGTATTACCGCCTGCCCAGGGGCGTCCTAAGGATCGGGGAGTGGGGGTGCTGGAGATTTTTCCCGACTAATAGGGCTGAACTCTAGACAGGAATGACACGAATGCCTTTGTCAAGAAAGATCAGCTCATAAGCAGCGGTGTAGCCAGGACTTCTCTCCCGGGACGGTGGCATACAGTACGTTATGTGATCACTGGCCCGAGGAGGGGTGTAAGGGAAAGGGATACCCCCTTTGAAAATTTTTCGACAAATTAGGTGTCCTTGTAAGCAATCTGGGGCTACATATGCTACCTTTTGAAGTAAAATTTGCGATCGAAATTTTACGTATTTTAATTACTAAAAGAAAATTAGACATCAGCCAGGGGGGACATGGCCTGGTGGCCCCCAAATGCGCTAATGCTCATAACCCTCGTTTGAAGGTAATCTTTAGCAAAAACAAAGTACACCACGAAAGTTTTAAAAATAACAGGTGGGCAAATGAAGCATAAAACGAAAAAAGAAACTCATCTGGAAACGCATTTTAACGCGTGGCACTCCGGTCAAGTTTACCTCAGAGTAACCGTTTTCCTTTGTCTGCTACAACAGTAAGGTTGACTTCGGCATGGAAGTAGCACTCCTGTTCAACTTCGACTTCTTTGTACATACCAAATTCTTTAATATTTGGAGTGAAGTCGGGGGGGGGGGGGGATTTAGGGTCGTCGCAGTTTAGTAAGGTGAGTGTTAAGTAAGGTGGCAGTGTACAGCTGTCGTCAACCCAAAAGCAACTCATCTTTTAATGAATTGGCCACTAAAGAAGCCTTTGCAAATCAGGCGACGGCCCAATGTGCTCGCCCTTTGTGTGACTAATAAACAGTAGATAACATTTTGAATATAGGCTACCCACCTCGGCAATGTGTTTGCGGGTATGGTTAAAGTGTACCTTATTCAAAAATTAAAACAATATATATTTTAGAGACTTGAAAATAAATCCCATTCACACAACTCTCATCTTCATAGCTTATTCCATTGCTAACATAAGTAGGTTTTCCAGGGGCGTAGCCAGGATTTCAAAAGTTGTAGGCACGAAAATAATTATGAAATATTTGTACGGGCTCACGGAACGGAATAGATATTGGGGGTGGGGGTCTGAGTGCCAGGAAGCTAAGCGGAGCTCCGCCATCGGTTGGCGCGCAGCGCAGAAGAAAACTTTTGTCGTTACAAGCCCTCCAGATGGCTGCATGTACCCAGCCTTGAAATATGGATCTCTTTTCTGCACTTGGCAAATATGCGGGGGGGTTGTCTGAAGATAGCTTTAGCCTACTCACTTTTCTCATTGGGGTTCTGAGCCCCCAAACCTCAGGTTTCGTCATCACTGTATATGTATGCACAGTGCAACCCCGCTTTCAAGGACACTCATCTAGGAGGCCACCTTGTAAAGTCCCCAAACAAAAACGTAATGTTAAGTTGATTCACTTATCAGGACAACCCCGCTTAATTGGCAGAACACTTTATCAGGCCCCTTGGGTGTCCTTTAAAGCGGGGTTCTGTATGTCACTATATCAATGCGGTGTCTTAATCAGTCACATGGTGAAGCACGATGGATCCCCCTCCCTTAGACCCCTCTCACTGATGCCAATTTTATTCTTTAGTTCCTAAAAATACGTAAATATTTTAACACAAATTATACTTCAAAATGTATAATAAATAGCACCAGATAGGACACCTTATTTTTCAGAAATTTTCAAAGCCCCTCCCCTTATACCCCACCCCGGGTCGGTGATCGCACAATGTACTGCATGGCCCCCTAGACCCCTCCGAAACTTCGGGACCAACCTTTTGCGTTCGGCATTCTTTCGACAAGCAAAGCGTCGGTTCTGGTCAGCCTAGGGTTGCTGGATCTTTAACGAGAGCTACAGTGGCGTACACAGGGGAGTGGGCCATGTTCCCCCTCACGGATGCCAATTTTTTCTGTAGTTCCTAACAATACGTAAATATTTTAACACAATATTTACTTCAAACTGTACCATATGTAGCACCAGATTGCATACAAGGACACCTAATTTTTCCAATCTTTTCAAGGGGAGGGGGGCAGCCCCTCTCCTTTGACCCCTCCCCGGACCGGCTATCACGCAACATACTGCATGGCCCTCTCCCTTCAGAGAAATCCTGGGTATGGCACTGCTTGCCATAGTATGTATGGCGCATGGAACTGTTATCGTGCAGACACTTTTAGCTGACGGTAAAACATGAAACAGAGTGTCCATGGACGCAGACAAACTGGGCAGATGGTAATAATAATCCGCTGCCAGAGGGTTACTACTTCAAACCCCATCTTCACTACCAAAAGCTGCCGTTACTACTTAAGAAGGCATAGATACAAATCACCCCGTAACCGCTGTCGACAATATTTGCCCTTTTTGCGTTCCATACACTGACCGGAAGCACGTAATTGATAAACGTAGTTTATCAAACACGTGATTGATAAACTGAGTTTATCGTAAGACCGTGTTTATCGAAAAACTGTGTTTTTCGCTCGATAAACAGAGTTTTTCGGTCGATAAACAGAGTTTTTCGAAAAACAGAGTTTTTCGCTCGATAAACTGAGTTTATCGAAAAACCGTGTTTATCGAAAAACTGTGTTTTTCGGTCGATAAACAGAGTTTTTCGAAAAACTGTGTTTTTCGGTCGATAAACAGAGTTTTTCGAAAAACAGAGTTTTTCGCTCGATAAACTGGGTTTATCGAAAAACCGTGTTTATCGAAAAACTGTGTTTTTCGCTCGATAAACACTGTTTATCGAAAAACTCTGTTTTTCGGTCGATAAACAGAGTTTTTCGAAAAACAGAGTTTTTCGCTCGATAAACTGAGTTTATCGAAAAACCGTGTTTATCGAAAAACTGTGTTTTTCGCTCGATAAACACTGTTTATCGAAAAACAGTGTTTTTCGGTCGATAAACAGAGTTTTTCGCTCGATAAACTGAGTTTATCGAAAAACCGTGTTTATCGAAAAACTGTGTTTTTCGCCTAATAAACAAAGTTTATCGAAAAACTGTGTTTTTCGGTCGATAAACAGAGTTTTTCGCGATAAACTCAGTTTTTCGATCGAAAAACCGAGTTTATCGGCGAAAAACTCAGTTTATCGAATTATTACACATTTAGCTTGCCATACGCGTAGCGCGCCGAAAATTTGGGGTCCTTATTAGGGAAATTGTCCCTTGAGAACAAAAAACAGGTAAACCATCGGGGAGACTAGTCGCCATCGGGGACTGCATACCTTATCGTAACGACTAACAACCCCCCCCCGAAAAAAAAAACCTGTAAAAAAATGCTCCCGATTCCCTCCCTCCTCTTGCCGTTTATCTTTTTTTCATTTATTTTTTGGGCTCTCCTTCATTTTTTCAACATCGCCCATCGCGTCCCCAAAATTTCTGTGGAGGGGGGGGGGCACTCTGCCCCCTTTCCCCCCGCTGGCTACGCTAGTGAAATAATGAAAGGAAGAAGGGGAGGTAGCAATATCAATAGGCCTATGCCAAGATCAGTCGGAAGCGACGATGTATATGTCGACGGAGGGTAATTATTTCTCAACTATTGGTTTAAGTCAGTGCACTTTTCCATTTCTGACTCACTGGCTTGTTTTCTTGACTATTTCCTTTCCTGCATGACAACCTGACAACCATGCGCAATGGCAGTAGTTTCCATTTTAAATTCTTCGTTATGGCCGGGCCACCCCCGTCCATCCGATGGTCCCACTGGCTTGATGGAGGCGGAGTGCATGATGGTGCCTATGGGGCAAAAATCTTTAAACATTCCAAATTTACATAATTTACACGATTCCTACTTGTGGTCACAAATACCTTACACTCAAGGCTGAACATGTTTCTGAGAGCTTTGAGTCATTTTGGTATCAGGAGAAGAAGAACTGGTTTTATTTCGATAGATGTATTTTTGGTGTAAACCGCGTGGATTTTGGCATGAATTGACGCGTTGTTTGGGGAAATTTCCTTCTGTGTATAGGCCTAATGTCACAAAATTTGTAATCGTGTGAAATCAGGTGTGCCTACTTTGAATAAAAAATCCTCATTTATGATTTTTCTCCTATAACATATCATTTCGAAGTTTAACCGATTTAACTAGCCTGTGGAACGATTCAAGGGCAGCCCTCGGACTTATTTTGAAGTAACAGCTACACTCTAAAATCAGAAGAGTGAACTTATTCACTCTTTGATAGAGTGAAAAGTGTGAATTCGCTCCATTAGAGTAACAATTCACTCCAAGAAGATTGAAATTCACTCCAAAAAGAGTGAAATTCCCTTAAAACGAGCGAAGTTGATGGAGTGCCCACAGTGATCACCGTTAAAAAAAAGAGCGATCATTGCAGGCACTCGTGGAAGAGTGATTTTTCCTCTTCTTCTAGTGAATTTCACTCTTTTTGGAGTGAACTTCACTCCTCTTGGAATGAATTATCACTCTAATGGAGTGAATTTACACTTTTCACTCGATCAAAGAGTGACCAAGTTCACTCTTTTGATTTTAGAGTGATATCTCACAACTTTCTCTTAGGCCCCTATTTGAATTTATGTCTCTTCGAAGCATTTGTGATCATAGTTTATGATTTAACTATTGAATATCCAGGGTAAACCAATCAGTAACTTCGAGTAAACTTCAAATTTGAGAAGAAAAATGTTGTCATATGACACCAACGGCCAATCAGGAAACAGGACAGTCTACTACACTACTTCATATTGTCACGAATGCTCTAGTTGCTCTTTAAGTTCCCGGAGTAGGTTTAACTGTGTCTAATCTTGAACATGCAGTTATGAAGTCCTAAATTAAAGATCAATGGCGGCGATTTGTTCTCAATACTGGAGAGACACCACGACGTATTCAAAATTCTTACTTTGTGAAAAATTAAAAATCAATGTGCGATTTCTCAAACAGGCCTATGGTGGGGGAGGGGGGCTAGGATATCCGCCCATGGTGAAAATACTTTAAGGACAAACGAGAAAAATATGTGAGATTTAGCTTTTTGCTTCAAAATAAGGTGAATGCTCTTTGGACCTTTGTATTATTTATTTCACCAATTAATAAGTAACTTCCCTGAGCAGTAAAGCAGTAAGTTGGCTAACTGACTGGCTAACTGCTGTACACGGACGCGACGTAAGTTTTAGGTGGCGGGAGGGGAGACAGTGGCGTAGCCACTGCAGGGGCGTTGGGGATTAGAACCCGCCCAGGAGAAAATTCCTGTTGAGGCCTGTTGAAATTCCAACAGGTTTTAACAGGTATGAACAGGCAATGTTCCAATTACCTGTTGGAGTGATGAAAGTCAACAGGCGTCAACAAGTAACACCGAAGAGCCTGTTCAACAGGTTTCAACTGGAATTTTCTCCTGGGCGGCCCATGACTCAACGTTGCAATGCAAAAAGCACCTAAAAATAGCGTGTTTTTTTCTCTCTATCCTTAGCTTTTTCCCTCGGCATTTCGTGTCCCACCCCTACCCCCCATAACACATAATCCTGGCTATGCGCCTGTGGGGGGGGGGGGGCGAAGACGAATTATGAGTTTAGTAGGGCAAGTAAAAATAGTTGCTGGCCTAAAATTATGTTTTCTTTTTTGTGCCTAGGAATCACTTTCCTAAACTTGTAAACTCCGTTCCGGACCTTGACCGGTCACCTGTTCTCATACCCTGACCGTTCCTGTCACCTACATTGGTAAAAAAAAAAAAAAAAAACTGCTGTACGGTCAATTAGAAACTCCCTACCTCTCGTGTAAACCCACATTTCTCCCTGTCCCCCCTATCCAGTTTGTCGCGGTACGTCCACTTGCAACTACCGCTGTAATTTGCGTGCATTCTCTTCTTCAAGTACACCTCGTATTTGGTATACTTCGATAGCTTAGTAAGTTCTTGTCACTGATATCACTGTTAATCCTATTACGGTCTTGATACACAGCAAGTGAACGTTACACACTGCATACAGCGTGTACGTACGTAAGTACTGTAGGAGTCGTTTGCTGCATGCATGATTTGACGCCGTAGGTGAGGATGTGTGAATGAAGGAAGCGGACTCAGGAGCAAAACAACCTTATCTTGGTACTAAGTTAATTCTACTTCTACTTCTGTGTCTATTGTGACTACGGTGAGGTCTCACAAGTATGGGGGAAAAAGAATTTTTAGCGTAAAATTGGCGTCGAATTCGACAAGACATTTAGGGCTACATAGTCCCTCAAACTCAGTCAGGCCTAACGTTAAAGCTCAATAATAATATTACACTTTCATTGCCTAACAGTGTAGACACTGTTACTGTTAGACAGCGTAAGCCTACTATTATTAATAATAATAATAATAGGCCTAAGTAATGCATGGAACATAATAGCAACAAATCAGAACAAAAGTGTAGCAGCTCTAGGTGCTTGACAAAAATAAAATATAACAACAAATTCATTTCAATCAAAGGAGCAAGCAAACAAATGAGTCTTGAGGTACGCTTAAATGTAGAAAAAGGCTATGTTAATTACAGTTAGTCTCCGAATTTTGAGAAAGCCCCAATGCTAGGCCTAGGCATTCTCTGTAGGCCTAGTGCTACTGCAGAGCTCCCAACCCTCCTGCTTAAGCGGAAAGTTCCCAAAAATCCTACCTACAGTAGTTCCCACCTTTCCGATTTGCTTAGCTGTTCTCCCTCTCAAACAACTTTCATGTAATTTATTCCCCATTAAATCCTCTGTACTTCATTCCCACTCCCAGTAAACATGGATTGGTATGTCATTTTCTTGCATCCAAGACTGCACTGAATGCAAATATTCGAGTAGTACGTCCTGAGCTCTCCGTGTGCTCATTACAGTACATGATAGGCTATCGTGCCAAAGCAGTACTGTTCTTTGCAGTTAGCCTACATACTCAATATACTCCCTGTCAAACTGAATTATGTTTATCATGCACACAATGCGTACATGTACATACCTTCAGTACATTCAGTAAATTTGCACATGTGTACAATTAGCCGCATGCACCAGACTGTATCGATCATGCATTGCATGATGTAGTAACCAGTGCTGTGATTGATCGGAAAAATGAGTCAGTGGTTCGTAAAGTTGACGTACTGGTAAAGCTTTAAAATAAATGGAATTGGTCATGGATGGAGAAAGAACTTCATCAGATATCAAACACTATTGGTGTGAAGTGAACTGGAAATGGAGTGCAATTGTGAACCATTTCGGCATTTCATTCTCAAGAAAAGCAACTTAAAGTGTACCTCAAGTCAAAAATTTCAATTAAAGAGCATGAAAAATGAATTCTTACAGTGAAATTCCCATCTTCATAGGACATTCCTGAGCTGAGATATAAAATATGGAAGTTATTTACTCGACTGAAAATGGTACATTGTGCAATAATTTGTGATGTCATTGTTGTACTACTGAAATTACAATCTTTGAACAGTATTTCTGAAAGGTACTAAGTCATACCTTGTGCTAAGGTGCGATAGCACTCTTACTTTTATGGGGAGATGAAACTAACTAATGGAATTATGAACTTTATTTTGAGTACAAGGAGAAAGGTATCTTAAAGGCATTAAGTGGTTTTTAGCTTAGGCCTAGGTCTCATAAGAAAGACATTTGAAAATATCCCCGAACATCATGTCTTGCAAAACCCTGTTGCAATACCCTTTTCCCAACTCAAGGTATCTTGCTTCAAAACTTGGTTACTTATTTTTGTTTAAAAAATACCTCTTCTATTCAGTAAAGCCACAGAAAATTCTTTGTGAGCACACTGCCTCCAATTCCTTCTGTTTCTTTATTATTTGTCCTATTTGTCCATGAAACTTGATATTGTTAGAATGCATTAAATATCTTTTCCTATAGATATACCATTACTCTACACCATATATAGCAAAGAGTGTCACTTAAAATTCCCTCCAGGGGCATCAAAGGTATAAATAAATTTAATGCAATGGGAAATCACTGTGCTGCGATGACATCACAGATTTCCCATGATGCAATATGTAATCTTGAGGAAAACTTGTATTAGTTTGAAAACTAATATCTTCAGAACTCTACATATGCTGTTGAGATGCAGTTTTCACCTTCTGGAAGAGAACATTTTTCTGTATGGTTTAAGTCAATGAATTTTGCCTCCAGAAGATGCCTTTAAATCAAGAAGTGTGGAAAGCAAGTAAACATTTAAAATTTGGTTTTATGAAATAGCTGGCATAAGTTTAATACAAGCCCATGTGTTTGTAATATCTCAAATTATAAGCCTATGTGGTACAGCTCAGTAAAAATAATTTGAGTGGCCTGGTTTGAATCCAAAACTTTGACCCAGCTTAGCACTAGAACCAAAAATTAGATGTCGCCGGGATCGCAGCATGGGGCATACTTAAGTTGGCATGCAGGGAATCTGCCACAAACACGAAGAGGTGGGGGGGGGGGGGAGAGGGGGAGAGGGGATTTCTTGCCAGCAAACCTCAAGTCCAAATTTATGCTGTCTGTGACAAAAACTATGTGGGTTCAGGAGGACAAAAACTTGCTTCAAGACCTCTGTACAGTGTAATTTGAAGGGTTTTAAAGGCCATTTATTTGTGTAAATCCAAACATTGCTGCAAAAGTATCTTCTTTTCAAGAAATCAAGAGATTGACAGTTCAGTTTTATAATTTTTGTGGAAAAGAAAAGAGTGAGGGAAGATTTGTACTGCTTTATTCTGCCACTACCACTACTTCTACTACATAGCACTTGAGTTGGGAAAACATGTCAGTGAGCCACAACTGGAAAAAGGCTGGCCTGACTTAAACCAATTTGTTCGAAACTGAGCCTTAAATCCTCATCTAATCAACTATGTCAGGCCTCGATTTTCAGAAAAATTTATGGGTGTCCTTCGGGCCACCATTTCATTATTTTTGTTGTCCACAAGAAAATCTGGTTGTCCGAATCATTTTTCACACAATTACAAAACAGTAAATGTGTCTTGTATTATTGATCTTAAAGAATAGAAAGATGTAATTTTGAGAAACAAAAACACTTGAAGTCTGAAATATTGTATGACTGTATGACTGAAAAAGTATAAAGTTGATAAGAGTCGAACAGTTTGCAGTATATAATCTACAATAAGATAAAAAAAAACTGCTTTTAATTTATTGTGCAAGAAAAATGGTTGTCCATCGGACAACCAACCTTTAACTTTTGGTTGTCCATATGAAATTTTAGTTATCCCGGACAATCGGACAGCCACGAAAATCAAGCCCTGTATGCATCCAGTATAGTCTAATTGTTGTAGAAAGGAGTAACATTAAGTTTTAGCACTTACTGCCTATACTCAATACAAAATACAGCGCATGGTAGAACTTACTCTGTACCATAAGGCAGGAAGCCACAACTGCAATAGAAAAAAGGCATTGGCTGACTCAACTTATGCCAGATGGTTAGAAAACTGAGCTGTTAAACCTCATCTAACTAGAGTAACTAAGTATTTCTTGTCCTGCTTACCCATAATTTTCAGTGGTCAAATGGGTTTGCCAGTATTCCTCACAGCTTCAAATTTTCAGTTATGTACAGTACTCCACAGATGTGCAAACAAGTACAGTAGGTACTATGCTTGAAGATGTGTGTGAAACAAAATTTATAGTAAATCCTCTTATAAACAAAACAAGCATAATCACAGGGTTTTTCTGCACATCCTCTCCTGTTCATTGACATAGTTACTTTTGTGGTCTCCACCAGACAAAAGGATGCAAAGATGAGAGTTGATTGCCAAGTTTATTCAAGGGCACAATGCACACAAAACTGACATTTTGTTTACACATTGTCAGAATCTTCACTCACTGGAAAGCCAGGGTTATATGGCCTTTAATCTACTTCGCTCCTACTTACCTCACCTGTTTCACAAATGAAATGTCATGTGACGTGCACATTTGCCCAATTGTTTATTTTGGCTGTGCCTTTTTTCAAGCTTTTTCAATTCCAGCACTGCCAGCTATGCAGAAGATCGAGGGCTATGTGGCTTTTGTTAGTACTGTACATCATGAAACTTGTTTTACAGAAAATTTGAAATGTCATGGCACAGGGACATAGTAATTCCATGTTTGAAATTTTATTCCTATCAAAAAATTAAGATTATTTTGTTACTTACCTAAGTTGAAGCACATCTGCATCTTAGGCAAGAAAGAAACAAAATTTGGGTAAAAATGGAATGGTTCCTAATAATCTGTAAAAGGGTCAACTTGTTCAGCAATTGCCTCATAGCTTAGTATAGTGGTTCTCAAAGTGGTCCCTACCACCCCCCTGGGGGGCATTGAAAAGTTTCAAGGGGGCGCTGAGGAGTTTGCAAGCAATAGGGGGGCATTGGCATTGACTAGGGGGTCCCATTCGATCAATAAAGGAACCTGGGAGGTTGCAGAGTGGTTGACACAGACTGTCTTCTCGTAAGGTTCAGCAACTACTGACAAAAATTTACCCAATATTAAACTTATCTGGGTCATTTTAGTGCGGGAAATTGAGAGTCGAAAGCTCAAAGTCAAAGACTTATATAAATATGATGGCATGTTGTGTGGGAGGGGGGCGTTTGATTAGTTATGGATGCCTTATCGGGCGGTATTTTGAAAAAGTGTGAGAACCACTTGCTTAGTATATATCATTTAATCTGTAGTCAGACCAAAACCTAAGTCAAAGCATAGTAAATATATTCATAAGAAGTTATTGACTAACTTTGAGTAAGATGTAGAAGGAAATAAAGTTCAAGCTCTTTCTAGAAAGAGGAAGAACACAGCCTTCTGTACTTACTATAACTGGCTAATGTTCAAGATTATGAGATAGTTTAGGAATGTTCAATTCTCTTCATAAATACATACTGTAAAAAGTACCAGTAATGTATAGGCCTATATGGCAATTGCACATAATTCATACCCAGTACTATACAGTATCAGTTGTATACAGTAACATATATAGGTAATGTCCCTTTATACTTAAACCAACAATTTATGACATCAATGATATTGCAAAGAAAGCTTGTCTAGCTGTATGGGTATAATATTAATTTTCTGAAGCATCCAGGAAATGGAAAAATTTTTATTGCCCAGCAAGCAAGTGAAATTCCCTGCAATTCTATGTAAAACAAGACAAATTTCTCTTTAACAGGGTTTGAAAAAATGTTTATTTCCCAGGAAGGGAGTAAAACTATTTTTCAGGAACCTTGAATAAAAATTTCCTACAATTTGTCAATTTTCACTCTACTTTCACGTATATAAAAAGGACATTTCTCCCAAATTGCCAAAATTTCCTTCCAGATTCCCAAATTCCCCAGGTAGGAGCCTCCTAGCTCCCAACTCTTTGTACCAATGCTCTTCAAGATCCCAAATTTGCCTCCAGATACCTTGATTTCCCTGTAAGGAACTTCCCACAATGCTGGGTTTTTATCTCAATACATCACATGTATTGAGATGTTGTCACACTAGCCAGTGGTTGAAATATCTTTAAAGCAACAGAATGTACACTGTAACTTGATCTGTGGTCAATGTGTATCAGAGTTTGAGAGCACACTATTTGAATTTAGGGTAGATGAAGTTGTATATTTTGATGTGAACAAGTGATGGTTGCTAGGTGTTGCCAAGTTAATTTGGCAAATGTTAGGGACAAAGCTCTCAAGTTGTCAAGGAAGATGCCTTCTTTTGTACACTGCAGTATGGCAGCTAAGCCAGATACCTATACTGAGAATGTTTACATTTTGTGGCTAAAATCTCAGACTTTAGAAGCTTGGTTTCACATTTATGCTGAATCAAGCATTTTGTACCACCTGTAAGGTAATCTTGCCTCAGTTTGACTATAATGGAAGGCTCTGTAGCAGATATTTTCCCTGTAATTGGAGAGGAACCAGCTTATTTACAGTTTATTGAGTTGGTGCACAAAATATGTGTCCAGCAGCAAGATCAAACTGTCTTTATCTTGTTATGCAAAAAATGTACCCCCTCAGAATATTGAAGTGTATATATATGAGCATATGAAACTTTGTCTTCATAACGTTCACAAGGTATTGAAATCCTGCATTGCTGCTCTAGTTTCAACCATGGTGCCACTTAGGCATCTTTTAAGGATTTTTCATTGGTGACTCTGTGGGTTCCCCCCTACTACTATAAGTAAATAACCAATTGTCTATGGCTTTGGTGCCCTATCAACAAATAAAACTTTGGCCTTGCTGCCCTACCATTTGGTTGTGCATGACCACAGATTTGCCCTGATCCTTGAGGCCAAAGTGGCTGTGCCCTAAAAAAAATTAAGAATTTGAGGCCTGCAGTACCTGCAAACTCATGGGTTAGAATTGACAGGTGTTTTGTAGGTAGTGGAGAAACTGTAAAGTGCTCAGCAACCATGGTACTTTACTGTTTTTTTGTCTTTAAATGTGAAGAGCATGTTGTGTGATATGTTCTTGGTTTCGATGAAAAGAGAAACCTATGCATTCATGATGGCGTGTGTGTATGTATGTGTGTATGTGCATGTGTATGCGTTGACAATTGGTGCAAACCGTGGACTAAAGATTGAATTCATACCCGCGAACCGTGGACACACCTGAAACCGAGGACGGTCCACGGTTATGCCAGCATGCTAGCAACACTCCTTTCATATATTTAGAGGTGCTATAGTGATATCTCATGGATATTTCGATAGTCCACGGTTACCTGCAGAAAATCAGATTCAGCCTTGAAATTTGTGTATGGCCAACAAAATTGGAACTGATTGTGTATGCATGTCACCCACAGGCACAAATCAGTTAGTGATTTGTGCATACCAAAACAAATGACATAACCTACACTATACAGCATTGGTTTATATCTCATTATAGGCATATTAGAAGGGTGTCCTCGGTTTGCAGGTTCCAGTCAATTGGTACACGGTTCGTAGCATTTGCCTGTAATGGTGTGTGTGTGTGTGTATGTGTGTGTGTTTGTGACACTTTGCTTGTTTACACGATATCTTGAGAAGGGAAGATCTGACAGTTCTCAAACTTGGTACACAGATACCCCATACTGAGAGAAAGAACCCTATTTATTTTGGTTGAGGTCAAAGGTCATCTGGGGTCACAGGGGGTCAAAAACCAAAATCCTTGTTTACACAATATCTCAAGACAGGAAACTTGGATTAATTTCAAACTTGATATGTTGATGCGTTATGATGTAAGGAAGAACCCTACTTATTTTGGTTGAGATCAAAGGTCATTTGGGGTCACGTGGGGTCAAACCCCGAAATCCTTGTTTACACGATATCTCATGGTAGAAAACTTGGATTAATTTCAAACTTGATATGTTGATGCGTTAGGATGTCAGGAAGAACCCCATTGATTTTGGTGGAGGTCAAAGGTCATTTGGGGTCACATGGGGTCAAACCCCGAAATCCTTGTTTACACGATATCTCATGGTAGGAAACTTGGATTAATTTCATACTTGATATGTGGATGTGTTATGATGTAGGGAAGAACCCTATTGATTTTGGTGGAGGTCAAAGGTAGGGCTGTCACGTTTAAACGTATAAACGAACGATCGGCCGTTTAAACGGCGCTTTCATAGCCCAAACGTTTAAACGATATGAACGAAGTTTGCTCCCAAACTTCTTCGAGCTAACATTATAACATTAGTGTGACTAGTCAGTGTAGCACACTGCACAATAACTAACGTTAGGCCTAATGCCTAACTACATGCATAGGCCTAGGCCTACAAGTCGAATCTGCGACGTTGATTTTACTTTCAATATTCATTAAAACTAAATCCTTAAGTCTACAATTACAACACCGAACTTTCGGTAATAATATGCCCGTTAGTGTACATATAATTTTAATGCCATGATATCGATCACTTAACTTTGCACGAGCTCAGTTTAGCTCGGCCAGGTATGTAGTCTGTTTAGTGAAAAAGCCTGCGCTGCAACAGTTAGCTGCCCGTGGACGGCAAAGCCGCCGTGTTCAGACATGCATTTCCTGTACTACATACATAATACATATCGGGTACGCAGGTACCCAAAGAGCCAGCAACGCATGTCCCGGATGTTTTGTGATGATAGAGGGCGGCATGCCAAAAATATTGTCTCAAAGCCAGTACTAGTACATATCATCGTGTTTACGGTAGATTCTAAGGGAAATCAAGGGCGGTTATATTTGGACATCGTTTAAACGGTAAACGAACGTTTGTTTTGACCGTTTAAACGTTTAGGCAATTAAACGGAAACTGACAGCCCTAGTCAAAGGTCATTTGGGGTCACGTGGGGTCAAACCCCAAAATCCTTGTTTACACGATATCTCATGGTAGAAAACTTGGATTAATGTCAAACTTGATATGTTGATGCGTTAGGATGTCAGGAAGAACCCTATTGATTTTGGTGGAGGTCAAAGGTCATTTGGGGTCACATGGGGTCAAAACCTGAAATCCTTGTTTACGTGATACATTATGGTAGGAAACTTGGATTAATTTCAAACCTAATATGTTGATGCATTAGGATATCAGGAAGAACCCCATTGATTTTGGTGGGGGTCAAAGGTCATTTGGGGTCACATGGGGTCAAACCCCGAAATCCTTGTTTACACGATATCTCATGGTAGAAAACTTGGATCAATTTCATACTTGATATGTTGATGCGTTAGCATGGGAGGAAGAACCCTGCTGATTTTGGTGGAGGTCAAAGGTCATTTGGGGTCACGTGGGGTCAAACCACGAAATCCTTGTTTACGTGATATCTCATGGTAGAAAACTTGAATTATTTTCATACCTGATATGTTGATGCGTTATGATGTAAGATAGAACTCGATGTATTTTCGTGGAGGTCAAAGGTCATTTGGGGTCACATGGGGTCAAAACCTGAAATCCTTGTTTACGTGATACATTATGGTAGGAAACTTGGATTCATTTCAATCTTGATAGACTGATGCGTTATGATGTAAGAAAGAACACAATTTATTTTCGTGAAGGTCAAAGGTCATTTGGGGTCACATGGGGTCAAAACCTGAAATCCTTGTTTACATGATTCATTATGGTAGGAAACTTGGATTCATTTCAATCTTGATAGGCTGATGCGTTATGTTGTAAGAAAGAACCCGATTTATTTTCGTTGAGGTCAAAGGTCATTTGGGGTCACACCCCGAAATCCTGGTTTACACTATATCTCAAGGTAGGAAACTTTGATTCATTTCAGACTTGATATGTTGATGCGTTATGATGTAAGAAATAACCCAATAAATTTTGGTGGAGGTCAAAGGTCATTTGGGGTCACATGGGGTCAAACTCCGAACTCTTGTTTACACTATATCTCAAGGTAGGAAGCTTGGATTGATTTCAAACTTGATATGTTGATGCGTTATGATGGGAGGAAGAACCCTATTGATTTTGGTAGAGGTCAAAGGTCATTTGGGGTCATAGGGGTCAAACTCAGAAAACCTTGTTTAGGATATCTCAAGGTATGAAAGGTGGATGGATTTCAAAATTAGTATGTAAATGAATTATGGTGAGAAGATGGTCTGTATAAGGTTATTTTTTGTGGAGGTGAAAGGACATCTGGGGTCATGATCGGTCAAACTTTGAAAAACTTGTCAAAATGGGATATCTCAAGGTAGGAAACTTGGATGGATTTCCCAATTACTATGTGGATGTGTTATGGTGAGTTGAAAGTACTGTACCTGTTGTTTTTGGTGGAGGTCAATGGTCATCTGGTATCACCTGGCATCAAACTCTGAAAACCTTGTTTGCAGAATATCTTAAGGCACAGTATAAAAAAAAAAAAACCAGTCACTTACAGGTGGAGACAAAGGCTATTTTGGGTCACCAGTTGTTACAAGAAATGTAGCATTTTATTGAAAAGAGCATGTATGTATGATCGAAACCTCAATGCATTTTTGCATTCTGGTTATTCATTCATGTGAGTCTGGTGGAAGAAGATTTTATTGCCAGACAGCTGTCAGTTTCTAAAGGCCTATTGAGTTGGTTCGTAAAACTCAGCAACTTTTCTCACACCTGTTTAGTTTTCTTCACATACCTATGACAAATGGTCAGATTTACACAATCCCCATGTCATACACATTTCTGTTTTATAAGTTAGTATTTAACAGTTCAATTTGGTTTTCAAAAATTTTGTGATCAGACACTTTTTCAAATTATGCACAAAACTGTAGATGTCAGGACACCAAAAACATCAAAATTGTAACTTTGTCTGTAACTATTGGATATGAAGCTTGACTTACTGTGCCTCCTGTTAGCATTGTCATGTGGTAGTGACCCTTAGGCTATAACACTCTCATTAAGTTATTGATATCATCTCAATGAACCTCTTTAACTTGACTAAGAGCAATATCCACATTTGAGTGAGCATGATTGATCAGTTTCACATTTTATTTAAATGCAGTGCACAGATTGGAAAAGTACAACATATTGTTGGAGGTCAAGGGTCTTTTTATTTCTCTGATATGATCACATTGCAAGTTTTGTTCCAGAGCAGTGGATCTTAAAGGGCAAAACCTCTCATCCCAAACTACAGTTTTGGTACGGGGGTACTGAAATTCTCAATTGGATCAGCTCTATGATTGACAGCTAATTCAAACAATGCAGAGTACCAAAACTTATATTACAAAGCATGAACAGTACTTAGAGTGTTTTGATTATATGAATTGAGTTTCTCTTTATTCACCTGGAAGCAATAAAACTGAGATTCAGTATCTGGATGAGCATGAATTTCAGACAATTGTGGGAGGGGTTTAAGTAAGAAGGTTAGGAGAATTCGTACTATTTGGGGTGAGAGAACTGGGCCTTTAAGATCTAGGTCTGTCAAAGTCACTATAGTTTGATCTTGAGTGTTGTTTATCCCCATTCCCATTGGAGTTATCAATGCATGAGATTAAGATCCATCCAGGCTTTGAATGTTGGGGCATGTGAGTGCAATTGCACAGTGATGCACACCACCCCTTGCCTTGGATCACTGCAAAAAAGCTGGAAATAATCAAAGGCCACAAAGGCCATGGCCTTCATATTTTTTGGAACGGCCTTGTTGCCCAATAAAATGTAGGCTATTTGGCCTCCATCTCCCCTACCTGTGAGATTACATTGTGGTCAGTCAGTACAAAATCACTTGCTTGGCCTTGGTGCTCTCTAACTTCACATGACATGCTCTTAAAACTGATGGGGAAATCCCCTTGCTGTGCTAGAACCTTAATTCCATCCCTGCTACAAGGATTTGATTTTTTTGCACACCTAAAACCAAGGATGCAAACTTGAACTACTCTACTAAGTTTTAATAAAAGTGCACACCCAACTTCCCAACACACTTCTGAATTGCCCTAGGTGGTTAAGTATGACAATTGTTTCATACCTGGAAAATCTAAAACTCAATTATGGCCCGTCCACTGCCCACTCAGCCTAGAACCCAACAAATAGTCCCTATAGTCATAATCATTTGCAACAAGACACTTCAATATACTGTTGTTGAATGGTTGTGCTGGTAGGCTTGTGCACAGTAATGTTCTGTGATACTCATTTCGTGCAAAGAAGTGCAAGGCAAGGGTACCAGTACAGTACCTGCTGAATATTCAGTGCATTCATTGTCAAATTATATAGCCTAGTACTTCAATTTTGGCCTTGCATGATATGGGCATATATATGATAGGGGTTTTTGTGTGAAGATGATGTTTATAAATTTGTTGAAGTACTTGCTAAAATAAAATGAGTTATGATAAAATTATTGTTCCAAGGTAGTGCCAGGAATTTCCCATTAGGACCAGCAGCTTGAAACCTGTGAACTTTAAAAAGCTATGGAACACAATTTTGGTTTCTTGGTTGAAGCAACATTACACAAATACAGCAATGTGTGCAGATGATTCCTCTAATATCCATACCAAAAATTGCAAAAGATGGGAAGCTGTTGAACACAAAATGGTGTTGTGTGTAGGGCTTGCAAATAATTTTGCCTTTTTGATTGACCAAAAAATTATTTTGTGGTGTTATGACTTTAGCATTCTTACATGATACACAGAAGAAGTGCCTGTATTATTGTAGCTTTGCATGAGGAGGGATCTATTCTGTTTAGGTGTTTTTGATTCCTTGCCATAGGCAGGCAAGGAATCTATGCGATGGTGATGTCGTGTGTGTGCGTGTGTGTGTATGTGTGTGTGTGTGTTTGTGACACTTGCTTGTAAACACGATATCTTAAGATAGGAATGTCCGACACTTTTCATATTTGGTATATAGATTTATCATGTTGAGAGGAAGAGACCCTATTGTTTTTAGTAGAGGTCAAAGGTCATTTGAGGTCACCAGCGGTAAAATTGCAACAACTTCGAAAATAGCTTGTAAACACGATATCTTCAGATAGGAGTGACGGACACTTTTCATACTTGGTATATAGATTTGTCATGTTGAGAAGAAGAACCCTACTATTGTTTTTGGTAGAGGTCAAAGGTCATTTGAGGTCACCAGCGGTAAAATTGCGAAAACGCCGAAAATGGCTTGTAAACAGGATATCTTCAGATAGGATTGCCCGACAATTTTCATACTTGGTGTATAGATTTGTCATGTTGAGAGGAAGAACCCTATTGTTTTTGGTAGAGGTCAAAGGTCATTTGAGGTCACTAGCAGTAAAATTGTGAAAACTTCGAAAATGGCTTGTAAACACGATATCTTCAGATAGGAGTGACTGACACTGATCATACTTGATATATAGACTTGTCATGTTGAGAAGAAGAACCCTATTGTTTTTGGTTGAGGTCAAAGGTCATTTGAGGTCACCAGCGGTAAAATTGCGAAAACACCAATAGGAGTGACCGACACTCTTCATACTTGGGATATAGATTTGTCATGTTGAGAAGAAGAACCGTATTGTTTTTGGTTGAGATCAAAGGTCATTTGAGGTTACCAGCAGTAAAATTGCGAAAATGCTGAAAATGGCTTGTAAACTTATCTTCAGAAAGGCGTGACCGACACTCTTCATACTTGGGATATAGATTTGTCATGTTGAGAAGAAGAACCCTATCGTTTTTGGTTGAGGTAAAAGGTCATTTGAGGTCATTAGCGGTAAAATTGTGAAAACACCGAAATGGCTTGTAAACATGATATCTGCAGATAGGATTGCCCGACAGTTTTCATATTTGGTATATAGATATGTCATGTTGAGAGAAAGAAGCCAATTGCTTTTGGTAGAAGTCAAAGGTCATCTGAGGTCACCAGCGGTAAAATTGGGAAAATGCCGAAAATGGCTTTTAAACATGATTTCTTCAGATAGGAGTGACTGACACTTCTCATACTTGGTATATAGGTTTGTCATGTTGAGAGGAAGAAGTCTATTGTTTTTGGCTGAGGTCAAAGGTCATTTGAGGTCATCAGCGGTAAAATTGCGAAAACACCGAAAATGGCTTGTAAACATGATATCTTCAGATAGGAGTGACCGATACTCTTTAAATTTGGTATATAGATTTGTCATGTTGAGAGAAAGAAGCCTATAGCTTTTGGTAGAGGTCAAAGGTCATTTGAGGTCACCAGAGGTAAAATTGCCAAAACTTCAAAAATGACTTGTAAACACAATATCTCCAGATAAGAGTAACAGATGCTTTTCATATGTGGTATATAGATTTGGGTCATGTTGAGAGAAAGAAGCCTATTGTTTTTGGGAGAGGTCAAAGGTCATTTGAGGTCACCAGCGGTAAAATTGCCTAAATTCCGTGCCTAAAATGTAAAGAAAAATCTATCAAGCACTGTCAATTTGAAAGGTAAGGTATTTGATGGCAAGGAATCACTATGCCTTTTGGCTTTCTGGTCATTAATATTGTGTTGATTGCTACTATAAACTGGGTACAGTATGCAGTACGGTCCTCAATTAATACATGTATACAATCTTTGTAGTGTACAAAATAAGTGCAAATGCTCTCATATGGAAGGGAGTTTTGACCTAGTTTCAGGGAATAATTTATCCAGTATCACATCCTAATTTGCTACACAAACAGGCCAAGCTGCTACGCTTGTGTGCTTAACCCTTTCATTTTCACAAACAGTGTGTGAAAGATGTCAAAAATCTTCAAAACTGCTATGCAAAATTTGAATGCTAAATTATTCCGTGAGTTTACCAGCTTGAAAATATATGCTGATAAGGGGGAAAAACCAATTAACAGTTTTTCTGTATTTTTCATTGCAAAAACTCTTACATTTTATGTACCTAAAAGAAATGGGCTTTATTTTTTTGCTGTACTCTACTGATCTGTACTGTACATGTTGGTGTAAAGTAAAAACTACTTTACTGGGTTTGTAGTACGCTCTTCAATTTACACATGTATACTGTCTTTGTAGTGTACAGAATATTAAAGTGCAAATGCCCTCATATAGAAGGAAATTTTGACATAATTAATCAGCTTGAAAATATGCTAATCTGGGGGAAAAACCAATTAACAGTTTGATTTTTTTTTTTTCCATTGCAAAAACTCTTACATTTTATGTACCTTAAAGAAATGGGCAGTACTGTTTGTTGTACTCTACTACAGTGTACTTTACATGTAGGTATTAACCCTTTACCGTTGTTTGGGTCCTTTTGGACCCATACGGAGAGCGTGGCTGTCACCCATCTTTACTGTTTCACGTAGCTACCCGAAAATTTGGCCACAACAAGGAGAGGGACAATAGTTTAAGGTCACGGGGTCAATAACCTAGGGAAGCTGATGCCGAGCATGCTATGTCCTCTTTTCCACCCACTCCCGAGGCGTGCAAATATGCCCTGATTGGAGCACAACGGTAAAGGGTTAAGTAAAAAGCATTTTAAACACTGTACAGTTAGGTGAGTTTTACAATTCAGTTTCTAACCCATTGGCTTAAGTCTGCCTTTTTTCCAGTTGTGGCTCATTGGCTTGTATTCTCTGCATGCACTGACACTTATTCTGAGTGCTGAGCACCAAGCACAATGCCAGTAGGTTCCATTTTTAAAGTTTTTGGTGTGACCTGACCAGGAGTCTGGTCCAACCACTTGACCATGCAATTTTTCGGCACAAAACTGTACATTTGATGTGACAGCCAGTAGGCCTATGCCAAATTGAAATGTGATGATGTTTTGTGAAAAACATAGTTGTGAACTGACATCATACATGAAACATGTTCTGCCATGCTGGATTACATGCTGAGTCACAGTGTACAAGTTGGATTATCTCATCATACTGTAGGGGAACTTATTAAAGAGTCACTACAGTCTGTGCAATATGGATATTCAAGTCTACCCATGGCAGACCTGTCAACCTGTCTGTCTTCAAAATAGGAACAGTTTCAATTTTCAATTCCCCCAAAAAGGGAGAAAAGCAGAAAAACTGGAGGGTTTATAATTTTCAACTAAAACGATACTGTACAAATACCTGAGTTTATAGGCCTATATGGGAAGAGAATTGCCAAATTGATGTTATTTGCAGTGCAACTTGTTTATGTTTGTGTTCAGTTTCACCTACATGATATTTGTGGTGTGTCACATATGCATGTAGTGTGCAGCTGTGAGGTGCAGTGTAGAATGACGAAGCCTCATATTGTCGTAAAGACGTAAAGTACTATTGCTGTGCTTTAAGTTGTACTTGTAAACAATCAATTTACGATCAATTGCTCAAATAAACCTAGGCTTGGTACTAACTGCATTGGCAATATTTTGAATGTCACAAATGACCCGGAACACTTAAAAGCTAGGAGAATAGCATGCAAAATTGGGAGGCAGGGAGAGCTGGTAAAACTGGAAGAGTTGACAGGATGGTCATCTAGTAGAGAGATGTGAAAAACATTTGTTAAGTTGGTTAAGTTAGTTTGTGCAATGAAAATGTTGTGGTCCAGGTGTGGTAGTGTTTATCAAAGGATGACACATACATGACCATTTTATCAATTTGATCATTTTGCAAATATTGACACAAAATTTCTCCTTCTTTACACAGGTGCAGAATTGATCAGTAGTGTGAATGTCTCTTCATCCTCTGATATTTTCCAGTACAGAAGCAGTTGTATTGTGCCTAATTTTTGCATTCATTTTGCAAAAAAATGACCACACCATAAGACTTTAAAGGAAAATATTCAAGACTGTCTGATGACACCACTCTCACTCTTTACTGTTGACTTCATATACGAACCACCTGGAAGGACAAGCTCAGAAGAAACCCTACATGAGATACACAACACCGAAGTAGACACATTTATAATGGCAAATACTGCCACCTATCCCCTCCACGAAGCAGTCTTCAACAAAAACATTAAAAGTCTTTCAGCAAGTCTAAGGCAGGGCTGTGATGTGGGGATGAAAGATGTTCATGGTAAGTGCATGTGTTTTGGTCAGGTGAGAGCAGTGTTCCTGAAACACTGGTAGCCTGATAATTGTTTACACTCCCACTTTGGTTGAAACTTGTGTCCCTTGTGAAGTATATTATAAGTTATTGCTTGACACTAACTTAAATTCCAAAAACTTTATTGATCCAAAGTTTTGGAAGCAAGTATGGTTGTTGGGAATGTTATACTGCCACTGCTCTGTACTTAAAAGCTTACAGCAGAAAAAGTGGAAGCTAAAGCCCCCCCCCCCCCCCTCCTCCCGGTTCTGGAGGCCTTGAATCATATAGAAAGGGTACACTATTATTGACCTAAACTGTATCAATTCAAGGCTGGAGAAAGTTCCTGATGCCTTGTTGTAAATCCGTCTATTTTGGTGCCAAATATATTCATTGTGCAACCGAATGTATTGCTTCCCAAACCGAAGAAAAATATGGTTGCAGGATGTATTGTTTCTGTTGCTGACTGCAATTGCAATCACTGCAGCTACTGTAAACATTGAGAGTTTCATGAGAAGCATGCTATACTTCAGGGCAACTTCGAGCATTTGAAGTGATTTATCAGTCTGCACTGTACTGCACAGTAACTTAACAGTGCCCTGTCAGGCATGCTATGCTGTGCAACATTTATAAATTTTCTTTGCCCATGCCATTAGACAAGTTGCAGAGGGCCCAGTATTTTGATCCCTCATATTTTTTCTGCTGTTGTTCTTTAATGCTAATTTTGATATGAGTTCAAATTTTTTTTTAATGTTACAGCGTAATTGCTTAATAATCAAGTGTAAATTAAAACAATATGAAATTGAGACTTAAATCTTTTTGGGCCAAAATAATCTGTCATGTTTTGTTATTCTATCAAACGGAAAGTTAATCATTTACTGTGGCCCCTTTTATTGTCATTCATAGTCATTGACATTTTCCTGGAATGATCAAATGTTAGGGGGAATTTTTAAATCTTTGCTGACTCCTTACCTATGTAATCCCTACCTACCTGCAACTCACCCTGGTTTGCTGTGGCTAAGGAAGGAGAAATTGGCTTTTGTTTTCTCTCTCTCATAACTCCAAGACTTGGCAGTGCATCCATCTTTTGGGAATTGGAAGAGGGCAAGGGAGGCCATCTGTGCAGGTCTTGAAAAATATCCTGATACCTTGTTGCCTTGTACAGCAACATAACTCCTGAAATTAGTCACTGAAGTTTGAGAGTTCCATGTATTAGTTTATGTTTTATTGAACATAGAGTACGGAAGTGTCATCAGTTACTGACAACTTTCAACATGGTGATCCATCTGCACTGTACAGTCGGGCTTGTTCTGCTGTGCAGTTTATGAATTTTTTTGTAGAAGCATTTAGACAAGATGCCCTCAGGCATCTAGGCATGCTATTTTGCCAGTCTTGCTGTGCACTGCACCTCAGTACAAGGTCAAAGGGCACTCTCATGGCACTGTGCTGTTAGTTGTACATACCAGGATTAGTTGCAGGTTTAGTTGGCATAGCTCATTTTAAGGGGTAAAGACTTTGTCCATCTCATGCTGTACTGTAGGAGTTCACTTCTCACAGGGATTTGAAGAGAGTGACAGTGTGTGATTGCACTCAAATGTCTTAAAATTCAAGGCCTGCTTAAACCTGTTTTAAAAACTCAGAGAGGAAAGTTCAATGCACACTTTAGTTGTTGAGGATTTATCTTTAAAAGTTTATTGATTGTACAAAAATTTGAGTTTTGTCTTGACAAAGAGTTACTGTACTAAACAGTAATTTGGTACTTTGAAGTTCTTATATACACATAGCTTTGGGTTCTAAGGGATAAAATAAAGATCTGTGAAATACAGTACTTAAGTCAAATCTTAAGGAGCCACAGTAAGAAGTAACCTCAGTAAGAAGATTACCAAAGACAGCCTATTGTACTGTGAGAATGCAGCATACTCTAGTTGTATTGTACAGAGAATATCATCCATGACTCCATGAGTGGAGAAATAAAAAGTTGGGGCGATGTGCACTGTTTAACAACAAATTTCCTTACTGGCTAATGATGTCCCTAATCCCTAACCTAATCCCTAACCCTAACAAAGAATACAATCGATACAATACAATGGCAACAACCAGTCGAGAAACACCGTGTAAAACAGTGCGCAATTACCCCAAAAATCAGGGAATCTCTTACAGGGAAATTTGCTGTCTGAAGGGAAATTGTGAAAATTTTAAAGGAGGAAATCTGGCTTTGTAGTTCACAAAATTATGGTGACAATTCGTGGGATTTGACTTAACGTTACTATAAATACATACTTGAAAGATTTGGCATAGTTTTGCCAAGAATATTGTTAACAAGTTTGTAGTTGATGAGGGGGCAGTTCCCCTTGGCCCCTCCCTCTTTTTCTATATCTCCTAAATAATGCTTTGTTACAGTACCTGTATTTATGCAGTACCAGTTTGAGGTTATTCTGTCAAGTCAAAAGTACCAATTGATGCCTGGGTGGTGCAGTACTAAAAAAACTCTGCACTGGTTCAGTACTTCTGAATTATTCTACAATTAATGCAACCTGCCCAGTCCTAATGTAAGAAATACAAGTCATAATTTTTTTACTTCTGGTATAAAACAAATTGTCCAAATTTGATAACCCCCAAATTACAAAATGGCCAAACTTGCCACTAACCACCATTCTTGTAAGATCATGTATGTACAGTACACTTTACAATGAAAGGAAAGACTGACCAGTGAAATCAGTACTTTATGTCTTTCTGCTAAATGACTTTTATTTTCTTCCTCTTCAGGGAACACTGCTTTACATCTGGCTGTTATGACTGGCCACAAAGGTACAGTATCAATGCATGCAAATCATTCCCAACCACGGACTTCCCATATACATGAACAGAGCATGTAACGTGTATGTCCTATCCGCAGATTGTCGCCACTGTCTGGGACAAAAAAGGCTCACCATCTTGGTGAACTTGAAGATAATTTTTATGATCTGACAAAGATTCTGTAATATTTGAAACAAAAGTTTAATTTGAATGAGAAAAAATATCATATTCCTAAAATACATGTAGTGGTTTTGACTTTTCCTTGTATTTTTCGAAAATACTTCAACTTCCTTGCGAAATCTATTGATTTTAACTTCTTGAGCAAGTCCAAACTTTCACTCACAAAACCATAGCTCAGACAGCCATCTTGCTAGGCCTATACTCACACGTACAGTACGGTGGTGGCAATGTACTGTACACTGAGTATGTTCTGTCCATGTTTAGGAAGTCAGTGTTCCCATCGTGTCCCAGGGATTCTGCCAGAAACACAAAAAGGGACGGGATGGGATTGGTAACTGCAAAAGGCCAAGTCTTAATTGACCTTGTCCTAGGCTAAAGTTACAAGTGGGTTCAGGAGGTCAAAAGCTTACTTCAATGACCCTGCAATGTGCAATTTGAAGGGTTTTAAAGGCCATTTTATTTATGTAAGTTCAATCATTGCTGTTAAAGTGTCTTCTTTACTTAAGAAAAACAAAATATTGACAATTTTCTGATTTTTATGAAAATGAAAGGGGGGGGGATATACCCACCTTCTTCTGGATAGAGGAAGGGGGGAGGGGAGAACAAATCCCCCTCTGGCAGAAACCCTGTGACCCAATCTTCTTAAATTTGATTACACAGTATACTGTGATCATTTGTTGAAAGAAATGAAAATAACAGTGTTGTGTATAAGTCGTACTTTCCTTACATTTTTTTAGGTTTTTCACATGTCTTTTGTACAATCCCTCCTACCCTGTTATAAACATGTATATACTAAGGACCTTTTGCTGCACTTAACAGTGTATGTACCAGAAGCAAAATCAGTGTTATATGAGTTTGCATTGATTGATATTTAGTTACTGAAGTATGTACACTGCAACTTAACTTGCAGTTGGTACCAGAGACATTTTGGTGGCATTTTAAATACCAGTAAATGCTGAAGTTTGGCATTTGGGGGAAGGAGTTGGTACATGCAAAATTTAACTTACTATTCATTCAACTGCAAATTTTTCTGCAAAATGCTTTGTATACCACATATTTTCATAGGAAACTACTGAAAGGTTGAAATCTATGACTGTTACAGCTCTTATTCTAACTTTGAGTTTTGAGATGATGTCCAAATTAGTGTTGTACAGTTTTTGTGCTGATCATGACACCTCGGCATGCTTGTAAGGGACTTTTTCTCAGGGACTGAGAGGAAATATCTCCCCATTAGTATTGGCCTATGCCATTTTAGGGTTCCAACCTAGCACAAACCATGTGAATGTGTTCTTTTTGTAATACTCTACCACAAAAAGCAATTTTAACGTTAATTTGTGGGACTCCCTTTGCACAGGGTCCCCAAGGTATGTATCCCATTGGCCCATGCTTAATCAGTCCCTGATTTCCTCTCTGTACAATGGTAGGCACTGTTAATAAACATCATCTGTATACTGCAGTACACACCCAGAATGTACCTGGATACAAGGAATGTTTGTACAGTATATGTATACTGTGACTGAAAAATATGGATCACAGCACACGTGGGGATCACACTGTAACTTGAAGTTGTACATTGTGCAGCATTATTCGTTCCTTGCGGTAGCAAAGGAACCTATGTAGTCAGCTTGGCGTCTGTGTGTGTGTGTGTGTGTGTGAGTGTGACACTTGCTTCGGTATGCTCTAACTCAACAAGGGAAGGTTGGATGGAACTTGGATTTGGTACATCGATTCGTCATAGGGAGAAGGTGTGCCCTATTGTTTTTGGTGAAGGTCAAAGGTCATTTGGGGTCACCAGAGGTCAAAAGCTAAAAACCTTCTCAACACGATATTTCTAGGTAGGAAACTTGGATAGATGTCATACTTGGTGTGTAGATGTGTTATGGTGTAAGGATGAAATTGGATATGTTTGGTGAAGGTCAAGGGGTCATCTGGGGTCACCGGGGTCAAACACTGAAAAATGTTTTAACACAGTATTTTAAGGTAGAAAGGACAGATTTTAAAATCAATCTGTGTTTGGTTAAGGTCAAAGGTCATCAAGGTCACTGGAGGTCAACCACTAGAAATGTTATTTAGAAAATCTTGTAAGCTAGATAAAGATAGTTTCAATAGAATTTTTTATCTCACCTGGTTTTGCATGCTTACGCACCCAAACACCTTAGAAATTTGGCCTTTACGTTCGTTCAGTAATGGTTCATTCAGGTTGCACACATATTTTGGATCATTCAGAGTTTTAAGAGGGCAGTAACAGAAATCTGTAGATTTCACTGAGCACAGGTCACTCTGCATTAAACTGGTCTCTCTGCCAGTGGAAGCAATGCATGGATTATACAGTATGTCTCTTTAATACTGCTGTGCTCAGTGGGGTAACCTAATCCTCATTCTATTATCACACCCCATTAATAATCACTTGCTTTCTGCTTAACTGCTGAATAAACCCTCTTTCCTGTGTAGAGGTAGCAAACAGGACAAATGGTAGATTGTTTTAAAGTAATAGCAAGGTTTATTTGAGAGCAGGTAAAAATAACTTGTGAGAGAAATATCATACAAGGGGTGTTTTTCTCTCTCTGACCACATTGTGTATTGTTTATTGGTGATAATATCAAGTTTGATTACAAGCATAAATACATATGGAAATGAGGTAGTGTTTTTGAAGGATCACCAAGCATTATAAAAGTTGAATGTAAGTAAGGCCACAGAAATTTAATCTTTGATTTCATGTAATATTAGTGCTAAAATACCCCTGGTGAAGATGTTACAAACATTGAGTATGAGCTTTTGCTTAGCTCTATTTCGGAGACTGGCTGTACAGTTCTTATAATATCCAGCAAGGAACCACAGTGCCCATTGGGCTCTTGTATTATATTTACAATAGGAATAGTAACGTGCAGTTTGCAGTGCAGTATGCAATACCCACGACACACACTATGCATATTCCCAGAAAACATCATATATTCATTATGCACCTGTGGTTATAATTAAAGTCAGTGCATTAATACTACTAAGTCCAGAAACCTGCAAAATTATTGACTTGTTTGCATGTGATCAGGGTATATAACTTTATCACATTATCACAAGCATGAAATATTGAGGACTGATGGAATGTTAGTCTGAAAACCAGCTGTTCTTTCAATCTATAGATTATTGTTTAGCTGCATACCATGAACAGAAGTAAAACTGTAAGACCAAGGTTGTCATGGCTTCAGTTGGCCATATGTTATGGAATGTTCATGATGTCAGTTTATTACAGTAGGTCACTAGTGTCTTTGTTCTGTTATGAGATACTGTTTTTTTTTTTAATTTGCAGAATGCCTCCATTTATTGCTTGCCCATGGTGCTCCTGTAAAAGCAAGAAATCTTCAAGGCTGGACAGCCCTAGCAGAAGCGGTCAGTTATGGTGACCGTTTGATAAGTAAGTTACTTGCTTAATAGATGCAGCATGGAGGTAATACTTTGGAGATGTAGAAGAAACTTTGCAAGTCCCTGTTAATGTTCACTTTTGCCAAAAGATCAAACTTATTTCACTTTTTGATGCCCACATATCTCTTTTCTTTGAACTTTACTTGGGGTTCAATAGGATATAAAAAGAGTTTTATATGAAGTAAGCCCCAGGCTTGGGGCGATTACATCGCAATGTAATTGATTACGACTGCGATTACTTCCTATTTTACGATTGCGATTATGATTACGATTACAGCTAAAATTGAAAGTAATTGATTATGATTGCGTTAACATTGCAATGTAATCATGATTGCAATGGTGATTACATTTTCTTTCCACATAAACAATGTAGTTAGCAAAACAATTCAGTGCCCACAACTGGAAAAAAGGCCATGGACATTGCTCTAGATAAGCCCGGACAGAACCAAGTCCTCCCAAAGTAGAGATTATTGAACCCATGCACATCTCACTCATTTTAAGCTGGAACATCCAAGAAAGAGGGACAATTAAATTTTGTCATTCCAACAGAAGAACCAAGCACTGAAAAAATTGTCTAGTAACTTAACTTCTTTGTTCAATTCAACTTCAATGTAATCAGAAATGAAACCACGATTGTGATTACTTTGCCATTGTAATCGATTACGGTTGCAGTTACTTTGCGATTTTCACAAAAGTAATCAGTTGCCATTACAACTACTTCAAAATGTGTAATGGATTGCAATCGATTACGATTACTGATTATGATTACCCCAAGCCTGGTAAACCTATAACTTTATGCAGTCTGCTAGATCTTAAAGTGAACATTGCTGATTTTCCCTGGTTACTTTACATTGCCAGTCACTTTAAGTTAGTTTCATCTTTTTGTTGCCTATTGTTGCTTATGCATAAAAACTGCTTAGATTCATTGTGAAAAGGTGAAGATGTGGATGCCCTTTGCAAGATATGAAAATAATACACAAATTGATTAAAATTACAACCTCTTAATACAGACTTGTTACTTATAAGGCAATTTACCTAATATTTTATGGTACTTAGAATGGCTCAAGAGTACAAGCATATGCCCTTACAAACTGCTAACTGGTCATTTTGATTTCATATCCTGAATTTCTTGTTGGCTGTTGGCAATTTCCTCAATGTCAAAAGAATGATCTATTTCATTCATTTGTTAGGGTAGCAGCAGACCTGAGTGATGCTGCAAAGGATTAGAAGTGTTAATTGTCAGTGCCAGACAAAAGAACTGAATACTCCTTGGGTCTTATTATAGATCATTACAAGATTATCCTAGATATGTTGGGAACTAATTGGATTGGCATAAATTAACTCTTGACTGTTGTGCTCCGATCGGGGCATATTTGCGCGCCTCGGGAGTGGGCGGAAAAGCGGACGTCGACGCCCCGCATCAGCTTCCGTAGGCCATTGACCCTGTGTTCGTAAAACTATTGTCTCTCTCGTTGTTGTGGGCAAATTTTCGGGTAGCTACTCCCAGTTTCGAGCTCTGCGTGAAACAGTAAAGATGGGTGACAGCCGAGCTCCCCGCATGGGTCCAAAAGGACCCAAACAATGGTAAAGGGTTAAAGTAAAAGTTTCTTCTCTTGTCTAGGTAGTAACTCCACAGATGTAGGAAGCTGGTATTATCAGTTCTCCTGGTTAAAAATGTTTAAAGTTTGCTGTATAGAAAAGCTGATCAAACTACACAAAATCACAGTCACTCATCAACCCAAACTGCAAAATTTTACTAGTAGTCAGCAGAAATTCTCAATTGGCATAGCTCTTTGATCTCCATCAACTTAAAAATTGTAAAAAAGCTATATTTCATAGCATGAACTCAGAATGTTCTGATTACAATTAAGGCCTTGTATACTTACCAGGGTACTTCCTGAAGCTACAAACTGGGATTGTGTGTGGATAAGGATGGTTTTTACAGTTGTGGGAGTGGCTAGAAGTAATTAGGTTGGGAGAATTGGAGCAGTCTGGGGTGATGAATAACTTGCTTCAAAACCCTTATTTGGTTTAATTCACTGCTTAGTTAAAGAATGTAAACCATTTAAGAATATTGCCAAATTTGACATGGAACATAAACTTTGACATGATTATTCCTTATCATGGAATTGCTTAATATGCTGAAAGTTGTATTGTTTTTGGCATTTCGTACAGTACTTGAAACTTTCCAAATTAATATTGCATAAAGTTGATATTGGTAGGAGATATGGGTATGGAATCATGATGATAATGAAAGATACTGGTTGTGTGGAAATGACTTAAACTGACATTCATACAATAGGCTGTTGCATCAGACTACCAAGTACTGTGTCATGTCCATGAGGAGATCAAACATACAAGAATTCGAGTATTGCTCAAGTTTGTTTTCCCTTTGATTGCCTCTAACGCCACACTGGAAATACTGTGGACATATTCTACAACCCCAAGTCCACAGGGGATCAACCATCGAGAGGGGCTTTTTTGGTTTTGTTGTGCCGACATCCTGCCAGTCATAGGATGAGTTATAACTGCATTTGGTGTGCTATTTACAGGTGAGAGTTGGGAACAAACTACTCACCACCCACACCGCGTGTTTGGTCTAACGATAGAGCATCTGCCTCTCACGCGGAAGGCCTTCCCAGGTCGAGTCATACCAAAGACTCTAAAAAAGGAACCTACTGCCATTTTGCATGATGCTCCACATAAGCAATGGAGTAGGGAAAACAATCCAGTGAGCTACAACTGGAAAAAAGGCTGTGGCCGGCTCGACTTGAACCAATAGGTTGGAAACTGGGCCGTAAAACTCCATCTAACTAACTAACTAACTAACTAACTTACTAACTCTCCACACACAATCTCCCCACCCTACCTGGATGCAGTTTAAAGTCATACCCATGACATCCGAAAGAGTTATATGAGCTAATATTGTTCATTTTAGGTGTGCGAAAAATCACACTACTATTAGTGATTTGAGGTGAGTGATGATGTAGTAGCAGTAATTGCTCATGCCTTGTCTGGAAAGTATAGGTAAACTCTTGTTTAATTCAGAAGTTTTCAAAAAATTTTTCTTTACAGTTAGTCATTTATTAAAGAAGTTAAAAGTTCAATCCAGAGAAGCCATGGATGAAAGAAGACCACAACTAGTAGAAGCTCTGAAACAACTCAAAGATTTTTCCATGATTATCAGATGGGATTTTCAAAGTTGGGGTGAGTGCTATGTTTGTGCAATGGAAGTTAACTTGGGTGGGAATTCCCACTCTCCCCCCTGCCACATGGGAGGGATTTTCAAAATCAGTGTGGGACCTTGTTCCCACCCATGATCTTTTGTTAAGAAGGATTTTCTAAATGAAAGATGGATTTTAGTAATACATATTGGTGGTGCATCTGAGTCATTCTGTTCCATGGAACTATTCCTTTCAACACTAACTGACTGTCATTACACAACTCTGCCCACTTGCTTCCACAGGCGATTGACCATGCATTCACCCAGGATTATGCATTATAGGAGCAAGTGATACATATGAGGGCATATGAGGGCACAGCCCCAGTGTATCATGCCATTCACTGAAAGCATTAACCCCAGAAAGTGCTCTGTTCTCTCTTAACACAAAGGTCCAAAGTTTTTTATTCTTGTTCTTATATACATGACAATAATTTCACTTAAAAGAAGAAATGGGTATGAAACTTCATCTGTAAATAACCACATTGAAACAGCAGAACTCTTAAATGGATTTACCTAAGATGTGTGCATATATCCATTACTGTGAGTTTGGTATATCCCTTACAAAAAAGGTGCGTCAACCTGTGTCTGCGCAATGTGCGATCATGCGTGGAAAACAAAGGAAATCACGCGTCTTCTTGGGTGGAAAACCTGCGTTTTTGGAACCTTCTACTCACAGGTTTGACGCAGGTTTGGCACACCTTTCCTTAAATATCAAGCCACAGGTTTTGTTGAAGAATTCTTTGTTAACCCTAGTTTTCAACACCACGAGTTTTACACATAAAACCTGTGTCAAACCTGTGGCAAATGATCAACCTGCATCAATGTCAAGGAAAAACACAGGTTTTCATGCAATAACCCAAGACAAACCCCTGGAAAAAACATGTGAAAACCTGTGAATTTGGAACTAGTTGCCTCGCCTTTTTTTTAAGGGTAATGGAATAAAGCTTGGTCACCTGACTGTAGTGGACCAATAGATGTTAAAATTTATCAGTATTAGTATCAATGAATGAATAAAAGTGTAAAAGCACAAAGGATGGTAAGATGTTTCAAGACCTCCCGGGATGGTTGTTAATGAACAAGGTATTATAGTGTCATGTTAAGGGTTTAAAAGAGAAGACTTGTAAAGTTAATTTTATTTCATTTTATTTATTTATTTAGTTAATAAATATTTGACGGTAATTGATATAGTATGCAGAAATAGGACATTACACAGTATGAAGATAGTGTGTGAAGAGAGGTAATCTAAAAAAAAAAAAGACAGAGGGCATGGTGATTACGGTGCTTCCTAGCTGAAAAAAAAGAGAAAATGAAAATGTATAATACAAGCTGAGAAAGTACCTGAGGACAGGTGACATAAAAAAAAATATTAAAGAAGACCTGAAATGTATAGAAAGCACATTAATGTGCACAATGTTTGTTACAATAATTGTTTTCTTTCCTTCCAGTGCCCCTGTTATCCAGGGTACTACCTTCTGATGTATGCCACATATACAAGAGAGGGAGTTCCATAAGAGTTGACACCACCCTTATAGAGTTCAGTGACCTTAAATGGCAGAGAGGGAATATTTCCATTATCTATGATGGCGATGTCCTGGCTGATCATTCGTTCTTGGTGCTGGATAATGAGAACATGGTATATCAACGGATGAAGTACGAGGTGAGGGAAGTGAATTGTGGCAAACCAATGTATAGTGACTGATCTTGAGTCGGTCTGTACCTTGAGTCGGTCACTGTGTACAAAACGTATGGCAGGTACGCAATGTACAATACATATTAATTAAGTGATTGACTCAAAATGGTTACACAGTGCTAGTACCTGTTTATGATGAATTTGCTGGATCTGGATTAAGATCAAGAAGGATACTGGACAACACTCTATTTTTAGAGTCCAACATACAGGTGGTGCACCACCATTAATTGTTGCCATTGACTTACACACTAAACATGCTTTGTTATTCTGCTTCTAATTCCTTGTTAAAGTTTTCAGTGCAAGTGAGTGTACTATCAATGCAAAGCTCACAAGTTGCCTATTAAAGGGACTTTATCGCGTAGCCATATGGGTTGAGGGCGCTTTAATTTGAAAGGTATCCGGTGTCACCGTAAACTCACGTGACCGTTTTGAGAACCACCTGACACGAATACACACAGTAAACTGCAGGCGCGGCCTGGATCCGGATATAGTACCAGTGTTTCCACTTTATGAATCCGTCGGCGAAGAGAGTAAATTTAAAAAAATGGCAACGATTTAGAGAAACGTTTCGTCAGAGTCAGAGTCAGTTTTTCCATTATTTATACATTTGTAATTAGGTAAATGTTATTTGAGGAAATAAAATCAGGATTCTGGGCAATTCTGAGACTACTTTTGGAGAAATTGTTAACTAATTTGTGGAAACATTGTATGGTACAGTGCTGCAGTGCAACTAGGCCTTCCTCTCGTGCGCTCGTTGAAATTATTCGGCCCTAAAACATTTACTGCCAACAGGCAGGATTCTTGAACAAGTGAAAACATGGAAGACAACAGAAACAGAAAACGAGCATATCCTGGAACGGAAGTAGGCCCGAGTGGAGGTCGTCCCTTGCTTTATGGGCCAGACAAAAAGAGCAGCGACCGTGAACGACGCCGGCAGAAAGATGCGACGAAGGTTTTTTTGATGCGGTGTTACGTTGATTGGCAATTACAGCGGGAACATCATGCAACGAATGTAGGCATGTTTGCAAAAGATTTCAGCAACGCTGACTTCGCAGAACATCTGCTTGCAGACCATAGCAAAAGGTATAGTGTGCTGATTGATAGCTTTTCTGATTAGACCATTTTTAGGCCCCTAGCCTAAATCCCATGGACGCTTGTCTGCAAATACATATTACTAGCCTAGCTGCGTGTAATGATGTAACACTAACAATACTAGTATTACTACTGTAGTCTAGGCCTTACTGTACAGGCGCCCATTACGATGTTGTATACACCACACGTATAACATGTGTTATATAGCCTATACAACATCGTACAGTCGTATAACTAAGGCCTAAGGGGCCCCAGACACGGTAGCCAATGCCAAATCACAGTTTACTAGATATGTTATTCATTATACTGCTGTGCGAGGCAGAGCTGAGATTGATGGTACCAAATTTTGATATTTAGGGCTAAGGCAGGGGTTCTCAAGTGGCGACTCTGGGGGCCATTTGCTGTCTGCGATGACTATGCATGCCAACTAGCCCAGGGAAGATTCGAGGAGCCCATATTTACTGTAATTGGTATTTGTATGATATTACCACAAATTTTGCCTGGGCCTACTACTATGGTACAAACTCAAAAAAAGTGGCCCTCGGTCAAAAACACTTGAGAACCCCAGGTATAACAGTATACTTATGCTTACCAGTCAAAACGTCCCTAGACCAAAACGTCCCCGTACCAAAACGTCTCCGCCATTGGTCAAAACGTCCCCATGTCAAACCCTCCCTGTTGTATAGTTGTCTAGTTTAGTTGAAACCATTTAAGTTGTTTGTAAATTGGGTAAAAACTTGCAGGTATATTATGCATTGTGAAATGTTCATAACATCGAAAACATAGGTTGATTAGGCCTAGGCCTACATACCTGTTGTGCGTAATTGATTTAAAAATATTTATTTTTTATGTAGGTCTAGGTATATAATTGTTTTTTCTCTATTTTCTCAATTAATAAGAGAATAGAAATCTTGTCAAAAGGTATGTCAATTATCCAGCCTTCGCTACATTTTCAGTACCTGTAAACAGTATATACATGTAACCATCCCATATTTAACAATAGAGTCATCTTAATTCTCAGTTTCTTTAAACACAGATCAATCACAATATAATTCATCTAAGCAGTCGCCACACTTGAAAAGACAAATTCCAAATCCATACTCTCACCTATATTTTTTTTCTAATTCATCTCTCACGTTTCTGTATTACATTAACTTGCAATTTTCAATTGGACATTCAAATTCTTTATACAGGGACGTTTTGGTATACCATGTGAAATATCACGGGGACGTTTTGGTAGCAAAAAGGCGGGAATGTTTTGGTACAGTAGCAAAGAGGCGGGGACGTTTTGGTCTAGGGACGTTTGGACTAGATACCATACTTATAGCCTACATGAATGTCTGGCATATGCATGTGTTGTGTGATTAGAAGTGAGCTATTTTTGGACACAGGCCTACATTCCTCAACAAAAATGATGGGACAAAACAAGCAAAAGAAACAATGAACCGATCACCATACCCTCTACTCCCCCATTTAATGTTGCAGCAGCCCAAGGCACCCTGAAACTTCAATACTGATAAGGGGAGCAGGGTTCGTCCCATGTACTTTTGTCGATGATTGTAGGCTATGTATCAACACTTTTTCATCTCACTATTTCTGTTTTTGTATTTTCTTGATCCATCTCTAGGGACCTGTACAGCAGTACAGGTTTTATGATACGTAATAAACACCAGTGTGATATGGGTGATATCATTACATACTACAGTATGTATGCCTTCATCACAATTTTGAATAGTCCTACACATATTAATCAGGTCTACTTTTCAAAAACTGTAGAAGCCCTTTTTACATGGGAAAAATACAGTGCTGTCAGCAAGTATTTTGAATTGGGGGGGGGGGGGGGAAGGGAGGTGGGAGCCCGACTTGTCCATGTTCAAAAGATGAGTATATAGTGCATACACTCTACTTGCCAACCACCATGGGTTGGTACGTAACGTATGGAGGAAACTTTTGAGAAAAAAAAAACACATCTCAGATTGCAGGAAATGTCTTTATGAAGTTAAAACTTTGGTATACTGTATTTTGGTGTCACATTTAAAAAACAATGCATGGCAAAATAATTGGGTGGCTGCAATTGGGGGGGGGGGGGGGGGGGAAGGGAGGTGGGAGCCCGACTTGTCCATGTTCAAAAGATGAGTATATAGTGCATACACTCTACTTGCCAACCACCATGGGTTGGTACGTAACGTATGGAGGAAACTTTTGAGAAAAAAAAAACACATCTCAGATTGCAGGAAATGTCTTTATGAAGTTAAAACTTTGGTATACTGTATTTTGGTGTCACATTTAAAAAACAATGCATGGCAAAATAATTGGGTGGCTGCAGCCCCCACAGCTTCTGCGAGCCCTCAAATATCTCAAAGAATACACAAGTAGGCCTATTTTGCTGGAAAAATGAATCCATTATTCCACAAGGTGATATTACTCCGAAAATGTTTTGTGGTTGCAGTGTGATTGTTGTAATTCAGTGTTATCTGTAGGCTTCCTAGGTTCTTCTTGTATTGTAACATTGGCTGGAGGAGATACCGTAGATCTACCTCCTGGTTTGACAACTGTGTGCTAATTAAATACAAAGAAACCACAAGGCTTCCTTTTTTTCTTCCTATAAATTAGATGTTCAGGTCTTCTGCAACATGAGACAGAGGGGGTACATACTCGGTCAGTTGGCTCTCAAACAGAAAATGATATCGACAGTTCAGGTTAGATACTGTAAATTATGCTCTCCTGTGTAAAATTTGCTTTTATCTCAGTCCTTGAGATGAACATTTTTGATGGTCTCGAATTTTTCATACCAGTACTCCCATTGTAACAATTAAAGGTAAAGAGCAGTCCCCCCCAAACTTATTTTGAAGAAAAAGCTTAATAACACAATTTTCATCTTATTTCTCTTCAAAGTATCTGTCATTACATTTTATCACTTTACTATTGCATATTCAAGGTAAACCAAGTAGTTATTCTGCTAGATTTTGCATTTGAAGAGAAAAAAACATTGTCACATGACTTCCAACAGCCAATCATGAAACTGGACAGTCTACTACACTTCTTATTTGGGATGACTGCTCCTGCCCTTTAAAGTTCTCATTATTCCCAGTGGATTATCAAATACAAGCAAATTTTCAAAACTGTATTATGAAGTTCCTGCAATTTTGTTTCTTTGCATACATGTGTAAAAGGTAGTAAGAAAAAAACATTAGCAGGGGCCCTATTCAAGAGTGCATCATCCACTTTTAGCTATTCCTTCTAAGGATATATTTTTAATCCTACTGTCAAAATTGTAAAACTGATTGAAATTTAATATCAATGTCAGTAACACTGAAATGAGAAATGTGTAAAAATGACACTTTCATGGAAGCATAGCAAGGATGAAATTCATCCTGAAATTATTATGTCACTATTCTATTCCTTAGTCGATAACACACAAAAAAATACTTAGGCTGCTGGTAAGTGATACTATAATTTATAAATTCTCTGTATGGTCTTCATAATTAAAGCTGCATTCATATGCTGGACATGTACCTGTAGAAGTTGGACATGTACTGAGATTGAGAAATTCATTTTTTTTAATCAAATTTATTGCAGTATTGGATCTCGTGAAACATGTATGCTGCAATTTTATCGTCCTTTCTTTGCATAAAAGGCTGCCTAAGCACACCCCAGACAGGAACAATTCTCCCTTCTTGAAGCCCACCCTCCAATTTGAATCAAGCTTAAACATACTGTACCTTTACTGTAAGTACTGGTAGTACCCCTCTCAAGGCAGAACTCTACTGTAGGCAATATTGGAAAGCACAGTGTGTGTGACCAAAATTGGGAACATGACAGACTCAGTTCTTGAATTGTAGACCAACTGCAGTGGAACTGTATGCACAGTATTGTTGGAATGAATATTAATCAAAGTGCAGTTATGAACTCTGGGAATTTTCCTAAAGGAATAAGTTTGGTCAGAGAGTTGATAACAACTCCCTGGTTTTGTGGGGTGTCCTGGCTTCTAACAAGTTTCAGGACGTTTTATTTGGAACACCAGTATTTAATAAACTGTATTTACAGAAAACAAGGCAAATATACCATATATACTGTACTTGATTTATTCCTTGCTCACAGGTATCCAGGAGTTCTTCACTTCAACACCTGCAAAGAAAAGTGCACTCCACTGGTCACCAAAGCCCATTATGGCCAAATCCAGTGTTTTGACAACATCCCAGATGTCATTGCACAGTTTGTAAGTTTTACCATTATTATCATAGGCATTTGGCCCGGAGGGGGTGGGGTGGGTGTTGGGGAGGGAGAAACACTCACAAGAGTGGCAGAGGTATGTTTTTGCTACCCCTCCCCCACTTTTTCACCCTAGAAGAAAATTTAAATGTGATACTCACACCTTGATATGCAGAGGGCTGTGTACCTGAAGTTTTTAGTTTTTGAAGTGAACAAATGATATCAATATTCCTTTCTGGGGGGAACAGTTGTCCTGAAGTTGTTGTGTGGTGTACCATGGTTGGCAAAAGCAGAGATTTCAATGTGAAGTTATTTGGAAAAATAAGTTATGGCATACAATTTTTTTTTTTAAATGGTGGAAAAAAATCCACAGATGTCCCATGAAAAGTGTACTGTATGTTTTGGTCAAAGGGGTAGGTGAGATGCACAGTTCCACCTCCCTCCCCCCTTCACACTTTCAGATTGCTTCCTACCCTTATGATTATAGACTTACAGTAAATAGTTCATGATGATTGCCTGATATTTCATGAATTTGTGTGATCTGTGCATACAAATTCTATGGCATGCACAATAGGTACATGGCGTAAGTTGCCATTCTGTTGTTAAAGTAGTTATAGTTTGTTAGATAGGGTTTTATTCCTTAACTGATACATCTTACCAGCAGCATGCAGGCCTTTTTTCCACTTGTGGGGCTCTGGATTGATTTTACATACTAATTGCACATATGCAGAGCATCACACACAATGGCAGTGGGTTCTATTTTTAAAGTTTTGTTATAACTCGACAAAGGAATCAAATGCCAGCCTCCACCCCACCTCGGTGTAAGCGGAGGCTCTACCACTTGACTAAACATGCAGCCATTAGCATAAATGTATAGAGTATCATGTACCAAGGTCAGAATTGAAGATCAGGGAGTCCACATGTCCTGCTTGATAAAGGGATCTTAAAATTTTCAATTTTGTTCCATTTGGATGCAGATCAAATGCGACAATATATAGTCAACTTATTTCATGCCCACGCTAGTGACCCTGAAATAAAAGTTATTGTACTGATACTACAGGACATGCTGAATCAGATCTGTAATGATCCCCATTTACTTGTCTTTGTTAACTTGTTTTTCTTCCCCCTTTTCAGAGTCCCCTACCCCAGGCTGGGGTTTTTGTCTGTTTGCTGGTGTCCAAATATGCAAACTCTTGCATTAAAATGTATCATACATATGAGGCACTCTAGAATTAAAGCAAGTGTCAACCCCTTGACCCCCTCTAGCTAATGCCATACCACAGGCCATCGAAAGCACAGTTTTGTAATTGACTCCTTGCCATGTGCATAGCCACATTTATCTCCCACTCAATGAAAAAAGCTGTTCTTCCTGTACATTTGGACTATAACAGTGTTCTGCTATTGTGGTAATTACAGTATTGAAGCAGCCAGGGCAACATCAAGTGACAATTTAGGCAATGAATTGGATAGTGACGATGAGGAAGATCAATTGGGAGATTGTGAGGAAGCATTTCATCATCTCAGCTGCAGCCACATTACCTGGTATGTAACAAGTGCATGATGTCATTTTGTGCTTTACAATATGCCTGTAAGTTGCAATTTTTATATGCATAGCTTGGACAAATTTAAAGTTTTGATACCATGAATAATGTTACAAGTGAGAATTGAATTACGTAAGTTACAGGCTAGTTAATGTGTGTTAAAGCTCTGCCCTATTGTAGGATTTTGTTTCATGCATTGTCAGTGTTGTACATTTTATATAAGGGTAGGACTGTGAACGTTTAGCAAAATAACTAAACGTTGAACTTCAAAAATTTGCGATCTTTAGCGATTAATCACGATTACCTTATCACAAAAAAAATAATTGCAGTATGTAGTGATTGACGCTGAATGTAATGCAGAAATAATAATAGTTGTTATCTTGCATGGTAAAAAAAAAAATCACTAGATTTTGACTGAAAGTTGCATGTCTTAAGGACATATCTTACATGGAATCTTTTCCTTCATAGCTTAGTGCACCATAATATTGTTCATAACCACCTATGTTTATTCTCCAGGCTTACTCATTTCCATAGCATGTAGTCTGATATGTTGTTTTTAATCTTTGTAGTGTGCATCCAGTCTCATGTAGACTGGAGTGAAAATTCCATTTCAATATCAACATGAAAATATGCCAAAATGCATGGATTCAGGTTTAGATTTGCTCTAAATAAGGTTTTAGCTCACAGCTTCTATCCAACTGGTTTAAAAGTCTGGTATTCTTTACTGCAGCTCAGCATTTGTGTAGTGATACACTGCATGATAGGTAGCATTGCAGTTACTTTTAAGCTAACGTTGAGAGTTTACATACAAGCTTTTGTACATGAATTTCCATGAAATGAGTTAAAGTTATGTATCAGCCCTTCCTGTTCAATGAGAAAATTGATGCATCTTTATGCGTCTTAATTGTCTTCCAGTGATCAGTTAGAATCCAATCTATCAGTGGATGAAGAGGTATATGGAAGCACAGAAACCACTAATGATGACACTGAGAATCAGGAGGATGAAGAAGGGGACTCTGAAATATCATCTGAAGACCAGCACTTTGTAGCAAAGACAATTATTGAAGAAGACAAAGGTATTGTATGGACTTCAAAAGTTATTGATCTGCTGAAACAAATTCATGGTGACATATGCCCTTCAACAACCTGCAACAGGCATCTCAGTTATAAAACAACTTTTATTGGCTCTGCTTTCAAGATATCGTGGTCTTGCTGTGTTGGACATCACCCTGGTTCCTGGTTCTCTCAGCCTAGGTATGAGAAAATGTTTGCTGGAAATCTGCTGATGGCAGCAGGGATAGTAATATCAGGGAACAACTTTATGAAAACTACCCACTTCTGCAGAAGCATGGGTCTGAAACACATTGGTAAAGATACCTTCTACAGAGTTCAACGACTCTTTGTTGCTCCAGTAATGAGGGATTTTTGGAGTAGAATGCAGAGTGAAGTTCTTGACTTATATGGTAAAAATGGGGTTGTTTTGGCTGGAGACGGAAGGTGTGACTCACCAGGACACAGTGCACAGTACTGTAGTTATGTTTTCTTAGATGAGAAGAGCAAGAGGGTGCTTCATGCTGAGGTTGTTGATGTTAGGGAGGTAGCAGGAAAAAGTCCAAACATGGAGAAGCTGGCTTTTGAAAATGGCATGGATTTTCTCATGAAAAAGATAAATGTAGAGGAAATTGTCACTGATGGTCATGTACAGATTGCAGCCCTCATGAAAAACTGCTCAAAATTCAAAGAAGTTACCCATCAGCAAGACATATGGCATGGAGCTAAAAGTATTGCCAAAAAAATTGGCAAAGTTTCAAAGAAAGGGGAAAACAGAGTTTTACAAAACTGGATACCATCACTCAGGAACCACTTTTGGTACTCCTCACAGAATTGCAATGGTGATCCAACAGCTTTGAAAGCATGCTTCCTCGGCATACTTCACCACATCACTGATGAACATGAATGGGTTTTTGGCACTGATGGTCGCCCAGGGCAGTGTAAACATGACAGTTTGTGTGACAAAGAGAGAGACAAAAGATGGTTGGAAAAGGGCTCAGTGCCACATAAAACACTAGCAAGGGAACTGACATCCAAGGCATTCCTAAAGAAAATGCATTACTATAAGAACTTTAGGCACACAGGAAGTTTAGAGTCATTCAACAATCATGTACTGATGTATGCCCCAAAGCGCCACGCATACAGCTATATTGGATATAAAATCAGAATGCAGCTGGCAATGATTGATCATAACTATCACATCAACAGGGCACAAGCCACAACTTCCGATGGATCTCCAAGGTATCATTGTAAGTACAGTAAAATGTCTGGACAGTTTTCAGTTCAACCAGTTTTGGAACCAAAAACATATGGTTATATCCCAGAGATGATGAAGATGGTTTTTATGCAAAAATTCAAGACAAGGGGACCCATGGATCAGCATGTATCTTTTGAGCAAGGTGACCCGAGGAGAATTCATCCCCGCATCTCAATGCTCCCAAGACCATCTACAGAAGACCTAATGAAACAACAAAAGAGTCGATTTGATAACCCTAGCTGAATTAATGCACTGGAGAGTATTGAGTAACATCCCAAATAAGTCATGAGTCTTTTCCATTTGGATATTTGTGTTTGTTTATAGATGTACAGTAGGAATGCATGTGTAGCACCTTGTTTGTAATTTTGTGGTTGAAAATTCAAATGTTCAACAAGTTCCACGTAATTTCTAACTGCATTAAATCTAAACTGAAGATAATGAATTACCCTGATTGCGTGATAGCTACAGTAGGTATCTCTTTCTACGGGTTATAATTTGGTGACACTCATGACCACTGCAAATGTCGATGGTTTGTGCCTGTATGTGTGTGTAGGTGAGACTCATAGACTTAAGGTGGGAAATATGGGATCTTCTCATACTTAGTATTTGGATCAGCCATATTGTGTACAAAACTCATTGTCTATAGTGTGTGACAATTCCGCCCTGACAGCTAAGTACAACCTATTATTACCAAGTCACAGCTTAAAAGTGGTTCAGTGCATTTTTAGGAGCAATTTTAATTTGGCAGAGGAATCAGAAGTCTGTTATGATGAAATGATCTAAACCTTAGTGCATTTGAGTTCATTCACATCTCTTTTACGTGTGAAGATCCTGCACTGGAATTTTCTCCATTATTTCCATTTGAAATTTAATGAGCATATGTGTAGAAATTAAACAATTTTGTTTGCTGGTCTCACATCATAAAGTGATCAGAAAGTGTCAGTTTTACAGCCCTCTTTTGAATACTGCACCATGCCAGACAAGATGTATGAGATATAAAATAACCAGATTCTATGTGTAAATTCATACTGAACAAATCTGTATTAAAATTTTAAATTTCAAACCTCAGTTTTCTGTTATCTAAATGTAGTACTACAGATTTTCAACCATCCTCAAAAGCCAAAGGTCTCTTGAAGTCACAAGAGGCCATACCATAGCATGTTGATGCATTATGTTCAGAGGGAGTAAGTAGTATGGTTCTGTAGAGGTTAGTTTGGATCCATTCCCAGAAGCCATATGTGAAAAATATGAGGGCTCATTACATCAAAAAGGATAACTTCAAGGGATCTAATACTAAGGATGTGGATTCCCAATTGATACTGTAATTGCAATATCTTTTGGTGAGAAGGGAAACACTGATGAAGTTCCTACTTATCATATGGGTGCCCTGTATTGAGTAGAAGACCCTTTTGAGGTCAGACTGTTCATAAATCTGCAACTCAAAGCCTTTAAATTACAATGCATTTTTTCAGGATTCCTACATATTCACCTTAACCACTCTTTTGCCTGGAATCTGTATTTTTCCCCTTTCGCTCTTGAGAACTTGGAATTGCTTAATCTCATAATCTATTTATCATAGCGAATTCTTGGTTTCAATGTGAAACATGCATTTATGATGGTGTGTGTTTGTATGTGGGTGTGTGTGTTTGTGACAATTTTTTACTCATTCACACTATAACTCAATTTTGAAGGTTATATATGACAGTTCTCAAGCTTGGTCCATAGATGTCCCTTATTGAAAGGGGGGGACCCTATTTATTTTGTGGAGGTCAAAGGTCATCTGGCGTCACCATGGTCAAACTATGAAAACCTCGTTAACACAATATCTCAAGTTGGTTAACTTGAATAAAGTTCATACTCTGGAGTTAAATGTTTTATGGTCAGAAGAAGAAACCTATTGTTTTTGATGAAGGCCAAGGGACATTTGAGGTCACTGTGGATCAAACTCTGAAAATACTGACAACATGTTTTCTCAAGGAAGGATGTTTGGATAAATTTCATACTCATGAAGATGTGTTATGGTTGGATGATGGTTCCCGCTGTTTTTTGGTAAAGGTCAACAGTCATCTGCAGTCACCATTTGTCAAACTATAAAAAAAAAAACTTGTTCGTACAATATCTCAAGTTACAAAACCTGGATATCAGAATTCATAGACACCATGGCATTGTATGAACAATAATTTATCATTTAAAACCAAAATGAATTTTTGCAGTCTCGTTTAGTTAGTCTACAGAGATGGAGCTGCCAACCAGAACAGATTTTCCATATTTCGTACAGAAAATTATTGTAATTACTGGAATGCAAAAGTTTTGCTTGAAAATATGAATTTCCACTTGACCAAATAAAGGTCTTTTAACTGTATTAGTTATTCTTCATCTAATGCACAAAGCTGCTGGCAATACACTGCAGTAATTTTAACCATACACATGTAAATTTTTGGTGCAGAATACTGATTTGGGATCTAGAGAAGGGTTAGCAGCTCTGCAGAGGTGCAGCGTCACTGACCTTTCCCTAAATCAGTTGGGGTTTGTTTCTGAAGCTGGGAATTACAGGTCATGGCTACTGTCTTATTTCTTATGTAGATTTAAGCTATGGATTATTTGCAAGTTGCTCACAATGGTCCTTGATATTATTTGAGGAAGAGATCCAACTTTTATTATGATTTTATGCACTCGAAAAAAGTATTACTTTGTGTAACCTTGTATCATACGTAGTACCCTATAGTGCTATAGACTACAGTTTCGATTTTAATTGCAGCCCACAAAGGTTATGTACAATTAAACAGTGCTATGCAGTTTTTACTGTACACATTCATTTTAAAAAATTTAAAATGAAAATGTGATTATTCATTCTGCTGTTTCATTTTACATGGTACAAAGAAGTTGCAATGGCTTCATAGCGTCTGTAGGAATGTGAAGCATGCCCTCTCAGATTCTATTGTAGGCACCTGCCTTGGACTACATTTTACTACTGAAGGGATGGGGCTGTAGTCCAGTGAGCTGCTCACTGTGAAAATGAGAGAAGCTTTTAACAGTTCTCAAAAATCTCTTGAGTTTTTACTTGGCTGACAAACTACCAAATCAGTTTAAACAGGACTGCTTAACATTTTGTGTGATTGTACAATTGGGGGCATATATTAACATATTCTTAAAAATAAGCTTTTGGATGTAAAATGATGCTAGCATGTAATGCACCTTTGGCAAAGAAGCTGTCATCCTCAAGTCCAGAGTGTTATGTGAATTCAGTAGGTGCTCAATGCTCAAGGCGGGACACAACAAAAGTTTCGAGAAGTAGATGCACCCCACAGATCCGTCTGTGGATAGATAAGTGGTTGCAGTTTGAGATGGGCACTTTTGAAGAGAGCAAATTACATTGACAGCTTCACTAGCTGCAGAAGACAGAGGTATTGGACTAGGAATAATTGATTGCCTGACTGCTCTCTCTGCAGTTACAAGTATACTGTGCTAAAATGCCTAATAGGTACTTTAGTTGCCTGAACTTGGACTCCACACTTTTGAAACAATGAAAGTAAAGATGTTTTTAGTATACCAAGTCATCTATTTTCAAGATGCAAGAAAATAGAAATGTTTTGAAAAAAAGAATTGCACTTGTTTGTTATGTATTTTTAACATTCTAATAGTACAGTATATTTATTCAGTATATGTGTTCATTAACTCATGAAGGCTGCAGGTACAGGTACATAATATTTTTAACTTTGCCAGCATTTACAAACTGCATAGACATGTGCCAAGCAGCATGATATATAGCAGAGCAAGTGTAAAGTTTTCAATTTTCCAAACCCAATGGCAATTTTTCCAGACCATTCAACCAAAATTAGCAGAATGCCCAAAGTAGTAAAATGTTCCAGACTTTTCCAATGTTTCTTGATAAAAACCATGGCTACATGCTGAAGTGTGCCAAAAAAGAGCTGTGGAAAGAATTGATCTGCAATGTAGTGAGTCTATATCCTTCAGGGAAATTGCAACTAAATATCTTGCAACCTGATATAAAGCAAAGCTGTGTGCTCTTGAAAGGAAGTTACCTACCATAAATAAATGCAAGAAGTTGATTACATGGATACTTTCCAGAGGGCATATTATCATTTCTTGAGTTAAAAGGCTTAAGCCTCCCCACCCCTTTCCAATCCTGGTTTCTTACATACTTGCTGTGTGAGCTACAGCAATTAATTTCATTCTCGTGTGTTCACTGGGGGACAAAACTATACATGTCTAGTAATTTAGTTCTTCAAACCCCACAATATCATGGACCAATGTGGAGACAAGAGAGGATTTCATACACATCCCCATGATGACTGTGGGCAGGTGTACATACCAAGCATGGTATGTATCATGAGGCAGCACCATACATGAGGTATAACATGCCTAATTTGGTAGAACAGAATCTATATTAATTTTCAGTTCATTCATTTTTAGTTTTATGGAGAATTTACAATAGACATATAACCATGGTAACCATGTCATACTGATCAAGGTTGTCAGTAGCTGTATATCTATATTTCATGATATACAGGACTTAAATACTGCATTTACTGTACGTACCTCAAATAGAACTTTGCTCCTGTTAAATTTTGCAATTAGGTTACACCAGAGAAACACAGTCACATATTCTCTGGAGCCATTTAGGGAATAGGATAGTCTACTATGCAATTCATTTTTAATGACTGCAATCTCTCTTTAAATAAATTTACACTTGACCAACATTTAGTCTATGAGGACACCATCACCAATTTGAAAGCCTTTGTAGTGTCCATCAGGAGCAGGAAAATTAATGCGAATGGCCCACACACAACATGATGGAATTACACTCCTTCTGCCAGCTCCCAGGCGCCCATGCTGCCAGTAAGTAAACTGTTTATATGCATAGTGTCTGAAATTTGCATTGCTCCTGACAGGGGGATCAGCTAGGATGTCCTCTGTTGCACGCATTGCAACCTCCAGAACATGTCCATCCAAGCAAACTGCAGAAAATAGCCTGCTTCTAGATAGGCAACCATCTCTCATTCTGCAGCACTTCCTCTCAATATGCTGAGGCTGCTCTCTACAGTGTCCACACACACACCAGTCAGGTGAATGCCCAGTTTCATCAGTGTTTGCCTCTGGGTCATCTTGTCCTGCTGTCATAACATAATCCTCGTATGCTCCAGGATTTCGCAGCAACAGTTCTGATGTTATTTTCTCCAAGGCCCTTCTGTCCAGACCTTGCAAGAATGCCTGTGGAAGAGTAATATAGCTCATCATTTATAATTCACAATTTTTATGAAGTATGTCTGAATGCAACATATATTTTTAGTTCAGAAGCCAGTTTAAAGTCAATGAATAAACAGCTTCCAGAGAAATCAGCACCTTGGCCTGACAATTCCACAAAAAAAATATTACAAGTCTGCCCAAAGGGGAGCATACATTTGTTGTACAAAGGGGGTGGGTGATTTTAACTTACAACCATAGCTGAATGAGGACTAAATAGGTATCAGGACCTGTATGTTGTTTCTACTGAATTATACAAGTCAGCCTACGGTAATTTTGTACTCATGCAAGGAATTACAGCTGAGCAAAACCTCACCTTAACTTCTTCCTCTTTCTCACATCCAGTAGGCACATTCTGGCCAGCACCATGCAATGGTACAGGGACAGGTGCATCATCATCTAAGTCAGAATCATCAGAATGCTATGAAGAAACAAACAGAAATGTGTATAATTAGATACAAAATCAATTTTCAACACTATTTCTCAGTTATTTTTCATGCTTGCCAATATTTCTTGTAACATGCTTTTTCAGTCCCCACCTCTCTCTTAACATATTTGTTTGAGTCCCTCCCACTCAATCAGAACAGCGTGTTTGGTCTAGAGGTAGAGCATCTGCCTCCCACGAGGGAGGCCCAGGTTTGATTCCCAGATCGAATCATACCAGACTTTAATTGTTGAACCCACTGCCACGTGTGATGCTCCACATATGCAATGGAGTAAGGAAAAATGAGCTTCAGCTGGTAAAAAAGGCCATGGCCTGCTCAATTTAAGCCAATTAATTGGTTGGGAAGTAATAGGCCGTTAAACCTCATACTTGAGAACTATAAACCCATGCCACGTACTGGATCAGAATGTTCACCTTGTGTCATATACATACATGTGAATTACCACATTTAAAGTTAGGGGGCATGGATATATTAGCCAGGGTGTCCTAAACCTTGTGCTTGCGGTTCATCCTAATTAAGGGTGCCTGCCTGGTCTGCTTTTTGAGTTCAATTAAGCAGGCTTCTATCCTGTCACTTGAGTAATTGTGTAATACTTTGGAAAAATATGTCCCCTTCTTCTGACCCGAAATATCCCATAATGCACAGATTTGCTTGAAATTCTCAGAGCATGATGTCCCAAGACAGGCCTATCTAGGTACCTCTAGCAACAGCTGGCACTTCACACCCAAGACTGGCCTTTTTTGTACTCTGGACGTCACGCGCGTAGCCAGGATTGTGTCATGGGGGATTTGGGTGCATGGGGGGGGGGGAGGATCGGGGTGGGTGCACGAAATGAGGGTCACTATACCCCTCCCCCACTGCTGGACATTCATAAATGGATATCCGATGTATGCCAGCTCAGATTCTTGTATGGTGTGCCAATCATGGATGGTGATTTGTGCTGGGGATTGCCTGAAATCAGAATTTCTACACCAAAAATCCTGGTTGTACAACAGACATGTCCGACATACAACCTCAACACTCCAGACCACATGCTGTTCTACCGGGATCTATTTTTCTTTTTGGGGGGGGGTGGGAGAAGGGGGGTAGAACCCCATTAAAGAGTATTTTCTGATCTTATGTATGTCTTCACAACCACTCAATAAACACCATTATGCACAATTTGGGGTGGGGATTAAGTGGGGAAAATTTATGGGGCTGGAGTCCCCTCTCCCCCTGTTGAACCGCCCCTATTGCAGACTGATTCACAGTGGACTAGTCTACCCAAGAATTCTGCCTCACCGAGCAATCATACCCCCCACCCATCATACCCCCCACCCAAATCCCCTTTGAGTTCACTGGGAAATCTTGGTTATGCCCATGATACAGACTAGCCCAATTGATGATGAGTCATGCCTGACTACAGATATATAGGCTACCCTTACAACTTGCTACATAATTGCCTTAGTCTGGATCCACACATTCAGACAATGATTAGCCCAGCCTAGCTATGCTAGCCTAGATGTTCAAAATCAAAATCGCATATTGTATCTGACGTTAGGCATACTTTTAGCACGGTCATCTGTCAAGTTACGTGTTTAGACTCCTAGCCTAACTTAGTCCTCCTAGCCTAGGCTAGGCAGTACCCACCTACCTGGGGCTCCATATTCATGCATTGCCGTGTTGGTCCTTTTCCACACCTGCATACCGGCGAACAAGGCAGATAGGCCACTCGACATGGGCAAGCACTCCTCCCGGTTCTCCTCTGACAAGTACTTTTGCATAAGCAAGCAGGGGGGTCAGATGGGAGAACACCGTGATCCATGTTAATTATTAGTTCCGTAACCAAATCGTCGGCAACTTCGTTTAATCTTCCCAATCTCAGCAGTGTCTAGACATATACGGACAGTAATAGTTGGTAGTAAGCATGCGTCTTCGTTACACTTATGACCTGGGTCACGAAACTTTTTAACCCTTTGTTTACAATCTAACAGAGGGCGGCATTCCTTAATATGAAATGGTTTTATGTCTGTCGTCTCAAAAGTACGCGATAGAGTCCCTTTAATGGCACATAAGAATTCTTACAGCATGACCATTGAATTTTTGAGCTCCAGGCGTATGAATAAAAAAAAAAGTGGGAAAAAAAAAGTGATTTGCCCCTCATGTCGCTATCCAGTAGGCCTGTCATGTTTAGACGAACGTTGGGCTGTTTAAACAGTGCTTTCATAGCCTAAACGTTTAAAAGATATGGACCTAACTCTAATTTAGACCTAACGTTATGCCCAACTGAGTTGATGATATTACTAGGCTAGGCCTAGCCTAGTCCTACAAATCTCATCTGCCGCATTGAATCTGCTTTCAACTTTCCCTAAAACTAATTCCTAAAGCCTCCAGTTAAAACGTAGAACTTAAGGTAAAAATGTACCTGTTCACGCAACATATGATTTTGATGTTGCGATATCCATCTGTAACCTTGCGTTATGTGAGCAAGACTTAGCTCAGCCAGGTATGCAGGCTGCTTAGTAAACGAGTCTGCGCTGCAGCAGTTAGCTGACCTTGGTAGTGGCCAAGCCACAGTGTATCTTGTGCATTTTCTGCAGTACATAACAGGTCCGCAGTTACCCAGTGACTTGCAACACATGTCCCGATGTTTTGTGATCTAATAAAGGGCGGTATGCCAAAATTATAGTCTCAAAGCCAGTATTTGAACATATTATCGTGGTTACAGTTGGTTCTAAGGAAAATCAAAGGCGGCTATATTGAGACATCATTTAAACGGTAAACGAATGTCTCTTTTGACCGTTTAAACATTAAGGAAATTAAATGGAAACTGACAGGCCTACTACCCGGCATATGAGATAGGTCCTCTGACATTCCAAAGCTCTCAGTCAACTCAGGTTTAAGTACATTCTCCAACTCAAACCACTACCAAAAACATGCAACAAATAATTCATTGCTTTCTTTTAAAACATTGAGAAAATTAACCCAAACATATTTTTAGGAATTTTGGCCAGAGGGTTCACCTTTTGGCCAAAGTGCAGTTTTGGGTAATGGTGGGAGCCCCCTACATGGTTGAGTGCATACTGAACTTGTAGAATTAGTTTTCTCATCAGAGAAACCTCAAGGCTCAGATCTTAAATTGCTAGGAGACCCAACCTCACTTTGTGTAGAATTTTTAGCCTGTTGACAGTTCGTCTGTCTTCAGGTCTGTCCCACCAAAGGTCTTTCAACATTTCAGTCACACTACTGGCCCTGTAATTTATACAGTCATGTGTGTACAGTGAAGTATTATTTTTGGTTTGCATGTTCATTTTGAAGGAAAAGATTTATTAAAAAGGTTTTTGCAGGTAATAATTATTTTCTATTAAATAAATCAGTGAATTCAGGGACGCAAAAGGATGAGGCTACAGGAAACACACGTCAAAGTCAATAAAATTTTGGCTCAATGCATAAATATGTTTGACTTTCTATTGAACTTTGACAGGGGCAGGGGTGGGTCTCTTTATTGTTATGAGTTGAGACCTTTTTCAGAAAGATTAGCAGTATTGTGTAAACTTAATGAACTTCCTGATATGAGAGTGTGTGGGTCTTTTACAGTGATGTGCAGGCCTCTTAAAGGAGTATGTGCTTGGTACTCAGCATAAGCAATGGAGCAAGAAAAACAAACAAGCCAATGAGCCACAACTGGAAAAGAAGCTGTGCCTGGCCTTTCTTATACTAATTGACCTCATCTAACTAACTACAGGAATGTATGAACTTACACACATACTTTTTGGCTTCCACTTTAAAAGCTCGAGGACCCTATTTGGTATACATTTTTATTATTTTGACCCTCCCTGTGGGGTAGGATTTGTTAGATGGAGTTAGATGGATGGAGTTTTATGGCCCAGTTTCCAACCAATTGGTGGAAGTCGAGCTGGCCACAGCCTTTTTTCTTTTTCTGTTTTGTGGCTCACTGGCTTGTTTTCCCCACTCCACTGCTTATGAGCAGCATCATGCACAACCGCAGTAGGTTTCATTTTTAGAGTGCTTGATATGAATCGATTTGCGAATCGAACCCTGGCCTTCTGCATGAGGGAGTCGGTACTCCACTGCTAGACCAAACACATGGTTTGGGCTAGGGTTTGTAGAATATGCCCATGGTATTGAGTACAAGGAGGACCAATGAAACAGTTTGTCACACTCTTACCATTCTGTAACACCAAAAATATGTATGTGATAATCTGACATTTTTTAATCATGTATGTACTTTCTTCCTATGAATGTCTCCCCCTGTGGGCTGGGGGTTGTAGAATATGCCCATGGTATTCCCTGCCTGTTGTAAGAGGTGACTAAAGGGAAGGACTTGAACAGTATTTGAACTTGGAAATACATTGACTGGTTACCTACTTAGCTGGCTCAATGTTGTGTTAAACCTCAATCTCTATCTTAGTTGAGGTAACTGCTGGAACAGGTGAGGTCTGTTGAAGTAGGTGAGCATAATTTGCAGTCTGCAGTCTCCACTATGAAAGCTCATTTCCCTTATAATTTGTTGCTTCTTGCTTACCAGGTATGCCCTCAGTCAGTAACCTATTTTGTCACTTGTTTACTCATATTGGCTTGAAAACATATTGATTTAAATGTGCATTAGAATGGACTAAGACTTAATACATACAGTTATTTTCCTGGAGTCTGCTGTGAAGTTATTTAGTCGTAAAAATCACTGCCTTTGTATTCTATCACTGTGGTAGGCGTAGCAGAGCTCAGGCCTAGGCTTACTGTTGTGATAAATCGTATCAAACATAAGATTGACCATTGTGTACTTACATTTTAAGGATCATGATACTCAACTGGCTCTGGATCTGTTTCTTGATCACGTTGTTAATAGGATGGGAGTTTGAAGAACCCCTCATAGAAAAAATTGGTGTCGTAAGACAGAGGTGGTACATCTGTAGAGTTTATGCTCATGTAGGTTTTGCGCGGGAATGAGCATGTAAGTGCCATTCACCTTGTATGCCCACGCTTTTAGTTTTGCAAACAATTTTATCGCGTGGGAGGGTGTTAAACTACTATATCTTGTTTTTAGTTTATAATGTAGATCAAAACAAACCATTCTGTGACTTTGCCTCTTAAATGGGCTTATTGAGTTGATATCGATAACTTAATGGAAGTGTTTAAGGGTACAACCACATGAAAATGCTTATAATTAGCATGATTAGTCAAGTTTCATATTCAATAGTTACGGAAAATGTTAGAATTTTGAATTTTGTGGTTTCCTGACTTGAAACGGTTTTGTGCATATTTGAAAGTGTCTGGTTACGAATGTTTGGAAACCAAATTGGGCTGTTAAGTACTCACTCATGAAACAGTTATTTGTATGTATGTAGGATATGGGGATTGTCAAAGTGTGACCATTTTTCATTGGTATTTGAAGAAAACATAACGGGTTTATAATTTGTTGCATTTCTTACGTCAACTCAATGAGCCACTTTAAAACTTAAAGGTAAAGAGCAGTCCTCCAAACTTATTTTGAAGAAAAAGCTAAAAAGCGCAATTTTTGTCTTATTACTCTTCAAAATATCTTTCATAACATTTGTTAATTTAACTAAATGCATATTCAACCTAAACCAAGCAGTTATTTCTAGTAAATTTCACATTTGAAGAGAAAAAACATTGTCACGTGACTCCCAACAGCCAATCATGAAACTGGACAGTCTACTAAACTACTTCAATTTGGGATGACTGCTCCTGCCCTTTAGACAGACCCCCATGAGACCAAAGGTGGTATAGGATAACAGACAGTTATTACTGGTATCAGACTTTGTTACTTGATATGTAGTGTCAAGTGATTTATGCTTTCATTGTGTTCCTACTGTGTGAAAAACAGTTATTGCCAATTAACACATACTTTAATGGTCTGCCAGCTTATCAATAATGTTTTAACTTTTTATGTAATTTGGCATATCTGGTCCTGTCAATCAATAGTCAGATGTGAAAGCTCTACCAGGTGTGTACGTAGTGTGCTTCATTTTCCATCTGAGGTGATAAGATGTAATCAGGTGAAGATTGGAGGATGTTTTAAAAAGTAAGAAGGAAAGTTTCATCATGCCACTTTGCATCATATTAGTTGGGATAGTGGAAAAGCACAAAGATGCTGTGAAAGGTTGGAAAGATGAAAGTTAACGGATTAATTTGTCAGACTTTCAGAACTTTTTCTAAGCACCAAAAAAATTAAAATGAACTTTAAAATAACCCTCAAGCCTACAAAATGAAGCCAGAGAGCCACAAAAGGAAAAAAGGCCGTGGCCGGGTCGACTTTAACCAATAGGTTGGAAACTGGGCCGTAAAACTCTATCTAACTAACTACAAAATGAAGCAATGGGAAGATGCAACTTTAAAATGTGATCCTACTTTACTGGATAAAATTTAGCCCATATTGCAGATAATGTTTGACAGTAATTGGCTTCTTAAAGCCATAGACAAATGAGGTGTGTTTTACAAGGCATAATGGCTTTTTTGTACTACATTGTAGTAAAGATGTGACCATTCAGATGAGTTGGTTGGTTAGTTAGAAGAAATTTAATGACATACCAACACAAATGTGGTTCATAATGTAAACTATAAAAAGGTTAAGTTTAAACATGGTTTCAAATTTGGTTTAAGTTCAAGTTTGGTTTCATATTACTCAAATGCAGTGCAATTCCTTCCCTTTATTTGCCTCCTGCAACAGGCAGAAAGTAGAGTGGTTTTCTATTGTGAATTGTTCTGAACATCAGGGGTTGATTTCACTACCGTTTAGCTATTATCACCAACGCCGAAATCCATCGCTAAATCTTAATTTGATGGCAATTTTAAGCGACTGATTTTTCAAAAGGATTTCACTAAACTTTAGCTATCAATTTTTCATCGCTAAGTTGTGTTGTTTGCAATAGGTTTAGTGAAACCCAATATTCATCGCTCTTACTACAAGTGATGCCGTAATTTCTGGTTAGGGAGCGACTGAGCCCTGATCCCTTAAATTGATGTTAGTGAAATCGATCCCAGTTTGGATTTCACCTTTTCTTCACAGGGAACAGAGTCAGAAATAGAGGAAGAAGTAGACCTCCTAATGAGTAGTGACATAATTACAGCGACGTTACCTACAGAAGACATTGAATTTCAAAGAGCTCAGTCTGGCTGGATATTTAGGGAAGACAGAAACGAAACAGTTGGCAGCTTTGATGCAGAATTTTATGAAGTCAGTGGTGTTACAGTGGAATCTAGAAAAAGGTTAGTCTTGACATGTTATGTTGACATGTGGTAGCAAGTTTGCAAAATTTGGGAGGGAGGGGGGAAGGGCGTAGGGGTTTGTTTAACTTCACCTTCATCCAAACTCATGATATATATTAATTAAATACGTAATATGTATTGAGATATTGTCACACTGGTCGAATGCTAGCAGTAGCAGTTACCATCTGAAGCAGTGTTTCCTCTTAGAAATTAACCAGTGGGTCAAAATGACCAGTTTGGAAAATTTTGACTCAGTAGAATTGTTTGAGGCATGGAGCTATGCACGCGATGCATGCACTCTAGCATGAAGGGCAAGCCCCCGACAGGTGGGGTCCAGGGGCCCGCCTTAGGGCCCCTGGTGGGGTCCAGAGGCAAAGCCCCGGTGGGGGTCCAGGGGGGCAAAGCCCCCAGAAGCTTCTGAGTTTTAGGGGATTTAAAGGCATAAAAAGACCGTTTCCAGGGGTGACATTTCTTTTATAATGCTCCTGTGTTTTTGTATGTTTATGTGCTAGGTGATGATAAAAAGAAGTGTTCGACTGATTATGCTATAATCGGTGATGACCGATTACCGATTATTTAACAATCGACCCGATGCCTATTATTAGAAAGAGGGAAGTGAATATACCCATTATTAGAAAGAGGGAAGTCATTTGTTTGTCTCTATAGTAGGCGCCCCTTGCTTCGTTCATATCGTATTACCAAAACCAGTTCAGGATGGAAGATATTGGGAATAGTTCCGTTCGTTTCACGAACAGGATGTCATTTTTTTTTTTTTTTTAGGCTGAATACTGTTACTTCAAAAGTGGAGATACGAATCAACTATAAATACATTAGAATTGTTTGCAGTCGATGTCACATGCCCTTTGGTAATTTAGTTCTTAGGCCAACATCGTGTTCTGTTTATTTTTCATTCCCCAAACATGTCAGAATATTTGCATCCTTTTGCTGTACTGGGTTGTAGTTGCGTTAATGATCTGTAGCTACTATCCCGCTTTTAATAACCAACCCCATGTACAGCAATCATGATAATCTTAGCAGTTCGGGGTAGCAAACAGTTGCACCCAATTAACGTATTCTATAGTTCCTTTCGGATATAAATATCCCCGTATATTTTTAGCAGTTCTTGTCCAAAACTTACGTCTTGTTTAAAAAGAATCTGCAACTGAAATTCACGTAAGATCCCTGAAAAAATCCACTCAAGCAGAGATTTGTGCCGTAGATTTTTGGTGAATTCTAGCACGGGACTCGCCCGGCTGCACTAGCCAGCAGTATGAGCATGGGAAGTGCGATCGTCGTAACACAAACTCAGTGGGAAAAGTTGTCTCGAAACCGAGTATTTTCACACACTAAATCACATAGGCGAAGGCGCGAGTTGTGATTGGCTGGTTAGAATCAACGCAATTGAACCAATCAGGATGCAGGGTTCAATTTAAATTTTGCAATAGATCATATGCATATGATGTCACCCAGCAAAACATGATGCATTGTTTGGCGGTGAAAACGGACACGCAGGTAAGTCTACTGTATTCGTGGGCCAAGAAGTTTGCTGCACGAGACCATGTGCATCACTGTTTGCGTTTGCAATGAGGTCGTATGACAACATCGCATAAGTCCTACTGTAAATAACATTACAGAAGGAATGCTGGGAATGATTTAATTTATGCAAGATAATAACCACCGAACTTCACAAGATTCTAGGTGCTACGTGTACAAAACATGCACAGATATGTGGGAGATGAAAAACGGCAAAACACTGCAGCTCCGTAGTCTGCACAATGTGTTTTTGTGCAGAACAGTTTTTACAGCAACTTACACGGAGCTTTCTGCAAGACTGCAAGGAGTACACCTTGATTGAAACTCTAAATCTAATTCCAGGTTATTCTCGGTAAATATCAAAGGATCATTCCCATGGCAGGGGTAAAATTTATACGTTTGTGATTATCAATGCATCCCGTTTTGGCGGGAAGATAAAGGATTGAGTATTTACGGGAAGTAACGAAACTAAGAGCAAGTTTCATGTATATTTTAGCCCCTTTTTCCAGTGTGCAAATAATCAGTGGTAATGATCGGTTGAATGGCAGAATTTTACCAATGCCGATTATTTACTGGGGAGCGAAATGAAACCCTCTTTTTTTATTTTTGACCACAAACATCAGTGCATTAAAATGGCGTCATAGCGGCTTAGCGGAAACACTGGTCTGAAGTATCACCATGTTTGGAGGTTTTACATTTTTATCACAAAATCTTGTAGCCTTGTACCATGATATAATTATGTATGACTCAGAATTTGATCTTGATAATCTTACAAGTTAATAACTTGGCTATTTTGGCTGAAAAGTGGTCAATAAAGAAAACAGGGTCATTGCAACCCATTGCTTATGCTCTTTTTTCCCATAATGCATTGTTAGTATTTAGTCTGGCTATTTTGTCTTTGGTTTCAAACCTCTGGTAACTCTAACATAATCTTGTCTGGTCTGACCAAGATGTTTGCCCAGCCTTTGTATTGAACTCCAGAAGTTCATGTACAGTTGATTGAATTTCTAAACAGGATATTAGCTCTCAACTCTCAGTTGAATTTTTTACCAATATATTTGAATATGACTAGAAGAAGTAACGTAAGAGATGATGGTGTTTAACAAAGAGGATGTAAGGCAGTAAGAAAACTAGTTTTGTTGGACACAGCTTTTGTTTATAACACTGATCTCCATCTAGCTGGATAATTTCTTCACGATTGATTCAATATGCTTTTACAAGCAGTGATTATATTTAGTATTACAGTATCATTTTAGAATTTGTTGTTTTAAGTCCATTTCAGTTTTCAGCATATAATGTACAGGATCAGGATACTATAAATCTCTGCTATAAATATTTGAATGACCACACTACAGTAGCTGACCTACCTGTATGTGTGAAAAACTGTTTGTCATGTTATGGCAAGTTTGTCTCAGATTTCGTTCTTTGTGCATGAGTCACCGAATGAGTTTCTGTTGTATATTGAAAACTTAAACGCTGCTTCAAGCTAACTGTTGGTCTCTTATTAATTTAAGTATAAAAGGTCAAGAGCAGTCTCCCCAATCTGATTTTGAAGCAAAAGTGAAATATCACAATTCTTCTCTCATTTTTCAAAGTATCTTTCATCATATTTTATAACTTCAATATTGCGTATCCAATGTAGTTAGTTAGTTAGATGGAGTTTTATGGCCCAGTTTTCAACCTGTTGGTTCAAGTTGAGCCGTCCACGGCCTTATTTCCAGTTGTGGCTCACTGGCTTGTTTTCCCTACCCCATTGCTTATGCTGAGCATCACATGACTCTTCAACAGCCAATCATGAAACAGGACAGTCTACTACACTACTTCAATTTGGGGTGACTACTCATGCCCTTTAAGAATCAGCAGCATAGCTGCTCTAGTTGAAATGATTGATGCTTTTGAAACATTTGTAAGAGTAACCCACTGACTTCAGATACATGGACAGAGCATACTGCATGTTAGATTGTCGTTTGAGTACGTGTGAGTATAGGCATAGCAAGATGCCTGTCTGCTATGGTTTTGTATGTGAAAGTTTGGACTTGCTCAAGTAGTTAAAAAAAAAAAGAAACAGATTTGAAAGAAATGTAATATTTTTGAAATAATCCATGTAAGGTCAAAATCACTACATGTATTGCAGGAATATGATATTGTTCACATTAAAGTTCAACTTTTGTTTAAAGTATTACTGAGTTTTTTTCAAATCATACAAATTATAGCTTCACGGCGTCCATCTTGGTTCGCCTTTTTTGTCCCAGTCAGTTGTGACAATCTATGGGTAGGACGTATGTATTACATGCTCTGTCCATGTATATAGGAAGTCTGTGGAGTAGCCATCTGAGTTTTAATGGATAAGTTAGGTCTGATTACTTTTGAATTTCATGTTTCTTTTTTCAATTCAGGAGAGAACATTTATCAGAAGAAGATATTGCTAAAAATAAAGCTGTGTTAGAAAGTATCAGTAAAGGAACAATATTAGAGGGATCATTTCAAGAGGTAATCTTCAAGATATTTAACCCCTTTGCTATGCTTGGTTTCGCAAGAAAACCGTAATTTACCATAGCTTTATACATGTGTGGTTTCGCTGCAAAGCCATTGCACTGCTGTGTCCTGGAATAGCTCCTTATAAAGAAATGGTTTGTAATCATGTTTTGGACATGAAATGGTTTGGAGAGGAGATATTTTTATATATGTGCACCCTTGTGGGCTGTAGGTAGCGGGCCACTAATTATAAGTCCCATTGACTTACACACTAAATTAGGCTACTTTCGTGCCCCCTAGCTCCCAGTAGAAGTTTTCAACCAGGACATGCTACCCCTCTGATCGAAGCCCACAATCTCGGCTTTCATGGCACTTTCAAATTTCCATACCATGACCATTGAAATTTTGAGCTAGAGAGCCTTGAATGATAGGGATGTGTTTCCCCCCATAATAGCTACTCAAAAACGGCATTTCACAGAGCGGAGTAATACAATAAAAAAAATGGCACTAAAATTGGTCAGATTGCCTTGAATTTTGCACAGTATGTATTTCAACTCATCGTCTACAAAATCCAAATGCAAAAATGATCATATTTTGTAAGTAACACAGTCAGAAACAACTTCCCATAATTTTTTTATGGCGCTTTGTCTGTCAGTAAACATTTTCCCAGACATGAGTATTGGAGTTAGTGGTCCGCTACCTGTAGTGAACACAAATATGGCAACCTCCATATAAAACCTTAGTATTCGCAGAACACATATTCATACATCTCGGAAAACTTATCCTTTACTTAATCTTTTCAAGAATTGTTATCAGTACCAATTAGATGCCCATTCAAGCATTTGAAGATAGCCCTGAAGGTTGACACATGATAGCAGGTTATCTCAGGTAAAACTGAAAAGGGATCTTACCCTTCAGTGATCCATGAGCAATTTGATCCTGTTTTTGCTAGGGCTTATTTTGGCCAGCACTTATTTGAACCCTTGAACCTGTGACTGTTGGGCTTTTATTGAACAAGAGCAGTAATCAAAGCTGTTGTTCACTGAAGCAGCAAATTGGTGTAATGAACCAGCGGTCAGGTACTGTAATTGGGAACCGTAGTTTTTCTCTTATAACAGAGGTAGTCATGAGGGATATATCCTTAAACTTTAATATTTTGCCATGTACATACTGTGTACCTGTAATATATAGCGGATTATGGTGGGATGAACCCCTTTGTGGAGCAAAAGGCTTGAAAGTGCACAAATCTCATTTAAACTTGAAAAGGTTTAATGCAATTTATGTCAAATAGTGGCACCAGTAGTGATTACTTCGAGATACAAATCTGAGCAGGCAGTGAAGTCAGCCAATAGTGGGGGGTACATCAGCCTTTTATAGTCTTAATTTAATCATGTATGTACAATTCTAAACCCTCGTAAACAGTTTAAATGATGGAATCAAGAAGTGTTTTAGTGTACAACCATCCATGATGTAGGTAAGCAAAGAATTTCAAAGATCAAAACTGATCGACCCCAGTTACGTCGGACTAAATCAGAACATCACTCGAATGTTTGGATTTGTTTATAGTAGTGTTTTTTAGAAGATAATTGACCTTGTACTTTTCTGCAAATTTGAAGGAGACGAAAAAGCTTACAACTATACAAGATATGAAGGAAGAGAAGATTAAGGAATGTATGTAAAACTCTTGAAGTCCATTCCTCTTTCACAAACAAATTGACACAGTTGTAACTTTCTGTGTCACTAATGTCATGTGAGGTAGAGGCAAAATGCAGTAGCTGTAAACTTGTTTTGAAACGAAAAGCTAAACCTCACGGTTTTCTTTCTGCTTCTCTTCCAATTGTATATGATCACATGATTTTCAGGAGCCAATCATGAAATAGGATAGACTACTTCGCTATTTTAAATTGCGGCCTTCCATGTTAGAGCTGGATGCTCTAGTTGGACCAAACATGTGCAAATTTAGAGGAGAAGAAAAAAGCTGACAACTTAGCAAGATTATGACGAAAGAGAAGGTTAAGGACCTTATGCAAAACTCCTTAGTCCATATCTCTTTCACAACCGAATTGACATACTTGTAACTTTCTGTGTCACAAATGCCATGGGTTGTAAAGGGCCAAATTCAGTCGCTCTAAAACTTGTTTTGAAACAAAAAGCTAAATCCCACAATTTTCTTTTCTACTTCTCTTCCAAGTATCTTACATGAAATTCAGGATGTTTGTATTGCATATTGAAGGTAAACCAAGCAGTTAACCCCATGTCACATTACAGCGATTTCTGATCGGATTTAGCTCTGAATTTTGTGAGTTTTTCTTCAAATTTTCTCCATGTTTGGTCAAGGGAATCAAAACTTGTCATGGATGTAAATACATGTTCTGTATAGCAGGACTATGAAAACTAATTATTAACTAATTATTTACTAATTATTCTGTGATGTCACATCCTCAGAAAGCTTTTATTGGATAGGCGTAGTCCGATAAAAGCTGTTTCTAAATGTGAATCATGAAATAAATAGTACATTTCCTTTTCATGGTCCTCTCATACCAATAGTATATATACACAGGGTGACAAATTTTCTGTTGCTTCCAACAATGGATGAAGGAGATTTAACTGAAACTCACTCAAGTTGGATAATGATCCGATCCAATATTGCTGTAATGTGACCTGGGTTTTAGCCCCTGATTTTACAACCGAGGAGGAAATGTATTATCACATGATTTTCAAGAGCCAACCATGAAATAGGATAGACTACTTTGCTAATTCAAATTGGAGTGACCGCATTTTCCCTTGCAATATTTATAAGCTTTTTATGATAACATACAAAATACAAGAAACTCACCATAGTTAATTCCTAAAATGCTTCATTCATTAGAGGGAAGGTAGGACTAGGAACATCATCATTACTAAACAACTTCTTTAATACATTATCTTCACAGCCAATTCAAAAGAAGTCATTAGAACCACCACCAAAAAAAGATGTTTCGTGGGAAGAGTATATTAATGCTGAACCAGGGAAGTAAGTAAATACTCTTTCTTTTTGTTTGAAAATAGTATCTGTTTGTGAGTATCGCTGTTTAGCCAATTCTGTACTGAAAAATTTCCACCGAGAACACTCACTGCTGTACTTTCTGCTGGTAAAATTTGTCTGAAGGGTATTCACCATCACTTTTGTGGAGGATCAGGGTGGGAGATGGCTGCAGAGCCTTGGCTGGGTGTAAAATATCTCAGGAAGTTGTGTGGGTTAGTGAGCCAGCCAGCTAGATGAAGTTTTATGGCTCTGTTTCTAACCAATTGGTTTAAGTTAGCCAGCCACAGACTTTTTTCCAATTGTGGCTCACTGGCTTACTTTCCCTACTCCATTGCTTTTGCTGAGCACCAAATATACTGGCAGTAGGTCCCATGGCGATGGGAGAAGATGGTTGGATGTTGGGCTGGGTGAGTTTTGTTGCCTTCTGGGAAAATTAATCTGAATGGTTATAACCATAGGGTTGGAGGATCAGGGAGGGAAATGCCTGGAAAGACTAGAGTATGAGGACTTCTGGATGTCAGTTGTTCTGGGGGGTGATTTTGTGGGGGCAAGTTGTACCAAAAGGAATGGGGGTTGGGGGTGAAGAGGGGATTTATTGTGCTGGAGGTGAGTTGTCTTAATCATAGAGAACATAACTGACTTGAGGGTGAGGTACTTTACCAAAATGTTAACTGCATTGGTACTTGCAATGTGCATGAATGGGATGACTTTGTTTCAGTGATGGGTTTGGTTCTTGTAAGCAGCTTTTGGAATCTGTTTGGAGAACTCTCTCTGTTAGTATAAATGGATTAATATACTCCTAGATGTCAGTATACAGGAAGTGGTTACCAAGTCATCACGAGATTTGTCAGTTAGTTAGATGAAGTGTTACAGCCCAGTTTCCAACCTTTGGGTTCACGTCGAGCCAGCCATGTCCTTTTTTCCAGTTGTGGCTCACTGGCTGTTTTTCCTACTCTATTGCTTGTGTGGAGTATCACACTCAAAGGCAGTAAGTTCCATATGTAGAGTCTTTGGTATGACTGGACCAGAGAATTGAACCCAGATCTTCCGTGTGAGAGGGGGATGCTTTACCGCTAGACCAAACACTTGGTCGCTCTGAGATTTGTCAGCCATTAGTGGGGTCCATCTTCCCATTTCTTTTGTGTACCTGTACCATGAGTAGTTGAAGTCAATTCAAAACATGAACTTAATGTAATATACTTACTATTACGCATTACTACAAGCCATAACTGGAAAAATGCTGTGGCAGGCGAGACTTGAACCAGTTGGTTAAAAACTGAGCCATAAATTCTCAGCAATTCTTTTCTCATGTATGTTGCAATTTTCCTTTAGAGTGTGTAAACCCATCCCTAAATAGTTAAACATAAAGTTGCAGCACCACCTGTAGCAAGCTTATTTCATCAGCTTTCATTTTGTGGGCAGGCTGAAGATAAAAAGTGCAATTTCCATGAAGTGCTGAGCCTTTCAAAATGAGTTTCAAAAAACACTTAAACGTATCAGACTGCAGAAATATTCTGGACATGTTATTGTATGTGCATCACTGGCTATTGGGTTAATAGTCATTTTGTTAGTTCTTGTAACCTTGAAACTATTACTTTCATGTTTTGGAAAGGGCTTTCTTTAGATTACATTCAATAATACATTTTGTCACAATGTAAATCCAACTGTTGCGTACAAATGCCTGGACTGTTATGACTTCCCACATATCATGTCTTGCTTTCTGTCACATTTTGTTGTAAATTGAAAGTGAAAGTTAGTGAAATTGTTTTAATTGTTGCTGTGAATGAAAACATTTTTTTTTAGAAGGGAAAGATTTCATGTGTATGTTTCTTACAATTTTTGTTTTGTTGCTATTTATAAACATATTATGTCTTTAAATATGTTAAGATAACCCTATTTCAAGTGAGTTTATGTAACTGTGCAATTGATCATTAGAAAATGGAGAATCTTGCAGTAGAAGGAGGGATGTTTTTTTTTTGAAAATGGAGGGGAAGGGGGGGAGGGGGAAGGACAGTGCCTCATTTAGAATATAGGGACTGGGTGGTCTGAACCAGTAGAGAGAACTTCTAATGATCAGGAGTTAGATGACATTTTACAACTCAAAGGCTTATCTCACTAATACCAATTTTAGCGATCATCGCTACATTTTGGCAGACGAGAAATCATCGCTAATTGGGATAGCGATGGTTTATGGGTTTCACTATAACAATTACTATTAGCAATGAAAAATTGGTTGCTAAAATTAAGTGAAATCAAGAAATCAATTTGGAAAAAAACGATAGCTAAATTGTGATTGAGTTAAGATTTACTGATGGATTTCGGCATTAGGGATGGTCGCTTAACATTAGTGAAATCGACGGTAGATTTTTTGCACATGATGGGCAAAGATTTTTGGGTGAATGGTATGACTATAGACCTATAATTTGTTATCACAAGGAATGAAGCAAAATAATTTACCTGTTTCAATTGTTTCTTTGTCAGACCTCCATGCCTTGGAAGACCAATAGTTTGTAAAGAAACCAAGAAGGTGTACAAAGCTGTGGTAGGAATGGTAAGTTGAAGTTGCGAAATAAAAGTGACCGCAGAGGGTAAAATGAAATTTCCTGTCCTATGTATATCCCTCCTGTTGTTTCATTATTTACTGAATTTTGTAGCAAGTATGAAATGAACTGAGCAGTTTGCGAAAATATGGGTAATGCCATATAAAGCAGTTGAGTGTTGCTCCTCCCCCTCAGCTGGATTGGTGCAACAAACTTTCCAACTGTACTGTTTCATGTGGAACTGTTGTGTTCACTCAGCTTCACACAAAGCAGAATGTTCAGATTTTATAACTTAAAGGGGTAATCAAAGTTTGTATTTACAAGTTTTCCACAACTTTAATTCTGCACCACAATCATACATTGAGTTAGGCCCGGTGCACACTGCCAGGACAACTAACGACACCAAGCGACAAGACGTTGCGTCGGCTGTAGTCCTGGCAGTGTGGCCAGTTTCACCACTAGAGTTCCGTGGTGTTATAAGCCGTCGGTCAGATTGAACATATTCAATCGTAGTTGGATGCAATCGGTGCATTTTAAACCCAGGTCACATGGCCAAGACTACCAAAGAAGTGTCTATTATCATGCAAATTGTTGTCCACGACAGAGAGTCTTCTGTAGTCGTGGCGGTGTTTACCGGGCTTTAATTTAACAACAAATGATCTGTCATCATAGTCTGACAATGTGACTGCAAACCTTATAAACAAGACTGTCTAGTCTTGCATCTGTGTAGAATCTTTCTGTCAGACAAATATTACAAAATTCCCATCGCACAGTAATTAACACAAAATTTATGATCCTCTTCACTCAAAAGACCTCTTCAACGGTCTGCTGTTTCTTGGAAACCAGAATGCAAAAATGCATAGAGGTTTCGATGATACATAAATGTTTTAAAAGAGTACCATCATGCACCATTACCTTCTCATTCAAATGTTATACTAGCATGTTCAAAAAATAATTTTGTCATTCCTGATAACCTTTTGACCTCAATAAAAGCCATACATAACTAGACAGGCAAACAACAGACAGACAGACAGATGGACAAACAACTATCTTGAAAGACTGTAGGCTACTTAAAAAGGTTCCTAGACTTTGACCCCTGGAGACCCCAGATGACCTTTCGTTTCTGCCAAAAACAATGGGGATGAATCGAGCGTGGAAAATCGCAATTATTTTGCCTAAATTGAGATACTTGGCATCTCTGCCTTTGACCTCCGCCAAAAACAACATAGCCTAGACCATTTCTTGACCATAAGCCATCCACATACCATTACCAAATACGAATTCTATTCAAGTTTCCTACCTTGAGATATCGCATTAAAATGTCAAACTTTGGCCCCCCGGTGACCTCAGATGACCTTTAACCTCTGGCACAAACAAAAGGAACCACTTGCTGACCATAACGCATCCACATACCAAACAACGAAATTTATCCAAGCTTCCTATCTTTAGATATCATGTTAACGAGATTTTCAGACTTTGACCCCAGGTGAACTTTGACCTCCGCCAAAAACAATAGGGACCATCTACTGACTAAAACGCACCCACATACTAAATATGAAATCTCTCCAAGCTTTCTACCTGGAGATATCGTGTTAAAAAGATTTCCAGACTTTGACCCCTGGTGACCCTGTATGACCTTTGACCTCTGCCGTAAACAAAAGGAATTACTTCCTGACCATAATGCATCCACATACCAAATATGAAATTAATCCAAGCTTTCTACCTTGAGATATCATAGTAACGAGATTTTCAGACTTTGACCCCATGTGCCCCCAGGAGACCTTCGTCCTCCACCAAAAACATTACAGACCATCTCCTGACCAATCAATCAAGCAATTTTTAGAGAATTGCTTCCATTGAAGGTTGATATATATCGTTACACCACACACCAGTAGCTAGAACAAGTTTCAGTATTTCAAAGCAACGATCGTTCACAAAGTATAGGCTACGCCATAATACAGTATCCACGGCGAAAGTAGCCGTCGAGCCCTATGCAGACAGCCACAGGTCCCACTACGATATATTTAATTTTGACACTTGCCCAATCTACCCCATTTGTTTCATTTCTAATTTCCTCCCATAAGTAGTGTGGCTTGAAGCCACAACAAAAACTAGGCCTAGGGCCTAGCCACCTACGTTTACAGAACAAAATGTAACGCTAGAGCTATCAATAATAGGCTACGATCAAATCTAGACATCGTAGTTTTCACCGGTCATTTTATGTTTAAGTTACTGCATGCCTGAGCTGTACTGTGTAAATAGTCGTACGTACGTTCGCAGCACATAAACAAGACCTGCTAGCTGCTATCTACATGCAGAGTGCATGTAATATACATGCCTTCAGCGCCAGCTGGCTGATCGGCTCCCTAGCTCGGCGTACGTGTATCGTTAAATGCGCTTAGAGAATGGGTGTACTTCAATTGGCAATAACATGACACCCTCCCTCAATAATTACATTCGAAGCGGGGAATCCCCAAACTTTTAAAGAAGCCGCTTCATTCATTAAACGCAAGCAGCCAATCAGTGAGTACGATTCTTCGCAACAGAAGTTCGTTGATGTATAGCACGAAGCAGCGGCATATAAACGATTTTCAGCCGGCTGCTAACGTGTGCAACTGCTGTTATGTACGCTGTTGTGCTTGATAAACAGCGATGGAAACATTTTTGAAACATTTTTCAGTTCATGACTTACAAACACTCCTACGTGACACAAGGACAGGAATAACATGGTTAGAAAGCTGAACTTGTAATTTTTTGAAATTTGTCAATTTCAAGTTGAAATTTTGGGAGACGTACGCTAGTAGCAAATTGACAAGTGGCTGTTGAAATTGAACTATTACGGTGAAGTGCAAAATGGCGCACAGGGCACTTAAAAGACACTGTGGTGTATGCATACGTTTAGTGCTTTCAAATTTCATTGTAAATTTTGTTCATTACAAATGTATTGGTGGTGTTGAAGTAAAGCCTGTCACAACAGGTTCCATGTTTGGGGTTCACGGATTAAAACGTCCCCCATGACACTGCACACAATCAAATGTAAACTACAGGGGGTTGGGTGGATAAAAGGTGAATGTCATAGCTCTGCGCAATTTTTGAGCTTGTTGTTCATACTGTAGACATCGATTGCTTTGTCAAGGCAGCTAAACTTGTGAAGAAGGACTATACCTTGTTTACTTAACGCAAGTCAGAGTCCAAGGGCATGAGATGCGATTAATCGCATGTACCATTTAACTAAACGATTACTTGGCTGGCGATTAATGGCTAATTGCTGACAGCCCTAATACCAAATATGAAATCTATCCAAGTTTCCTACCATGAGGTATCGTGTTAACAAGATTTTTAGACTTTGACCCCCGGTGACCCCAGATGACCTTTGACCTCTGCCAAAAACAATAGGGACCATCTACTGACTATAACACATCCACATACCAAATATGAAGTCTATCCAAGTTTCTGACCTTGAGATTTTGCTTTAACAAGGTTTTCAGACTTTGACCCCCGGTGACCCCAGATGACCTTTGACCTCCGCCAAAAACAATAGGGACCATCTACTGACTATAACGCATCCACATACCAAATATGAAATCTATCCAAGCTTCCAAACTTGAGATATCGTCTTAACAAGATTTTCAGACTTTGACCCCCGGTGACCCCATATGACCTTTGAGCTCCGCCAAAAACAATAGGGACCATCTACTGACTATAACACACCCACATACCAAATATGAAATCTATCCAAGTTTCCTACCTTGAGATATTGCTTTAACAAGGTTTTTAGACTTTGACCCCTGGTGACCCCAGATGACCTTTGACCTCCGCCAAAAACAATAGGGACCAACTCCTGACCATAATGCATCCACATACCAAATATGAAATCTATCCAACCTTCCTACCTTGAGATATCGTGTTAACAAGATTTTCAGACTTTGACCCCTGGTGACCCCAGATGACCTTTGACCTCCGTCAAAAACAAAAGGGACCATCTACTAACTATAACGCATCCACATACCAGATATGATAATCTATCCAAGTTTCCAACCTTGAGATATCGTGTTAACAAGGTTTTTAGACTTTGACCCCTGGTGACCCCAGATGACCTTTGACCTCCACCAAAAACAATAGGGTTCTTCCTCTCAATAAGGGGCATCTGTGTACCAAGTTTGAAAACTGTCGGAGTTTTCCTTCTTGAGATATCGTGTTAACGAGCAAAGTGTCACAAACACACACACACACGCGCACACACACACACATACACACACACATACATCCATACATACACACATACGCCATCATGAATGCATAGGTTTCTCTTATCATCGAAACCAATAATCAGTTAAAGGGGGAAAGCAAAGTGCTCAAACAAAAGGTTAATATTCTTTGCCAGACCAATTCCTTCCTTATAAAAGTATTTTAAAAACACATATTTCAAATGAGCTGAATTATATTGAAGCAACAACTTTGGAAAAGTAACGTCTATCTATGCATACACCAAAGTGATTGCCACAAAGGCCTTGAACATTTAGAGTGCAAAGGAAGAATTTTTCTCTCTGGATCCCACCAATTAAGTTGAGTTAGTTAATTAGTTAGATGGAGTTCTATAGCCGAGTTTCCAACCTATTAGTTCAAGTCGAGTTGGCCACTCCTTTTTTCCAGTTGTGGCTCACTGGCTTGTTTTCCCTACTCCATTGCTTATGCGTTGCATCACCCACAACAGCAGTAGGTGTCAGTTTTAAAGTTTTTGGTATGTCTCCACCTGGGAATAGAACCCTGGCCTTCCACATGAGAGGTAGACGCTCTACTGCTAGACCAAACAGGCGGTCTCCTATCAAGTGGAGCACAAGTGCATTCATTTTGTGCCTGCAGTGTTAGAGCTCAGTGGATCATGTGCCCTTTCTTAAAATGACAATATTGGCAACTGTGGTGTAATGACTTTGCTTTATCCAGCTTTTCTGCAAGTAACACATTCAATTTGGTTACCTGCAGCCAAGAGGTTGTAGATGGTTTCATGGCCTTGTCATACCAAAGACTTTAACCCTTTACCTTTGTGCTCCGATAGGGGCATATCTGCGCGCCTCGGAGTGGGCGGAAAAGCGGACATAGCCCGCCCCGCATCGGCTTCCGTAGGCCATTGACCCCGTGACCTTAAACTATTGTCTCTCTCGTTGTTGTGGCCGAATTTTCGGGTAGCTACTCGCAGTTTCGAGCTCCGCGTGACACAGTAAAGATGGGTGACAGCCGAGCTCTCGGCATGGGTCCAAAAGGACCCAAACAACGGTAAAGGGTTAAAAATGGAATCTTGGTGTTTAGCACAAGCAATAAATAGGGAACACTTACAGGTGAGCCACAACTGGGAACAAGGCCATGGTCAGCCTAACATAAACCAATTGGTTAAGACTGTAAAAAAATCATTGAACTATCTAATTAACCAAATTGGTCAGACAGGCCCTACAGAATATTATTTGGATGAGATTTGGTAGAATGGGAGTTTTACTGCCCAGAATGTTATTCAGGATCATGCCACCCACACCTTACTGTCAGGAAGGTTGGGGTTCATTGAAAATGTAAAAAATAAGATAGCGCTATCAAGTCTATGCTTCAATTTTGTGAGAAAGTCAAGATATTGCAGGATCCAAAGCAGGGGGCCGTTCCACAAAGAGTTACGCACAATCTTAAGTTTGATTTACTGTTGGCTTTACTATGGTGAATCAAACTTAAGATTGTGCGTAACTCTTTGTGGAACGTCCCCCTGCTCCTCAATGGTGGCTGTGTTGTGCCAATTACATTAGCCTTAGGATGGCTGTCAGAATGGCGATTTGCATTCAGACGAAGGAGAGCAATGCTAAAAGCAGCAATCAGTTTGTTATTTACAATTTTTTTTCACAACTTCAGTTCTGCATCTCATTTGCTCATTGGCAGTAAACTAACAAAAAATGATCCAGGATGGTGGTTTAATGTTGTGATTGGTTACAGTGTAGTGAAGGCTGTCTATTTTTTGCATCTCTGTGGATTTTCTTTCATTACAAATATTGAGACATTTGCATTCAGTGGTAATTCAAACAAAATTAATGTTTCTTCTAACCTGACAGACCTCTTTTTCAATGCTTCTTGTTTTGGTAAACAATCAGTTTAGAAGGGAAAATAAGGTGCTGGAACGGAATTTTTATCTTCTCTGTAAAACTATGATCGCCCCTTTAATGTTCTGTATTTGAGAAGACTTTTGATCAATTAAGGATTTGTTTTCTTGTTGACAGTGCCAAGATTTTCCGATGGATATTAACGATCTATTGAACATTCTTGAAATATTTGCTCCTGTCCGTCACATTAGCAAGCTCAGGGACTTTATTGAATTGAAACTTCCCCCAGGGTTTCCTGTAAAGTTAGGTAAGTTTTTCTTTTACATATTTGCTGTTTCATTGGTATGGTTGAATGAATTTAGAATGAAGTTTTAAGGGAAGTATTGCATTTTTTACATACTAAGGAGTATTTTTTCTAAAAACCAATGGTTATTGACATATATTGGTAGACCATTCAAAGCAAGGCAGAATGGTAGTCTTCTTTACATGACAAGTTTCTCACAGATAGAAATTCATTTATGTGCTGCTCAAGGATAATTTGTCCATCCAAATTTTTACAAATTCAAATGATGCAACTTCCATCACTCTCACCTAACATTTCCAGGAAATAAAGTTGTTGCTGCTAAGTTGATTATTGAAGCTGAATGGTTTGATAATGATTAGAGCTATTTTAGTCATATGCCATTGGTGTATTTTAAAGGCAATATTTCCCTTAAGAAAGGGAGTTTGTTAAAATGTCCTTCAAATAATAGAGATAAACAAAAATTTGCCCTCCCACCATTAACCCACCACCACCACCCCCAACACTATTTCCTCCATTCCCAACAATGAAGTAGGAAAAACAAACCCCAACTGGAAAAAAAGGCTGTAGGCTGCTCAATTTGAACTAATTGAACCGAGACGGAACCATAAAACTCCATCCCCTCCAACACCACCTCTTCCATCCCTTTGTACTGCCTCCTGTCCCACCACCTCCTCCACCCCTCCACCACCATCTCTGCACAATTTCCTCCACCCCTGCCCACCACCACCACCTGTTCAGCCTTTTACACAATTTGTTTACCCTGAACAAACATAAAAAGGGTTCTAATGTGTGGCTTTTTTTGTCTTGGATTGCAAGTAAACTTTCTTGGGGTAAAAATGGTTATTCTAATCTACCCTAAAGTAGCATTGAGACCATATTTTCACATAGTTAGGCTGGCCATACTTTGAGTGAGCTTTCCTGCTAAGACCTGACATGTATGATAGAACTGTCTGCATCATAACCCCCAAACCCCCATGCTGTAAAAAAAAAAATGCATGAGATGTTTTTGCGATTTCATAACTTCTGTAAATTGTGTATTATCCCTCATGGCCACATATAAGGCATCATAAAAGGAAGGGTATTTCAATATATTGAAAGCCAATCCATTTAATACTTCTTCAATCTTTTAATTTTTTTCACAGACATACCCCTCTTTCCAACAATATCAGCTAGGGTAACATTTGAAGACTTCCAGTATCACACCAACCTTTCGGTGGCACTGTTCCAGATTCCTCCAGGATTTCGCAAAGATTCAAAGAGCTTTGGCCAATCGAAGGAATGATCATAATGAGAAGTTTGTATTCCATTTTAGCAGTACTCTTTTTGAAATGAACAGTATAGGTGATCCCACACATTGTTTGGAACATTTCCTCATTGAAAGACCCACTCTAGCGATGGTATGAGTTTGGTAAGATCTCAGTTCTTACATTTAGAATAACTCCACCAATAGGTGCTGCCTTATAAAGATTCAAAAGATATGTGTGATGCAAAGGCAACACCTCCCTCCTTGTTTGTGCCAAAAATTTCTCCACTTAGGGGAAATGCTGATTCTTGGCAAACTGGTGATAAAGAAAATCTCTGAAAATTCTTGCAAAAGTTCTCAGCCTACTCCTACACCAGTTGAAATTTTTGAATTTTTGAATATGACCTTTTTAGAACAAATGGCTTTCCTATTGTTTTAAGGACAAGAGGTTTGTGTTAGATTTGTGTTTGAAAGTTGTGCAAGGAATTATGGGTAATTACCACTTTTAAGGGTGTGGTTTTTTGAATTATCAACTGTACCTACAAAGTCTATTCTATTTGTCAATGTGGAAATATAACCATCTTGGACAAAACGTAATAATCAGGTCTTGGAAGGGCAGTTGCATTATGAGGCCAAGCAACCATGAATGTGGAGAAGTATGTAGCTTATGTTAACAAGTTCACTTTGGGTGCCATCCACCTCAACAGTTTCAATAAAATTTTCTATATTGATGTGGATCTTGTATTGTTATAACTTGGTGGTCTGGTAACCCAATGTAGGGGGCAGAATGTGTCTAGTTATATGAGGCTTACCCAGGAAAGGGACGAGGGAATATGTAAGGGACCAGGGATTATGTCACAGGAGAATCTCTTCTGGGAGACCAGTGAGAAGCCCAGACAAAATCTGCAGGCTTCTGGAATAATTTCAAATGTAGAAGTTTTATGTTTGGGAGTTTCAATTTTGAGGATTCATCTGTAATGTAAAAATCAGAAAATTTTAGACTTCTGCCAAAGCAATTTTGAAATGAAGACTGTGTCCTTATTACTTGTAATAAAGACGTGAACTGTTGGGGAAGGGGTTTTTCATTGGGAGGTACATTCTTTAAATTACCTGGCAAGAAATAGTGATAACAGTCCAGACTTTCAAGCCTCCCACAGTCAGGGGACTGTGGCAACACCCTACAGCTTTTTGTCCATTCAACTGACAAACAGAAATGAAAGCCGGGAGGTAAAAGTGAATCCTAGTGAACTAGGATTATTTGGATGCTGGTTTTAGGAGCCATGAGATCTTTCATTTGAAAGAGAGTGGGACATCATGAAATATCTTTGATATATGTCTCCATGTGCATTTCCGTAGCTTACAGGGTATTTGTGTCCAAGTATGAGTACTTTCATTGAGCACCAGTATTGATTGCTACATAGTGGTGCATAAGCAGCACACCCAGGAAACAAGAACAAGGAAGCATGCTCAGTGTGAGTGCAACTTTAGACTTGCTTCAAGCCTGCTCCTTGTTAAAAAATTATTTCAATGGGTGGCAGTTGCTTAGTGTGTGTAGTGTGCATGATTTTATACCTTTGAAAAAATTTACTCTTTTTTACAAATTTTTCTGAAAAGATTAGAAAAATTGGGTTTTGAGATTATTGGGGTGCACTGGGTCATTACTAATGAGTAGTGACAGTGTTGAATTTCTAGGAATGTTTTTCAGTTGTCAAATTTTTCACAGTAATAACAGTAAAGGGAACTTGTGATAAATTTAAAGTGTTTTTGCAAAAGACTGGAGTAGTATTATTGTACATAACAACTCATTATACCTGAAATTGTATTTTACAGATTTAGTGGACATTGCGGTGATTAGTGTTAAGGTGAAAAGCTATTCTTGGTCTTGGGAAAGAGTCTGGGGCTAAGGTCCAAAAATTTGTTGTTGCTATTATCCTAAGATAGTGGGGAGGGGGCAGGAATGCACTGTAATGCATCCATTCACTAATGAATGTTGTTTGCAGATGTTCCACTAGTATGAACACTGTTATGTGATTTCAATACGTTACAAAGTTCTGATACCTCACAAATGACCTCAGGCCACTGTCTAGTGTTTCTTTTATTTAAACATTGTAACTATTGATGCCATGAATGGTCAGTCTGACACAGTTAAGTTCATATGAAAAGAGAAGGAGGGTTCCGCCAAATGAAATTTCTATTGAGTGTATTAACTCGATGGAGACAGTTTTGTTTGGTGTTAAACATTGGAGCCACTGAATGGTATTTTAAACTTGGAGATTTTGAAACTGTGCATTTCTCTTTGGTGCTTTCTGGCTAATAGATAGCTCTGGATTAGTGGCCTACTTCCAGATTGCTGGACATCGTTCTCCTTGTTTCGATATTGTGTGGTAGAAAAAAAAGAAGGAAAAGCTTTTTAATGCCAAAACAGGGTCCCAAGGTAATAAAGGGGTCCCATGTGGTGTTGCCATGGGTTGCCTTTGTCATTAATTGCCTTGAACCATACAAATGAAATAGTCCAACAACTCTTGATAACAACTCCTTCTAGAAAGTCTTGACTCTTTCCACATAGCTGTACTACCATATCTTATTAAAGGCTTATTGGGGTGCAGCCCTGTTTGATCTGTTTTGAATAACCTTTTATCACACAAGGAGAATGTACAACATTTATCTGGGAATGTTTTATCCTGAGGGCAAATTTTCCCCAGTCCTCACTTTGTCCCAATATTAGTAGCCAGATTTTCATTGAGTCCTTTGTCCTGTCATCTATATTTGGGTCTGTCTTTTCTGGCATTGGTATGTAGTTGAAACTGTACATTTGAGGAATGTGTAAGTGAATTTGAAAATGTAGGTATGAGTAAAACTTTGAACACAAGTTAAGCCTCGATTTTCTAGTCCCAGATATTGCTGCCCTTGTGGGAGAAATCTAAAAATGTAAAGTTCTAGGTTGTTAGCAGCCTGCAGACAATAATACATAAACCTTAAAGAGTAAGAACAGTCACCCCAACTTGAAGTACTGTAGTAGTCTGTCCTGTTTCATGATTGGCTGTTGAGGGTCATGTGACAATAATTTTTCTCTTCAAAATTTACTAGGGGTATCTTGCTTGGTTTACCTTGAATATGCAATATTGAAGTTATAAAATATGATAAGAGATACTTTGAAGGGAAATAAGAGGAAAATTGTGATATTTGGCTGCAGCTTCCGAATAAGTCCTGGGGACTGCTCTTGACCTTTAAATAACAAAGTGTGCATTGTAAATGGTTTTGTCTATGTATTGTTTCTAGAACCCATCTTCACTTCTTACGATGGGTTTAGTCTACTCTAAGCAATTGTAATGAAAGTATGGAGCTTGGGGATGCTGCCCTTCCAGGCATTACAGGGAGTGGTCATTGGGTGATACTGTTGGTGTTTGAGATTCCTTGATCCACCCTCACTAGAAGCCCTTCATGTTTATTGACTAAAATGTACAAGTTTGCAATTGTATACTAAAAACACTATCGAATTTGATTATCCAGGTTGTTTACTGGAATATATACTGAATTTAATTTATCATAAAAATGCTGCAAGACATCAGGTAAGGGAAAATTTGAACCAAAGATTTACAAATTTAGAGTTACTTGGTCTTGATAGTATTAGAAAAGTTTATCTTGTTGAGAGAAACATGGTGAATTCTTTGTAGCTCTATACACTCAAGTATGTAAGCAATAAATAATGTAATGCTGCAGTAGATCTTTTCCCTGATCTTGATGTTGTACTGGCTTGTGGTCATGAAGTTCATTTTATGTTGTCAGGAATCCATAAGCCAGTTCAGAGTTACTGCTTTGTTTTAAAGGTCAAAGGTTACAAGGGTATGCACTCTTGATAATTAGTTATATGGAGTTTTACAGCCCAGTTTCCAACCTATTGGTTCAAGTTGAGCTGGCTACGGCCTTTTTTCCAGTTGTGGCTCACTGGCTTGTATTCCCTACTCCAATGCCTATGCGGAGCATCACGTACAATGGCAGAAGGTTTCATTTTTAGAGGCTTTGGTATGACTCGACGCAACACTGCGTTGGCAACGCATATAATGGCACAGTGCACAAAACTATGCATAGTGCGTTAACATGTCTTTTCAGTCTCCTCAGGTCATAGGGATATAGAGTGCTTTCACGTTATTTCACAGTTGGTAAACCACGCCCACTGACAGGCAAAAATTAACACTGTTCCAATTCAACAGTGGCTCATAGGTACTCAGCTGCTTCTCTCCGGCTAGACTAGCTAATGTATTACACCAATATTGCCAATGAAAAGGGGCGGGGCCTGTGAAATAAGTGTAAGCACTCCATAGGCTCATTCATGTTTTAGCAAATGACATCACTGCTACTTAACAAAGGCATTGGTGGAGTGTGCATACATTCTGTCACAATGAAATGTAGATTCTAATTCTTCAACATTCTGCTTGCAGTTGTGAAATCACTGCATATGCAAAACCAAGTATGTATGCATATGTTCATGCACATGGTCTATGCCAACCAGTGCCAACCAGTGAAGTAAGTGTGAAAGATTCTATAGAATGCAATCGTCTTATGTGCCCAGTAGCAACACTGAACTGAATTATTGTCATCTGGACTGGCTTATTGTAGCCAGTTTGCCTTATCTCGGTGTTGCAAGTTTCAGCTGTTGTGTAGAGGCTAACAAGGTAGCTATGTAGGTTAGGTTGGGTTGGATGGAGTTTTATGCCCCAGTTTCCAACCAATTGGTTTAAGTCGAGCCAGCCACTGCCTTTTTTCTAGTTGTGGCTTACTGACTTGTTTTCCCTACTCCATTGGTTATGCTGAGCACCAAGCACAATGGCAGTAGGTAGCTAAGTTGCTAGTATTATACTTCAAATGCTTCAGCAGGGGTTGTATATGAATATATTTTTATTTTTTGATGTGTGGTGTTAATCTTTTCCCCATATTTACCTCTCCCCAGAGGCTGGACAGTTGTTAGATGCTCTCTGTGTTTCAGACATCAACAGTTTCATGGACTGTGGAAAAAGTCCAATTGTTGCCCTCATAGCCATCTGCCCAGCTTTATAAGAGCAAAGTTTATGATTAGGGGGCACTTCGAAGGCTGAATAATTGTGTCACTAAAAGCATACCTCTGAGAATTGTAAAGGGGTCATTGCAAAGGTCTGGGAATTTTGAAAAGAGCCCTCTCTGCATGTAATAATATTAACCTGCATGAGTGTGCAGTTAAAGGGGGAATCAGGTTTTGTTTGTTCTCAAGTTTTCCATGGCTTAAATTCTGCATGAAAGTCATACATTGAATTTAAACTGTCAAAACATTTCTTCCATCTTGGTCTGACATTGTGATGAGGCTGTCTAGGCTTGCATTCGTGTGGAAATTCTTTACCCCCAAAATTCCCATTCATCAGTAATTATAACAGAATCAATGTTTCTTATGAGAATCAATGTTTCTTATGGGTTCTACCAGATTTCTTGATGTTCAGTGTTCCCAAGGTTTGATGTTCCCCGCTTTCGTATATATATATGTCAATGATTTGGGGGGGATTACAAGGTTTGTTATTCCCAGGGTTCGATGTTCACAGAATTGCGGATGTTCCCAAGAGTTGGGAACATTGAACCTTGGGAACAATGGGCCTTGAGAACAGTGACATAGCCCCGGTTTCTTGAAAGACGTCTGCAATGTTTGTTAATTTGGGGTAATAATTGGTTAAAAAAGAAAGTGTTGAAATGAAAGGGATGATACTTGCTGTGCTCTCAAACTCTGATTGCCCCTTTAAAGTTTCTTCATATTGGTTACTATGAACGTACTGCTCAAGGCCGTTGGAAAAAGTTACCTGAAATGTGGAGCAACCTCCCATCATATTCTCACCCCTCTCCCCCCACACACCCATCACCTTCATTTCTAGAGAGATTTTAACCTAGGACCTGAAACTTGAAGCTATAATTGTACAATCTACCTCTAAATCCATCTGCAGGTCTTTGTTTCTTTCCTCTCATCCTTCGTTCAAGATTCTGTGTAGCATTGATAATAAATTATTGAAAACAGCTAGCAAAATGTGATGCCTTCCTAGGTACACCATTTTTAATTACTAGGGGTTTTATTGAATATGATCTCCTTGAGAGGTTAATCAAATACCTGTAGTTAGGTGACAGGTCAGTCAGGAATTTCAAAATTTTTCATTCCTATTTATAGTGTTCCCTGACAAAGTTAGAAATTTTTCAGGAGTGTGGGAGAGGAGCTGTCCTTGAAGTCAAGTCAAACCCTCTTGCCCTCACCTGCTGTCAAATCCTTTTACATTTCATCTGATCTACCACATGATGAAATGGTCCCTCTTACTTTTTGTTACATCTTTCATTTCTGCCTGATTAACTCTTATCGCTTCAGGGAGGAAAAGAAGCCCACTACATGCAGACTTAGTCAAGTTTCATACCTGATTTATTGATTGACAGTAAAAGATGAGTTTCAATACACAAAAAGTTACGTAACATTTGGGGTTAGCTAACAGTTCAGTCAGCATGTGTTAATTGCTTTTCACGCAGTGTGAACACAATAAAAGCATAGCTCATTTGAGGTCACAGATCATGTAACAAACTCAGATATTAGTTACACCCCATACCGCCTTTGATGTACTGGGGTGTTTACGTTCCTTTTTCAAGAAGCGATGTCACAGCATGCATATTTAGAGTTTTGGTTTACCTATAGGGTATAAATTTTCATGACATGCTGTAGAAGTTAAGAACGTTGTTGTGTCCGGTACAATCACATCTATTTCCTACTTACATTTGTGGCACATTAAAGTGATGAAGTTTGTTTTCCCAATTTTTTGTTGCAATAATTCTGTGCCACAATTGCACATTAAGTGACAACTATCAAAAAATGATTTGTCATCATGGAATACCGTTGTGACCATGTAGAGGAGGCTGTCTTGTTTGCATATGAATGTAAGAATATTTATCTGAAAAATATTCACAAATTCTTATTCATTAGTTGCCATGTTTCTTCAACTTTCTTATCATTTGCAATGCCTCTTAAGCCCAGTACACACTGTCACGACTACAAAAGACTCTCCATCATAGACAATTTGCATAATTTGTAGACACTTCTTTGGGAGTCGTGGCCGTGTAACCCGGAATTGAGACGCACCAATTGCGTCCAACTACGATTGAACATGTTCAATCTGACAGACAGCTTACGGCAGGATGGAACTCTAGTAGTAAAACTGGCCATACTGCCAGGACTACAGCTGAAGCAGCGTCTTGTCGCTTGGTGTGGTTTGTTGTCGTTGCAGTGTGTACCGGGCTTTAAGCATCCCTTTATTCAAGTACTCAGTCATTTTGGAATGAGAAGTCCAGGTGTTAGAGCAAAAGGGTCATTTTCTCTGTAAAACTTAGATTGTCCATCCTAAGGCATTATTTGCTCCATATGATGTGACATCCAAATAGCCATTGTTAAAAGGGGCAATTCGAGTTTGTTTTTATAAATTTTTCAAAATTGTACTCTTGTATTACATTCGTATAATTCGAATATTGACCTGTGATCACAATCTAACATTGTGATTGGTATCAGTGTAGTGAACGCTGCCTAGTTAGTCTTGTGTCTGTGTGGAATTTTATTACCCCAAAAATCATGCAGAAACTTTCATTTAACAGTAATTAACACAAATTAACAGTTCTTGTAACCTGAAAAACCTCTTCAATTTTGCTGTATTCTGGTAAACTACAAGTTCAAAAGGGAAAAAAGAGGGCCTGGAAGGAAAGGTTAATATATTCTGTCAAGTTTTGACTGCCCCTTCAAGTTCACAACTGTATTTTATATACAATTTACATGAGTTTTTGTGAATAGTAAGACTTGCCAAAACGAGTTTGTTCCAAAAACAAATTTTTAATGCAACAGTTTTATGTGTTCAGTCTTTTTCTTATGTCTCAAGGTTTATTGTACAGGGGAAATACATTGTTTGGTTGAGGGAGGGGTGGGGAGAAATTGTATTTAGAAGGGTTTTCAGTCATAAGTGTTCCTGCAGCTTTTCAGAGCTGAATATGTTTTGTAAGGACCAAGTTTGTTCGACAAATTTAGTGATAATAAATGATGATGTGTATACTCCAGGATTTTTTAGAAAGTGAACAAATTTTTAATGTTTACCATATTACCCTTACATGCAGGGCATGTTTAACTTCATATCCCTCCAGTGCTTGTTTTGAAACTTCATAACTTGTGATTTTATTATTTTACTTCAGATAATTTTATTATCATAATTATGCACAATTACACAAGATGTGCCTATGGTTGATTTTGGTTTTTATTATATATAATTATATGATCTATACTTTATCCAATATTTTTTGGTATGAATACATTTGCTGGTGACAACTGGGTTACTTTTCTTGCAAGAGAGTGATTTTTTTGTGTTTTGGACTTTTAGATGATTTTCATCAAAGCCATACTTCCCAAGATATCCCAAGGTCAGCAAGAAATTTAAAAGCCTTTGGACTTCCTGGTTGATCTCTGGATACAGAGCCCAATAAGATCCAAAATTGTGATATCCAGTGCTGGTGCTATGGGGAGGGGGAAAAGAGGGGCAATTTCCCCCAGATTTTTGTCCTTGCCCTCCCAAGTTATGTCAGATAGGAGTTGGGGTTAATGGTAATATAATTCTCCAGAGACTAAATTTTTCATCCAGAGGTATACTAAAATCCACACCCCCATTGGACAGGAGCTTTGGGCTTGGTTCAGTCTGCAATGCACCCAAAATTTTTTTCTCCCCAACATTATCCTTTGCCCTTAGTTTGCTGGCCCCTTCCCCCAACCCCCCCCCATCCCAATTTTGACACAGCCAAAGTTGATACATCTTTTTCAATTTTCAAGCATCTTCATGGAAAGAAAACTGAGGATTCTATGGCCATTTCAATGTCAAGGACAGTGACCATTACAAAACTTTTGTGTTGCAAAATGCATTTCCTGAGAAGTTTGCTCAAGGTGTCCAAATTCCAGAAATGAGTAAATTGCCAGCACTCTTACATCTCATGTTTATCTCATGTCTTCCTGACTCTCAGAGCTCTCACACACTTTTTTTGATCACCTACTTGGGGTCTGATCTTCCCTTCCCCCTTCGTGATTCAAAGTCTCTGGGTATGATGTTGAGTGGGAGAACTTTCACACTGCAAAGTTGATCTTGGATCTGGAGGGTGAATCAAAGTTGTATCTGACTCTCTGCTTGAGATCAAGTGTGAAAACACTGAAAGGTACTTAAGATTTAACAAGAGCACTGACTTCATGGTCAAGCGGTTAGAGCATCTGACTTGCAGTAGGGAGTCTGGAGTTTTAAACCTGGCTGGGTCATTCCAAAGATTTTAAAACATGGGACCTACTGCCATTTTGCTTTGTGCTCAGTAAAGGCAACAAAGTAGGGAAGACAAGACAGTGATCCACAACTGAAAAAAGGATGCAGGTGGTCCAACTTCAGCTAATCAGAAACTGAGCCGTAAAATAAAACCTCATCTAACTACATTGAACAACCTCTTGATCTTTAACCGTAAATATCAAGCTGGTCAAAATTGATGGTCAAAACAAAATGGTAAAGAAAACAGCAAAAACAACTCATTTTCAATCCCATATTAAGTTCTCGGTACACCTTTTTGGAAATCTCTTTATTTAAATACATCAATATTAGTTTTTATTTTTTACATTTCTCTCTTAAATATATGAACATTCTTGGAAGCTGCATAAAAGATACAGATAAAAGTGACAGATGAGGTATACCCACTTAAATGGCCCAGTTCTCTCATACCAAACAGTACCAATTCTCCTAACCTTCTTACTTAAGCCACTCCAACAACTGTGTGAAATTCATCCTAATCCAGACACAATCTCACTTTATTGCTTCAGGGCGAGTATAAAAAAGCTCAACGTGTATAATCAAAACACTCTCAGTACAGTTCATGCTGTTTGATATAAACATTGTTTGAATTAGTTGTCAATCAAAGAGCTGAGCCAATTGAGAATTTCGGTAAACCCTTACAAGAATTGTAGTTTGGGGTGGGAGGATTGGCCCTTAAAGTATACCTTGAAAAAGGTCATATTCATTTCACGATTTCTTAGATTTTAAACATGGCTGTAAAAATGGATTTTTTGAGGTAGTACATTCAAAATACCTACTAACATGCACCATTTAAAACCTTAAACTGTTGCATTGTCGGAGTGGCAGGAAGGGGGGCAGGTGGGTTGCATTTATTTTGAGGTAAACCATTCAAAATTCATGCTGAAATGCACCCTTTAATACAACTTGCTTTGTGGGAATGGCAGGAAGGGATGAAGCAGGTGGTTTCCAATGCAACTACCTCTCATGGGGTAAATTAAAAACAAATAGATATACCCAGTGACTACTTAGAGTGTGCACTTAACAGCTCTGTCAAACCAATATTTTGATATGTAATGTTAATGCTGATGCGCAATCAACTGGCATGTGCAGTTAACAGTCACCCCAATATACAGCATAGAGTTACAATTCTTAAAATCATTTGCTCTGAGGTTGCTTCCAGTTAAGTAAAGGTTTGCAGAGAAATTTTGACACGATGTTGCTCTCTGATCAGAATAAGATGACCTTACTAATTGAAACCCGTTTCAGCTAGTCAATGACATTGGCTAGTAAAAGGTCTTCTAAACATACATAATTTCACTATTAGGCCTTGACATGCAGTTCTTTTACAAAATATGTGGAAGATGTTTATATGGCTTATGAATTCCATTTTTAGGTCAGGTGGCTTTAAAAGAAGTCAACTGTGTTAACCAAATTTGAAAAGCCAGTTTAGATGTGAAAACCATACTTGTAGCTGGTTTTTACATGAAAAATGCATCTTTAATTTCCTTGGATTGATTCTTTAACTTCCCACTGCACTGCTAGTGTTAATATTTCTACAATTTACTGCACTAAGCTATACTGTGTTCTTCACAGCTATGCTAGAGTTCAGTTCCATCAAGTTTATGAGCCTATTCCCCCATGTACCTAACCTAAACCCCTCCTCCCCCCACCCCTGAAGATTAATAGTGTAACGATAATTATGTATGCGCCCTCTATATATATTTATATCACCTTTGATGTTTATGTATTATCTTTGTTTTGTCAGGAATCACCGGGTGACAGGTTGTACTGTAGTACTTGACCTCTAGCTGACCCGATCACGCAGCACGCTACTGTTAATTCCCCTGGCGCGAGGTATTAGCCAATCACGAAAGCACTGATTTCTTCACCCATTGATTCCTGCGTGCATTGCTTTTAACAACGTGGAAGGTTCGAGGGAGAACGCCATTGAATTCTTGTTGTGTTGACACGTGCGATAGAGTCGAAAAGAGAGTGAACAGCCCAGCAACAATTAACTATTGAATATTATTAACTATTAACTTAGAATTTATTTTCTCACGAGAAAGTTTGCTCACGAGTAGGTTCACATACAGGTATAGGCCCGTGAGGAAGACTGCTCAGGAAAGGTTACTCACGAGTCCACTGCTCGGAAGACTGCTGCTCGCGGGAGGTTACTCACGAGTCAACTGCTCGGAAGACGGCTGCTCGCGGGAGGTTGCTCACGAGGCAATTACTCAGAAGATTGTTGCTGGCGGAGAGGCTGCTCACGAGTCGACTGCGAGGGAAGAACCTGCTCACGAGAAACTACCCACAGGGTGTTTACTCGGCGGAAATACCTGCTCGCGTGCTGCCTGCTCAAAGGAAGTCCCTGCTCATCTGGATCCGTTCCCGAGTCACCAACTTACGAGGACACCTTTCTAGGGGAACCTGCTCACCGGCGGTCGGCTGAAGGGAAGCTGTTTGGCTGTTGGCGAGAAACTTGCTCGTGTGGGGTCCTATCCTACTTCCTCTCAGGGGATTACTCGTGAGAAATCTTTCCGTGCACATATAATTTGAGACAGGTGGAATAATTACAGTATTTAATTTGTTTTACTTGCTCATATATTGTAAACTGTATACTTTTAAGCAGTAGTAGGGTGGTTCGTTGTATACGCAATACGCACGTACGTATACTTAGGCCAATAAGAGAATCATATAGAGGTCAGAGAAGCAAAGTAAGAAATTGTTGCAAATCAGTGCTGTTCTTCGACTCACTAATCCATCCGAATCAGATGTAATTAATTTGATCAATAAAGTGATTATTAAACAGAATAAAACCTCTCTTCATCTTTGTGGTCAACTGTGCTGACTAATTTATCTAAGAGCGGACGAGCGCGCGGCGCTACAATAGATGCAGCAATGGCTTATAATGTAACGGTATACAAAGGCCTATGTAAAACACTACATAATGAAGAAGCACACATAGAGGTCTGCACATTTGATATATGATTTTGTGACCAACTTAATGCTGGAGTTAATGGCCCATTTAGGGTGGGAAGCCTTTAAAATTACTGCATCCCACCTTCTACCTGAATGACTAAGCCTTACTCTAAAAAAAAAAAATAAATAAAAAAATAATAAACACACGCACACACACAAAAAAAATTACATAAGCACAAACAAAACCTATGTGATGATGCCTCTCCAGATGATGTATGGATTCTGTAGTCACCTTAAAGGCATATTTTGATCATCCCAAACAGTTCCAATTCTCCCAACCTACTTACTTCTAGCCCCTCCCACATTTATCTAAAACTCTTCTTTATCCAGACACAATCCTAGTTTATTGCTTCATGGCTTGTCCCAGTGGCCTTACAAGTCCATAATGTGTAATCAAGACACTCTCAGTGCCCATGCTGTGTAATTTAGCTATGATGCATTGCTTGAATGTGATGCCAATCAAAGAGCTGTACCAATTGAGAGTTTTGATATATGCATACTGAAACTGTAGTTTAGGGTGATGAATGACTGCCTTTAAGCTTACAAAAAGAATGCTTGGTACTAATGGTAAACACTTTTTCTTATCCACTCACATCCCTAATCTGACATTCCAATATACCAATGAAACAAAAGCCAACAGCACAATGAGACTTTGCTTCACTGCATGCTCTCACAGAATCTTGGAATGCAAGTCGTGTGGCCAGATGGAACCTCAATAATCTCAACCCAATGTAACCCTAACCTCATCTTAAATGACAAGAACAGTTTACCAAACTTGAAGTAGTGTAGTAGACTGTCCTGTTTCATGATTGGCTGTTGAGAGTCATGTGACAACATATCTTCTCCTCTGATGTCAATTTTACTAGGAGTTTACTACATGGTTTCCTTTGTATATGCAATATTGAGTTTATAAAATATGATGGAAGTCACTTTGAAGACAAATACAAACAAAATTGTGATATTTAGCTGTTGCTGCAAAAAATATTAGGGAACTGGTCTTGACCCTTAATAGTAACCCTTGGCAAATTACTCTATTTTTAAGTCAAGATTTAAAGACTTGTTACTTTTTTGAAAGAATACATTTCACTCCAATCAAAGTTTCGGAACATTATGTATTATGGGCATATTGCCTCAAATTCCTTTCTGTTTTCTCAATAATTGAGTGGCTTATTTGTCCCTGAAATTTGATATTTTTGGAATGAATGAATATTGTTCTATGTCCATTTAGCATTAATGCAAACAAATATGTTGGAAATTCTCTTTTTTAGTGGTATCAATATCTTACATACAGAAATTTAAAGCTATGTCCAATTGCTGTCCTGCAATGACATCACAGATTTCCAATGATGCAATTTATCTCCAAAAAAACTTGCATCTTTTTTTTCAAATTTGTATTCTTCAAATAGAGCAGTGTCCATGCTATTGAGACGCAGTTGTCATCTCCTTAATATGGAAATGCAGACACTGTAACTTGATTTTAGTAAATTAGACCATCCTGTTTCATGATTGGCTCTTGAAAATCATGTGACAATATGTTTTTTTCTCCTCAGTTGTGGTATTTACTCATAGTTAGTCAGTTAGTGAGATGAGATTTAATAACACACCAACACAAGTGTGTTATATAGTGTCAGCCAATTGGATAAAAAATCCGAAGTTAAAATTTATTTTCAAGTATGGTTCAAGTTTAGTTTCCCTTTAGTCGCCTCTAACGACAGGTGGGAAATACCATGGGCTTATTCTACAACCCCAGGCCCACAGGGGGCCAACCATCGAGGGACTTGCTTGGTTTTGTGGCGCCAAAAACCCGGTAGTCATAGGGTGAGTAGTAACGGTCTTTCATGTGCATTTTATAGGCTATAGTTGGGAACACACTACTCGCCACACACAACCTCCTCACCCTACCTGGACACTGTTTAATGCCATACCCAAGACTGGATATTTACTCATAGTCTAGGCCTAGTAACTGCTTGGGTAACCTCAATATGCCATATTGAAGTTCAAAATATCATATAAAGTTAGAGAGGAATAAGAAAAATCTGAGATTTATCTGTTGCCTCAAATCAAGTTTAGGGTGATTTGCCTTACCCATCAAGCAGCCAACTTTTTTACATTTGTCAAAGCTTGAGAATTTTAGTCTATTGAAAATGACTTTAAAGTTATATTGCAACTGGAGGAGCAACTACATAAACATATCAGCAGGAATATTTAATAGAGTACTTTTACAAATCAAGGCATTCTGTAGGGTTTTGTCACCCAAGTAAGTCACGTACTGTATCAATGCTGTAGCTTGCACCAATAGCCTGTGAAAACATGACTTTAATCATCTGAAAACCATGGTATTCAAGTCGAGCCTTTAGCTGCTGTTATACTACAACAAATTTGGATGGGATTCCAATCCGATTTTTGGCACTGGTTGGCAAATTTTTGGCTCTTTCTGACCAGAGATGGAGATGACTTTCATATAAACTCACAAAAATGGGATCAAAATCCTATCCGAAGTTGTTGTTGTGTAACTGCAGCTTTACACCTTGGACGAAACTGTGGTTGAATTTATTGCTCAGAGTTGATGAATGAACCATGTACGAATAAAATATGTCAGCAGCTTACAGGAGGCTGTCAGGAACCTGGAAACAGAAGAGGAAAAGATCAGCCCTGGGTTATAAAATCTTTTCACCAAGTATGTATGCATCTAACCAGTAACTAGCCAATTCTATCTGAAGTCAGACAAAGTCTCTGTTTGTCAAATTCCTGGCCCATGGCAGAATAAGAAAAAACTTTTTTCCATCCCAAAATTAGGAATTACTTTTTTACATCCATCCATAGACAGGCTGCATGGTCAAGTGGTTAGAACATCCGACTTGCAGGAATGTCTGGAGTTTGACCAACACTGAAGAATTTAAAAATGGAACCAATTGCCATTGTGTTTGGTGCTCAGCATAAGCAATGGAGAAGGTAACACAAGCCAGCAAGCCACAACTGGAAAAAGGTTGTGACTGGTACCACTTAAAGCAATTGGTTACAAAATGGGCCCTAAAACCCCATCTAACTAGTAATTAGCCAACTAAATTAGAACCTCTGGCTGTTGTTTGGGTTTAAGGAAGGAATCTTATCCTCTAATGTTGGGCTAGGATTGGGAATTTTTGTGCTTAATTGTGAGTGAAGAATCAGGTATAGAGTGTATTGCCTGGTCATGGTTATTCATCAGGGCTCTGGTTGGGTGGAAACAATAACAAGGTTTAATTTGGCCAATTGGAATTTGGGAGTTACTCTTGGTGACTGTATGCAGTAACACGTGCAGTCACAGAGAGGAGAAGACTGAGTTTAAGGAGAGTTTGTTCAGTTCTTTTCAGGAAGTCAGAGGTGCAGGATGAAGCCTTAGCCTAGTTTAGTTTAGGGGGGTTTATTTTGGTTAAGTTGGATTTCAAGTGTGCAAGGTCGACCTGGATTTTATGTTTGTACCGATTGCATTTTCTTATGTTTTATTCCTGAGAAGGATTTAACTTTTTACATGGACAAGTAACAGCACAAAGCGTGTTCATTGTGTTCCTGGTTGAAATCTGGACTTTTACAGCCTGCACTTATTTACAAATCACGTCGAGACTCGAGACCACTTCTCCTTCCTCCTGTATTGACCATTGGCCCATAAAAATACTACAATGAAGGCCAAGAATCCTAACCCCCACCCCCTTCCCCCCTCCCCGAAAATTTTCATTACAGTATATTTTCACATTAATTTCATGTCCCAGTCAAACTAAATTGCTAGTCAAGCTTTCAGTACTTACAGCAGCTTCCAATGCTTGATCCAAATCAGCAATAATATCTTCGATATCTTCAATTCCTACTGATAATCTAAGCAAAGTATCGTCAATTCCCAGCTCTTTTCGTTGCTCTGGCGGTACAGATGCATGGGTCATTAATGCTCTGGAGAATGGATGAGAAAAATTATCACTGAACCACAAATCATACATTGTGAAGTATGTCGCTTTATATTAATTAAACTGTATCAACAATGTCACTTTGGAACCATGGAAATGCAGGGCTGGAAAAAATGTAAATTTCCCTGCAAGCAAATCAAATTTTCCAGAAAGCAAATCAAAATTTCCCAAAGACTGCACATGTTTACATGCAAAAGTAGTCAAATTTCCCACCAAATACCAAAATTTTCCTCCAATGACATTCCCAAATTGCTGGTTTTTTCTAGCCATGGAAATATGGTACCAAACTTCCACGAAATTACACATAACAATATTTATGTAGAAAACTTGCTAAGAAATAAGCTTGAATATGACCATTACAGAAAATGACCCTTTGAGAAAATGCCTCTTTGGGAAAATGACCCTTTTTAAACATGGGACAGTCACTACTTCATTCTGTCCCTCCACCTCCAAACCATATCGACTGACTGCATGGACAAATTGAAAGAGCATCCAACTTGCAGCCAGTAGGGTTGGAGCTTGACTTCTGGCTGGGCGATAACAAAGACTGCCATTGTGCTTAGTGCTCATCATAGGCAACGGAATAGGGAAAAAAAGCCAGTGAAACACAACTGAAAAAAATGCCCTGGCTGGCTTGACTTAAATAAATTGGTTAGAAACCATGTCTGACCATCTTGAAACTCTCCTTCTACTTTCCCTCCCCTTCTTCACAAAACTTCACAATCACAAATTGACAAAACCATCCTTTCACATGGCTCCTGAACTTTCTGTGGATCAATTTAGCATCTTTCTTTAAAATTTACCAGGGACAAATTCATTTTTCTCTCTCGACATTTTACAAAAGATTTCATTAACATTCAGGTCAAGTGTAATGACGAATTTTGATATTAAAAGTGAGAATGCACTTTGATACTACAAAGGAGAATGTAACAAAGTCACTTTGTAATATTTCCACGACTTTCCCCACTGTCTCTGAATTACAACTTTTCCAGACCATAACATAATTTTTCAAATTTTCATGACTTTTTCATGTTTTTCAACAGTAATCAACACAAAATTTAATGTTTCTTCTCACTTGAAAGAAGGAACTTTAGTCCTCTGAAATGTCTGTTGGCCCTGGAAAATGGTCAACTGAAACAGACCAGAATGCAAAACTGCATTGAGGTTTCGATGATACACAAATGTTCCATTTCAAATAATCCCATCATCAGATGACCTTTGACCTCCTCTAAAAAAAATAGGGACCATCTTCTGACAATAACGCGTCCACACACCAAATATGAAATCCATCCAAGATTCCTATCTTGAGATATCGTGCTAACAAGATTTTCAGACTTTGACCCCTGGTGACTCTAGATGACCTCTGACCTCTTCCAAAAACAAAAGAGACCATCTTCTGACAATAACGGGTCCACATACCAAATATGAAATCTATCCAAGTTTCCTATCATGGTATACCATGCTAACAAGATTTTCAGACTTTGACCGCTGGTGACTCTAGGTGACCGTTGACCTCCTTCAAAACCAATAGGGATCATCTTCTAACCATAACGCATCCACATACCAAATATGAAATCTATCCAAGGTCCCTATCTTGAGATATCGTGCTAAAAAGATTTTCAGACTTTGACCCCTGGTGACCCCAGATGACCTTTGACCTCTACCAAAAACAATAGGGACCATTTTCTGACCATAACAGATCCACATACCAACTATGAAATCTATGCAACTTTCTTATCTTGAGATATCGTGCTAACAACATTTTCAGACTTTGACCCCCAGTGACCCCAGGCGACCTTTGACCTCCGCCAAAAACAATAGGGACCATCTTCTAAACAAAACGCATCCACATACCAAATATGAAATCTATCCAAGTTTCCTATCTTAAATTATCATGCTAACAACATTTTCAGACTTTGACCCCCAGTGACCCCAGGTGACCTTTGACCTCCACCAAAAACAATAGGGACCATCTTCTGAACAAAACTTATCCACATACCAAATATGAAATCTATCCAAGTTTCCTATCTTAAATTACCATGCTAACAAGATTTTCAGCCTTTGACCCCCGGTGACCCCAGATGACCTTTGACCTCTACCAAAAACAATAGGGACCATCTTCTGACCATAACGGATCTACATACCAAATATGATATCTATCCAAGTTTCCTGTCTTGAGATATCATGCTAACAAGCTTTTCAGACTTTGACCCCTGGTAACCCCAGATGACCTTTGACCTCCACCAAAAACAATGGGGACCACCTCCTGACCATAATGCATCCACATACCAAAGATGAAATCTATCCAAGTTTCCTACCTTGAGATATCGTGGTAACAAGCTTTTCAGACTTTGACCCCTGGTGACCCCAGTTGACCTTTGACCTCCACCAAAATCAATAGGGACCATCTTCTGACCGTAACGCATCCACATACTAAATATGAAATCCATCCAAGTTTCATACCTTGAGATATGGTGCTAACAAGGTTTTCAAAAATTGACCCCTGGTGACCTCAGATGACCTTTGACCTCTGCCAAAAACAATAGGGTTCTTCCTCTCAATATGGCGCATCCATGTACCAAGTTTGAAAACTGTCAGACATTCCTATCTTGAGATATCGTGGTAACAAGCAAAGTGTCAAAAACACACACACACACTCACACACACACACATACATACACACGCCATCATGATTGCATAGGTTTCTCTTATCATCGAAACCAAAAAATGAAGTGTTGGAATAAAAGGCTATTTTTTGCTGTTTAAGCTCTGCTTGCACCTTTAAAGAGGCACATAATATTAACATTCTGGTGAAATTTTATCTGTTTTATCATCAATAGGCCTCTAGATAATAGAAGGCAAATTTGCCACACAAAAGGAGGACTTTCAGCAAGCAAGTGTGATCCCTTTGATTCACCATGGTGACCATTGTAATGCTCCTTTTTTTTTCTCCCTACTGTTTTGACCTTGGGTTGATTAGGAATGCTATCTTGTCCCAAAAAAGGCATATAAAAGTTTCAACACTTCCTTGCTCAGGATGTGCTTATGGTATTATCACATCTGTCTTAATGTTTGCATAAAACTGGTGGAAAAATTTTTTAAAGAAAAACAAAACATAGGCCACCATTGAGGGATCAGAACAGAGAAAATAAATGGAAACTTCACCAGAACACTAAGCAGTAGCGGTATATCTATATTACCGGTTTTAGTCGGTATTTCCACCTTAGTAATATCGTCGATATGCGTTTTCAAAAATATGGGTATATAGTAAAATATATATATAGAAGTAATACCGATATTCCCCTACTCACTGAAATACCGATTCAACCAAAATATAGACACTCAACACAAATACTGATGATTAACAGCAGTGACTCATGACAGATATGAGAAAATACCGATACCGAACCACCAATAAACTAAGAGTTTTCAATGAGTAGAGTAGAGTAGACTAGAGAGCTACGAGATGTTTAGGTTCACCTCTCCGTGACCTTTCCAGTCACAGAGCTATTCGTTCATGTGCTGTGTATGTATTGACGGTCTACATCTCAGCTCGTGCTGTATACTCAATGATCTGCACAGTGGAATAGTTCAATGCACTTGTTTACGTACATCGACAGTGTCTGTGTACGCCGGTATATACGTAATGGCGGAATAAGAGTGTCCAAGTTCATGGGCCTATCGATTCAACCAATGTTTTCCAAAAATATTTTTGACTGCAAATACCTGCGTTTCAAAACTTAACAAGTCAATTTCTTTTACATATCAATTAGTCTTACTCTTAGGTGAAATTCAAACGGTACTGTAAAGCCTTCACGATGTGTCCACGAAGGGCGAAAAGAACGTAACATTTTTGCAAAATTCTTTTGCACAAGTTAGATGTGGGAATCCGCCGCAGGCTACTACAGTGAACGTTTAAGTCAATGCAGGTTTAGTATAGCAACTCAATCCTTCGTTAGCGCGAGAATTTGCTGCATGTACTAGACAACGTAAATGTATACACTGTACATGTGCAAACATGCAAACACGTGGTCGAACAGACTGTGCATTCCTAGCACATAACCTTTGCTGGATCTGCCCACTTTGATACAGGGGGATTTTTGATACAGAGTTCCATAAGTAATTTATTTATTTGATCGAATTTTGCAAGTTTTTTAGCCCGCAATATTTTGCATTGCCGTTTAAAAAATGTCATTGGAACTAGGACGGGGCAAACTCTGTAAAACATTGCCGCGCAGAAGATGGGATTTAAAAAATATGGGAAAGTTTTCACATCGCGGACCTGGAAAAGACAACAGCGCAGAGCAGCAAAAGAGCTGCTACGATGCAACAGACTGCATGGTACCTGGATTTTGACAGCAAACAGTGCAGTGTTCGTAGGATCGGACTTGTGGAATAATATTTGAAGTGCGGGTTCGTCGCTCACTGCCGATCAGGCAGTTGACAGAGAGAGGTCAGTTAAGTGATGTGATACCGACTTCTTTCAACTAGTTGACTATAATACCGAAGCATATATTTGATACCCAGAATATCGGTCGGTATTTTAGGTATCAGAGAAACTTTGCAAATATGCTGTCAGAGCTCTGGTGTTTATTGCTGTTTGAATTGACTGCGAGGGCCGACAGGCCTGTATGGGAAAAGCTGCCACTAATTATGTTTGCGGGCAATTTAGGAGAGTTGGGCGGGAATCCCGTGACAAATAAAATGAAAGAGAGAGAAGTAAGGCTAATACACATTCTAATAAAAAAAAATATTTATTCATCTTTCCTCTTTGTACACATTTAATTGATTTTTGCCGATCAACATGAAATTGCGAACCTTTGTTTGTCTCGTATATTGATTATGGGGCAAGGAATAACCTTCGAACTTCGTTCCTATACACATAAAGTGTATGTACCTATTCTGCGAAAATACCGATATTACCGGTATTATCGGTATTTTCGGACCTATATATCGATATTTTTCGTAGGCAATACCGCTACACTTTACAGAACACTTCCAATGCTTATTCATTTATCAAACATAAATTTAATTTGGGGCTGTTCTTTAAAAGGCTGAAGAGGGCAAACTGTTCTTCCTTCTTCAAAATCTCCCCTGCAGGGTTGTAGCTATGAAGATTTCAGTGTGGTATACAAATTGCATTAAAAACCATCTAAAGTGTTGCATTATGATCAGTTGGCACCTACTGTATGTAGGAATTTTGTCAAAGACATATGCTAGCCAGATGGCAGAAGTAGCACTTCCTGTATTTTTTCTAAGTCTATTTAAGCAGTAATATGTAGTTTTGGGGTGATTTTCTTGGGCATGTTGGGAATTGCTGAAAGAGATATGGCCATAAATTCCTGGCTGATTTATGGTAGAAGTGGGAATTTGTGATGGTCAGAAGGGCTTCATTCTGGTATTAGTATGGGTCAACAAAGATTACTGTTGGTCTTTTCCATCCCTCGCGGATCCTTCTAACTCCAACCATACCCTCCTGTATGTTCTTTGTCTTCTTTTTTGTTAGTATCTGAGTGTAAAACATGCTTCACACATATAAAACTAGAGCACCATCGGTGCTGATGGCTCAAACCTGTTGAATTAATGCTCAGTGAAGACTTCCAATGCCTACAAAATCACTCCCCAAGCAATAATTTTCTAATCACTACAGGGACTGTACTTGCCATACATGGCTATTATTTCTTGAACAGATGTACCCACAATTTAGAATATTTTAATTTCTCTCAGGTAAAATGACAAGGAACTTAATACTTTTAGAATGATTACCTTTCTCTAAGGTGTAGCCTTAAAGTGCCACTGTTGCCTTGCTTTTTATTTTTACACAAATCAGGAAGTTTAGTTAGCAAGGAAGAAAGCATGTTTAATGAGCTATAATAACGCAATTAATAAGAAAGAGTTTCCTCTCTGAAAAAAAATTGACCCTCATCATCCTTACCTCAAGCAAGTCTAGTTTAGAAACAGTGTAAGGTGACTCTACCCTTACTTAGTAAGTACTGTAATTCAAAGTTGAGTATGTCTACAAAGTCCCTGCATGCACTCACAAAAAACCTCTGTTCTCATCAAACAAGATCTGTTTACACTTACCTAATCAACCTCACATGACTGACAATCTTGCACCCAGATAGTTTGAAAGGGAGTTAAGTTCAATGAGAAACACTGAATTTGTGAGACTGGTAGAAATAGACGGGTGGCACAAAATTGGTCAAAAAAGTGTCAAAATTATTCTATATCCAAAAACAGACAAAAAATTTGTGATCAGCACATGCCAGCTCAACAATTTTGAGAACAACTTTGCAATGCATATAGGAGAAAATAGCATTTCAAAATATTTACATCTATGACCTCAATGACCTCGGATAAACAAGTAAAGTACAAGATTCAACCACCACCACCTGAGAAATATTATGGCCAACTTTCAAGGACATTGAGTACTATAACACTTCAAAAAATATTCACAAAACAGCCACTAATGACCCCTAGATGACCTTTGACCTCACTTTTTTGAACAAAGCATATAGCCCTATGTCCAGTGACCAATGTGTCCAACTTTCGTTTCAATTCGTCAACAAATGTGCCCCTGGGAGCATTAAAGGAAATTGTGAACAGACATGATAGATAGACAGGATAGACAGAGTGACAGTGGCAGATGACAATAGCTAAACCAGCTCTTTGAGCTGGTTTGAGCTAAAAATATTAAGGAGATGAGAAACTTACGGATGATCCACCAAGCTCTCGAAGCCTCCTAGACTTTCAGCAAGTGTAAAAATTTTGACTTTTTGTAGAAATATTGTTGCATTTTCCAGTGTTCCTTTGAGTTTGAAGGTCACCATACCACTGAAACCTTTCATTTGTTTCTTGTAAAGTTCATGGTGAGGATGTTCTGGAAGACCTACATGAAAACAAGAAGTAAAAAAGCCCCCTCTAATATGTGCAACGCAAGACTCATGTAAAATCATTCTACTTGTATACATATGAGGGGGTCTTCACATCAGCGAAAATGAGCAAAGTGCAACCCCATATGTTCTTTTGGCTCAAGTCTACCAAGTTTATTTTTAACTCACATGTGACGAACTTTTTTAAGATCCCATTGCCTGAAACCCTTCTTCTATGGAAGGGGGTCCATCCCACCATACTGCTACACGCTATATAGTGTATACACAGTACATACATATTGGATTCAGGAATAATAGGTTTTTGCATGGAAGCTGCCATATTTGCTTTTGCTACAGCCAAAGAGGGTGCATACATACAAGTATCTTCTCTTCAAGCCTATTCTGCATCTTAAACAAAATTACAGGATGCAGCAGTGCAATTATTTCCCAGCAAAATCACACATATATCACAATGGTAAGTTATGGTTTTGCAGCCAAACCATGCACAGCAAAGAGGTTTAAGGGGCATACTGAGTTGATATTAGGTTGTTGAAGGGCAATGCCATGAACCACAATGAGTCAAGTTTCACATCCAATAGTTGTGCAAAAAGTTAACCTGAATTTTTATTTTTATTTATTTTTTTTTTTTTGGCAGCCCCACTGGAAATGGTTGTGTGTATAATGTGGCCAAAAATCTTGTGACAAATTTTTTCAAACCTAATTAAATCTTTAGTTCCTCACTTATGAAAACAATCATCTGGGACATCACATTTCCCTAGTAAGAAACCAAACAATTAATTTGCTAGTTAGTTAGATGGAGTTTAAAGGCCCAGTTTCCAACCTATTGGTTCACGTCGAGCTGGCCACAGCCTTTTTTCCAGTTGTGGCTCACTGGCTTGTTTTCTCTACTCCATTGCTTATGCGGATCACTCACAAATGCAGTAGGTTCCATTTGTAGAGTCTTTGGTATGACTTGACCTGGGAATCAAACCTGGGTCTTCCGTGTGAGAGGCGGATGCTCTACCGTTGGACCAAACAATTAAACCTTTTTAAGTTGCTTTACCTGGATATATGACTGACTCCACTCTTGGATGTGTCTGGAGATGCTTTGCTACCTGCATGGCGTTTGTAAAGTGCTGTTTCATTCGTACATGGAGGGTCTTCATGCCACGGTTTACAAGGTAACAGTCAAAAACAGATGGGCAGGCTCCTCCAGCTGAAAAAAAATCAAACCCATGTGATGTCATCAGTATGTTAATATTTATGGTAAGCTGCCTGTGTCTGTCTACCAATGAGTCCTTGGAACAACCAGAATTCCACATTAAAGTGTACCCCAAGTCAAAAATTTCAAAAATATACTTTACAGAGCAGGAAAAAAGAATTCAAACAGTTCAACTCTATCTTCATAGGAAATTCCTGAGCTGAGATATCAAATATTTAAGTTAATTCACTCAATTAAAAATGGTACATTGTGCAATAATTTGTGATGTCCCTACTCAAATGACTGTCTTTGTATTTCTGAAAGTTATTGTATCTTGCACCAATATGTGATAGCAATCTTACTCTCATGGGGTGATGTAATTAATTATGCTGTCCCTGCTCAACATGCTATGCAAGCAAACAGGAAGCTTACAAGGTCATAAAACCATTTTTAATTTTAAAGGGAAACAAAAAGCATGTAATGTGAGTTGTACAACAAGAAAGTGACTAGTAGAGCCATGTATATCATGTTGGTACAGAAACAGAGCAGGAGTTTCCCACAGAAGACACTTTCTGTCTGGGAATTGCAAAACAAGTGCATTTATTGAGTAATCAGGCATCTTAACCCCAACACTGATCTGCAAATGTGCAAGTAATGCATATATTTTGGAAACTACTCACCAAACTGAATAAACTTTAACCTTTCGTACAATGATTCATCATTCATAGCAGCGATTCCCATCACTACATCACCGTGGCCATTGATGTATTTGGTTGCTGACAACATGCTGATGTCAGCCCCAAAGTCTACTGGTCTCTATCAAGTTGGGAGAAAACAAAGGAAAGGTATAGGAGATCTAAACTTAAAATAAATGAACCACAGATAATGGTCACAATTCACATGTTGAGGTATGAATGAGATATGGTGCCATCAAGTCAGAATCCCTATTCAGGTCTCCAAGCTCTGCAAGTTTCCAAGGGTGGGTAGTTCAAACAATTGCTTATAAAGAGTGTCACAAATAACTTTGCACATCATGCATTTATGAAATGGAAAACTCAGGGGGAAAATTGCCCCCCCCCCCCAAGCAGGCTAGAGTCATGTTATTGCCAGTGCTCAGTCTACAGAAGATGGACTGTCCAACAGTGTTATCATAGGAGCAACACCAATGACCAACATGAATGTATTATATAGTGTAGACTTGACCACGTGTTTGGTATAACAGTAGAGCATTCGCCTCTCACACGGAAGGCCCAGGTTCGCTCCCCAGGTCGAGTCATACCCAAGACTTTAAAAAAGGAACCTACTGCCATTGTGTGTGATGCTCCGCATAAGCAATGGAGTAGGGAAAAGAAGCCAGTGAGTCACAACTGGAAAAAAGGCCATTGCCGGCTCAACTTGAACCAATAGATTGGAAACATGGGCAGTAAATCTCCATCTAACTAACTAACTATATAGTGTAGACTAGACAAAAAGATCAAAGTTAAATACTGTTTTAAATACAGCACACATTTAAGATTGGTTTAAAAAACAGTTCAAACATGGAGTAAGTCTTTCCTTTCGTCACCTCTTATGACAAGTGGGGATTAGTTAGTTAGTTAGATGGAGTTTTATGGCCCAGTTTCCAATCTATTAGCTCAAGTTGAGATGGACACGGCCTTTTTTCCAGTTGCGGCTCACTGGCTTGTTCTCCGTACTCTGCTGCTTATGCGGAGCATCATGAACAACAGCAGTAGGTTCCTTTTTTAGAGTCTTTGGTATGACTGGACCTGGGAATCGAACCTGGGTCTTCAGCGACAGGTGGGGAATACTATGAACACATTGTACAACACCAAGTTCATGAGGGGAGGGGGTGCAAGAATTCTGCAAGTAAGTAATGCAAAATTCTACAACTTACATAGCTTACTTGCTAACATAGCTACAGCCATCCTTTGTCACCATACACATTACAATGGCAGACTAGCTTATAGAGTAAGAGCAAGTCACCCCAAACTTGTTTTGAAGCAACAGCTCAAAATTTTCTTTATTTTTCCCTTCAAAACATCTTTCATAATATTTTAGGACTTCAATGTTGCATAGTCAAGGTAAACCAAGCAGTGACGCCTTATAGATTTCAAATTCGAGGAGAAAATATTTTGTCACATGACTCTTAAGAGCCAATCATGAAACAGGACTTGCTCCTACACTGCTTCAATTTTGGATGATTACATTTCCCTCTAATCATTTTGCTATAACATGTAGAACAACGATGCATAGCTGCAGCCTTCAAGTTGAACCCCTTCGCTACCCATGGTTTTGCTGTGAAACCATAATTTAGTATGACTAAACACGTATGGTTTCGCCATGAAACCATAACACTCTGCTGCATTCTGACATAGCTAACTATAAATATATCGTGTGCAATTGTGTTTTGGACATGGAATAGGCTAGAAGAGGCGACATTCAGCACACATGCATCCTTCTGGGGCATAGCAAGCGCATATGGCATCATCCATACAAAAACGCAGTATTTCGCAGAACTGGTACATATGTACTGTGCATAGGTAATATAATTCCTAGTTCAGTATGGCGGCATGGGCCCCGTCCTGTAGCAAAAGGGTCGATATGGTGCTTTATACAGTACTGTACATTGCTATTGTTCTCTTGTGACAGTTCACTGTGGACAGACAGGTTAGAAGGTAGAGCTAATGACTCACCTGGCAGTAAGGTGTTGCAAATGTATTATCAACCACCACAATAACATCCTTGTGTTTCCTAGCAACACCAACCACAGCTTCAATGTCCACAAGTCGAAGAAGAGGGTTAGTAGGGGTTTCAATCCACAGCATCTGTAAAACGAAGATATATGCTGTACATTCTCTCTCTAATTACTACAGGACTGGATCAGGGCTATGTCAATGTTCCCAGGGTTCACCGTTCAAGATGTTCAATATTCCCAAATCTTGGGAATATCTGCACTTCTGGGAACAACAGTGAACCCTGTTAATAAGGAGCCTTCTAACAATTTCTAAATCATTGAGATAACATGAAAACACAGAACATTGAACCTTGGGAAAAATGAACCACAGGAGCTTTGGGTAAACCCCGACTGAATCCTATCTTTACATTCTCTGCACTCACATTTTCTCATTTTTAAATTAGGGTAAGAGCTATCATGCTGCTAGAACGGAATGGGACGTTTTAGCCAATATAACCCGAGAAAAAAATTTTCCTGGGTGAAGCTTTTCTCTACAATTGCAACAGATAATCCCCTTCACAAACAAGCTTGCTCTACTAAGCAAATAGTATTCAAATTCTTTTAACTTTATTGATCTTAACTTCTAAAGATACCTGAACAGGATGTTCTCTGATAGACTTTAAGTTGAGGTGGTTAAAAATTTCTATTTGTTTCTAGCACCATGCATTTTGTTGCAAGCAAACCTTTAACAAACAAAAAATCATATTTAATGTATTCAGCAAGAAAAGCCTATTTTAAAAAGGTGTGTGTTCTATTGCAATTATTTTCTGGTCTAAACTGCCTCAGTCAAATTTGATAGCCAGAAATTTTTCCAGGCAGGGTCAAATCCTGTGGGTAGATTATCTAAGCTCAGGGCAACCATTTTTGATGTGGAGAGTATAGGGAATTTTGGCAGAAAAAGTTTCCCAGATTGGTGGGAATGGCACTTACCATGCCTACTTACTGCATGTAACTAGGGAAATACCAGTAATACCTTTGAGAAAAAATTCCCCACAAAAATGTGTAATGCACTTTCACTCTTTGCCGCCCCCCCCCCTTCTAAATACCTGCCTCAGTACAAACTTTCATCCATCACGTCAAATCGCCCTTAGTAAACTGCCTACCACTAAACAGTCTAAAAATCCAACTTTTTTACGTCACGTTTTTAATTGATGTTAACAGCCAAAGTTTATAGCCAATCCAATGCTTACTGTGTAAATTTATCACATTTGTATTGATGTTAGGTTTGGAGTGGCCATAAACTTCAGGTACGAACGTCAAGTAAAACCAACGTAACTACCCAAAAGTGGGGTTTTAGACTGTTAAGTGGTAGGCAGTTTTTGTAAGGGCTATGTTACGTAATGATCATCACCTTTTTACATACACTTTTTGATTCCTTCACATGGACCTTGCCTGCATTTTTGCACATTTGGATTTCTAAACCATTTTTGTATATTTTTTTAAGTCTACATAGTCTCATGTCCATGTTCAAAAAGATTGATAATTTTTATAGGTCAGAAATACTAGAATTTAAAATTTTTATTTGGGTTGGGGGTGGGGGAAGATTGAGGATATTAAGGAGCTTAAATTATTAGCTGCAATGATTTCCATAATTTTTAAAATAATTAAACTAAACATATAAAACAGATCATGTTTTCTACAATGTCTCCTCATTTTTTGGAAACATTCCTGAAATTTTCATATTTTAATTATTAACCAAAGTTTGAGTAATGCGGACATTATTTTCCAGTTTTTACAACACTTATTGAGCCATGACGACATATTTGCCTAAACAAAAATTTGTCACTACTACTGCAGTTTTTTTAAGAAAATTATCAAACTACAATAAACCCCCCCCCCCCCCACAAAAAAAAGCAGTTTTGATAAATGGATCACTTTCATATATGCTTTAAAACCTGCTTCCAGCTTTCCCATTGATTCATCATGTGACCTATTTTAAGTAACCTGTCACACTTTATTATTCTCCAAGTCACAATCAATTACTTCCGATACCTAAAGGTTTAAAGTCCCCCAACAGTGCCAAAGTTAAACAACTTTTGTTGGTTTTTGACAAGTATCATTGGACTTTTGATAATAGTGGATAGGGTATTGACACATGTGCATGAATTACAGATAATGGAGCAAACAGAAACAAGTCAAATATTGGTAATACTGCTAATTCAAATGTTTGATTTTGAAAGATATGTATGCAAAGCGAAGACGAAACAATCCACTTAAGCTAAGGGTACATATGATGACATGACAATTTTATAAATGACATGGCAATTTTTTCCTTAACATGTCCCTGATTGTAATATTTCAGTCTTGGATTGTGAGCAATAAAATACAGTTCAATATTTTGAAACTTTACTCAATTTGATAATAGACAAAAAGAACAAAAAGGATACAATAATTTTTGAGACAGGAACTAATACACAACTTATATCAATATAAAGCGGAGGGAAAACCACAGAATATTAAAAAATGTATGTATGATTCCCTGACAAATAAACACTTAGATATATACACATGAATGTTTGTAAAGATACAACTTCTACTGACGAAAGCCTTCTATTGTACTCAAAAAGTAATAAAACCGAGGACCTACAGACAGTGGCATATAAAGGGAAGGGCATCTGACCATGCCCCCCTCACAAATGCAATTTAATAAAAAAATATGTACTTTAGTAACACAGATTTTACTTCAAAAGGTAGCATATGTGGCAACAGCTTGTATGTTACGATGGCCAATTTCTCAAAAATTTTCCAAGGGGCGGGATTGTCTCCCCAAGGTCCCCTCAGAGATGCCACGTTCATTTCAAATTCCTTAAAATTGGCACATTTTGTCAAATTCAAGACTATACTTCTAAAGGTAGCATCTGCCAATGCTAGCCAATGTAAGGACACCTACCTTTTCAAACATTCTCAAAGGTCAAAGGGGAGGGAGCTTACTCTTAGACTCCTTCGCGGCCAGCACAGATGTAAAATAAGGGGCAAGGGGGGACCATCTAGAGGTTGCGATTTTTCAAAAATCTTGCATCAATTAAGAATTTTAAACATATTTCAGAGGTTGAAAAATGAATCTTACTCATGTAACTTCCACTGCCATCACTCTTTCCATTGTTGATGTATTGTTTTTTAGTATGGTGCACTCTTCATGACCTTAAGCTGACGCCATCTTGTTGTTTTCGAGCAACTCGCCCTTCCTTTTGTTCTAGATTCCCAGGGCCCTTCCTGTCTCCCGTCACGTGTTACCGGTGGACGTGACATATCATATTGCCGTAGTTCCATGTGCACACTGTAACCCATATTTTCAAGGTGTGGCCAATTCCACCCTTTGCAGCCTCCTCATTGGTCATTTATATCATAATACTTATTTACATTGGTGCGTCATAACCTTTGACCAATCAGGGGACTGCAGGTGTTCGGAGCTCGCACGGTTCACAAGACCGAGCCTGCGAGCAGGACGCTCGTGCATAAGACTTCAGATGAGGAGCACTTGAGTGAGCTGTAGATATTGATTAATATTAGGCCGACCGAATTAATTAAAACTTGATCATCTTTTTGTGGAACCAAATCATCAAATACAATTATTTAAAATCAACTGGAAACTCTCTCCTTTTTTGTTTCTGGATACTATGGACGGTCCCCTACCTAAGCCTTCGTTATACCATTGGCCCATTATCCAACAGTATTAAAAGTTGAAATTTATGATTAATTTGAAATTTATTGTTTTTAAACAAAATAGATCAATGCACAATAATTTGAGACTTTATTGTGGTGCAGTTCAAATAACCTGCTTCGTTTCGTTTTGGGATTAAAATGATATCATGACCTTGAATGCTTCCTGTTTGCTTTCATAACATGTTGCACAGAGAGGGTTTAATAAGATACTCCACAAGAGTAAGAGTGTTATTTCACATATTGGTACAATGTACAGTAACTTTTAGAAATACAAAGAAATACAAAGACTTTGAAATGAGTAGTACAACAATGACATCACAACCTATTGCACAACACATCACTTTAAATTGAATGAGTAAATTTAAAGATTTTAAATCTCAGTTCCAGAATATCCCATCAAAACGGGAGTTGGACTCTTTTTAATTCAATTTTCATGCTCAGTAACATATACACTTATAAAATTTTAGACTTGAGGTACTATTTGATTTATCGCTCTTGAACCAACCATGGTTTGGTGTAGCACTCACCTTGGTATTGGGCTGCATAGCAGCTTCCACTTTCGGTACTGATGTGGCATCCACGAAAGTTGTTGTTACGCCCATATTAGCCAAAATCCTTCTAAAGTATCTGTTGGTGCCGCCATAGAGATCATCCATAGCAACAATGTTATCACCTGACTTTAACAGATGACATATAGACATGGTGGCTCCCAGACCAGAGCTAAATGACAGAGCTGTTTCAAAGAAAAATTTGGAAATAGTATTAAACAAAGAGAGTCAGGACTTGAGTTTTAGATTTTCCAGGTGTGCTACAAATTGCACTCCTCAGAAAATTAAGGAGTGTGGTAGGTGTGCTATTTTACTAAGCTTTAAATAGATCTATATCAATCAGGCTTCAATAAATTTCGTTTTTTATTACTTGTCCATCAGGCTAAAGATTCCCAAAGTCTACTTGTCCGCATGAATATGCACTGAGTCCATATCTAATTATCTAGTACTAGCCATTGAATTCCTATGTGAAGAAGACTTCTGTGCTGCTTGCCTGGCGGGCTACACTATTGAGCAGTTCACTTGTCCGAGTCATTTTTTACTTGTCCTGGACTGTCTGGCGGGGGATTTGTAGAAGCATGATATCAATTCCAAATCTTCACCTAAGGGTGTGCAAAAAATCACACTCCTCACAAAGATCTCAGGTGAGTGATGGTGGTGCATGTACTCACATGCATCAAAATTCAAGGCCTGAACAGTCCTTTTCATGTAAGTGAAAAATTTATGTGGAATATTGAGATTAAGCTGTACTAATACCGCACACTAAGAAGAATTGCTCTTAAAGGTTGTGTGACATGATAATGACAAAGTTGAGTGTCTACTGTGAGAGGCATTCAGAATGAAGAAAATTGCCAAAATTTCCATCATCATCCTTTAAAAATTGACCGTTTTACAGGAAAATTTCTTATGCCCCCTTAATCATGCATAAACAACAGCTGATTATGCAAATCCTGTGATGTCTAGGAAAGGACATGCCATGGCTAATGTGTATCCTTTGTTTTTGCAATCTTTGTTGCAAGGAAAGTTGTAACATTCATAGGTACAGTACATCCTGAGGGTTTTGTTTTGGAAGTTTAAATTGTGTCCTTGCAAATTATCAGTGAAATTACCAAAACATACACTATCTGATGAATAATTAAGAGATAATTAATAAAGGGTTCATTAAAGATGTGTCAACGCTATGCAACACTCCATACCATTATTTTGGCATAAGTTAAAAGTTGCTTAAAAAACATTCAAACTTTGAAGAGGTGTGCCATGAGCATGATATAGTCAGTCGGGCGTACCTGTTTTTTCTGCTGTTTCGTGCAACACAAAAGGGGATTACTGGGGAACAGCCCAGAAAGGAAGATTATAGTTTTCTCATCACGAAATGACTTTTCCCCACGTTCAAAAAGTGCACAGCAACAAAAAAAGAGACAAAAACAATGCCAAAATTTCATCTTAAATCTACTACGATCGTTTGGTCACCAGCTAATCACGTATCAGGAGAGGAGGAGACTGACCAATGACAAGGCAGTAGCATCCTAGTAAACACAGAAGAAGCAGATGACAAAATGGCAGCCCCCATGCCAAACGCTGAACCCGGTGAAAATCCAGAGTTTTGTGCCATGCACATTGTTTCCAGTGCAACAACCAACTTTAAAACATTCACAAAAGCATCTCAGGAAACATTTGTTAGTTATGGGGCACAATGGAAACACTTCAACTGCCCTGAAGCCGAAATTGTCGACAGTACGGCTACGAGTCTTGGTTTAGACTTAGACAACATCGGAGAATGCCTCCAGTTGTTTTCGCACGTACCCGTTGCACGAAACATCGGGTACCCCCGAGATTGTTATCGGCGGTTTTGTGACAAAGGTAAAATTGGGCGGAAGAAACGTTCATCACAGAATCAGACTAGCGAAGATACGTATATCTATTCCTCTATAAAATTTTTAATTTGTAAACTAATCGGCTAGCCGGATGAAAATAAACATGCTAGCCTAGCCATAGAGTGTGCAATCAATGCATTGTGTGGCGACAGTAGTAGTCCCACAATGGTGCAGCAATACTTGGAAGTCAGTGCTCTACACTGCCTCACAGGGTGGCCCACCTTGCCCCTATTCTCAGAATTAAAAATTCTTCATGTGGTTCCTGGGGTTGTCTAAATTATTAAAAGTGCACTGTGTGAATAATGGATTGGGGGACTGCTAACTTGAACTGAACCAACACACAGAGTTACATGCTGTCATTAAAGAATTGAAGGCAGGCATGTTTGCTGTGCATGGGCTTCAAAACATAGGAGTGCAGCATTTTACATGTGAACGTGTGTCCTTAAATTCAGTCTCCTCCCTCTTTTTAATGAAGCTAGGGGTCTTATCTGTGTAGTATTAGCTCTCAATCAGTATGATAATGCTCCATTATACTACGTTCTGAATACTACACGGAGCAAGTGACAATGGAGGTTAGTGTGTAGGGACTGAGTGAGGACTAGTGTAGTATATGCTACATTGTGTATTTTACTAAATTCCAGTCGTGTGGTGGTGATGTAAGTTGATACACTGACTAACCAGGGAGTTGTCAGGGTTGAGTGACAATTCAGTGTTCTCCACAGGTTGAAATTTTGTCCGGGTGCTCCAAAGGTTGAAGGTAAACAGTGATCACTGTCTTGACAAGAAGTCTAAAGAGAGGGAGCATCTCTCTTTGGAAAATGTTGGTTAAAATCAGTGATGCTTGTAATAATACTTTTCTCTGATGACTAGGAACATTTGTGATTATCATTGCTCAATGTCCACATTGAGATTGCTGTTTTCTCTGTTTCGAGATTTGAAATAGATAATTTTTGTCTGGGTGGCTGAACTTTTTGTCCGGGTGGCACATTTTTTGTCCGTGGGCTTAAAAACCTCTGCAGATTTTGTCCGGGTGGGTCACCCTAACAAAACAGATAGTAGAGAACACTGTCATTATGCCTTTTTAATATCCCTTTCCTGTTGTAGCTGCGGCATTGTAACCGGGGTGGAAATATACTAACGCCTATCTTGTGCATTTGGCAGCAGCCTAAACAGCAACTCTCTTGTCAGAGTGTGTGACTGCGGGCAGAAATCTTGAATATAAAAGACTTATGGGATGTATCCACATTCCTTGGTACCTGTTAGAACATTCGTTCCGTTACTTTCCACCATATAGGTGTACTAGGCCACTTTTATTTGGAGGGGGTAGAGCCCTTTTAGGCTTTTACCCAAAATTTTAATCACCCATGCCTGAAAAATACAACTGTTTTGTCTGAAAATAGTAATTTCCCAGGAACAGGGCTGCAGCCCCCCCTCCGCCCTATACACCTATGTTTTCAACAGTGCTAGTATTCCATTCTACTTTGACCCACTAACCTGAAACTAAGACATCTTGTTTGAATATGAATTTTAGTAGTTTTGAGCTTCCCTTCAAAACTGCAGAAATTACAGTACGTAAGTATTGTGCATTTGAATTGGGGGAGGGGGAAAGATGTTAAAACAAAGGTTGGTCAACTGTGGTTTCTATTAAAGTTCTTTTTGTTTTAGTAAGAGACTAACATTAAAAATTTCCTAGCAACAAGCCATGGTTTGTGGGAAGGGGGGTGGGGCTCGTGCTCATATATACTTATTGTACAGACAGGTAGACCCCATAATTTCCATTATTGCCTCATGATAAAAAAGCACTGTTTTCTTTGATTGATAGTTGAAAGAAAGCGAGAAGTATTTGCTGAGTTCCTTTCCGTGCCTATAACCTTTAAATCTAAACCTTCCTTCTAGAAGTAAAAAGTGTTTTAACAGAATGTAGCCCAACCCTTTCATGTAAAAATCTTTGGTGAATTACAAAATGAAAAGTTCCCTGTGTAACTGTAAACCCATCAGAGCATAAAAATATTGCAATTTTCTTCTGCAAAGTTGTCATTCTGTAAAATTAGCACTGCCTTGCATGAGAACACCTGGTTCTATGTCAGTTTGCAAATTCGGAGAGGGGTTCTGGGCCCTTACCCCCTTGAACCCTTTACAGTAACACCCCTTACCAGTAGCAAAAATAATAAGTTTACCCATATTAGTGAACATATTTTAATGAAATTATCATATTTGCACCCCAATTACTTGAGGTGTCTAGTTGTATGTTATACACAAATGTTGGGAGAGGGCTTCTCACAGGACCCCTCTCCAAGACACCTTAGGTTTTGCATGTCCCGAGGAAACCAACTTAAAATCTAAAAAGAAAATAAATGTGCAAATGCCAGAACAAAGACTTGACAAAATATTGCACAGTTTTCACATAAGATTCTTTTGTTACACACAAATTTTGCAAAGGAGAGGGGGTCTGACCCCAGGAGACCATTGACCAACATGCATAGTTCTACAGAATTCGTTTAAACCCTTCTGTAGTGGTTCCATGGACCTGCCAGGTAAAGGTCAGAATGAAAACATAGTTTACACTGGAGCTATTGTGTACATTATTCTGTGTATTGCTTTTATTTGGATAGCACCCTCTATGTATGTTTATGCCTTTTCCCTGACCCTGGGAGTGGTCAGTGTTTGCAGAAATAGGTCATGTGTGAGTGAGAAAAGATTGCGAGGTACTCTGGACCAAAATCTGCTTGTTTGTAGCTTGAATGTGTTCGTAACATGTATTTTTCCTTCAGTACAGTAGTCTATGGGACTATGGCGGCCATTTTGTCCATAAAGTCAACAGTGTGCAACTTTTAAATGTGGGGAAAATCAAAATATGAAAATTTATGTTGTAAAGTACAACTGGGCAGATTTTGAGGTAATCCCCGTTTGTGTTGCACGGAATCCCATTTTTAAAGCCTTTTTTGAGGTATGCCCTACTGACTAATACTGACATGACACCAAATGATTTTTATAAAGAAAAGCATCAATACTCCTTAAGTTAGCCGCACACTACATGACTATGCATACCGCAACTCAACTTGATTGTGGCTACAACTTGGATTGGCAATGTTAGTACCTGTTTTAAGTCGCACATGACTTCAGTTGGGAAGACCCAACATGTTGGTTTACTTTGAGGTAAGGAAGTTTTAAACTGACTGATTCAGGTCGAGCTGGCCACTGCCTTTTTTCCAGTTGTGGCACACTGGCTTGTTTTCCCTGCTTCATTGCTTGTGCTGAGCACTATGCACAAGGTTCCATTTTTAAAGTCTTCGGTAGGACCCAAACAGGACTTGAGCACTATGACTGCAAATATGATAATCTAACCATTTGACCATACAGTTGGTCACGATCAACATCAATGCTGCTGTCATTGCTAATTTGAATAATGCATAGGCCTACGTGTCCTGTACCAATAACCTCTTCTGAAAACACCACAAGTTAATCCTTCACAATCTGTTCCATGCCAAAATGGGTCTACAAATTGTTAAGTCCCTATGCTTGCCTGCCACTAGAACTACTCAATACCCACAATGCATGTCATTACCTATTTTTAAATTTGATTTAATGCTGAGCACAGAGTAAAAATCAGATTCAATTTTAGAATCTTTGGCAAAACCATCCTGTCTGACCCACCCACACATCCCACCCTCCTTACTTCAATCTGGACATCTGGACTGAGCTGTCTTCCTACTATTTGACCAAAGGGTTAGTTTGACTATCAAGTACTACATAGGACTACGATTTACTTATCACTATTAAAAACGTACCATACTTCACTCCTTCCAAAGCTGCGTAACATTTCTCCATACAGTCCCTGGTTGGATTGCCGGCACGGCTGTAGTCATATCCCTGAAAATGATATCAAATGAATTTTATACATCACAAATGCACATATATATATCTTTATTGTTTGCCAACTGCTTTCAATTGCTTGTGCAGGTGTTTTACAGAGCAAATTACAAAAGTTTGGATCAAATGCTTCCATATTGCATATAACTTTTTTACTGTCAACACAGGCTTGCTTCTGAGAAGACAGAGAGTTTACACTGAAGATGATGTTTTACAGTTCAGCTTCTAATCAATTGGTTCAAGTCACTCCCAGCCTTTTATCCAAATGTGGCTCACTAGTACTGGCTTGCTTTCCCTATACTATTGCTTATGGTGAGCAAAAATCACATTTGGCAGTAGGTTCCATTTTGTTAAAGTCTTGAGTTATAACCCTATTAAGTGGAACTCCAGACCTGCCAGCTGTGTAGACAGACTTCAAACATTATGTTTCTCCTTCAGAATTGTCACACACAGCACTTAAGGAGAGCATAAACCAATAACAATAGAGAAAAAAATATAACAAACAAATAAGAAAATTTGAGATTTCAGTAAAACTGAAAGGGCACAGCATAATAATGGGGAGATACTGTACTGTACCTCTATTATGTTCTGATGCCTCTAACCTCCCACGTGGAAAAATTCAAAATGGTCAGTTTCGTTACACGTACAATACTTCATTCAATCCCTTTGCTATGCACGCTTTTGCTGCTGCCAAACCATAATTTAACATAGATATATATGTACATGATTCTGCAGCAAAACCATTGCACTGCTATGTCCAGGCTGGAAAAGCTCCTTGTATGCTATCCTTAGCTAAAAATATGAGCAGGCTCAGAGGGATACAAGCTTTTTTCAAGGCCCCTGTAAGGTGTCATTTGAAGGGTTGAAAAGGCAACTTATACATATGTAAATCCAAACACTGCTGCAAAAGTGTTCTCCTCTCTTTAAGAAAGAAACCAAGATATTGATGATTTTCTTATTTTTATGAAAATGAAAAGAGTGGAGTGGGGATTTTGCATTACCCACTTTATTCTGGAAAGGAGGGGATGAATCCCCCCTTTCCCCCTTGTAGAAGAAGCACTGAACTGACATTAGCATTTAAAAATTTCCTTAGGGTAAAACTTAGGAGCAGAAATGGATACATGTTAAGCAAACTTGTGAGTATGAAGAAGAGACAGCCAATCTACTCCTAGCACTCACCCCTGGGTAGTCTCCAGGACCCCTCTGCTTAAACGTGGTAGAGAGTGAAATGGGTGGTATCAATGCCCCTGATCGCCACTGGTCTGGGTCCTGTCCAACATGGATGGCTGCTGTTCCAAAGCCTGGGAAACCTTTTACTTCATCACCACTTGCCATTCTGCTGCTAGTAATGAAGATGTTCTTCTTTAAGGATAGAAGTAGTTTACCTGAAAAGATGAATGATAGGTTGTTAGGTGATGGTAGCTTTACATTCATATGACTACATGTAACTGTCACTATGCCAAAGTTAACAGGAATTGGATAGGGCAGAGCAGGCTTTTAACCAAAAAGGCTGTTGGGGGCATGAAAGACCAAATAAAAGAACAAATTTAGTACCCTCTAGACTAGAGAGTAGGCCTAGTACAGTACACATTTGAATGCGTTAAAATTAAAAAATTGTCCCTCCCCCCCCAAGGTATTAATCTGCACATTGGTATACTGTTATACTCAAATACACATTGCCATGTGTGTCCTTAAAACTAGAAATTTTTTGATAAAGGGGAAGTGAAGTCAACCCAACTGAAAAAGTGTGGTGCACTGTCTTGTTTCATGATTGACTCTTGAGAGTCACGTGACAGTGTTTTTTCTCAAATATGAAATTAACAGCTCTAAATTTGTACCTTACTGCTTGGTTTACCTTAAAAATGCACTATACTGAAGACCTGAAATATTATGAAGATACTTTGATGAAAAGTAAGGAACTTGTGTGAGATTTACAGTAGCTACTGCTTCAAAATATGTTTGGGATGACTGCTCTTGCCCTTATATTCAAATTACATAAGAATGCACCATGTCTAGACTTTATTGAAGAAAACTGAAGGACTGTTGTTACAACACAATTATCAGCAGTGGTGGCACAATGAGCAGCAAAATATGCACTAATACCCAAGTCTATAACAAATTCTGCTGGTTGCATGAAAATATTCAAAATTAAATCCTTTTTAAGACTTGTACTGCATAAGAAGTTGGGAAATATTAAGGCACATGTGTGCCACCACAGAAAGAACTGTACATGAGGCTTTCGTTTTGAGAACATGTATGAAGGGCAGTGATTCATGCCAACCAGCATATAGATTGATTTGGTGAGATCGACTGTAATTGTGCTGGCTGTAGGACTAGGATCTCATAATTGTATAATGCCTTGTCCACACTATGTGATGCCACTTACTGCAACAAGACTGTCTTGTTGTGGTGAGCGACTGATGGCTACTACTGTAGTTTTAAGAGCATAGTGTCCACATTATGCAACAAGTCCAAGGTCCATGAAATGATTCATGCAAAATTCTAGCGTTTAACATGCTCTTTATTTGTTACATTGAAGAGATGTGTTCTGTCCATTGCGATTAACTGAACTTCGCAGGCTTAATTCAGAAAATCTGTCCTTGTTGTCAGTTGCAAGTTTCAGTTTCATGCAACTGAACATCTTCGGTTTCCTGAAACTGGGTTGAGTGTCTACTTGCAACTAGTTGCAAAGCATTCCACACTTTGCAACAGGTCTGAACAATCTTGTTGCAATGCATTGCACTGCACCTGCTCCCATAGCGCTATGCCAAAATTCCAGGATATTGCAGAATGGATTATACTGATGATTTTAAATTATACAGTTGGCTTCATAATCACGTTATAAAACAATTATAATATAAATTTAGTAACCAAAGTAACGGTTCTAAAGAAATTGACATTGAAAGTACTGTAAAACAGTAACAAACACCAATGATCTGGAGAGTGAGTAGAACTAAACAGACCAGTGTAGGACAGCACCTCTCTTTCATGACTGTATCATATGTAAAGTCTCTGGCATATTAGCCTACTTAATATTGTAATTAGCCTACTTAATATTGTAATTAGCCTAAATACTGTAATATAGCACCTTTGAGGAAAAATATCCTGCATTTCTTAATTAGTGACATTTCCCACACAGTCTTGTCACATACCCATCTCTTCTGCTCTAGGAACCTTTTCCCAAAAGATCCGCTAATTTCTTGGTGGGATTGTCCAATAAACTGAATGAAAGAAATGTGGTCTTGTGATCAATAGCCAATATGCGATCAACCACAATAATGGACATGCTGTCATGTTCATTCATTTAAGTTCAATAAAGGAATTCTGTGATGTCATACTGGCCCATTAATTTCACACTGCATTCTGTTTATAATATTGACACTGCTACTAATAGCATGTATTAGCAATATTGTTTGCTGTACCCCACATACTGTATGGTGTGGGGTAAATTATGTCAGATCTACAGGAAAAGATATTCCAACATTTTGGCAGGCTCAAATTGCAAGAACAAGCAGGACATTTAATTATAAAGAAAAACAAAAGGAATCTGATGTTATGTGCCCACTTAAAATAACATCACCTTTGTTGAGAGGTGTAGGTGTTTTCTATCAAGAGTTTCTTTATATGGTTTTGGTATACTGTAGGGCTGGATGACATGGTTTGGAAAATAATTGAATTTTTCCCTTTGACACCAGACTTTAGTTGAAAACCACCAGAATAAGCCTTCAGATACATTAACATAGAACACTGGAATACAACCATACAAACTAAACAGTCACATGCAGTAAGCTTGTGATCAATACTGCACTGTAAATTGCATGCAATGCATATATGTACAGTACTTAGCCAGTCAGACACTGTTAAATTTGCAAAATCTGTGTACACTCAAACCAGGTGTGAAACAAAGGTGGGACATGGCATACGAAAAGTTTTGTCTTCAATTTAGTAAAAAAATTGAAAATGGTACTGTCCTGTACCCTGTGTTGAAATGTAAAAAGGCTGGGCCCCAAAGTAAAACTACTACCGAAAGTTTTCAAAACTATACTCACCCAAATCTTTAATACTATGCAGATACAGTTCAAAAATGGATGGACTGTACTTAGTACCACAGTTGAACAATGAAAACTACAAGTATACAAATTCCTGAACCTGTTGATTTTAAAAGCACTACAATGGAATCAGCTGTACAGTGCTCCCTAATTTATAGTAATGATGTACATTGGACAGTACAGCATCTCTAATTTTTTGTATGTACAGTACTAATATACTGTATCCACTATACTTGGTATGCTGTATGCATGATACAGAAATATTGTCAAATCACTATAGCACCCTGCCATAAATAGCAGTTCAATGTTTACATGTATACTGTTCAAATTTACAGTACAGGGGGTGTGTACTGTAAGGTGTGTTGACAGATCTTATCTGATAAAGAGATAAACTTCAGTAGAAGTAAGGTGCAACCTGTGGAGTAAAGAGTGAGGTTGGTGAAAAAGGTCATAACGTTGTATACTGTACCTGTTTAACAGCAGGGTACTATACTGTCCCTACTGTTGGCACTGTAGATCAGAGAAAATACTAGAGTAGCTAAGCTACTGTTGCTTAACCTTTCTGATGTTACCAGTTCAGTATTTTATTCATGAATCTTGAACAAAATCATGGTGCTCTAGTTGGGTGGACCTGCATGTGAACACTGTTCACCTAGCAGTTGAACTGTGTCAGTGATAAATCTCTATAGCTACATTAGTTCATCCTCTTGAGATGTACCTTAAGTCAAATACCATATTTACTCTATTAAACGCCCCCTCTCTAATAAACGCCCCCCAACTTTTTCGTCACATTGCATAAAGTGAAATTGTTAATTCCAAAGACAATATGGTAAAATGAAATAGTCCTGCCATGAAGCCACGAAATCTCCTAAAGTCCCATACTGTATCCTGAAGTAAAAGGCATGTTTCTGCAACTAATTTCTGTTGATATCCATCACGCTATCACATACCGCGAACCTGTACTGCTTCGTTTGCGGTTCGAAAGTGGTACTGTACGTACCGTAGGTATACAAATATTCGATAGTCTATCCGAACAGCCTAACATAAAAATCCAAATTCAACAGGAAAACTGTTTAACAGTGAAATGCAATGAACGCGTATGTACTGCCAACGGTGCTACTCACGGTAACTATTATGCAATTACCGTATGTACATGCGTATAGCCGGCCGGTCAGTATAGTACCGTGAGGCCTGGCTGTATACTGTGCACAGCATGCATGCATGCATATGCCGCGGGCACGTAAAAAAGTCACTACTGTGTGTAACGTTACATATCAAGATGTCGGCGAAAGTTGATTACACTTGCACAGTTCAGAGTGCTGTTCGTGGCTACCATATTTATAGGGAAGTTTGGTTACCGATCATTGGGGAGGAGCTCACAGCTGATTGTGAAGCTGACAACCAAATGGACAAATATGCCATATGTAGCAGTTTATCAGAAGTCACATAGATTTGACTCTAATAAACGCCCCCCTTAACGAAAATTTCACGCCCCCGGGGCATTTAATAGAGTAAATACGGTAACTCAAAACAAAAAAAAAAAGTGAATCCAAACAGTGCAACTCCCATCTTTAATATTACTGAGCTGAGACATAAAATGTTGAAGTTTATTCTGTTGAAACAAATTGGTCTATTGTGCAATACTGTAATTTGTGACTTTCTAGTTGTACAACTCACATTTAAGATGTTTGATTGCCTTTGAAAAATTAAAAATGTTTTTACCACATTGAACACTCCTGTTTGCTTCCATAGCATATTACATCACCCCATAAGAGTAAGAGTGCTATCACACCTTGGTACAAGGTGCAGTAACTTTCACAAAAACAAAGAAAGACAAAAATAGTAATTTGACTTACAGTTCAACAATGACATCACAAACTGTTATACTATGTACCATTTTAAACTGAATAAACTTCAACATTTTACATCTCAGCTCGAAATCCTATGCAGACGGAAGTGGACTGTTAGCACTTATTTTTCAAGCTTTTTAATATATGTTTTCGATTTTTTTTTGACTTGTGGTACACTTTAAGATAATACTGCCTATAAGGGCAGGAATCTGGAACTTAAGTCATAGTACAATTGACCAGTTTGTGTAGGACAGTGCCATAAGCAATAACGAAAGAGAACATACCCAAATGTCTTCCCTCCCCCCTCCCATCTCTCCCTTCCAATCATTTTCATCTGTTTCTCTCTCCCTCCCTCCCCAGCTGACTCCTCTGTGAAATTTGTAAACAAAAAGTGCAGTACTGAAAGAAACTTAAATGTGCCATCCATCTGAAGGCTGATAGGAAATGCTGATTTGTGTCCATTCAAATTGACACTACTCCAAATTGTAACATGTAACAAGATCATACTGTATATCCACCACTACTCCAACTTGACCAGGGATACAAACTTGGTGATGAGCCAAACAGCACTACAATGACCCCACAGTATGGAAGTGTCCTCACACAGCAAGGAGAGATCTATGTCATGACAACTCCCTGGTAACAGATACTAACATTACTGAAGGATAAAGTAATTAGCTCACTGGGAACTCATGGTGTATACACAATGGACACAGGCAGTTACAAAAATAGGCCTACGGTATATGCTAACAATGCCTACACTGGGATTATGTTTCATGAAATTTTGCCCTGAGGCAAAAAATGATGAAAATGGCAAAAAATTACCACTTTTTTATAATTTATCTTGTAGCTAGGAAGGAAACCTGTTGCCCCATGAATATGACACCAACACAGAAAATTTGAGGAAAATCCACTGGCAATTACAGAGGCTGAAACCTCATAAAAAGTGAGACAGACATTTTTTGTGAGACAGACATTTTTCCCTTTACAATATTACTAACATAAGCTCTACCCACTTTGTGGGTTCACAAAACGAGGTTGGTTTTGGTTAATTCTTTTCCAAACTTTCTTCAAAAATAGGGATGAAAACAAGGTATGGGGATATGATTTTGAACTGCGTACATTAAACTGTAAGAGGAGCCATCATTTTAAGTAAAATACTCCTCAGGTATTTTAATAGCCCTGGGCATGTCAGACTTCAACCACCATGCATGAAAAGATGTAATTACCTTAAAACTTTTGTAAACACTCCTACTTAATACCTCCCCTTTAACTACTGAGGAGAGGTAAGTACTGTAAGAATAAAAGGATAAAAAAACAAGGTTGGTTTTAGTTAATTCTTTTCCAAACTTTCCTCAAAAATAGGGAAGAAAACAAGGTATGGGGATATGATTTCGAACTGGGTACATTAAACTGTAAGAGGAGCCATCATTTAAAGTGAAAACTTGGAATACAACAGTTAAATCAGAAAGTAGTTACTTGATGGAATTCTAACTGAATAATATTCTTTAAAGCCAACTATATAGTAGTTGTTGAGAGCAATCTTTTTGTTCTGCGCGTGTCATATTTGATTTAGTAATCTTGAAAGGTGTCAGGAATGATGTTTTCAAAAGGCTAATGTTGTCTGCAATACAATTTGAAGATCTGTCTTAATCTGTTTTCACTATTATTTGACAATATCAGCCGTTTACAGTAGATTACTGTAACTTGTAATTTACTGGTTTAAAGGCCCAATTTTCTCACCCAAAGCCAATTCTCCTAACCTTCTTACCTAAGACTCCCACAAATTTATCCTCATCCAGACACAATCTCAGTTTGTTGCTTCAGGGTGAGTATAAAAAGCTCAAAGTGTATTTAATTAAAACACCCTCAGCACAGTTCATGAGAATTTTAATACTCTGCATTATTTGAATTAGTTGCCAATCAAAGAGCTGAGCCAACTGATTGTTTCAGTAAACCCCTACAAGAACCGTTGGTTATTGTGAGAGAAATTAGGTGAGATAGGAATTGACCACCAAATTTACTTTACTTTAGCAATTCTTACCTTGCCCAAGAAAGTTACCCCAACAAAGTATTTGCATACGGCTTCAATAATCAGTCGAATGAAAAAAAAAAACTGGACACAGGAAAAGACCAATTTTCTGCGATTAGGAAAGGATTTTTTGCCAAAATTTGTGTGCTCTGTTCCTATTGATTGTGGTGCTACGCAAACAGTAGTTGGTTTGCAAAGTGATTTGCATCCTTCACTCAGATCTCCCTATATGTGACCCTGACTGTGACTGTCATCTGTGAGGGCCTGTCACATGCTGCCAGTATGATCTAGTCTTGCCTGGCCTAGCTTAACTGTAGATAGCAACATTTGCATAGCCTAGGGCCTAGGCCAACTCCATCTGGAATTAAAGGGCACCTAGGCTAGCCTATTAGTTTTAATAAGCCTGAGCATATGCCTATGCTATGCCCCATGTGTGAATTGGATGATAGTCTAAAATTGCATACATGCCAATGTTTAGATCCATTGTTAGGTTTTTAATAAGTTAGGCCTAACTACTAATAACGTTTTTGTTGATATGCATAGGTCTAGGTTAGGCCTTAGTAGGCCTAAGCCCTAGCTCTTGGCCTAAGCTAGAAAGGAGAAGACAAAGTTCTGTACTTGGTTAGCAGTAGTTTCCCCCCATGCCAGTTCACCCCCAACCAGTTCGCCCCAGTCGTTTCGCCCCCTTACCAGTTCACCCTGTAGTGGCAGTCATTTTGCCCCCAACGAGGATGTCATTTAGCCCCCAAATTATGAGTTTGACATCCATGGAATAAACTCACCTGTGTATAGTTGTCATGGCAGTAATTTTTACAAAGTTAAGACTGTTGGCAAGAATGTTAATGTTAGGTTGACCTGGTATTTTCTTGCACGTTCAGAATTAAGTTTGACATGTAGCCTAGGTTTAGCCTTTTTTCTAACGATTTTCGGTTTTTGCGCCATTTATTGCAAATTATAAATAGAACCAAACAAAACAACCACCAAATATGATGTTCAAACTTTTACACAAAGAAGCACATGAACAATGAAGGGTATAACTGCAGAATAAAACAGCCCAACGCTTTCCACGGTGGAACTGGAGGCAGAGTCGCGGTCACAGTTTATCAATTTAGCTTACAATGACACTATATCCCTGGTGCGAGCAGAGGCGTGGCCGCGGTGCCACGGTGAAAAGAGACACATGAGAAGAGAGACACCTGGCTATGACGCCACTTTGGCTTTAAGGGATACCCATGACCGTGGCCCAAGCAGAGGCATGGTTCAGGAAATAATTTAGCATTCAAATTTTGTGTAGCAGTTCTGAAGATTTTTGAGGTCCACCACACATTGTTTGTGAAAATGCAAGGGTTATGCACACAAAAATTGCTACACAATTTGTCATTGTGTAGCAACTTGGCTTGTTTGTGTAGCAAATTGTGATGCCATACTGGATATATTATTCCCTGTGATTGTGGTGCTACAGTGAAAAGAGACACATAAGGCACATAAGAAGAGAGATACCTGACTATGACGTCACTTTGGCTTTAAGGGATACCCATGACCATGGTCCAAGCAGAGGCACAGTAGCGGTGCCACAGTGAAAAGAGACACATGAGAAGAGGGAGATGTAGCTATGACGTCACTTTGGCTTTATTGAGGGATACCGATGACCATGGCCTGGATGGAGGCACAGTCTCTGTGCCACAGTGATGGAGACAAGTGACATACATACTTACACTGTATGCTATAGCTGGGCTATATGAATGATGTCACCAATTGACATACATGTATAGATAGTTACACAGTGACTTTGAACAATAGACACACCTTCCCCACTACTGGGAGTAATCACTCTTTTCACAATAGAAGGATTATAGATGTCAGCAATCACTTTTGATCATGTATGTCGGCAAACACTAAACTTACTTAATTTAACTTTCTGCAAGGAACGACTTTTTATATAATAGGACCCTAGCAATTTACATAGGCTCCTACCAACCAACATGAGTAGGCCTCATGCTAGCATTGTATTTGATTACGTAATCATCCAAAATTTCCTTGAACTTGTATGTCGCTTATGGACACATCTCTCCTTGCTCAGGATATGAACCAATTAATGACACCTACCCCTCACCCCTCCCCCTTTAGTCCTTTTAGCTTGTGTTCCCCCATTTATATATTGATCTCTTTCAACCTCTCCCTTTTAGCTAATTTTCCCCTGCCCTCGCTCATGGACATATATGCATCCCTCCTTGTTCAGGATATAAACTAATTAATGACACCTATCCCTCACCCCTCCCCCTTTCGCCTTTAAGCTCGTGTTCCCACACTTACTGTAAATATTGGTCTGTTTGATCCTCACCCTTCTGGCTCATTTTCTCTGCCCTTGCTTATGGACATCGCTCCTTGTTCAGGATATAAACTAATAGCACCTATCCCCCCCACCCCTCCACTTTACTCCTTTAAGCTCATGTTCCCCCATTTATATATTGATCTCTTTGAACATCACCCTTTTAGCTAGTTTCCCCATGCCCTCACTTATGGACATGCGTCCCTCCTTGTTCAGGATATAAACCAATGACATCTACCCCACATCCCTCCCCCTTTAGTCCTTTTAGCTCGTGTTCCCCCACTTTTATAGGCCTATTGATCTCTTTGATCAAGACTCCTTCCCCACATTCTCTCCCTTTAAGTGCTTGGTCCCCTGCCCTCCCTCCTTGTTCAGGTTATAAACCAATGACATCTACCCCACACCCCTCCCCCTTTAGTCCCTTTAGCTTGTGTTCCCCCACTTATATATTGATCTCTTTGATCAAGACTTCTTCCCCACATTCTCTCCCTTTAAGTGCTTGGTCCCCTGCCATCTCATGTGGACATGCATACATTGCTCTTTCATCAACACAAGCAGAGGGCAAGTTGTCAATTTACAAAGGCTCCTACCAACGAACATGAATAGGCCTCATGCTAGCATTGTATTTGAAATGTAGTCTTCCATTTCCTTGAACTTGTTTGAGTAACAAAGTGCTCAATTTACAATAGAAGAGCGTATTCACCCAATTCTATAGGGTTGCTACTAGCCCCTAAACGCTTTGGGACCATTTCTAGTTTGCTGTTTCCCTGGTAAGTTTGACAGTAGTCAAACGCAGCAGTCCAGCAGTTCAGTATGACACTACTTCTTCTGACCCAACTTAGCTGTTATCACATTTGTTTGACATTCAGCAGTTCAGTATTACAGGAGATATAGCATCAAAATTCTCTTCTTCGTACGTTGATTTCAAAGAACTTGGGGCTATTTGTAATGATGTAAGTTATCTGTCTCATGCTGATGTCAGTTTCAGAAGGAAAGAACTGTTCCACAAAATCAACGGGGATCTATTTTACTATATTAACTTATGGCCAACTGCGTTCCAGCATATGTTCTGGGAAAAACCGATCACAGATTCCCATAGGCTTCAATTACTTCTTTTTCTGTGCGGGAATAGATGCCCACATCAAACTGCTGCAACATGGATATTATATTCTCAGTTCTGGAACCTAAAAGCTTTAAGGAAAAGATTTGTACATTGTGGAGAAATTTGTACATTAAAGCACCAAACCTCTCACCCCAAAGTACAATTTTGGTACCCGGGTACCGAAATTCTCAATTGGCTCAGCTCTTTGATTGACAGCTAATTCAAACAATGCAGAGTGCCAAAGCTTATATTACACAGCATGAATGGTATTGAGAGTGTTTTGATTATATAAATTGAGTTTTTCTTTGCTCACCCTGAAGCAAGAAATTGAGATTGTATCTGGATGAGGATGAATTTCAGACAATTGTGGGAGGGGCTTCAGTAATTTAGGGGAATTGGTACTGTTTGGGTGAGAGAACTGGGCCTTTAAGGAGACTCTAAATCAAAATTGCGTAGCAAATTTTCTGCATTAAACATATGGGTTGTTAGTGATTTTGTGATTGAAGAGCCCTGAAACAGCAAAATTGCTATGCAAAATTTGAACACTAAATTATTCCCTGTAAATTGTATAGGGCAAAACCGAAATTTGAACCATAGGGGCAATTAGTGAACATACAAGTATAGGACAAAAACCCGTTAATTCTCAAGACTTACTTCAAATCGCAATCATATTGGAAATTCTCCCCTGTATGTTATTCCTTGTCACAAAAGTATCAAAATTACTTTAATAAAGCACAAGATTAACCTACATGTAACTCGAAAATAAACGATTTTCCAGCAGATCTTAAAGTGAACCTCAAGTCAAAAATTTCAAAAAAATATATTAAAGACCAATGAAAAATAAACTCTTTGAGTCCGTTTCCCATCTTCATTGGAAATTCCTAAGTTGAGATATAAAATGTTGAAGTTTATTCACTCGAATTAAAATAGTGCATTGTGCAATAATTTGTGATGTTGATCTTGTACTACTCAAATTACAATCTTAGTATTTCTTTGTTTTTCCGAACGTTACTGCACCTTGTACTAAAGTGTGATAGTACTCTTCCTCTTATGAGTTCATGTAATTAACTAAGTCTTGCTTGTGCAGCATGCTATGCAGGCAAACAGGAAGTGTTCAAGGTTATAAAAACATTTTCAAAGTTAAAGGGAAACAAAGCCTGTTATGTGAGTTGTACAACAAGAAAGTCACAAATTATTGCACAATCAACCAATTTGTTTTAAGAGAATAAACTTCAAAATTCTATATCTCAGTCCAGGAATATCACATGAAGATGGGAGTTGGACTGTTGGAATTCATTTTTCATGCTCTGTAATATATATTTTTGAATTTTTTGACTTGAGGTACACTTTAACATACGTCCAAGTGGTCTTCCGAAGTTTTCAGCAAAAACGATTGGTTAGCCTTGGGCCTGTCATTCTAATTTTATGCACACACTAATTCTGTGTGGTGGAACAGTGCTTATGCCTTCTGGCTACATAGGCCTTTTCAGGCTTTTCTTCATTGTTGCAACAAACTGAAAATTTTATGGGTTGGGGATAATAAAACCATCCATTTGGAAACTCCATGGTTAAAAATAGGCCTGAGAAATCTGAGTAATTCACAACTGAAATCAACAAGAAAAAAACAACTAACATGTATACACATGCTTAGCCGTGATACATACCATACCCACAAGAAACGACTGGCACAATGCTAACATGGCAAATTATTGCGCAACTTAACATTTCTGCTGAACACTTTGGAGGCAGAAGATGTACAGTAAGATCTGCCGGAAAATGGTCTTTGTTTTTTGAGCTTGTCCTAGGTAGTGTTATCCAAAGCAGGACAAGTCGTCCCCAAACCAACTCGCCCCACAGGTCGTCCTAGTGTTATATAGTATACATAGTATATAAAAAGGAAAAGGTAAGTCACACAACCTAACACCAACACAGTGCTTCGCACAAAACTCTTCATGATTTCTCACCTCATACTACATTTACCCCTTCAGATCCTTGAGAACCTTCCCATCATCTTCTCCTGAAGAAACACAACAAACTTTAAGATGTCTTAAACAAAAAACCTCGCATCAAATGCAAAAAATCTTCTCCTCCGATTCAATGCTAATGACGGACTAGATCGCTCTTCTCCAATTTATGACGTCACATTACGTAATGGGAATTGCCCTGTGCGAATCCGGTTCTCCCATTGGATAGTTCGAACTGCTTTCAAATCTGTCAACGACCAGACTGTAATTTTTTTCTCCACAGGGAACCTGAACAAGAAATGGAAAACGCACGGATCAGAAAAGCCAGCATACCAAAACTTGTGTGCTCTGCCGCAAGTACATGCCACATGTACAGGTATGTACTGTACCAGTGGATTCCCCCAGCTGTGCTACGAAAAAAAACGTGCATGCGGTATAAGTGCGGTCTTCACGTACAACATGCATACAACAGGCATTCTCAGCATTTACATACACTGGCTCAACGATGGGAGAACCGGCTTCATATAGGGCAATCCCCAGTACGTAATGTGACGTCATGAATGGAGAAGCGTGATCTAGTCCATCGTTAGCATTGAATCGGAGGAGAAGATTTTTTGCATTTGATGCGAGGTTTTTTGTTTAAGACAACTTAACGTTTGTTGTGTTTCTTCATTAGAAGATGATGGGAAGGTTCTCGAGAGATCTGAAGGGGTAAATGTAGTATGAGGGGAGAAATCATGAACAGTTTTGTGCGAAGCACTGTGTTGGTGTTAGGTTGTGTGACTTACCTTTTCCTTTTTATATATACATACTATATATATACTATATAACACTGGGATGACCTGTGCCCGTCCCCAAGCCAAGTCAGCCCCAAACCAAGTTGGCCCCAATATGAAAAATTAGTGGAAAATAGCGATTATCAATTTTCTTTTCCCACGCCGGTTTAGGTCAGGATCGAATCATGCAGATGGTGGAGAGCGTCATCATGGAATGACAGACATGTGACCATCAATCCTCCAATCAGATATAGACAAATTAAGAAGGTGGTTTATAATAGCACATAACTAACCCTCAATCAGTGCCTTTTACACTACTTTCCATAGACTATGCTCCGAATACAAAAAGCAAAGTGTGAATGGGGCATAACATAGTTAGGCCTAGGTTGTAACATTAGTGCCTGATTGAGTAGCATGGTTATATGAAAGTTTCGGGCATTCCGGCACTATTTTGTAAACGTCATAGTCAACTCAACCTTTGAGTCAAAACACTTATGACCAGGCCAAACTATCATTCGTTTGCTTTATTTTGATATGAAACATGCTTTAGTTAGATAGAAATTAAGGAAGAAATGGTTGGTTGAAGTTGGGCTCTATTGTCACAACTTCACGCTGTTTTATGTCCCTAAGTTTCGCGCACCCTAAATTTTACTGATGGCATCCTTTGTGGGAGTAAAATCAGATACTACATTTTGCAGACATTTCCAAAAACTGTATTTTGGCAATTTCTCAGTCTTTAAATGAGTTATTATTGATTAAAAATGTGTTTTTGTTTTCAAAGTTGAGGACTGTTTTCCATTCATTTTAGACAAAAGGCCTGGTGAATTTTTTCTTCTTTTATACCCCCCAAAATAGCACCAAGTAACAGTGAAAACAGTATTAAACATCTTTACTTACCAAGAAATAATTTATCAACATCAGCATTATTAAAGATGTCCTAAGGACAGGATAAATGATTGTAATGTACAGCATGTCCATCGCACCCGGTAACACTACTTCAAATTTAAGACAAATGTTTTTGACCCTCTGCAATAATAACTAAAAAAGACTTAACATTAAGTTAATAACCAGACCATCAAAGTTACTGGTCGCGATAATATCGTGTGACCAAGAAAATGAGAGATTTGTGACACTGCTTCTGCAGTTTTTCAAAAAAATATCGTAGCAGAAAATAAGGTAACAGTTTTCCAAATCCTAAACGACCTTTAAGCAAAATTGAACTCAAAATTGACTTATTTTGATGAAAAATGTCACGTTTTGGCTCTAATTTAGAATCCGTGCCCGGGACTGCGTCATAGCTGTACGGTTAGGGGTTACGTATGCATAGTAATAGGTTAGGGTTACGTACGCATAGTAATAAGGTTAGGGTTACGTACGCATAGTATAAGGGTTACGTACGCATAGGTATAGGGTTAGGGTGGGCCATATGCAGGTGTACGCATGTATAGGAACTGTATACGTAGGGGTATATAAACATTTACGTATACGTATCTCATACTGTACATATATATACGCTCTCAAGTACAAACAGTAAGCTTTAGGTATACGTAAATATGTATACCTATAGCTATATGTAATAGATAGTATTATTAGACAGTACTTATATTATTTTTAACCCATCCACCAAAACGGCGCTCGTAGCGCAGTAGGCAAGCGTGCTGGTCTTCATGCAAGAATCGCTATACCGCTAGGGTCGAGGGTTCGGGTCCCGGTACTAACAATGCTTTTCTTTCTTCCACAGCACTAACCATTCACTTCTTTCCACAGCACACACTTATAGCGCCGTTCCTCGAGTGAGGAAAAAAAGAAAACGGTTTTTTACTTAAAAAAAAAAAACTTTAAAGTTTCAGCGCCCTCTTTTGGAAGTTGTGAAGTGAGTAAAATTATGTCTACTTCCGGGCACGGATTCTAAATTAGCACCCACGTTTTTAATATTTAAAGACACTGTATCGTGGCGCAAAACGGGGGCGGCACCATGTTTTGAAAATTGTTCTTTTCTCCTTCCCGCATCAAAAAATGTTACAGCGCCATCACCTTCCTTGACCGTGAAAAATGTTCATACAATCGAAGGAAGTTGAAGCATGGAAGTACTACACGGTACTCATTCGTGCTGACGTAGATTTCTGCAAGACATTTGCAAATACCACATACAACGAACAATCGTCGGCAATAACAAGAAAAGTCAGTCGGCGAGGACAACTTTTCCCAAAATGAACAAGACATTGACGGCCCGGCTTCCATGGATCACTTTATCAACGTTAATTAACGAGTAACTTGTGATGGTTAAAGCTGCGAGAAGGTAAGGAAAATAGATAAGAACAAATAAGATGGCTATTAGAAGACATTGACAGTAATTCTGCGAAAAATCCTTGCTTGGCGATGTGTAGTATTACGTCCGTGCATATGCCATATAAAATTGAACAAGGGAGCAATTTTCCCAAGATTATGGGCACAAATTCCCAAGGTCTGATACAATACAGCAAGAAACAAATTCAACTGCCATCACGTTGCATGTGGACCCTTGTTATTTTATTGAGTGTATAATTGATGCTACGTACAGTAGTTGCTACCAGGATACACCTTCAAATTAAGGCTGATATATCTTATACTGCTGTGAAAAAGGACAAAATGTTAGTCATTGCCAGTATGAAATTACTTCAAGCACATGTACACTCTTTGTCCTACAATTGAGTTACATAGTGTTTTAAAAATATATCCCACAATTAGAAAGACTATGTATGTGAGTTGACAGATTTCAGACTACACTCTGATCACATATGATGGCCTAGCTAGCTCAACAATTGGCTTTTCACCCTCTAAATTAGGGCAAAATCAAAAAAGAATAGTAGTGTGATGCACAAAAGTCTAGCTAGGAAGGGTTTGCTGGATGAAAGCATCATATACCGTATGATTAGAAATAAATTGGACTGGGCCACGTTCAAAGGATAAGAATGCTATCCAACCAGCTCAGTACTGTTGTAATAATGCCAACAATTTGCTCTGAATACTTAATTGACATGTGACAGCAAATTGCATCTAGGGATAGTCTGGCCAGGATGGTTGTCTGAAACAATTCTTCCACACCCGACCCCAGGAGAACCTAGTAGTTTACTAGACCGAAGAGTTTAAGACTTTTCAGGGTGCTTGCCATAATCCATAACGTAACCTCATTTTAAAGTATCACAGGGTAACAACTAGCCTTCAAAGAGGGCTATATGTCGTCAGTTAAATGGCCTAATGAAATGCTGTACATGTAACAGAATACACATGCAGCCCTGTGTAATAGCTAGGTAATTGCATTGGCTTCAGAGTTGGGATAAGGACTGGAGGAAGAGGAGGGGGAGGGGGGAGGTGGCAATAAGAACTTTGCTCCACTGATACCCGAAGTGTAACTGAATATAAGTCTATCAATCATTTAAAGCCCCCCCCCCCTTACCCTCCCAATTAGGAAAATAAAGGTTCTAGCTACCCCACATGACAAAGTTTCTTCAACATGTACAGAGCATGAAGTAAATTAAAATACTGTACCATACCAGAGTAAACTAACCTTCAAGTGTACAACATTTTCCTTAAACAGTCTACTGAAACTAAAAGGTTGTTACTACATGTCAGTGGCACTTGTCACATACTTATTTATATTATATGCTCTTCTTTGTATCCTTGAAGGCACTAGCACTACAGGAACTGCATCAACTTTTCTGGAAAAAGAATCACCTACAATACCTACTATATGGCAGAACTCATGCATGGGAACCTACCATCATCTTCTTGTTAGGCTGGAAGGAAAATGTCTTCTCTTTAAAGAAGAAAGTGCAGGCCAGGTCTGTATGGTGGCTTTGAGAACTACATCTCCACTGCAAGCTGATTGCCTAGAGAATTCAACTGTTGAAACTTGCTTCGTATGACATACTTAATGAAATATTCTGAGACTGGGGAGGACGGCTGGTGTCATCATGTTAGGATACAGCGACAGGAGTGCAAGTAGAGGGGTGGAAAGACCGTGCACCCAGAAGTACATTGAGATGGGAATTGCATATCATGATATCAGTGACAAGAAATGTACTTGTAGACCCAAACTATTCTCAAGATATATTATGAAAGTTGCATGTATAAGCCTCGAATTCCTACATTTTAAAAACTTCATTTACAAAGATGGTAGTAGTTTTCATATCACTTGCAATACAACCTTTTTTTTAGAAAAACACAAGTTTTTGTACCATTTTTGAAGTGAATTTATAACTGCATGCAAAATAGAAGAGTTATGTTTTGTTTGGGAATTAATCATAGTGATATTACTATAAAGAAAAAATAAGAGCTTTCCACTGTCATGCGGCTTGTTGATCAAGAAATGTATTATGGCATGTTGATGGGAAATTTTAAGTGTAAAACAATAAAGTGAAACAGCTGGTACAAGATTCCAGTACGAATATGGTACTCTACCTGATTTTCATCTTTTCTTTTATGTAATATTTCTGCCAATTGGCCTTCTAGGAATTCCAGTAATTATCATAATTTTGTCAAAAATCATTTAATATTACTATGAGGTATGAGTGAATTTCATGTTTCCTATACCTTTATGTATGCCTTGAAGACTAGTTGGGTCAGGCTATTCACTTACAGAGGTAGATCAGAAAAATGATGGGGTATTACAGGATGTAGAAGAATCTATTTCCAGTGGTTTACAGCAGTTATGGTAGTGTTATAAATTGCATTCACTGGAACAAGGATCTCGTAGCACAGATGTATAGCCTACCTACCATTTCTTTTGAATGAGAATAATGTCTGTTAATGACAATGGCAGTTTTGATAATTTTGAGTTTGCAATTAATGAGCTGTTCATTCTCATATAGAATCAAGCATGCACCTAGCGTATTTATTAGCATTTAATTTGGACCAAAATGAGGGGGGAGGGGGATAAAGGAGGGGGTGATACTTACCATGCACACTGTCGTGCAGGTTGATAAGGATGACAAGAACTAGCCCACCTCCTTTTTGTAGTTTACAAATCCATCCCTAGAAAATGTATTGTCAAACTTTCAATAGATCACATTCTGCTTTTTTCTGAAGGACAGCAAGTTTTTACATAGTTTTCAGACTTCAAAAAGGATCACAATGAAGCCCTATATTGAAAGCTGGGTTCTACACACTCTAGCTAGTACCTTCTCCAATTTAAACAAGAACACCAGCCTAGTGCACCTCTGCAGTAGAGCTTCAGCAAAGCTGAATTGAGTTTCAAAAGTCTACAATTACATACAACTTCATTCTTATTGGGGACTTCTGGATAGCAGTGGGGTGGACCTGGGTGGACAATGCACAGGGGTCCATGGAGAATTCAAACACCTCAGAGCTTGTGTGTGCAAGGTTTCATTCCTATCCCATAACCCCCCACCCCCACCCATGAATATTGGAGCTAGAGGCTTTTAGAAAAATGAATTTGGGCACCCCCTTGTGGTCTATAGCTTCCCCATGCATCTGGAAGGCCTTGTTATGCCATTGATTGAGTACACAATTACCAGTACCCAAAAAACACTGATCAACAAGAATGGAGTTATTGTTTCAATTCATATCACAATTGGTACTGATCTTCATGTATAAAGTACTGTTTATTCCTATCTTTGTGGATATGCTACATTCCCTTCAAGTATAGCGGTGCTGTTTGTAAGCAATTAAGTGCACTTACTGTATGCATGCAATTTGCACAAATATATTTCTCCTTCTTGTAACTTGATTCTGCATCATAGCAAAATCATTCTATGTCTAAATGTACAAGTCCCTCCATAACTAACAGCAAAAAATGACGGATACTAGGACATATATGAGACCCATCGAAGCAATACCACAGTCTCTTATTAAAGAGGCACCATGCACCAGCATGCACCTAATTACCAGGCTGGTTTCTAAATGGCACTCAGGTGGGGAAACAAAAAGTACTGCACAATATCACACATAAACAACTTGTGGAGGGTGTAAAATTAAACCAAATTAGTAGAAGAGAGCTGATAAAGAGTTCTCATGGAATGCTCAATGCTAGAATTAAATGTAATCAAAATTTTTATTCAAGTCATATTTGGTCCTTGGGATGAATTGGCATAACGTACATGAATGTGGCAACACAAACCAAAGCATGTCATGACTGAACCTGAAGGGAGTACTGATCAAGGAGTGATGTCAATGTTTCAGCAGATGGGCAATGCTTACAGTAGCAAGTCCTGATTTTACAATTGCTCTTATTCAAAATGAAACACAGGGATTTGGTTTAACCCATTTATAGAAAATGTCATGTTACCATGGCGAGGGCTCCAAACATGACAATAGCTAGGAAATGAGTATTTTCAGCACAAATAAAATTTACACTGGAAATTAAACGTTCGTCTATAAAAAAAAAAAAAAAAATTCTTCCAAATTTTCAACAATTCTTGGCAAGGAGCTTCCCATTTTGTGGGTTTTCCACCCTTGCTCATGGCATACTCAAATCTAAGAAAAGAAATATTTCGATCATTTGTAAAAGAAGTTTTAGAAAACACATTTGATCAGTGCAAGTGTAGGATATGTAACACAAGCTTGCTCCGAGTTTACAAAAATTGAATTAAAAATCTGATAACTTTACTTGCATATATTTTGAGCATCCGAAGAATTGAGTTTAGAATTTTATGCGCAACATTCTACTTCACCGTCCTATTAAATATAAATTTATTTGAAACATTCTTTTACAGGATATCTTTTCAATGAGAATTAGGGTCTACTTCTGGGGGTAGAATATTCAAGCTTGGCCAAGTCCTCTCACTACTTCATACATTCTCCCAACCTGTTTAATTCTAGCCACCCACAGCTACTTTTCATTGTACAGACACAATTCTGGTCTACTGTTTGAAGGGTATATCATCATAGTGAGCGTACAAAACCCTGTTGAATCAGACTGCACTCTCTGTCGGAATATGAGCCACTCTGCATTCTTGAATTTGATATCACAGATCAGAATGATGTATGGGTATTTCTTACACAGTACAGTTACTACAAAATAAACTATAATTATCAATCTGAATATCCTGAACATGCAGTTTCAAACTTCCACTTCCTTTGGCAACAAACTTCTCTATTAAACTGTTGGATATTGAGTGGTACGGGATCGAGTTCCAGGAGGAAAAAGGATAGGAGAGTTCAGTTGATTTTAAAATATTTATTTGATGATTTTAGTTCCACAAAAAGATGATAAAGTTGAATTAATTATTCTGCCAGCCTAATACGATTCCTAAGATATGTGTATTCCTCTGCGTCTACAGCACGAGTGTCCAGCTCGCAGGCTCGGTCTTGTGAATCGTGCGAGCTCTGAACACATGCAGTCCCTCTGATTGGTCAGAGGTTATGACGCACCCATATAAATAATTATTATGATATTAATGACCAATGAGGAGGCTGCAAAGGGGGAAATTGGCCACACCTCGCATATATGGGTTACAGCGTGCACGTGGAGCTACGGTTATGTGATATGTCACGTCCACTGGTAACACGCGACGGGAAACAGGAAGGGCCCTGGGAATCTAGAACAAAGGGAAGGGAGCGTTGCTTGTAAACAACAAGATGGCGTCTGGTAAAGGTAATGGAGAGTGCACCATACTACATGACAAAACAAATGACTTAAACACCTTAAGAAGGGTTCCTGCCATCATTGAAAACCTGAAAAGTCATGAAATTTGAAAAAATATTTTCCAGGGCCTGGTAAAGGTTTCCAATTCAAAAAATTGTGTTAACTAAGTCATGAAAAATTCATGGAAATTTTCACAAACTTTCATAAAATTTTCATAATCTGATGTAACAGCCCCCCAAAAGTCGTGCAAATTCTTTGAATATTTGGTCCTAGAAAAGTAAAAATTTATTTTCCAGAAATGTGGGAACCCCGCTTCAACTTACGATTCATTTGAAGCTTACAAAAGACACATGCTTCACTGAGTGCACCCAAAATTGTTCCTATATTCTTGTTATCTTTATTGTGCGTGGTATGATAGTCCCATTAGTTCTTTCATGCTGTTTAGTAACTGTGATAAAATTCAGACCTAAAGTTTCAGGTATAGCTGATGTTATAACATATAAATGAAAGGCTTCAATACAGTTACAAGCTGGTTGGCAATACTGTTCAGGTATCACACCATCTTCCTATTCACAAAACTTCATACACAAAACACATTTGGCCTATAAAAATTGCTTTTGTGATGTAAACCATAAAAATGGCAAGCAATCTTTCCGGTATTGATGTGGTTTTCTGGGTTTTGCCAGGATACTCAAAATCATGCATAAATCAATCCTGGTTGGGAAGCATCAACCAGGTGCCTTTTACACCCCAATTGTAGCTGAGATTTTGAATCTTCAGTCCAGTTGACCGTGACACTGTACATGACTGGCATATGCAAAGGTGAACTTCACAACTTTGGGTGGATCCTTGGGCTGGTTCTCCTGTGCCAAAAAAAAAAAAAAAAACAGAATAATATATGAAATGCCCACAGAAATATTTTTGCTCTGTCTGAGTTTAGTTTCCTTGCTTACTTGAATTTTGTTCTGGATTGCTTAATAATCTGCATTGGTACTTCTCCAAATTGATTAAATGTAATAAGCAGGCCTCAACTGGAACTAGAAATGTATGAAAAATACTTGTAATTCTTTTTCTTTATTCTCCTTTTCACAAATTCCAAAAAGATGAAATTGTTCTCATATTTTTCACTTTCTTGAAGAGAGAGCTACTCATAAAAGATTTCTTTCAAACTTGTGGTGCCAAAACTTGCTTAACTGGACAAGGCCTGAGGTGAGGTTGGTACTACTGTCACTAGGTCTTGGAACTGGGGATAGGCATACTATCATTCCGGAAATATTTTGAGCAGAATCCAGATCAAAATGGTAATTCAAAAGATGTAACAAAAACTTGATATTTTTCCATGAGGTACAAGGTCTCCTTTTCAAAGAAACTGAAACCAATGCATAGTGAATTTACCTAGATAGTCTACTTTCATGTTTAGACTTGACTGCTTCCTCCCACATTATATTGTCTGCCTCTGCCTCATCAGTTTCATTTTCATTTTGGCAATCCAGGAAATCTTCAACTGAACTGTTGACAAAATAGATTGTACTGCACTTAGACCTGTACTTCAAGTCACCTCTTGTCCAAGCAGGCAACAATAATGGAGCAATTAGCACAGTTTGGAAACTACATTTTATCCTTTATATCATATTTTGAAGATAAATGAATGAAGAACTTGAACAAACTGACAAATGGCCAAAAAATTTGCAACTTGTGTAAAGGTATTTTTATCCATGGATATGTTCATGCCAAGTGCAAATGGTGAATGTTCCTACCATGCAGTTTCATGATACTGTTTCAATCTAGAGAAATCTCAGATCCTCTTCTCTGCCCTTTGATATCAAAGCATGATTAATGAAAAGCTTAAAGGGCAAGAGCAGTCTCCCCAACTTGAAGTAGTGTAGTACGTATACACCGTCCCTGTTTCATGATTGGCTCTTCACGGTCATGTGCCATTTTTTTGGGAGTCACTGCTTGGTTCTCCTAGAATATGCAACATTGAAGTCCTAAAAAATTATTAAAAATACTGTTAAGAAATTAAGAGAATTGAATAGAAAATTGTGAGCTTTAGTCTTTGCTTCAAAATACAGTAAGTTTGGGATGACTGTTCTTGCCTTTCAATGTGTAAAACTGACAAAAGCAGTCATGTACCTTGGAGTAGTATGGTTAAAATGGGAAGACCCAGTAATTGCATCTGCCAGGACTGAGCCTATGCACCACATTAAAAAATTACAAAACAAATTCTGTTTAGCAAAGGTTTTTTTTCTTTCCTGGTCAGCTTTTTGGTGTTAATATCCGACATTTCGAAAGCACGTTGGAAAGCACATATATATGTTTTGCAAGCATGTGACTGCATTTGAAAATGGTCAATCAGTTATCACTAGAAAAAACTTGCATTTTCAGAGTTAACACCCAAAGAAACAGATTGGGTAGTATCTTGTCGGAATAATAGATAAAATAAGTAATAATACAAAAACATAGGACCTCATAAATCCATTTTGAAATGATTAGAGTAGCCTAGCTAGCTAGGTTACAAAATAAAAGGAAATATAAGTGCTGTGAGTAGAAGAGAGATGCATGTATCTGACAGTCAAGCTACTGTACTGTACTTCAGAAGAAATGCTTACTGTCAATCATGAAAAAAGTCAAAGCTTTAGAACTTTATGACAGTAAATATAGCACCCTCCTCTCACACTGTGACTAAGACATCACACTTCCACTGCAGAAAGACAAGGGAAGACTGGCATCCAATACCCCCATCCCTTTTTGTTTAGGTAAAAGGCAAAACAATTCCATGCTAAAATCTTGAATGACCCTTTGTGTTTTGGCAATTTATTTTGCCATAAGTGTTCAGTTAAACCTGGAGTGCCAGAGAGGTGCTAAGGGGAGCGAGGTGGGACAGGGGATGCATCTCCCAGCTATGATGGATGGTCCCACTGTATATAGGAAACATTTTCCATTCTTTTCAAGGGAGCATAGATGGGTATGTTATTTATTGTCCAGAAAGTGACAACTGACAAGTAACTCCAGTGGTGTATACTTCCTTCTAATTCTTGAAGGAAATGCAATTGTCCTTTAATAAAAACCACAAAACTTGAAATTTAATTTTCAAATCCAAATCAACATTGAATTTAAAATCCAAGTTTTCAACTTTTCTTTCATAACATTTTATTCAAAATAATTCCCTGACAAATCTCTGGGTTTGGCCATAGATTTGGGTTGCTTGTACCTCTTATGAAGGATTTCATCATTCCCTTGGAAAAAGACTGCATGCCACCATGCAGGATGTTGTGACTTCTTACAGCATGTACTACAATGCTATAATCAGGGTGAAAAGAGTTGTGAAGCTGAGAAGCTCCTTCCCAGGAAATCTGGATATCTGGAGGGAAATTTCCCTTTTCTGTACATGAAAATGCAGGGAAAATTGTGGGAAATTTTACTATCTTCCTGGGAATAATGCACCTTTCTTCCTGGGAAATAAACTTGTTTCCAGCCCTGGCTGTAATACATGTTGTAGTTAGTTAGATGGAGTTTTATGGCCCAGTTTCCAACCTATTGGTTCAAGTCGAACCGGCCACGGCCCTTTTTCCAGTTGTGGCTCACTGGCTTGTTTTCCCTACCCCACTGCTTATACGGAGCATCGCGATCACACAAAACGGCAGTATAGGTTCCTTTTTTAGAGTCTTTGGTATGACTCGACCTGGGAAGTGAACCCGGGCCTTCCGTGTGATATGCTCTACCGTTAGACCAAACACACTGTCTGTGTAATACATGTTGTATAAGGGAATCGTGCATATATAGAACAGGTATGATGTTTGTCTGAACTCAATGAAAGTGCAGCTAGTCTTGGGCAATAACTATTGGTTTGAAGTTGAACAGCCAGTTGCAATCCTCCCTGTAGTTGGCTTCCATAATTACCTGTAGTTGCTGATGAGGGACAAACTGCGTGGCTCTAAAATACTGTCATAGTGGCCCTAATTGACAGGAGTAGATGTCAGTGCTGCAATATATTCAATGGAATATCATATTTACTGCTGGTGATGCAAGTTTGCAGCACAGGATGAATATGGATGATGTTCGATTATTTTAACCACACTTCTAACTACTGAAACTCAATAATAGGGCAAGGCTTGCTTTCAAGGAGGTATCTCACAATTTTCTTCTCATTCCATAATATTGGATATTCAGGCAAACCAAGCAAGTAAATTTCACATTTAAGGATAGCCAATCATGAAACAGGGCAGTGTAACTACTGTACACTACTGTACTTTATACTGGGGTGACTGTTTTTGTCTTCAAGGAAGGGAGCACATCAAATCAACATAGCAGCTATAGCCCAATTTGTAAATGTAAACTGTTCAAGCACACATGACATTCAACCTTATAATTCTGAAATGTTGGCAATGTCAAAACATTACCATAGTGGGTATACTATCTAACATTGTGCTATTGGGAGAAAATAATATTCACCCAGGCTTTGTGGTCAACTAATTGATACTGCAACTCTATATCATTATCAAACAAGATATTGGATAAAGGCCTAGCAATGCTCATAAACTGTGCAATATTTTAGTAGATAGTAGATATAAAGTTTCTAGTAAAGAATGAGATTTAACTATATCCAATATGAACATGTCATACAATATTGTGTCAGTCAAATCAATAAAAACTTCAAAGTTTAAATTTACTTTCAAGTACAGTTCAAGTGCAAGTTAGTTTTCCCTATATAGTCACCTCTTACAGTAGGCTGGAAACAGGCAGGCTTCGCCCCTGGAAGCTCTGAGGTTTTAGCATACTGTATCTCTGAATGAAAATTGTAGTCTCCGAAGAGGTATGTTATTTAAATTCTTTTCAGTAAACCCAAACCCAACTCCTTTCTGACCAGCTAACATTTGGGAGAAGGGGGGAGTGAGGGGGACCAAGGACAAAATCTAGGGAGGGCAAATGCCCCCTCTTGCCTCAACATAGAGCCACCACTCATGGTACTAATTAAAGCCGCTAAACGTTACGTGCAATTCTGAACAGCATAAGGTAGACTGTTCTGTGCTATAGTATTGTGAAACCATGGAAGTACTACCTGGAAGTTAGCTGGGAAAACATGCTTTTGGAAATTGAAAGACTTGTTTTAATACATCCTGCAGTTATTTTCACTCACCTATGGGTGTGACAGCTAGCAACTGATTGAGGTCTGCATTCACTTGGCTCTGTCTGTGTGGCCCACTGCATGTACAGTACTTTGAAGAACACCTGAAAAGTAAACCAAGACTATTTGCAATGAAACAGTATTTAATTTTAGGGAAGAGTGCAAGTATATCAGACTTCCTTTATTTCAAATCACATGTCCCTCAATGATTAAGTGGTGGTGTCAAAATTGGTTGTTATAAGAGTCATAATAATGATGGTTGATGATGAAAACAGCACTTTTTAGTATGGTAAAAACACCAGCTGGGAAGTACCATTTTATGCAAACTGAAACACATTTCAGGCAAAGTGTTCTCTGTACGCAATGTGCTGGTCAATAGTGGCACTCCAAATACAGCAGGAGCATTTTCATTTGCCCCCCCACTTCAGCAGTTTCCCTCTCCCAATGAAAAAGTCTGGTAATGCCACTGTCAATAACTGAGGACATAAATTTTGCTTAGGCACTAATTTTTATTGCATTCGGCATTTCATGTACACTCAACATACAGATTCCCCACCGATCTCACTGAAGACTAAAAAAATGGAATCTACTGCCATTGTGCTTGATGCTCAGCAAAAGCAATGGAGTACGTAGGGAAAACAAGCCTGTGAGCCAAAACAGGAAAAAAGGTCAAGGCTAGCTTGACTTGAACTACTTGGTTGGAAACTGGGCCGTAAAACTACAGCACATCTAACATACGAAAAACTTACCCAGTAAAAGCATTTATATGTCATTCCTGCCTAGATCTTGGGGTACACAACATACTGTGTGTACATAGGTACAGCTATACTATGCTTAGCCTACAGGTACCTTACATACAGTACCCTTCATAGCCCAAGCCTCGATTTTTAAAAAGTTTAGGGTTGTCTTGGGGCAACCATTTCACTCATTTTAGTTGTCTAGAAGGAAATTTGGTTGTCCAAAATATTTTTCACGCAATTACAAAACATGTAAGGCTAATTATGTTCATATATTATTGGTCTTGAAGAATAAAAAGATGTGATGTTTGAGAGACAGAAACACTCCAATTCTGAAATATGGTTATGAAACTATTTTGGAAAAAGTTGAAAGAGTTTATCAATCAGCAGTATACTTTTTCAATCTGAGAGGAAAATGGTTGTTCATGGGACAACCAACCTTTAATTTATTGCTTGTCCGTATGGAATTTTTATTGTCCCAGATATTCTGACAACCATGAAAATTGATTCCTGTAGCCCAACTGGTTACTGGTAGCTACAGTAGGCCTACTGTACAGTACTTTGGCACGAACTGAAATTTTTAGAATTCAGATTCTTACTTCCCTTGTGAGGAGAGGGGTTGTGGGGTGGTGGTGATTGAGGAGAAGGAGATCAGCATCAGTTTTCATTGCATACAGGTACAACCAATTGTTGAATATGTTGGTAATTATCCCTAAATAATTTTTACAAAAGTATGAGGGTGAATTGGATGTAACATTTCAAATGTCATTAACTGAGAATTTTAAAACTTGGCTTGAATTAGGGTATAGTCTGCAATGTGCAGGATCAAACAGTGTGCACATGCAGAGAGCAAGCTTAGACTTGAATATCTTGACAATACCTATGCCCTGACCAGGAGGGGGCATTGGCAGTGGTCAGGGTTCCCCTAAGTTTTTCAATGACAAACTATTTGTTTTACCAAGGAAAATATGCAGAAAATATGCTTCTTAGTTGATGGCAAATTGTACATGAGCATACAAGCAGAATTCAAATTTTATTGGAGGTGACCCCCAGTGCCCCAGTGTATGGTTTGTTGACGGTGTGTTAATTCCCCTCTTTCTCAAAATCCTGGATCTGCGACTGAGCCCAAAGTCTGCAGATCCAGGTCTTCTTAGGCGACTGTCACTGATGTAGACCTAGCTAACTTTCTATACTATAGCATTGTTCCACACGTGGGGGGCAATATGATGTACGTACTTGAAAGCTAGAGGCCTATATATGGGGCATTACCTTACATTAGGAAGGCAGTTGCCTTACAACTCTTTTAACCACATACCTGGCAAACCACTGGCATTTGGATGGGGACCCTTACCCTTACTATGAATGAATGCTTATATACCATTCAATAGGCAGTCATGCCCTCTGAATGCATCTTTTATCATTTGAAGGCCTAAATTAAGCAGTCAGTGAGTTGAATGCTCATTTTCTTCCTCCAATGAAGTCTTCCTTGCATTCTGAAAAAGCCTTCATAATTTTCTCTGAAGTCTACCAAGCCTTCAGTTACTGTTTGAATGCATTCATTAGTTTTTTAATGTTTTGGAATGCATTCACACATGAATGTGAATGCTTCATTAAGTCTTCAGATATATGAATGCTTATCAAAGCCTTCATTTCCTTTTTTTGCAAAGCATATATCAATTACTATAAATGCAGCTGGAGGTCACCCAAGCATAAGCAAAGTTACAGAAATCAGTTACTAGATAATGGCGCCTTGATCCTGCCCACCTGGTTGCACAAGATAATCTTCATTTATATTACAAATCCGACATGCTCAGGCTTACAGAACTGTTGTTCTCATCAATTGTCAAATAACTGATCCAGCAAAGCTTACTCATTGTCAAGTGGACTGTAGGCTAATGAAACAGCTAGGATTATCTAAGTGATAGCTTATTGTAGGCCTATGCTTGATTAGAAAGTTTTGTGAAGACAATATTGGGGAAAGTGCAAACTCCAGCGTGTCAGGCCTTCTGAGAGATCATAGTGTAAACTAAGATGGGGGCATGTATATGAGCAAACCGAGGACACAGTCAGATTTTTCAAGAGTTGTGCGGCTTATTCTGAGGTTACGATTTTGATGAATTGGCAAATGAAGTGCTGATCACTTCTGCTGAAATCTGTGCTAGCTCGTCAAAAGTTTTACTAGGCATAGAGCTACTGATAATTGTGTCCTAAGGTTAGGCCTATGCATTTACACATGCTTAACGCGTGTGGGATGGGTTTGTGGATCACTAACGAGACGGCAATCCTGTCTACTTTTTACCATCAGTAACTGAACAAACACATTTCACTTACCTTTGGGCATGATCTGTGACAAGATGTTTCGCAAAATCGCCGTTATATATATACAGTATATCGTAAACAGGAGACTTGCCATTCCCAATCAATCAACCTGCTTTTTCTGCTGCGATCTAGTTAGGGCCTATTCCGCGTGAGAACGGGAAAGGGAACGCCGACTTTCGTTTGCTACTGTATTTTTCTCGTTTGATTTCTCCTTCTCGTGACAACATTCAATGGTCCTCCGGCGCCATTGCTATAGCCTAGTGCAAACGCTGTCCTTCGATTTCCTTTTTCTCTGAACAGGAAGACATTTTGCTGTCGTAAGACTAAGACTAGCCCCTTCGCTTCGACCAATCTCTCAAGTTCAATGCAGTTTCCTAGGCAAGTTCTTTTTTTTAGAAATTCCCAAGATCATTTCCCGAATAACAACGTATAGCCCCTCAACGTTGAACTACAGTAATAATAGCCTATACGAGCATCGAAGTCAAACTGATGATTAAAACACAAAAACAATTAAGCCGGAAATTTAATACAAATAAGCCACCTTGGCAGTCTTATTAGAACTTATTCACATATTTCATAACTATATTAATAAGTCACTTAAAAAGTAAAAAATAGAAACAATCACACAATATTTTTTTTTTTTCAAGTGGGAAGGAAAAGAATGATCGAGCCGTTTCAAAATTCCCAAGATATTGGGAAAAGTCCCAAGGGTCTCTCTGTTGTCACTGAGCAAGGCACTCACTTGTATCAGGAAAACAACTCCCTGCTACATACAAATTAACACAAATACTACTTAGTACTAGGCCTGTTAACGCTCACAATAAAAGCATATGTAGCAGAACGCTATCCCACGCAATCGTATGTACTGTTATCATACGGTGTATATGGGCTACATCCGGGATTTTCGGTAGGATAACAATTTTTTTTAAGGCTGTCCAAATGTCGCCCCCGTTTTGCGCCACGATACTGTGTCTTTAACTATCAAATGGCTAGGCTTTTGTGTTGCTACTGCAATAAAGTGAAATTTGTATGGTATCCTATTTCTAGGGGTGCGCGATATTTACGGTCATTGACTATACATTACTACGTTAGCCAGGCTGTAGGCTTAAACTTAGTGTAAGTTAGACCAGTAACTGGTTCGGCAGCCTAGGCTCGGCAGAATGGAATGTGCAACCGCAACCCACATGACAAACACATAAACGAGAGGAAATCATTTAGGCCTAGTACTTACGGTGCAAAATATTTGCTGCTACTGCTGCTCGACTGATTTGGATGCGAAGGCTGAGAGGCAACTTCAGCATGTCACGCTGGCGAAGAACTCGACCAAAAAGGCTCCACTAGCCTGCATTAGTGCCTCTGTAGCTTACGACTACATACACTGTGGAACCTTTTTGTTCGCAGCGATGATCGGACTGGATAAAATTCGTCCGCTTCGCAGTGTATAAGCACGACGTGAACCACACTACTGTTCACTAGTACTTCCATTAGGTTTCCCTACTGCGATTTCTATCTAAGAGTATTTAAATACTTTCCTAGACGTCAGTGACTTAAGATTTTATGTAAAGTTAAAATTTGTAATGAATATTTTGTATTATTTAAAATATAGCAATCACTGATCCTTGTACTCGAAACTTGTTTAAAAGAAAACTCCTATCTTCCCTAGAAGTGGAAGTTTATGATGTAATCGCTACATATGGCAGAGGGAGCTATGCATGAATCGTCCTGTCTAACTGTAAACGATATCTGACCACTGCCTGAAAGTCATGGGCACTTTCTGAAAGTCGGGAGATAAAGAATTTGTGTAAGTTTTTTTTTTCTGAAATTATAACCTGAGACCATGAGATCCATTATTTCAAACGATCTGATTGTACAGAACTCCAAGACTGTGTAACAAAATCATAGGGTAAGAACACTTCCTCGCACATCGAGAAGTTTGTACCCAAAATGATCATTTTGCTCATTATTTCTTCCACAGCAAATATTGCTCTGAAGGTTAGTTGAATTAAATTTATCAGTTTATCAATTTTTAATTAAATGAAAATTAAATAATTTTTTGTGAAATTATACTTGGAAATGATATGTTCAGTTTTAAAGAAGTCCTAAAATTTCAATTTTCATTAAAAAAAATACGGTACATGATTTTTGACTAGGAATTTCCACAAAATTAACGCCGCAACTCAGAGAAGGCCAAAACTTCCCACTTTACGCCAAATAAAAGCAACATTTTCTCCCTGATAATTATGACACACACCTCCGAGAAGCACGTTTAACCAAATGTTTCTAACTACAAGTATTAAACCTGCAAATTTGGAATGAAAAACGTTTTGCGCAATACAGACACAAATATCCCAAAATTGATAATTTTCCATCCCCCAAGGGATGTACCCAATGACCCCAACAGTGTTAAACAAGTTTCAATTTTAAAGGGAAACAAAGCAGTTAATGTGAGTTGTACAACAAGAAAGTAATGAATTGCGCAATTCTGGACTGACTCGATTTATAGTGTACCTCAAGTCAAGAATTGAAAAAACGATATATATTGTTGAGATTGCATATTGAATTTTAGGCCCTACTTATCCCTTGCTGTTTTCATAACTTATTTCATTTCTTTGTTGAGTACATTACACCATAATTTGTGACTTTCTTTGTGTACAATTCACATTATTTGCTCTGTTTCCCTTTGAAATTAAAACATCCTTATAAATGACCTTGACCGCTTCCTGTTTTCTTGCTAAGCATGTTGTACAGAGAAGTTTTGACGGTTTAGTCAAGTCAACCCTGTGCCTTTAACAAAGGAAAATATGCAAAACAGACAAAAAGCCCCCCCCCCCCACACCCAGAAAGAAAAAAGAAAAGAAAAAGGAAAAAAGAAAAAGAGAAGCGAAATGTACTAAGTAGCCTAAAAAGATTGTCTTTTGAGTAGTACAAAAATAACATCACAAATTATTGCACAAACTACCATTATAAATTTAGTGAATAAACTTCGTGTTATTTCAGTCAAGGAATATCCTATGAATATGGGAGTTGATCCGTTTGTATTTATTTTGCATGCTCTGTAAAATATATTTTTGAATTTTGAGACTTGAGGAAACAAATTTCAACATTTGATATATCAGAAATTGAGTAAGCTATAACAGTGCAAGTTGTATGAATGGCACACTACAATATATATACTTTTTAAATTCAGACTAAACTTGAGGTGCACAGCTAGTTGTTCAACGAGAAAGTCACAACTGGTGAACTTGAAGCAAGCACATGACATTATACCTTCCAACACAAGGGCGGACATAAGGATTTTTTTTTTTTTTTTTTTTGAGGGGGGGGGGGACAAACTCAACTTGAGACCAAGACGTCTCAAATAGTGTCTGGGGATGCCGTGCAAAAGTATTTTTTTCGGGGAAAGGGCTTGAGAAGTGGTGACTTACTGCCCGATATCAAAGCGGCGGTTGGCGCGGAGCGTACAGAAAATTTTGAAAAATCGCGACATCTCAGATAGCCAGAAATTGCATTTGCCAGGCTTGTAAGTAGAATTTAAGCAGTCTTTATTTTTACGCTAATTTCTCTGCAATGAAATCTTTATCTTAATAAAAAGAAAATCAAATTGCAAAATGATCAGAAAATTACCAGATGAAATGTACTGGCTCCTTTACACCATATGAAATTTTATCATATTCTTTGTCGCAAAGTACAATCTCCATTAAAACGAATAGACGAGAACCAGATTTTGTTTAATATGTTAAAGACGAACATATTCTTAGCGCTCTGATGAAGTTTTGACGCATTTCTCAGGTTCGGTTCTCTAGATATTTGCAACTGAAGTTGACACATTTTCTACAAAAAGGAAACTTGAACCAAGCAGGTGCTATGTCATGTATTCATATTGATAGTCAATGTTTTTTATTTGTTTTTGATCCTGCTGTTTGATCATGAATTGATTAGGGATGCTATCTTGTCCTTGAGACAAATTAAGTTTTTAAACTTCCATTGCTCGGGATTCACTTATGGTTACAACATATCAGTTAAATTGTATAAATATGGTCTTAAATTTTAGAAAAAATCAACTAAAAATTTCCACCAATGTGAATGCATGACATCACGTCTACTTGTTGCAAGTTCACTCTTTGTAAAAAATAATATGTCAACTTCAATCCTAATATCTCGAGAACCAAACATGGGAAATTAGTAAAAATTTCCCAAGTAAGCTATGCCTAGAATATGTTCCTTTTCAAAATATCAAACAAAAATTTTTTCTGGACTTTTTTGTTTCAAGGAGCTTTACGCCGTTGGAAATAAATCGAAATCATAACTTTTCGAATCTTATTAACTGATTAGGCTAGTGGTCGAATGAGCCTTTAAACCTGAACCGGCCACACAGAAGCATTGGTAGCGCTACCAGCACCAACAACAGTACTGATTCAGTACTGCTAATGTTGCCGGTAGCGCTATCAACAAAGTTCTGTGCGGCCGGTACTGGGCAAAAATTTTGATGCAATTAAGAACTATATCCTTCACAATAACGCATTAGTTTATAATTTATAAATAATATATGACATTTTCATGAGAGATAAGGCTGGGATACTTTGCCCAGATTAAGAAAAAGACTTTTTTATTCATGTCATATCGAATAACGTTTTTTTGGAAAATTGAAGACCCTGCTTTGGAAATGTTTGGGGGGGGGGGGCAAGTGCCCCCCGTGCCCCTATGGCGAGTCGTTAACTTGCTCCAACAGTCTTTTATTTTTCTTTAAACTTCTCAACCAATTTTATCCTCGACAAAACCATATTTTCAATATGTGACTGCAGTAGTGGCGAAACGTCCGTTCTCATGAATTTCTAAACAAACTTTTGAAAAGGTTCAAAATTTATGAAAGAAATGACTCGCGTGACAGTGCAAAGTGACTCTTGGGACAAGTGTAACTGAATGCAAAGAATCAGGCACGTCATAAATACGTGGATTTCTAATCATCATTTAAAATCCTTTGGAGTAGTTTGTGTCATGCAATTGGCAACATTTGGAAAACTTTGATGGGCTATATTATGCAAAATGCTTCTCACTTGGCAATCCTTTCGGGAGAGACGTGAAGGTAAACTGTAATATATCCTGATGTTGTATTAAAACACACGGGAAAAGTTGACATGATAGTCAATTTACACAGTCACTCAGCTGAGTGTTTTTGTCGAGCAAGACCAGCATATCTGAGGCTGAGATCAAAAGGTGTCGAGACCGAGACCGAGACAGGGGTAGAACATCGAGAACGAGACCAAGACCGACAAGGTCCAAGGCCGAGACCAATTTTAGTGCACAGGAAATAAACTGCCCAAAGTTTTGAATACTTTGAACCTAACTTTTTTACCTTAGGCTCAAAAAGCGATAAATAGTACCAAGAGTGCATCGCCATCGATTTGTACATGTTTTATTTTATCATATGCCAAGCACATTAATACCTTTAATAACTTAACTAAGGCTAATACTAGTATTTTCCCAATTCGTGGCCCTTCTCATAAACTGGAATCAGTCAGTGTTACCGTGGTGTTCAGTGTTGTGAATTTGAGGCCGATTTATGCATGAACTGATGAAAGTGAGTCTGTCGTATCCAACGCACAGAAAATGAGTGGCACAACTCTCTAGTTAATGTCAAGTTTTCCGCTGGACCAAATATGAATATGGACTACTCGCGCCCTCACTCCTTCACAAGTTAAGGAGCACGGATGTCAAAAGCAGAGAGGCCTGCCTGATGTAGGAAAACTTGAGAAAATTTGAAACGGAACTGGAATATTTTTTTATCCTATTTTTTAATTTAGCCTAATCAAGGGTCATTATTACCCAGATTAAGTAAAATCCACAATGAACAGAAATGGAAAACGCTAAACGAAGACCGAGAATTGAGGGGAATCCAACACACAAGTTGAACACGCAATGCAGTGCAGTATATGGACTGCCACTACTGATAACACTGAGTAACCTAAACTGTGTGATAGTGCAATTCAGTACTGTGTTACATTATCCTCTTAACCAAGTTAAAGACCCACTCAACAACTCACGAAGAAAGTTTAACATTTATAGATGGAGGGTGTGGACTCATTAGATACATATTTTTCCCCTCAATGATTAGCATAATGTTCAAAGCAGCTAACGATTTTGAAAAATAAACTATGATGAAAGGTAGGGTGAGGTTGGATAAAATTTATTGATCTCTATCACGGTCTTCCTACATACATGGACAGATCATGTAACACGTACATCCTATCCGTACATTGTCGCCACCGTCTGTGGGGCAAAGAAAAGGCGCACCAAGATGGCCGCCGTGAAGCTATAATTTGTATGATTTGACGACGACCATGTCATACTTTTAACAAAAGTTTAACTTGAATGGATGACGATATCATATTCCTGCAAATACGTGTAGTGATTTTGACCTTACCTTGCATTATTTTGAAACTTTTTCAACTTTCTTGCAAAATCTGGTAGTTTACTTGAGGCAAGTCCAAACTTCAACACAAAACCATAGCATACCGCCATCTTGCTACGCCTTTTCTCACACGTACGGTAGCGACGATGTACCGTGCAGTATGCTCTGTCCTTGTATAGGAAGTCCGTGACCCGGTCACATATAATGCTATGAATGAAACATGTGTAATCAGATAATAATAAAAATCTTATCGAATAAGGGGTCAACCTTCACATACATCGGTTTTACGTCTTGGTCTAACTCAGGTACCATGGAGACGCACCATCGGCATCAGACTTCCAACAACTGACACCCTCTTCAGACGGGAATGTAAGGTTGAAGGCAGTGGCGTAGACACGGGGGTTGGCGTGGGGGTTAGACCCCCATAACACAAGCTTGCAATGCAAAAGACACCTAAAATAGCGGTTTTCCTCTATCCTTAGACTTTTCCCTCATGTCGTGCCCCCACCCCATGACACAATCCTGGCTACGCGCCTGCATGGTTGAAGGCTTGATCACGTACGTAGTCATGAGCAGAAAAATGTTTCATTTTTAACTTACCAGACACAGAAGCTCACTGAATTGCATAGAATTTCATCCACAGTCTTTCATTTTACCCCATGGGTAACACCCCAGTGGATGGGGGGGGGGGGGGGGAGCTCGGCTTAGATTCGGCTTGCACTCGAGTTTCGGCTTACACTCTAGATTCGGCTTACACTCAATTGTACGCCGAATCTAGCTGACAAATTCTCTAAAAGGAGCAAAGTCACAGACACTGAATCGTTGGAGGCAGATAATCAACTTCTCGCACTATCCTGAACTACGCATTTAGACACCGTGACACTGTTAATACAGGGTTGTATCGATGATCTTCAAAATAACAGCAAAGAGAACCGGGAACTTTTTATCGATTAAATATCTTTTTTCGTTAGGATATCAGGAAAACAATAAGCAAAATTTGAAACTTCTTTAAACAACTACATAGCATAATCTGAATTTTTGTCAAAGTCTTACAGTTTGAACGAAATGTAACTAAAGAAAAAAGCTCATGGGCGTGAAAAAGTAAGAACATTTGTCTGTTTGTCAGTTAGATGAGATTTTCCCCCTCGATCAGTAAATAATTTTAGAAAACAATTTTAAAATGCAAACATAAGTTAGAAACCATGACAATTATTGCCAGATTCTTTTACGAGGCCTACTAATTAAAGCAAAATGTGCATCGAATACTCGACTATACACATAGGCTATTTTATCTTCATACCTCACAGTTTGAGAGAGGAAGTTTTTTTATATGATGACCCCACTCAAAAAATATGAGAGACATGATCGGCACACATTTTGGTGCATTTAATCTGGTATTTTCTCTTATTTTGTGTTTTTTTGAAGTGAACATTTTAATTCAAACGAATTAAAGCTTCATTCAATATAACGTCTGCTATGAGATTCTACTCACAAACCGGGGAAATACAATCTCTGGATGTCTATGGGAAATTTCCTGTACGTTCCAACTTGTGGTAGTCAGACATTTTAGCGGCCCCAAACTATAAATGCAAAACTTCCTCATCCCCCTTATGAAGAAGACCCTGTTTACGCTAGTGCATCTCGGCTAAATACTAGACAGCTAGAAGACTCGAATCAACAATAATCGGATAATGTCACACAATCCCGGAGAGTCTGTTTTAATTTTTCTATATATAAAATCTGTTTCGTCTTTGTTTTCACTGCCATAACAAAAATCACATTTGTTTAGTCATATATTGGGAAAAGTGGAATTTTTTGAAAGATAATTATCACATGTTGCAAATTTCCGTTTTTGTGATTTCCAGGGCTCGGAAAAGTTTGCCGAACTTTCGGTTATTTATGAAAGGGCGCTATCGCGTAACCCAAAAACTTTGCCATTTTGAAACAGATAAAATCAAATTTGGAGTTTGTATTGAAGAGAATTTGGAGTTTCACAAATAGCAAATTTCCGAATATTTGATTTTACAGAACCAGGGGAGCGATCGCCCCCTCGGTCCCCTGTGACTATACGCATCTGACGCCCTCCCAACTCTACGGTCCCCTTCTCTCATCGTTTTCTTTTTTGTCTTTCTTCTGGACAAATAGAAGTTTGGAATCAACATCATTTCACAAGATCTCGAATAGTAGTCTCCTTCAGTTCTGTTTCGTCTTTAAACGGGAAGTTTAAGCAAAAATTTAATTTTTCATTTTTGAAAGAGGAACCAAATCTTCTCAGTATGATGAAAGATCCATTCAAATCTTGAGATATCAGTAATGAAGTCAGTCAATTTGTGTTTCAAAGTGAGTTCGAGGGCAGCAAAACTTCCTCACATTGACAAGGAATACTTTGATTCCCTTTGTTTCATCAGACTGTCGTGTTGACCTTGATGTTAATAGTAAAAGGGCCCCCCTGTGAGAGATGCAAAGTTTGCGAAGTTGACATTTATGCAATCACATTTTAATAATATGTGACTGTTGAGGAGAAAATCGACTCTAAAGTTTAAAGAAAATCAAAAGAATATGCTTTAATGTGGGGGATACGATATCATACTGTCATATGAGCTTGCTACAAGTTCACTTTTGTTGAAAATGTGAAAACTTTACGTGCTCATATCTTGAGAACCACACATCGGATTTCAATGCAAATTTCACCAATATGCCAAGAATAAGTACACCTCAAACAAACCAAATCCTGCTGTGACCTTTAACCCTTCTTTTAAATTCTCTACCATATTGTTCACATTTGTGTAGTCACTTTTTCCAGTTATACTCTCCTATCTCTGTCCTGAGTGCAACTTTCCATCACTATAACTGCTTTTTTCCATTTTCTGTTTCCTTTTTTGCTATTCTGAAGTTTTCGCTATCGTACATCGCGCCCTAAAATTTCTGCGGGGGCACTCTTTCCCACTCCCTCCCCGTCTTAAAATGTCTACACTACTGGAAATTGTAGTTACAGGTAAACTACTAACTGGGACAAAAATGTGATTAGACCATATAGGCCTACATATTTTTTTCTTCAGGTCCAAGAATACGGGGGTATTTCACATGATGCCCCCTTATGGAAGGGTCATGTTCCACCGCACCCCAGTGAATCATAGTAATCGCCGCTCATGCCTCACGGGGCGTTACTATACCGGGGTTGTAAGGCGTGCTCCAAAAAAATTTCGCTTGTCTGGAAAATTTACGGCCTGTTGGGAAAATTTTACCCTCTTTCAAAAATTTAGTTCATCTGAAAAAATACTACAGTATTTTGAGAGAACATAAAGGAAATGCCGGGGAAATTTTCAATAGGCCTATGGTATCAGTGAGGTCTAGGGGGTCTAGTAACACCTTCCTGATGACATTATCTTGCCTGTGGAATATAAAAGGAAATCCTGTTGGGAGAGGCTTTTGATGTTTTGAATTGTTTCTGGAAAATATTCTATTTGTGGAGAATATGTATATATAGCATGACCAAGCCAATACGGTACCGTAAGTATAATAACGCAAACGACTTATCTTGCAAATATGTATTTCGATCGAGATCTTGCTTATGAACAAGTGACAATGCTGACACCTTTCCATTCCTGATATACTTAATCCAATCATGTCTTGGACATTATGTCAACACAAATCTTATAGAACTCATATGTATTCATTAAAAATTCTTTAACATCATCTGCAAGTGCTGACGACGCTTTCATATGTTCCTTCATGGGCTGTTGCAGAGATGAAAAGCAGTATCAATCATTCCCATTTTTAAGAGTCTCTTATGTTCTTGGGCAAAGGTACGTTCAACGATGCACTGACAATTAAACATGGTAACCTGCCAATAAATAGCAACATAAACATAGTCCTACAACGCTGTAAAAAGTGTTGGTCATTACATTTACAAAAAATTAAATAAAGAAAAACAAAAGATGTGTAAAAAGCACTGTCAAACCATTGACGGCATGCACTCTCTATGTGTTTTTCTTGTACTATTTTTCATTTTTTATTCTATAATTTTACAAAAATAATGTCCTAGTCAGCAATATCCGGCGGTCCCGCTGCCGACGGCCATTGTCGACTTTGAAGGGAAAGCGCAGTCATCCGAAGTTGAAGTAGAGTAGTAGACTGTCCAGTTTCATGATTGTTTGTTGGGAATCATGCGACAACGTATTTTCTCTTCAAATGTGAAATTCACCAGAAATAATTGCTTGGTTTACCTCGAACGCAATAGTAAAGTCATAAAGTGTAATGAAAGATACTTTGAAGAGAAATAAGATGAAAATTGTGTCATTTAGTTTTTCTTCAAAATAAGTGGGGGACTGCTCTTTACCTTTAAATCGGCCCTGAATATGTGGTTGGCTACTGAAGGGCCGTCAGAGTGCCATCGGAGGTCCGCTGGCTAGTTCCGGGTCAGAAACAAAATTGTATGCTGTGTAAAATTTTCAGCCACTTTCATCACCGTCGGAGGACCGCTAGCGAGCCACCTGATATTTCTCCGACGGACCCCCGAAGTGGCCGACGGTGGTTTTTGTCGAGCCGATCAAGTATGCTGGCAGGGCCAGGTTATATTACTTGAGACATTATTCAAAGTGTAGGAAAGAATTACCCTCTTTACATTTCTATTTGGTAACATGTTTGGTACATCCATTATCAGAATATATTTTAGGCGGCGAGCAACATGCCTCAGAATGTTTCCTGAACGTTCCATGAGTGTGAAACATCTGAATAACTTCTCTAGAACTGCCATTTCCGCAATCTAGGGGTATTTTAACGGAAAAAGTCCATGTTCCATTGCAAAATGCCCGTGCAAAACAATGGTTGCACTCCGTGCAAGTTGTCTCCGCCCAGCGAATATCACTATTGAAAGCAAGTCCCGTTCTTGCCGGGTGATAATTTATTTATTAAATACAAGTTTATTTCCCAATTTAAAACCTCTCCAGATGGCCGGAAACCGCACTTCCAATGTGCTTTAAGCTGGATGTACCCAGCCTTGAAATACGAATCTCATGTCTGCGACTTCTCAAATAATGAGAATAAAAAATCAATCTATGAAAAATGGTAATACCATAACTGGGCACTTCTGACCTGTGGCCTGGGGGATGAGACTACTAAAGGGAACCGGTATCTCCCTTTCCCTTTGGAAAAACTGTAAACTCCAGGAGGACGTAGATCGCAAATGCGGCAATATTTGAACGGATTTCAGCTTACCTAAGGCAGTATACCTTGCCCTTTAACAGGAAAACCAAAATTAGTTGTGTCCCCCTCTGAGAAACTTTCTTTGCGTTAGATTTCCTATGTATCAACATTACATGACGTCATGATAATATCGTTATTATCATAAATTTACGTATTTTGAATGTAAAACATGCACCTTGACCTTGACAATGTACTGAAACTGAAATGTTTTGGGGAATTTTTCGAGCCTTCCCCCCCCCCCCGGAAAATATCCTAGCTACGCCACTGCATATTTTACAGAAGGCTGGACACATGCAGCTTAAAACACTCCTGTTCCCTATTTCCTTTCCGTCCAGTGGCGTAGCCAGGATGGGATTTTTGGGGGAGTCTAGGTAACAAGTGGGGGGGGGGGGGGCTGGTACCTCCGAGGGTCAGGCACGGCCAGACTATATAAGCGGAGCGCCACCATCGGTTGCAATTGGGGCGGAGCGTACAATGAAATTTTGGGCTTTAAAACCCCTCCAGATGGCCGGAAACGGCACTTCCTATGTGTTTTAAGCTGGATGTACATAGCCTTAAAATACGAATCTCATGTCTGCGACTTCTCAAATAATGAGAATAAAACATCAGTCTATGAAAAATGGTAATACATACACTTTTTAGGGACCCAAAACTGGGCACTTCTGATCTGTGGCCTGGGGGATGAGACTAAAGGGAACCGGTATCTCCCTTTCCCTTGGGAAAAATGGTTAACTTCAGAAGGACATAGATCGCAAATGCGGCAATATTTGAATCTAAGCGGGGTCCACCATCAGTTGGCGAGGAGCGTACAAGAAAATTTTGGGCTTTAAAACCCTCCAGATGGCCGGAAACGGCACTTCCCACGTGTTTTAAACTGGATGTACCCAGCCGCAAATGCGGCAATATTTGAATGGATTTCAGCTTACCTAAGGCAGTACCTTATCCTTAAACAGGAAAACCAAAAGTAGTTGTGCCCCCCTCTGAGAAACTTTCTTTGCGTTAGATTTCCTAGATGCAAAATGGTGCTATGTTTGGCAAAACTTTGAACTGATTATAGGCCTAAGTTTTTGGATTTCCCCTTTTTGGGGAGCATGAAAAATATCAAAATAGTTTTAGTTTTTGTAGAGATTTTACAAGAGACATACATACTTCCAAAGAAACAATGTTCAAAATGGTGCAGTATTTGTTCATCGGTACATTACGTAGTCAAAATTAAAGTACTACGAATAAATCTCTTAAAATAATTGAACCGCAGAGCAGAAGTATGGATCATGTGGGAAAAACATGGAGGCCAGTGCTAACTAGTAAAAAGAGAACTTGTCGAAAAAAATCGTCCTACAGTGGCACTTGTCATGGGCAGGAGTGAGGCACCACATAGGCCTACTTGTTAAGGATGGAAGGGAAGAATTATCCGCAGCCAGTACCTTACCCTTACCTGCTTACGGCACATTTTGTGTATGATAAAATATAGGAATGGTCGTGTAAGAGTGGTCTCCAGTGTACGATTGCCTTATTTTCAGTAAATCAATCAGCCATCCGAAAGGCAGAAAGGGTCTTAACCTAACAAAGTCACATTAAAGTTTGTCGTCGACTTTCGTTTCATCTCCGAAGTGTAATGCAGTAAAGGACATTGCAGATCACAAACGATATCTAATTTAGTGAAAGTAGGCATTTTGAAGTTACTACTTGATTTCATACGTGCACACAAAATGTGTTTTACACACATTCATCCATGTTTTCTTTTATTTTTACACATTTTATTTATTTACTGTTTTGGAGGAAATACTTCAAAGTTTATTTCCGTTCAAACATTTTATTTTTTTCAATTACTTTATCATGACGCAAAAATTCTGGGGGGGGGGGCTGAAGAAAATCTGGGGGGGGGCTACGCCCCCCCAGGCCCCACGTGGCTACGCCACTGTTTCCGTCGCGCCTCGAGTAGGTTCACCGTCTTTGGAAAATACTCTAACGGGAATCGAGGCCCAATTTTATGGGCAAAATGGTCCAGCAACCCCCACTGATCGAAACCTAGGGAAGCCCCTCCTGCCCATGAGTAGGCCCTGCTTTTAATGGAGCCATGGACCAATGTATAGACATATTTCCAAATAGCAATTACAAAGGATTTGGAAATAGGTCTATGGATCTATGTCCCAAATATTTTCTTCAAATTTCACAAATCAATCAATCTAGCGCCTGGGATCATTACTTCGATGACATTCTACCAGGTGCATTTACCGGGTGCACTGTAATATAACTGTACTCCTTTGTTACTGCGTTAATACATATCGATCGGGTTTGTGTACGTGTACACATAGCCTATGCACATGTGTGAGCAATCAGCGTGTCTTTATCCGTTAAGTGTGAGAAGTTTGCACGGAGGATGCGGAGAGTAAACACGAAACTTCGGAAAAGTTCGAGGCAACCATCTGAACCAATTGACAAAATGACATAGAGCCAAAATATGAATGAGTTCAGTTAAGCGTATCCCTTAGCAGTAGCATGATCGACCAATAGCCTGTGGTAGTATTTCGAACTCTTTGTTGTCAGATTTGTTAACGGCAAACTCGTGCTGTATACAAGCCTAATTCAACATTTAATGGTTGTCGTGAACAGAAGAAGTGGTTACCAAACTTTGTCGAGAATGTCTAACTCAGGCAAGGATGCCCGAGTGGACATCCAAGCTGATGGTGGACATGCAGAACAACCAGGGACATGTGTACGGATTTGTGCAGCCCTCTTCTATGCCACAAGCTCATTTCTAATCGTTATTTTCAACAAGAGTCTTCTTACAAACTACAGGTAACGTACAGTAAGGAATTGGACTCGCACAATCTGACACTGCAAATGATTGTAATATCATGACTCTATGAATCGGTCATTTGATTTGTGTTATACCCAGTACGTATAGGCTACATACAGTGACCGACTTATGGTCCCAAGGAGATTTCTGTGCAAAGACAGCACATAGCCTAGACCCCAGCCAAGTTATCATCAATCTACCTTTCATGCTAGAGGTATTGGGCCTAAATGTCTTGTTGGGTTCTGCTTTTGTGATTTCAAACAAGTTAGTCTAGGCTATCTAGGCCTAGCTAGTTCTATAGCCTAGTTCAGCTTGATTCATTGACTAGAGCCAGGATCTATGACCAGCCTAACTAAAACTTGTGCCCTTGACTGATAGACAGAGAAAAAAGTATGTTGATCCTTTTTTCTGGCCAGGCTCTCATACCTGTTGATTGTCTCCAGCGTCCTACTTAAGTTTTTAGAACCTGTTAAATGCATGACTTCCATTTCTGTCTCCTAAGCACATACTATGCTAGGCTAGGCCTAGTTCAAACTGTTAATAAATTTAGATTTCTGCCTTGAACCGTAAAGGACTGGAATAGTCTTCCCTTCAGTGTAATGAAGGTTGCCTCTATCCATAAGGACCCTGTCACTTTTATTATTGGGCATACTTAGCCTTTTTTAGCCTCTCGACACATGCGTGGTGAGTGAATGTCCTTTGGATGTGTCACCTTTTTTTAGGAAGAAGAAGAAGAAGACACTTCAGAGGTTAAGATAGGCTCTAGCCTATTACACTAGCTAGGCCTAGGTAGGCCTACACAATGTACCATGTTTGCAAGATGCTATCATAATTAAGTTAGGCTAGAGATTCGGCTTGGGAAAGGACATCACCCTATTGTTGAAAGTGAAACAGGGTATTGCACTGTTAAACCTGGGGTTGGATTATGCCTGGGGTTCAGTTAGGGTTTAGGTTAGGGTTCAGTCAGTTTAGGGTTCAGTTATTTTAGGGGTTACAGTATGTTAGGGTTCAGTGAACTTTAGAAGTACTGAGCAGTTCTGAAGCACTAGAAGCAATACATGAGAAGGCCTAATGGTGGTGGTAGTGCCAAATTTTGAACACGAAGAATTTAAATGCCCCTAATATAAATTATTCATGTACTGTAGGCCTATCAATCTTTTGATAGTAGGCCTATTTTCTTATGTAAAATATCATTAAGGAATTATTGTGGCTCCATGCAATGGTCAAATTGGCAATGATTTTGCATGATTCGCAAATTAGTAAGGTGTTTGAATTTAGAACCTGTTCAAACTTTGAACCAAACAATATAAATAACATAACATAACAGGTTGAAGGGTAAAGGAGGGCCAAGGCCCCATAAGATGCCCTGAAGTCCAAACCCTAATCAGAAGTCAAACCACCAAACCTAGAAAACAGCCCTAAACAATCAGTTTCTACCACAGTCATGGAAGAACTTGTCAATGTTAACCTTCAAGCAGTGTACTGATGGGGAGTTAACTACCCCATCTGGCAGACAATTCCGCTCGTTGACAACTCCATGAGAGAAACTAATCTTCCTAGAATGTCAAGCCTTGCAAAAGGCATTTCCAGCTTTTTACAATGCGCAGGAACCTGATAATTACTTTGAACACTTAAATAACTACAAGACAAAAGGGAATTCCTTTCAGAAAGAAACTTATGAACCTGGAGCATGTCCCCCCCCCCCTAATCCTTCTCAGCTCCAATGTGGTAAGCCCAAGATGTTTAAGCCTGGCATGTACTTCAGCATACCATGTTTTGGGATTTAAAGGCCCAATTCTCGCACCCCAAAAACTACCAATGCTCCTAACCTTCTTACTTAAGCTCCTCCCACAATTGTCTGAAATTCATCCTCATTCAGACACAGTCTCAGTTACTTCAAAGTGAGTATCAAAAGCTCAATGTGTATAATCAAAACACTCTCAGTACCAGGCTTGGGGTAATCATAATCAGTAATCGTAATCGATTGCAATCGATTACAAATTTTGAAGTAGTTGTAATCGCAATCGATTACTTTTGTGAAAATAGCAAAGTATTTGCGTAATCGATTACAATGGCAATCGAAATCGAAATTGTGGTTTCATTTCTGATTACATTAAAGTTGAATTGAACAAAGAAGTAAAGTTACCAAACAATTTTTCCCGTGCTTGGTTCTTCTGTTGGAATGACAAAATTTGCAAAAGAAAATGTGAGAAACAAAATGTAGTTAGTTACAGTAGATAGGGTTTTATGCCTCAACCTGTATCCTTCTGGGCTTATCTAAAGCAATGTCCATGGCCTTTTTTTCCAGTTGTGGGCACTGGATTGTTTTTGCCTGCTACATTGTTTATGTGGAAACAAAATGTAATCACGATTGCAATCATGATTACATTGGAATGTAATTGCAATCATAATCAATTACTTTCAATTTTATCTGTAATCAAAATCATAATCACAATCGTAAAATATGAGGCAATCATAATCGTAATCGATTACATTGAGATGTAATCACCCCAAGCCTGCTCAGTACAGTTCGTGCTATGTAATATAAGCTTTGGTACTCTGCATTGTTTGAATTAGCTGTCAATCAAAGAGCTGAGCCAATTGAGAATTTTTGTAACCCGGTACAAGAATTGTAGTTTGGGGTGAGAGAATTGGCCCTTTAATGATGACATCCTCTCCCTAGCCTCATGTGTTAAGCCAGGATTAGCTAGCTAATGGGTATAAAGAAGCATGGTTCTATGGTATTAAAGTTTTGTGCATTCCAACGCCTGCATCATCAGCTAGGCACTCTTTTAGTAAATTAAGTAAAGCTTTGGAAAATCTGTATTTTGGGTGTTTTTTTTAAAGATACTTTAGTGAGATAGGATAAGTAGGAATAAACCGTAAGATGTAAGGATGAGGCAGTACAGTAGGTTCCATTGTGAAGGTTTCATGTTGTTTCATTCTTAGACATTTGGCCACCATAAATTTTAGCAATGCTTTACGAATCAGATACTCTCAGGTGCCACTTAAAAGGGTGTTTTGGGAATTCCCAAGTCCTTTAATGGGTCCATTAGAAGACTTTTCCTCTTAGCCCAAACTACAATTTTTGTAGTTTCCTACAGAAATTCTCTATCGTGTAGCTGTTTGATATACAGCTACAGTAGTTCAAACAATGCAGAGTGTAAAAGCTTACTGTATACCACATAGCGTGAACTGTACTGAGAGTGTTTTGATATACACTTTGGGCTTTTCCATACTCACCCTGATCAATAACCTGGGGTTGTGTCTGGATGAGGATGAATTTTAGAGTATATGCAGTGAAAGACAATGATAACATACAGTATGGAAAACATCAACTCTACGCACAGGGTCTTCAGATCATAGATTAGCACATGAAATGGGGGTTGAGGGTGTTTAAATAAGTTTTTCCCCCGCCCAAACAGATGTCTGAAATCCTGAGGTCATGAGCTACTAACAGTGCTCCTATGCATGCTTAAAAAAATTCGACCCTTACAGGTCATACAATCTAAGGTCATGAGAAGTCCCCCAAACTTATTTTGAAGTTAATGCTAAATTTCACAATATTTTTTGGCTCTAATTTAGAGTTAGAGTCCGGAACTTCAGTTATATGTCATACATGGAATACGTTCCCATATTAATAGGGTTAGGGTTAGGGATATGCATAGGTAGATGGTTAGGGTGGGCTATATGTAGGTGTATGCACACGTGGGAATACATACATCGTTGTACGTTTAAATGCACTTCGTATATGCGTGATTAGTTGGCCCTAGGGATACGTACAGTATGTACGTATATGTATGTATATGTACGTCTTAATACAGTATGTGGTACTGTTTGACAGTACTTATATTATTTGAACATCCTCCACTGGCAACGCCGCTCGTAGCGCAGTTGGCAAGGTCTCACTGGTTGGCAAGGTCGCACTGGTCTCTATGTTACTGTATACTGTGTATACCAGTGTGTCAGGGGTTCGAATCCATGTTTAACCATTGCTTTTCTTTCTTCCCCAGCATTAACCCTTTACCGTTGTGCTTCAATCAGGGCATATTTGCGCACCTTGGGAGTGGGCGGAAAAGCTGTGGTAGTAGCCCCGCATCAGTTTCCGTTGGCCATTGACCCTGTGACCTTAAACTATTGTCTCTCTTGTTGTTGTGGCTGAATTTTTGGGTACTGTAGCTATTCACAGTTTCAAGCTCCACGTGAAACAGTAAAGATGGGTGACAGCCACGCTCTCCGTCTGGGTCCAAGAGGACCCAAACAATGGTAAAGGGTTAACACCATTCACCCGTATACATCATACTGCTCTTCTCGAGCGGAGAAAAAAAAACACACATTTTACTACGGGGAAAAAATTTTTTTTTTAAATTTTGTTTTTCTCTGAAGAACAAAAATATAGGCCTACAGTTTCAGGGCCCTCTTTTAAGTTGAGAGTTGTTTAAAATGATGTCATTTCCAGGCACTGATTCTTAATTAGTACCTACTTTTTTATATTTCTTTTCAAAGCAGGCTACCTTTCATCATACTTTTAGGTTTCAATATTGCAAATTCAGGGTAACCAAGCAGTAATTTCACATTTGAAGTGGAAAAAAATGTCACATGACTCTCAATAGCCAATCTTGAAACTGGGCAGTCTACTGTACATTAATTCAAGTTGGGGTGATTATTCCTTTCCTTTAATTTTGAGTGTTTAACAACACAGAAAGAACATTGCCTCATCAATTGCCTCTATTGCCTCAGAGGATTGAGAATACCTCATTGAAAGGAGGGGGTTGTGGGGAGGTGGGACAGACTCAATTTCTGTCTGGCTTGTCACTTTAGTCCTTTTGATTTACTGTGTTGCCTGGTAGCACTGTGGATCTCATGATTACCGGTAGGACAGTCCAGTGTTTAAAATTGGGGTGGCTGGACTGAAGTGCCTTAAATTGGGATGGCCAGGCTGCTCTGTCCCGGCAGGGAGAGGGGGGGGGAAGGTCTTGACTAGGCCAGGTGTGATAGTATGTTAAGCTTATATAATTGACCCTTATTTGAAGCCATGACTAAACATGCAACCCTTACAGTATATACTGTATGCAGCTCAATGTGCAGCAGGTGTATGCATGTTCTCCTCATTAGCATACTATACAAATGGCAGTATTTTTTTTATCATTTCACATGTTCTGTAGAAGATATGACCAATGCAAACAAAATGCCAAAGCCTGGAAAGGTGATTGTTAGAATTTATAGTATTTGTGCTGGTGAAATAATGTTTAAATTACATGTACAGGAGGTGCAGGTAACATTTTTTCTCATTCAAAAAGTGTCTCAGCTAAAGTGTAAGAAATGTGGTTCAAGCTTATAGCATTGATTCAGTCTTTATGTTTGGGCTCTGTCTTAGTGAGGTTTCAGTGAAGCCATGGCTACCTATAGTACAGACGAATCTGATCAGAACTTGTGTTTAGTGACTGTAGGCAGCCATTAGTGGGGTCCATCAGCCTTAAACCATCTCCATTTATTGTATTGAATTTAATCCTTATATTTAGTGAAATTGAAGGAATCAAGATACCACTAAGGGGTCAACCATCCATGATACAGGTAATGAAGGGAATTGAAAGATTAAAAGGTGGTACACCCCAGATATGGCCGACTGAAACCAGACCATCACTCGCTGTCTGGATTTGTCTATAAAGAGATGGATAGCTTTATTGAAATTTTTCGCTGAAGTAGTTGATAAATATATGACCTTCTTTTACGACAACAGTTAAGGTGTTCAGTATTTGCATTATTATAGAATGTTCAATTGACAATATCTGTCCAGGTGACTCAAGTTTTTTTGTTTCAGTGGTACAGTACTGTTCATTTTTTGTCCAGGTGCTGAGTATCCTACATGTACATTTAAACATGTCCTGGTGCACCATTCCAACAAAAACAGCTAATGGAGAATGCTGAGCATAGGGTTACCATCTGCCCCAATTAATTGGGATCAACCTTTTTTTTTTAACTGTTTTTTTTTTAAGGGAAAGTGAACGCCCTAGACGGTATTTTACTGTATAGATTAAGGTTACGATTCGTCCCAATTACTGTAATTGGCATTGTACTGCTTTTGGTTTCGATGATAAGAGAAACCAATGCATTCATGATGGCGTGCGTGTGTATGTGTGTATGTACAGTAAAGTGGGTAGTAATTGAGGGTATAATTATGAATTATATTCGCTACACTAGTAGTGTTATACGGTGCCAACAGTCATTGTAATATTATGTTATGGGCTAGCCTTAGCCTAAGCTGGCCTTAACTAACGTTGGAGTCGATCTCTCATATAGCTTTCATCTTCTGCAATACAGATGTCCCCGTCTCAGGTAACAGGAATACGCAAACCCAAGCTGAGTCTTATTTCTTGCATTCTATTCTGTAGTTATAGGGTGTATCCACAGGGTTTCCTTTCCGGGGGGGGGGGATATGCCCCCCATTTCCAGAAGAAGGAGAGTAATATCCCCTTTCTTCTATTCATGTTGAAAACAAACAAAATATCAGTATCTTGGTTTAAAATTTGAGAAGGGGATACCTTTCCAGTTGGTATTCAAATTTACATGTAAAAAACTAGACGTTACAACCCTTACTGTACAATTGCATCTTATAGGGGTCTTTGGGCAAGCTTTCTCCCCCTGGACCCACTTATTACTTTGGCCAATGGCAGAATCAATCTGAACTTGGAATACAGGGCAGCAGTAAAACCCCCTGTTTTGAATTTTCTGGCAGAATCCATGACCCAATTATTAGTACCAGTGGCTCAGCCCCTCCCCCAATGAAGGAGTTAGGAGGAAACCCCCCACAATATTTGTTTTGAAAGGTGGTGACTGTGTGGTGAATTTTGAATTGGTTCTATGAACATGTTTATTGTTTGTGCGCTGCACGTACTGCTTAGAACACATACTGCAGAACTTTCCTACCCATGAGTTTAGAACTGTTACTGACCACAATACTGTAGCTGTTCTGTGTGCTTTGTGGTAGTACCAATGTTCCACAGTAATTCCCAACCCTAATTTTTATTGTTATACCTGCATCTGGTTAAGACAACATTTTTGTTTTTGTTTCTTTTAATTTATTTTATTTTTGTATCTTTTTCATCAGATTTCCATCCATCCAAGTTGTCGGAATTGGACAGGTAAGTGTTTTTTCATCAAACTTTATTAGCAAATTGACATTTACAGTATATTCAACATATATTTATTAATCGAAGCCTACAGCTTCGATTGTAGGGATTGCTCCACTTGTCACGTTCTTTTTCCACTGCTTAATGTGACTTGGTATACCTTCTCGTGCACACAAATTCCGCATGAACGTATTGCCATAACGAACCGCTACGCATGAAAAAGAGTTTTTCGCCTGCTTGCAAGGTTCAATATAGGTTCTCCTGCGCACAAGTACAACATTAAATTATTGGCCAAGCGAACTGCTACGCACGCAAATTGCAGAATTTTTCAAAATCCATCCATCATCAAGCATATACGTTCATTATGGACGTACACGTATAGGAATGGGAACGCAAACAAAACGTATACTGCTTACCTGTACTTCTATACCCTCTGACTTCAGTGCCTTGCTGTTAAGTACACTGTGGTCGAATGATTGACCGACTCACTGTTACGCTGGCGTACTGACTTGAAGGCTGCTTTTGAAGCAACGACAACTCTTTTGAAAATGTCCTTTTGTTTAACACGCAAATCTTTCACATAAATTCACTCTAGCAGTCTTGGCATTGGCTGCGCATGCTCAAATGATCAAATATGCACTAGAACCGTGGCACGGCTTTCTGTTGACTGCTTGGAAGATATGCTTCTTTCACAGGTTGAGTATAAAAATTTGGCAGCAGAATATTTCTTGCTCTCAAGAAGTGAGCTTGGCAAGCCATTTGCAACTTATTGCATCTCACTCAGTTTTCAATAATAAAATCAGGCAGCGTATATGGACTTTTCATCTTTGTTTCGTACCATCTTCAGAGGCTTTGATTTGTACTTGCCTGCAAGTATGGGTTGTCTAGTTTTACAAGGATTTGGTTTGGATTTTGTTGTAGGGGGTGTTTCAAACCATATTAATCCAATTGATGAATTCTGCAAACTTTTCAGGACAAGTTTGGGCCTGTCAAGTCCTGCACAATGATTGTGGGGTCCAAGTGCCCTGCACAGGAACCCTGCTTTTCCACATTTTGGCCAACTTGTACAGCACTGTCATAATAGTTTGTGTGTATATTGTAAATTGCTTCTTTTTTGGTCATGTAACAGACTGTGGAGCAGGGTTGGTACCAGGTTTGTAAAGTCATTGCCTCCCATTGGGGAATGAAGGGGGAGGCTGCAAGATCTTCTGTCTTATTGAGCTTTTATTGTGACATCTTTGCGATTCTCTATCCCAGTCCTTGATTTATATACTCTCTTCAAGACCATACTTGCAAAATGAATTCTGTAGAGATATTGGGTCAGACTTTATATGAATCTGAACAAGAAAAAAGGGTTTAATGTAGTCTGCTAGAACTGGGGTGGGTCTATCAGCCTTAGTCTTCCAAAACATTTTGAGCTTGCATCATGGACTTTTGGACACTGACTATTCCACTTTAAACTTCTGAGTATGAGGGTTAGAAATTGTACAGGACTTGTAACAATAGATGATTTCAGGAGCATTGCCCACAAATGGCTGACTTCATAAGCTGTTTGGATTCGTCTGTAATTTAGTATTATGCAAGAAATCTTTTGGACGTTGTTAATATTACAGTACATTGCCTTTAAGCTAGCCCCACACTTACATGAGTCTGCACACCACGACTCAATTTGATAATCGGATCTCCAATGGTCGTGTAATGTGCCTGAGTTTACGACTGCAGTTGACAGTTGCCAAACCAGTTTTAAGTCGCACCTACTTCAGTTGGGAAGAACCAATATGCTGGAGTGGGTGCAACTTAAAACTGGCTTTATCGTACTAATCACAGTTGAAGCTGTGTACAAGTTGATTTGCAATGTGCAAAGTCGTGTAGGGTGCAGCTAGCTTAAAATTTTGAGGGATACATTTTTGTACTTCACATACTACAGTTCGTACTGTAGCTGTTGATGTAAAGTGAAAGACTTCTAATTAAGGAAGAAGTTCTACCTAAGGTAATTGCAAAAACAAATTCAAAAGGAGTACTTAGTGTATGTTAAGCAAGTTCATTCAGGAAGAATCCTCAACTTGTTTTGGCATACAGTAGTGGTCAGGTGACCATGCATTATTCCATCATAAACTCATGTTAGTAGGTAAATGTATTCAGTGCTAATATTGGCAATGCAATCCATTTACACTTAAGGTTGTGCTGTTCAAATGTTGTTACTTGGAATTTGAAGTCATTTTCTTTCATTTTTGTCTTTTAAATAAAATGTTGTCATGTATGAATAAAAAAGGATAAGCAACCATGGTACCCCTCTGGATCAGAAGAGAATAATGCATCCGTGGTGGTTAATGCGCTGGCTGCATGCACCTTAGGCTGTGCCCTCTTGCATTGTTTGCATAGTCCCAGAATTTGCATAATCAAGTGTTAATGCACTGTTCGTTGTTGCTTAATCTTTATTCCTCAAATGGAAGTTTTGTAAGCCACTTGAAGTCTCTTGAGCATGGGGGGAAAATCAGGAAATTTGAAGGTGCTTTCCTCAGGAAGAATGGTATTTGAATAGAAAATATTGGTAATTGGAAGAAAATTCTGTTTTTTGTGCATGAAATTGGATCACCTACCAGGAAAACGTAATTTTTCCAAGCCTTACATACTGTACCTCAAAGCCCAAAATGTGATCATCTGATTAAAAAGAAGCTATCCAACAAAGCCCTGGCCTCAACAATAACTGCAAAGCAAACACTCATGTAAAAGTTAGCTAAAAAAAAGTGGCTAAAAATATTGAAGGTCCCCTGGTATAAAGTAATTATTTGTGATTGGAGGATTTGACCAAACTTTTCATTTTTTTCACAGATGATGGCAACTATCATATTGTTGTATGTAGCAAAACTGGTAGGACTCATCCATTTTCCTGATATGGGAAGAGATATTCCAAGAAAGGTAAGAGTTTGTCTCTTATGCTAACAATATTTATATGTTGCTGTTGCCCTTGGCAGAACATTGGCTGAATCGCAAGAGAGAGGGATATAAGTACTATAGACCAACTGAGTTGGGATTTTAAAGGGGCAGTCATAGTTTGAGTTTCTAATTTTGTCACAACTTTACTATAATTTTGTTTCACATTTGTACATTGTCTTTAAGATAACATCACCGATCCTGGTAATCACTGTGATTGGTTACAGTGTAGTGGAAACTCTCTACTCTTGCATCCCTGCGGAAATTTTTTCCCTGACAAATACACAGAAAGTTTCATTCAACAGTAAACAATGGATAAAAAAAAATCAATGCAAAATGAAGGTTTCCTCAAGATTGAAAGTTTGGTGACTCTATATTCTGGTAAACAGTAAGTTTAGGGAAAACAATGTGCTGGATTTAAATTTTAATATTCTTTGTCAAACTGTGATTGCCCCTTCAAAAAGAGGTTTGAGGTTAAAGGGACACAATGAGTTGCTATTGGTTACCTAACTACCCTGTCAGCAAAATTGGTCGGCTCGGCAATGGACCGCCGTAGACCACATCGGCGGTCCGCCGGAGAAATGTCCGGTGGCTCGCCGGCGGACCTCCGACGGCAAAGAAGCTGATTGGCTGAAAAATTTTACCCAGCATACAATTTTGTAAACGACCCGGATGTAGCCAGCGGACCTCCGATGGTCCTCCGGCGGTCCTTCAGTGGCCAAACGCCAATTCATGGCCGATCAAAAGCCGACAATGGCCGCCGACGGACAGCTGGATTTTGCTGACTGGGTAGGTGCTTGGGAAGACTATCTCATGACAAAGCTTAATATCGTACGCATGATTAGCCAATTGTCACTATCTATTAATAATGCAAAAGGTAAAGTTTTGGAATGTTCCTGTATCCTGGATTGTATCAGTTTTGTGCATGATTGAAAAGTGTCTGATCACAATTTACCCAAGTTTGAATTATTGTAGGAACCTATCTTGTTTCTTGAATTACTCCTTTGGGAATCATGAGACAATATTTTTCTCACTCAATTGTAAAATTTAAAGGGAGGCACTCCTAATTTGCCCTGAAAATGCTCCTAATATTTTATGTTCTGATGTATTATAAAAAATCTTGGAAGAGATTTATTTATAAAGATAAGAGGAGATTTGTAAAATTTAGCTGTTGTTCTGAAAGAAGTCTTAGGTGATTGCTTTTTTATGAGATATTTGTGTTTATATAGGATATGGGGATTGTCTAAGTTTGAAGATTTGGTTATTAGTAATTGAAAAAAAACTGTATGGGTTTTAAAATTTTTTGTGAATTTTATAACCCAACTCGGTGTGCCCCTTGAGTAAAGATGTATCATGTAAAGTTGGAGAAATTTAGAACTATAACCTGGAGGTACCAGCCTGACTGTACAGTACATCAAATTTTATAACAGTATAAAACACCATTATTATGAAAATAGGGGCAAAGTACTTTTCATAATGAGCTTGCAGAATTCTACAGTGCCGAGGGTTGTCAAGTGAAAAGATAATAAAACTGGACACCAGTACCAAATTTGAATGTCCGAGGTAACTTATTTTTGTCCATTTACAATAGACTGCATACCATTCTGGTCCTTAAAAAAAGAAAATATCAAACTTGTATTGAACCTTGGTACAGTTTTATACCAGACAAAAGCCAGTGCCTACTGTACATCACCCACCAAGCTATGTATAAGTTCTTACCAGATTGGTTTGTTTTACTTGTAGACCAGTAGTGATTGTGCACTGTGAACTGGCCATAAAAATGCGTTCATGTCTTGTGCCCTGGATGAGAAGATCTGCAGTAATTTAAGCCTGTAGACGATTCCAGACAGTAATAAGTAATGGTCTGATTTTAGTGGGCCATAACTGGGGTCTATTACTTTTAGTCTTTCAATTTCCTTGCTTACCTGTATCATGGATGGTAGTGCATTGAATTTTATCTTGATTCCCTCTATTTCACTGAAAACGAGAATTTGAAATTCATGTAGACAATAAATGAAGAAGATTTATGGCTGATGGACCACACCAGTGGCTGTCTACATTCCCTAAACACAAGTGCTGATCGGATTCGTCTATAGAGGCTTTTCATATATGACTTCATAAATACTGCCTACCAGCCATGTTGGAGTAAATTGTAACTTCATATTAGACCAGACTTGGCATGCGTGCTTGATTATTGTGTACACACCATTTATACCATAGTGCACTTTGTGCAGGGCGTTCAGCATAAAGCCCTACTGTATGTTCTTGGAATTAGTATCTTCCAGCATGTTATCCGTGGCATATTTTCACAGTCCCTTTAAAGGTTGTGCACGTGAAGTCATCCTTGTATATGGGTCATTCCACGGGGTTGGGTCATAACCAATACATATGCATATAACCTGTAAGAAATACTTGTTAAATCTTATGTGAATACATGATCAATTTAAGTTTGGTATGGGATGAAATGCATTAAATGTTTGTTTTTTTATATTTAATACAACTGACATATCCCCATGATTTTTTGAGATTTTCCCAATTTTTTGGTGGTGTCACATGAAAAATTGTTGAAAAATTTGTGACATAAAATGTTGCAGAATTTAGGCCCTTCCCATTCCCTTTACAGATGTAATTTTACCTTGCCTAATCCAGGCATTTGCAAAACACGGGATAAAACAATTTGTTATTACCAGACAATTGCAATGGAACCAACTTTTTTCTCAGTGTTTGAATGAAATTAGTCATACCTATGCAACGGACGGTGTCATTTTGTTGCATAGGTATATTTGCTTCGCATGATTTGCCACTGAAATTCCCTTACCACCACACTCACTCCAACAGCAAAAGGTCAACAAGTTACCTTGGTAAACAAAGAATCTAAGTTGTAGAATCAAGATATATACTTTTAAAAAGCCTATATAGATGAAATTTACTTATGGTGTCAACTGTTGCGTAGGTATAATAAAACCCAAGATAAGGATGCATTTCCTTCTTGCTTCAAACAAAAAATATTAATATGTGAAAGTCAATTCATTCAGTTGCAACAGTCATATATCCATGCAGATTTGGTAATACTGTAATTAGAAGCACACAGATGGTGAAAGTTGCGAGTATGTTCATGGTGTCAACATGTTACATAGGTAGACTTGTTGCGTAGGTACTATGTAGTTGTCTTCCCACAAAAATTGATTTGGTACACCATTTCTCTTTTTTTTCATGGAATACATAAAACATGAGCTATAGAATCTGCACATGTTGATGACATGTTGCCAAGTTAGATTATGGTTATTGTAGGTCAACCTGTTTGTACTGGAGGTCTGTAAGACACAGCGTCTTTGTTGCATAGGTAATATTACCACAGTGAAACATATGAGAAAAAATGAAATCAATATTATGTAATGTATATTAGTTGCATGAAGAAATTCTTCATGGTTTCTTCCTCTTAGAATGATTCTTTAAGAAAAAAACAATGATTTGCACTGCATCTACCAAATTTAAAATTTGACATGAATGTCACACTTTGATACCCCAACCCCATGGAATGACCCATATATCACGCTGTTGGATGGCAAGTCTCTCATGGGGGTCATGCTAAAAGAAAAGGGAATGACTTTCATGTTATTAAAAAGAGCGTTTTATATCAGCCCCTGTAATAAATTAATAATCTACGTATCTTTTCTGGAATCTCTCCTACCGTCTTCGTGAAAGACTTTGAGCTGATATGGTGATGGAATGCAATCTGGAATACAAGGGGCTCATTGAGTCAACATGAAAACTTGATGACAGTGTTAAAGGGTCACTACCATATGACCATGCTGATAGCATAATGAGCCAAGTTTCACAACCAATATGTACAGCAAAACTTGAAATTTTGAATTTTGTGGTGTTCTAATTTGTCACCAGTTTTGTGCATAATTTGAAAAAGTGCCTCGTCATGAATTTTTTGAAAACAGAATTAAACAGTTAAGTACAGTACTGAAATATAAAATAGTTGTTTTTATGTGGGATATGGGGATTATCAAAGTTTGACCATTTGTCATTGGTAAGTGAAGAAAACTTATCAGGTTTGGAAAAGTTTGTTGAATTTCATGAACCAACTCAGTGAGCCTCTTTAAAAACAAGTCTAATTATAGATAGATTGATAACTGTTCATTGCCTATTTAAAACAATAAAAATGGAAAATGAATTAACATATATGATAAATAGTTTTCCTTTCATCATGGCAACGTGACCCCACACTGATGTCATAATCATGACCTCAGTGGATAGGTAGAGATACTGTTCAGTTTAACAAGCCTTGGAGTCGTGCGAGTGCGATTGCACACCATGTTCTCAGATTACTGTGAGGAGTGTGATTTTTTGCACACACAAACAGTATGAAGAAGAGAGCTCATATAAATCTGGTAAATTTTAATAAAACAGCACACCTTCCACACTCCTTAATTTCCTGAGGAGTGTGATTTTTAGCACACCTGGAAAATCTAAAACTCAAGGCCTGATTTAAAGTTCCTGTATTAAGTACTGTACATAGTCATTTCACCATTTCATTTCTTTTCATTTTCTCTCCATACAGGTGTGGCCTCTTCCTGTTATATACCTTTGTAATCTTTTACTTGGTCTAGGAAGCACAAAGAGAGTAAGGTAAAGTGAAAAAAGATCAAGTATACATGTATTTCCATTATTTGACACCAGTGTTTGCACTGGGTAGGAAATTCGTACCCGGGTACCCGAACCGTATTACCTGTCAGGTACCTGGGTACCCGATTGTAAACCTTGCAATATCTTTCGTTTGCCCGGCTAGGCTAGGCTATGCACAGTATAGTATGTAGACCTAAGCTGTTTCGTGAAATGGTATAGGAGCGGATGTTAGAAACACACATCGCGGGAATTGTTTCTGAGAAAGTGCAATTTAATAAAAGCATGTTACGGAAACAAACAAGTTAAGCAACTTCATTTCAAATAATTGTGAATGAGATGTGGGTTAATACATTTGTTACTTTCAATAACCATGTTATTTTGCGAAGATCAAAAAGAAATCATAGAAAAACAGTACCCTGGTAGTAATTTTCTACCCGGGTAGCAAGAACGTCGGTTGGGTACCCGGGTACCCGGTGCAAACACTGTTTGACACCATATCAGGTCAATAATATCATTAGAAGCCATTTGCAGGGACCATCATCATTTTTCCCCATGATATTGTAACCCATAAGAACCCACTTTTGTGTTCTGTTAGAAACTTCAGAAGGTCTGGATATGTTGAAGTGGTTAGAGCATCCGGCTTGCAGCCGGGAGGCTTGAAGTCTTACTCCTGGCCAGGTCATACTGAAGACTTAAAAATGGAACATACTGCCATGGTGCTTGATGCTCAACTTAAGCAATAGAGTAGGGAAAACAAGCCAGTAAGCCATACTACTGGAAAAAAGCAAGACTGGTCTGACTGAAACCAGTGGATAGAAACTGGGCTATAAAACTTCATCTAATCAACTGTTAAAAACCAATAGGTGGTAACTGGTTGTTAGTAACCAATTTTTGAGTTCAGTGATTTCATCACCATGGGAACATGCACAATATTATCAATGTCTGTTATCACTGTTGTCTTATCTTTATTTCAATTATATATAAAACTTTTTAAAGGTTGTGTTACATGAAAATGACAAAACTTGGTATTCAATGTAAAAAGCATTGAAAACTAAGAAAATTAGCAGTTGTAATCCCCATCAAAATTTCTCATTTGCACTTGGTCATTAATAAAGATGAGCATATGCAAATCTTGTGATGTCTTGAGAGGGACATACCATATATGGCTAATGTTATCCTTTGTTCTAACAATCTTCATATCAAGGGCGGTTGTAGCATTAGTTTGGTTTGGTTTTCTTTTGGAAGCTTAAATTATGTCCTTGAAAATAATCAGTATCAATATTCCAAACCATGCACTACCTGATGAGTCCTTAAATGTAGGGTTAACAAAAATGTCAGCACTGTGCAACACTCCACATTATTTTTTGGCATAAGCAACAAGTTGTTTCAGAAACATTCAAAATTTAAAGAGATATCTCGAGAACTGTAAAAGATATTGACCTAATTCCAACAGGTTTTTCCTCAGAAATGTTCACTCCCTAAACTGCCAAATGAAGTAAGGACATTTTGGTGACATGTCACACTACTTTTAATGCTTTGGTGGTACAGTATCTCTTCTCATAGTTTCTCCATGTCAGGTGACATTTGTAGAGCTGCCAACTGTTCCGATTAAGGAGGAACAGTTCTGCGTTCTGCCCCACAATTTGTCGCATTCCAATTTTCCCATGTCACGTTCTGATTTTCTTTTAAACTTGAATCTTGATCAAGTGAAGTGCTTTCATTTGTTTCTTGAATTAGTGGATGTTTTGGACTTGAAGAAAAGAGGGTTTATGTAGTTGTGTGCTTATTAAAGTGTAGCAATCAGTTGGAAGTCCTCAATGTTAAGGTGGGTTTTGAAATCTGACAGGCAGCAGGTAGGCATTATAAATTTTGACATGGAATTAACCAATCTGCTATTGAGGGCTCATAAGTCTTTGAGATCTAACTGATACTATTCAAATCCAGTGGTTTGCCCACTGGACCCCTCCAGTGGTCCTAAACCAGGGTCTGGACTACAGCCTCTGGACTTTTATCCTAGCATGTACATAGGTGGTGCTCCTCTTTTCAATCTGGAAGGTTGGCAGCTCTGCTTGTAATGTTACATCTTGTTGTCCATACAGTTCAGAAAAATTTGCTTACAATTTCAAGATAAAAAAAGAATATAAGACATATTTCGTGGGTATCATACTGTAGGTAAGGCAACTATCTTGTCTTCAGGTCCACTGTGTTTGCATGAGATGCCCACTCATACAGTAGGTGTTGGGAGACCATTTTGCTTGCATACATTCACTGCTGATGAAAACCCTGGAAATTTGAATGGCATGACTACTAGGAAAAGTTTCATACTTTAAAGTTCCCCATTCTAGACAAAATTCTCTCTACTTAAACAAAAGGTACCTTTACTTTTAGCCTCTTTTCTTCAGTGGAACACACATGAATAGTGCCAAAGGACATGGCTTAAAGTGACTCAAATTTGCCGGAGGTCAAATGTAAACAACTACGCATATCCGATAAAAGCTGTCTACGGATGTTACGTCAAGCAGGAATTAGTAAACGGTAACTCAGACTTTTGGAGTCCTTTGATACAAATTGTATATTTACATAGGTTGGCAAATTTTTGTTTCGGCCAAAGATGGAGAAGATTCTAGTAAAACTCTAAAAAAATGGAGCGAAATCTAATCCAGTATCACTGTAGGGTGACCTGGACTTAATGGAATGCATTCAAAATGTATGCTGGATGAGCAGGGCTGCAAAAGATACTTTCCTCTTGGAATATAGATCGAATTTCTCACAACATATATAGGTTTTCTTGTACAAAATGTAGGCCAAATTCCTTCCAAGAACAAACATTTCCTTGCTTGGATGGTTTAGGTTAGATGGAGTTTACAGCCCTTTTTCTCACTAACTGGTTTAAGTGGAGCCAGCCACAGCATTTTCTCCAGTTTGGCTCACTGGTTTGTTTTCCCTACCTTACTGCTTTTGCTGAGCACCAAGCACAATGGCAGTAGGTCCCGTTTAAAAGTCTTTGACCACTTGGCCACTCAGTCGGTCCCTTGCTTGGAGCTTGGGGCTTTCCCTGTATTTATCCACCCGATGTTGAAAGGGGACTTTTTTAACTGACGATAATGTAAGAGTCTTTTCTGTAGGTTCACAGTATGTTATACAGTCAATATGTATGCCCTACATTCAGTTGAGATTGTTATTTTCTGCGGCAATGGGTTCTTTCAAGGTCTGCAATGCAAAAACAGTATAAAGAAAACAAAACAACAAGAAGTGTCAGGTATTTTATGGATGCTATTTTATTTGGTTCTCTTAACTACTACAAAGAATCATTGACACAGCCAAAGAATGTAAACAATAATTGGTTTTGACAGCTCCTAAAGTAATTGCCATTGAATATTGTTTAATTATACTCCTTTACAATATCCAAGTATTATGGTTTCTTTTTAAATCATGCAAGTGTTGTAAGTTGTGGTTTAAACATGTAATTAGTTTTGATTCACAATACCTAGCACAGAATGCACACCTTTACATATTGATTGGTAGGTGAAATACAATGAGCTGCAGAACAGGTGTTAGGTAGGGTTCAATTTTCCCTGGTGCACCATGCACAGGTGTGTGTAGAATTTCCTGCCTTCATGTAAGTGTATTTGACTTGCAGTCATGAGGTCTTGAGTTCAACTCCTGGCCTGGTCATATGAAACTTTAAAAGTAGAACCTGCTGCCACTGTGCTTGGTGCACAGCAATTAGTAATTGACTAGGGACAACCAGCAGTGAGCTGCAACTAGAAAAATGCCATGGGCGATCTGACTGAAAAGAAGTGCTTTGAAACTGAGCTGCAAAACCTCATCTAAGCCTAGACCTTCATGTAACTATGGGTGCTTTCATGCTCCTTGTGTATGTAGCTTTCAGATGTTATAGCTTTGATTAAACTTAGACATGCAGTTATCTCATTGAGTGCAAAAGTAATGTCCCTTTTCTTACTGCAACATTAAGACCAGTGCCCATTAAGCTTCACTGGTTTCCTATTGAAAGTCGTATTAAATTTAAAATTTGTCTCCATGTTAACAAATGTCTCAATAATGGTGGAGCAATTTATCTTTACAAACTCTTTGAGACAGAAATCAGTTACCATCTGTGGGTCTCATTACAAGATCTGTTAAAGACACAACTCTGGTAGTAGTGCCCTCTAGAGAAATATGTTGGTGACAAATCTTTCTCGGTTACTAGCCTCTCCATTTGGAACCCATGCCTGCTAAAAATCAGGGAAGCTCATTCAGTAAAATTCAAAATGTTCCTCAAACCTCACTGTGTTTTCTTTCCAGTGCTTTGCTCTTTTTGGAGTTTGCACTCTATAAAATTTGAATATGCATGTAATCAACAGCTGTTCTAATTTTTTATTCTAAATTGTTTTTGTAATGCATCATACAATATAGCAGGACAGTCTGGCACTTGTAGTGACAAAAACATAACACCTGATACTCATTAACCATGTTTAGGGTGTTACCATGCACAGGTCATGTGGAAGCATACTGTATGTTTTAGTAAGTAAGGGAACGGGTAAAAAATGTGAGCACATTGTCTTCAGTCCTGGTACTTGTTACTGTAGGTCTTGCATGCAGTAAACGTGGAATTATTAGAGAACAGGTTTAAGAAACTATTTTATTTTTTGATGAGTTACAACAAGAGGTTCAAAACCTTCTGTGTGTATTTTGGTGAATGTTGATGTTTTGTTTTAAATTTAGAGGAATTTAGAGCTAATATAAGAATTTGTAAGTGAAAATACTTTTGAGGTACAAACTGTTGATAGTCTGTGAGCAGAACCTGTTAACTGATTCATACCATATGCACCCTCCTGCTCAATTACCCATGCAGCTCTATGAGTTACCTTTTCAGTCCACCCTATACAGTACAATACTTCTGTCAGAGGGTTTGTTTACACAGGAAATTGAGGTTTTAAAGACTGGATAGGGGAATTCCCCAGGATGTGCAGATTGGTGCAAGAACATCAAGACTTGCACACTATGTGTATGGATCTCTCATTGATGTGCAATGCTTTGTTGTCTGCTGGTTTTTTTTTTTTCAATGCACTTTGATCTTGAAGTGAGTTTGTGATACTGTACAAAGATTTGGAATATATGGGAATTTGCATATCTGCTGTTTTTCACCTCATATTCATGTTGGTACCCATTTTCAAGTCCAGAAAAGGGGCAGAAAATTTAGGGGGAGGGGAGGCATAGGTAAAATCATAAATATATCAACAGAAACTTTGTTCTGGCATAAGCAAAGGAATTTATGTGGTATGGTTGGAGTGTTTGTTTGTGTGAGCCTGTAAACGATACCTTTCCGGGTACAAGCAGCTCACGGGAGCTCAAGCCTGGCATGTCTTTCCTCGCTCACGCGGAGATTGTAATTGGTGTAGCTACTTGAAAATTAGGGCACTGCAAAGAGCTCTGTCATGTGATATGCAAGAGCCTGCCTACACTCGCGGCATTCACGTGCTGCATGACTTAAATGGGCTAAAGGGGCATTCCGACCATTTCCTTATGGGGAACAGTTCTGTGTACCCCGAAAGGCATTGAATATGGGTATGTGCTGTGTGTGTGCATGCACCTATTTTGAATAAAGACTGAGGATCTAAACTGTGGATTTCAGGATCTCTGATGTGTGTGTGTCTGTGTGTGTGTGACCTAACTTGGTTGGGTTGTGACTCAACAACTGAAGTTGGACTGAAATGAAACTTGGTAATATACAGTATAGGGTTACTATATTTTTCTTGTATTGAAGAAAAATATTGAGCTCTAAGGGGCCTCCTCTGATTTGCTGAATACTGTAGTTGGGTTTTGATGCAAGTCCAGAAGCCAAATGGTCACTGTGAAATATTTGAGGGATATTTCACTCGTTCTGAGTTGTTTACCCAATAGGCCCGTGTGGGCAATTTCAGGAATGTCCTATTGCTAAATGGGTTTGCATCACATTTTCTGCACAGACCAAAAAATTAATACTTGATTGATTGACCCATTCTAGATGATCTGCTAATAGACGAATCTGACAAGTGCTTGTGTTTATTGACTGTAGGCAGCCATTACAGGGGGGCCATCAGCCTTAAATTGTCTTCATTTATTGTCTACATGAATTTCAAACCTTCATATTCAGTGAAATTGAAGGAATCAAGATACAATTTATTGTACAACCATCCATGATAGAGGTAAGCAAGGAAATTGAAAGATTAAAAGGTGATAGACCCCAAGTATGGCCATCTGAAATCAGACCATCACTTGCTGTCCTGATTCTTCTGTACTGCATCCTCCGCCTCTTCTGTAGGCTATGCATGCTCTGTCCTCCCCCAGGGATAAATAAACATTTGACGAAAAACAAGAGTAACAATACTTAAAAATTTATAGCAACAACCCATATGGATGTAGCCAATTTCGAGAGCTGCAGGAACGTCTCATTCAAATTCAGATTTGTATCTTAATCTGCCAACAGCTGAGATTGTTATCTGTTTGATAATATATGTACACCAGTTACAACATAAAATTATGGGAGGACTATCAGTCCGCTCAGTGTATAGTAAACAACAAAGCAATTTTTACCTGCTGTTTCCACAGCCTATATTTGTTTGCGAGAAAATTGAGACAATTGTCCTTAATGGTTGGGGCACTCACTTTTTCTTTAAAAAATGAGACAGTCTTGATTATTTGGGACAGATGGTAACCCTAATCATATAGAACTGCCATAATGAGAAGGTGTGCCCCAGTGTTCATTTAGGTCTGGGTAATTTTAGGTTACCACGTCAAAGATTGAAAAGTTTTAGAGACAATTTCTCAATGGAGGAAGCTTAAATGGATTTCATATTTGGTATGTGGACATATTATGGTGTGAAGATAAATCCTGTCATTTTGTGGTGACAGTCAAAGGTCATTTGAGGTCAGTGGAGGTCAAAGACTGAAAACCTTGTAAACAAGGTACATCTCTAGGAAGGAAGCTTGGATACATTCACTCTGTACATGGATGCATTTTGGTGCAAAGATGAATCCTGATATGTTTTGTAGAGGACTAAAGGTCAAAGCTCTTTAATTCCTCTTTTCAAAAGAAATGTCACAAGGGGAAGACCAACCCATTCTGCTGAACTATTCAGTTATTGGCATGGTTTAAAGTCAGTTACTTTACACCCCAACCTTCAGTTTTACCCTGGTTATACCAAAATTTAGCACAACTTTTTGATTGGCAACAACTTAAAAAAAATGCAGAGTTCAGTAGTTCATAATACACAGCATGCACTGAGTGATATGTTGACTCATTATGATTAGGCCTCGCATGCCCTGAAGCAATGAACTAAGATTGTGCTTGGATAAGGGTGTATATACAGCTAAAGAGCTGTGGAAGGGGCTAGAAGTAAGTAGTTTTGGAGAATTCAACTCAGTATGGGGTGATTACTCAGTGCCTTCTTGCTTTTTTGGTGTCAATGAATGTGTTTGCCAGAGAGCAATTTGGACTCTTGAACCCTGATTCCTTCATGTGTAGACTACATTTTAGCATAATTTCACTGAGTTTTTCCCATTGACTATTTTCCAAGTAATTATTACAAAGGATTGTGGGCTTTGGTGAGGGTTATTTTTGGCCACAGTTTAATGTTGACAAAAATGACAAATTCATCTGCCCCCACAATCCTTTGTAATTCCTATTTGGAAAAAATGGTCTATACCTTGTTCCTTGCACTCACAGACTAGTACCACTTGACTGTCTGCTTGGTCAAGGGGTAAGAGCACCCGACTTGAATTCAGGAGGTCTGGAGTTTGACTCCTGACCGGGTCATACCAGTGACTTTAAAACTGGAACCTTCTGCTGTTGTGTTTGGTGCTCAACATAAGCAATGGAATAGGGAAAGCACTAACCAGTGAGCCACAACTGGAAAAAAGACCAAGGCTCTCAACTTTAACCAATTGGTTAAAAACTGAGCCGTGAAATTTCATCTAATGAACTATCTCTGCTGAGCTTACCATCCTACCTGAAGGATTGGTTTTTAATGGCCCTTATTCAGTATAACTAGATTTACAATAGTACCCTGTTGTTGTAATGAAAGGAAGTACTTAAGCCATTTGTGAGGGTTAGACACAGTGTTGGAGATCTTGAGGAGGGTGTAGCCATTTTTGGCAACACCTCAATACGGCATAGCTTCCACTGTTGCTTTTAATATCAAAGCCCACTTGCAGAAATGCAAAATGGATACCTCAAAGAGTCATTTCCTGTTTTAAATTAACATACAGTAAGAGTTTAAGGTATCCCATCAAATCGTGCGTTTTGTATGTGTGCTATTTTGTAATATATACACAGTATATGGGATATCGAAAGCTTACGGCTTCTGAGTTTTTACTCTAGTTAGTTAGATGAGTTTAACAACAAATGTGTTTAACAGTGTCAATTAGGTTGAAAGTTACAGAAAGGTAAAATAAAAGGTTCAAATATGGTACAGAAGTCAAGCTTCATATTAAGTTCAAATAAGGTGTACATGCTTCCCTTTAGTCGCCTCCTATGACAGATGTTGTTGTAGATAAGTGAATTTCAGAGATGCAATTTTTGAGGAACGGTTGCATTTCTGTGGGATGGGTGCCTGACTTCAAAACTTTGGATTTGCCCAACTTCCTACTGATGGAAATAGAAACATTGCAATAAATGAGTTTGGTGATTCATTGCCACATATGGAATTATGGGGCACAGTGTGGAATGTGCAAACTGAGCTCAGTACATGCCACATAGTGTAGTTAGTTAGTTACTGTAGTTAGATGGAGTTTTATGGCCCAGTTTCCAACCTTTTAGTTTAAGTTGAGCCTACCATGGCCTTTTTTCCAGTTGTTGCTCACTGGCTTGTTTTCCCTACTCCATTGCTTATGTGGAGCATCACACACAGTTCAGCAGTACAGTAGGTTCCTTTTTTAGAGTCTTTGGTATGACACAACCTGGGAAGCGAACCCGGGCCTTGCACGTAAGAAAGGCAGATGCTATTACCAGGAAGGTGTTGCCGTTAGACCAAACACATGGTTTTGGTTTTGTCAGTATGTACATGCAATACTATCTAAGTATCTAGCCAACTCAAATGAATATAGAGGTCACAGACCTACTTAACAGCAGATTAAAATGCAAATGTTTGTACCAAAAAAACAATTTAGACAAATCCACTGCTTTAAGCAACATTTGAGATCCCTCCTTCAGTTATGGATAGATTAAGAAAGAATGATTTTACCAAATTTTCATGTAAACTCAAATTTTGGAATATATGTTGTAGGTGTGGGATATCTTTGTTTATCCGAAACAATTTGGAGGATGTGTGCATGTACGTAGCGACCAAAAGGAATTACCAAAATCTCTTATTTTACTGATACAACTGTGTTTTCAGACATTTTATTGAATACAGATTTGCATATTCGATAATGACTTCGGGTACGAACAGTGCCCCTTTCGCATACCAGCAAATCACAAAACCTTAATTTAATGTTACAGATTGGGTTAAGATTACAATCATAACTATGCAAAAATGGTTGAATACATTTTCACTGTGCCAATTAGCAAAAAGAAAAAAAAGGACATCTTTTCAGTAAGCCAAAGAGGGGCAGAAGTTATCTGAGCTTTTTGCAAGTACAGTATGAAACTTTTTTAAGTACAAATCTAGTGTCTCATTTTGTAAAATGGCTAGAAATAGATGCAAAGGAATACATATACAAGAGTATAATTTAAGGATATAAGGAAAAAAAACACACATAAAGTTTCTCTGTTTTTGAGAATGAGTCAGAAATTCTATTTTCTTCAAACAGATGTACTTCTCTTTCATTACAGTTTACCAATGTTTACTGTTCTGCGGAGGTTTACTATATTATTCACCTTGATAGCTGAACGCATCCTTCTTGGGTAAGCTATAAAAGTTTGGGTTTAGTTTGTTGAAGTTTTATATCTTATGTAGAACTAACCTTCTGGAATTCTTATGGTGACTGTGGTCTTTCTTGCATTTAGAGATCACATGAGGTCACATTAAAAACATTTTTAATTTCAAAGGAAAACAAAGAATGCATGTATGCAAGTTGTACAACAAGAACGTAAAAAATTGTTGTGTAAGGGACTATTTCATGTTTATATTTAAGTGAATAAATTTTATCATTTATTATCTTAGCAATGGAACAAGCTATGGTATGACAATAGACACTTTTCCAAAGGATTATGGGACAGAATATTGGTGTTCATTATTTTATCCTACAGTAAAATGTCATTGGCAAAATTTATGCATACCTTAAACCTATCCCACAATCCTTTGTGATTGCTATTTGGAAAAGGGTCAATGGAGGTGGTATAAATGAGATTCATTTTGCAATCTCTAAAATGTAAATATTTTCAGTATTCTAGACTTAAGGTTCATTTTAAGCTATGTGTACACTAATTGGTGTACCAATGAGACAGAGGACCAATGAGAGAAGGGACTATAGAGGATACCCTATGCCGAGCACAGCTTTTTAAGGAATGACCTTTCGCTTAAAGGTCCACCACATTTGGAGTCCAACATTGCATTCTACACATGGGACTATGCATTCTAGGCAAACTTAGCACATAGTACAACTGCATTGCTCTTTTTTTTACATCTTCAAATTTTAGGAAAATAAAATACATGGGCAATTATGCCTCAAACCCAATGTATGGCCAACTGAACTGATAGAAATAGTCATGTTTTATCTCATTTTCTGTCAAATTACAGTACAAAGTTTAATATGAAAGGAACAGATACTGTAGTATATGCAATGCTGCACATAAAACCACGTACACAGTGTAAAGCTTTCCTTACAGAATACTATATTTACACTGTAAATAGTAGATATAAGAAGAAAAATTCAACAATTTCTGAAAAAGGATGTGCATTCTTGTCGAATTATCACGCCACACTTTCAATTTTAATTTTCTTATACCACACAAAACATTTTCTTGGCCAGAAATCTCCATCATGTTATAAAGGGGGATTTCGCCTCAGCATAGATGCAAATTGGGTTTAGTGCTTAGTGTTAGTTTTGGGTGAGGAGATGATTAGGACAGCAGTTATAGGGCTTGGTCTAACATACCCTTGGACACTGGGTGTTGGTACCATGTGTTTACAATCAGGCAAAATGGCAGGTTACCCCATGTTTCCCTGTCTGTGTTCTCATGCACCCCACAGCACTTGGTGTAACCTTGTGTTTACAGTAAGGCGAAATGGCAGGTTACCCCATATTTTCCTCTCTGTGTTCTCATATTCCCCACGTTTTGTTGGTTGGGTAGTGCTGCAACAGTAACCAGGTCAATATTTCACATACTAATTACTACAAAATGTTAGAAAGTACCTGTTTTCAGCACCATAAACACCTGTGACCTTGCTTGATGAAAAGAAACTCAGTGTTTAAAACAACATAACCCTTCGATTTGAGGTTTGATTGCAATTTAAACACCGACCTTGCATTAACCTGCATTTCCATGTTACTCGAGCTTGAGGTAACACTGCGTTACCGCAATTGGGGGGTATGTGATACCACAGTCTATGGTGAGGGAGAGTATCTAGGCTGGTTGACCTTTGATCTAGTGAACTTTTGAATTAGTAATTTAAACCCTACCCAAATTTTCATTAATTGAATCTATATGAAAAGAGTCACATCTCTGTATTCCAACAGGAAATAATTTATCTGTAAATATTGCGATTACAAACTTGTTGCACCATGTGGAGAAATACCTTCATATAAAGGGCAAAGCTCTGTGGCAGATTTTGTACATGCAACTGTAGATTATTTAATGATTTTGTGACAGAGAAGCCTTGAATCCTGAAAAGTGCTTTGCAAATATTGACCATATCTATATTCTGACAAGTCTACATGTATAGAGATCACTGTTAGGATGAAGGTAAGTTTCTAACGTAACCTATATCTGAACGCTGACTTCATGTAGATATTTGGAAGGTAGAGGTGGGTAAGTCAAAAAACATAGAGGTGAGAAATAAGATCTGTCCCCAACTTGAAAGGAAAATTTGTTCAAGATGGCGTTAGTTAGTTACAGCACAGTAGATGACATTTTCTGTAAATGCATCTGCAACAGTTTAGGTGCATTCTAGGGGGAGCATTTAAAGACACAACTATTGTACCCTTGGCATCCATTCTAGGGGCAGTGCAGGGCTGGAAAACTTTTCATTTCCCAGGAAGGGAGTATTATTATTTCCCAGGAAGGAAGTAAAATTTCTCACAATTCTCCCTGTATTTTCATGTATAGAAAAGGGAAATTTCCCTCCAGATGTCCAAATTTCCTGGGAAGGAGCTTTCCAGCTTCCCAACTTTTTCCACCTGTAGGAGAGTGTTATGCTCAATCAATAAATTTAATCATTGTTTACTTGGAATCTTTTCTTTTGATAAGCTGTAGCTTTTAAAGGGAAGGCTTATATCTTGTAAAGTGATACATTTCTATTATTTATTTCCAGGAAAGTAGCATCCCTGAGGATAAAGTTGATTGTCTTTACAATGTTATTAGGGGCTATTGTTGCTGCTTTGTAAGTATCACTCTTGTCTGTGTACTATACATGAGTTATGTTATTTTTGTCTGTTTTTTCTGAAAGTATGGCTAAGTTTCATTTCATTTAAGATACAGAAGGATTAGACTTAGCCTTTTTTTAAATTAAATGCAGTCTAATTCATTTTTCTTTCTGAAAATTCCATTTTGTTTAACATAAATGGTACATGATTGCTAAACACGAAGTTGTCATTTATTTTCAGTAGCATGTTCCAAGAGAAAACTAAAGCTTGTGGCTATATCTAAGATTAAATTTATTCATGTAGATGTCCTCTGAAAAGTTTTATATTATTTGTGCATCATTTTTGACAGTGTTTTATTTATTTCAAATATTTACAGAAATGATCTTGCATTTGACCTTATGGGGTATATATTTATCCTATCTAATGATGTCTTCACCGCATCATATAGTGTCTTCATGAAGAAAAAGATAAATGCCAAGGTTTGTTGATGAACTTTACATTTTCTCCTAAGGCTGCCCTCTATATGGGCAGAGCATAATTGCCCCATACATAGATTGTGGCAGATGTAGGTATGTAGGTAGAGGCTTAATTTTGTCACATGGCTGCATGAAATGGTTGGGCAGATAAAAGTTTGATTTTGGTTTCGATGAAAAGAGAAGCCTATGCATTCATGATGGGGTGCATGTGTGTGTGTGTGTATATATGTGTGTTTGTGATTGTGACACTGCTTGTTTTCACGTTATCTTAAGAAGGGAAGATATGACAGTTCTCAAACTTGGTACACAGATGCCCCATCCTGAGAGGGAGAATCCTATTGTATTTTGTGGAGGTCAGTGGTCATCTGGGGTCTCGGGGCCAAACTCTGAAAACCTTGTTTACACCATATCTCAAGGTAGGAAGCTTGGGTTAATTTCAAACTTGATATGTTGACGCAGTATGGTGTGACAAAGAACCCTATCAATTCTGGTAGAGGTCAAAAGTCATCTGATTTAAATTGCCATTTCAAGAAACAGTTGTGAAATAAGTCCTGGGGGTTTTAATTTGGAATTTTAAATTGTGCCTTTGGAAATCATCAGTATCAAATGCCAAACTGTAAACTAAGGTATCTGATGAGCAATAAAGAGATAAATATTAAATATAGGGTTCATGTATACCAAAGAAATGTCAACTCTGTGTAACACTCCACATCATTATTTTTGCATTTAGCAACAAGTTGCTTCAGAAAAATTCATACTTTTGAAGAGGTATATCTTGAGAACTGTAAAAAGATATTTACACTGTAAAAAGATATTTACATAATTCCAATGGATTCTTCCTTTCTAAAATTAACTCTCAAACTGACAATTAAGTGAAGTCAGGGCTTTTTGCTGACATGTTACACACACTATCTTTTAGCTTGCCTGGGTAATGGGGCTTTAAAAGGCAGATATTATATTATGTTTGCTAAGATTTAATTGGTCTTCTCTTTAACTATCTCCTAGTCAAAGCTCATTTTGTTCCACTAGAGTTTTGGCTAGAAGTAAATGCTGAATATTTTATAGCATAGAATATTAGCACAGTTTAAAAAACAAATCTTGTCGTTCAATAATCGTGCTCGTTGGTTTAGTTTTTAAACTGGAAGTTGTACCTTTTTAATAATGTTGTACTTTTTTAATAATTCATGAACTCTTTACCTGTTTTCTTTTCAGGATTTGGGGAAATTTGGAATTCTTTTTTACAATTCTGCATTCATGGTTATTCCAGCCATCATAATTGCTCAATCAACTGGTGAATTTGAGGTTGCCAGGAAGTATTCTAATTGGAACGACACTCAATTTGTATGTCTCTTTATTACAGTTTGTGTTATGGGGTGAGTATTTTTAAGCACCCTATAACTTATTTTCTGCTAGATATATCTGTGTTTAATGGGGAGAAAGGGGGATAAAAAATCTCATTATATATTTGTAACGAGGATACACACAGGGTTGCAGCCCCAAACAGTAAGTTTGAAATTACCGTGTCAAGAGGTTTTACCGACTATACACAAAATCATTATGACCATTGTTTTGTCATGCAAATGACCCTTTTGTAGCCCCTAATTTGATACATCAGTTAAATTACAATAATGGCTGCCACTGTATATCGCAAACAGCTTTGTAAGAAAAATTGTGTTTGAAATTGAGTGGGGGAGAGTAAATAGTATTTGAAAGGAATTATACAACTCCTTTTAGAGAAATAAGCGTTGGTTGAAGTTATAACAGTATGAGACTGTCAGAAAACTTCAACTTGTACTCTGGTCCTGGTGAAATGGACTTGTGCCAACCTTTGCAGCTACGACCAAGGATACATGTGAATGTACTTTTCCCTGGAACAAACTACATGTTTCAAATAATGTGGTAGAAGATGTACAGGGATCCTGCCAGGATTGTGATTATTAATGTGAGGCATACCTTGAGTTTTGAATTCTGCAGGTGTGCTACAAATGACACTTCTCAGAAAATTAAGGAGTGTGGTAGGCGTGCTGTTTTATTGAACTTTAATAAATTTATATGAGCTCCAAATCTTCATCTAGGTCTGCAGAAAATCACACTCCTCTCACAGTGATTTGAGGTGAGTGATGGCATGCGGTTGCTCTCACTTGCCTTAAAATTCAAAGCCTGGTCAGTAGAAATTATATTATTATTAATGGGTTAACTTTTTGCTTCCATACAGGTTTGTTTTAATGTACTCAACTTTACTTTGCACTGCTTACAACTCACCACTTACAACGAATATCACTGGAACTCTTAAGGTGAGTGACAGCCTCTTTGAATCAGTAATGCACTTATCAGTCGTATGACTCACCTTCTGACCCAGGCTCTGAAAAATTGCCTGTCTAATTGCCTGGTGCAGCCAGTTTTTTTGGGGTCTAGCAGAATCACAGGGCATGGTGTCTGATCAGAGAACTGTCTAATCACTTTTGATCAGTCAACTGCCTTATCACTAAGGTCGGGGTACACAACTTGAAAGGACTTAAAACAAGTCTGGTTTGCTTCATCTTCAACAATTTTAATGAGCCTCTAGTGTATGTTTGTATTTTGCTTTAAGTGCAAGATCGTCCAATCGATTTACTTGTGATTGTGAGTCAAGAAAGGCAGACAGGATCCCCTGGTCATGTGACATAGGCTATAAAGGGCTAACTATTGCCTATTGTTTATTTCTGCTGCAATTCTGCAAATCAATTAACTGTGTTTTTTGGGCATATTTAGGTTCATACAAGTGGAACCATGTGCGCATGATTTTGCAAAAAGGAAATTTAGCGGAACCTGCTATGACCCAAGGAAAGGTTGTGCAATGTTTTTTTGTAGGAATGTTTAACATCTTTGTGCATTGACACATCTTTCTATCATGCACATTTTCTGTAAAATGTACTGCACCTATACTTCCTCTGCTTAGTGGCTGTAAGACAACATTTAAAGAACTTTGGCATCCTTTGTCTGATGAGGAATTTGCACATTTCACCCACTTCTGCCCGTGGTCAAAAAGTGCATCTTTTTATTGATAAGTGCATTATGACTGAATTGGTTTGGGTGAGTGTATTATAGGAATCACTTTAAGGTTATCTCATTTATTTTATTGAAATCTTGTTGTCACCCAATTTTGTAGGCTTAAAAAATGTTCTGATGCCTTGTTGTCCTTTCAGGCAACCCATCTTCTCACATAAGTCATTTTTGGTTGCTCAAATCATCCTGATTGTTGTCAAAATAGAGGAAATGAAAGGTAATGAAAACATGCTTGTGTATGTAGCAGTGAAGTAGCTAGACATTTTTCCGGGAGTGTGGGTGTGGGTGTGGGGGGGGGGTGTTGGGGGGTGTGGGGGGGCAGGCATCCAAATTTTCAGAATTTTTTTAAGTGTGAACAACACTCCACTAGAGGCTTAATTTGGGTAAGTACCTGTTTAAAAGGAGGTCAGTATCAGGGCTTGTAGGTCCCCAAACCATGGAGTTTTGGGGATTGCGGGGTGTGCCAAAATTTTGGCCCTTTTTGGTTCCTTGTGTAACAAAGGAACCTATGCAGTCACCTTGGCGTATGTATGTGTGTGTGTGTGTATGTGTGTGTGTGTGTATGTGACGGATTGGAATGCGAGGTATGTGGTGCGATAACTCAATAACCGAGTGATCAATTTTTTTCAAACTTGGTATGTATGTAGATGTTGTGGAGTAGATGTGCCCTATCGTTTTTGGTGGAGGTCAAAGGTCACTGGTGATCACCAGAGGCCAAAAACTGAATTTCTGTTAGTAGCTGTAACTCAGTATCCGTTGTTCAAGCAGTGGCATCATTTTAGGATAAGTTAGATTGGTAGGAGGTGAAAATGTTGGTACATTAACCAAAATAATTGGAAAGGGTCAAAAGGTCAAAAAGTAATGTTTTATTGATATCTTGCCACTGAAACATTTTAGAGGGGTGGTGTAATGGAGATTTGTGTTCGTCTAAGTGAAATGCACGTGATGACCCCCCTTGACCTCACTTGACCTCATTTGACCTTTTGACCTTTATGACTTTTTTGTGACTTTTTTGTGACGTCAAGATTTGTCTTGATCAGATGAACCAAAAAGGCTATTACACTACCCTCCTACAATGTTGGTTACTTGAGTTACTGACATTTAAATGACAGACTAGTGTGTACATGTTGGTCATATGTAGGCCTATTGCAATGCCAGGTATGCGGTGCAATTACTCAATAACCAAGTAACATAGTGGAAATAATGGGAAGTTGTGTTCGTCTAAGTAAAGTGCACGTGAAGACTCTTTGGGTCTTTGTTCAATTGGTTTAAAAGTCCAGCTGAAGTTTAATGCCTCTAGACAAATCAATGTATAAAAGAAAAGAAGAATTATAACCCCCTCTCAGTCTAAAAGCAGTTTAGTTAACAATCAGGACAGTAATGCAATTATTATTAAAAACAACCTTTTCCTCACATACAGTATTGAATAAAGTTATTCACAGTGCAAGCTAAGATTCCAATTTCAATAGTAAAATATGAAAGCAGTTTCTCTTCTTTACCTCTGCTTTTACCCTAGGGACTACAATGCTGTTTCTAACACCCTCTTTAGGTTAAAAGGTCAAGTTGAAAGTCATTTATTAGATTCTACAGAGCTATGTTTGTTTCTTGGTCTTCTAGCCAAATTGTGAAGAAGAAATTGGTGGTAATAAATCACTATCGGGCTGCCTTTAGTAGCAGAATTGTGGGCTTTTCCTTATTTTTGCTTTTCTGGCAAACACATTGGGTAGTCTAAAGGACAACCATGACATAATTTCTAGTCATCCATCATAAATTTTGGTGGTCAGGAATGACCAGATGACTGTTAAATTTCTTTGGTGCAGAAGAGACTGTGTTTATTTAAAATCAGTTTTGATCTACTTTAACTGTATTTGACCTTTGTGACTTCTTTTTAAGGTCTGGATTTGAATTGTTGAGATTGACCAAAAAGGCAATTAACTAACCTCCTATACTACCCCAAACTCAAGTAAATGACATTTTAGTGAAAGGTGATGAATGTATTTGTCGCATGGAAGTGGGCAGTGTGCAGTGTGATAATTTGAAAAGTTAAGTGTTCCATTTCTCTCAAACGGCAAGTGCTTGTATGATTTTGAAATTTAATGTGCCCCTATGTTTTTGGGTGATGGCCAAAAGTCATTGGGGTTAAAGGTGCAAATTATGCCTTACCTTGGGACTACCTTAATACAATATCATCTTTAATGCAAGGAACCATAGTGCCCTTGGGCTCTTGTTAAAACAAGTATTTGAAATAATGCTGCCTGTATTGCAGAAAACTTTGAATTCTGGGTCTATGAACTGAGGCTTTTTGAATACATTTGCAAAAGCTTGAGCTTATATTTGAGAAGATGTAAATTTTTTGAAAAAATTTATTCAAAATTTATGAATATTTTACTGTAGTAGCATTGTCACTTGATGATCTGAAGTCTTTTATGGCCAATTTCTGATTTTGTCACTTCCAGAGCTTGGAAAAAGATAATGAAACTGATTTATGAGCAAAAAGTACTTCATGAGGAAGTTGGCTGCATATGAAGCAGGCAGAAAATTTTGCATTTTTGCATTTTGCAATTTTGCATTTTTGAAAAAAAAAAAAACAAATATTGGGCTTTTGTTGGTTGGAATTTTGGAATTTCATGAAAGAGAGTTGGGAAAACCACACTGCAGTTAACTGGTGTCACAAAGGGTAAATTTTGGAATTTTCCAGTTTTTAGAGGTGGATTGCATTTGCCCCCTGCTCCCCAGTAGCTGTGCTACTGGTGTGTAATAATTAATTGTATCTGTTGCTATTCACAATGGCAATCATTGTAGCCAAACTTTGAGATCGAGTTCCATGTGAACATAACGGAAGTACATGTGTATTAGTAGAATATCTAGTTCTATGCACTTACTATACATTGATGATCTATCTTTGTTTGGTGTAAGGTAAAGAGCATCCACCTCTCACACAGATGGCCCAGGTTGAGTCGTACCAAAGACTCTGAAAAAGGAGCCTACTGCCATTGTGCGTGATGCTCTTCATAAGCAATGGGGTAGGGGAAAACAAGCCAGTGAGCCACAACTGGAAAAAAGGCCTTGGCTGGCCTGACTTGAACCAATAGGTTGAAAACTGGGCTGTTAAACTCTATCTAATTTACTTTAAGTACAGTGGTATAAACAATGTATATGTTAGCATATAAACTAAAATAAGACTGATACTGTAACTGCTATGTGGAGATTTATGAGCTGGTATTAGTGTGGTACATATTTAGAATTTGGATGTGGTAAGGTATGAGGAAATAAGGTGTGAGGTATACCATGTTAGGTGTGAGGTACAGTATTAAAGCTGTGAGATATGAGTTAGAGTTATATGGCCAGTTCCTAACCAATTGGTGTTAGTTGAGCAGGCTGGCCACAACCTTTTTTGCAATTGCTTCTCACTGGCTTGTTTTCCCTACTCCATTGCTGTGAGGTATTAGATGTAAGGTGGGAGGTGTAAGGTGTGTGAAGTATAAGGTGTGTGAGGTATGAGGTGTGTGAGGTATAAGGTGTGAGGTATGATGAATACTGTATGTGCACTGAGTTACAGCTAGTGTGATATCTGATGAGATTTTTTTTGAGGTGATATTTGTATGAAAGGACAGAGTAAAATAGTACCCACATGAGCTATGAGTGATGAGATATCTGTTAAGTTAGAGGTAAGCCAGTTAGTGTGCATGACTTGTGCTAAGATTTGTGGGATGATTGTGGTACAGAGGATGAGAATGTGAGATTATAGTGGTGTGAGGTAATGTGAGTTAGGTAGATGTGATTTTAATGACACAGGAATACAATCATGCCATACAGGTTTAGCTTAAGAAAATGTTCAGTTGAATGTTTTTTTTAAATACAGTTCAAAATCAAGTCTGGTTTTGTATTTGGTGTAAAAAAGTTCCAAGTCCTACTTTTTAGTTGCCTCTTACAACAGACAGAAGATGCTGTGTGCATATTTTACAACTGAAGCAGGGGGTTGAGAGCTGTTCTGTGAGCTAAGTTTAAGGCAGCAAAATAAAGCTGAAAGAACGTCTGCTAAGCCTAAGAATCTTGAGCTGATATTGGTTACGAAGGTTAAATCAAGCATGGTAATAGATATTTTCTTAAATGGAGAAAGGAGAGCTAATTTTGGTGTGAGCTGTGTACAGACGTGATCTATTACTATAGTTTCGGGCACACTGACACTGGGACTACATGACCGACGTATTGAAATTGTGAAAATAATGAACTATACAGTGTTTACAGGATAATAGTGAGACATCGTTGGTATTGTAAGTGGTGACTTTTATGGCATTGGGTAAATGTTACATTAGTACACAATTTTTCGCATCAATGTGTCAGAAATGTGAATATTAATTTCGTCATCGTTTACTTTTTTTGTCATCCTTCTTTGCATATATTAATCCCAGTCATATGCTTCAATCTCTATTCCCTCCCCTTTCAATCTTCACATTTTTTATTTTGTTCCAGAATTTGTTGGTGACATATGTAGGAATGGTGTTTGGTGGAGACTATATTTTCACATGGGCAAATTTTATTGGGCTTAATATAAGGTAAGACAAGTTTTTAATCAAATATCATTACAGCACAATAATTGGTGTTGAAATGTGTTAGAAGCAAATAGCAAGTTTTAGCCATCTTAAGCTGGCAACTAATAATCCAGAATCTATCAGAGAACTTCTTGTTCAGGTATCTTGAGATCAATAAAGTGAAAGGTGTTTGCCCCATTCAAAAACTGTTTGCTCAATAGAGCAACAAGGTTGGTTTAAATGGGGTAAAATGCAGCAATTACAGAGACATACTCCACCTGATAAAACTCCTTTTTCTCAGTAACATTTGCTAAAATGTCCTATTCAATTTTAGCAGCATGATATTGTTGAAAGGGCCTGGAAGAAAGTTACAAATAAGTTCCTGTAGAAGATTTAGGTTAGGGCAGAGACATTTATCTAACTGGTAGTTCTAGCCTAGACACTTCCAGGCAGGTATGTTTTTTTTTTCCTATGTCCAGCTACCTATACTTCCTGGTTAGATAAATGACTCTCCCCCTAATTCCCCCTAATATTTGAAATTATGCAATCTTTGGTTAGGTTTGTGGTTTTGTAAGTTCTATGAAAGTTTCAGAGGACTGAAGTGAAGTAGGGGTGGAAGGCTTTGAATTTTAGATTTCCCAAGTGTGCTTCAAATCACATGCCTCACAAAATTTAGTAGTAGTTTGGTAGGTGTGTGGTATCATTAAACTTAAACAAACTTAAATAGCTTTATAGGAGCCTCTATTCTTCGTCGTTGTCAAATCAGAAGATTTATAGCTTCACGATGGCCATCTTGGTGTGCCGTTTTTGTCCCAGGCGGTGGCGACCATCTACGGATAGGAAGTACACGTTACATGCTCCGTCCATGTATATAAGTCTGTGGAAACAAAGCATTCCTTGTGCAATGTGACAAAGTAATATAGCCTCTGCTGCCTTCAAACTCACTTTAAGACAAAAATCTAGTACCTTCATTTCCTGAAGTCTCAAGAAATACGTCTGATTTGAATGGGAGTTTCACCACACTGTGTAGGTTTGATTCCTCTTTCAAATATGACTGCGTGTTTGGTCTTAGAGTAAGGGCTTATGCCATGCGCCTCCCACGAGGAAGGCGCAGGTGTATTCCCAGGTCAAGTCATACCAAATTCTCTTAAAATGGAATCTACTGCTGTTGTGTGTGATGCTCCGCATAAGCAATGGAGTATGGAAAACAAGCCAGTGAGCCACAACTGGAAAATAGGTCGAGACGGACTCGATTTGAATCAATAGGTTGTAAACTAGGCTGTTAAACTCGAACTATCTAACTAACACATATGAATTTTGAAACTTTGCTTAAACTTCTCGAGGGCATAAGAGGGCAGATTGTCACATCTGTCTCCTGAGTAATTTAATATTTATATAATGTATGTTTTTTGACCAGCCCATCTTTTCCTTTGTTCACAGTGTATGCGGCAGTTTATTTTACACATACTTCGCCTTCATCGAAAGGAAAACGGAGAGCTCTAGTAATACAAAAAGTACATCATTATCTATAAAAAGCTGAAATTTTGCACTCTTTTTAATTGTCCTCCCTCTTTTCTTTGGACTTCATTGCTTGCCTGGTTTCTAATTTTCTATAGACTTAGCGTTATCGCACAATCATAAGTCTCAATTAAACATATATATTTGTTTGGTGCCTGCTAGGTGACATTGAATCAGTCTATTGCAAGACTAGAAACCATTGCTATCTGTACCCACCTGTCCAATCAGAGATGTTTTTGAGAGGAGGCCCAACATTTTAAGACACTTCAAGTAGGAACTTTGTGTGCTAAATGTGCTTAAACATGGCATGCAAAAAATGTTTTATCCTTATTAAACAACTCATTTTGACCATTACCTTCCAGCTCAGCTTTACCTCCTCAAAATAGTATTTATTACAATAGTAGCAGAAACCTGCATTATCTGCATTATGGGATTTTTGGTACCCCCAGCCCCACAGGGATGGGGGGGGGGGGTTGGCATGAAGGAAAATTAAAGGGTTGGGAAAGTAATCAAGCTTTAGCAATAGGTCTAAGAGACTTACCAATCAAAGTTTGAAGTCTGACAAAGAGACTGTAAAATTTTCAGAAAAACATTGTATGACATGCTTTTAGATGGTTATTTCTTTCCTAATTGTTGAATACCTCTCTGGACCGATCACTTCATGCAGGACAAATATTTTACAAAGTGACAAAATCAGAATCACCTTAGTAGAGAAGAGAGAAAAGAGGAGGATTTAGAAAAAGCCCTTAGTCAAATCAACTACCACTAATAGTCTAAAACCCAACTTCTGAGTGGCAAGTCAGGTTTCTACTCGATAATCACACTTATAGTTTATAGCTATTCCAATTCTAAAAACAATAAAAAATGATAAAATCCAATATGCCCTTGGGGGTGGATATAAATGGTGGGTGCTGACATCAAGTAAAAACTGCCTAACTGCCCAAAGGTTGGGTTTTAGACTGTTTAGCTGTAGATCATTCAAGTAAGGGCTATTTCACATAATGTATCAAAAATTTGTTTCCCACTGATAAATGATCTTTGAATCTTTATTGCCAGGTAGTGATATATACTGCAAGGACCACCGTTTACTTCCAAATTTTTAGTTACTAAAGTTATGAAAACCAGGCCTGAACATGCTTTAAAAAATCAGGCATGGTCATGGCTTGCCCTTTCAAGCTCACAGAACATAGTACAAAAGTGTTCAATGAACCCCTTTTGAAGGTCACCTCTCCCTAAAATACTGTATAAATTGGCTAACCTCATCTAACTAAAACCTCATCTAACAAACTAAGTTAACCAAGTCCACCCCACCACAGAAGTATTAATCTATTAAACAACAAACCAGGTGTGCAAATCTTACGTTTGGTAAGTCTCCTACAGCCAGTGTTGCGTTGTGCGTCTTTCTATTTTGCCATTCAGGCATCCTTTATACTACAATCGTTCCTGAGGTGCTTTTGTAGCACACAAATTTTGCATGATCAGTTCGATCCACTATGCCAAATTGCAACACTCTAACATCACATGGGTGACCTTTATAGAGGAAGGGCTTTACTCTTTTTTGAGAAAATTTGAAACTTGAGAGGTGCCTAGATGGCAAACGTTGCAATATTACCTGAACCCAATTGAATTTGCAAATGAAGCGAGAAAAACGAGTTCAAGTGACTCATTCAAAGCAAATTGAAATCAAGGTGTTATCACCTAAATAAACTCCTGTGTAGATATTATCCTACAGATTTATTTTCAAGCGGCATTCTTTTAAGTTGTGCGATACTTTTTTCCTTAAAGAAAGCCTGGGTGTGTAATTCACTGGCTGTGGCACTTTTCTGGTACTCTTATAGATCCATATGTGTATTTATTCATGAATTGTGAAGCATGCTTATTGTTCATTGGTGAATGTTGTACTTATCAAGAGGCTTCTCAACTTGTCATCTGTATAAATCAAAACTGAAGCAAAATCGAGGATGCTTGAAATGTCGGTTTCCAAACCTCACTTTCCTGTTGTGTAAGTGTGGTATATCAACTTTCCCAACTCCTTTGTGGGAGATGTATAATTGTCAGTATGCTAAGGTTCTCTTCCACTTATGTTTTGAAGCGGCAATCAGAGTTTACACAATTTCACAATTTTTCCACAACTTTGTTATTTAACATCACATTTGTACTTTGTCTAAAACTAACAAAAAGTGGTCTGTGATCACAGTCCAATGCTTTGATTGTTTAACGGAGTAGGGAAGGCTGTCTAGCCTTGTATTTGTGTGGAATTTTTTTCCTGAACAAATATTTATTAAAGTTTACTCAACAGCAATGAAAACAAAATTGACATTTCTTGTAACCTCGAAGACCGCTTCAATGTTTCTATATTCTGGTAAACAATCAGTTCAGAGGAGAAAAACAAGGCCGTAAAAGGGAAGGATTATATTCTCTGTCAAACTCTGATTGCCCCTTTAAACGGATGCATGGTTGATTGGGTAGAATTAACAATAAGAACTCCATCTATGCCTAGGTGCTTAATTGAATTGAAATATTGGGTTTTCACAGAAAAAGTCATATTTTTAATATATACTGATATATACTGATATATATATATATATATATATATATAGTCATTTAGAAATGATGCAGTAGGGCAGCTTTCTTCCCAATAAATAAGTTTCTTATAGGTAAAAAGTCACTTATTAGTTACTCAAGAATAACTTTTCCCCTAGACTTTGAAATATTCAATAATGCAATTTTTTGTGACTATTGCAAAATGTTTGTGGGATGAAGCCATTGCTGGAGTTTGTCATTGAGATGGACTGGTTTGGTAATGACCAGGGCATTTTCTTTGTGTGGCATATTGGAGCATTTAAAATGCAGCATTTGATTCCCTTTAAATGTTTATGGGTGCAATATTGTCCCCCTATCATCAAATTGTGCAGTTAGGCAAGGAGAGAAGAAGATCCCTCCAGGTGCTTGAATTTTTCAGGGAGGAGCTTCCCAGCTTTTTTCATGCCAGCTTACAACCAACATTTAATACTGGTATTCTAGAGCACACACATGATGAATTCGTCATGGATACCAGTATTTAATGTTGGTTGTAAGCTGGCATGGAAAAAAGCTGGGAGGCTCCTTCCTGAAAAAATTAAGCACCTGGAGGGAAATTTGGCTGTGGGAGGGAAAAATTCCCTTCTCCGTGTGCTAATAATATTGGGATAATTGTGGGAAATTTTATTTCTTTCCTGGAAAACAAACATTTTATAAGCCCTGTTTCTAAGAACCACAAAGAACAGGGTACAGCAAGTTCATTCCTACCTCCTTTACTACCTCAGAAAATTGTTGAGAGGAGGGGGGAGGAGGGAGGGGTGGGAATGGGTTGGGTAGGAACATCTGGGGTTGGAAGGAAGATGTGAGAGGATTGACAAGGTTGTCTAATCAGGAACCTATAAAGCTGGTGTTCTAATTGTCAGTAACGTCAATTTTCTTGGGACTGTGCCCTTCCCCTATCCAAGTTAAGGACTGTAGTCCACAATATATTACAAATTTTCTTAGAATTTATAATTAAGTGTGTCTAAGATATAGCCAAAATTATCTCAAGTGCCAAATTGTATGAGCTTCATAGCAAAACCAACCTTTAAAAGTGGGCAGTTTTCAAATAGTTGTGTTTGTAAATGTTAAAAAAAACTTTGCAGATCAAGTGTATAATGTGGAATGGGAACTAAATTGAAAATGGCCTCCCTTGCAGGGAGTTTGAACTAATAAAACCAGGTTTGAAATTTTATATTCTTGACAGTAAAATGGGTCTTTGGAAGCCTTTTTTTGTTCCTCCAAATTTCCTTAGAATTTATGATTAAGTGTGTCTAAGATATAGAGAAAATTATCTCAAGTGCCAGATTGTATGAGCTTCATAGCAAAACCAACCTTTAAAAGTGGGCAGTTTTCAAATAGTTGTGTTTGTAAATGTTAAAAAACTTTGCAGATCAAGTGTATAATGTGGAGTGAGAACTAAATTGAAAATGGCCTCCCTTGCAGGGAGTTTGAACTTGTAAAACAAGGTTTGAAATTTTATATTCTTGACAGTATTATGGGTCTTTGGAAGCCATTTTTGTTCCTCCATCTTTCATTTTGGTTTTACATGCTGTATTTGATATTTTTTAAGGTGCTGAAATATCATGCAAGGATTTCAGGGTTTGCTTCCTCTCTTTGCTTTACACCATTATGCTTCAAACACTCGTATAAAAATTGCAACAGTTGGTGGAAAAGTCTATTATGTTAAACACTATCTAAGATGTTATGGTTTTGGAACGATGGCTTTTATTTCACTCTCTTTATTTACAAAACATATTTGCCTTGCAGATAAAACCATTTTATGTTTTAATTCATTTTTCAACACATTCTAGTAGAGGTACTGAGAAAGTAGCTTAAAGGGATAATGCAACCATGTCATTTGAAATTATGAAATGCTGATATCCTCATTCATGAAAGTCTGTGTTCAATCATTTGACAATGTTTTTTTAACTCCCAGATAAAGTTATGGAGAATATGGCTCACTGCTTCTCCTTCCTTTGTCATATTTATGTTTGAATTATTTTTACAACACCAGTTTTAATTGAAAATTTGACTGAGTTTGCTTGCATAGTGAGATTGTAGACTCCATTTAAGTGGACTGTGTATTTATTTGAAAGGGGCACATTGCACTGAATATCAATAACTAAAGACTAAATGACTAAAAAAGGGTGATTGAGGGTTCTACCATATTGCAATGCTAATTATGAGCATTTCAGATTCAAAATCATGCTTAAAGTTAAAACTTTGAACTTGTTTGTTTCTAGGCTTGTAACGGGTTTTGTGCATAATTTGAAAACAGTCTCTGGTCACTTATTTTGAAAATCAGAATCATGTTGTGAGTTACTCACTCAGGGAAGATATATTTTATGCAGAACATAGGGATTGTCCAAGTTTGGCTATTTTTATTAGTGTGTGAAGAAAATTGTATAGGTTTTGGAAAAATTGGTGAATTAAACAAACCAGCTCAATGTGCTTCTGTAAATATCTCCTTAAATACTTTGTCTGTGAACTTGTTATAACAAATATCCCATTTCTCAACAACAAGTTTTTAAAGTTTTGTCAGATGATCAGAGAAGTCATTTACATATTAGGATACTCTGGGATATTTATTCAATTTTGAATGATTATACCTCCCTTGAATCTTTAAAAAAAAAATAAACCCTTGGATTAAAGGTCAAGAGCAGTCCTCCAAAACTAATTGTAATTCAACAGCTAAATCTCACAATTTTTATGTGATTCCTCTTCAAGGTATCTTTCATAACGTTTTAGAACTTTTGTACTGCATATTCAACCAAGCAGTTACTTCTGATAAATTTCACATTTGAGGACAGAAATATTGTCACATGACTTTCAACAGCCAATCATGAAACGGAACAGTTGACTTCACTACTTCAATTTGGAGTGACTGCATTTTCCCTTAAAGTCCTTATCATCTATAGTTCATACTGAATGGAAAAAGTTGTATGTAATTTTGTGCTTATAATTGAAAAATTTAATCTATGTTGGTTGCAGTCACATGGTAGATCCTAAACAATCATTCCATTTTAACAAAAGTGATGTGAATTTTTGAAATTAAATTTTTATTATAGACATGAAATACTTATTTTGGAACAAAGGGCTCAACATTCTGTTGAACACTGCCAGAATGAATGGTTCTATCTTTGTGAAATCTTTGTCAAGAAAATTAGCTTTTTTGTTCTTGAACTTAATTTAGCTTTGTTTTAAAGGCTTGTCTATGCATGCTCTTATTTAAAAAGAAAACAATTATTTTGTATTGTTTTCTTGTACTTACCTGTACTGTTTCTTTGTTTAAGTTATTTCAAGATATTTTTATATTTCATCAATTTTTGGTATAAAGTAACTTCAAGTAAGGACATGCCATTATCTATTTTCTCCACAACAACGTGGGGGTTTGGGTAATGTTGCTAATTTTTTAACTTATGGTTTACAAACCTTGATGTAATGTTAGGTTTCTACATTTGTAATGGGGAGACTAATTAAATGTGGTGTGTCAGTATCATTACTTGCTGTTTAAAATCTGGAAGTTTCATAACCCAAAAATCTGCTTGCATTTTTACTTAAATTTCGTCTCAAGTATTTATCCATATGTATATTTGACCTTTTAAACCAACACAATAGTATATGGGTTTATATGTCATTGCAATTAACCATTTCATCTCCTTAACTTTTCAAAAAATGGCTCAATTCAGAATTTTTGGTGATGCAAAGTAGGGTGTATTCAACAGGGCACATGGTCATTCACAGAAATTGTGAAAAATGGTACAGCTTTCCCAACCTCCAGCCCCACCCCAGGGACTTTTGAAGTAATTATTTCATTAATCTTTGAAAAGTTTGCTCCTATTTGAAATTTAAGATGAGGTAAGTGGCATTATGTGCCGTTTGGGCATATAGGGGACAATTTTTGGCACCTTTTTATGGTCCACTAAGTGACGACTGATGTTTACTCTCAGTTTAGCGAAAAATCCCTCTGCTAGATAATTTGGGATGTGGTCATCATTACTGATAGGTATTGTTGATAGTGACAAAAAATAATGCAGCTTAGGCAATATGGTACTAGATATATTACAAAAGATTTTGATTTGTGTTTTTGCATTCCGAGGGAATCAACTTTTTACAAGTTTCCCTTTAGTGTGAAATCGATTGAACTGTGGTTGATAACTCTCAATACACTTTTGAGTGAGATGATTGTGTAAAGAGACATATTTTTATATTCACTGCAGTTTTTATTTTGGATGTTTAGTACAATCACAGGTGAAAAACAATGGACTGTGCTTTAGCGTAGGATAAAGCATGATCGGGGTTAATGCAAGTGGTGAATGAGGCCGCAACCAGAGTGCAGCCAGGAAAAGTATTACCTCTGAGTGCGTTATTTTGGTGTAATGCACAGGTCCAGGGTTGTTAACCTCATTCATACATATGCATCAATATTTTGATTTAAAAGACCGAAGTAGGAACAAAATTGCATGTGAAAATAGCCACGTTAAAACCGTACGACCCTGAGTAAAATGGAGTAGGCAAAGATAAGTGCATTTACCCATTTTTGTGTCTCGAGTTTTGCTTGGATCAGCGCTTAGTCACCTGGTAGTATAATGGACCAAAAAGTATGTTTAAATAATATCGTGCCTTTTCTCTTTACTTCAAAAGGTATTAGTAAATTTAAACCTTTTACAGTAGCTATTAAAAGCATGTCGGACTAATGACTAAGACTGTAAGGTGTCGGACTGAGCAGTGCAAGGGTTGCTGGTTCGAATCCGGCAATGCTCAATATGTTTTCCCATTGGGCAAGTATCTCCCCATAGGGACTAGTGAAATGCCCTTTGATTGAGCTTGTCATGATGCGCAGTGTGTATATAGAGCTTTCACTGGAGTCACAAAGACCATGGCCGGTTTGACTTGAACCAGCTGGCTAGAATGTGGCCATAAAACTCCATCTAACAAACTAGCTAACGAACTGACTTGGCATGAGACTAGGAAAATCTAGTGTAGTACGCATTTGGTGTAGCTAGCAGAGAAGCAGCTAACGGACCCATGCGTGACTATTACACTTTTGATTTTTGCCCGGCAGTGGGCGTGGCTTATCAGCTGCCCCCATTAGAGGGATTTAGGGATTGTCTCTGTGGCAAGTTTATGTCGAGCATAGTTAATAGGCTTTTTGCAAAAAATCTGTTGGGTAATAGACGCTTCGTGACATTTACTCCAAAAAGAGTGTCCACAACGATCTCTCCTAAGAAAGAAAGAATTTTGAGCAAAGCGATATTTTACCCATATGGAGTGAAATGTAGCTCTATTTGGAGTGAATTTTCACTACACTCCGAATGAATTTCACTTACTCAGGAGCGATCATTCTGAACATGCTAACGCACGTAGTCTTCTATGAATTCGTGCAAAGTCTACGTCAGGCATGTATTTGTGTTTCATTGTTTTTCATGCAAATCGGCGATGTCAAAGGAAAAGATCTGTCCTAAACCACAAAGTCTTGCAAGCCTTCTCCAAGGGCTGCGATAGGGGGGGGGGGGGGATCCCTTATTCGAAAGTACTGTGTGAAAAAATTAGAGCCAATGGGCGGTATCGCAAATATAATGGGGCGTCCCCCTCGCCGGTCCTGCTTATCGCTAGGAATGAGTGGGCTGATTCGCACTGTTTAACAAGGTGTTTCTTGATCGGCTGTTGCCATTGTATTGTATCAATTGTGTATTTTGTTCGGATTAGGGATTACGTTAGGGATTAGGGTTATTGTTAGCCAGTTAGGAAATTCCTCGAATTATAAAAACTGAAAGATGATGGACGTATTATGTCACAATTTGAAGGTTTGGGAAGCCTGCAAGTTATTGCAGCAACTATGGATCAGTGGAAAATAATTGACATACAAAAACGTACTATTAAAACTTGACACGGAAATTAAAAACTGAATGAATAATCTCTTCGGGGCGTTAAGTTTGGAGTGATAGAACTTGACCTGTGTCAGAGTGTCAAAGTTGCACTTTGTTCTGTGAAGCCCCCCAAAGCAACCATATTTTATATACAAATGTTGAACGTATGTAAAATATTAATTGTAGCCCGCCCCCTATTTTGTCGGTGATTTAATTACGTCGTAAAAATGGTGAAAATGACACCTACCTAGCTTGTGTACTTTTGCCCTTTGCATAAATTTTGCATTCGGTTATATACCAACAAAAATGAGAAAGTTGGAGTATAATGATACATCCTACCATGATAGGATGGGATTGGGCCTTTTTCACCAAGAGTTTCCATATTTCCGAACAGGAAATTAGCACTCCACAGGAATGTACGTTGGAGTCTCTAAGATACGCGGCTTATGTTGAGGAAAGTGTGCACGAAGAGTCTTTTCATAATCGGGCTTTGCCTCCATAAATATGACATCGCGCTCTTTTAGAAAACAATGCCTTGGTGAATTTTTGAATGACCCAGTCTGTTTGAGTATTGTCAAAATAGTTAATGTGAGATGATATAAACTTCAACTTCTTTTTCTTTAAATCAGAGCTTCGATAACTATATTTAGAGAGGAATCGGTGAGTAGCGGTTGGTCGTTTCCACGTGGTGATATTTTTTTTTCAAATTGTGAATGTTTTTTTTTTACAGTAGGCCAACATGTGGGCGTGTATATATGAATGACAGCCCTAAACTGGTGTGCATTACTGCGGGTGACAAAGGAAACATTTTCAACTCGACCACAAGGCTTTATTTTAATGTGCTGCACTGAGCTGCCTTGGCCATACCCACTTCAGAAAAAGCACAATTCATGTCAAAGCTCAACTTTTCCGAGTCGAATCATTCACTTTAGTTTTCTGATTTTGCACATGTCAACTAAAGTAATCGCTCACTACATTCGGATGTCTTGTAGCCTGTAGTCAAGTTTTTGTCGCCATCAACGCAAAATTTTCTCTTTTCGTTCGTTTATACCTATACCATGATGGTTGCATCCAAAGAATTTAGAAGGTTTCGGCCGATGGCCCCTTAGTAATGGCAGAAGTTAATGTGTCCATCACGTAGCCGATAAGTTCCGTCCATTGGCAGATAAGATTCGTCCATATAGATAGTTCTCATGTGACGTCAGACTGAAGGGCTTTCCATACTGATTCATGTTAGCCAACTCGAACGGCAGCACGATATGTAGGTAGCCTATAGGTTTGTTCATGTCATGATGGTTGCTATACCACCGGCTGTGACGTCACTGAGAGCTTTCTATACATCGACGATGCACATTTTAGTGTTTTCACAGTTAGCAATTCGTTGTGCACTATGGTCAATCTGAAATAGTATTTTCTCCTTTTGAACGATGTGACGTCATGTAGTGACTGCTTGTTGTATTGGCGCATGATCTACAAGACGTCGGCCGCATCATTTATCATTGGGGAAGCATTGTGTCTATTTTGATTAGATCTGATCATCCGTCTCATTGACAATAGTCCCTTGAAATACGCCCATTCGGCTTGCACACACGAATTTGCACTGTTAGAAAAATTTTTAACTGCAAATTGCAAGTGGGTCCTTTTGAAAAATGGTCTCAGTGTGAATTCTACGAGCAGATCCGCTTAAAATTAGTAAAGGATCTCAATAGACTGTGAGGGACGGCAATAAATGAAAGAGAGAGAGAGAATAAAAAAATAATAATTGGATATTCCTCTCAACAAAACTCCAGTTGCCTCAATGAAAACTGAAAATGAAAATATCAAATTTCCAGAAAACAAATCGCAAAGTTTTGCGTCAACCCATATCACCGCTTCGTGCAAATCCTTGCGCGACCCCGATTCTATCCCCGAAGTTAAAAAAGAATATTCCGAGAAATATTGTCTAAGGAATATCACACTACGGGTTCAAAATGAAAGCATGTGGGCGTTAGGAGGTCGAACAGGCACGGTGCACAAATTTGCCAGCTGTTTGCACATTTGAGTGCGCCAAAGCCGAAATCTGTTGGCCTTTGCAGACAGAGTTGTTTATCCTAGAATTGATATTGAGAAATTCCCTTGGGAAAATTTCCAAAAATAGTCCCTTTGTACTGAAATAAAGTGAATTTGCCCTCATTCGCAAAATTCAATAGATTCAGGCTTTGGTATAAAGGCACCTTCAGTAAATGTAGAGCGCTTTCACATGACGTCAAAATTGGTATGCAACGCCCATTGTCAGGCAAAGGTCAACATTCTTTGAGTGCGACCTTACACTACACTAGTGTTTGCTCGGCAAAAGGGACGGGGCTTGTGACGTCAATGAAATCACTCGAAAAGGGTAAAAAGGTTCTACACAATTTTTCCGCAGCACATCACACTTAGTCTTGTTTTCAATGGAATAGCCCGGCAGGGGTATGGGTGCATGTAAGTTTTATGTTGTAATGCACACTTGCTCTCTTCATGGTGGATTTAGTTGGCGTAGCACAGGACTTTGATAGTAGAGTCATTCGTCTTTGTTCGTGGACCTACTACCTTAAGATAGTCAGGTAGTACTCCCATTTTTTTGTTTGCGTAGTCTACAATTGACCATCACGACAGGTGCCGAATATGTACTTCTCTTTCGAGGTACGTACATCGGCATGCTGGAGTAATGCACTTTCGCCACAGGGACAACCACGATTGCCTTCAAGAACGAACACATCGCCGTCTATACAGCTTTCAGGTTCAGGAATTTAAAAAAAAAAAACAACTAAGTTTGTCGGACCCATGTTCAGCTATACCTCGCTAATGTCTTGCGTAAAAGAATAAGGCCTTTAAGTTATGTCCTTGGTTATAGGAGTGGTTCAATCTAGATGATTCATTTTAGGAGCTCAGGGAATGCTCAAGTATTGACTCTTACAGTCTCGAAGGAATTCCAAATGACCGCGAGGGGAAAATTTTGGGGGAATTTTTTAGGAAAGGCGTCGTTTAGTCCCCTTGGCTACTGGTCTTTAAGTGTCAGGGAACGACGCACGTTGTCAGCTCACAGCATTTAAATTGAACAAAATGGGATAAAAAGCAACCCGACATGCTAAGTTGTCAATACAGGTTCTTCACTTGTCTTCAGTTTAGCTCAGTATTTCAATATGACATACATACTGGCCATCACTGCTCAAGCGCAGTACATTTTACGCACACCTGACAGGTTCATAGTTACACTGTTAAAAATGTCACAGACATGTTGTAGATTTACAGAACAAAACTTAAATAAAAAAATACAAAGCGGAAAAGGAACAAGTGCTGTAAATTTTTTGAAACAAATTGACAGCACCTTTTCCGTTTTCTTTGCGTATTTCTTTACTTTTTGTCATGTAAATCAACAGAAGTTTTTAACAGTGTACCCTCAGTTGGGTCCGGTATCTCAAGCCCAAAAGAACTATACACGAATCCGGACAGCAAGTGTGGTCTAATTTTGGTCGGCCATAACTGGGGTCCGTCACCTTTAAATCTTTCGATTTCCTTGCTTACCTATATCATGGATGGATGTACACTAATTTGTATCTTAAATTATCCAATTTTAATAAATACGAGGGTTTGAAATTCATAAAAACAACAAATAAAGACGACTTTAGGCTGATGGACCCCGTTAATGGTGGCCTACAGTCACTAAAAACAAGCGCTGATGGGATTCGTCTATAAGATTGATAATTGGTTTCAACATGGGGCTGGTGAAAAATAAAGCCCAATTTGTTGACAGGTCAGTGTTCTAGCGAGCTAAAGCTGCACCACTGAGGCCCCCTCCCTACAGGTGTTTTAACAAATTTTTTTTTTCGAGATGAAGACAGTGGGAAAACGTGGTCACTTTTATCAAAGCAGAACTGGTTTTCTTGTACAAACGCGAATTCTGTAACATTTTATTGACCATAGCTTTCGAATTCTATTGAAAACCACTCTACCTAAACTGACCACATTTAGAATTCGTTCGACCCACTGTAAGTTATGATTGAATTAAACCATGCACGTGTAAGCACATTGCCTGTAATACAGGTATAGATCAAATCAGGCGCGTTTGGTGGAACAAAACTCCTAAATCTTGGCAGGCACGTATTTACAGGGTCATGAAGGGACACGTGTGGCCCCCAAAATCCAGTGAAAATGTTTGCTCTGAAGGATAAAAACTTATTTCCAACAGTGGCGTAGCCAGAGGGGGCGAGGGGAGGCATTTCCCCCAAAATTGATTCAAGACAACATTTTGCCCCCCCCCCCCTAAAAAAACCCACAAAGCCTACAATCCTTTTCTCACAATTCAAAAATCTTATAGGCTTCTTAATACTTTTCTTCAGTAGATCTATAGACCTTCTGTTAAGAACGGGAATAGGGTTAAGTGTTGACATGCAGCACTGGACTTCATAAAGTTTAATATTGCTTGTACGATGTTTCCCCTTGAGCGTTTATTTCCCCCCTCCCTTACAATGAAATCTTAGCTACGCCACTGGTTTGCAAGATATGAATGAACTACGGAAACTACACCTTTGAAATGAATCCAAGGGGGAAAATGGTACTATTTCGCATCCACACTCTTTAAAAAATCAAATATTTTCCTAAGGGGTTGGGGCTCACCCCCTTAGACTCCTCTTTCAGGCCGGTGTCGAACTTCAACAGTGACGTGCTTCCCAAATTGACACGATCTGCATACGGACCGGCGCCTGAGAAATTTTAATTCTCCTCACCCTTATCGAACCGTCCTGGCTCAGATATAGCAGGTGTCTCAGTGTCCTTTGCTCTCGATTTAACTTTATTTTCAGTGGTGAACAGTATAAAGCCTCTTCAACCACTTTTTACCAAGAAGATTACTGTACAAACGTTTGAACATAAAATGGAAAAAATAAACGTGCAGCTGAAATTTGGACACCATACATGTTTGGCGTTTAAAATTATGTTACGAATTAGTCCATATTATGTTGACCATGAGTATCGTTACAAGAAAGGAAGGATGAATGATTTAAAGGAAGTTATGATTGTGTTGCGATTGACTTAAAGGTAGTCAATTCTCACCCAGACTACAATTTTGTAGTAGTCTACAGAAATTTTCAATTGGCACAACTCTTTTAATTGACAGCAAGTTCACAAAAGGAGAGCACTTTAGCTCATATTACACAGCATACTGTATTGAGAAGATGAGAGTGTATTGACTACACATCGCGGTCTTGTATACTCGCCCTGAAGCAATAGACTGAGATTGTGTCTAGATGAGGATGAATTTTAGACAGTTGTGGGAGAGGCTTAAAGAAGTAGGTTTGGAATATTGAAACTGTTTGAGATGAGAGAATAAGGCCTTTGAAATGGAATCTAGCAAACTACAAAACTATGGAAAACCAAAACCGTTCTCACAATTTCTTTTTGACAGGTGAAGAAAGGGACGAAGAAATGGCACTTGACAAGGGAAAAGAAGAAGGGGACAAGCTTGATATTGCCAACGGGAACAGCACCGGTGTGGCCAAAAGTGGGTAGTACGGAACAGGACCGCAACATTCAATTGGCTCTTTATGGCCAAACGTTGAATAAAATACTGCCAAATCCAAGATCTGGCTATACTTCTTCTACAGTAGCGAAGCATTTTTTACGGCCAAGTGACCACTTTTAGGCTTAACTTGACCATTTTGATATCATTTTAAAAACAAAACAAACTTGAGTGCAATATTCGCCACCAAGTGGCCAAATGGTAGTAGTGTTTTGTAGACCTACAGCCGAAGTCTTTCATAACTTTTTACAAGGAAACGATGGTTAGGGCATTTAACGTGTTATGAACGCTCAAGTCTGACTTAGAGTGCAGGGACAGTCTTTCTCAGAGACAGCAGAGGGTACTTGGAAAAAATTACTGCAAGGGTGGGGGTGGGCTCAGCCTGGCCCATTAATGAATGGTGCTCAAGAACTCATTAAATGAGTGGGGCTCAAGAAGTAATTTTAAAGTATCAATACATTTAAAGGGCAAAGAGCAGTCGCCTACCTTTAAATAGTGTTGTAGACTTTCATGATTGTCTGTTGAGAGTCATGTGACAACATTTTATTTCCTGAAATGTTAAATTTACTAGAAGTGACTGATTGATTTACCTTGGAAATAAAATATGGAAGTCAAATATTATAAAAGATTCCTTGAAGATATATCAGGCGAAAATTGTGATATTTAGCTGTTGCTAAAAAAAGTTAACCTTCATAAATTATGGGTGATTATGTCCCCCTCTCCCCTCAATATTTTTTGGGCGGGGGGGGGGGGGGGGGGGGCCAGCCTCCCGTAGCCACTCCGAATAGACAGAGACGAAAAACGATATTCTCACCAAACTTCATTTCTTTACACTGCTTCGTTAGGGTAAGCATGATTTACCTCCATTCTAAAAACAATAGACGTAAGAAACTTTCTCTCTCGACTTGGGTGTGGGGGGGGGGGGGGGATTAGCTTTGTGTGGCAGTAGAGCCTTAGCGCTCCTACGTATCTTTCCTTCCCTTTCTGCTATGTCATTCTTGTCTTCACAGTGCTCGCCCCACAGTGCTCGCCCCAATGTAGATCAGTACGGTGGTGGTTTTGCAGTTCTTTTAAACAGGCTAATATTAATGATGCACCTGGTCGCCATATAACTAACGATATTATAAAGAAAAGGTTCATTTCATGAAGAAATGAACGCAGTTATTCTTATTGGAGTATAAAACAGTGATATCTCCAAAATTTATGCACCAGAGGAGAGAAAAAACTCGTTTTCAATATATTTTATATTTTGCTTCTAAAATGTACTACTTTTAAAAAAATCATGTACTTGAAATGTTTGATATCTAAATTATGGTGATTTACTGTAGTGTCTCTATTCGTGAAATACTTTTGATCACTACTCAGGCAGAAATATCTTGTGAATGTTCCTTATACTGTTATATGTCTTTAACACATAATTTCACATGCAAAACCCAAGTAAATGCAAAAACATGACGTCTTATGAACCTGCGTAGGTATTGTAAAATATGAAATTTTTGGCTCTTTCCGGCCAGAGATGAAGACGAGTTTAACAAAAACTCGAAATAATCGGATCGGAATACGATCTAAATTCCTTGTAGTGTGTCTGCGGCTTTACCGTGAAGTCAAGATGGGTGTACAGGGTCTTGATTAAAAGTGGCTTTACAATAAGGTAATGGGGAATACTGGATCTTAAATCTTGACCTCAAACCCAAGTTTGTACTAATGGTTTCAATATCATATATTGTCGTTTTCACATTTTTATGATTAAAAAATTTTTTTATTTTGTTTCCTTTGTATTCTCATGAAATCAAGTTTGTAACACTTTTGATTTTATATCTTAAAATAGTTGACCTTAAATCGTATTAGTTTTACCTAATAAATCATAATATTCTAAATTAGTACTTCAATATTTCGCATGCGACTCTCGAAACCTGACCTGATTATATCAATGCTACTCCTTTATCCTGTTGTTTAGATATTCGTTAGTCACAGTTTTGATTTTCAATATAGCAGGAATTATTAACTATTTAAAGTGTCTTCAGAGTCTTTATATTTGGGTTTTGTTTCATGCCTTTTAGTTTTATATCGTTATTTTGCACTTAAAATTCGTATTGTCATCTCCACTGTCAACTGCTGACCTTTCTTTTTGTTCTAAAAGCTAAATATTTTTGAGATTTTAGGTTTCCTCAGATTTGAACATTATCCTTTTTTACTTTTAATCTAAATTTAATGTAAATGTCGAACTAATAATATTTTTGAACAAGTCGAATAATTTAGAGACAATTGCAAAGTTCTTACTGAAAATGTCAAAATTGGAAGACTAAAAGTAACGTCATTAATTTTTAAAAGACAAAATTGAAAAAGCTTATAATGTGACACTTATGATTTGACTGTTAAACGTTTTAGCTTGATTGAATAAATAAAAATGATTAAATTCAAAACTTATTAGGTGAAAAGTCAGCTGTTTTAATGATGGCTTATTAGTAATTAGGTTAAGACAATAATTTCAAAAGCTGCAAAATTGATATAGCCACAATGTAAAATTTAGTTTAAGCAATAAACTATTGAAGTTTGAACTTAAAAGTATGACTTCCGAATTCCGAAGAAGAAAAAAACCATTATACGTAAAAGAAAAGTTCATGAACAAATTTACATTTAATATGTAAACTTTGAAAGTGTCTTTAGAATGTTAACAAAATTTTCACTCATTTCCCACCTTCAGTTCCCAAAATATTAGTAATTGAAGATGACACATTTCCTAGTAAAAGTGAACTTGCAGCAAGCCGGTGTGATGTAATAAACTCACTCTGATGGTCAATGTTTGTTTTCCTTTAAAATGTACCACCAATTTTATGCAATTAAACTCTGACATGATATAAGTGCGTCCTAAGCAAAAGAATATATGTCGTAGGAGCAAGGCAGAACCTACTCAATCCAAGGTCAAAACGATAGGTTTTACAGTAAAGAAAAACAAACATGGACCTTCACTATGAATCCATGACTTCACACCTGCTTGCTTCAAGTTCACATTTTGTAAACATGGGTCTGTTACAAATGCTAGTGTGTAGAAAACCAAACATAGGAAATGAATGAAAAGTTCATCAGAATGGTAGATTAACTTCTTCTTGAACGTACAAAATATAGATTTGGTTTTGTTCTTCCGGTATTCTTGTCATGTCAAAATAAAGAGAGGTTTAAGTGAAAACTTTCCCTTGTGCTTGGCATAAGATAAGATTCGTTTGATCAGATTTTAGTTAATTAGTAGCATCAACACGTTACCATTCTGGGAAAATACCGTTGGACAGTTCGTGATAGTCCTACTTTTTGGACGAGGGTATACACTTTTTGGACGGGGATATATGTCTCATGAGTATTGTGACAAAATGCACTCTGGGAAGTTTTCGTGCAATGTGAGAAATTATACATTTTTGAGAAAGGTTTGAAATATTCAGATTTTTGAACGCCGAGATTTTGTGCCTTTCCCATTACCTTTTAGGCTAGGTGCTAAGGAGGGGGGTACTCTGTTATCCCCGTGGCCGGCTCGACTTGAACCAAAAAGCTTGGAAACTGGGCCGTAAAACTCCATCTAACACACTAGCTTATACCCTTATATTTTTGCCAATTCTATGGTCCCTTGAATTCAAATTGTTAGATAAAATGATAAAGATTTAATTTGATTTCATGCGCAGACACGCACCATGTGATTTTTATTTATTTTCGACTGTTTGTGTGACGTGGGGATATGCCACAACCACATTTAGGCATTTGCAGTTACAGGCACACCATCTTAGAAGCTGAAGCAAATTTAGATCCTCTGCGTTCTCTATCAGGACTGCTTAAAAACGATCAATCAAAGTTCAACTGTAAGGCTCAAAACAATTTATCTAACAAAGTACAAAAAATATTAAATGGATAAATTATGCTTCCACAAGTTCAACACATGACTTCAGTCCCATCAATGGAACTTTGTTATTAGCTTTTTAGAGGAAATATATGGTTACAAGCGCGGATCCAGACATTTCAAAAAGGGGGGAGGGGGCTGAACTTAGAGGAAGCAGGTAATAGGGACGTACGGTGACTCTCTGTCTGAATACCTCAGCAGCGTTGGAAGCAATATGAAGTGGGGGGGGGGGGGGCGTAACAATTTTGGACCGTGTGCCTCTCCCTACCCCATTGACCAAAAGGTACATTTTTATGCTAAATGGAAGAACATATTTTTAAATTAAAAAAAAACTATGATTTTTTCTTAAGTTTGAATATTACCGTACTGCGCACGTCGAAAATTTGGGTCCTTTTACACATTTGTAAATATGGAGCTTGTACTGCAAGAAATAGTTTGGATTCAGGGTTTCCTGTAAGGATATTTGAATATTTGAGGGGGATCGAAGAGTCTGCGTTTCCTGTAAGCATATATATGAGATAGCATGTCGACTGAAGATCGTTGTTGTTACATAATGTTATCTAAGGAGTGCGGAATGAGGCTTCTCGGTGACATTCAAAAAGCTCCCGGAGCTTTATCTTTTTTAGACAAAATATTTAAAAATTAAAAGCCTTTATTGAAGAAAACTTTAGGTAAAGGCCACTTTACCGGCTCGAAAAAGTTAACCACTGAGCTATCACTTACTGCACAAAGGGTTGTAGGTTTTAAATATGAAGCTTTTATTACGGAGAATTCGGAATTTTATGAAAGAAAAGTTGGGAAAACCGTACTGTATTTGACTGATGTCTCAAATGGATAATTTCCGAACTTTTCACTTTTTCAAGCCAGGGGCAATCGCCCCTCCTTCCTATGGCTACATCACTGCTCTGCAACATTGATCATTGATAACATTTTGAAACTTCAATAACTAAAGAATCCTCGCTGGAAATTTTGTTTTTTGAGATTTGGGAAATGAAAAAAGGGGTGTCCTGACCCCGGGAAGTGGGGACGGAAGCATGCTTCCGCCCCCACATTTGTCCCCGCCCCAGCCTCACGCTTCTTACACCTATGGAATATTTAATTCTGCTTGAAAGACCAAGCGGAGCACCACCACCTGTTGGAGTGGGGCGTACAGAAAATTTTGAAAAATCACGATCACTCAGATAGCCGCCGGAAACGGCATTTTTCACCGACTTGTAAAAAGCATCTTAGCAATCATTATTTTGAGCTTTCGTTTGCAAAAAAAATTATACTTCAATAAAAAAATGAGTAAGTTATAAAATGGTAAGAATTTTATCAGATAAAATGAACCACTTCTATTGGATGAAATGGTAATGAAAAGATATTAATCTTTGGAAAATGAACTGGGGCATTCTACAAACTATTCGACTACCTTGCGACATAAGATTATAAAGAGTATAAATTCGAGCATTTGAGCAACCAGCGAAAAACCTTCTGAACTTTAAGGGAGGATGAAAATGCATCTTATGCCGGCTACCTAGCCTTTACAAGTTTCCGCGAACTTTACAAGGATCCCATGTGTTTGAGCAGCCTGATTAGCTGACACAGAAATCAAAATCAACGTATAACCCAATTCTCCGTGGTCAGCATCAACAACTATACCAGGACTTCAATTCTTCCCTGTCGCATTATAGTTAACACTTAACCTATACCTGCTCCACTTGGGCCACACAGATGGCAACAACAACATGATTTGGTCCAAAAGTTCGCACGATCCTGCTCTATACCATAATGCACCACCGTTGGAAACTGAGACAAGAAGACTAACGTGCCGACAATTCACAGCCACTACGGTACATTGCACACATGGGCTGATGTGCGACCATGGAAGTACTACCCCCGAGGTAGTACTTCCATGGTGCGACTGTGTGAACATAGTTCAGTCATGGAAGTACTACCTTCGATAATGCTTTTAACGTCATGACAGCTATTCACGTTATTCAAATCTTGTTGTTGGGGCCAGGGAGTTGCAGCTCCCTTTTATGGCGAAGGCAAGGCGGCAGGGTATTATTAGATTCACTCGGGCTTGATATCATACAAGGTTCGTGTATTTGTATTCTGAGGGAAAGGATGATCCTGAAATAGCCCCTTGAATATTTTCTCGTAGATAAACATTTAGTGTCCTTTAGGGTCCATTACCTTTAATTCTTCAATTTTCTTGCTTTCCTGTAGCATGGACGGTTGTACACTATAAACTATATCTTCATTTCCCCAATTTAACTGAATATGAGGGTTTGAAATAAATGAGGACTATTTAAGGCTGATGGACCCCCACTAATGCTTGCCTACAGTCACCAAACACAAGCGCTGATCGGATTAGTTCTACACATACTAGATTGGGAAAATAAGAGATGTCTTCAGTGATGTATAAATCCATTTTGGGAGATCCATTTTGACATAGCCGATAGAGCAGCTGAAAAACTGGGTAACTAACGTTTCAAGTATACTGGATATACATTTTTCAACAACTGAGAAAATGTATTGTTTGAAATGTGTAGGGTGCAGTGAAGTGAGGAAAAAATACTAATTTGAGAAGTTTGTTTTACGACTCAACACGTATTGTTGACATGGCATACATAGTTGCCAGTTCGTTGCATAAGGACAATGTGGTTCTTTGTCCAGGAGTCGGTTCTTTGCCAGGACTAGGTCCCATTATGTATAAAGATGACGTGTTTAAGAAGTCTGTCGGGGTTAATGTGTTAGTGTCACATTCCGGTCTGACGACTTAAGCACGTACACAGGACATGGCATTAACCACGCAACTTCAGTCCAAACATGTAAGAAAACTTTGAAGAAATATTTCACGTGCAGGTCTCCAAAGGAATAAGGTTAGCATGTATTTTCACGTGATATTTGTATATTTATTATTTGTTAAATTTATATGTATTTATATGCATGTGCTTGTGCTTTTGATCAGTTGTTTCATTTTCTACTGTCCTGTTGATTTTTTATTTGCAATACTCAATCATAAGTTGTATCCGCATGTATTATATCTTCATAAATCCATATTAAGGCGGCAGTTGACTTAAAATCGACATATCTGTCGCCTTAATTCATTAGGTAACATTTAGAAGAATATTCGTACCGTCGGGAATAGGTTTAAAGTAATTTACAAAATTACAAACTTTGAAGTTAGTGTTAGTGTAAGGGCTAGAAGATTTGAATTTTTAGTTTAGGGGTCAATGAAACTGTCACTCTTATGTAAAATTCACAATAATTAGTAGTTTTACTGTAATTGTGTCGAGGAAGAAATGAAGAGTGGTACGTCAAGTCAAATGATTAAAGAATGTTTCTCTAAATTTTAGGTTCTGTGCGATAGTCCCCATGTCAAGAAGTAACCAGAGGGGGCAATGACACCCAAAATTGATTCAAGACCGCATTGTGCCCCCACAAAATCCACAAACATACAACCCGTTTCTCACAATCCAAACCAATTTCTAACCAACTGGCTGAGGTCGAGTCGGCCAGGGTCTTTTTTCTTTTGCTGCTCACTTGCTTGTTTTCCCTTCTCCATTGCTTATACTGAGCACCAAGCACAATGGCAGTAGGTTCCATTTTTGAAGTCTACGGTTTGACCCTGTCAGGAATCCCGGCTGATACTTTGAGGAACATCTAGACAAGTGCACTCGCAACGCTTGTATACCAAGCCAGTAAGCCACAACTGGAAAAAAGGCTGTGGACTGCTCGACTTGAACCAATAGGATGGAAACTGGACCGTAAAACACCATCTAACTAACTAACTGACTGACTGACCAGTCAGGCCGGCCCGACGGACGGACGGACGGACGGACCGACCGACCGATCGATCGATACTGTACAAAGACAACAGCCAATTAAAAAACACCTCGTTAAACAGTTCCCATCTACCCAGTTATCGTCCGTATAAGACTTTAAATCGACGTTTTCACCCTTCAAAGGATGCACGTGATCATTTGATCCTATGCATCTTCACCTGTTCACACAGTGTTCTTAACGGATTACAAGGGTCATGGGTGTTACAGTGTCGGGAACCTGGTCTTGACGAGATAATTCGTATGTGGAGGTTATCTTGGATACTTCAAAACAGGCCCATTAATCAAAATTGAAGTTAGGGTTGTCCTTACAAAATATTCCGTGAAGTGATTTTCACCACTGTGTTCAGGGTCTTTGAAAATTTAGAAACCCCTATCAAAATCAAAATGTAATGTCCTTTAAAAGCCGGTAAAGTAACCGCAAAATTTGTCGAGCCAAATTTAAAGTTGGAAATAGCGGCATCAAATTTGTCAAAGTAGCAAAATATTGAATCCATTACTTATCCATTATTAAGTTCACTATTTTAACGAAAAGTGTAACTTAAAGACAGTAACCAATGTAAAGAAAAGGTAGTAAATACTTCAGGAGAAGCTGCAGTTGTCACATTTATATTTGGTTGCAATAAAATTAACGGATAACTATTATTATCACTATGACATGATTTGTCTTTCAGCATCTTAAAATGGCAGCTCCTACAAGTGATTGGGATGATATCGACGAAAAGTTTCTGCAGTGTGCAATATGCTTGGAGCAACTGCATGAGCCCAAGCAACTTCCATGCTTGCATCGTTTTTGCTTGAAATGTTTGGGTAAACTTCCTCAAAAATCTGCAAGAGTCATTAATTGCCCAGAATGCATGGAAAAAATCGCTGTTCCCGAAGAAGGAGTCAATGGATTTAAAACAGATTTTTATTTGAAAAATATAATTGAATTTGTTCGTTTGAAGAAGTCACTACTTGAAAATACAGAAACCAAAGAATGCTGCAGTTGCTCTCAATTTGAACAAGTGTCAGCATATTGTTTGAAGTGTAGAGGCTTTTTGTGCGAGGTTTGCCACCAGTCCCATCGCACAGACACAATAACCAGGGACCATGTTCCTTCAATATTGGACCTAAAGGATCCTACCATTCTCAAACTGGGTATAGCGAAACTGTCGAACTTAATGGACTCACCAAGGTGTCTACAACACCCTGAATATATTATGCGGTTGTGTTGTGTCACTTGTGGAGATGATCCCATTTGTATTGTATGCGCCACTGGTGACCACGGTGACCACGGTGACCATAAAAAGGTGGACATCAGCACTATGGCACGGAAGAAAAAAGTTGAAATGGAGGAAAATCTTGAACTTCTTCGTGGATGCAAAAACGGCATTTACCAACTGCAAGACAACGTAAAAAGTGCAGCCGTAAACACTGATTCTCTTTTCGAAAGAAGAAAAAAATCATTGAAGGACTGTTACAAGAATCAGTTACATTTACTCGAGAAAATACGGGAAGATATCGAGCTGCAACGTAAAAACCGCATAAGTAGAGCTGAGAAGAAATATGAAGACAGTACCGTTACACTTAAAACAGAAATGGAAGAGGAAATCCAGAAAATTCGAGATAAGTATGCAAAGTTGTTACACAGAAAGGTTATTGAAAAAGACGATTTACTACAAGGCATAGAGGAAGCGCTCACATGTAAGTTTTCGATACTCGAGGAACGAGAGAGGAGTGTAGCAAAACGCTTCGAAGACTCCGAAAAAGTTTTACACACGTATAAGGAGAAAGCCGATGTCAGTTTAACAAGCGCGTTGGAACACTCTGCAAATATCATGGACCGTTATGAAAATTTGAATGCCACAGCATCAAGCATTTTAGCTGCTGACAACGATTGGACTATATTTCAGTGTTTTCCCGATATAGCCTCTGCTGTAAAACCTCTCTCAGAAGATTTGGCAAACGCGTTGACCGCGTTGACCGCGTTGACCACGATTTCGCCGTTACCACCACCAGAAGTTCCCCTTCCAGTGGATGTAACTGATTTTAGGAGATCCTACCGGGAAACGGTTGAATGTATCCAATGTGAGAATGTGGATCTCAATTCCTCAATTGATGGTGTAGTAAGGGTGTCTGGTGAAGACATAATTATTTACGGGCAAACCGGAAATGAAAGTTTATATTCACTATGTATGAATATTCAAGGCAAAGTTTTGTGGAGCAACGTTACTGAATGTTTCTTCCGTATTTCACAAAATGATGTCCGAGCCCACAAAATGAAGGCTGCTGTCATGTGCTTTCCGGATGCATTGCAAACGCTGAACAGAGGTATCCGAAAGAAAAACCTCTTTTCGGGAATCCAATTAAACGAAATCATTCCTGATTGGCCAAAGGGCTTTTCACTTCAATGCGTGGCTGCTGATACATTGAAAAAACGCTTATTTGTAAGTTTTCGAGAATGTCGAAAAATTTACGTTTTCAACGGTGAACTTAAACTAGTGGAAATCTTTTCGCTTCCATCCAAAGCAACGCATCCGCCTGACGATTTAACTGTATCAGTTGAAGGTCTTCTCATCGTTTGTGATTCAAGAGGAAAAAGTGTGTTTTCAACCAATTTGAAGGGTGTGATCCAGTCCACGTATCGCCTTCCTTTGGTTGATGGCTGTGACAATTGGGTACCACAAAGCATTTGCGCTGACTCCAAAGACAACGTTTTTATTTTACTCAGTGCAAGTGGATTCGGAAAAATTGTAGTTCAGTATCCCAGATACGGTAGTGATCCTTTAGCGTTTCGACGTGTTTGGCAGTCCGAGATTGCTCACGTTGCAGTTACACAGGTTGACCAGAAAGATCATTTGCTTTTACTGGGGTCAAAATGCAGGGCATTTGTGGTTTATCTTACGGTAAGTTAACTTTGAAGTTAGTATTTAAGCTACAATGTCTAATGTATGTTATTATTTCAATATTGTGCTTTTCAAATGGAAGAAATAAAATAGCGCGACGTTGCATATGTGGTCGACCAGGGAGTTCTATCCAACCGGCTTTTCGGCCTTTTGGCTAAGATCATGTGTAGTATCTGTTCTTTTCATCCAGTCTCATGGAGCCATGCATGACAGACCGATAATATAAATGGTCTGAAGGCCTTGAGGTTGGTAAAGCGTTGTCCTTAAGTGGACGTTTAGCTTATTCGGGAAGCAGTTTTAAAGTTTGGTTTCGCGGAACTGCCCTTTGGAAGAGGGTTGGGAGGACCTTTTCTATCCAACCTTGTCTTGGTGGTCAGTTTCATGTCAAATGTAATGTTTAAGCCATGGAAAACAAATCATCGTACTTGGGACCCAGAGGTACACCTCTGAAATTGGATTAGATCATGCGAAGGCTTAAAGTTTACCTTAAAGGCCCAATTCTCTCACCCCAAACAGCAATTCTCTGAACCTTCTTACTTAAGCCCATCCCACAATTGTCTGAAATTCATCCGCATCCACTCACAATATCAGTTTCAGGGTGAGTATAGAAAGCTCAATGTGTAAATCAAAACACTCTCAGCACAGTTTAAACTGTGTAATATAAGCTTTGGTATACTCTTGCTTTGTTTGAAGTAGTAGTCAATCAAAGAACTGAACCAACTGAGAATTTCTGTTACCCCCTTCAAGAACTGTAGTTTGGGGAGGATTGGCCCTTTAAGTCACAGACTGTGAAAATACATCTTAAATAGCATGGAAATTGAATTCTAACATTTCACCTCCCACCTGTATAGGACATTTTTTAGCTGAGATATAGAATGTTGAAACTTATTCACTTAAAACAAATGAGTCCGTTGAGCAACAAGTTTATGACTTTGTTGGGGGAACAACTCTTATCTGCTTTTCCCCCTTTAAAATTATTTTTTTCCTGTTTGCTTCCATAGCACGTTGCACAGATAGATAGATAATTACATTACCCCACAAGAGTAAGAGTGCTATCACACCTTGCCACAAGGTGCAGAAACTTTCAGAAAAACAAAGAAATAAAAAGATTGTAGCTTGAGTAGTACAACGATGACATCACAAATTATTGCGCAATGCGCGATTTTGATTTGATTAAATAAACTTCAACATTTTAAACGTCGGCTCAAGAATGTCCTTTGAAGATGTGAGTTGGACTGTTGGACCCTTTTGACCGTTATTTGTTTGGCTCCCAGAGTTTAGTTAGTAGAAAAAATTATCAACAATTATTTAGCTCTTAGAGAGATTTATGAGTTATATCTCCATGCAAAAAAAGTAAACCACAGTCACACAACAACGATTTCGGATCGGATTCCGATCCGATTTTTGTGAGACTTTTTATTTTCAAAATCTTCTCCATCTCAGCTCTGGTCAAACAGTCAAAAAAGGGCCAACTTTGTCAGCCTGTGTAAATGTAGATGGGATGTACCACAGGGCTTTAAAATTAAGGTAATACTTATCATATATTTTGTGATGTCACATAGACATACTACAGATTTCATCAGTCTACGCTGCCCAATAAAAAAGTCTGTCGGTGAGAGGTCTCGACAAAAATCAGTTAGCACTTTATTTCAAGTTATAGACATGATTTGCAAGTCATATATTTACAGTAGTTGACAAACTCGTGACTATTTCCAAGTGTAGTGTTGCGGCGGCTTAATTTGTTGAGAGCGTTAATAGCTGTTATTCTTACTTTTTAGACACCCGACTCAGGCGAACTGGAGGTAGTGGAGGTAGAGAGTCCTGAAAGTGAAGATTCTACTGTGTCATCAGCTCAAGCACAGGGCGTTGAAGTACAGCAACCGAAAGCTCCGCCAGTCCGGGAGATTCTCCGAAAACGGAGAACTTCGAAATCTCCGTTTTCGGAGAATATTTAAGCGCCATTTTGAAATTTACCCACAATACTGCACTATTTACACAATAAAAACATAAGGTTCGACCTTTGAAACCCTTCTGGAAAATTAGTACCTGCCTAGGAAAGGTCAAAACCTGAATATTCGTGTCGCTAAAATTGTTATCTACAACATTTCCGTGCGCTAAATGGAAGTCCACCGTGCCAATTTTGAGAAAATACCAATTAAAGTAATGACACTTTCCGATGACCCTCATTAACAGACGCAGTAAAGTCGTCGCTGCCGTTGCACGTATCGTTATTGCATGATCGTTAATTGGTGTCCGCACAAAGAGAACGCGTTCCCGTTCAAAACCCTTTATTTGACAGCTCAGTATATTACACGAACTTGAAAAGAGTTTCCACATGCTTTAAACTTTCAATTTGAGTACTGCTAATTTCCTCAGTCTTTATGAATTATTTTAGGTGCAAGGAATTCAACCCTAGTATATCGCACGTTGACTAGTGTAAACAGTACTAAACTACTAATCCTACACACTAAACAGTTCAGACTACTGTTCCCAGTTCACGTTACTCTAAACTGCAGCTGTGCGGCATTTGAATGAAACACGCGATAAACTAACAACAATTAGAATGAATCACTGAGGATGAGTTCTTGTTACCCGTTCTAGTTATCTTTTCACACCTTACTGTGTAAAAAATGGTCCTACGAAACACACAGTGTGCGTTCGCTTCTTTAGTTGTATACTGTTACAGGATGCATCATATGTGTTTGTCTGAGAAGCAACGGCTGTTACGAGAATAAGGCTCTAAATATTTATACAACACTTTGCATAAAAATTCTCCATTTTCGGAGAAAGTTAAGTTCTCCGATAACGGAGAATCTCCCGGACTCCGCTGAATGTACAGTAACGGCGACAAGGGGGGGGGGGGGGGGGCTGATGGGCTGTAGCCCTCACTTCTTGCAGTAGGCATTTTGTGCGTTGTAAAAATTGCTTTTATATTGTTGAACACATTGAGTGATTAGCCCCCACTTCAAAATTCGTTCTCGTCCCCTTAATTAGAGAAAAAAGATATAAGGTTTTTTTGCATCAAGTTTGTATACTTGTATTTCTTCTACTTTTCTAGAATTAGAGTTTGAAAGATACGAAAATTATAAATTTCAGCTGATCTTTGAAAGTGTTGCAATGTTTTACGTCTGTTCTTCTAGTTACCTAAAAACTACCATGAATTACGTTTGTGAGGCATTTTGCCGACCTAGAACACATTGGCTGGCGTATATGCATGACTCTTGTCTTCAGACATGCTATCTAGAGTCATAAATAGGCAAGTCTTGATGAAAACGAAACGCTTAACACAGAATTAATACATTTGTTCAGCAATTAGTGTTTGATTTCACTAGTGTCTAGATAAGTTGTCTGTAAGACTGTCTGTGTTCTGTACACTCTAAAATCGTCCGGTTCGAATTGAACAGAAAAGGGATCAAATGGACACTGAACCGAAAAGGGTTCAAATATTTGACTAGTCTCTGTTCGCAATAAACCGGTTTGGTTCAAAATGAGCCCAAACCTAGTCAGAAATTTGATCCTCCTTCGGTTCATTGCCCATCTGAGCCTTTTCCGGTTCAATTTGAACCGGACGTATTCAGAGCGTAGGTTCCACCCTTCAATGAATCTTCCAAAAGCAACACGTTTCCATACTTGGAAAGGAATAATTCAAATGGCGCGGGGCGGAACTGAAAAAAAAAGCAAAACGTCCCAAATTTTCCAAAATCTTTCCATTTTTACTGGGTATTGGTTATAGTGTCATTTCAAATATAAATCAAGCAGTGCCCAGTACACATTTTAGTTCAACCCAGTTGTCCATTCAACTTGGTTCAATTGGCCCCAGTCGGTTTTGCCGAAGTTTCATATCAAACCAACTGGGTTGAACTGAGTTACCGCATTCTGGAACTAGAATAAATGTTAGAACCATTTCGAAAGAATACCCAGGGCCGTCACCAGCTTTTTTTCAAGGTGGGGGGGGGGGGTGCGTTTTGAAATTCGAACATGTGAGTGAGGAATTTGTTGTGGACGAGGCCAGGAAGTAGCAGAAGGGGGTAGGCATGGGAGGGGGCGCCCCTCCAATGGTAGGGAGCTTTGCCATTTTTCAAATAAAATGGCACAGTCGGGTGCATACCAAGAGAGGAAATTCAGGCGTGGGATTAACTGTATCTGGGAGGGTGATTGGAAATTGTAATCATTATATTCTTCTTGAAAACACGTATGAATGATTGACTCACAAATAAATTTGACCCCTAACACAATTGCAACTGTATTAAGTATCAAACACTCACAGTTCAAAATTTAGTCGGTTTCTAATTTGGTTCACTCCTTCAATAATGAGTCCGTCCACGATTATGAACCAATGTCCTGACGGGGACTATAAACTATAAACTGTTTTACACTAAAACACAACGTGGATGAAATGACTGATTCCTGTTATAAGAAATACTGGCACCTGGGCTAGACTATAACTATAAAATAGGTAAGCTTTTTACCGAATATATCCATGAAATAGTCATGGATCGACGAGCTGAAACTTCGCCACATGATAGTCTAGAAGTAGTGAAAACGTAAGAAAGATTGCCGTTTGGCCGTTCCATAAACAATTCCGACCGCATTTTAAAAAAATCTCCACACCCGGCGACACTCCACACCCGGCGGAGACGCCCCCAATTTTTGGGGGACGGGCGGGTCTGGTGGGGGTGCGTTCGCACCCTCCGCCCCCACCCCCTGGCGACGGCCATGATACCCTTTGCTCAAACTCGTCAAAAACTGTTCTCATTACCACTTATATGCCTATTTACACTTTTGAAAAAGTCCATGAAGGTTGACATTTCACAGCAGTTTATCTCGACGAATGAAGTGAAAGGGGATGAAGCCGTTCAATGCACTATAAGTAATTTGATCCCCCTTTTGCCATCACTTATTTCGGAGTTTGTTGTAAGTTGTATTTGAACCTCAAAGCTGGTGGGCTTCTATGGTACCAGAATTGTAATTAAAACTGCCGTTTATTGAAACAGCTAATTAGAGTAATGAACAAGGGGTTGGATACTATACTGTAATTGGCAACTGCAGTTTTCCCCTTTCCCCTAAAAGCTGCAGTAACAATGACGGACCTCCATGACCCTTATATTACGTAATGCTTGAATTTTGACCAAATTCGATATTAGATCAACCGGATTGAAATGGGTTTTCAACTAGATCCCATTGAACTATGGACCGTGGATGAAAATACCCCACAGTAAACCAAAATGTATGTAGAAATTAAAGCTATAGGTAGTTACCGAAAAGGTGTGTATGTTAAAATAACCTTATATGTAAACTTCTATAATTCTGGTGAATAGACAATGCATATCGTTTTTGTAGTAGTGGACCAAAGTATTGTGTTCGTAGTTTGAGTTGGTACATAGTTAATCATCGCGTTTATAGAGTTTGTAACGTTTCAGCAAGTCTATACATGTTATTGCCTAGCGTAATGCCGTTGTCTTGAGGCTAAAAGATACTGTCAGAGAGTGGTTTCGATCATAGTACAGGTGTACCCGTTGTCTAAATATTTTAATTCAGAAGAGTATTTTACACGGGTTAGGTGGAGGTCAGTTAGTGCACTGCACAAAGCTTGATAAAGCATGTCTGGGTTTGCAAGATAAGGCTCTACTCTCTCAGTACGCTACCATTTATATCAATAAAAATTTAATGATTATAAATAAGTTGTGATAGTATGAGTATTGTATTAACCTGAGAGATTGAATAGAAAACGTTCGATCCTTCAACAAATGAAACTATGTGCGCTATCGCCTGAATGTGCCTATCATGGTTCATACCTAACTTAACTAAATAAATTCAGGTCGAAGTTTTTATGAACCGCCGTGGTGACTGACGTCATCTCAATGGGTCAATCTACACTATCGAAGGACTATGGGGTAGTGTCCAGTAACTTACAGCATTTGACCATGAATCCTCCAAGCCAGTGATTGCGTGTATCATCAAACTGAATATAGTGCAATTTGCCCCTTCATTCATGCACTCCAAAAACCAAAGTGTGTTATTGACTTTTAATCAGTGAAAAATTAAATTCATACCATAAGAGTGTTATTTAACTCCGAGAATAGTGAAATTACTCCGAGAAGAGTGAAAATTCACTCTTTAATGAGTGCATGAAGGGGTCCCACTTTTTTAAGATAAGTCCCTGTATAGGCACCCCTCTAAGAGCGAAACGTCGCCCTTTTGGAGTAAATTTCACTCTTCCTAGAGTGCAATATCCGTCCTTTTGGAGTTAACTTCATACAGTTCACTCTTCTAACGAGATAAAGTTCGCTGTCTTTATTTTTAGAGTGATAATCTGCTTGGACAGGGGGATTTAACCCTTTGCCGTTGCGGCTCCAATCGGGGCATATTTGATATTTAATCTAGTCAAATATTTGATCCTTTTTAGGTTCAATTTAAACCGGGCGTTTTACGAGAGCATTTATGGAGAATGGAAAGTTTGCATTTTTAAACTAGTCGGAAACAATTACTTTTCTTTGAGTTATTTTGTGGAGATGCGCAGATTAGCTGAAAAGTAAATGACAGTTTTTTTTAGTTTATTCGAGAATGTTAGGTTGGATGGAGTTTTCCGGCCCAAATGTTTTTTCCCTACCCCATCGCTTATGCTGAGCACCAAGCACAATTGCAGTAAGTTCCATTTTTGTAGTGTTCGGTATGACCCAGCCGGGACTTGTCCTCCAACGCTCCCGACTGCGAGTCGGATATGCTATATGCTATCGGATATGTGACCATGCTGTCAGTGATGTATTTGGAAAGGAAACGGAATGGCGAATGTTCAATCTTGTATTTTATTTTTGCACATCAAAATACATCAAAGAGTGTGTATACCGAAAACAAAAGCTGTGCAAAGTAGATATTGTATTATGATACTTGGCTACAACTACATGGCACATCATGGATTGAATGTGACATATCTTCTGGGTTCATCGAGGGAAATACTTTTTGGTCGATTTATTTTGAAGTTAATATTGTGTTAAATTTTCTTAGCCCACAACAGTCTCGACCTTACATTTTAACGGCCTAGGACTGTATTCGAGTGTGGACTCGGACTCGTGTTTTCAGATTTGAAGGGCTCGACCAGAGAGGTTAAGTTTTCCTCATCCTCATCGAGAAAATATTAGAGAATTCTGCCCCTTGAAAGTGGACGTCATGACTTGGTCGACAGCATAACTACTTGGCTGATTTTACATCAATAGGAAACCGCAGACAACAAAGGGCGGTCACGAGGCCTTGTAATCTGCAACAATGTTGCTTTTTTACGAGCGAATGCGAAGTATAGCAGTCGCTTTATGGACTTGTTACAGTGTTTTCTTTCTGTACCTTGTTGGTTTTGTTACTTTGTAAGTCTTTGTAAATTAAAAGGAGTTAACCATCAATACAGATAATTCTTTTAAGAATGTCTCTGGTTTCATGACACGTTGAGGCATTTTACTTGAGGGATATTTCAATCACATGGTTCTTGGAACGACTGTATAGGGTTCTCAGAAGCCCTTTCTATAGTTTTTGTCAGCTGCCGTTCATTATGACATGGTCGTTACCCTTCTTTTCTTACAGTTTGAAACATCCGAGCAACCTGTTGACTTAAAAGTTTAGGCGTTGTTTAAAGAAAAACATTGAACGGGGGATTTCTTTTCATAATGAAGCAACTTATAACTGTAACAAGAGCGACAAACTAAAGTTACATTTTATTTTGTTCAGAACTGAAGACCTCACAGAGGGTTAAGAATAGAGAACGGATAAGAAAACGCACTCTCCCGGATGCGAAAATTGCGCAATATTAATGCGTAGTTTTCTTCTGACCTAGACGTTTCAACTGAAACATGAATCGCCCTTACGAATAGGCGCTTGCTTTGCCGGTGACCACATGATCAGCCGAACGACATATGATACAGTTGATGATATCTATTGCAACCGTGGCTTGAAAAAGCCATTTCGAGATTTTGATGTGTTTCAGTTGAAATTCAAATGTGCCATGCGCAGGACCTATATACCTGTATGCTTAACCGCATCTAAATAACTTAGTCAACACCAACCCAAGTTTTTTGTTCTGCATTTTGTAAATATTCTCACATTAGATTTTTTTTCATTGGTGACTGTACTTGACGGTATGATATCATTAGATTTAGCAATCTTGTAAGACAAACTAAAAACGGTTCCTTTGAGCAACCGTACTGTAAGGGAAAAGACCACAAGCTGCGCTCTTATCCAACCAAAGAAAGAGGAGGCCGGTGAGAAATTCTATACTGTTTTTTGTTGTTGACAATTATAGTAGGAATGGGAAGAGAGATCTCTGATAATAACACCTCCCTGCTCTGATGAGGAGTAGCAAAATAAAAGACTGCGTAGTTATCTCTCTCTACCCTTAAACGTCATTAGCCAAGACGATAGCTAAGTTACATCTCTTCTGATCTGGAAGCATATGCTTGCTTTGTTGGTGATCATGCGATGCATTCACAAGTGATCAGGGTGAACTGTCGAACCGTAATAAGCACTGCCATCGAACAATACTGAGAACACCAAGGAAGTTAAAAAATATTGAAATTGTCATTCGTGAGGAAATTTTGATATTTTGAACTTCCAATAATATGCGTGACATTCTGACAGTTTTGGCTACGGCCGGAAATTATTAATAAAATAATCCTTCTGCAATCTAAACACGTCTATTTTCTAGATCTAGTAGATAATATCTTCCACTACTTGTTTTATTCAGTCAATTTTAATATTATATATACGTTTCACTCATATACACTTTTCTAAAACTCGAGCTTGTATCATAAACATTTCTTTTCCCCTCACCTCCCATCACTAATGTTTCACCTGTATAAATATTCAACACTGATATATTTTTCTGAAATGCGCAAACCTCCTCATTATAAAAAAATCACGTGTTTGGTCTAACGGTAGAGCATCCCCTAACACGCGGAAGGCCTGGGTTCGATTCCCAGGTCGTATCATACCAAAGAATCTAAAAATGGAACCTACTGCCGTCTGGGAGTTGCTAAGTTTAGCAGCTTTTCGTTAATATCACTAGAACCGGTAAAGACCACCTCCATTCGCGAGTATGAATGCCTTGCATTCTGGTTTTAGTTGTGTAACAAGCAAGGACTTCAGGGACAGGACAAATTTGTCCACGCTTCAAGGGAGTGGATTCTGTCATAAGTACAGGGCGGACTCGAGTCCTTGAAAGTTGGAAATTGCCGGACTCGTGACTCGGACTCTCCGGGTCGACTACAGCATTGATATTTAAACGATGAAACGAATATTGGAACAAAACCCAGCTTCATACCATGATGGGAAACCGCCACCGATCAGACAGTTGGAAATGGCGTTTGTAAGCAGAATCTTATTAGTCGTTAATTTGAGCTTTCGTTTGCACTAATATGTTCACTTATTAAAAATATTAGATATAAAAAGTGCCACTAACAGTATAATGGGTTTCTTTTCGCCTGTACCCCCCCCCCCCTGTTTTCCCGTATTGCAAGGCTGATGAAAACACCCCAGAACTTTTTGCAACGTTTGCCGAACTGGATATCTTAACGTTTCGGGTAAACTGTCTGAACTGTTGCACAGAAATGTGAAGTGAGGCTAGAGAAAATATTTTTTATCCAGCTCTAATGTGTTGCTTATTTTTGCAACTCTCTGATTCTTTATACGTAACAGATCCTTTCTTTTAAGGTAGCGATCACATGTTGAACAAGTTACCGCTTCTCCAATATGCTGTAATGAAATTTCGGTCAAGCGGACCTTCGGTCTCGCGGGAAGCCCCCATGACATTTCACTTTACCTAAAACTTCATGTAACTCGCTAAACCCATATATTTTTTTTTCCATTTTTATTGTTCCTTGGATTCAAATTATTAAATAAAATGACAAAGCTTTTATTTGATTCCATGTACACACAAACATCATGTAATATTTATTTTTATTATTTTATTGTGGTATATGACTTGGTGAAATGCCACAACCATATTTAGGCATTTGCAGTTACAGGTACACCATCTTAAAGGGTGAAGCAAATTTAGATCCATTGTGTTCTATATCTGGACTGCTCAAGAACGATCGATCAAAGTTCAACTGTGAGGCTCAAAACACTTGATCTTACAAAGTACAAAAATATTAAAGGAGTAAAATTATGCTTCCACAAGTTCAACACAGTCCCATCAGTTAGTTAGTTAGTTATAGATGGAGTTTCACGGCCCAGTTTCCAACCTATTGGTTCAAGTCGAGCGGGCCACCGCCTTTTTTCAGTAGTAGCTCACTGGCCTGTCCCTTCAGTCCCATCAGTGAAACTTTGTTAATAGCTTCTCCAGAGGAAATACATGGACAAAACGTAGGCATTCAATGATCTAGACATACAGTGATCCAGTCTGAGTCCGAATTGAGGTTCTATTACACACGTAAAGGCAGCCATTCATCACACCAAACTGCAGTTTTAACAGTATACGAAACCTCTTAATTGGCACAGTTCTTTGATTGACATCAAATGAAATACGCAGAATTGATCATAATATATGCAGTGTGCACTGAGAGTGTTCTTTTTTCAATAAGGGCTTTGCATGATCACCAAGGTATGCCATGAAGCAATAAATCTGAGCTTTGTCTAGGTAAGGATGACTGTGGGAAGGGCTTCAAGTAAGTATGGACAAATCCTGGCAGTCGAGTGGTGATCTGATTTTAGTCGGACATAACCGCGGTCCATTACCTTTTAAGTCTTTCAATTTTCGTGCTTACCTGTATCATGGATGATTGTACACTATTAAATATATCTTCATTTCCCCAATTTCACTGAATATGAGGGTTTGAAATTCCAGTAGACAATAAACGAGTACGATTTAAGGCTGATGGACCCCACTAATGGCAGCCTACAGTTACCAAACACAAGCGCTTCTAACTGGATTCGTCTCTACCTACTACACTCTTAAAAAAATTGGGCAAATTTTGCCCAACTTTTTGACCAACACTGGGCATCTATTCAACAACCTAAACAGTTGGGCAAAACTTTAACCAACCAAATTTGGTAAAGTTTGAACCCAACTGTTGGGCAGGAGATTACCCAACTGTTTGGTAAATTAGCATTTTAAAACATACCCACTTGTTGGGCACTTCTTTTATTAAGCTGTTGGGCAAATGCATTAACCAAATGTTGGTTATATGTTAATTATCTTTTCCTTAAACGTTGGTGCTTTCTTTGCATGTTAGGTTGTAGGTTATGGCAGGGAGCTGCCACTGCAACCCATCGGTCCGGGTTAAAAAACCCTGGCTTAATAACCTATTTGGTTTGTCACTGAGTTTCGGATAGGTACGTTCAAAACTATCATTTTTAAAAGGCACTGTAAAATGATGTGTGTTAATGATGTGATGAGGTCTTGTAGTTTCATCAATGCATAAATGTGAACACAAGGGCTGTATGAGAATTAGCTGGTCCGTAGCTCTCATACACTGTTATCATGGTTATGCGACAGGTTTCTTGTTATGCCGAAATGGTTCAAATAATAATATATAAATGCTCATTCGGACGTGAAAGAGAATATCCAAGATCCTGACCTCTCATTAGATAGCAGTTTTGCGCCAAATACGAATCATGGAATCTCATACAAATGTGTTCTAGTTCGTAGTACTGTTTAAAGAATTTTATGGAAATAGAGATCGATTTCATGGTCTAAAGTAATGTACGAGTTTAGCTGTTTGGCCAATATAAAAGATGCCAAAGAGAATTTTCAGATTATGGTACCATGGTCTGATTATGAGAAGAATTGTGAAACAAATCGGGTCAAGTGCACTGTTGTTTGGTGACAACACTGCAACCAACAATATACCCAACAAATTGGCAAAAAGTTACCCAACAAGTGGGTAAAGGGAAAATATGCTCAACTGTAGAATAAAATCTTATCGTCATTTTGACCAGCCAGTTGGGTATAACCATTATGTGAGCAAAGATTGACCAACACTTAAGCAATTACTTTTGCTCAACAAAAACTTTGCCCAGCGTTTAAACATTGCACCAATTAGCCCAAAAGTTGGGCAAAGTTTAACCAACACATTTCATAAACTTCTTTAACCAACGGATATTTTACCCAACGTTTTAAGAGTGTAGATTGGAAAATGAGATCCCTTGTATAAATGCATTTAACGAGAACAATTTTGACAAAGCCGATAGAGCAGCTGAAAAACTAGGGACGTGTACTTTAAGTATTTTCTTTTCAAGTGTACTGGATATAATTTTTTCATCAACTGAGAAATTGTATTGTCTGGAATGTCGAGGGTACAGTGAAGAGGGAAGCAAAATCACAAAACTGAGAAGTATGTTTGGCGTATCAACACAAATAGTTGACATGGCCTACATAGTTGCCACTTCTTTGCATTCGGACAATGATTCGTCGTCCAGTAAAAGCGAGGAGTTGGTTCCATTTTGTATAGAAACATCGTGTTGTACAAGTCTCTGTGCTGAATGTGTTAGCATCACATTCCACTTAGGTCTGACGACTTAAGCTCCTGCACAGGAAATTTCTTTCTGAAAATATCCATGCAACTTCAGTTCGAACATTTAAGAAAACGTTGAAGAAATATTTCATATGCAGGTCTCTAAAGGAATCAGGTTAGTATTTACATTTGGTATTTGTACATTTACACGTATTTATATGCATGTTCTTGTGCTTTTGATCATTTATTTCATTCGCTACAGTCCTACGAGAATTTTTGATTTGCAATAACCATACATAAGTTGTTGTATCCGTATTGATTATACTTTAATAAATCAATATTAAGACGGCAGTTGACTTTACGTCGACACATAACTGTTGTCGTAACATTTAAGGTACAATTTAGAAGAATAATAATTTTACCTTCGGAAACTGGGTTAAATTTTATATAGGTATCTCCACAAAATTTGGAGTTAGGATTAGTGTAAGGGCAAGAAAATTCGATTATTCATGTAGCTGAGGGGTCAATGTAGCTGTCACTGTAATGTAGTACAATTCACGCTCATTAGTAGTTTTGCAGTAATAATGCCGAGGAAGAAATAAAGAGTGGTACATCAAACCAAATAATCAAAGGACTTTTCTCTAAATCTTAGTTACTGTACGATAATCCCCATGTCAAGAGGCAACAGGACGTCGCCAAAGGGGGGGGGGACAATGCCCCCAAATTGATTCAATACCACATTTTGCCCCCGCCCCCTAAATTCACAAAGAAACAATCCGTTTCTTTCAATCCAAAAATCTTATAATCTTTTTAATAGTTTTCTTCAGTAGATCTATAGACCTACTGTCTATAAAGAACGGGAAAGGTATAAGTGTTGACTCGCAGCACTAGAGTTCATGAGTGAGTGTTTCCCCCCCCCCCCCTACAATGAAATCTTAGCAACGCCACTGGGAAGGAAACTAACCTCTGGATTTTGTAGAAGTTCCCGTTAACAAGGTACCAAACACTCAAATGTGAATATGTCAAGTTCACCATTCACATCATTACAAACCATTTTACCACGAACTTGATATGTTTTTTTCAATAACGTACAGCTCAAGATTTGTAATCTTTACCGAAGCTCATTTAGAGACTCAAAGCATACGTCACCAAGCTCCAACGAGGCCCATTATTCCTAAAAATATATTCAAATGGGCTCATTCTTTTTTTTTTTTTTTTTTATCTCAGACTGCTCATGTAGTCTACTTTAATGCGGCAGTTACAAAAGTTCCCAACCCGTGGTGAAAAGATTACTCCAATGCTTTCTTGTAAGAAATTTTTGTGACCCGAACTAATCATGACAGCATTAACATAAATCAAATGGTGGGGGGGGGGGGGGGGGGACTGCTATCGTGAGTAAGGCAGTTGGGGGGGGGGTGCTATCTTGAGTAAGGCAGTTAGATGTAGTTTTGCGGCCCAGTTTCTAACCAATTAGCTGAGGTCGAGCCGGCCAAGGCCCCTTTTCCCGTTGCGGCTCACTTGCTTGTATTCCCTACTCAATTTCTTACGCTGAGCACCGCGCACAACGGCAGTAGCTTCCATTTTTGGAGTACGACCCGGCCAGGTCTCGAACTCCGGCGCTCCCGAATGATACCTCGTTTACTAGTAAACAACTTATTTTAACCCTTCTTGGAGTGAATTTTCGCTCCTTTGTAGTGAACTTTACAACTTTCACTCTTGTAACGAGTGAAATGTCACTCATTTTATTTTTTAGAGAGAATGAATAAGACAGTAGGTCATACTAATTTTGTTTAGGGTGACTACACTCTCTCTGTAATATTTAAATTCCGAATGGTACTAAATACAGAGTTTGCGAATTTAATACATAAGAGCCAACGAAAGGTCCAAGGTCCTATGAGAGAGATTCATTTCAGATTTTCAAAGTGGTTATCGCACATAAGACTTCAAATTGTCATTTTAAGCCTTCAAAAGACGTTTGGGACTTTTTGATCCTATTCATTCCCATCTGCACGAATAGTGTTCTTAATGGATAACAAGGGTCATGGGAATATAGTCGGTGGTTAAAATATCAGAAAACTGGTCTTGACAAGAGAACTCGTGTGAATGTTATCTTTGATATTTCAAAATAGCTTTATTAATCATGCAGTGACGTCGCTTCTTGAGAAAGCATCAAAGATACCCCAGTAGATCAAAGGCGGTGTAGGATGTAACTGGTCACCGATTTTGCTACATGACCTGTGACCTCAAATGATCTATGTTTTATTGTGTTTACACTGCGTGAAAAGCAATTAACACATGCTTGATTTGCCTGTAAGCTAACCCCAAATATTACGTAACCTTTTGTGTATTTTAATATATCTGTTACTATCAATTAATTAATTAATCAAAAGTGAAACCTGACTATATCAAGTGTATGTGTAGTGAGCTTCTTTTCCTCCCTGAACCGATATAAGATGTAGTCAAGCAGAGAAGGAGAAGGTAAGAAAAAAGTAAAAAGAAACGTTTCATCATGTTAAAGTTGAAGTTCCAGGTTTTTCTTACAAAATCTTCCGCGAAGTCATTTTCACCACTGTGTTCTGGGTCTTTGAAAATTTAGAAACCCCTATCAAAATCAAAATATAATGTCCTTTAAAATCCGGTAAAGTAACCGCAAAATTTGTCGAGCCGAATTGATAGTTGGAAATAGCGGCATCAAATTTGGGAAACTAGCAAAATATTGAATCCATTACCTATCCATTATTAAGTCCACTATTTTAACGAAAAGTGTAACTTAAAGACAGTAACCAATGTAAAGAAAAGGTAGCAAATGCTTCAGGGGAAGCTGCAGTTGTCACATTTATATTTGGTTGCAATAAAATAAGTTGGTAACTAATGTTATGACTATGGCATGATTTATCTTTCAGCATCTTAAAATGGCAGCTCCTACAAGTGATTGGGATGACATCGATGAAAAGTTTTTGCAGTGTGCAATATGCTTGGAGCAACTGCATGAGCCCAAGCAACTTCCATGCTTGCATCGTTTTTGCTTTAAATGTTTGGGCAAACTTCCTGAACAATCTGCAGGAGTCATTAATTGTCCAGAATGCATGGAAGAAATCGCTATTCCCGAACACGGAGTCGATGGATTTAAAACTGATTTTTATTTGAAAAATATAATTGAATTTGTTCGTTTGAAGAAGTCACTACTTGAAAATACAGAAACCAAGGAATGCTGCAGTTGCTCTAAGATGGAACAAGTGTCAGGATATTGTTTGAAGTGTAGAGGCTTTTTGTGCGAAGCTTGCGACAAGATCCATCGTACAGACGCAAAGACCAGGGACCATGATCCTTCAATATTAGACCTAAAGGATCCTACCATTCTCAAACTGGGTATAGCGAAACTGACGAAGTTAATGGACTCACCAAGGTGTCTACAACACCCTGATTATATTATGCGGTTGTGTTGTGTCACTTGTGGTGATGATCCCATCTGTGTTATATGTGCTACTGGTGACCACGGTGACCATAAAAAGATGGACATCAACACTATGGCACGGAAGAAAAAAGTTGAAATGGAGGAAAATCTTGAACTTCTTCGTGGATGCAAAAACGGCATTTACCATCTGCAGGACAACGTTAAAAGTGCAGCCGTAAATACTGATTCTCTTTTCGAAAAAAGAAAAAAATCACTGAGGGACTCTTACAAGAATCAGTTACATTTACTCGGGAAAATACGGGGAGATATCCAGCTGCAACGTAGAAATCGCATAAGTAGAGCTGAGAAGAAATATGAAGACAGTACCGTTAGACTTAAAACAGAAATGGAAGATGAAATCCAGAAAATTCGGAATACGTATGCCAATATTTTACACAGAAAGGCTGTTGAAAAAGATGAGTTACTACAAGGCATAGAGGAGGAGCTCACATGTAAGCTTTCCATACTCGAGGAACGAGAGAGGAGTGTGGCAAAACGCTTCGAAGACTCCGAAAAAGGTTTACAAATATATAAGGAGAAAATCGATGTCAAGTTTACCAGAGCGTTGGAGAATTCTACAAATATCATGAAACGTTATGAAAATTTGAACGCCACAGCATCAAGCATTTTAGCTGCTGACAATGATTGGACTATATTTCAATGTATTCCTGATATCACTTCTGCCGTTAAACCCCTCTTAGAAGATATGGCAAATGCGTTGACTGCATTGACCACGAATTCTCCGTTACCACCACTAGAGGTTCCCCTTCCACTGGAGATGACTGATTTTGGGAGACACTTCTGTGAATCAATTAAATGTATCGTGTGCGAAAATGTGGATACAAGTTCCTCAATTGATGGAGTAGTAAGCGTTCCCGGTGAAGGCGTAATTATTTACGGGCAAACGGCAGGAGATGGAGGTTTATATTCCCTATGTATGAACATTGAAGGGGAAATTTTGTGGAGCGACGTTAAACCTGGATATTTCCTCAGTTTTTCACAAAATGACATGGAAGCCTACAAAATGAAGGCTGCTGTCGTGGGCTTTCCGGATGCATTACAAACGCTTAACAGGGGTACCCAAAAGAAAAGCCTCATATGGGGAATCCAACTAAACGAAATCGTTCATGGTTGGCCAAAGGATCTTTCACTTCAGTGCGTGGCAACGGATACATTGAAAAAACGCATATTTGCAAGTTTCCGAGAATGTAAAAAAATACACGTTTTCAACGATAAACTTAAGCTGGTGAAAATCTTTTCGCTTCCACCAAAGGCAATACACCCACCTGACGATTTAGCTGTATCAGTTAGAGGTCTCCTCATCGTTTGTGATTCCAGAGGGAAAAGTGTGTTTTCAGCCAATTTAAATGGTGAGATCCATTCCACGTATTCACTTCCTTCTGTTGATGGCTGTGCCAATTGGGTACCACAAAGTGTTTGTGCTGACTCCAACGACAACGTTTTCATTTTACTGAGTTCAAGTAAATTAGAAAAGATTGTAGTTCAATATGCTAAGCATGGTAGTAATCCTTTGGCGTTTCGACGTGTTTGGTCAGAGATTGCTTACGTTACAGTCACACAGGTTAACCAGAAAGATCATTTGCTTTTATTGAGATCAACATGCAAGGCATTTGTGGTCAGTCGAACGGTAAGTTCTTCATAAATGTGTCTTTTCCATTTTCAGTAGTGAAGAAGTGATGTGTTCTACATGTGTATTCAAATGAAATAGACCTTTCAACTAATACTTTTAGTAGAAAACCGTCAGTCAGGAGGTGACGCACTAAACACACTGGCTGTCTTAGAGTGACCCTAGCTACGTTACCTTATTTAATCTGCATCTATTTACATGACCATTGGACCACATAAACATTCGAATGTAACAGATAACATTCTGGTTGACAATGCAGAGAGAGATAATAATTGAAGTTGGTATTAAATGGGTAGGCCCAAAGCCTGGTGTGCATTAACGTACCAATAGTGCTTGTCCAATAAATGGAGTGAATGATAGCGCAATGTTTTACATCATTTAAACAATGGAGTTCCACCCTCCTGGCGCTGGAGTCTTGAGTGTAAGTTTCATGTCAACCGTAATGTCAAAGCTAAGGAAATCAAATTGATTATCATTCTTGGAGACCCAGAGGTATGTCTTTTGACTTTTGCTTAAGATAATATGGAAACGAATCCAATCAGCGCATGTATTTAGTGAATGTATGCAGCCATTTGTGGGGTCTTTAGCCTTTAATCGTCTTTATTTATTGTCAACATGAATTTGAAACCCTAACATTCAGTGAAACTGTGGAAATCAACATACAGTTTAGTGTACAACCATCCATGATACATGTGAGCAAGGAAATTGAAAGATTAAACGGTGATAGACCGCAGTTATGACCGACTGAAATCAGACCCACACTTGCTGTCCGGGTTCGTCCTTATGCTGCAGCTGGCACCTTACTTTTTAGGCAATCCCAGAACTGAACCACATCTTATGAAAGACGCTTGATGTAGAGATCAGGTGTTGGTTGTGTCCTGTTGGAGACATAGCTCCTTAAGGGAACAGAAATCCTTCGGGACTTGTCCTTTGGTACCGCTCTTTGAATCTTTGGCAGAGAGTCGAGGATTCATTAATCTGAATAGGACTATTATTCAAAACACCCTTTAATTTAAGCTTGTTCGTTCGTTTTAGTTATTTCCATGTATAACAAAAAATTCATATGTATAAAATTTAGAGAGGAAAAAAAGAAACGTTGTGCCATGATACTTACTGAAATTTAGAAATGGAAAAGGAGAGCGAAGAAGTTTGAAAAAATAAAACTTCCTCCAAAGGTTGAAGGTCGGGTAAATTTTACTAACTTTCGTTCTTAAGTTGATTTTTGTTTATTCCAGTTTGACTCATTTATCAACATTTACTTGCTCTAAGATGTATCGCCATGCAAGGAATGTTATTCATTAAGGGCTCTAAAACTATTGTTCTTGCTTTTTTAGACACCCGAATCAGACGAACATGAGAAAGTGGAGGAAGAGAGCCATGAAAGAGAAGATTCCCCTGTGCTTTCAGTGCAAACACAAGGAGTGGAAGTACAGGAACGCGAAGAGACCAAGTGATTTTAATGAAATGTACAGGGACCCCGGAGACAAGGGGGTATGGGGGCTTTAGTCCCCAACTTTTCTTCCATAGACATTTTGGACTGCCTTGCTATTACATTGGTGAACATTTTACGTCGCTCTGGTGATTAGCCCTTCCTCCCACTTCAAAAGTTGTTCCGAGACCCCAGATATAGGGAGTAGAAATAATGTAAAGACTTTATAAATATCAGCTGATGTTTGGCAGTGTTGCAATGTTTATTGGCTAATCGCCTATACATACCTTACCACCAGCATAACTTAACTTTGTCAGACATTTCACCGAAAGAGAACACATTGACTGGAGTAAATGACTCTTTTCGAGTCGCTAATGAAGCAGCTATAAACAGAGAGATGGAAGGACAGTTTCTTGCCACTATTTCAGGGTCGTAGCCTGAGCAAAATCTCTGAGGGGGGCAGTTCCAACACTGCCTATGCAGAGCGCCACCATCAGTTAGCATGTGGTGTATGTACGATTTGGAAATCTCAAGGGGGCAGTTGCCCCCCTTGTCACCCGCAGGCTACGGCCCTGTATTTAAAAGAAGGGTTTAAGGTCTCAACAAGTTTTGGTATTTTAAAGGTGTATTTATTCTAGCCCTTTGGCGTTGAACAAAAAGTGAACTTTAAGTAGGAACATATGACACGTCTTAAGCGGATAAGCGTCAGATGGTTTTATTATACTTTTTGACCAATTTTACTTAAACAAACCCATATTGATTCAGAATGTGATTGCAAAAGTGGCATGAGAAATTTACAAACCTTGCATTCCCTACAGGGAGTACATAATCCTATTAATTTCAAATTCAACACAACAGGCCGATAAAACAAATGGTAACAAAGCATTCATTGTCAAAGTGAGGAAGTAATATAACCGCTGCTACCCTCAATTTAAGTTCACTTTAGAACACAAATACGGTGACTTCATTTACTGATGTCTCGAAAAACACATGTCCGATTTGAATAGAAGTATCACAACACAGGCTAGATGTGGTTCCTCTTTCACAAGTGAAAGATAAACTTTTGCTTAAACTTCCACTTTAACATCAGTTGGTTGTTACTGTGATGTTTGATCATGGTACCAATATATCTTTTACGTATGATATGATACAATGGAAGAAGTGCGCCCTCATTTGGAAAATAACAAATCAACAGGAAAAAATACAAACAGGTGATAGGTCAACTAATCGGATACGCTTACGTCGAAAATTCTACTGTGTGCTGTCTACCGTTACATACATGTTCGTTACAAAGTTCAGTGTTGATACCATGTATTTCATTGCTATCCCTCCAAAATTTCGCCATTGTGTCGTCATGCGCTCTCCACAACTTTTGATCCAACGGAATGAACGGATGATTCTTGGTAAATACATTACATAAGCAATGCCCGAAGCACTGAAGGAGACAGGTCTAAAACACTTCGTAACGTCTCCAAACACCACAGACTGAAACATAAGAGTTTTAAAAGAGCTCCTATTATAACGAAGCATGGAGTGAGTAGGGTTTTCGCTCAATTCGATGAACTATATGTGGTGACTTCCTATCTTGAAAATGCAACGTAGACACAGATGTAGATCAAAGGCGGTGTGGAGTGTAACTAATATCTGAGTGTGTTACATGATCTCTGCCCTCACATGAGCTATACTTTCATTGTGTTCACACTGCGTGAAAAGCATTAACACATGCTTGACTGACCTGTTAGCTAACCCCAAATGTTTCGTAACTTTTTGTGTATTTTTTTACATCTTTTACTGCCAATCAAATAATCAGATGTGAAACTTGACTATATCAAGTTTATGTGTAGTGAGCTTCTTTTAGTTTCTACAGCGATAACAGTTAATTAGAAAGAGAAAAAGGATGCAACAAAAAGTAAAGAGGGAACGTTTTATCATGGAACGCAATTCCTAGATACATTCTTGTCCAACCAAAAGGGAGGTGGGGGCAGGACAATAATGGACTTCAAGAAAAAAAAAAAAAGTCATACAAAATTCTGAAAATCGCGGCGGGTTTTTTGCACTGAATAGGATACTCCATAGAACTTAGGGTTCATGTTTCTATCGTTCAAAATGAGTGCTAAACTTCACTCTCCAGCCGACATTTAGCTCATGTCTAGACTTGACCCTTAAATAAGGATATGAATGGATAGGGTGAAATTTAAATGTTTGATATTAATTGCGTTTAGCATTCCATCTTATTCACAATTTGAATTTCATTGGATGAAACGAATCAAAATAGCGTTCAGAAGATCGTTTCACTGAAGACCGTAGAGTAAAAGATGTAAGAAATAATATAATGTTTCATATATGGCCCATTTATGGACTTTGACTAGGAGAATGATTGTTGACCCAATTCATCACGCTTCAGTGCCAGTACTATACTGGGATGGTGTCCAGAATGATAAGAGTATTATACTTGCCTGTTGAGAGAGCTCAGGTTGCAAACACTTTGCTTGTACTGAGAAAGAGTATCAGGCTAAACATCAGATCTGACCATTGTTAGGATTTTGAGGCTGGGTGGAAAAGTTCTACAGGGCATCTCTGTTTGCATATTGCTAGAAAGTGGTGGGTACAATTGAAACAGATCTGATAATCCCAAGTGGGGTTGACCTTGCCCTAATAACACTTTCCCAACCAAAAGTGAGATGTCGAGTTGGGGTACAATCGAGGGTCTTTTTACTCAGAGTAGATTATGGCACAGGGGATTGAAATACTGGAAAGTAAACCAAACTGTTTGTAGGAATTAAAGGCACAGGTAATTTCTGAACAGGTGTATGTGTAAAAATTCTTGTACACAGACAATGCACATTTCTTTTTGTGAAGGAGTGGACCATAGTTTTGACCGTGGTTTGGGACATAATAAAACATTGCGTTTATAGAGTGCAGTCCATACTAAAAGGACACTATCGGTTTAGTAAGTCTATGCATTTTAGTAAGTAGAGTAATAAGTTGCCACGAGACTGAAACAAACTGTCAGAAAGTGGTTTCGATCATATCACAGGTGCACAAGTTGTGTAAATATTTTAGTTTTGAAGAGTATTTTACACAAAATTAGGTGGAGGTTTGTTGGTATACTGCACCAATCTAGATGAAGTAAGTCTTGGTTTGCTAGATAAGACTGTACTCTGTCAGTACGCAATCATTTATTTCATTTTAAATAGGCCTTTAATGAATATCAGTAAGTTTTGATAGTATGAGTATTGTAACAATCTGAACTATTGAATAGAATACGTTCGATCATTCAAAGAATATAATTGCTTGTGGTATCACTTAACTACATTAATTTTTGGCTCAAACCTATCTTCCTGAATAATTTAAGTTGAACTTTTTTTTACGTATCACCATGGCGACTGACGTCATCTCCATGGGTCAATCTACACTATCCTAGTATTTAGGCAGCTAGCCCCCTAATCATTTACACTATCGGGAACGAAAGGTTTGAAGGTCCCATTCTATTGAGGATACCGTGATAAAGAAAGAAACCCATTTCTTAAGTTTCGCATTCGGGCCCACAAGAACATATGGGACCCTAAAAGGCCCCCAAAATGACAACTGGTTTTGGTACTTGCAGTGGTTTTAATTTTATTGATGTTCTCAAAAGTGTAATTGATTGTCATTTTGGGGGCCTTTTAGGGTCCCATCTGTTCTTGTGGGCCCGAATGCGAAACTTAAGAAATGGGTTTCTTTCTTTATCACGGTATCCCCAATAGAATGGGACCTTCAAACCTTTCGTTCCCGATAGTGTAAATGATAAGGGGGCTAGCTCCCTAACTATAGGACTGTGGACAAGCGTCGAATGACCAATAGCACGTGACCATGAATCATCTGCACCAATGTTCGCAACATTAAACTGAATATAAGGTTTATTCCCTCCCTTTATGCCCTCTAAAAACCAAAGAGTGCGAAGTGTTTCAACCTTAAATGGAGTAAAAAGTGTTAATTCATTCCATTAGAGTGCTTTTTAGCTCCAAGAAAACGGAAAAAGCACCTCACACTGTAAACATGGCTGAAATTCGCTGTAAATTTACAAAATAAAAAATAAAGAGAAACATAAAGATTACAGAAAAGTTCTAGTAATAAGTTTCCAGAACTTTTCTGTTATCCTTATTAATTTCTTTATTTGTTGTTCTGCAAATCTACCGTAATTTTTTGCAGTGCAAGAAGAGTGAAAATTCAATTTTTAATGAATCAGGAAGGGAGCCCTTTTATATGAGTAGTCCCTGTAGCAACCACTCCCACCACTTTAAGAGTTAAAATTTGTTCTTTTGGAGTAAATTTCTCTCTTCTCGGAGTGAATATCCGCCCTTTTGGAGTGAACTTCATTAATTTCACTCTACTAAGGAGTGAAAGTTCACTGTTTTTATTTTTAGAGTGATATTTTTTGGAGAGGGTGGGGGGGGGGGGGGGTGGTTAGATATCAATGGGGATTTCCTAATTTGGTACGGACACGTAGCGTTAGTCTGTCACTAGTAGTGCTAAGTTATGCTACGTGTACGATGGGGTCCTTCCTTCTGCATTTATACCAGTACGAGATCTGACCTCTGATATCAGCCGTTAGTGCAGTGTTTTTTAACATCGTGACCTCAACCGGAAGTGTTCATTTTCGTAACACTTCCTTGACGATTCGTGTAGTTGCCGGCGATCACACTCGGAGTATTTCGGTCTACTGAATATTTATACATTCACACTTTGTACTACTTTTATTATTGACTGAAAGAGAACATATTAAAGGTCGGATTTCCGGGGTTTTACGGCAAATATCGAATTCAGACGACTTTGAAACCAAGTTTATTCGCACACCTTTGGCTTAGAGGATTGTGCAAAAGTGAGTGCCGAGTAGCTCTGGTTTTTTACGGTAATTTCCTATATTAAGGGACGAATTTCGTTTAAAGTCATTTGGAGGGGTGTAATATTAATATGTTAACATCATACTTAAGGCTGATAAATTTATTTCAACTTTTGACACCACTTTTTGGCTTTCGACGTTGAACTTTATATTTGTCTTAGTACCGGGAACCTAACACAGTATATGTACTGTGTGTAAGTTGGTGCTAATCTTTTGTACAGGTTAGGCTTGTAATAGTCACCACACAGTAGTCGTTGTATCATAATCATAAACGTCGTTAATGTTTGATCAGGACATGACAAAAATTCTGAATTTGTACAATTTATAAATTGTAACAACAACTAGATACTGCCGATTAAAAATTTGTTTCACATCCCCCCTATCGTTTACATGGACTATTTGAAAGTCAGCAGAGTCAGGGAGTCATTCATATAGAGCATATGGCCTAAAGCCAAGGCCTAGATTCTAGGGCATAGTCTAGGCCCAGCCTAGCAAAACCTAGGGCAAAGTTACACTTTGTACCAGTAAGCTTATGCATTATTATTAATCTAGCCTAGTCATTAGTACAAGTGTAATCTGTGCCTGCTCTTTCAGTAAACTTGGGTGGCCAGACTGAGACTGGGAGCAAACCGAGTCCATGGATATTAATAATAATATTTTTAAGGGGGTGTACAGTACAGTGAGTATGCTACTTACTTAGTGTAGGTTGCTGCACTAGGCCTAGCCTATACATTAACCAGTGTTTACTCAATCACCACTTGAAAGTTTACCCATATTCATGTATTTTATGATGATGTCACTTTTAATAAAAGGTTAATGTAGCCTGTAAGTTGTAACAGTGTAAGGGGTTGCACAGTACAGTACAATATTGTAGCTAACCCACAATTATGGATTGTGACATAAGTTTTGAGGAGAATCACTATAAACGTCTTCTTTGTGATTATTGATTAGAGTGTACTTTGCTGCATTGAGTGTGTCTCTATAACTAGCGACAGGTAGGTCTGACCTGGCAGCACTAATCCCTGTCCAGTAACAGTAATACAGTAAATTCAACTACAATAAAAACCAGAATAGTTTCCAATAACAAGGGACGAAATAGTGTTAGTGAATTGATTACCAAAAAACTCACTTAACAAATCTTCAAAGAGTCCTTAGTATTAGCAAGTACAGTACTGCAATTTTTGCTAAACAAAATTAGAACATGACTATAGCATCAGTTTTGAGGAGAGTCAAGCTGTTTTCTACGTAATTTGTAATAAGGTGTGTACAGTAAAGTACCCAGATGTGGGTCCAAAGTCATATCCCTTGACATCCTACCCAACTATTGAAAGTATGCTACACACTGAATATTATTATCCTTTCAGCACAGAAACTGTTGTTGTGACAGTGAATCAGGGCTGCCACGATATCGCGATATCACGATATCATCGATACAGTTTTGCCCCGACAATATTGACCAATGTTTTGTCAAGATGTGATATTGCAATAAATCAAATAAATGACTAAACCACTGTGAAATCCCTATTTTTATTTTCTTCAGTCAGTAATCTAAAATGATCATAATATATGGTGTCACAAGAAATGAAATCTGCACTTAACCCACCACAAGAAAACATGATATAAAATCGGAAGCTGTTTCAAAATGCAGTGAATACTGTAACAGCTCACATACGTTCTAGACTTGTGAAGAGTTCTGCACAATCAATATTGCTACATGCATGCATAGTCAATCTCCCCTCACTTTTGGTATGAAATCAGTAGTGGCTGCATGCAATAAACAGCTGTTTTGCTTCCTTGACGCTGATGGAGAATGTTTAGACTAATGCGCGATATCGTCGCGGAAATGCTGGCGACATCGATAAATGAAAAATGGTTATCGTGGCAACCCTACAGCACTTGAATTGTTAGCAAACTCAATTTGAGATCTTGTGAAATACTTTACAAGGTGCATAATTCAGTATTTACTCTAGCTCTATACAGAATGAAAACTAACTTTCCATTTATATTGTTGCATGTATTCACCTTTTATTGTGCATATCATTTGCATAATCTGTATTCATTCACCTGCACAGTAACCTTTGTCAATATGCCCAAAGAAAGTTCTTGCAAAGTGTTGCATCCCCATAGACCTACAGGGTCTTGCTCTGTTTGAGGGAAACATGGTCTTATGATAACCCTTTAAACGGGCATTTATGATGAGGAGTGTCAGAGGGTAATCCTCTGCCTGCAGTGTTGAGTCTTCTTTAGAAATGAGGAGGCAAATGTGTTAAGCTAAAACTATTCAATATTGATTTGCTACCTTTTTCTGTTACCACTTTGCTGGGTAAAGGTTTTTTCTTCAAAGAAATAGGGAAGAAAACATGGGAACAATAAATATTATTGTTGAAAGTTATAAAGAGGTAATTTGAATATGTGCTTTCTGCTACAGTCCTTTAAGCTTGATTTTGCTGCAGTGTGGGTGTACTGTAAATGTCCAAACTTCTTTCACTTGCTACCTTGCCAGTGTGGTTTTTTCCCCAGAGAAATATAACTCAAAGTACTGTACTAATGCAAATGGTACAGTATGGTTACTTTGAAGAATATGTTGATAAGTACATCAACATGGGTGCCTTTCTTTTAAAAAAATTCAGTACTTTTGACTTAATTTCATTGTACCTCACAAGAAACCAACAAATTTTGTTTTAATACCTTGCCATTTTTCCCTCAGTATTCAAAGTGATATATGCCAAATTAAAATATTGATTTTAAAGGAAGTACTGTGAAGTACGTAATACTAAGTAAATACAGTGTACTTTCTGCTGCAGCTTTGTGCTTAAATTAACTGTACTACATATGTGAATATTCCAGTCATGTTCTCTTGTAACCTTGCCCCTTTTTAAGATTTCCTATGTTCATATATACATACATGACACAGTAAGAAGACTTCATTTAAAGTGTAAATATGTGGAAGTTTTCACTTTCACATAAATTGTTAGAAAAATTTGTTTTTCTCATCCAGCCATTTTATACTATATGTACAGTTACAGGTGCTAAAAGTTTCAACTTTGTGTGTACACCAAATATTTCGTTCAATTTTCATCTTGAATACCTCGGCCGTCCATACTTAACATGGTTGGGTTTTTTTTTTTATCAAGTATATTGTAAATACTTTATTGCAAAATTAAGTATTTTCACCTAGCGCCCAGCCATTGAGGTGCTTCTTTTCAGAGTTTCATGGTCTGGGAGTAACTGTTTTATAGATGCTATACTGAATGACATTCTATGATATTGCTTAAGAAGCATATTTTTACTTAGTTATAGTGTTTTCTTTTGTGTGACATGTTATTTAAGGTCTTTCATGAGAGGCCATTGGTAATCACAACCAGTACTAGGGATTACACCAGAAACACAAAAAGGGGGGGGGGGGTTTATAACTGCTAAACCTCAGGTCCAAATTGATGCTGTCCTAGGCTAAAGCTACAGAGTGGGTTCAGAGGGGACAAAAGCTTGCTTCAAGACCCCAGCTGTAAGGTGCAATTTGAAGGTTTTAATGGCCATTTATTTGTGTGAGTTCAAACATTGCTGCAAAAGTGTCTTCTTTTTAAGTAAGAAACCAAGATATTGACAATTTTCTAATTTTTATGGAAATGAAAAGCGGGTGATTTTACCCACCTTCTTCTGGAAAGGGGGGACAAATCCCCCCTATCCCCCCTTTCCCCCCTTGACGGAAACCCTGAGTACAATCTACTTTTATTTTTTTAGGAAGCTAGATTGCATATTGTCAGAGACACAAGAGTCAAGAAAACACCCTGGGTTCATTCCCCTCAAACAGCACGGATGACAGGAAGTCTTGCTATGAGAAATGAATGGGTGCAATGTTACTTATAATATTACAACTTTTCAGTGCTTCAGTACACGTAGTTCTGTTTTTAAGTTTACATATGCCTGTTACAATAAAAGTGAAACTTGTTATTATTTGCTTTTATTTCACAGTATTTCATGTAAAGTCCAGAAAGACAGAAGGAATCATTTAATAAATGTTGAACAGTAGAAACACTGTGTTTATTTTGTTTACCTCTTTCTAGTAAACTTTTGTCTAGTGAGATTGTATAATGAAGGAATAGCATGGAAACAGTGGACAAACCCTGAATTGTGCTTTATGCTCTTCAAAGGAAGTGTGGAAAACTTGCAATATAGTAAATGATATATTCATGTTATTCTTTGATCATGCAATTGAAGTACATCATTCCCCATAGTTCTGTAAACATACAATGTAGGGTGATTCTGGCATCCCTTAAAGTGTACCTCAAGACAAAAATTCAAAAATGTATAAATCACACAGCATGAAAATGAATTTTTACAGTTCAACTCCCATTTTCATATGACATTCCTGTGCTGAGATATAGAATGTTGAAGTTAATTCACTCAAATTAAAATAGCACATTATGCAATAATTTGTGATTTCATAGTTGTACTACTCAAATTACAATCTTTAAATTTCTTTGTTTTCCTAAATGCAACCTGTACTGTATGAATTGTGATAGTGCTCTTACTCTTGCGGTGAAGTTTAAGGTCATACGAACACTTTTCTTGACTGGTACAATTCCTTTCTCATACTGCTTAGTATATATTTTTGAATTTTTTGACTCGAGGTACACTTTAAAAATGTTCCCCCCTCTCAATAATGTAATGAGCAAAAACCATGCCACCCCCAGATGGGTGGACACTTTTAAGTTGTGGAATAGGAGCAACTCTTATTGTCCATTCACCTCTACAGCTACCTTCAATAAAAAAGAAAACTTCCCAACCTTGAATTAGATAGTGGTCAAAGAGAAATGTTACTAGAGAAATTTCCCCTTTCCATTAGCCCTTCCATTCAGTGTTTAACTCAATACCCCATGCCACCACTCAGGTTAAATGGTTGATGTCCTTTGTTCCAACACCACTATATTTCAACACCATGGACACCTAAAATTCCGAATCTTCAATTTTGAGGTGTTCGAATGGGTGACACAACAGGTGTGTTGGAAATTGTGGATTTATTGCAATGTTGGTTCATATACCAATGAAATATTCCCTACTTCTTTTCCCCAAAACACTTTAAGACAAAACTGAAGACCACCAAACTTTCAAATGTCAATATAACAGCATAAATTTCAATTATTACAGTTGAAGCAGCCAGCAGTATATTTGTCATATTTATTTTCAACCATGAAAAAATGATTGCTTTTATGGGAACTTAGAGGAAGGACCTTGTGATCAATTTAACATTCAAGACAGGCCAACTAGCTAGTTCCAACCAGTGGAGGAAGACTCGTACTATAGCAGTTGCAGTGCTACACTGGTTTTGGATAGAGATGGTCAAGAATTGGCCCCGACAGGTGCACAATAAGGCAGGTTGATTACACTTCACATGAGAGGAAACTTCCCTTAGCTCATTTGAAAAAATTGAGGTACTCCAAGCAGAAAAAGATAAATCATGAGAGCCACCACTGCTTTTGTGTTCAGTGTCATAGAAGAATACAATCACAATGTCTCTGTTGTGCTGGTCACTGGACATTTCCTGGGTAGCTTCATGGATCAATGCACTCACACAATACTCCATTGAAATTGACTTAATCCATCTTTCCTGCCATGTGCCTGCTATGGTGGGTACCAAATTTGAAAAGTAGCTAGAGACTTTTCCCAGCATGCAGTAAAATTGAGGAGCCGACATGCATGTTTTTGTTTTTTGTGGCCCGGAGCACCACATGGATTCACAGTCACCATATCCCCCCCCTGAAAAGTTTGCACCCACCACAAATTAATAATCTTCATCATCCATGATCAAGATCGCCTCGTCAGACGAGTCAGTTGTAAGCCTGGCACATTTGAGGTTTGTGTGGTAATCCTTAAAGGATTGAGTACATAGAGGTTCGACAAGTATGCCCTTAGTGGTGTACTACAGAGGGGGAAGGTGTGGGTGTAGTGCTACAGTGGCAGGGTGGGGTGGTGGGTTATTGAGCGCCTGGCCAAGTGTGGGACCATTTTTTAGCTTCACTGGTATGTGAGTCTCATGAAGGGGTTGCAGCCTTATAAGTGAGGGGGGTTAAACCACATCCAAGTCCCCACAAATATACCACAAAGGAAAACCGTATGTTCTCCAGTTAAAGGCAGTCATTCGTCACCACAAACTAGTTTCAGTATGCATACACCAAAACGGGGGCGCAAATCCCGGGGGGCAAGGGGGGCCTTCGCCCCCTCAAGTGAAAAAGTGGGGGGCCAAATCGTAATTTGGCCCCCCCCTAAAATTTGAGTAGACCTAAAAATATGGTCACCTTTTTTCGTTTTTTTTCATTCGAAAACAGTTTTTCTGAAGCTTTGGAAACGCCAGAACACAAGAGCTTCCGGGGGCTTCGCCCCCTGGACCCCCACAGGGGCTTTGCCCCTGGATCCCACCAGGAATCCTTTGGGGCTTCGCGCTTCGCACTCCTGGTGCCCGCCAAGCGTGCACAGTTAAGTACTCATGGGCACATCATAAGCATTTTTGCCCCCCCCCCCCACTCTCAAACAGAGACTTGCACCCCTGCACCAAAACTCTCAATTGGTACAGCTCCTTGACTGGCATCAAATTCAAACAATGCAGCTTAGCTATATTACTCAGCATGTGCGCTGAAAGTGTCTTGATCACACATTGCGGACTTGTATTCCCACTGCGGGACATGCCATGAAACTATAAACTAGGATTGTGTATGGATAAAGATGAGTTTTAGATAAATGTGGGAGAGGCTAGAAGTAAGTAGGTTGGTAGAATTTGTGGAACTGCTTGGGTGATGAAAATATGCCTTTAAACTGGACAAAGACAGCTCAAAATGTTCACAACAGAAAAAGTGTGTGGGGGATCGCAAAAGCAGCCCTCATTCTCAGCAGTGATGACACCATACAACAATCCCATGGGTAATGTATTTCAGTCCTGAAACTCAGTTTTGGGGTATAACTATCAGAGTGGTGGAAAGGGGAGCAAACTTGCAAGCTGCATGCTGCAAGGTGGCGTGGTACCGTGGCAGTTACGAGAGCAGAAGTCCCTGTATTTTTTGACACCCCTTCCCCCTCCAGTCCAGAAAACAGTTTTAGCCTTCCCTTTTGAGGCCCCAAAGAAGAATGTACGTATACCCCCCCCCCCCGTGGCCACGGATCTCTCTTAAAAATCCATCCTAACCTTTCAAATTCCCCTCGACATTGGAACCTACTACTAGCAAGGCGCCCTGTGCCAAACATTGTTCCCACCACTGCACTATACCGCATTAGCTTGTTGAACGCTCGGTTCGTCGAATTTCCCTGTCCTACCCAATGGCACGGGAACCGGTTCCGCAATGGTTTTGCTGGGTTGATGAAAACGGCTGGTGTATGAAGATTACTTTGTATTTCAAAATGGCCGCCGCACGTTCATTCGGCACCGAATTTCTGGTCGTAAAACGTTTTGTGAACGAGCGTATTAGAGTAGTTTTCATGCAAAATTTCACGGAATCTCAAATAAAAGTACCTAGCGGTTATGTGTGTTTGGATGTTTTTCACTTATTTGATCTAGAAAGGTGGTTTTGGCCAATATTTCGTAAGGTTTCGTGGCCAACATAACTCAATGCTGGGTCGACCTGGATGATTCTTCTGTCGCTATCTGACATGATTTTCGTCGGATTGACTCCTAACTGTAGTGATAGTCGTGATGGTTTGTCTTCTTTTGGACTGTGGATTCTATGTGAGTAAAATGCTCTTAACTGAAATTTGTCGTGTGTGAAAATATGTTCAGGTTTATTTCGTATCGAGCGCTTAAATTCAAACATAATAAGATGTGCATATGTCGAAAGATAATTGAGGTCACGGGGTCAGATCTCGGACTGATACTGGCAGGTACGCAGTATCATTCTATTTTGACTATTTAGGGACCAAACACACACTCTACAAACGTCCTTTATTGAATGGAATCTACACCTAAAAAATGATAAAAGTTCAAATATTTGACTAATTTCGGTTCAAATGGAGCCAATATTTGGTTAAAAATGAATCAAATTTAGTCAAATATTTGATCATTGTTTAGGTTTAATATGAACCGGACGTTTTAAGAGAGCACTGATATGGAGTGTGTAGAGTTTTCATTTTTCAACTAGTTGGAAACAATTACTTTTCTTTGAGTTACTTTGTGGAGATGCGCAGAGTCAGTGGCAAGAAAATGGCATATATTTTATTTTATTCGAAAATGTTAAGTTAGTTAGAGTTTTCCGGCCCAGTTTCTTACCAACTGGTTTAAGTCGGGCCGGAAAAGGCCTTTTTCCAGTTGGGGCCCACTGGCTTGTTTTCCCTGCTCCAATGCCTATACTGAGCATCAAGCAAAACTGCAGTTAGTCCATTTTTAAAGTGTTCGGTATGACCCGACTGCAGTGGGATGCTCTAACCACGTGACCATGCAGTCAGTCATGAATTTGGAAAGAAAAAGGAATGGCAAATTTTTTCTCTTGTTTTTTTATTTTTGTACATCAAAGATTTTATAAGAACTTGTATCGAAATCAAAAGTTAAGCAAAGTAGTGTTTGTACTGTCCATGGCTACAGCTGCATGACATATGGATCGATTGTGACATATCTTCTGGGTTCACCCGATTAAGCAAAGGCTGACGAAAATATTCCAGAACTTTTTGCAGCGGTTGCCGAACTGAATATTTTAACGTTTCGGTAAACTGTCTTAACTGTTGCACAGAACTGTGAAGTGAGGCCAAAGAAAATATTGCTTATGAGCAGCTCTAATGTGCCGCTTAAGTTTTGCAACTTCCTGATCCTTATTCACAACTTATCTCTTAAAATAAGCCTGTGGAATGTGTTTACTGCAAAGCTATTGCCGCTGTCTCTGCGTGTGTGCACAGTCCCGTGGTGCCGATACTTTAGATTAACCCTTTACCATTGTGCTCCAATCGGGGCATATTTGCCCGCCTCGAGAGTGGGCTGAAAAGCGGACGTAGCACGCCCCGCATCAGCTCCCGTAGGCTATTGACCCCGTGACCTTAAACTATTGTCGCTCTCGCTGTTGTGGCCGAATTTTCGGATAGCTACTCGCAGTTTCGAGCTCCGCGTGAAACAGTAAAGATGGGTGACAACCGCGCTTTCCGTATGGGTCCAAAAGGCCCCAAACAACGGTAAAGGGTTTAAATAAGCCTGTGGAGTGTGTTTACTGCAAAGCTGATGAGGCTGTCTCTGCGTGTGTGCACAAGGTTAACGGGTAACACTTTTACACATGTTTAAGCTGACGGCGGGATATGTTATTACATGTAAAACAGTATGCTATGCGCGGCCGGTCCAGTGGTCAGATGGTTCGTTAGCAGTTGAACTGAACAGAAAGGTCACTAACGCATGCGCAGATATAAACTTCGAACTCGTCTTATAATACACATAGTCGCCCCTTCAGATTGTTCTGAGGTCATCCCTTTCTGAATATACTCTCATGGATTCTAAGTTTGTAAAAGAAGGCACGGTCCCACCGATCGACTCCATTAGTGGAACGTCTGTTTGGGGCAGGATATGAGGGGAGGGGAAACCCCGTCTCTGTTTCGATTTTTTTTATTACAGAGATATGCGTGACACGCAAAATGCTTGCATGTTTTCAAAATGTAAAAGTGAAAACTGCCTCTTCGTAATTTTGCATCTGCCTCCTCGTGAGAACATCCTGTAAGCAAGCCTACCTGTTACACTAAAGGATTAAGTTGCTTTCACACAAAAAGCGTTTGGTGATTCGAGCGTTCAACGCTGGGGCATTTGGACGCTTGCTTTTGCTTTCACACCGCGAGCGAATGGAGCGTTTCATTTTATTTTCTAGGGCTTGCTATGGGCTGAAATCACAATTGAACTAGCCGTCATCATGTTCAGAGTAGAAAAAAAAAACAAACAAACAAACAAACAAACAAACAAGCGTGAGGGTGCATCCAACTTGTTGGATAATGGGCGCGTCAACCGGACCACAGTGGGTGCACCACACCAACACTCGAAGGGAGCGATTTGAGGGGTACAACCGCCTCATGGAGGACTTGAGACATACAACGAAAGTAATTTTTATTACGTTTTACGAATATTATTTGAACTAGGCTACATAAATAGCCTACATACATGCACTATACCTGTCAAAACACAAAAGATGCACGTCTGCTTTTGACGCTCGGCTCTAGCGAAATAAATAGGACAACGATTCGCTTCTCTCGCTCTCGGTTTGAAACCTTTGAGCTATTTACCATTTTTTCAATTACATGTTAACAAGACGCTCGGTTCGCCTCGCCTCGCTTCCCTGGCGGTGTAAAAGCACCTGTAGGTGGAATAGCTTTCACCCACGCTACATGGTAGTCATTCTTCGACATGTATTCAAGCAATTTTAAAGCAGCCAGATTAAAGTGTGGTTTCTCAAGGGAATATGACGTTCAAGTTGGGTAAGAATAGCCCTCTTGAATGACGTATCCCGGTGTTATACTAGACGACTACTGCCTTTGAGCTTGGTGCACAGCATAAACAATGGAGAAGTTGAGCCACAACTGAAAAACCCTTGACTGGTACGACTTTAGCCAATTGGTTAAATATTGAACCGTAAGGGTATCTAACAAACTAACTAATGAACTTACTAACCAACAGGCCGATCGACCGAACGGCCGACCAACCAAATTTCCTAAGCGAACATAAAGTTCTCTTAAATAAACGCATTTATTTCATCTTTGGTCAGTATATGGCTTCTTATTAAGTATATCAAAACTTGAGGATATTGAATGAAACGATAAACCTAAAAGCGAACCTATTGTGCTAATCGGTCAGCTTTAACCAAACAAAAGAGTTCCTTTTAATGCATCGGTCTCGTAAAAATATAAACGGTATCATTTAACGATCTTCTTTGGGTAAATAAAAAATATATCGTTTGTCACTAGGAAGATACATATATATATATATATATATATATATATATATATATATATATATATATATATATATATATATATATATATATATATATATATATATATATATATATATATATATATATATATATATATATATATATATATATATATATATATATATATATATATATATATATATATATATATATATATATATATATATATATATATATATATATATATATTGTGCTAAAAGCGTCAGGGAAATGCTAAGCTTTCTATTTTATTGATCACAATACACCTACTAGTATCTTTTCTCTCCCATGTAGAAGACGGCAGCCGGTAAAATTACCCTACGCAAAAGTGCATTTGGCATTAGAAGAAATTGTTCCATTAGAGGTGTCTGTGTTCCTTGTTTTCTTCGCCTAAAATAACATAAAATGGGCTATCTATGATTTTGCGATGAAACTTGGGGTGATTGGGGTGGACGGTAAATCGGTCAGTCGTAACCAGGTGGATTAATGAGGTTTAAGCCCCGGGTAGATGCTCACTGTTTAAAAAGGTGTTTCTTGATTGGCTGTTGCCATTGTATTGTATCGATTGCATTCTTTGTTGGAGTTAGGGATTGAGTTAGGGACTAGGGCTATCGTTAGCCAGTAGGAAATTTCTTTTAAAACAGTGGGCATCGCCCCGGTTTTAGGATTCGGGAACACCCTTTGCCTTGTCCTACAAGTGGGGTGCCAATGACGAAGGGATAAAAAGAGGGAGGGGAAAGTATGTCAGAAAATTGTATCAAAATCAACAATTCAACTTTGCGGAGACAATATAAGATTTTGGGTAGTAAACATCAAGCCCCGATCCCGATAGCCCTTCCTTAACCATCCTGTCCATTTTTTCACGCTGCTCTTCTGTAAACTGAGTCTTCCAACTTCCGGAAACTCCTACATGAGAAAAGAAACGAATTAAATTCTGGATTTATAAAGGAACTAAATATATCATTGAGTATCAATGATATGTCATCCAAGCGGAATTAGATGATATGAACATTATGCATTTTGATGGTCGTAGAGGAAAAATGCTGTCTCGTTTGCTTTAAAATTCGTATCATTGCAAGATACACCAATAAATACAGACATGCGTTGAGTGAAGTCTACTGCGAGCGGCCATTTAATCATTAGAGTGATTAAAATTGAACTACGCGGACTTCTTCTCCAAAGTAATGACGTCATATCCTGCGTAACCCCTGTCATTTCAAAGCATGGCTTTGTCCCGCGTTGCGCTCGAATTGATATGCAATTTATTCATGCAGAGGAGGAGGATAATGATTCAAAAAATAAAAGAGTAAGACTCATCATGAAAAAAAGGAAACACATACACGCCAACAAAAAAAACCTTCAACAATAATAAATCAAATGACCTAATGAGATGAACCATTAACCTGTTTGTATATAGGGCATCAGTCCGAATGATCTTGTCCACAGTTTTCCGTTTTCCACTTCCTCCTCGATTTTGGCGTAGGTTCTTTTCATTCCTTCCACACTACAATGTTCCACAATTCTTTCCAAACCATCGGGTGATATGTTTACACCCATAAAAGTCGCCAAACGGCTTATAACTGATCTGATATCCTTAGTATTGAAAAAATGAGAAGCGTCATTAGGTAATGAATTATACTTCTTTTCCATCTTCAATTTGTAGAGATTAACAGACCATACCCCTTGTAACATTCCTATATTGGACCCTTACGGGTCCCATATCTTGGCCCTTAAGAGGCTCATATGGGTTTGCACCCGGGATTAATAAGGGGCCTATATGGGTCCCTTATTGACACATATGACCCATATGGGATAGTTCTGGGGCCCATGTTAACAACTGAAATGTGGGGAAAATATGGGTTAACCCTGCAATATCCCTCAGGCATGTGGGCTACTCATATGGGCCCCTTATCAATAGCGGGTGCAAAATTTAATGGGCCCCATATGGGTTTACCCATATGGGGCCCATATAGGTTTGTTACCTGGGACATTGTGTATATACCCCAACATAAAGAATAGAACTGTCAGTAATTCCAGTTTTTATTGCTAAATTTAAGGAACGAAGTTGGAAAACGTTTTAATAAAGAAGACATTACCACACTGCGTGCGGCTGGTTTTAAATTGTGAGAGATTAACGTTGAAGCCAATATGTGGTGGCAGAAATGCATAAGTCACTATACCGTTTTGAGAGATATTCTTCTGTCATAAAAGATCTCCTCTGCCTCACTGCATCTACCATTGAGTTTTAAATAACCTTTGTAGATAAAATTGACTTACGGGATTCATTGTATGAGCTTCCTTTTTGGGATACCAAGAAACCTAGGGCACGTCATCTTTTTAATTTGCTCTTTTCCTTGTCGACAATTTTATTTGAAGACCCAATTTTCTCACCCCAAACAGTACAAAATCTCCTAACCTTCCTAATTCAGCGCCTCCCACAATGATCTGACATGCACCCTCATCAAAAACAATCTCAGTTCGTGCTTCAGGGTGAGTATAGAAAAGCTGAATGTGTAAAATCAAAACACTCTTAGTAGAGTTCATGCTGTGTAATATAAGCTTTAGCAACCTCCATTGTTTGAATTAGTCGTCAATCTAAAAGTGAGCCAAATGAGAGTTTCTGTTACCCCTAAAAGAAGTGCAGTTTGGGGTGAGAGGATTGGCCCTTTAAAACACAAAACCAATTCATGGGCCGAGCGACCGTAACTGGGCCGCATGAGGTCTCTTAAAACCGCTGGTCTACACTTTGCTTTCTGCGATAATGGATCAATATATTAACTCTATACATATTTTTCACCTTTTTCATCTCCTCAAACGTAACGAAGAACATGTGACCATTATTTCGTCGTTCCCAGTATCCCAGGGCATGGTCACACCAGTTTCCCCATAAGGCTGGCGAAAAGAGAAAGAAACGCAAAACCTTCCCTTAAAATAGGAAATGGAAGTTTAATGCAAATTTCTTGTGGTAGCCAACTTCTGTGCTCTAAGAATTTCCTCTGATAGCACCATGTTCAAAGACTTGAAGATGTAAAACCCAGCTTTAAGAAAATAATTGCTTTGCCCTTGGTCTCTTGCATACGCGTCTCACTCCCCCTTGACCCGGCCCTGGCAATATAACCACACTTCTGCCAATTAACAAATATTTTATTCTTTGATGACTTTGTTGTATTTAAAAGGTACAGCTGTGTACATGGTCTTTACCACCTCATAACAAAATCCAGACTCAAGTAACGAATTACGCAAACGGTGCTGCAACTTTCTTGAATTCTTTTTTGTAAATGAGTTACATGAAAGTCTCACAAAATATACCGAAATAGGAGAGTTAAAATGACATGATTATGGCTGTCGCAATTGCATGGCTCATATCAATGCCAGTGGACCAATCCTTTCTAACATCAGGGTTTCTTTACCTTGCTTTTCTGAGAATCAATCAAGTGTTACCACCGAGGTCGATTGATGTAAGCTAATTTCCTATGAAGTCCTGATTCATCAGCGCCAGGGAGATTTAAACACTATGAAAATGTCCAACGTTACGTTACCACTAACCTTTTTGAGACATGAAATTTTCAAATACCGTTTCCCATGGCAACTCGCATTCATTAGCAGGATTAGCGTTTAAGAACCGGTACATAGAGGTGCACACGTCCTTAAGATCTCTTGTCAGGAACAACACCTGGTGAAATATCAGATATCTGAAAGAATTGATCTATTCAAATATATTTTTACCGATATCGTTAAATTGCTCATGCTTGTGCGTTCAAGATCCTTCCCTTTATGGTGTATATAATCGAAGCTACGTTAGTAAAGCTAAACATTAAGAAACAATTTGCCCAAAAGTTTTAGTTATCAAAGTTTACATTCCACGATTCAAGATATCCCCTACACTACGTACCTTAACTGACACAAGAAAACAGTAACCATTAGGTGCCGACCGTTAAAAGCAGTAGTTCTCTAATTGGTCCCTGCCGCTCCTGGGTGCGTTGAAAAGTTTCAAGGGGGCGATGAGGAGTTTGCAAGCAATAGGTGGGAGGGGGCGTTGGCATTGACTAGGGGTTCCCTGGAGGTTCTCATATATTCGTGCAATAAAGGAACCTAGGAGGTTGCAGAGTGGTTGACACAGACTGTCTTCTTCGAAAGGTTTAGCAAATACTGACAAAAATTTACCCAATATGAAACTTATCTGGGTCATTTTGGTGCTGGAAATTGAAAGTCGAAACCTCAAAGTCAAAGACTTATATAAATATGATGGCATGTTTGGTGGGAGGGGCGTTGGATCAGTCATGGATGCCTTATGCGGGCGGTATTTTGAAAATTTTTGAGAACCACTGGTTTAGAGGGTTCCTCAGGTCAAAAATTCAAAACAATACATATTAAACAGCATGAAGATTGAATTCTAATAGTTTAACTCCCATCTCCATAGGATATTCTTGAGACAAGATATAAAATGTTGAAATTTATCCACTTTTAACAAATTAATCCATTGAGCAATAATTTGTGACGGAAATTCTTGTACAACTCGCATTACCTGCTTTGTTTCCCTTTAAAATGAAAAATATTTTTGCGAACTTGAAATTTTTCGGTTTGCGTGTATGTATAACATGTTGCATAGAGAGGGCTTAATTAGTTACATCACCCCATTAAAAAACTGGTCCGAAAAACTCCATCTGACCTAACCTGCATCAGTCCATAAGAGTAAGAGTGCTATCACGCCATGGTACAAGGTGCAGTAACTTTCAGAAAAACAAAGATATACAAAGCTGTAATTTGAATAGTACAACAATGACATCACAAATTATTGCGCAATGTAATATTATAATTTGAGTGATTAGACTTTAACTTTTTGTACCTGGGCTCAAGAATGTCCTATGAAGATGGGAAGTGGACTATTAGAATTCAATTTTATGCTGTTTAATATTTTTGAAACTTTTGACTTGAGGTACACTTTAACTCAATAAAGTTATGTATAAAGTTATATGGTGTACTACTTGAATTCCTTATTCTAAGGTGCCTCACTAATAGAAATTGACCGATAGGATAATACAAGGCAATTGATAAAGGCACTCAGCTAAGGCTAACTAATTTTATTCGGGTTTATCTGCTTAAATTAATGTGGGTTTTATATTTCTTCGTCGTCTTTTGAATCAAATATTGTTGTTTATCAATGAACAAGGAAAAAATTAACTTTGGAACTGTTAATTAAATATATTACAATGCACTATCGGAGAGTCAATGCCATCGCTTGATTCACGAAGACTGGTTTCTCGTGCATTGCTTGCATTGACCCCGGTCGTACATTTTCCTGTGGTTAATGCACAGTCCCCTCGTTTTGTAATCTTGCATAACCATCGAAAGGACAATCTGATAACTTAACAGTCCAAGATCAACTGTTTCATAACTTATGGTCGTCGATAGGAAACCATGCCGAACAAAACGTTCTAAAATTAGCTAAAAACCATGTCGGGAAAAATACCCTTAGAACAATCTCGTCAGGCATGTTCTCAGTACTAACTATATGCTCATTTAAGCATTTGAAAAAAAAAAACCATGAAGGTTGACAGGATAGCACTCTATCTCAGAATAAGTTGAAAGGGGATGTAGCCCTCCAGTGCACTTTAAGTAATTTGATTACCTTTTTGCCAGCACTTATTTCAGGATTCGTTGTGAGTTGTTATTTGAACACAAAAGTTGTTGGGCTTCTATTGTACCGGAAAGGTAATCAAATCTGTTGCTCATTGAAGCAGCTAATAGGGGTAATGTACCAGTGGTCGGGTACTATAACTGGGAACCGCAGTTTTTCCCTAAAAACTGTGGTAGCCATGACGGATCTCCTGAAAGGCTAATATCCCTTAATGCATGTTCAACAAAATACCCAACAATATGCTAAACAGCATGCTACAAAAACATGTTAAACATAGACTTGCAAAATGAATTTTAGATGCTTATTTTTTAAAAAAAAAACTGATTTTCGTACAGCAGTTTATATGGAAGAGATTAACTGATGTCAAGTTGTGAAGGTTTTTTTAGAAACAGTGTCAACCACCATTGGAGGCAAACTTAACTCCTTCAACAACAAGCCCTTCTCTCGATAACTTCAAATCTTTCATCGAAATTTAACTCAATTCAAAGACTTCCCCAACTGAAAAAACTTTATCAAGTCTTAAACGGATAGTCTCCGAATTATTGGAACTTTACTTCAAGTCTGGTGGTTAGATCAATAAAAACATAGTTAATATTGTGAAATAGATTTCTTGTCAGTTCAGAATTAAGGTACAAGTGAACGGCATACGTACCTTTGGCTTTTTTGTCCACACCTTAGGAGGAAGGTTTTTAGCCATTAAGTGCGTTCTGTAGACCCGAGGAGATGAATATGTATCAAGCAAATCAGGAACTGATTTTGTAAATTCGGGAGGAAGTCCAAACGACAAGTTTCCATTAATTTCTGGATCAATTTCTCTTTTGATTTTCTCCACATGGCCGTCTTGTTGTATGAGCAAGACTATTTCGTGCATCCAGTGGGTGCCTTCGAGAGGTGATATCATTTGCGAGACGTTAAGAATGGCATTACACACTTATAATATATATACATATATACAAAGTTGTCAAAGCACTAACCCTAACGTCTAAACATATAAACAGCGCTATCTCAATGGCCAGTCATCCGTTCGTATTATCAGGTAGGTGTTAGTAAATTTGACAACATTGAAGTAATTGCATCTACTGTGTTAATCTATGCGGGCGCCCTTGTACGTTAACGCATTCACGACCTCGTCAACATTTCATTCCCCAACGGCAATCGCTTCATTGTCAAACAAAGATTCTTCTGCATTTCCCCTAATGTAGTTTATATTTTAGCTTGTGGGAGATGTAACTCGTTGTATGTGGGAGAGACCAAGCGCCGCCTCGCGAATCGAGTCACCGAGCACCTTAGGTCCATCAAACAGAATCTCCATGGATACCCGGTGGCTGCACATTTCAATCCCCCTTCACCTTGTTCAATACAGCATTTAACCGTTACGGCAGCTGTAATGTGCTGAGGCTCCGATCGTGACCGCCTAAGTCCTGAAAACCGACTGATCATGAGGCTAGGTTCTCTCGCTCCACACGGCCTTAACGTTAGAATTGGCCTTCTGTAATATTCACCCCTCTTTTGAACCAGTTTTTACTCCTTTTACACTTACCCGTTCGTGCTCGTTTTTATTGTGTAAGCCTTATTATTTTTTCCGGACCTAGTTTTTGTCTACTTTTTTCCCCCTTTTTCCGATCATGTTCGATTTTTACGTGCACTTTTTCATCCAGGACGCTCTTTTTATTTTTTGATTTGTGTTTTATCCTTCGCACCCAAGTTTTCTGACAGATTTTTACAGCTATCGCTTCAAATTTGATGTTTGTCGTGTCGAATTGTTACTGTTGGTTGTTCAGTTTGGTTTTTGCTACCTGATGAAGGGTTATATCCAAAACGTCGTTGAGTGTTTTGCAAACTTTTAAGCACTTTTTACTATCTCATTTCGACCTATATATATATATATATATATATATATATATATATATATATATATATATATATATATATATATATATATATATATATATATATATATATATATATATATATATATATATATATATATATATATATATATATATAAAATACATAAAATTGTAATGCACGAATTACATGCTATTAGCTACACAGTGTTTCACGCACGTGCGGGTTGCACTGCGATCCTCGGGGAAACTATTCTATTACGGAAGCTTTGGACCGTGACCGTAAGTATACCACTTTTTCAATATATATATATATATGTATATATATATATATTTATATGATATAAATATATATATATTTATACATATATATACATATATATATATATATATATATATATATATATATATATTATACGTTTATTTGTTGTATGCAATATACATAGCATCGGTCCACTTATTCACATTAAGTCGCAACGTCACCTCTACCTACTCCATTACTACGTTAAATGTAGAACTTAACCCAACGATATTTAAACTAAGTTGGCCGCTCTCTTCCATGTAGGCCTCAGTGGCTCAGTGGTCAGAGCATCCGCCATGTAAGCGGGTGGTCCCTTGTTTGAATTTGCGTTTGACTTAGTATCAAGTGCCTGCAAATATCAGTTTCTCTAATTCGTATATTTTTGACGAAGGTTAAAAGAGAGCAGAAAAAGATTGATGTATGCACTCACCACTTTTCGGATAGGTTGAGATGATGATGTCATCTTTTCTAACTTCAAATGTTTTCAGTTTGTCAAGAATTTTCGGATTCAGTATTGGTGGGTACCACACACCCTCGTATTCAAAGGCTTCATCAAATAGAGGAAACGAACCTTTGCTAAATGGTACAGATTTACACTCTTCCATTATGGGATCTGCGTTATGAATTCTTCCAGAAAATAATTTACCTTTAATGGACTGCTGTAAAGAAAGAGGTAGGAAAGAAAGAAGGAGGTAGGAAACAACATACTTTATGTGCTGACGTCAGACTAGCGTCATATTTGGAAAACAATGTGCACTACTAATTTTTGTGCAGGACATATATGGATCAGTGGGTCGCATGGTGTATTTGCACAACGTGTGTAAAATATCTAATAAAAACATGTAAGTTCGAGGTAAGAAGGAACATTTGTTTTATGGCTTGTCGATTCTTCCAATGGAAGAAATATGGTTCTAAAATGTTGACAGCCAATAAGATTTTCTGTTTTTGAGATTGGTACCCAAGATGAGCAAACGACAGTTGAGATTTGAAAATAGGTAAATAGTAGAACCATGGGATAGAAAGTGGCGTAGACCTTTTGCATATGATTCTACATTGCAAAGAATGCACCCTCCTTTGTAGGAATAACAAACCAACTTCCTTCAACAAAAACAGATTGCAACTGATTGGATATGCGAATATATTTAGTCAGCATTACACTAAGATACATATTGAAAGGTTTTCATCTCTGTGTATGTTATGTTTAATTGCAAGGTTAAAAGAGCAACATGCATTTTTAAAAGTATTGTTTATCAAAAAATGAATCGATTGTCTCCATAATGCGCTTTTCAAAAGCGCACCCTCTCACCCAGGGCAAGGGCAAACAACGCAATTTAGAAGAGTCAAACATTTTTGTGCATTTGAACACGGAGTAGGTCACCAGGTTGCATCTTTCCTTGTAGAAAATGACCCTCCTGTGCGGCACATGTAGATTGCTCTGAAGCGAAATTGGCAGAACTTTGACACACCCTTCGTCACAACCGGAGGAACATCACACACGTTTGAATCACCACAGAAGGGGATCAGGGGGTGAATCTAACAATTGATAAATGCACAATGCAATAGTAAAGTCATTTAAAGGCAACAATACCGTACTCTATGCACGACATAGATTCCCAAAGCAAGTTTATTACACTTTTCACATTACACATAACGACTGTTTTCATTTGTTGGTCTAGCCAGAGTGCAACAATACGCGTTTGCCTTCTTGGACGGTGCCCTTTCTGTTTTGTGCTGACATCAAATGGGGCGATGTGCACTGTGTAACGAGAAAGTTCCTAACTGGCTAACGATAGCCATAATCCTTTGTCTAACCCCTAACCCTAACAAAGAATACAGTCGATGCAATACTGTACAAGGGAAAACTTTTAACATTTGTGACTAAAATAGTTGAGTAGAGCACAAGTCACTATTTGAAAAAAGACGGTTATTTCCAATTGATTTGCAATGTGTTAAAGTATGTGAAGTGTTTTCATTCCACGACTTCCTGCTTACCGGGCAGTAGTGACAGTAATTGCTAGTAAAATAAGTAGATTACGTGTAATGAGCTAATGTAGATTAAGGAGTAATATTTAAGTGTTCATTTAGTTTTTAAAATATGGGTTTTAAAAACCTCCAATTGCACGGCACATGCGCCTGAAGTAATTTTTTCAATAAAGAAATGTTCCTTCAACAATCAGTAAAGAGAGCAAAATGACGCTCCCAGATCTTGTGCACTGATTGGTAACAAGTGAAGTATTTTTCAACAATCAGTACTACCTGGCTTTATTTACAAATTATTAGAGGATACACTGGCCCTGTACATGCAAATTGGGCTTGAAATGGGAGACTTATAACCTGGGAACCCGTTTTAGGATAAAATCACGCACAGAACAAAATGGCAACGAAAAACTTCTAGGCGTACATTTTTCATTCTTAGTGTTCAAAAATGGAATAAATAGAATAATCAGTTTTGGATGTGTACTTTTTTGTAGTATGGTGCACTCTCCATGACCTTTGGTAGACGCCGTTTTGTTGTTTAGAGCAACTCTCCTTTCCTTTTGTCCTAGTTTTCCAGGGCCCTTCCTGTTTCCCTTCACGTGTTACGGGTGGACGTGACATATTGCCTTATCTCAGTTCCACGTGCACGCTGTAACCCATATTTTCAAGGTGTGGCCAATTTCACCCTTAACAGTCTCCTCGCTGTTTATTTAGATCAGTACACTCATTAATATTTATTTAATTGGTGCGTCATAACGTCTGACCAATCGGGGGACTGCAATTAGATGTAGGATCTTCCCACAATCTTCGTGGCTTGGAAGTACGATACGAGTTCCCCGGCCGCAAGATGGTCACTCGTGCAGCAGACGCGGAAGGATAAACCTGTAACGTTACTCACCATGTATATAGTTAAATATTTATTGATTCTTCTCTCTCTGTTAATCAAACTGGAATAAAAATCTTAAATTATCTTGAATCAGATATAAATCTTCTTCTTGTCTATTGACTCTCAACTCGTATCGCCTACACATCGGCAACATCCAGGTTCTAAAATTACTTCACAGTACCCCTGAATATAAGACTTTCCCTTCAACTTTTCTGTGACAGAGTAAAACCTGTATTAGAGACGTCTGATCCAACATATTGATTTTTATGGACCGTCCAATTGATATTATAAATAAATATAAGTATCATTTAGCTTTTTTCTATACATACCTCTACGTATTAACATACTTATACATGATAAAAGTTGTGGGTGGTTATTCAACCATCATGTATGGCAAACTTTGCGCACTTTACTGTCTCTGCGTTGTGTTTAACATTGTGTAGTTTTGTGATCATGAGCTCGACAAACGATAACTTGTTTGACATACACAGGCATATAGAACCCAAGATGAAATCCACCCACGGTTCTCCCTAAAAGAATTCCATCTAAAAGAATTTAAAGTGGCTTCAACCAATGTAGTATTTAAATGGTGCAAAATGCTAGCATAAAAGACCTGCCTGGAAAAAGAAAGTAGAGAATGGTAGAAATTAGAATGTACACTGAGATGTGTAGTAACAAAACTGCACGAAGAGCTGTGAATCAACGTGTACAGGGTACAGCGAAGAACTGTTTAAAACTTACCTATCTGTGGGGTCCGCCAGAGTCGGCAAGTAATTAAGATAAAAACGAAAGAGGAAACATGAAACAAAGTTCAATTAACTTAGTTAAACCACACACTTCCATAAATGAATAACAGTCAAAATTCAGCACCGTTGTTTGAATATTTCATCAATTGTTTGCTAACTTGATGAATGTTGATCTTGATTTAGCCTGGGAGTTTCGCAACTCCCTTGTTTTACACAGCGTACATAAGTTACCCTAAGTGTTATTTATCCAAGATGTTGCCACAGCAGTGAAGGTCGTCAGAGTCAAAGACTTCTCATTCACCTATAATTCATTTATGGATTTATCGAGGTTAAATGTTACTGTGTATATATAATATGACACAGAAATTCCTTCAGAAGAATGCAATAATGTTGCTGCAAAATTCCGTTCCATGAGAGATTTACAGTTCTCTTGTTGTAAATAATGTCATCCAAGTTCAAGCCCCTATAATGTTTTAAGTTAAAATATACAAAAGATCATAAAAGAAAAAAGTGATCACCTATTGAACTGGTTTTATGACTAGCTGATGGGAATATTTCGGAAAAGTAGAGATTGGGGGATCAATTCTTATAACGACCTGAAATATCAGTCACGGTGTAAATACGTGCTATATCAATGAAGAATTGCAGTTATTAGAAATCATTCTTCAGGCGACTCTTTTTTACAGAAAAGCTGCAGGGGTGGATCCAGGTGTGATCGCTGGTCTGGGCCATGGGTATGAGGGAGGGGTGACCCTGGTACAGAAGAAATGCCAGGGACAGCTCAGACAAAAACAAGAAAAAGAAAAAAAACTGTACTACTGTTGTAGGAATCTAAGTTAATAAAGACTCATTGAAAACAGATGTTTTAGAGACCACACAAAATGGCCAATAAAGAAACTAACAAATTTAAAAGTAGTGTCATAGTGAGTGTATATTATTACGTGTACTAATGACTGGAATGTCTAGAGGAAGAAACGAACTTCTTTTCGCAGGTGGAAACTATTCATTAAATATATCAATTTCAGAATGAATATATTTACAAGATATTCGTATACCTGCTTGCTGACAAAATGACTGAACAGTGATCAGCACTTCCTTCCAAAATTTGTTTAAAATGGAAAATGAACGAGCCATTTTCTATTTGGTTGAAATATCGTTAATGATAAATTTCAAAACAGGAGATCTACTGATGTTTATATTGATATTAGCTAGCCCCAGGGGCGTAGCCAAGATTGCATCACGAGGAGGGGTGGAGTATGACATCATAGACTGCAGGAAGTCTCAGTAGTCTCCCCTTCCCTTTGAGTGGAGAATCCATATCTTTTTATGGAGGCTCCGGAAGTAAGGTGGTGTCAATTTGTGCCAAAAAAGTAGTAATGTAAGTAAAGTATTCCATTTTTGCTGTCGGTTGTTCAGGTTTGGGTCATGGAGGCTCATCCCTGGATTTCCCTTTTGGGTAAGCACCTGACTAACCTTGACCAGCAAATAGAATGAATTTGAAATTCACCTCTCATCCCATTTAGCCAGCAGAACGATAGATTTCCTAGCTTTGCTTATGCTTAAGTGACTTCTTACTGCATTTGATTATTGTAAAAATCAAAGGTTTCCGTAGAACTGCCTGATTCGGTGAGTATGTTGTCAAGCAACTGCGTTCCTAATGCTTATTTTTGTGTAATCCTCTGTTTGCAGGTTTAGGATATAGTTGCGACTCGAATGAAGCCAATATTCCATTCTCTTTGTGTATTCTCTACAACAATGTCGCCTACATTATAACAATGTTAAATACCGGTATTTTTCGGAATGTACAAACAGATTTGACGATGTAGCTAAAGAAAGTAAACTGCAAAAACCTAATTTGGGATTAACAACAAAAGCAGAATAGCAGGTAAAACACCTTCAAGTCCAAGCAGCAGATAGCTAATATCTCTGCATTTTGCGTGAGGTCAATTGACTCTCATTCCTGCAAACTGACCGACAGCAATGTACCAAAAGCGTGAAGTTTAAACACAGTACAAAACTGATAAACCACCATACCGGAAATAACGTGATAGGTACAGTACCAGCATTTGGTAAATTTAAGAGACATTTCTATTTTGTTCTGCTATTGCAAACAATGTACTTTAACAATGCTGGTAGTCATCAGGCAAGAATAAAGGGTAAAACAGCAATGGACTGTGCATTGGTACAGGATAACGCACGATCGGGTAAATAGAAGGGATGTATCACTAATGTATCATCCAGTAAAAACACTAAGTCTGAGCTTGCATTACCATTTTAATCCACGGGTCCACAGCTTTTTACCCTTCGCCATTCATACAAGGTAACATCTTTTAATACAGACGAAAAAGCGGGAAATTTCGTTTCTGTCAGTAGCGCCTTTAAAAAACAGAACCCCAAGTAAAATGGACCAACCTAAGATGCCTGCGAAAATCCATTACTTTGAGTTTATTTCTGGATAACATACCTTCACCTAAACTTAATGGATCAATAAAGTCGAGAATTATTACTACGTTCGAATGAACATTGTGCTAGGGATATGCATTTACTGAAAAAGAACACTGTTTTAGGTTGAAATGCAGCCAAACGAATGACGATGCTCCTGCTTAGCCTACAAGTCACTGTAAGGAAGGACTATTCGAGATTATTATCTGTTCAAACACCTAAGTCAGCAATATTTGACATATATGAACAAAGTATTGGCTCAGTGAAGATCTAATATTTTGGTTTTTAGAGTAGGTAAGTTCGATAAATCGTCTACGCTACTTAACATGCCCTTTTGTTGTTTCTTGGAGGTGACAGCCTAGTTTTGTGCGAGGCATTCACTGCTAATAAACTTAACACTTGCTCAAAGAAGAGCCTGTCGTTCTATTGTTCATCACTTCTTGTATCATGCATTGGTTGTTAGAGTAAAAATATTTACACTGATACAAACTAGAGAAAGTCAGCAAAAGGTCAGGATAGTCAAAAACGAAAAAAGTGATTATTTTCTTTCCAGCCACAATGAAATACCACACTCTTCATCTTGTTTTAGTCGAAAATTGCTAAGGTAAATGAAAGATTATTTTCATTAAAACAGGTTTCCCTTTGATATCAAAAGAATCTTGATAGTTTCTCAAAATTAATGAAACTTAAAACTCGCAAAGTTTGTCACTAATCCTGTAATTTGTCGATGGCGTTCTTTTTTCCTATTCCTTGCAGAAAAAAAATAATAATCTGATAACACTGCACATAATTTAAAATGTCAGGAAAGGCTGTGGCGCTTGATAAAGGTTCCATGGCTATAATAGCTAATACCTTTGAATACGACGGAGTGTGGTATCCGCCATTTGTTCGACCACACATTCTGGACAGAATTAAGACCTTTGAGGTGAGAGAAGATGACCTGATACTGTCTACCTTTTCAAAATGTGGTGAGTATATACAGGTACCATTATGTAATTTGTAACTTTCATGAAAACATTATGTGAGATAGCACAAAGCCAGAACAATCGCCTGCAGCTATTGAGGTCAGGAGGTATGATTATTTGAATATTCATTAGTTGTCAAATGCATCTTGGAAATCTGATGTGAAAAGGAACCTAGAGTTTTGGATATTTTATGTATACGTTATGGTTGGGGGGTTATACGACAGCAAACTATTTGTAAAGATAATTTCAAAATGCTGTCTTCATTAGAGCCATTAATGAATTCTAAATTGAAACGTAGGTTTGCAATGAAACTATATTAGGTTAATACTAGTTCATATCATCATTTCATTTGCTTTTCCACAGTATTTGATACTGGCTGATACGATGTACAGAGATAAAAGTAGAATATTACATAATATCAAGATATTGTGAAGGAAATCACTCTTAAAAAACTAGAGTTTGTCCAGTCGAGGGCTCCAAAGAAAAAAAAAGAGAGAAAAAAGAACTGGGATAATACAAACAGAGAAAGTATATGAGGAGAGCTGAATATCAAAACGAAAAGAAAGCACTTCGATCGTGAAGAGCTGTCCAATTTCACACCCTTCATGCCTCCCTAGTTATTACCCATCCTACCTCACCCTTGTGCCTCTTACCCTCCCTGTAATCCATCCTACCCTTCCGACACATTGCATCAACCTGACCCCACACATTACATTACATTATATTACATTACATTACATTACATTACCCACCCCTATCCAACGCCTCTTCAAGGAGAAGGTTTAACAAAGGATTGAAAGTTTCAATGAACTAGACACACTAAGCTTAACCAATTTGAAGCAATGTTTGTTTCTCTCAGGAACCAACTGGATGAGGGAATTAATTTTGCTTATTTATGAAGATGGAGTAGTGGAAAAAGTCAAGAGAGACGTTGATCCATGTTTATGTGGTATGCTAGAATCAGGACATCCACCTGGTTTTAAAAAGTGTGTGGCCGACTATTTAGTCGCACAGCCATCACCGAGGTTTTACTATACGCATTTACCTGTGCAACATCTTCCATCTCAGGTGTGGACGAAAAAACCGAAGGTAAGGAAAGAAACGCTTATGAAAGACACCCAGATTCCCGAGCTGCTCGTTAAATTAGTACATAGAGTTTATTCGTGGAATTTACCAAATTTTCTGAATCTGATAAGCTTTCTTTTCATACTATTGACATATAGTCAAACTTGAAATATCCTCATATACTTCTTTCAAACAAATTTTCTTGATTGTAGAATTTACAATGGATTGCCGATTTCAAACTCGTGATAGGACACTCATAAGGATTCACAGAACCGTTAGAATTCAAGGTACAAAAAAGCCAACCGTTCTACCATTCGTACCACTGTGTGCTGTTAACTTGACTTATAAGGCTAATAATGAGCATAGCAATGTAGTACTCATTAAAAGCCGTTTTAAGTCATTGATATCAAATAAGCCTGATTGAAACCTAATGTTAGGCCAACACGTTTACGCAATGCAAGGCAATGCATTAAGTGTCTCCAAAACATGAATGGGTTTGTTTTCTGTCAAACGGGAGAATCTCAATGACGGATCTCTAAAAAGGTAAACTTAAAATTCGGACATGACCAATATTGCATAAATATTTTAAAAAATAGGCCTTTAGTTCATTGAATTTTAACAATGGACCTTTCCAATGCTAGGTAAGTTATTTTTTAGATAAACTCAGATTATTGCGCATGATCGCTTCAGCAAGATGGGTTGCTGTTGGGTTGCTTCTACTTCAATTTTTTAGCGATTTGTGCACTATTGGTCGCTATTTCAACTCGAAACTTTTTATCTTGCATTGAGTAACGTCTAGTAATGGCTTTGACATTTGTATTAGGCGCAAGCTTCAATAAGATCATTAAATCAGGGTTGTGAAAGATATCTAAAAAAAAAGGTCTAAATTTTTTAAAAAATTTGCTAATTTTACTCCATGTCAGCGACAACCTGCCCGAAGGATAGCCTATTCCATAACCTATTTTTTAATATCTCTTTAAGGGAGACGGGAGAATAAAATGAAATAAGCTAGCTAGAAATAGCGAAGACAAATCTTTTACTTTACATGCATTACACTTGACTTGGAGGGAAAGCGTCTCCTTCTTTTAACACCAAGTTTCCAAAGGTCTTCATTCAAGCGGAATGAAGGTTTTTTTTTTCTCTCTGGGTTCAAACTAAATCAGGGGAAACCTGCAATATCGATAACAATTTCCTTGATTTGACCAATACGAATTATCGTCGGTACCAGATATTGCAATAATGCAGAATTAAAAAAGATTGTTATGCCTTCTGTAAAATTGATTTTGTTCCAACATTCTGCAACGTTTTTCATTTAAACAGATAGTATACGTAACAAGAAACCCAAAGGATGCAATGACTTCTTTTTACCGTTTTCTGAACGCCAACCCTGCCAACAGTTGCGAAGTACCATGGGATATGCTCTTTAACATTTTCATCTCAAAGAAAAGTAAGAGTAGAGATAATAAAATTAAAAAAATTGAAATCCCTTGTGCAAAAACCTAATGAAATGAGCTCACGCGATGTTATTTTGGAGACAAACAAAAACACGCTTCCCGCAGATGGGTAGTGTGGACCATATGCATATATTCATATGTCACTTTAAAGAAATTACCTCCTCACCGAATGAATAACAATCAACACATTGCAAACAGGTAATCATCGTAGGGAGTAAATGGTATCTGAGTTTGTTACACGGTTTTTGCCCCTAAGTGATCTATGCTTTCATTGCGTTCAAACTGAATTAATTAGCAATTAATGCATACAACTTCACAGGCAAGTTACCTTACCCCAAATGTTACGCAACTGTGTGTGTATTTTGGTATATCTGGTAGACTGGTACTGTCAATCAATTTCATTGAGGCAATACAATGAAATCAGGCAGAGCAAAGGGATGTTTCAAACAGTAAAAAGAGAAGTTTCGTTATGTTGGTCAATTAAAGGGGAAAGCGTAAGTCTGCTGCACACGTTGGGGGGGGGGGGGGATTGAAACCCACCATGAACCAACCATGCAATGCAAAAAACACCTAAAATAGTGGTTTTTTTCTCTGTGCTCTTACACTTTTCCCTCATGTCGCGCCCTCCCTCCATGACACAATCCTGGCTACGCTAGTGGTTGGGAGAATTTTAATACTTGTGGCCCATCGCTCCATACATCAGGATGTCGCCAATGTAAAAGGCCTTTAGTAGATAACAACGGGCGTATCTGACCGATACAGAAACCAGCTGTATGCAGATGTTGCATTGTGTAATGTTAACTGAGTTGCAATGATACGGGCTTCCTCTATTAGGGAGCACTTTTTGTTTTGTTACATCAAATTAAAAAAATCCATAAGCAACTGACATTAGTGTAATCCGATATTGCGTATATCGTGATTAACTTAACAGCACATTGCATAACGTAGTAATGTGTTGAGCGCGTTAAGGCGTCATTACATGTATAAGTTTAAATGATTCAGGCTACGAATTGACTTTATGCATTGAAGACAAAGTGACGTCATCCCTGGAGGCAAAACAATGGGACACGTGGCCGCAGGCATGAAGAATTTGCCCCGCACGCGAAGAAGACTATGCGCGTATTTTCAGTTCAAAGTAAAGAGCAGTAAAAAGGTTTGTGTTATCCAATCCTTATTCGTTTATTAAAAATTTGAATAATTTGAAAATGCATACGAATGTTTATACAGGGTAGTCCAGAGAGTGTATTTTCAAGCTTTTACGTATACGTGAGATTTCATAGTTGTTCATGAACATGCGTATATTTATACGACATTGCATACGTAAAAGAAAATAATGCATGTGTATATTTAAAAGCATGGAAGACAATTATTTTATCTTTATTTGTATTGAGCACTGCATTCAGATCTTTAAATAAGCCATGCGTTGCTTTTCATTGTCAGACCCTTTTGGTAATTGGTTTGACCAAGCCCTCGCTTATTGGGAACACAGAGATGATGGACACGTGTTTTTTGTAACCTACGAAGAAATGAAACAGGTTCGTATATAAGACATTTTACACACTCTGTTAAAAACCTCTCTGCGTACACGCCCACGCACAGAGATAGAAATATGCGATTTCTCAGCAGCACCATTTATTCTGTACCAAAACGCTACTACCTTGCCTTACCTTGTTCTGTTACTTGTATATTGTGATTTAAGGTGCAGTTGGCCACCGGAACATTTATTTCTTATTGGAATTTCCGTCTGTTTTCTTTTGTACCTGTATTTTTTGTGTCGAAATGATGCTTTTCTCTTTGTTCATCCCACTACTTCTTCAGTTTCTATATAAGTGGATTTGACGATATTAGTCTTGGGGGCCATGATAGTTGCTCTGTCCATCCCTTGAACCCTCCCTAGTGCCTTCATGAGTACTTTACGTGGGTACTGACGTTTCTCTAAAAAGGAGATCATATCTTTAGAGACCTGTTTAAAATCCCTATTATCGGAACAAATGCGTCTATCTCTCAAGACTAATATCGTCAAATCCACTTCCAGAATACCCTTCGTGGTGTCTTATCATCCTTCAGTTCGCCCCATTGTTGAGTCAATTCACAGAAACGCTAAACTTCTAGGAAGAGAACCCTCTACCCGTGAGTATTTTCCTGAACCGCCTATTACGGCCTTTAGAAGTGAGAAAAACATCTCAAGTCACTTGGTTCGGGCCTCACATCCCCAACCCTTTATGATACATCCGGCAGGGACGTTTCCTTGTAACCGTAGTAGATGTAATACTTGTAAACTTGTTAGCAAAGACAGGCTTCTGTCTGTTGTAGGTCCCAACAACAATTCCTTCGACGTCAAACATCATTTTACATGTACGTCTACTAATATAGTGTATATCCTAGCTTGTAAGCGCTGTGCCATGATGTATGTGGGTGAAACTAAACGTCGATTAGCTGATCGGGTTACTGAACACTTGAGATCTATTAGGCAAAACCTTCCAGGTTACCCGGTTGCCAACCATTTTAACCCCCCATCTGCCTGTTCTATACAGGATCTGATGGTCACGGCGGCCATATCATGCAGAGGTTCCGACCGTGATCGTCTTACTGCTGAAAATCGACTGATAGTAAGGCTAGGAACTCTAGCTCCTAACGGGCTGAACGTCAAACTTGAACTGTTATAGACTGTGTTTATTTTTTTTACAACGGACTGTTTGCCGAACTTGAACTTAAATTGATCGTGTTCAATTTTCCTTACAAAGCCCGTTCATAATGACATCAATATCGCCTAGCGTGTATTTATTATTACTTTTAATTTTTATCGCGTCATCACTATTAACTTGTTTTGCACGGTTGCGTCGTTTAGCTGTGTTTAAAATTGCGTCGCGAAGTAGGCAACCATTTCATTATTGGCAATCCCTTTGTAAAGAGGTTGTACGCTTGACGTCGGCGCGTTTTGGTTTGGCTTGCTGGATGGATGTTGTCATGGGTAGTGCGTGTGTTACCAGTGCGTCCGCACTAGAGGGACTTAGAAACGATTGTAAGGAGTTGATGGGGACATAATAAGACACACAACGCGTTGACGTAGGTGCTTGGCCTTTGTACGCGCGCCGATCGAGTTGTATCGGCACGCGTTTGTTGTTTCTTTTGAATTCGTTTTTTGATCAGTTATTATTTTGCCGCCTGATGAAGGGTACATACCCGAAACGTTGCGGAGCTTTCTTCCGAATTTTAGCACTTTTTATCATTCCAATCTGTTTACCTATATTTATTATATATATATATATATATATATATATATATATATATATATATATATATATATATATATATATATATATATATTTATATATATATATATATATATATATATATATATATATATATATATATATATATATATATATATATATATATATATATATATATATATATATATATATATATATATATATATATATATATATATATATCATCAACTTTGATCTTTGGTTGGGCTTGCGTCAAACGAGAACTAGTGCTGTTCCAAAAAATTAGGCGCCTGCTCAGGAGGTGAATTGCGAGTTGCTTCATCTGTCATTTGAACAAAGGCCAAACCAACTTGGCTTCATGCATGGCTCAGTGGTTAGAGCGTCCGCACTAGAAAGCGGGAGGTCCCGAGTTCGAATCCCGGTGGAGTCAACATCGTTTTTCCACCTCAGCCAGATTTTCCAGCTTTACCAATTTGATTTATATATTCCACGCAGTTGTCGCCAGCGTTTATTTTCACTTCATCTCTGCTTTCACAGGTTTCTGTATCTCTTCGGAAATCCGCTGGCGAATAAACAATTGTGTTCAGCTGAGTAGCATCAACTTTGATCTTTGGTTGGGCTTGCGTCAAACGAGAACTAGTGCTGTTCCAAAAAATTAGCCAGATTTTCCAGCTTTACCAATTTGATTTATATATATATATATATATATATATATATATATATATATATATATATATATATATATATATATATATATATATATATATATATATATATATATATATATATATATATATATATATATATATATATATATATATATATATATATATATATATATATATATATATTATAAATACAAACATATCAGGAGAAAGCGGTCTAGTTAGCAATTCATTATAGCTATTCCTCGTGGCTGGACATACACTGCTCATCAGGCGACTCACAGCTGCAATACTGACAACGAGCATTGTGCATTCACATGAAAAATAAATCAACATACCTTCAGGGTGCGAACATTACATACTTAACTTGCACGGCGAGAATCTCTTAGAATGCCTACAGGCGGAAACTAATGCAGACCTGGAATTTAGGGTGGCTAAATGGGGATAACCGATTATAACATTCTTCTCCCACAAGCAACAATTTGTTGTTACATTATGGACACTAGCCTTTTAAAAAAATATTCACGTGACGGTATACGGGACACCGGTTTTTTTTAAGTGCCACACATACCTGCTTAGTGCTGTGACATTAGAGTGCTGTGACATTAGAGTATTTACTATTGTTTAACAAACTAATTGATAACTGCATCGCATTATTATGTTACAATGCTCAACAATATGTTTCGAGCACTCTCGTTCAGGCATCCAATAGCATTTTTACTACTGAGTATATCTATATGACGGGTATAGTGTAAGGCCTAATAGTAAAAATTTTGGACCCTTTTGGGGGATGTTTGTTAGCCACCAGTTCTTATGCACCGCTGTCGCCAACATTAACATAGATACAGACATTCATCAAGGAGTTGCTGTTGCAATTCCTTGCATTCACTTAGGTTTTACTGTAGCAGTTAGACGAAAGCATGAGAACCGTCGATTATTGAGACGAAATGGTTTTACAGTCCATCCTACTTAAAATCCGTTTGATTGGTCAATATACGAGAATAGCCTATCACAAATGACTTTGCATGAAGTATGAAGTATTTCTAATAATCAGATTGTGGTTGTTTACTTATCTCCAGGATATAAAATCTGTTATAAAACGCCTAGCAACTTTTCTGGGTGTAACCGTTTCCCCACTGGGTCTTCAGAGAATCGTTGAACATTCCAGCATGGAAGGAATGAGAAGGACATACGCTAAAATCGAAGCAGACGTCGAACACGGAAAGTTTTATACTAGATCTCAAGGAATTGTTCCGTATTTACAAAAAGGTAAGGACAGTTTTAAAACATTAATTGATTGGGTGCGTAGCTAAATGGGTGGGAGACGATTTCGTGGTTGAAACCCCAATGCTGATGAACCAAGCTTAAGGAGACTTATTATGACAAGTATGGTAGAAGTGATCCCTGTAAATTTATTATATTTTGGAAAAAAATATTGCAATTTTTGGCATCATGGAGATCCCCCCAAACAATTCTCCATATGAGAGTAGATACCGTAAGGTGGACGTTCATTGATGATTTGTATACTGTTTTCTTCGTTATGTTGTACATGCAAATTAGTGAGTCCGCAATTTCTGTTCCACTTTGTTATGTGAATTGTAACTACGTCTTCGTTCGTTCTACTTTTGTGTATTTCTGTTTGTTTTTGCGGAAGAACAGACGCTCTTTTAACAAAATGACTGCACACCAGTACTCTACCCTTGTATTGATATATATTTTATATGTACAAGTGCCCGGCCATGTGCCCGCAGTTCATCGGGAACTAAAACCCTAACTGAATACCACTATAACCTCATGTTAAGATCCATAACATTTTCGTTACAAAATCCGGGGTAAACACCTGCATTTATTCGTCTGTAATAAGCTGAATAAATTCGTGTAAGTACCAAACCCCTTCTTTTTACTGAGAAACGTGAGAATGTTCTCATAAATTTTTAAAGCTTGCATTGCCATATGTCGCAATCATTATCGCAATAGATGTAAAATGTCAGTTTGGTAGCCCGCTGTTGGGTAAAAATGAGAATGAAATCGGGGAAAAATTTTGGCATGAATATTTATGAACCGTTAGAGTCTTACCCTTCAAAGTCGTCGCTTCGTTCTAGAAATGTGTGTATATTCAAAAGCGGGTTAACTGTTCCTCACATAATGAGGAATCACAAGAAACTTTTAGCAACGTGTTGAAGAACAAACGTGATGGCACGTTCAACCCGCTCACCTTCCAGTCGAAAACACTACAAAAATCTTTGTTCATATCTCAAAAATGCGATATGAAATGTAAAATATGATTCGCGTGTTTTGCTCCCCTAGCAAAAAAGTTTCTAAATATTCCAGAAATTTTCTTTCCTAAGACCGATTAAAATTTCCAGGTGTTTTGAACGTTCCTCCGTCTCCGTTGAATTTACGCGGTGGGATCGCAAAGCAATATGGACATAATTTGAAAAGGGCGCCACTCATACAGGGTTTTTCCATGAAAAAAAAAAATTTCCCGAAATGAAAGTGGTGAAATTTGTATACCAGCACAACTTGATCAGGCACCAAGCTTAAGGCCTAAGCAATAGTAGTTTAAATGTTCTCGATATAAAAGTGTAAAATGTTTCAATCATGATTCTCTAGGTATTTCAGGTAGCTGGAAGGCGTTTTTCACAGAAGAGCAGAACAGAATAATAGATGATATGATAAAAGAGAAGCTGAAGGGAACTGGTCTAGATGCTTACTACCAATGACATATTTTTTACTCGGAACCAGACTTTGGCGAGGACGTTGATTTTGGGAGTCTCATTTGTTAGTGAAGACAAACTATCTACACCACAAAGAGAGCATGAAGCCTCGAAGGCATGGGGTCCACGTCTCATAGTGCTGTAAAGCATTCCAAATGCAAAAACCAAGCTCAAAGTAATGACTAACGTATTTCGTTACAGTTGCAGGTGACTTGCGCCTAGGCAACTTCACCGTTTTCAAGTTGTTTCTTTTCGATTTTCTATTACCCGTCTCTGAACAATTCCATTGTAATTTTTGTGGCCTACACTGCGTTTGCGAAATCTCAAAGACGACGAGACGGGTGAATGGCTTGCTAAGGATTGTACGTTTCAACTTGTGAGTTGATCTGCAAAGAAAAAAAAAAAAAAAAACTAGCATTCAACTCGGTGAAGAGTGAATCCCTCATTTTACGTATAATGTAGCCGGGTTCAAAAACGGTTTGCACCATAAAAATTTCAACATTCTGTATCATGAAGACATGTGAAAGTATCATTCAAGCTTTTTAGAATCAAATTATAGAAACAAATGTTCTCTGACATCGTATGAAAGCACCGTTTGATCTTTTTGAACAAAAATTATCAAAAAACAAAACTGTTGTATTATCGAAACATGTAAATTACCTTTGGGAGTTTTGAAAAAAAAAAAAAGCGGGAAAAGAACATGAGTGGGATGTATCTATAACTGTATTTGCATTTAGAAAAATCAGGACAGAAGTGATGGTTTGATTTTAGTCGGCCATAACTAAGGTCCATCACTTTTTAATCTTTCAAGTTCCTTACCCACCTGTATCATGGATGGCTGTACATTGAATTGTATTTTGATTCCCCCAATATCACTGAATATGAGGGTTTGAAATTCATTTAGACAATAAATGAAGACGATTTAAGTATGACGGACCCCGTCAATGGCTGCCTCTAGTCCTGAAATACAAGGTCTGATTGGATTCGTCTACAGCCCACTACAGCAAGGTCTTAAGGTCTAATTGTGCCCTGGAATTTGGAACTCTCGTTGTTAGGGACATATCTAACAAAAGTAAGAATGGCCGGATTAATTCCTTAACGAGTCTTCAATTAGGTTTAGTAGTAATGATGTATTTTTCATCTTCACTTACAATTATCCGTATATCGAAAGCAGTTTTTCGTCATCCCCTTTATATCTTTTTGCTTAATGGCAGTGGCCCACATGTTGACATATGGCAGGTATCACGTAGACTAATAAGCAGGTTTGCACAAATATCAATGGCAGTCAAGTACCTCTTTTCTACTTCACTGCACATTGGTTTGCTTAAGGAACCGAAATTTACAGTTTCGATTGGAGGAACTGCATTCAGTTGTTACGTGGATTTGAGACTGCTGCTACGGACCGACACACGGACATTTTCCAAAGTTTACGCTGTTTTTCAGTGTAGACGTGTTCACATTTTTTAACAACTACGAATGAGATTGAGGGGACTTTGATAACTTTTACCACGGTGTTTAATCCATAACCGAAAAGAATTTCTGGGACAAACGTCCCTGCATATCTCATCATTATCATGTCCTGGATTCTTCATAAAACTTCTTTGAATACTACATATTGAACAGTTGTCTCATTTTCGCTTATGTGAAAACTCCGATTAGATTCTAAAATGACCGTTGTTGTGAACAAGTCAAGGTACCGCCCACTTTTTGTATGAATTTACTTGACAATTTTTATCTTAATTAAAAATTTACCTCTTATATGAAACAAAATCGAATGACAACCATTTTACTAACATGATTCCAAAGAAATTATTAGGGGAGGAAACCTAAAATGCCTTCAAATGCAACTTTGAGCCTTTTCATGCCCTCTTTCTGACTTTGGTGCTTTGGACGAGTCCATTTTTTGTGTGGAAGCTTAACATCTAGCCTTGGTAAAAATGTTAAATATTGAATTGAATTGAATGTATAATAAATGTATTACTACATTTTTATCAAAATATGGTTTATAAAATTAAACAATGATATTTTTTGTAAACAACGGATTCTGTACAGTGTTAATATTCAGTGGAAACTCTCTATTCCCCTTCTAAATAGTGGAGGAATCATAGGATATGAATAAACATACCCACTGCTTCGTCGCAACCAATTCACAAGGGTTTTTTTAACCGAGAAAGTACGGTGGGGAAAAGTGTGCAACGGATATTTTTGACCGGTGAAAGATGTTGTTAAGACATGGATTGACAAAATTATGAGTGGACCAAGTGGATAAAATGTGACATAATTTCTATGGAAACCTGAAAAGTTCGTTGTCCTTAATTTGCTATTGAATTAGTACAGAACCTTAGCTGGTTGTTTTCTGGCCTGTTACGGTGGCTCTTCAGTGAGTTTTGTATGGACAAGTTAACTTTATATGAGCTAAGGCACAATGAGGAATGTATTAATGGCTGAACAAACTGTATTAATTGAAGTGACATACAGTATTAACGATTTCTATGAAACCCCTATAGATACACTGTGGTAGAAAATCTACGAAAAAGTGAGGGCGCTCTCACAATGAGACAAAACTGTTCAATATGATTTCCATGTTTTCGATGAGTAGAGAAGACAAAAAAGACTGAATTAGTATTCAGAGTACATTTTTAAGCAAATTAATATCAATGCTTCCTAAATATTGTGGCAAGAGTTTCTTGAGCCGAGATATAAAATGTTGAAATTTATTTACCGAAAAAAAAATAGTCCATTGCGCAATAATTTGTAACTTTCCCTGTTGTACACTGATATTACTTGTTTTTCCCCTTTACAATAAAAAAGTTTTTATGACCTTGACTGACCACTTCCTGGTTGCTTGTAGGCCTATGTTCAGGGGGCAAATCTCTGTTTGAGAGTGGGGGCGAAAATACTTATGATGTGCCCATGAGTATTAAACTGTGCACGCGTGGCTGGCACCGCGAGCGCGAAGCCACAAAGGGCCCGAGGTGGGATCAAGGGGCAAAGCCCCTGTGGGGGTCCAGGGGCCGAAGCCCCGAGAAGCTCTTGTGTTCTAGCATTTCCGAAGCTTCAGAAAAACTGTTTCGAACGAAAAAAAAACGAAAAAAGGTGACCATATTTTTAGGTCTACTCAAATTTTTTGGGGGCCAACTTACGATTTGGCCCCCCAACTTTTTCACTTGAGGGGTGAAGGCCCCCCTTGCCCCCCCCCCCCCCCGGCATTTGTACCCATGCCTATATCCATTTAGCACAGAGAGGGCTTAATTCGTTACATCGCCCCAAAAGAGTAAGAGTGATCACACCTTAGCGCAAAGTGAAGTAACTTTCAGAAAAACAAAGAAATACGAACAGTTTGAAGAAGTTTGAACAGTTCTATAATGACATCACAAATGATTGCGCAATGTACCATTATAATTTGAGTAAATAAACTTAAAAATATTATATTTCGGCTCAAAAATGTCCTATGAAGATCGGCTTTAGACTGTTAGAATTCATTTTTCATGCTGTTTAATTTATATTTTTTACTTTTTTGACTCAATGTCCACTTTCAAACCCTCTACGCAGATTTACACTCAGTGGCGTAGCCAGGATGGAATTTTTAGGGCGGCCTTGGTAACAAGTGGGGGGGGGGGCTGGTATACCTATTAGGGTCAGGCGCGGCAAGACTATTTCAGCAGAGCGCCACAATTATTTGGCGAGGGGCGTACAAAAAAATTTTGGGCTTTACAAACCCTTCAGATGTCCGGAAACGGCACTTCCCACGTGTTTTAAACTGGATGTACCCAGCCTTGAAATACGAATCCCATGTCTGCCACTTCTCAAATAATGAGAATAATAAAATCAGTCTATGAAAAATGGTAATACATACACTTTTTAGGGACCCCAAAACTGGGCATTTCTGATCTGTTGCCTGGGGGATGAGACTAAAGGGATCCGGTATCTCCCTTTCCCTTGGGAAAAATTGTAAACATCAGGAGGACGTAGATCTTGAATGCGGCAATATTTGAATGGATTTCAGCTTTAATAGGAAAACCAAAAGTAGTTGTGTCCCCCTCAGAGAAACTTTCTTTGCGTTAGATTTTCTAGATGCAAAATGGTGCTATGTTTGGCAAAACTTTGATTTGATGATAGGCCTACGCTTTAGGATTTTCCTTTTTGGGGAGCATGAAAAATTTTAAATTACCCACTTTTAGTCTTTGTAGAGATTTTACAAGTGACATACATACTACCAAAAAAGCAATGTTTTCCGGTTTGCAAAATTGTGCAGTATTTGTTCAGTCGGTACATTACGTAGTCAAAATTAAAATACCACAAGTAAATCTCTCAAAATATTTAAACCGCAAAGCAGAAGTATGGATCATATGAGAAATTCGGACCTTGTGGACATTTAACAAATCCGTCCGGATGCCAGTGTCCACTAGTAAAAGAGGACTTGTCGAAAAAATCGGTCTACAGTGGCACTTGTCATGGGCGGAGTGAGGCACGACATAGGCCTACTTGTTAACAATGGAAGGGAAGAGTTATTCGAAGGCAGAACCACACCCTTACGGCATAATTTGTGTATGATAAAGTATGGAATGGTCGTGTTAGAATGGTCTCCAGTGTATGATTGCCTTGTTTTCAGTAAATCAACCAGCCATCCGAAAGGCAGAAAGGGTCTTAACCTATTAAAGTCACATTCGAGTTTGTCGTCGAGGCGTTCGTTTCATCTTCGAAGTGAAATGTAATAAACGACAGTGCAGATTATATACAATATCTGATTTAGTGAAATTAGGCATTTTGAAGTTTTGACTTGATTTTATACGTGCGCAAAAAGTGTGTCAAGTGTTTGACACACATTCATGCATGTTTTCTTAACTGTTGCACAATTTATTTGTTTACTGTTTTTGAAAGTAATACTTCAAAGTTTATTTCCGTTGAAACATTTTATTTTTTCTCAATAACTTTATCAGGACACAAAAAATCTGGGGAGCCGGAAGAAAATCGGGGGGGGGGGGAGGCTATGTCCCCAGGCGCCCCCCCCCCCCCGTGGCTAATCCACTGTTTGCACTTGATCGACTCCACTACCACACCATAAAATCTCCGCTTGTTTTACATGCTGATCGGCCGGTAAAATCCAGTGGCATGATTCAGCTTAAACTACTCACATGCAAATGCCTCAATCTACCGCGTTTACGTTGAAAATCGCGTCTGCTGCCGGTGCTTTACAGATACCGTCCTTACTCAGTGCATAAAAAAGCTGGCGGTAGAACATTTTTACCCTGAGAAGTGAGCATTGCTAGCCATTTGCTAATTTTGCAAAGTACTTATTTGAGCGAAACTTGAAGACAACGGCGCTAATATTTGCGCTCCCCGCATGCAAATCTTCATAAGGCTTTGATCTGTACTTGACTATAAGCACAGACTGGCCAGTTAAGCCAGGGAGTTGCTGGAGCAACTGGGATTTTTTTAAGTCTTCTTTTCTCCCGTTTCAAGCCTGAGTTGTGAAAATGCGACATTCTCTAATAAACGTTTTGAGACTGCTATCCGTATGGAAAATTTGTAGTCTGTTGGAAAAAAATACGCTGCCTCGTGATTCTTTTCCATTGTCGGAATACCAAACCAATCATCTACATGAACACCTCTATGGATATTGAACATGTCAGATATTCTTTGAAGACTAACATCAGATAACAGTGCAGGAAACCAACAGAAATTTCCCCCATACTTAAAGCACCCTTCTGGTTTTCACGGCAATGTCTCACCTGAGATAGTGCAGCGATTGCTACCTTTAACTATTTACTAGTGTAGTCCAAGTGTTTGTTTCGACCGCTTCAAACCTGGTTCATTTATAACAAGTTCAATTTCAATCATTCTGAGGGAGCTCTCGATCTTCAACTGCATTTTAGAAGGAGATTTTCCCCATGCAGAGGTCGAAAGTACTAACGCAAACGTCCATGTTCTAGAGAACAAGAAATGCAAGTGGATGCAAGATCCTCTAAAAAAGTGGAAAAACAAAAACACATATCATTTTGTTTACTGTAGGGTCGCTTACCTACAGCACTCGCGCGACGACTGAACAGCTGAATATGACCATTTGTACGAGTATCCTGTAGACAAAATCCGATCAGTTAAGCAATGCTTTGATTAAGTCGGCCATAATTGGGGAACTTGATACACTCAACTTTTCTGAATGTGATGGTTAAAGGCCCAATTCTCTCATCCCAAACAGTATCATTTCTCCTAACCTTCTTAATTAAGCCCCGCCCACAATTGTCTGAAATTCACCCTCATCCAGACACAATCTCATTTTATTGCTTCAGGGTGAATATAGAAAGCTCAATGTGTATAATCAAAACACTATCGGAACAGTTCATGCTGTGTAATATAAATTTTGGTACTCTGCATTGTTTGAATTAGCAGTCAATCAAAAAGCTGAGCCAATTGAGAGTTTCTGTTACCCTATTCTAGAAGTGTAAGTTGGGATGAGAGGATTGTCCCTTTAAGTTTTGCTTGAATAAAATGAAACTAACACGATTAAAGGCTGAAACACCACACGAATGGCCGCCTTCACCAACTAATAGTTTCGGATTCGTCTATATATCGTCTATTGACGAGTTAACGGTAAGTTAAGTCAATGGTGGCACACACTCCGTATTAATTCAACAGTCGTTTCACTTGCGCTGTGTGTTTTCTGCAGTGGCGTAGCCAGGATGGGATTTTTTGGGGGGCCAAGGTAACAAGTGGGGGGGGGGGGGGGCTGGTACCTCCGAGGGTCAGGCACGGCAAGACTATCTAAGCGGAGCGCCACCATTATTTGGCGCGGAGCGTACAAGAAAATTTTGGGCTTTAAACCCCTCCAGATGGCCGGAAACGGCACTTCCCATGTGTTTTAAGCTGGATGTACCCAGCCTTGAAATACGAATCTCATGTCTGCGATGTCTCAATAATGAGAATAAAAATCAATCTATGAAAAATGGCAATACATACACTTTTTAGGGACCCCCAAACTGGGCACTTCTGATCTGTGGCCTGGGGGATGAGACTAAAGGGAGCCGGTATCTCCCTTTCCCTTGGGAAAAATTGTGAACTTCAGAAGCACGTAGATCGCAAATGCGGCAATATTTGAATCTAAGCGGAGCGCCACTATCAGTTGGCGCGGAGCGACAAGAAAATTTTGGGCTTTAAAACCCCTCCAGATGGCCGGAAACGGCACTTCCCACGTGTTTTAAACTGGATGTACCCAACCGCAAATGCGGCAATATTTGAATGGATTTCAGCTTACCTAAGGCAGCACCTCACCCTTTAACAGGAAAACCAAACGTAGTTGTGTCCCCCTCTGAGAAACTTTCTTTGCGTTAGATTTCCTAGATGCAAAATGGTGCTATGTTTGGCAAAACTTTGAACTGATTATAGGCCTGAGTTTTCGGATTCTCCCTTTTTGGGGAGCATGAAAAATATAAAAATATTTTTAGTTTTTGTAGAGATTTTACAAAAGACAAACATACTACCAAAGAAACAATGTGCAAAATGGTGCAGCATTTTTTCATCGGTACACTTCGTAGTTAAAATTAAAATACTACGAATAAATCCCTCAAAATAATTGAACCTCAAAGCAGAAGTATGGATCATGTGGGAAACACATGAAATCCGGACCTTGTGGACATTTTGCAAATCCACCGGACGCCAGTGCCAACTACTAAAAAGAGGACTTGTCGAAAAAATCGTCCTACAGTGGCACTTGTCATGGGAAGGAGTGAGACACGACATAGGCCTACTTGTTAAGGATGGAAGGGAAGAATTATCCGAAGGCAGTACCTTACCCTTATCTGCTTACGGCATATTTTGTGTATAATAAAGTAAAGGAATGGTCGTGTAAGAGTGGTCTCCAGTGTACGATTGCCTTATTTTCAGTAAATCAATCAGCCATCCGAAAGGCAGAAAGGGTCTTAACCTAACAAAGTCACATTAAAGTTTGTCGTCGAGACTTTCGTTTCATCTTCGAAGTGAAATGCAATAAACGACAGTGCAGATCACAAACGGTAGGCCTATCTAATTTAGTGAAAGTAGGCATTTTAAAGTTATTGCTTGATTTCATACGTGCGGACAAAATGTGTTTTACACACATTCATCCATGATTTTTTTTTTTAATGTTTGCACATTTTTTATTTTTATTTTTTTCAATTACTCTATCAGGACGCAAAAAATCTGGGGGGGGGGGGGCCTGGAGAAAATCTGGGGGCCTAGGCCCTCCCAGGCCCCCCCCCCCGTGGCTACGCCACTGGTTTTCTGATGTGTTCACGTAACTGCAAAGACAGAGTGAACCAAGGCCCTGTAGACAAGACTGTCAGTAAACCACCACACAAGGAATGTATGTAATACGTGGGCAAATTTCTTCGTAGGCTACTGTTTTAGCATAGACAAAGCGATGTTTGGATTAATCTTGCAGGCTCTATTGTTATGTCTCAGCCTCAGTATTGTTGCAGCATGGGGAAATTGACTGGTCATTGGTCCCGGTAGGCAGTTAAACAATAGCAGATACTGTCTGTCTGTCTGTGTCTTGTTGATTTTTTGTTACTGCTTTTGTACGTTGCTTGGTTCTTTTTTGTTTTGCTAGGGAGTCCATATTCCAAGCCCAACAGGGTTTTTCGTGTACTTCCCTTCACGTCATGCATATATGCCTCTATTAAGTTTAATCTAATGTTTGTAATTATTTTCTTTTATGTATGATGTGATAAATCAAATAAATGAAACGAAACGAAACGAAACGAACGAGATACTTTCAACAAACTACGAAATTTTCCACACAGATGCCGTTCCAAGACTTTCATTTAAGGGAACGTAAACCTTCACACTCATCCTGAAGTGATGTCCCTGTTTGAAATGGAAGTGTCGAAACGTTTAGAAAAAAGAAAATCCTGTGACTTGTACCTCATATTGGGAGCTGTCAGTGTAGTATCCAACTGAAGTGAGAGCAAACAAAATTAACAGAAAGGGCCGAATGATATCCATGTGAAACTACACAACCTCTTTTGCACAAAGCTACATAGCGATAGAGGAAAAGTTTCTGAAGAGAATGGGGATCAGAAGTTTCCCACTCCTGGAAAGTAGCACCCACTTAAAGGCAGATATTCATTCTCCTGACTTGTTCACTTCTAACCCCTTCCACTTCTGTTTAAATCTCGCCCTTATATTGGCACACTCAGAATCTTTTTTTTTTTTGCTTCGGGGCAATATATCGCGGTTAGTATACCGCAAGACCATAACTTCAATGTAAAGTAACTGATCAGAAGACCCTCGTTGCATGTTGTGCATTTTGAGGTAATCTGCTGTATTTTAATTTGATAGCAATGGACAATTTCCTATAACCAGGAAAAAGTGTAGTTTGGCGTGACGAGCGACTGCCTTTCAGACATCCGTATGAATTCTTTCACGCTGTCTCTTAAACGTGAAATCAAACCGTATTTGAATTACTAATACTGTAAAACATACTGTGCGAGCTGGTGTTTAAGTTACTACATTAATGAATTTTTTTTTTTTATCAAATATACATATTTTTTCCATTTGTGACTTAATAAAATGGACGAAACATACATCTAAAAGCTTAAAAATGTGTTATAAGGATTATAAAATCAGTATTCCACTGTTTCTATGCTTAATAAATTTTCCATGTAAAATAGAGTGAAGAATTCCAACATAAACAACATATAGCGTACAACATTATACACCCATTTTGAGACAAAGAACAATTTTAACAAAAAAGAGTCTAAATTTTCATTGTTTTGGACCTAAATCTAACTTTATCTTCACATTATTGACCCAAGTAAGGAAGTGATTTGATAAGGAAGGAATTGATAATGAAGGTTTTCCTGTTAAAAGTCCAATGGTGCAATCATGTTTTATATTTCACTCTCCATTTTTTACAGTTTCGTATCTCTTTATGAGGTCCATGTATTATGCGGTGATTCAAACTGTTTGCATCAATTTGGTTTCCTGGAGTGATCGCTGTCAAAAGGCCGAGCATAGAAGGGAGCATATCCCAATTAGCAGGTGTATTAATGCGTCCGTTTGTTCGCCCTCAGATAGAGTCCCTAAAAGGAGCACTTTTTTGATATGTTATGGAATGAGCTGGGGTTTTCTGTAAGTTTCTTCTGAAAGTATATTAAATGAAGTACCATTGGTGAAAAAATGGGCTTAATTGAAGCAATTTTGTGGAAATTATGGGCCTTAGAAGCTGGCGGAGGCATACCGAGATTTTAGTGAAAAACAAGGCTTGGAAAAGGTGGTTTGAACTTTGAGGTGAAATAGCAAAAAATCTTCGCGGTCATGATATGGTAAATTGAAAGTGCCATGAATGGCCAAGTTGTCAGCTTTCATATGAGGGGTAGCTTGACCCTGGAGAAAACTTCGACAAGCTTTTAGAGGCCCGTTTACTTTTTGGATTTAGTGTGTAAGTCAATGGAGGAATTAATGGGGGTATGCTCCCATAGTTTGTCCACAGATCTGTGTAGCGCCCTCTCGACGAATCATTGACTCCTTTCTGGAAGCTCGAACAGCCAGGACGTCGGGCTTCATAGCCAAACTGGTATGGCGTCTGCACGTAGAGCAGAAGGTTTGGGTCCAAATCCCAGTGGAGGCTATCAATTTTTCGTCGAGGCAGATTCTTATATACATATATACATATAAACTCACATACATATAAACCCACATACATATATACACACATACATATATACACACATACATATGTACATATATACATATAAGGTACAAGGTATTGCGCAAAAATTTCGTGTCTCTTTAAGGTACATTTTTAGAGCACGCTGATATAACACAGCATATTACACGTTCAAATGTGTATAACATATGTTATAAGTACAAGCCCCATATAACGACACTATAAAGAGGGCGCGGAAAGGCATTATATATACAGAAAGGGTTGTGATAGGCCCTCAAACAGTAGGTCTTCTGAAAAATGAGGACCTATTGTAAATGAAGACCTAATACATATTTTTAGAGCATGGAATGTCGACCAAAGGTAGAATCCAGGTAAATATATACATATACATATATATTTGCCCAATTCGGCACTTAGGGGGAAAGTTGTTGTGGAAAGTCGACCTTGGGGGGAAAAAAGTTTTGAGACGAAATATTAGTTCTGCCTTAACGTTTCCACACACTTTTTCTATAGGAATACTTAAACGGACAAGGGCGCCCTCCTAGATTTACAAACTAGATACAATTACTTCAAAGTTGTAAAATTTGAAAATCCAAAATGTTTAAAAAATATTCTCAAAGTGACAGTCTCTATAACATTAATTTCCTTTACATGTGGAATTTATTTATCACGATTGACTGTTTTTACTAAAAATATCGTCATTCTTTTTCAAGCCAGCTTTTTTCAGGGCAATGACTTGCCCTATGTAAATTGAACCATCTATACAATGGGGATTTTTTTTGTACGTGACTGGCCCAAATGTTCTCCTTATCCAAATGTATTTAGTGAACGAACTATAATGACAAACTTTTGTGTCAATATTAACGTTTTTTTGTTCTCTTTGGGAACGACATCTTATAGAGAAGAAATGTGTATTATGTTAATACTTTGAGATATCAGCCTTTGTTTGCTTTGTAACGTTATTTAATTTTTGTATTTTCATTTTTGTCAGTATTGATCAAATTATTGATCATTTTAACTACATTTTATAAACGCAGGAAAATTAATCGTATGCAGATATGCAATTCACAAAATTATGGGCCAAAAATGATAGTTTTGCCGAACAATGACCCAAAATGCATGAGGCTAGATTTATCATGGTTGACTCCTTCTTTACTTAAAATACCCAGATAAATTCTTTTCCAATCCTTTATAGGCAAACGGCTAGCCTTTTGTGAATTGAACCGTCTGGGGAACCATTTTGTAGGAGGTAAACTACTCTGTAGGGAGATCGTATACAACACCCTCCCAACTGAAAATTTTGGTACATCTTTCTGTAAAATCTTGTCATACTTTCTTTTGACCATCGTCGTCCATGTAAGAGATGGGGAACTCAACAGTGGAGGGGGTCATGGGGATCTGGGGCCAATCTTACACATTTTGTAATGAATTAAATGGCCTAAGCAACTTGAAGGTGCCAAATCTTCTGTCACAGGCCCCCAGACTATAGAAAATCCACTGTTTTGGAGTCGGGTGTACTCGCGACCCTCGTAAATTTCTTCAGTCGGAGGAAGAGATCTTTTATCAGAGGCTCTGGGCCTAACAATCCCACATGCCTGTCCTGTTGTTCAATACTTGAGTATTAACATTCTTGAAACGTAATTGAATATGTAGGGTGTATGTCAAGAGCCTAATTTGTTTGTTAGCATTGTCTTTAAAGTGTTTCATTTTCATTAAAGTGTAGATTGGGAAAAGAAAAGGGTATGTCAATTATAAAGTAGTGTAAAAGAATTGTCACGTTAATACACAATGCATCTAAAACTACAACAATAGTTATTCAATAGTTTATCATAGCTTCATTATTTTGTTTACCAGTACAAATGCTCCGTAAGAGGTCAGTTTGCCACGAGTGTGATCCTTTACTCATCTTTACATTCTTTTGATCATCTGAAGTATACTTGCAACTACTTGATATTGGTTCGGGCCAGAAATAAATGGACTAAAACCTTTTCCATTCATTGTTTTGTAATCCTCCGGCCTGGACGTCGATTGGTCCATTGTGACCAGGTGACCCTGTGATATCAAAAATAGCTTTACGGTAATGAAGCAATCACCTGAGGCTATTCCATTTTTCTCGGGGTTGTTGTCAGTCTTTTTTAATAATGTGGTTGCATACGAACGAAATTTTGGTTGTCTTTTCGACTCTTATGTCGATTATTTATTAGAAATGAATGAACAAAGCTTAAGCAACTCTGAATTTGTATATAACAACAGAATACACAACTCCCACCGTTGATACTTTCGGTAGGCGCTCTCGTGCATCACTCACGCTTACCCCGATCGTTCATTATGTTGTTCTAAAGCACTTTCCATTGTTACTTTTTGTTCAATTATCAGTTACCTTTCTACAGCTGATACTTTTTCAGTGCGGACGTGTTTACGTTCTTAGGACGGTTAGGTTATGTTAGATAGAGTTTTACGGCCAATTTTCTAACCAACTGGAATATGTCGACCGGGCCACACCCCCTTTTTCCAGTTGTGTCCCAATGGCTTGTATACGGTCTATCAGAATCACTAACTCGTCGTTTCACTAATAACCAGCAAAGGATAGAACAGAAAGGTTGCGTACGCCGCGTGGATTACACACATTCTATTTTTAGATAGATCATCTGAAGCACGCTTGAAACAAGATTCACCGGATACGTAGTACTGATAGTTGCTTCAGTTCACGGTTAAGATACCAGTATGCAAAGAATGCGACGGATATCCCAAAACTTCATTGTTATCACAGACTTGGAGTGTCACAAAGCATTATTCGCCTTGAGGAAAGGAAGTTGCAGCTAGAAAGACGGATAGTTGTTAACCATTCAGCACAGGCTATTTATGCATTGTTCACGCCGGAAATATAGTGCTCTGTAAACTGGATTAGTTTAGACTGTCAGGTAAGTGACCATTGTATTTTATTTTTGTAATTTATTTACTACTGCACATTGCTTATTGTTTCTCAGTATATTTCTCTTCTCGGCCTTTTGGCTAATTTAGATCATGCGCAGTAGCTATGAAATACTGAAACTTCATCTAGCTACTGGTGTGTGGTGTAACGATCTATATCAACCTCCAATGGAAGCAATTCTCTAAAAATTGCTTCGCGCGAAATGTTTTGTTACTAAAGATAAAGGGGGTAAAAGGTTAAAATGGAGTCTGCTTCTAGGCGGACCTGTGCGTTGTATTAACGCTAACGATTGCGAATTACTATACTACGGATGCACACACATAGGCTTATATGTACAGTGTATGTCTATTACCGATATCTACACGTTACTACACGGGTTGGTTATGCATACGCAAATGCGATTAATCGCCGAGTAATCACAAAAAGTTGTGATTAAACGTTTCGTTTACTAATCGCAAATTGACAGCCCTAGTAGTATCTGTTCTTTTCACTCAGTCTAGAATGGAGCAATACATGGCATACCAATGATGTGAATGGTCTGGCCGTGAGGTTAGTCAAGGGTTGTCGTTCAGTGGCATAAAAATTTCTTCAGGGAGCATTTTATAGTTTGTTTTCGCCCAACGGCCCTATGCCAGAGGGTCAGGAAGTCGATTAAAGAAAAAGTATATTTTGAGATCTGTAATCAGACGGGCATATCTTCCAACACTGGTCAGCCTGTAGTGCTCGACTCGGATGTAATGTCCTTAAGAGAATTGATGTGCCGAATTATAAATTCCCCAAACACCCTTGGAATTTGTTTTGCAATAATGTGAAAGTTTAATATATCACATGCATGTTAAGTGCATTTCCGCGATAATGTGAATGAAGATTGCTGTAAACTCCGTCAGAATTTTTGGGCAATCATGTGAAAAGCTGTCGAGTATTGGCGCAGAGTAAGATACCATCCGTTCTTCCCAGTCTGGATTTCTACACGAACGCCTCATTCACATTTGGGCATTTGTCGAAAGAAAGAATTGAGAATCTCACCGGTATTCATTCACACCCACTAACTCTGGTACGTACAGGGTCCGCGATAATCGAGCCAATATGGCTCTCTGATCCTCGTTCGTAAAACCCGGGAGTTGAAACGGAGTTGTCTTAACATCTCCCTGGTTAAACTAAGTACCATATAACATGGGCGTAGCCAGGATTTTCTTGTGGGGGACAAAGTCGACTCGTCGTCCCCAATTTTGACCGACAGGGCTATCTAAGCGGAGCGCCACCATCAGTTGGCGCGGAGCGTACAAGAAAATTTTTGGCTTTACAAACCCCTCAGATGGCAGGAAACGGCACTTCCCGAGTGTATTATGCTGCATGTACCCAGTCTGGAAATATTGATCTCATTTCTGAAATTTCGCAATTAATGCAAAAAAAAAAAAAAAAAAAATCAATCTTTGAAAATGTTAATACATGTTTCGAAGCGGAGCTCTACCATCTATTGGCGAGGAGCGTACCAGGAAATTTTTGGCTTTACAAACCCCTCAGATGGCCGGAAACGGCACTTCCCGAGTGTTCTAAGCAAGAATATGTTCAGCCCAACTTCGAAATTCTCCCTACTTCTTAATTGGAGCACCTGACAAATATTGAGGGGCTGAAAATACCTTTAGCCCCCACTTTTACATTCTTCATCGCCGCCACTGGGGTGCGGCATTTTCTTGTGGGAGCGAAGCGCAAAGGTGAGGAGCCGAGCGACCGAACGGGGAGAGGGTGTGGTTCTCTCCCTCCTACCCCAAGGAGATTTTGCAATTTTACATCACAATTGAACGATCTGGTGAACACCTTAGATGGAATTTTTGGACATTTTCAATCTTGTATCAATGTTTTCCTTATTCCCTCGAGAGTTAGTGTGTGGCTGTATGAGGGTTACTGTACGTGTCAATGGGGCCCTAGGGAATTGTGTTTCACTGAAACAAAACAGCTATTCATAAGGCTCTTATTGGCTAAACCAGCGGAATTGACGTTTTGCCCTGAAAAATGCCAAAACTGGATTTAAATAGCAAAAAAAAAAAAAAAAAAAAAAAAAATGGTCTAGGCGGGAGTAAGTGCGAAACCCCTGAACCCCCTGTGTACGGGCCTGTCTCCCTGGGTGTCCCCCTCCAATTTTGGATTTTTTTGCTGTCTCGAAGAGCTTAGATGCAAAATGGTGCTATATATTGTTCTTTTTATACTAGATTCCAGTGTACTCCACAGGGGGTTTTAGAGGGGCGACACGTCCTCCTAGTGAAATTGGCCGCCCTTCCAAAATAGTTGCCGCTCTCCAAAAAATGCAGCTCCCACTTTTAGTTCATTGCTTCATTACACATATAAAAGTCATAACTGGAAAAATGTCTCTTGCCTCCAGGCTTGGCGCCAGGATTTGCCCCACGAAGGGCCACTCTCTGAACGGGGGAGGGGTAGGGTGTGTAGCGACCCCAACCCCCGACAGCCAGGAGGCCGTCGATGAGTTGGCGAGGGAAAATAGCATCAACGCCTAACTGCCAAACATCGGCATTACCGTACCGAGCGTTTGAGCTATTTCTCTGATTATTAGAACACGATTTATCCTACATATGTTCTCGATTACCACTATCCAATAAAGTTTTTTAATACAGTAGGAACCTCCGACACACCGGTCGGTCCCGCGAATAACACCGGGATAAGGTTACACCGAAAAGGACTATCACATCGTAACTCTCTCAAGCCAGCCGAATCACACCCTTACCCGACAAACCTGCTAACCGAGAGTTACAGTTATTCATTTATTGCACTTTGGACCCGACCGTGGGCTCCAAATGTTTTATTTGAATAATATCCCACCAGTTTATACGTGACACTCTGGCACCATTGCCTACCGGTTATACATCATGCTACTGATGAGCCCCGAAAATTATCTTTCCGGGCGAAACGCGTCTAGCAATAGCACACCATGCTATGGCTTGTTACCAAACAAGGTCACAAAAAACATTTAAACTCAAACCTTTGGGTTTCCTATTAAAAACATCACTGAAAGTTGTTAAATTATTCTTTGCCGGGTGATATCCTCCCACATCACGCAAGAATTTTAAAGCGAAATGAAGAGCTTAACCTATCATCATGGTTATTTAATCACGAGCACGTTGGTCTTTGAACATGTCACTGAGTTTTTGGAGAGTCGGCCATTTTTCTGTATACTTTGTTTTTCTTCTCCATCTTTGATGTGAGACGGCCTTGACTGGTACATTATTGAATCCTAGACGATCCTCAGGTTTGTGAAGCTTTTCCATTAACCGGAAAAGGCAATTCGATTCTTAACATGCTCTCCGCCTACCATGGTTGAAATAACCGAAACCTACCGTACCTAACGCTCTTGCATTCGTAATACACGAGAATGTAACACACACGGTTAAAATCCGAAATAATTTTGCAACAATTTCGTGTATTTTCACTTGAGGACGGTCATCCCAGTATCTCAACTTATATTTGAGAATAGAGTAACAATTATCCGGGCATCCTTTTCACTAATCTGTGTCATCAGTGCTATAATTTGCCTGTGAGGCAAATTTTTTCAAAGCAAACTAGAACGAAATGACCAGATATTCGACATCTCAAATTGTTGATTTATCTATCATACGTGTCAACCAATCAGATTGCGTAAATCAGGGTATTTTCTTTCACGTTCATAACTGGGCGTACAAGGGGTACTCGGACTCACTCACCGCACTTATCAAAATAGCATCAACGCCTAACTGCCAAACATCGGCATTACGGTACCGAGCGTTTGAGCTATTTCTCTGATTATTAGAACACGATTTATCCTACATGTGTTCTCGATTACCACTATCCAATAAAGTTTTTTAATACAGTAGGAACCTCCGACACACCGGTCGGTCCCGCGAATAACACCGGGATAAGGTTACACCGAAAAGGACTATCACATCGTAACTCTCTCAAGCCAGCCGAATCACACCCTTACCCGACATACCTGCTAACCGAGAGTTACAGTTATTCATTTATTGCACTTTGGACCCGACCGTGGGCTCCAAATGTTTTATTTGAATAATATCCCACCAGTTTATACGTGACACTCTGGCACCATTGCCTACCGGTTTTACATCATGCTACTGATGAGCCCCGAAAATTATCTTTCTGGGCGAAACGCGTCTAGCAATAGCACACCATGCTATGGCTTGTTACCTAACAAGGTCACAAAAAACATTTAAACTCAAACCTTTGGGTTTCCTATTAAAAACATCACTGAAAGTTGCTAAATTATTCTTTGCCGGGTGATGCTTAACCTATCATCATGGTTATTTAATCACGAGCATGTTGGTCTTTGAACACGTCACTGAATTTTTGGAGAGTCGGCCATTTTTCTGTATACTATACCCGTGCACTATACCTGCCATTGCGAGTCATATACGACGTAAAATTTGTATATGCTAGGGGAAGATATTTCCGCACTGATTTAATCGTGGAAAAGCGGACGAACATTTTTGGGGTTAGATTACACTAAAACAATATGTTCTTATTTAAACTTATATAGGTCAATTGTCCCGGCATTTGGGCCCTATCGGGCACAACTTATATTGTACTTCCTTCTTCGAGCCCGTACCGCACGACTGACACAAGAGATTATTAACTAAGTTTAGCGAAATGAGATGAAATTCCTGACATGTACATTTATCAATTTATTCAACTTATTAATTTACTTGAAAAGATGGAAAGGGTTTGTACTTTATTACTTCTAGGTAACGGCACTGAGGGAGAGTCTGAATCGTGAAATTGCAAAGCGCGCGAAGCGCGCGAAATTTTTTGGTAGGCTTACAAAAATAACATAGCGTATGTAATCATTAAGAACAAAAAGAAAAAAAAAAAAATAGGAACTCTAGGGGTTGTAGACCGTATCGAGGATAACATACATTGTGTGGAAACCACCTGGAATACCCGATAAAATAGCCAAACTATGCTCCGTGAGTGGCTCACCAACTGACTTATTGCATGACCCACACAAGAGAACAGCAACTAGGCTTTGTGATATGAGATGAAATTTACGACCTCTGCATAACCGGTGTAAACTGCCTACCTGTCACTTGGTAAGGTTGACAGGACTTACACTCTCTAGATACAGTATGTGGAATGGAAGTATTGAAAAAACTGGAGTGAATCTACAGTGAATCAACAGGTAAACCATCAGGGAGACTAGTCACCGTTGGGGACTGCATATTTTATCGTAACGACTAAGAGCCCCCCCCCCCCGACAAACTGTAAAAATATGCCCCCGATTCCCTCCCTCTTCTTGCCGTTTGTCTTTTTTTTATTTATTTTTTAGGCTCTCCTTCTTTTTTTTCAACATCTCCCATCGCCTCCCCAAAATTTCTGTGTGTGTGTGTGTGTGTGTGTGGGGAGGGGGGGGGGCACTCTGCCCCCCTTGTTCCCCCCCCCCCCCCGCTGGCTACGCTAGTGCCATATAACGATAAAGGCCGGCAATGGATGAAAAGGCAGTTTTGTTCAAAACAGGGATACTTTCCTGATAATGTCTCTTTCAGATGTTAAAAAAGCCTATGTAAACATTATTTGACGTTTCTGGAAATAGTATCAAAGCTCCTAATATGCATGAAATTTGAACAAAAGTGTATCAGTAAGGCAAAAGAACAGAACAACCCAAATTACTACCACCGGTACATGCTGAATTGTGACATCTTAACGAGACGATCAGAGTTTGACAACGTAATTTCCGTCACTTCGTTTCACTTTGTTACTATACTTATTTGCTAGAATCAACAGACACTAAAGAGGTTTTTTTGTGAGAAGAAGCGATCTTAATTTCTGCTGAAAGGGAATTTTGTAATACTATTCGGGTAAAAAGTTCCACACATATGCAAGACCAAGCAGTCTCATTCAGTGGCGCCGATTTGATTTTCAAAGGGGGGGGGGGGGGGCATCTGGCCTAAATTTTTTCTCCTGTCCTGATAAGGTGTCCGCAGCGGCGTAACTACACATTTTTGCGGGAGGAGGGGGTTGGTAAGCATCCAAATTTTACGACTTCTTAAGTGTGAACACCATTGTAGTTGGGACATAATTTGAGCTGAAATTTGTGTCCTTTTTCGAATATATGAAACTATATTGTATATTGCAGAGGAGTTTGGATTCTCAGTGCCCTCTAAGGAGATTTGAAAAGTTGCGGGTAACTGAAGAATTTGTATAATCTGTTAGCAGATCTGATATTGAGCGGCGACCAAAGATCGTTGTTGCTACATAATGTTATCCAACGACTACGGAATGAGGCTCTCTGACGAACTTTTTAAGTCAGGAGCTTAAATTGGAGAAAATTTGGAATTTTATGAAGAAAATTTATAAAAATAGTACTGTAATTACCGTTGTCACTTGATGATCTGACGTCACATGTAGCAAATTTCCGATTTTGGCACCTCCAGAGCTCGGAAAAGTTTACCAAATTGAAGGTATGAGCGATCGCCTCTGCCTACGACTTGAAATTAGAATTAGAAATTTTGCTTTTTTGAAACAAATAATGACGAATATGGAGCATGTTGAATTTCCCTGCCTATAAAAACCATGTCCACACCTTTTTGCTTCAGTGAACGAAGGTCAACAAATACTTAGCTTGCACTGTATAACAGTCTCTGCCTTAATGAATGAGGTTTTCAGTGGGACTCTTTGTTTACATTAAGCCGGGCATGGCAGCTACTATTGACAGAAAGCTGATAACAGGAAGTCGGGTTGACCTTGCTGTAACATCAGTTTTTCAACATAAAGTGGGGTGTCGGGTATTAATTGTATAGAGGAAACCTTATGCCTAACGTCAGAATTTCATGCGTTGTCAAAACCACATTGTAGACTGGAGAAAAGGGGCCAAGATGCAAAATGGTGCTAAATGTTTCAAAATTTGGAGTTATTAGGAAACTCCCAAGCTTTCAAAACATGGTCTAGAAAGTATGGGTAATTACTTCAACGGACTAAACGGTCAATGTGAAGTTAAATACCGGTAAACTCTATAAGTAAATAGAATCACAACGAAAAGTGTGATAGTTTACGGAGGATTTGTACAACAGTTTTAATAGTAAGGGATCATTTTTGATGAAAGAAGGTGAAATCCATAAACTGTTCAAAGCACACTTCAATCTACTGTAGGAAAATCACAGGCCTACCGGTGTTAGATTATTGATACAAAAAAAAAAAAAAAATTAAAATATGTCCTTTCGAAGTTTGGAACGACACCTCATCATTCACTATCTGTAGACAGAGTACGGAGGTGCACCTCTAATTCCAGATTGAAGTCTAATCTAGGAAAATTCAGTGTGATTTAACTTCTCTAATAATGGTTTAAATACGAAATGGTAAAATCGCTTTAAGAATGTGTGATGTGCTCGTGTAGAAATTTTGCATTAATTTGAAATCATTTATTTTTCTGAAAGAGTTGCATGAAGACTGTTCACCGAGACATTTTCCATAAAACGTGTTAAGCTTGCCAAGCTGTTGTTCACTATAGATTACAAATTTCATTACGACATGGTAGGGGACGGTTGCTCTTCTTCAAATTCCTAAATTTTGTGCTCCTTCATAACCACACCTACTGCCCCATTCACTCAAACAATCGACAAAATAATAGAGGCAGATAAATAATGTATTGTGTGATATGCAAGTCAAAAAAAAAAAAAACATCAATGAGACTGCAAGCGCGAGGAGGGCGCAAAAATTTTGGGTATTTTCAAAGTATAAACGTGTAATTATTAATACAGATATCGACCATAATCGGTACAGCACATCTTTCATAACCTACCTCTGTAGTATGTCTAACGTTTAAGTTTGAGGTCACAAAAAGTTGGGGGAGGGGAGACTTACGTAATTAAGTGTCCCCTCTACTCAAAACAATGGAGGAACATGTCCCCTTATCCCCATTATTGACTCAGTGTATGGTTGTGGGTTCGAAAAAATTGAAGCCGTCGAAAACAAACTTTGATTGCCCATGTGACCTCAAATGACTTCCGATCTTCACTAAAAACAATAGGGTTTTTCTTCTTAACATACCATATCTACTAACCAAACACGAAAAGAGTCTGTCGTTCCTGTCTTGAGGAAACGTGGTTACGAGACATTTTTTAGGTTTTCGCAGTTTTACCTCAAATGACCTTCACCAAAAACAACTGGGTTCTTCTCATCATGCAAAAATTATAACTATAAAAAAATGTAAACCATTCCTATCTTGAGATACAGTGTTTTCTAGGTTTTCTGTTTTGGGGTCCCTGGTGAACACAAATGATCTTTGGCCCCCACTGAAATCAGTAAGGTTCTTTCTCAACAGGACAAACCCCTGTACTAAATATGAAATGTGTCGGTCATTCCAATCTTGAGATATCGTTTAACAAGCTAAAGTATAAACACACACACACACACAAATACCTTTACTCAAAGCACCGAAAGAAGTTCCCGGTAAGAAAATCATCAGCATTACCCATGCAGCACGTGAAAGCCTGAAGGAAGGGCGGGCCCATGGGTATTGGAATGTCCAAATTTTCGGGTTGCTACGCCAGATACGAGCCTCGCATGACGGTGATGAGCAAGGAAAGATTAGTGAGGCTTGAACTCTCGAGAGTGGCCGACCAAATTTGTCATTAAAGTTACAAATGTGGGAACAATTTAAATCCATTTCTTGGTTAATAGCCAGAGGAGTCTTACGGAGTATCCTCGGTTAAAAAATATTGACACCTTATATATGTAACTTTTGCCAAACAAAGAAGAAAGTATGCAATGGTGCACTGTTTCATTTAATCAAAGATCGATTGGACTCACAACTTCTTTTTACAAAAGTTATTGCAATTTTTTCAGAAGGTCATATCAACGTTGAAATAAGGCCTAAACAAAAAGACATAATGGAACAAAATGGAGGTTTTGAGAACGATCACCGTTTTACAGCTGCATTTCCTCCAGCATTAGAATACGAGGGAGTGCGCTACCCACCTAGGGTGATTACTTCACAGAGTCTTGATCGCTTGAAAACTTTTGAAGTAAGGGAAGATGACTTAATCCTGGCATCGTACCCAAAATGTGGTAAGTGGTTAATCTTTTTTTGAGAATGGACATGAACCTGATTTCTAATGTTTTATATGAAGAATATGAAGGCACGCGGACAAATTGGTTTAGTGGTTTCCGTAAATAATTTTTTTATGTATGTAACTATTGTAGTACATTATTGCGGGGACCAGCAAAACTGGCAGGAATTACGGCACCGAATCCCCAATTTGACTATGAAAAGGTTTTTTGATACTTGTTATAAAGGGCTTTGCAAGCACTTGGTTAACTTGTAACGAATGCATAGTGTATCATAAAACGAAATTGGGAAATCTTTGTACCCCGTGGTAAGTGGATTTTCGTGACTTCATACACTTTTTAAATCGGAGGTAATAACAGCGGGTTGATGCGTGGCTGCCTGTTGGAAATTTCATCTACATTTAACCAGGAATTGTACAGAAGAGGGTATTTAATAATCAATACAACAAAAGTTTTTGTTTTCTTGTCATGTCAGGAGAATAACAATCCAATTGTCTTTCATGGCTACGTATGTTTCTTTGGTCCAAAGACCACAAATAAGACGGTCAGATCCAAAAATATCAAAGCATGTCAAAAGCGATGGTGTCCGAGATTGGATGTCCGTCGGGGGAAAACGCCTCCTTTATCAGGTTGGAGTTGTGAAAGTTTGATTGCGAACTCCGCTCCTTTGCCTCAAGATCCATGGATCCCCTCATGCAAAGTCCGAAGCCTTAACAAGTGAGTTAGGTAATTGGTTTTGCTGGCTATTACGAACTTCCTATACATGGACAGAGCATACTGCACGGTAGATTGTCGCTAATGTAGGTGTGAAAAAGGTGGGTGTAGCAAGATGGCTTGCTATTATGATTTTGTGTAAAATGTTGGACCTGCTCAAGTAAGTCTACATATTTAGCACGAAATATTTTTGAAATATGGCAAGTTAAGGTCAAAATCACGACAAGTATAGCAGGAATATGGTATTGTTTCATATTCAAGTTTAATTTTTGTTTAAAATCAATCAGAATCGTCGTCATATAAGACGATTTATAGCTTCACGGCGGTCTTCTTGGTGCGCCTTTTTTGTTCCAGTCGGTGTCGACAATCTACGGATAGGGCAAACACGTTACATGCTCTGTCCATATATGTAAGTCCGTGGTGGCTATGAATACGGGCATATCCTCCAAATCGTCCAAAATCGATGAACAAACCAATCCCGCACCTATCACACGTATTTCAAAATTTGAATGTACCTGGACATTACGTGAAAGCAACACCGAGAGCCATTTTTTCATATGGTTATGCTAGAAAAAGTGTAGTATGCACGTACCGTACTGATGAAAATGCCGTGCACTCAGCCTATGTGCTGAGCTCAGTTTGTATATCCCACGCTGTGCCTTACAGTTCCATGCGACTCCAAAGAATTACCCAATTTTTTATTGCAGAAGGAGAATGAATTTCAGAAATACTTTGGTATAATTTCTAGGAACACTTTAATAGCAAAAAACTGTCTGTGACTTCAGTCTATCATTTCCATGAAAAAGATGTTTTGTCTTCTCTTCAAGGCACCCATTGGGTACAGGAAATATTGTTGCTCATTCAACAAGACGGTCACGTGGAGAGGATCAAACGAGACCCGGATCCAGCATTTAATTGGGATCTTGCTTTCGGACTTCCTCCTAACTTTGAGAAAAGTGTGGCTGATTCACTAGCAACATGTGATTCCCCACGATTTTACAAGACGCATTTATCTTCTCAACATCTGCCTGTTCAGGTGTGGTCAAAGAAAGCAAAGGTACAGTACGTCTGCCAATACGAAACGCAACCTCCAAACTTATCGCTACACTAAATTGCATGACTGGTTATGACCACTCTTTCCGTTCAATCCTTATCCATAAAAACCCTAAACTGCATGATCGACGGTGTGTTGGGGGAAGGGGGAGATAGGGCAACACTTCCCTCACCGTCTGATCGGGGAACATAACACAATATCTCCCGCCCCCTAAAAAAAAAAAAAAAAAAAAAAAAAAACCTAGCCCATTGCCATTAAAGCCCTTCAAGACAGCAAATGAAAAACTTAAAGGGAGGGGAAAATCTTTCCTTCCTCTGGATGGCGATCAAGAATGGATGGCGATCAAGAGAGCGATGAGTCAACCTCCCGACACCAAAAAGATGATATATCTAAACTCCCAATCGAAAAAAGGGGTTATCCCCTACATGTTGCTTGAGAATTTTCTTATCAAATTCTGCAATTTTGAAATTTGTTATACTAAAATGAGCAATTTTTGCAACCGAATGATCAAATAATGTACTACAGCGTCCATTTTACATAAAACGTTGAGAAATGCCATTTCCGGCCCTCTGGTAGGTCGCTTTTCAAAATCTGGGGTGCGCTTTGCGCCAAATGATAGCTGTGCCCCTCTAAGATAGCATTTTAAGCAGGAAAGCACATGATTTGGTACGCCAACGATTTGCGACCTCGCATAGAAAACTCGATGTGTGTCCCCGATCAGCTGTATTGAGCTGGTACTTTTCTACCTTCACTACGAGGAAATTGCGCTTTCATGCAAGGCAGATTCAGCAAGACGAAAGTGTTCATTGAAGATAATTAAAGATATAACTTTTGGGGCTGTGCTCGACATCCTGTCAGCCTGTTAGTGACTGGTCGGGAACATACCGAGAACGTGAGAACATGTTATCATGTTGCACACGCAACTCTGTGCACGTGGGCCATACGTGCAGCCGTATCGTGCCTTGATTATCCCGCTCACCACTCACTTGATTTAAGTTTCATAATAAGCATCAAGGTGTGCTGTTGTAGGGATTTATTCCTCTCCGGTACATTTTCAGTAGTCATTTTGCCGATATTTCCTTTCATCCTCCGTTATGAAAAATCTCCGCTATCTTGTAAACTGTTCGTTTTCGCTTAACTACCAACCCAGATGGTGTGGAATTTTGATGCAAAAAAGTTCGCGAATGTGATCTTTCGTGATCGACACGCACAGGCACATTTGCTCTTTGTTCCACAACAGGCTGAGAACAGGAAGTCGAATACAACCTTAGGGTGGCAGAAAGAAACAAAATCAAAATAAGGGAACACTATGGTCGTCTTAGAATGTTAGCCATTCCATTCAAGTATAAGGAGTAAAATTTTTGATCCTGGTCCGTAATAAAGCCGTTAAGGTTTAGACTGTTAGATTACAGCTTATGGTGTATTGAGATGTATATCCGATGTAAACAATTATTGTCCTGAAGTTTGATGTTACAGTTGAATTTGCGTAGTTTGAATATTCATCATGCAAGTTCACTTCTAAATAATATCAAAACTTATGTAGCAAATGCAGGATTTCTCTCGCATTCTTATTTTTTGTTTTGTTTTAGTTCAGAAAATCAAACTGAAATAGCTACCAATAAGTAAGTTAGTGTTTGTTTTTGATAAGTGCTTCATAATTTCGTCTACCAATAGACCTTATGCAAGGACGTCACCACTGACGTCATGTTGGAGGACTAGCATTATGTTCATGGATCCCTCACTGATCTTTGGTGTAGGACAAAAATGCATCGGTTAGCAGTACGCAGTAGAATTCTCCCACGTGGATTCGAACTAAAGTGCAAATCACATTAGTCAATTTTACATTATGCCTACATCTGTTGGAGCTGGTTTGCTATTTCTTCAATTGACTTACTTCTTTTCATTGTAACATCATTTGCATAAGGTCTATTAATATAGCGTTATATCGAAAATTATTTTCATTTCGCAGCTGATATACGTGACGAGAGATCCTAAGGATGCCTGTGCTTCGTTTTTCAATTTTACAAACGCAAATCCTGATAAACCTTGTGATATTGAGTGGGATCCATTCTTTGAACTTTTCATGTCAGATAAAGGTGAGACGTTCATTTCGACATGCTCCACCAAACTAGAGGAGTGAAAATGTAGGCTGGCACAAAATTCTTGGAAAAAAGTTCTTGAAAAATGTTGATTTCTATATATGGCACTTCAGATAAAGTAAAACAAAAACCCAACACATGAGGATTCAGTTTAATTTTCGGGCAGCACAGTACCCTTGAACACAACTCGTACAACACTAAAACAAAAAGCGAACACTACAAGCCTTAAAACGGAAGAACACACAAGTCTACGTACATACAGACAAGATTACACGCCTTAGTGAATAAGAAGACCTGAAAAGACGGGAACTCTACACTGGAAGAAAACTCGACAACAAACAATAAAAGTTTAACCAAGTTTAGTGTTGTACGAGTTGTGTTCAAGGGTACTGTGCTGCCCGAAAATTAAACTGAATCCTCGTGTGTTGGGTTTTTGTTTTACTTTATATATATATATATATATATATATATATATATATATATATATAACAAATAGTAAAAACTGGTAAAACAAGAGCATATATTTAGCTTTCAGGACCACCGGCCCCTTCCTCAGAAACGTGTTTAGACAACTAAAAGGCAAAACGAAAGACAGACACTATAAAACGGATGAAAGGCAAAAAGCACTTACTAGAAATTTAAAAACAGACCCAAACCAACACAAAAGATAAAATGTAAAAACTAGGACCCTAACAAAGGAGATAAAAGCTAAGTAGAAGCAGGAGACATAAAAGGGGATAAAAAGGCGGCTACAGTCTACGAGCACGTCGTTTTTTGGCTTGACAGTTAAAACTGTCAAGCCTTGACAGTTTTAACTGTCAAGCCAAAAAACGACGTGCTCGTAGACTGTAGCCGCCTTTTTATCCCCTTTTATGTCTCCTGCTTCTACTTAGCTTTTATCTCCTTTGTTAGGGTCCTAGTTTTTACATTTTATCTTTTGTGTTGGGTTGGGTCTGTTTTTAAATTTCTAGTAAGTGCTTTTTGCCTTTCATCCGTTTTATAGTGTCTGTCTTTCGTTTTGCCTTTTAGTTGTCTAAACACGTTTCTGAGGAAGGGGCCGGTGGTCCTGAAAGCTAAATATATGCTCTTGTTTTACCAGTTTTTACTATTTGTTTTATGTTTTTACTGGTGTGGTGCTTTTCCATTTGGTTTATATATATATATATATATATATATATATATATATATATATATATATATATATATATATAAAGGTCGAAAGTGTTGTAGTAATAAATTCGATCATGAATTTTATACCGATCCAAGATAGACTATAAACTCTTATCAAAGAAGGAACGGTTGAAGAAAAACACCAGAGAGAAAAATTGAGCCACACGGGGGACCGAACCCACCATCCTCCGCTTTCCGGGCGAAGCCTATGACCACTATGCTATGACAGCTCGTGATTCACAGATGCGACAACAGGCTGTAAATACCCCGCGTGAATTAATTTTCTCTCCTTGTTACCATAGTACTCCCAAGCGGGATGAATAATCAGTAGGTCGAAGTTGGTAGATCGAAGTTAGAATGAGTAGGTCGAAAGTGTTGCATACTTTACTCAACAGAAACACGGTGAAACTGAGTTACAGCTGCATGGCAAACATAGACCAAATTATATCAGCGCACAACAAATACATACTGGCGAAACAGGAAGTACAACCAGCAACGCGAAGCAACTGCAATTGCAGAAAGCAAAGTGAGTGCCCGTTGGAAGGCAACTGCCTCACGAACAACATTGTGTACCAAGCAACTTTAACACGCCACGACAACCGCAACGAAGAAACATACATTGGTCTAACAGAGAACACATTCAAAACAAGATACACCGCCCACAAGTCTAGCTTTAAACACAAAGACAAAAGAAACGCAACTGCACTCAGTGAATACATCTGGAAACTAAAGGATACAAATGTAGAACACTCCGTAAAATGGAAACTCATGAACAAAGCTCGAGCATACTCCACATCATCTAAAACTTGTAATCTCTGTCTGGAAGAAAAGTTCATTATACTCAAACCTTTCTTAGCAACTCTAAATAAAAGAAACGAACTGATAAGCTCTTGTAGACACAGGAACAAATATCTACTGTGTTATTATTCTAATAGGTAATGTATCTTGGCTCGCTGTACACCGTCCGTGCCTGTTCACAACAAACACGGAACGAACACGTGCTTACAAACGGACACGTTCAAAAGCAGCGAACACATACGTATTTAACGTTATTGACATCATTCTACTTCAGGCTTCTGAGGAGTGAGGACCTACATTATTGGCCCTTACGAAACAGTTCTGTAAAGCTATATTGTAAGGACTTATTGCAACCTTTTCAATATATATATATATATATATATATATATATATATATATATATATATATATATATATATATATATATATATATATATATATATAAAACACTATATATATATATATATATTTATATATATATAAACAATTGCGTTCAGCTGGATGGCATCAACTTTGATCTTTGGTTAGGGCTTGCGTCAAACGAGAACTAGTGCTGTTCCAAAAAATTAGGCGCCTGCTCAGGAGGTGAATTGCGAGTTGCTTCATCTGTTATTTGAACAATGGCCAAACCAACTTGGCTTCATGGCTCAGTGGTTAGAGCGCGTCCGCACTAGAAAGCGGGAGGTCCCGAGTTCGAATCCCGGTGGAGTCAACATCGTTTTTTCACCTCAGCCAGATTTTCCAGCTTTACCAATTTGATTTATATATATATATAGAGTTTTACCTTACCTTACTAATATAGTTAGTTTTACCCTATATTTATCTATCTATCTATCTATCTGTCTATCTGTCTGTCTGTCTGTCTGTCTGTCTGTCTGTCTGTCTGTCTGTCTGTCTGTCTGTCTGTCTGTCTGTCTGTCTGTCTGTCTGTCTGTCTGTCTGTCTGTCTGTCTGTCTGTCTGTCTGTCTGTCTATCTATCTATCTATCTATCTATCTATCTATCTATCTATATATATATATATATATATATATATATATATATATATGTATATATATATATATATATATATATATATATATATATATATATAAGGACTAAGGTACTGTGATGCACTGGAGAAAACATAGGTCGATGCAAAAACATGGTAATACACAGTGCAATATAATTGAACCAAAATGGAGTTGAACAAAAAATGGAGTTGAACGAAAAATATGTATATATGTATATTTTTCGTTCAACTCCATTTTTTGTTCAATTATATTGCACTGTGTATTACCATGTTTTTGCATCGACCTATATATATATATATATATATATATATATATATATATATATATATATATATATATATATATATATATATATATATATATATATATATATATATATATATATAAGGTAAAACTAAAACCTCAGCAAAGAAAATACACAAACTAATGTTAAGGGGAATTACAGAAAAAAACACGGTTATGGAGTTAGACTACAATTTGTTTTTACTGTGTGGCAAGGTAGGTCAATGATATTGGCGTAGGAGGCTGGGGCTCATGTGGGGGAAAGACTGCCCCCGTTGGCAATTTTCCGCAAAATCTAAAATTGGCAGAAGAATTTGCGTTCCTGTTTATCTTATGTGAGAGTCAGACCTTTGCTGGCAGCTCATCTAGGAGGATAAACTGCTGGCTATCTTCATTCATAATGAAATATTAGGTGAGCATTCAAATATTATGTAATGGATCCATTGTTACAGTAGCTCAGCTGAGTGTAAATAATATACATGGTCTTTAAGTTTATGTGCGTAGGCTGAATGCAAATAAATAAAATGGAGCATGGTGTGGAACAGGAAGCCAGGGTTCAGAACTTTATTACAGCACATTTTGGGCATAAACTGTGGCACCAGGTTTACAGGTTCACATCTCAAAATGAAAATCGTTCTTCGGCATGCTATAAATCTTTTGCAACATAATGCTCCACATGGCCGATCGTTTTAAGACTTTCAAATCTTTGCCCGAAAACAGGAAAACGCTATGTCCAAAGTAAAATTTTCACGATAAACGATAAAACAGATTTGTCTTAGACGAGACATAGGTAACACAAACCTTTATTAAACCGGACAAACGAGAGGTTGTTCAGGTACAGTGCCCGATAGTTTGCCCTTTATCCTGCCGATAGAGTCAACTTCAAGCGGTGGTTATGAAAATGGGGTAATTTGTTTTTCATTCTTATGATACAGTGCGAAAATGTCTTACCATAAGCCTAAAAATTCATTAACACCCACTTCGTAACGGAGTTTTTATTCAAAAGGTGAAACTAATAAAAGTTTAGTCATATAACGTCTAGAGTTCTTACAATCACAAAGACAATTTCAACAATGCAATATATAAAAAAGAAAACCATTCACTTCAAACTAAATATCAGCCAGAGAGACTTCATGTTTGAATTCCTTCGACTACAGAGCAGTCATTTTAATCGATCAAAAACTTTAGACGACTTTTTAAAAAACTTTTCATGATTTTCATGTGAACTGCTTCGTATATACATTGTCTTATTACTGTACTTTTAAGCTTATTTCATCACTCCTTTTTTAAATACTTTAATATATATTTAAACTGTCGATGGAAAAGGATTTTATGTTCCTCTAAAATGGACAATGAATTTGATCTATCTATCTATCCATCTTTACTTGAATAGATAAATTTCACAAATTCAGTAAATTCAAATGGATATCAAAGGTACTGAAGGGAGAGGACCGCAGGCAAGAACTTCCAAGTCAATGTAACAATTTTCAGTCTATAAATTTTGTGATTACTGAAATTCATCACGCATGTCCATCATCACAGTTCTTGCACTGAACAACATGTCCCTATTACATTTACCAGCTTTATTTGGGAACTGGGTCGACCACGCCCTCGGCTATTGGCAACATCGAAATGATGGTCACGTGTTTTTCATAACGTTTGAAGAGATGAAGAAGGTACGACTATTGTAAAATCCTACATTTTTGGTACAGTTTTATTTCTCAAATGCTTTATCAATAAGCGAATTCGGTAATTCGTTTGGTGGCTATACTCATGCGCACATCCTCCAAATCGTCGGGATAAATAAACCAATCTCGCACCTTCAACACAAATTTGAGTTTACATGAAAATTTCGTAAAATGATGCTTTCTTAATCCATCCGTAACATAAGGCCCTCCTTATGGTAATTGTTGTTAAGAGCACTGGATGGTGACTAAATTGTCTTTTTGGTGTGAAAACTTTCATCTGTAGGAAAGTAGGATTATGACCTCTTTTTGCGACCCTTTGGTTAGACACATAGTATGGTATGAACGTACTAACAAAACCAAAAAATGCCGTACACCATGTGCGGAGCTCGGTTTGAATATCCTTTCTCAAAAGACTCAAGACAATTTAGTCACCATCCACGCAAATCGACAGTAGGTTCCATTTGTAGAATCTTTGGTATGACCTGGGAATCAAGCCCGGTCCTTCCGCGGGCGAGGCGGATGCTCTTCCACTAGACCAAATAGAATAGACCGGTCATTTCGCCTCTAGGTCACCCAAAATTAACTTGACAAAAATTTCAATAAAGGAGGGGAGTTCCGACTAATAGTCTAATACGATATCTGACTCCTTATCGCCCCGCTGGCAACACCAAACGTGGAGCATGTTTAAACCGTATTTTCCGAAAAATATTATCCAATATGGAAGAAATGACGTGAAAACTTTTTTCACATTTTTGGGCAAGTCAGTTTATTTCGCCTAAATCGACTTAGGTTCCTATGCCTAGGCCTTCATATTCGAAAAAAACTTCTCACAAGGAGGGGACAGCCGTCCACTCCAGTTTAAGATACCTACCTCAGACAGGCAACCAGTTCTGACCAGCAGTTGGTCACTTCCAATCAAAAATTCTGGCTACGCCAGTTGATACAAATGTATGATAAACAGTTACCCCATTGCATTCCCTGGTTGCAGTGACCAGGATTTCTGAAATTGTGGTCACTCTTTAACTGTCAAATGTAGGAAAATTTATGATCACAGTCCTGGATAAACCTGACCAGGTGAATCTTCTATATGAACTCCGAAAGAGAATTCGTCAAACGCTTACCCTGTTATTTCACATACGTTCTTTTTGCTAAGGACATACGATCAGTAATCAGGCGTCTGGCAAAATTTTTGGGCTCAACCATTTCACCTGAGGGTTTGGAAAGAATCGTGGAACATTCAAGTTTGGAAGGAATGAAAAAGACCTACGCCAAAATTGAGGAGGAAGTGGAGAACGGAAAACTATACACAAGAGCATACGGACTCATGTCCTTCGTACAAAAAGGTAAAGAACTGATGCCAACATAATTTTGGGGGCGCTACTCTTTGAAATCTGTCTACAGGTTTCGACCCTCCGCGCCAAATTTCTGGTTACGCAGTTCGCCAGGCCTAATAAGTATAGAAATTGTTCGCGTATTGTCAAAGTTGATGACATGTTCATTTGTAACTGACAGTGCAATCACGGAAGGATTGGACGAACTACCCGTACCGATTAAACAATAATTTCTTACTCCCGTTTAGAATCAAACTAACTTTATTGTTAAGAAATGCTTCACTTGCACCTGTGTGTGAGAATTGTTTATTGCTAAAAAGGACATTAAACAACGCAGTTAAACAGCTCTTCAGGACATTACTTATTGAAATTTAAAAAAAACCCTACTTTTAGATTTGTTTGAATGTAAAAGGTCTCTTATTGAAAAAAAAAGAAAAGAAAAAAACCTTGAGACTTTGAAAATGTTACGAGAATGACGAATCATTTTCTTGTGAGTATTGTTGAATAATTGGCGCAAGTTAAGCAAAATCTTCTGATAATTTTACAACCATGCTTTTAGCTGTTTCTAACTTATAACGCTCATATTTTACACTCTATTAATGTCGTAACAGGAGTTCCTGGAGGATGGAAGGCACTTTTTTCAGAAGAGCAAAAACAAAAGATGGATAGAGCTATGAAAGAGAGGCTCATAGGGACGGGCCTTGATGCCCATTACCCCTTCCATGCATCAGTGTGAGTAAGATGATTTTGTGGTATCCTTCCTTGTTTTGCGAAAGTTTGTCAAATCGGAAGCTGAATAGTTCGAAATTGTGGTGACAGTTTCAATTGTTTATACGACGTATTAAGACGAAACCATTCAAATAAAAATCACTCAGTTATTGGTTATGGAAACTCTATGAAACGCAGTCCCTTTCTGACCACCTTGTTTTGTGGTAGCTAATTAGACAAGGTCAGACGCCTGAAAGAACAGAATTTGGATTGCAGAAATTAGAATCAGTTTGAACATAGACATTTCTGCGACATTATACTAACAAGTTCTATTTTTTAAATTGAATTTTCCACCTTTATCTGGACTGGGTTTTTTTTTGCTTAACTTCGTGCCAAACCTCTGACAAATGAAGAAAAAAATACAACGTTTCCAAGGACTGCTGAGGTAACGAAAAAACTCGTAGCTACACGGACAGTTTAATTATTTACATTGAAATGATTTACGGCTCACAGTTTCTAACCAATTGGTTCAGGCTGGGCCGGCCACGGTCCTTTATCCAGTTGTGGCTCACTGGCTTGTTTTCCTTATTCCATTGCTCATGCTCATCACTAAGTGCAATAACAGTAGGTTCCATTTTAGAGTCCTCGGTTTGACCAGGCTAGGACCCGAACTCCAGACCTCCTGACTGCAAGTCGGATCCTCTAAGCACCTGACCAAGCAGTCGCCCCTCGCAGGGAGTAGCTGGGATTACTTGCAACGCAGCAGACGGGAGGTCTTGGACGGGTCGATGGGCTTATTTGTTTTAAGTGAATATATTTCGTCATTTTCCATTTCATTCTAAGAATGACCAATGAAGATGGGAGTTGGAATGGTAGACTTATTTTTTCATGCTGTTTAATGAATATTTTGACTTGAGGTACACTTTAAGAATTGAACAAAGGCACCACATGAGATCAAAGGCGGTGTGGGGCTTAACTGGTATCTGACCTCCTTGCAAGAGCTGTGCCTTCAGGGGGTATAAATTTTTATTGTGTTCTCACCGCTTGTACAGTTATCACTGCCGGTTAACAAAAATTTCACTGTTGTGCTAGCTAACCCAAAATGTTACCTAACAGAACGTGTTTTGGTACGGCTGTTGCTGTAAATCAATTACTCAAGTTGGAAAGTTAACTGTATAGTGTGTACGTAGTGTGCCTCTTTTTTTCCTTGAAGCTGTGAGACTGTTATCAGGCCGAAATATTAAAAAGGTTTAAAAATTAAGACGAAAAGTTTCATCATGTATGAAAATATTCACACATATATTAGCACTTCTCAACCAGGTTTGTGTTTACAGGTTTACAGTATTTACCGTAGCAAATGTGCTTGAATTTATGTTAGTTTAGCTATTTTGTCATACCTTCAATTGTATTTAAATATAACGTAACCGTTAACAGGCTATTCAGGAAAAGACAAGTAAAATAATCATTTATTAGAATGAAAGAAACCAGAGGCGGCACTACGGGAGGGGGGGGGGAGGGGAATTCGTGCCCAGGTTTTTTCCTTCCCCCCCCCCCCACTTGCTTCCTTCAAGTAAAGTCAGAAGAAAAATGAAAAAATATACAACCCCTGTGACTTCCTTTTTCATCCCGAGATGTGCTAATACCTCAGCGCTTTCTGAGCCCCCACCCACAGGAACGGGGGCTTTGAGCTCGCTTTCTCACTGCGCCAGGGAAATAACTCCCCCGAACATTATCCTTTGTCCTTAGTTCCCTCTCCCCACAAATTTTGACATTGTGTTGCCGCCACCGGTGAAAATATAATACCACAATGAAAAATTTGCAACTTAGAGGATAAACTATTTTGAAAAAAGATAAAAGACAACTTAAGTAGTCTTTTCATACCTAGCTTTCACATTGAGGTTTAATAATCAACAGAGACAAAAGGTAGAAAACTTCAGAAACGGAAAACGAATGCAAATCATGGCTAAGTGTTAACTTTGTAAGATCATAAGGTAACATCTAGTCTGATCCTCTGAGAGGTGGTTTTTAAAAGTTTCCGTTCCCTCAATGGGTGGGTAGATGGAGTTTTACGCCCATTTTCCAACCAATTGTTTTGAGTTCAGCCAGCCAAGGCCTATTCCAGTTGTTGCTCTCTGGTTTGTTTTCCCTACTCCATTGTTTATGCAGTAAACCAATCACAAAGGCGGTGGGTTTCCTTTTCATTGTCTTCGGTATGACCAGCACCAGTTCGGGAGATAACCGTTTTCGGGTAAAAATGAGAATTCACCCGATCGGGAGAAAATTTGCAGCATGAATATTCATGAGCACTTAGTGTGTACCTCTTCACAGTCGTCGCTTTGTTTTATAAATGTGGATATGTTCATATACAAGGTAATTGTTCACCACCACAAACAGAAATCTTAAGAAACTTTCAAGAACGTATTAATGAGCTCAATTTCTAGCAAGAGTAACTTCAACAACTTTCTGCAGAAAAAATTGAACAAATATTGCGGCTGTGTCGAGTCTATAATTTAAGCTTAGGACACAGAACGTGACAAAATTGCTCGATATCTCAAAATTTGCGCGGTGAACTACCAAACATGATCCGGCTTTTTTGTTCCCCTAGCAACAAAGTTTCTAAATATTCCAAAATTAATCTTTCCTAAGACCGATTAAATTTTCCAGGTGTTTTGAACGTTTGATTCCGTTTAAATTGCGCGGTAGGATCGCAAAGGCATCAAGGGAGAAATTTGAAAAAGGCGCCATCCATGGCCGTATTTTCCCCCGATCGGGTGAAAAATCATTTTCGCCCGAAAGAGGTTATCTCCCGAACTGAGCACAAGATCCAATTCCCAAGCCAGATGCTCTAACTACTTGACCATGCAGTCGGTCCCAATTTCTCCATGGGGGAAGAAACTTGTACCAATCATATCGTTCAGATGGCAGTTAAATGTACTAGCAGGTGTCCTTTTCTGACGAGAATTCTGGGTTTTGATGAATGCGTAATGCATTTGCAATGTATTGATTTCAAGGATTAGCGGAGTTGACCACTCCTCTTAGTTCCTGCTCCATGCATTCAGGAGGAAATAACCTACGTGGCACATTCCTATATGGCCTAATAGTGCCAACAAATGGGGCACATATCATTTTGCTTTCACGACTCATAAAGGAACCGTGTTGACCAGCCCCTATGGGATAGTTGTTATTCAATGTTTTGCAACTTAAATGTGGAAAAAATCCAAAATATCTAGCATTTATTTAAGTTGACAAATGGGCCACTTATTAATCTAACGTGCAAAAAGGAATGGGCTTCATAAAAATCTGCCCATGTGGCACCCATATCACGGTAAAGTGACATTCCTCCTCTGAATTTTGTTGGAATGTTGAACCCTTAAGTTCACATGACTGCTGAATATATTCTCCACATCTTGTGTTCCTTTTTAACATAACATTTTCTCGATCGAAATTGTAACTTTATTTTCAGGAACATGTAGCATTAAGTCCGAAACATGACCGACAATTACTTTAGGAAAATTTACTGTGCATTTTATCCTGTGTAACTCTTAATCTGGCAAAATTACATGACAAATTACATGCCCGAAGTCCATGCCTTAAGTGGCCAATTCAGTGGTAATGCTCATCCAGACCGGTCCCTGCTAATCGCTCTTTCACCATTTTATTCACTTTTTCTTTTTGAACATCTGTAAAATCAGCCTTCCAGCTTCCAGTCACTCCTGGTAACGACAAGAAAAAAAATAATTTAAAGGAATGTTTATTCGTACTTGGTAATACTCCTCAGTATTTATTGGTCCATAACTGTCAGGTGACCATGCATTATCCCATGATAATCTCTAGGTAATGAATATCAGGCTCATCTTGGGCTTCTCCATCTTATTTGGGGTTGCGCTGCTGTAATGTTGTTATTTACAAGCGGAATTTTACTTCCTTTTCGTCTTTTTGAATCACAAACTGTTGATGTGTATAAATTAAAACAAAGGAGAATGAACTATCTGGTGTTAATGCTATCGGTGTATGCACACAGGCGTCCGCCATGACTTGAATAAACTCTATGATGGTACATTACCCTATGTTCATGGAACTCGTTTGACCTTTAATTTCATGTTTTTGTGCAATTGTGTTTCACCAAGTGATACTTCCTGGAAGAAAACCTATACCTTTAAAAAAGCTTATCAAATCTTGTTTACCTTTTTGAATAAAGGGCATCTGTCCAAAAGCTCTAGTAATCATCTTGCCGTTTTCATGTTCTTCCTCAATTTTGGCGTATGTCTTTTTCATCCCCTCTAGACTAGAATGCTCAAGTATTCTTTCGAGTCCCTCTGGCGTAATGGTTTCTTCCAAAAATTGGGCCAACCTCTCCACAACTTTTCGGATATCCTGGCATGCCAAAAAAAGGGGGGGAGGGGAGGATAATCATAACAATGATGATGATTATGATAGTAATGATGATGACGACGACGGCGACGGAGACGACAGCAGCAACAACAACAAAAAACAGTAATAAAGCAAAGTAATTACAACAGTCTCAATTACTTTTCTTAATCTACTTTGTCACGTTTTTTTCACATAGTTGTCCACCAGTCTTAATTAACCTTAGTACTATCATGGACGGCGTTGGAAGAAAGGCAAAACAGGATTTCGTTTTGGATAAAATGATTACCAAGAACAATGGGCTCCTAGCTGAACGTATTGATACAAGCCGTTATTACATTTGCATACAGACGAAATTAAGCTCATTATGTGAAGTTTGCATATTACTCTGTTGACCTTTATCCCTTCAAACTTGTTGCCACTTAATGTTGCATACATCCACGAAGTCTCCGATCTTAAAATTTATATTGTTTAAAAGTTTTTAACCTCCATTGGACCAAGATGTCCTTGGAACCCCCATCATAAAGATACGACCCTTTTCCTGTCAAAAGTAAAATATGAAATCCATGCAAATTCCTAGCTGAATCTATCGTGTCCATAGATTGCTCATGATTGACCTCTGCATGGTAACCCTAAATAACCTCTGACCTACATAAAGAAGAACGCAATTTATCTCCTTGCCATAACACTCCTACATAATAAATATAAAATCTATCCATGTTGATATCAATTTTTTTCGCTCTGACGCATGGTGGCCCCAAATGACTTTCAACATCAACAAAAGATAACGGGATTTATCTTCGCACCATAACGCAATGAAGACTCAAGTATGAAATTCGTTCATAGATTTCATTCAAGCTCCGTATCGGAAATTTGTTTTTACAAGGTTTTCAGTGTTTGGCTGCAAATGACCTATGACCTTTCCCAAAATAAGGTGATATTTTTCTCACTAAACGTATCCACATACTGAAAACTTTTCAGTGTTTGACTTATAGTTGCCCCCAAATGACAGAAGAACTATACCAAAAAGAATTGACCTCACTCTCTATTCATGGCGATTCTATTTACCAACTTTCTTGTTCCTCCAACCTTTCCCGTGTTAAGTTACAACGTAGCCGAGCAAGTGTCGAAGATACACATGTAAGTACTACACGGACACGCCTATCTATCTGACTAAAAAATGTTCCTTTTTCTTTTTTCTAAGACAACGCAAGAAACCAAACACATGGCCGCTTTCATACTTGTTGTAACCTAATAAGACCTAATAAGTTCTTTGTAGTTACGTGATAGAATGCCTTTTTATACCTGAACAGTAGATAATAAGTTCCAAGATGTCCATATCCAAAAACATTGACAGAAAAATTTAGACGTAACATGCATATAAAAATATTGGCACTAGCGGTGAAAAGTATCAGAGGGAAATAAAAAGTTTTCATTATTCCTGCACCCTTTGAAAAAAAAAAGAAAACATTCCAAAAGTAAATAAGTGGGAAAACAGCAGAACAAATTGTAATAACCAAAGTGCAACCAAAGCTTCGTATGTGTTTGACCTGATTCGATCAAATGCTTATCAACAGGGTGAATGCTAAGTACATTACTGTACCTTTTAAGTCTCTTGTAAATCCAACCTAAATATTAAGAGTGTCAAGGGAAAGTTGCTTTAACATAAATCCAGTCAACTCTGACCACATAACACATTCTTTTTTATTTTTTTAGTAGTCCACACAAACTCTCAATTGGCCCAGCTCTTTGATTGACAGCAAGTTAAAAAAATGCAGCTGTAACTCATAGTACAATGATAAGGATAAGGATAAGTTTTTAGACAGTTGTTGTTGTTGAGGGTGGTTTAGTAAGTATCGTAGGAGAATTGGAACTGCTTTGGCGAGCGGATTAAGCGAAGTTAATGTTGACGAGATAAGTGTAATGCGTTACATGGTCTGGAACAGCTCCTGATTGCCTGTTCTTCGATTTAGTGAGTCATGTTTTAAAGTAAGAATGGCAAGGAGAATGAAAATCGCATCGCGTTTTGCCTGGGCCTTGTGCATCTCTTTGTCCATAGTAGAAGTTACCTACACTATAAATGCCAAAGTCCATGCAACATAAGTGAAACACCTTAGTGCATCGAAAAATACTTCCATAAATAAGCGTTTGACTCAACGCGGCATTTTAACCTCCTACAGACAGAGGATGAACAGGTACCTCTAACCTTCGGATAAGGGTCTTGCCAGAAAAATTCCCTAAAATTTTACTTCCCTACAAGGGGATAATCATAAATAAAAACATCCGAATCGTTACGAATATGTGTCAGGCGTGTCGAAATGAAATAATTTACTTCGATCACAAAAGTTGCATGCAAATCCCTTAATATGCGTTTGTCAATTACAGGGGAAGCTTTCAAATTCATAACTAATGAATATGAACGCACAAAAATGCCCTCAGTATGCACTCTTGAACACTGAGCTACTTTATGATCTTGCCCATTAGCCTATGCACACGAAAAAACAACATGCCAGGGCGATAGATAATGTGTAAGGTTTGAAACGCTACAATAAATAGTTCAAACAGACCGAAAACGCATGGAGTGAGCGCAAATTTGGTAATTTGCGAAAGATCTGAGTAAGTGGTGTACATGGTGCCTACCTTAACACAGTAAAGTACGGAAACGTCTACGGCAAATGAGAGATATGTGTGAAACCATAGTTATTATACTTTCCCTGAATGGGAAACTCCTTTCGTACACTGTGTATGCACAGACGTAAAAGTTGTATGTACGTTCGTAGTTTTTGTAAGGTGCGTCAGTAACTGTCCGTAAAAGCTTGTTGAGCTCTTCAAAAAGTTCATCACGTGACTTTGAACGTGCACACGATCGATCGGTATCGATATGGCTCCATTGAGTGATGTACTGTTTCTGCTGGGAAGTGAAATTAAATTTGACCCAAGGGCTAAAAGGGAACTGCAAGAGGGCTCCTAATCAGTAAGTTTTTAAGATTTTTGAATAAAGGAAGGAATGCTATGTTTTCGGGTTTCTTTTTCTCTTTTTAAGCGTATAATACTGGTTCCGAGGCCTGGGGTGTGGAGACCTTCGGTGGGGACGTTCAGTATGCCCTACAGGCTTATCACACGGCAGTCAGTGTGCTTCCTAAAATTTTGTACGACCAAAATTTGTTACTGACAAATATTGTACAATGCACTCGTCTGATGAACTGTTACATTTGAAGTCATTACAGTTTGATAATGGTTCGCAAGACAACAACAAGGCTCTCGTGTGGCAACGTCACGGGACTGACGAAAATGGGAATCTCAACATAAGCAATCAGTTGGCGAATTTCCCAACCAGGGAAAGGTATCATAACTATCGTGAAACACCACCTCAATCAATTTTTTGTTCAATTGCGCAAAAAAGAGAAAAGAAATCGTAGTTCCCTTTCTCGCCCCTGGATACGCCAATGGGCCTATCTCCAGTGTCTCACCAATTACGGAATATTTTTCTTTAAAAATCCTTCGTATTTTATAACTTAATTACAGACTATAGGTTTAACTGACAACAGAGATAAGATTTGACGTTGAAATTACCATTCAAGACTCAGACTCCAAAGTCACTCCCTAATAATTACATCTCATAAAGCACGCGCCTTTATAGACAGCACATCAGTTATAACTTTTAGTTGTGAGAGAGGTCGCTATTTGTTAGTTAATTAGTTAGATAAGATTTAACGACACACCGACAGACCGACACGAACGTGTTTTCAGTGCCATCTAGATAAAACGGTAACTTTCAAAGGCAATATTTAAGTCGCCTTTTACGACCACCATTGGAAAACTAATGGCGTTCCATGTCATCTGAGGTGGCCAAGCAAGTGCGACATTCGAAAGTGGAATGAGAACCGACCAAGTGGAAAGACCAGACCAAGCAACCAAGTGGTCTGCGTTGCTCGAAGCTTACCTACTGCAGTACATTGACGTGTTCAATATTCCGATCTTTAATATTGATAAACTGATAATTGATAAACTAACGTAGACATCACAGACGATATGATTTTAGTGTGAGTTTTGAGTTGCGACCTATTTTCGTAGCCGCCATATGACATTTTCAAAACGTTACGGTGGAGTTAAATACCTTTTTCATTTCCTCAAATGTAACAAAGAAGACGTTTTCATCGTTTCGATGTTCCCAATAGGCAAGGGAGTGGTCAAACCAGTTACCGAAAACAGCTGAAAAAGAAGTTGGGAAAGGGATGGGAGAGAAGATAGGCAGAAGGTGCCAGCTGTTGATATGAAGAAGAACACAAGAAAACGCATTTTTTATAATATCGGCGTAACGTAGCGAACCTGTATGGCCCCATCTGGATTCACCCATGTGAGCCATTTAATTTTGCACCCAAGATTAATAAAGAGCCCATATAGGTAGCCTACATGCATGAGAGACATTGTATGGCTGGCCCATATTTTCCCCACGTATCAGTCGTTTACCTGCTATATGGGTCATATGGGTTATGCGGTCTAGCAAATGTGCATTTTATTAATTCCCGGTGCAAAATTTTCCAAAAAATACTTGGATGAACTGTAGATGGGCTGTCCAATAGTAGTTATAGGGGAGGAAAGGATGAGTGAAATAGATTCATATGGTCTCCATATTGGACAAGAAATTGGACCAATAGGGATTGCAGTTATTTTTGGCGCATTTCGGGCGCCGTAATAGGTTTGCCTTTTAAAGAAAGTAGGCATAGATATTTAAAACTATTTTACTTGTATTGAAAATAATTCGGAAGTTGATGAAAAAAAGTTGGGAAAATTGACAGGTATGTGGATGTGAAATGAGAATTATATTGAAAGTATCTTTGGCTTTTAATTGAAATTGAAAGGGCTGGCTTAATTGAGCGAGACCTTTTGTAAGAAACCTTACCTTTGTCTGATAAAAATCGTTCGAAGCAAGCATCCCATGGTAATGGCTCAGGATTATTTGGGTTAGCGTTCAAAAAACGAAAGAATGAACTGCATGCATCCTTCGGGTTTCTTGTGACGTAGATCAGCTGTCATTGAGTAAAATAGAGAGAAACACGTGGAAGTTATTCATTGCCAAATGTGTGACCAGGTTTAGTTTGTTGAAGGTTTCAGACGTCGTGCCGTCACACTACATGGCCGCCGTAAAGCTGTAAATCGTCTGATTTGACGACGACTTTGTAATATTTTAAACGAAAGTTAAACTTGAATGGAAAGCAATATCATATTCCTGCAATACGTTAAGTGATTTTGACCTTAGCTTGCCATATTTCGAAAATATTTCAAGTTTCTTGCAAAATATGGGGACATACTTGAGCAAGTTAACACTCTCACACAAAACCATAGCAGACTGCCATCTGGTTGCGCTTTTTCTCACACGTACGGTAGCGACAATCTACCGTGCCGTATCCTCTGGCCATGTATAGGAAGTCCGTGAATTCAACAGATACGTAATTATTTTTGTCTTTTACCTACTTTTCCCTTTCATTTCAAACGTTCATTAAACTTAACGTGAGACAATTCTACATCAAAAGGTGTAAATTCTTCAATGTCCGAATTAACTGCTAAAGTTATTGCTGAATGCCTTGTTTTGAAGGAAATCCTATACCAAAATATACCCAGTACAGGTAAAGTTGAGAAATTCATAAAATAAACTAGAAGTGAAGGGCAAATAATCCAGTTCGTTGACGGACTTTCCCAATTCTTTCAACTCCGACAAGTCCCTGCTCTGACGACGGTCAGTTCTGTGGAATCATCTTTGCATGTATTTTGAAGTGTGAACGTGGCTTTTCTCCTCAACTTGTGTTCTTTTAGAACAGTATATCAGCAGGAACCCTTGGCCTGTAACAGTTGTGGACTACGGCTCTGCTGTCCCTATCGGCATATTCAGTTGCATTGTTTCCAGGTAAAACTCACCTATAGTTCACTTTCTCACCCTTTCAGTCAAAACAGTTAAGTTCAGAACTACAATATTCAGATACACGACATAGCAGAGACGTTTGTCTTCCAGATAACCAGAGGAAGTTCTCTAAAACTGGTTTATGTTATCGTGCCATCAACATTTGGAATTCCTTATCCGGCAGTCCATTAACTAAGCGCTCTCTAACCTTCTTTCATTTCATTTATTTGTTTCATCGCGTTACATATTACAATATGATGTGAAAGGAAGTCATCCAGAAAACCAAAGTTGGTTTAACAAAGTGGATGACTCCTTATAACAAAGAAAAAAGATAACAGATATTTAAAACGTCTACAAAACAAACAGCAAACAAAAAACATACATACATTACTATGAAATGTCTCACTCACTCACATTTGGAAAAGTTATCAGGAGCATACTTGAAAGATATTAAGAAAAATTTCAATTTCATCAAGGAAACTTAATAATTATCAATGATGCCTTCCTTTATCGCCTTCTTAAAGATAAACAGAGGGGCAGAATTTTTTACTGAGTCTGTGAGGGTATTCCAGATTTTGGTGCTACGATTACGCAAGCTAAACGATCCAATGTTCGTAAGATAGTAATGGCGATGGGCGGAGTTATCGTGTTTAGTACTATGCCTATGAACAGAAGTATTGCTAATCATAAAATTATGAAATGTATCTGGTAGTAGTCTATTCCAAGCCTTGTAAGAAAATACAGCAATGTTGTAATCAATGATGTTGGTAAATTTGAGTAATTGAAACTTTTTAAATAGTGGGCTGGTGTGGTTCCTGGGACCTGCATGAGCTAAATGGCGAACCGCCCGTTTCTGCAATGTAGTTAGTTGGCTAAGGTAAGAACTGTTAGCCCCGCTGCAGACAATGGAACAATAATTTAAGTGGGGAATAATTAAAGACGACATACCAGGCTCGTCTTCAGATATAACTTTCTTATTAATCAATATTGAAAGGTTATACTATTTGGTCGTTCTTAACTTTAATCAGGGAGGTCTAGTTACCCGTCCCTGATCGTAGCAACCCTTTAACCATTAACTTTGGATCTTTCTCCTGAAAGAGGCGTTGGGATCGTGGTGGTTAATGTAATGTAATGTGATGTAATAAAATGTGTGGGGTCAGGGTAATGTAATTTGTGGGAAGGGTAGGGTAGGGTGTAGGTATTTTTGTTAAAGAAGGGTAAGGTAGGATGAGTGACAACTAGAGCGGGATCAAGGGTGTGCAATCTGACAGGTTTTCATGATCGAATGTGTTTTCTTTTCGTTTTGATGTCACCTGTTCTCATGCAGTCATGTATTTCCGGAGTTTTTTTATCCTAGTTTTCTTTTTCTCTTTTTATTTTCTTGGAGCACCCTACTACCCTATGCTTCCCTTCACACTGTCTTGATATGATGTTATAATATACTTTTTTCTTGTTCATTTTACCAAATCCAATCAAATGTTTTGTTAAAATAAACGAATGAAATGAAACTCTCATCAGGGAGCTGGTATCTGGATATTCAAATAACACATCCCTACTTTTACTGTATACGTGAGTTTGTACACACGACAGGCTAACAGTGACGGATCATGTCATGTCTTGTTCATCCTTATTGCATACACCATTCCATGGGAGTACTTTAATATCCGGAAGCATCTCAATGTGGTCTTTGGTGGAGTACAGATCCTGACAGACGAATCCGAACAGAGCTAGTGTACAGTGACTGTAGTAAGTCATAAGTGGGGTCATTATTCTTAAATTGTCTTCATTTATTTTCTACGTGTAATATCAGACCCTCATAGTCAGCGGAAATGAGGGAATAACGAGGTTTTTTAGTGTACGACCATCCATGATAGAGGTAAGCAAGGAAATTGAAAGATTAAAGGTAATGTACTCCAGTTATGTCCAAATAAAATCAGACCATCACTTGACTTTCCGGAGTGGTCTATAGACTTGAAAACTAAGAGGAGTTGCCAAGGATTTCGTAGAACGGACCTTACAAATTATACGATCCGTCGTGACACTGAAATAGTTTGAGGGTTAAATACATCTGGCCAAAGCTCAGAATTTTACAAAATTATGGACAAAATGGCAAACAAATATATCACTTTTAACTGAATTTACTACATTTGAAGCCCATAAATGTCCCATTCCGTATCCGCATGGGAGATCAACTTGAAAAAATTTAAAAGCTATAGGCCTTGTGCATTGACGACACATTGGCGTCATTCTTGGAGGCAAAACAATAAAACACGAGGCTGCATGCAAAAATTGGCAAGAATTCGCCATGCACGTGAAGCAGACTATGCGCGTATTCGACTGGTTGACAAATCAGCTGTCTGCATCTGTCTGTGTTGGTTTGTTTTGTCCCCCAAGCGAGGGCGTACTTTCCGCTTTGTGACATCATATGCACAAGGTCTATTAGGCTGCTATCCTCCAAAGGGGGATACCCCTACACCATATCACGCTGCGACAGTCGCTGTGACGATCTCTATGACGTAATCCTGACTATATTACCTTGGGCTTCTTCGTCCAAACTTGAAGAGGCATTAGCTGAGCTGGCAAATGGGTGATGTAGAATCTGGGAGAAGGTCGTTTATCCAATATATCAGCAACAGAAGTTTTAAAATCCGGAGGGAGTGAAAAACAGAGATCTCCTTGCATGGCTGCGTCAATGTCTCTTTTGATTTTTTCCACGTGGCCATCTTGCTGTATCAGAAGAATGATTTCCATCATCCAGTGTGTACCTTGAAGTAAGGACAGAGTTATTCAAAAGCGGCATCACTAATATGGAAAAGAAGAACTTGGGTGAGTATTCAATTGACACATTAGAAAATTCTGCCATTTGAGCGCTGGAAATTTATTATGTGACCTTGATTTTCGAATCCAGTGGTTCAGTGACGTAATTCGACACTGGGCATCCTTCTTCAAACGAATTTAAAGTGTACCTTTAGTCCAGTATTTTAAAAAAATATATATTAAATAGCATGAGAAATAAGTCCCCCAACTTCATAGGACATTCTTGAGTTGAAGTATAAAATGATGAAGTTTATTAACTCATATTAAAATCGTACATTGCGCAATAACTTGTGATTTTATTGTTGTGCTTCTCAAATTAAAATCTTTGTGTTTCTTTGTTTTTCTGAAAGTTAATGCACACTGGTACCAAGGTGTGATAGCACTCTTATAGGGTGATGGAATTAGTTAAGCCCTCTTTGTGCAATATGGTATGCAAGCAAACAGGAAGTGTTCAAGTTCAAGGTCATAACACATTTTTTATTTCAAAGGGAAAGAAGCAGGTAATGTGAGTTGTACAACATCAAATTCACAAGTTGTTGGGCACAATGGACTAATTTTTTTAAAGTTAATAAATTTCAACATTTTATATCTCGACTCAAGAACTGTCCCATGAAAATTGGAGTTGGACTGCTAGAATTCCTTTTTCATGTTTTGTAATGTATATTTTTAAATGTTTTAACTTAAGGCACACTTTAAGGATTGAATTAAATTTCCAAATTTAATGTGACTGAATAAAAAATTCAGTGGCTAAATGAATCTTTACCTATGGAAATCAGGTTTACTGACGTAATGCAATCAAATTAAGAAAGAGGGAAAGGAATGAATTGTCAGACCAACCGGTCAACTTGATATCTGGGACAAAAATATATCAAATAGGTGCTTCATGTTCCAAAATAAACAAAACGCGTTTAAAATTACAAACGAGAAATACTTCTCGCAATATTTCAGCAGTGTTGGACGCCTCCCTACATAGTCTTTGTTTGGGCGGCGGACACCTGGCGTAAATAACAAAGCATCCGCCAAGCCATGACGTTCAGTTTCAAGGAGCAGAATTTCCTAACGGAAACTTTCCTCAGGCTGTGTGCTGGTGTATAGCGTTATACTATACGAAGCACCACCAAAGGTTTATTTTTAAATGTCCAAAAATAACAAGCACACTGAATGATGATTTTGTCCCAGGATATATATTTTACCTCACATGAATATTTACACTACAATTCCAAAGAAATATGACGCCTTCCTATAGAATTTTTACTAAGTAGTCGCTTTTTTATACTTTGAGAAATAAGTGATATTTCGCCACACCTTATAGATTTTGCTCCTCTCCTCACGCAGTCTAATTTTCTTCTGACTTCCTTTGGTTCCTCACCACTCCCTATTTTCTCCTGTTACTTGGCAACAGGATAAACAAACAGATATGCCTGGGTGAAACTTGGAAAATATTTTGGGGAAATTTGTGGAATTTGGGGAAATTTCAAGTGGACGAAATAACAATTCCTTTTCCTATTCCTTTAAAATTTTATCTCACTATCTCACGCTTGACCCGCGTTCCGCAATGGAAGTGCCCTCTCTGCAGCAGCGTGAATGTTCTCCGGTACACATGCAGGGTATTTTGTTCAGTTCAGGATGTAGTGCGCAACACTGACAGGCTATAAGCCCGGAGCAGGATACCATCATCGAGCTGGTTCCCTACGTATTGTTGAGCTAATGTTACGTTCATCAACTTGCATTATTTGATAATACGTTGCTGGTAAATAATAACATAATAATACTCTCGTGAACGAAATATTATCTTTGATAATCAACATATCCTACAGTACAAATTATTGCTTTATGAGTGGATACTTTGCGGCTCAATTCGGTTTTCAAAAAACAGACATTACTTTCACACAATTAAACACAAACTGTTGCAAGTCAGTACACAAAATTCAAAATTTTAACTCTTTCGTAACTGGATGAGAAACTTGTCTAATCCTGCTAATTATAAGCATTTATGTGGTTGTGACCCTTAAACACTTTCATTATGTTATCGATATCAACTCAATAGGCCCCTTTAATGAAAATCGCCACAATTTTGTTGAACATGTCCTTACCGCATTTTGGGTAGGTAGCAAGTATTAAGTCGTCGTTTCTCACTTCAAATGTCTTGAGCTTGTCAAGAACACGACGCTGGACAAACGGAGGAAAATAAACCCCCTCGTACTCTGTGGCATTTTCAAATACCCGTCTCGCATCTGTCAAAACTTTTGCAATGTCTTCCGAGTTTGACATTATAGAGCTATTTAAAAATCCTGGGGAAAACGTCCAATCTGTGAAAATTAAAACATGACCTTGACTTGACAACAAAACATTTTTCTTTACCGATTGTTATATCCTTCCCTGCCTGATTACATCTGAACGGGCAGGAAATGATAAAGCATCGGGTAGATGCGCACTGTTTAACAAGGTGTATCTCGATTGGTTGTTGCGATTGCATTGTATCGAATGTATTAGGATTAGGGATTAGGGCTATCGTTAGCCAGTAAGGAAATTTCTTGTTAAACAGTGTACATCGCTCCAAAACATTACATAGGCACGTGATGCAAAAGAATATACACAAAACTATATATATAATGTTTTACGCTGTGTGGGCGCAAAATGGTAGCAAAGATCTTTTGAAGGCGCAGATGATGAAATGAAATCTGATACCAAATATACTTTTACACTTTTTTCCTCTTTGTGAATTGTTTGTTTTTTTTTTTTTAAAGGGACATGTAATACATACACATGTAGAAAAGTCTGATCCGGGTTATTTCGAACAAACCAACGATACTACTCGGACAATTTTCCCCTTAAATTTTCTGTCTTTTCCTGTTATCAAAAGTTTGCCGTATTGACACACTTTAATTAATGATTACACAACGGTGACCCTTAAATTAGCGCTTAATAATGAACGATCGAAGGTTATTGCAATTGCGGCGCAATCTGATGGCATAAAGTGAAAGCATTCACGTCAAGAATGCATTATCCGGTTCTAATGTACAACTCTGGAGTTGTTTAATCTTACTCATTCATACACAACAATATTCGGGTAGATGCGCACTGTTTAACAAGGTCTTTCTTGATTGGCTTTTGTCATTGTATTGTATCGATTGTATTCTTTGTTTGGGTTAGGGATTAGGTTAGGGATAAGGGTTATCGTTAGCCAGTTAGGAAATTTCTTGCTGAACAGTGCGCATCGCCCCCAATATTTAGAATAACAACGCCAGAAAAAAAGAGTAAAATGAATTTCCTTTGTAAAAAAAAATCGTTACAGAAAAATAACCGATGTGCAACCAATGTGTGCATTATTCATTATCGAGAAGATTATCGCTGGATATGGCACGGTCACCTACGCACATGGAACTTCAGCAGTTAAGATACAATAACTGTCAAGTAAGAATACAGTTTATGTATCTTTGAGCAGTTGAGATACAGTTTTTCTGTTTGTTGAAACAATGTTATCCTTCACTAAAATATTTGTCTACCCTTATTACCAGTCTTCAACAAAAATATTTTGTTTTCTGGTTCTTTCTGAATATGTTCTTGAGACATAAAAAAGAAGAAAAACAAAACATTGTGCTACTTCGTAGCAGACTAGTAGCTCCGTGAAAAAAACACGTCTTTGTATTTTTTTACGAAGTAAAATTGCGGTATCTCAAAACAAAAGAAGAGAAAATTTTGAGTATCATCCTGATAAGCACTTACAGAGATTTCATTCATTTGATCACTAGGACCTTTTTGAAAGTATATCAAATGTACTAAACAAAGTCTGTAATTTTCCAAATTTGTGTTGTAGATGTGAGAGACTAATTAGCCAGAAAACATTTTCTTCAATAAATGATTGCCACTGCGCTGCAGGGCACGTGTCTTGAAGTTTAATTAGTCAACCATACTTTAAATTAAAAAAAACTGTGCAGGTCATAAAACACTTAATATCACAGTAATTATATAGCTCTAAACACAAATTAGTCAAAGTGGTGTCTGAATTGACTAAAATTTGCCTAACTTGTGCCAATATTTGATTATTTTCGTAGTAATGAACTGAAGAATATCAGTCGAAACTTAGTCAAGGGGGCTAAATATTTGTTAGAAGCTAATTTTCAACTGGGTCAAATGTTCGCCAATAATGTTGACTAACTTCATAAACCATTTCAGGCATTGTTTTGACTAATCTGTGTTTACAGTGATGCAGTAGGCCCACAGCTCAAAAGTGATGCAGGATTTCAATACAGTGCTGTCATATATATTTGTCTGCAAGGGAAACTTGTTTAGTAGCAATATGTTATCAGTGACTATCATACCAGAGCTTTCATTTAGTTGTGTTTACAGGAAGTTCCTTAAGAGTCGCGGTCACACAACAATGGGTTAGGATCGGATTCCGATCCGATTTTTTTGATTTTTTTTCAATTTATCATCTATTTCTTGTCGAAAAAATCTTAAATTTGCTTCCCTGTGAAAATATATGTGTCACAGGACTATGAAAATCTAACTTATAGTTTAAGTTCTCGACTTCATATCGACAGACAACTTTTAGCGGACTATACCGATCGTGTCACATAAAAGCTCTTTGTTGGCGGCGGGTCGATGCCATACTGCAGTTCGGTGTGGCGTTAGGAAAAAAAAACAGTTATCATTGCCATTGATATGGAACGTCTGATGCAAGTCACACATTTACACAGGGGCACTCTTAAAAAGTTGGTTAAAACATTCACCAACACTGGTCACGTATGTCAAATACCTGAAATTGGTTAAAGTTTACCCAATAATTGTTAATTAATGGGTTATCCAAGAGGTTTTTTACCACTTTATTGGGTAACCAGCCTGTGTGGTAACCAAAAAAATAACAAATATTGGGGAAAACTTAACCAATTTCAGGTATTTGACATACGTGACCAGTGTTGGTGAATGTTTTTAACCAACTTTTTAAGAGTGTAGTCTGTGTAAATATTTGGCTTTTCCTTAAGTCCTCCTGACCCTCTGGTAAAAGACCGTTCGGCGAAACCAAACTTTAACTGCTTCCCCAAGAAGCTATTACGTCAATTATTAGGACAATACGTGACCAACATCACGGTCCTCAGACCATTTGCTTTATTGTTCTGTCATGTATGGCTCCACTCTAGACTGGATGAAAAGAACAGATAGTAAACATAATCTCAGCCAAAAGGCCGAGAATATGAAGAAGGTTTTAATAAAAGGTCACAAAAACCGGATTGTGAACCGGATATATACTGGAAGTTATGATTTAAGCAACATATTGCAAAAATGTCACCAATTCATCTTATCTGGAAATTGATGAAAACCATTGTGATTTGTCACCTCAGAGAGGGGCGTCAATCCTGGGGGCGGGTGATCAAGATCCAGTGATCCGGGTGTTGGAAAATTTTTGCCCCCAATATAAACATCATATCGACCCCTTGACCTCAGAATCAGCCGATTAAAGTAATAATTCTGTATCGACAATGCTATGTATTTGTGTATGCTATAATGTGAGGGAACATGCCCATGTCTTGTGCGTATACGAGTCCGATGAGAGTGCCATGACTACTCACATTCTGACGTTCAGTGTGCGGAGTTTTTTACTTCCGAGGGCATAATTCTTGGTCCTCGGACTTTTGAATGCTAAATCAACGTGAAATGCATTTATGACCCATGGTGCATGTTGAAGCGACGTCCTGTAACAAATGATAATGTGTGGAACAGTGTGGATTACACACTGTTCCACAGATCGACACCTGACCTCAGAATCAGGTCATCGAAGTAACTTCACCCTCACGGCATGATTTAAAGTATAAAAAATCACTGCGTATAGTCTAATAAATTTTATTCACTCAAATGTTTTCATACCATGCAGCCCATATGTTCCCTGATTACTTTGAATGTTGATTCCGGGACCGTTCCGGTGAGATTAAAGGGCAAGACCAGTCACCCAAACAAGTGTAGCAGACTGTCCTGCTCTATGATTGGCTGTTGAGAGTCATGTGACAACATTTTTTCTTCAAATACGAAATTTACTGCTTGGTTTTCCCTGAATATGCAATATAAAAGTCTAAAAATATGATGAAAGGAACTTCGAAGAGAAATAATAAAATTGTAATATTTAGCTGTTGCTTCAAAATCAGTTTATGGGACTGCTCTTGACCTTTAAACGTTTTTGAAGTTGATTAGAGAAGGGTTTTGTAACGCCTCCCTGGCAAGAAGTATTAAAAGAAGGGTTTAAGGTCACAACATGATTTGGTTTGTTAGAGGGGTACTTATTCTAAGCATTTCGGTGAAATTTGCATTGAAGTCCGATGTGTGGTTCCCAAGATATGAGCACGTAAAGTTTTTACATTTTCAACAAAATGTGAACTTAAAGCAAGCACATATGACATCACATCCCCACATTAATGGGCAGTCTTTTGTTTTTCTTTAAACTTTATAGTGGATTTTCTCCTCAACAATCCCATATTATTAAAATGTGATTGCATAAGTGGCATGAGAATTTTACAAACTTTGTATCCCCACAGGGAGGTCATACTCCTATTGACCTCAAGGTCAACACAGTCTGATAAAACAAAGGGAAACAAAGCATTCCTTGTCAATGTGAGGAAGTGATATAAGCTCTGCTGCCCTCAAACTCACTTTTGAACACAAATCTATTGACTTCATTTTCTGATATCTCAAGAAATACATGTCAGATATGAATGGAACTTTCACCAGACTGAGTAGGTTTTGGTCTTCTTTCAAATATGAAAATTAAATTTTTGCTTGAACTTCCCCTTTAAGTTGCCGATGGTGCATTTTGATGGAATTAAAACAAGGTATTTCCCTGCCCCACCATATAATTTAAACAACTTTAAGTAAAAACTTTTAACAACTACGAGTTCAGTGTCTTTCTATTTCAGAACTGTTTGCGAACGTTTTATCATTAAACAACCTACGTTTACACAACCTATCTGTGCCAAGATGAGCGACATGTAAGCTTAGTAATACCAAAGGATCTGAAACAGTTATTTGACACGTACTCTATACTACACGAAGGTGGAATTTGTACCTGATAGGCTGATCGGGTGTTGTTTGGCCTAACTTTTTCAGTTGTGGGGCATTTGATTGTCGAACTCGGTTTTTTAGTGCTGAACTTCATGCCCTTCGACGTTGGTTTCTTCTTTTATTACTCTGGCGAGGGAGGCAAGGTGTCTTCGTGATGGTAATATTGCGCACACGCGTGGGTTTGTAAGTAGGAATGCGTGGGTATGTTTGTGTGTGTACCATGCATGTATGTGTGTCAGCGTTTATGGCACTCTCGCGAATACGATTTTCAACATAGGAATTATCAACCCTTTTTAATTGATATTATATATGTCTTGTTGAGAGAAGAAGAACGCCATTGCTCTGGGTGGAGGTCAAAAGCTGTCTGAGGTCACCAGAGATCAGTACCAAAACCCCTTCTGGGGCCTTACTTTTTGCCTGACTCCGCATCCCCAATCAGTACATAATCGCTGCTTGAGTGAGGCATCGAAGTCTGCCCAATTTAGCAAGGTTTTGGCTAATTTGGGGACTCCCTGGGACGGATAAACCAGGTGGCAGAACCGGTATATGCCAGAGCCCCCGATCTTGGGGTCCCGCGCGAATCATTGCATTTCACATTTATCATTCTAAGGTGATCTCCACAACTGCTCTGACAAAAGATTATTCTCTTCACTGAAGAGAATAGAAAGGGAAGTTCGATCCTGAATGATCATGCACGGAGAGACTAAACAGCCTTACCCTGCTCAGCGTGGAACATGACCTAGTGTGGAAAATGGAATTTTCCCAACTACTAAATGATTTTGCTTGTCAGAAACCCCATCAAAAATGTGTAATAAAATAGCTAATGTTTAGGAAAAGGAGTTTTGGGAATTGAACTCACATTATTTTGGTTTAGGCCTACTGGTTGTCGGGCTAACGTTTTTTATGTTTGTGCACTTTTACCGTGCCTTAACACTAGCTGGTATGAAATGTATGATAACTGCCATGTATTACTGTATAATGTGTAAACGCAACTAGTATTAGTTATTAGCGGTTAAAAGCTAAAATTCAATCCGTTGAGTGTTACTAATTTTGTGTAGGCGGGTGGGCGAGGGAAAAAAGGTTAAAATTGTAAAAGGGGCCCCTATAGAAAGTGCCGGCGCCCCACACAAGCTAATCCGGCTCTGGGGTATCTGCCCCCATTCTACGACTACGCTCTCTGGTCTTCCCTTATACCAACTAGCCAACTCAAGTATGGGGAAATAAGCACAGAAGACTCAAGTGGCGTCACTAAGGGAAGGGGGGGGGGGCAGAGGTCTCATGTTCCCCATCTGGTAAATGTTATGCCCCCCGCGCGCGCAAACGAAAAAAGGCAGTCATCCTCATGTTTTTCAAATTAAAATATCTCAACATATCTGGCTGTCTTAGGTTTTTTTCAGAACTTCCTGCTCACTTCCGACAACGCCAGTTAAATGGGGCGCACAGCTCAGGGAACCGTTCATGCATGATTAGGCCTACATCTTTCCTTAAGAGACTCACATTTACTGCCCATCGACGGCTTTTTCTTTCTTTTTGTAATTCAGCTCCCCTTCTTCAAAATATCAGCCCGACCCGCTCTTGTTTGGTACTGCTACTTTCGCTAGTTTTGTTGGCAATAAAGTCTTGTTTGAAGTTACCCTGGAATTACTCTTAAATAGCAGTTTTTCATACGTTACACACACTAAACAGAACTAGAGTAAAAAACAAGCGTCAGCGGTGCCAGTGACACCGGTACGATCAACAAATCTGGTTCACGGACTGTCACTTTTTCTCTGCGTGATTGTTATACTTAAAAATGTGGGTCATAATTGGGTGAGGTGTCTCAAGCAAACATAGGCCTTTGTTATGGTGGCAAAGCAATGCAAGTTTGAAAAAATTAACAAATTGACAAAAGGAGGAATAACATTATCAAGGCTGGCTTCCTTTACTTACATTGCATACTGCAGTATGGAACTTTACCCAAGTTTGCCATACCCATTTGGCCTAGAATACCCCGTGGGTTTGTATATTCTTAGTTCGAACCGTCTACAAATGGCAAATGACACCGACAATGACCACAGACCGACCAAAAATATCAAGCTAACTTATATTATACCTTAAGGAGAAATAAAGTTACCCTAACAGTAAAGTGGACTTTCCCCTTTTATGATTGATTCTTGAGAGTCTACTCGGTCAGAAATTTACATTGCACAGATGTCTGAATTCGTACTTAACTATAATTGTTACTTCAAAATAAATCTTGGGTGACTTCTCTTGCCTATAAGTTCAATTGAAGTCCATCCGATGTTCCCAGGGTCCAATGTGCCCACGGTTCGATGTTCCCGAGGTTCGTTGTTCCCGGGGTTTAATATTTCCAAGGTAAGGTGTTCCCCGTCTTCTTATATTTCAATGGTTTGTGATAGTTCCAAGGTTTTTATTCCCGGGGTTTAATGTTCCCAGCGAGGTGCCCAATGTTAGTGGCCTGGGAACATTGAATCCGGGAACATCGAAGCCTGGGAACGTCGAACCCCAGGAACATTGACATGGCGTGCCATCTTTCGGTAGGTAGTTCGACGCGATACGTCTTGGGGGTACTCTCTTAATTCAAAAGATTTAAAATTAGAAAGAAATAGAGATATAAGATGGATCTATCCGTTTGGAATTAGTGACCAATCAAAAATCTGGTCGTTACTAATTCGATTCTTTTTTAGATGTAAACTTCAATATTTTAAATCTTACGATATACGAGAGTTACTAGATTGATGGTGTTGCGTCGGCGAATGAAAAAGTGCCCTGAGAACATGAAGAAATGAGAAATGTTCCTTGAGCAAATTTAATGACGAAGCACTAATGATTGGAGTGTAATTACCACTGCTCCCTAGGGTGAACTTGAAATGAAGATTAGGAAACTTGTGGATCTATATCTAAAACACTAACATGCATCACGCAGAATATAATCGATGTATGCAGCAATTAACACCATTTCATTCAAACAGCGAATTTCCACATTTTAACACCATTACTCACGTGATTCTGATGAAAGAATGTCGTTTGTGTTCACCCACACGCCCTTCAGTTGAAGTCCACAATAAGTATAGTTATATGTCTTCGTATAGCGCTAACTCTCCGACTTTGTACGGCCGATCGACGATGGCTTCTTCGGAGACCTGCGTTGAAGTTCAAGTTTTATTTCTTTCAGAGTGAAAATACAATATTTTGAAAACAGTTGTCACAAAGCAGGCTCACAATAAAGCCAACACCAGTAAGGGAACTTTAGATTCTACTTGTTGACACAAGTTTGGGTTGAACCATGATAAAGGTTATCATCAACGGAAGCCCATAACGAACATTAGTATAGTTTTCTCTTAAAGAGGATCCTCTCTTGAATTGTTTGAGGGTGATGCAGCAGACTGTTACGAACACTAGCTTAACCCTAACCCTAATATTTAACACTAATCTAACCCTAACGACGACCCTAGCCCTAATGCTAACCCATAAACCTAACCCACACCGACCCCCGTTAGTGTTATATTACTTTCTGCGGCGTCACCTTCGTATAGTTGTTCCCGCAATATTTGTCGAATCACTCCCAAGGTTTTCAACCGTGGCCATCAATAGACATAACTACTCTCATATTTTGACTATCCCTTTCACGCTTATACAGGCGTAGGGTTATGCTGAATCCAAGACCATCAAATTTTAAGGAAAACAAGGGCATTTAAATAAAAGGAAAACAAAAGGAATCTGAGTCAGCGTTCCTCCCATATAATACCCTCTTGTCTTGTTGAGAAGAGGAAGTTTTTTTTTTATCTAAAATACCGGTAACTGATCTTTGAATTGAGATACCTTGAGAAAGGAAAAGGTATTGCTACAAGGTCTGGAGGACATGGTCTGGACTATATTTCTTTTCATACGAGACCTTAGTTGAAAGCCATCAGAATATTACTTTCGATATTACAGTGTCAACTCAAAGACGTTTCAATTCAAAATTTAAATGAATGACTTTTTACAGCTGCAACGTCGGTGCGATGGTGAGATTTAATTGGAATTGTTGCCACCGAAAGCTAGAGCAGTCACTTTTTTTTATTCTCTTGGAAATTTTACAAACCAAATCAAGTGAGTTGAAGAGAGTAATATCTTTTGGTGAGTAGTAACAGTTTGCTATTAGTTTAGTCGGAAGGTGGGGTCATAGCAGCCGCCATCTTGGATGATCAGTTACTAATTGGCTTAAGTGCTAAAGTAAGCGTCATAGGGCAACAAATGGATAGTGCAGTAACCAGCCTTAAATGCCATTGGAGAGAAAACTTGGGAGAGAGCAAGAGGAATTTCTTCCCCCGCCATGGAATCTTCCCCAATATTTGCAAATTGCTCCAAGAGGTGTGAACCAAGTGGAGCATTGCACTGTGGGTGATGAACATATCCTTGATCGTTCTAATGCACAATTTACAAATGATGTTAGGGGCGAAAGAGGGCCCATATATGGAAAAGCTCTGGCGCTAAAGCCCCTTCATCATCCTTCTAAATGTGACCTCAGACCCAAAAGTGGTAAATCTCTAATCGGCCGGTATGGAGTGAAATGAATCTTTGGGACACGGAGCCATTTTGAAACCTTTAATACTCTTGGGATCCCCCAAAAATGTAAGTAAAAAATGTTCTTGGAGTGCATGGGAACCCTGCATTCCGAATAGACTATATTCTGTTGTCGGTAGCAATATTCTGCCCTTTGCTTCGTCGTGAATTTCATGTTTTCGTCACGCCTGAAAGATTTTATTCATATCCAGGGGGCGCCAGGGTCTAAGGATAACCAGTATCTCATCCCAGATCAACCACTATATATGATTCCTGAGTTCGGTTTTTACTGTTAGCTTACACCTAAATCCACCCTCTAGAAAAAGTCGCTTGAATACTTCCGCATTTAAATTTATTTAGGAGGAACAAAATATGATTGGAGAAGCGCCCCCACACATCCTACTTCTACTCCGGACGCCGCCAACTGTTCACATTGTGGTAGTAAGTGATTAAGCGACCAGTTCATCAGACAAACCTTTGACCTTATCTGCTGAAGCACAATATGCCGATCCTGAGACTTCTTTTTTATATGCCAAAACCTCAGATCATCCGGGGGCTTTACCTCTGGCAGTCTGGACCCCGTTGAACACAGCGGTAGAACTCGCTTTTCGCGCTTGACATCGCATTATGTGCGACACGTTTTGCTTCCGACATTGCCCATTGTCCTCCAGTAACCCCCGCCTATTTTTAAAACTTTGGTGCCGTCACTGTTTTTGCCTCCAACGGTATTACCCCATTTCGGGCAGTGTTGCTTAAAACTATGAAGTGAGGATGAGGTACAACTGATATCAAAAAGCTGATAAAATGTCACGTTGTTCAAAATTTGTGAAATGTTTTTGACAATCCATTAGCATTTTACCGTACTATGGCTGTTTTCCCTTTTATTTTCGGTCAAATTTTATACGAATTGATATGCACGTTCACGTCAGATTATTTTGTATCAATTAAACGGCTGACTAAATTGGCAGCTGTGATGGAGCCGAAGATCGTGTGGTCCTTCTGACTACGCCAGTAAACCCAGGGTTCATTGTTCCTGGGGCTAGATGTTCCCGAGACTTGACGTTCCCGAGATTCAATGTTACCAGGGTTCTATGTTCCCAGCAAGGGAACATTGAACACCTTGCTGGGAACATTGAACCCTGGGAATAACGAACCGTCTAAAACATCACTAATCATTAAAATATTACGAAAACGGGGAAACCGAACCTTGGGAACATAGAACTTGAAGCTCGGAAAGATTGACTGCGTCCTGCATGGAGCAAACACTACTTTATCATCGGAATGGTGCATTTTATCCTTCTTCATCAGTTTATCCATTACACCTGGTGTATTTATGGAACGCGACCGAAAACCCTATGAATTGCTTTCTTTGATTGTGTGCAATTTGAATGAAACAAAAGGGGCTTGGGCTCCTCAGACCAGCGTACCGTGAAGCCAAGAAAAATTGTATCCGTTATTAAGTGGCGTATACATGTACACAAAGTGTCGTATACATGTACATGTAATACTAGAAATCTTGACTTGCGTGTTTGCAACCAGGAGGAAACGTGTTCACATGAATACGTTTGTGAAATATTATGTGTGCTTTCAGGAGTGAATGTCCCAATGTTGCCGACACTTTATGTTCCTACAACTCCATATTCCTACCCCAATGTTCATCTGTTTGGAACATATATGGTCTTGGAACACAGGACTTTCGGAACATGGACGTTGGGACAAACGGTTATCGGAACTTTGTCTGGGTGTCAGAATGTAGAGCTGTAAGGTAAGGATTCCACAACATTTAACTCCTCTGATCTTGATAGAGGCATTAGCTAGTGTAATCTCATAAAAAAGGCCTTCTGAAAGTTACTACAACATGGGAATCTAAATGACGGAGGAATACGAACAGGAAGTTAGGGTTAGCTTTTGGTGGACAAGCGGTATCCACTGGTCAGCTGGTCGTTTAACTGCCCGGACATTAGCAGTTGAAGTAAGGCATTCAGATTTTTGAAAAAAAAAACTTTTCTTGGTTTGCCTTACATTTTTTCACTTTACCAGTTACACAAGCGCTTCATGATGTAATTGACATGCAGTGGGGTACGCAAGAAAGGGAGGGGGGGGGGTGGTGTTGAGCCATGGGCACCCCCGCCCACGGATGCCATTTTTAGATCCTAAAAGTAGGTATTTAGGTAACGCAAATTTTTCTTCAAAAAGTAGTATGCATGACACCAGTTTTTTTGTAAGGATACCCAATTTCTCAAAAATTTTCAAAGGGAAAGAATTGTCTCTCACAGGCCCTCCCACTGATGCCAAGAAATACGCACATTTTGTAACACTCATAAATTTTACTTCGAAGGTAGCGTACATAACCCCAGTTTGCATTTTAGGATACCCGATCTTTCAAAATTTTCCAAAGGGGAAAGTCCCCCTCCCACAGGCCGGCGATCCCTCAGCATACTGGATGCCTACCCCCTTCAGAGAATACCGCATTCGCCGCTGTTGACATGCTTCTCAATAAACTTCGGAAGGCACCAAGATATTAACTTTCACATTTATACATTATGACTCTAATAAGGCTAGAATAAGTACCATATACCAGGGTCCGCTCTGTAGTATCCCGTCCCATTGGTCCTCCTGTCATTGGTCCCCTATTTAGCGTGATCATTCTCATAAGTCCCCTTCTCGTTGTCCCCCCTCATAGTATTTCGTTTCATTAGTCCCAGGGTTAGGGTTTAGGGTTAAAAGTTAGGGGACCAATTGTATATCCCGTTTGCGGAGAACTGCTTTTAGTATCCAACCAGAACCAGAACCAACGAGACGGCGGACTATTGACACGAAGGACTGTTGACACAGGGGACTGTTGAGACGGGTGACCATAGACACTATTCCCTTGCACCACTCAAGGTCAGTGTTATTATTGAGGGATAGTCTTTTGTGAAATTAAACTGAATTGGGGATTTCGGTAAAATTAAATTAAATGACTTTAATCTAAGGTTAAGTCAAATCATGGTTAAGTTTATGGTAGGTTCAGGCCATAAATATTTTTTTTGAAGACTTACTGCACTTTTGGGCACTGATTCGTAATTAGAACCATAAAAATTGCGTATCCAGGAATTTTGTCATTAGCCTGGGGATCTTCTAAGACCCGTGGCGACTCCGTGACGTGACGAAAGTGACGAAAATTAAAATCCGTGATGAAACCGTGACGGTGTGACATTAGGCTAGAAGTAACTTTACTTGTTGAGTTAGTAGCACATTCTCAGGATAAGGCGCTTTCAAATCACGAGCAAAGCGATTTAAATACCTGTGGAAAACAATAGTCAAACGTGCGTCGGTTTCACACCGCCTGACCGTGAGAGAGCACCGCAGCTCAAAGGGTTTGCTAGCGTCCCGCTTCATCGTTGGACGCTCGACACGCCAACGCTTCTTGTGTAAAAGAGGCTTTTCACTTCACAGAGAGCAATGTCTAGGGCCTGTGGCAAAAGTTACAGTTAATGCTGCTGTGATGGTTACGGATTTAAGCAGAAGTTATGGCCGAAACAGTCATTAAATGGAATATTTCTAACATACCCGTGACGTGAAGCCGTGACGGTGTTTGTCCGTAACGGTACAGTATTTGTAGCACAGTTTTCAAACCATATAATTTTGGTACCTTCCAGGGGATTTTGCTTTGATACAAATCATATATTTACTAACGCTGGCAAAATTTTGGTTCTTTCCGATCAGAGACGGAGAAGATATATACTTAAAATACAAACAAAAACGGATCGTAACCCCATCCGAAATCGTTGTAGTGTGACCTGCGCTTTAGTGAGTGCAAAGCCCATGACGGCAAATATTTTAATATAGCCTAGTTCTTAGCTAAGCCGGCTACATTGAAAAGAGAATAGCTGAACGTTTCTGTAATTGCAATTTACAGTATGTGACGTGCCGTTAAGGCCGTGACAAATTGTATGCAGCACGGCCGTGACGCCATCACGGACTTTAGAATACCGATTAGCCTGAGGGTTGTGTGGTACGACAGAGGGGACGGCTCTTGGGGAAGGTGTGTCCACACCGCTTTGTGGGAAACCGGTTTTGTACGGTTGGTTAGTTAGATGAAGTTTACGGCCCAGTTTCCAACCAACTGGTTCAAGTCGAGCCGGCGTAGGTCTTTTTCTTAGTTTTAGCTCCACTGGCTTGTTTTCCCTACTCAATTGCTTTTGCTGAGCACTTAGTACAAGGGCAGTAGGTTTCGTTTTGCCTCTTTCTAACCATAGGTCACCGAAGAGGGGATGAATAATCACAGAGGCCCCTCCCCCAATGGCTTCGAGCGTACTTCTTCATCGTTGTCTTTCTCACTCATCGCATTGCTGACTTCTTTAGCACAGGCCTAGATGAGTTATTTTCTAAGAAGGTTACAAGAGCTCACGCTATGAATTAGAACTGTCAAAATATAAACAAGAGAAGTTGAATTCCCGACTCACTGTATATTTTTCAGTGTTTGTAATAATGCTCCAACATGACTGCAAATGAAAAGTCTCACCCATAAGCTAGAATTTTCCCCATGCCCCTTCCAAAACTGCCCAAGACGACCACAGAGACACAATCCTATTTTATTACTTTAGGGTATCATATCATGTGGAACATTCAACTGAGACCCTTGATGGGAAATGTGTAATCATAACACGCTTTCTGTGCACTTTGTGTAATATGAGCGATTCTAAACGAAAACCATCCCCTCGTGAACAGGGGGCTGTGCACTCTTAAGAGAAGTTTAGGGATTTACCGCTTCTCTAAACACTACTTTGCCCCTACTTGTTTAACACATTTGTATGCTAGGTAAACATGTCTAAATTGTAAACATTTTGCTTTTAAACACGTTTAATTGCTATACGTAATATGTTTACTTGCTGAACAGTGTAGTAGAGGATATGCCAATGGTATTTCCCGCCTGTCGTAGGTAGCAACTAAGAAGGACTTGTACCGTGTTTGAACTGTATTTGAAACAGAACTCGACTTGTAGAGTACGTAGGCCTATTCGAAACTGTATATCCCTTTTCCTCGTTGACACGTTACAACACATTCTCAAATGTGACGATCAACCTCATCTAAGTCTATATGAACACCTATTGGAGCAAAGGAGCTTTTATCGTTAATTGATTAATCAAATTATTCATTATTTTGTTTAGTTTTGTTATTAATCTAGTGAATCAAATTATTAATATCAGGTTAGCTAAAGAGAAAAGAGAAAATGATAACATCACTCTTCTCGTAAGGTCAGTCGGTAAACCTCGCACAAAGGGCTATTTTCTAGAGATAAAATCAAACAAAACAAAAAAAGAAAAGAAAGTAAGCAAAAAACAAACAAATAAATAAAATAAATGAACAAACAAAACAAACAGAAAAACCCTGCTGTCATTGTGCTTGGTGTAATAGATAAGCAATGAAGTGGGAGAAACAAACCACTTAGCCACAATTGGAAAGCAAATGTAATGGCCGGTCTGGCCCGACTTAAACCATGGGCAATTGGTTAGTAAGTTAGATCAGATTTTAAGGCTTTTGCTTCTAAGAAATTGGTTTAGGTCACCCACTTGCGCCTGTTCGACTTTTGCTATCGACTGGTATGGCTGATGCTAAATTTAAATAGATTTGACATGTCCATGTCTTTAAAATAATAATTTGAATTCAACCAAAGAAATGAGTATAGTGGCATATTTATGCAGGATAATACGCCCCGAGTTACCAAATGCATTTCGAATTGCTACACATGCTCTGAATATATACATACGTATGAAACATCAGATTTGAGACGCAAAGCCCTCATCTCTATGATATTTAGCCTGTAAGCAGATCCACGGGCCATGGCTGGATGACCACTGCAAAAAATGCAATTTGCTCTCCTACCCAACTGATTTGTACTGCATTAAAAATTGTGTACGTATATACGTCACGCAAGTGTAGCGTCGCAAGCTTCTCGGAAAATTATGATCACAATGTACAAGTTGGACTAGTTGAACTCGTCTTCACTATTAACTTTAACAATCTCTTCGACATTACGAAGCAGACTCTTGCACCAATATGCACTGAATACCTTTGTCTCAAGTATCACAATTCCACCTCAACAATATGAATTACACGATGAAGATACAGCAACTGCAATTGATAACTAGTAAAAGAGTACAATTAGAAATTACCCAGAAAGCTCAGAACACATTTAAACTAAATATCTACAATGCAACATGGTACTATCGTTCCCAAGCTTAAAGCTACATCACTCCAGCCCACATACAACTTTCTCAGACAGTTAAAATTTTCGCTTTTCTGGGGTATTCATGTCTAATGTAAATCTATGGGCGGCTTGTATTACGCCCAATAGGCCTTTGTACAATACTTCACCAAACATTATTTTACAATAACCCATACTGCATTGTGAAACTAGCTGCTTGGCCTCTTAAAAGTCCTTGAGTACATTGTATTTTGTCAAACACTCAGGCCTTAACAAACATAGAACAGCAAACAAGCATCTGCATCATGCTCACTGGCTGAGCACATTGCTCTTTTCAGTAAGCATAACGTCCACGCAACGCTGCTTTCGACATTAGACTTTTTTATGCCCTGAATTTATGTTTCGAGCCCTTAATCAATAACGTTAGTTATCATTATTTTTCTGCATCAAATAATGACACAGCATACATGTAAAGATACTTACAAACTGTGTCCAGCAATCAAGTCCGTCGACTTTAAAGGTTAATGAAAAGAAGATTAAGTTTTCTCTCACTCCTGGAGCATCTGATCTTGGTCATCACCAATTTCACACTGGACCAATTGGTCAAACTGAGATTATCAGTACCCCGGGCAAATTGTAATAAGACTGGTGACGGTAGAGTGACGATAGAGAAATGACCAGGTGCCGCAAACTTTCCGGACCCAAATATTCCGAAAACAAGTCGATTATTCCCCATCTATACTACCACAGCAGCACCATTTCTCAGAGCCCCACAGCCCTCAAGCAATTTACTATGGTCTTGAATACAAAGTGAGGTACTGTACAACGCCCTCGAGTTTCTCCACAAAAAGTCAATATAACACACGTACAATAATCTACCACCGAATGTTGAAATGGAAGATATAAAACCATCACCAAGTGCTGAAATGCGAGGATGTGAATCCACTAAATATAGATACATTATATGAAATAAAGGTGACACTGACAACAAATTATTTCCCGAATTTTTAGCAATCGATTTATCAAGATCAGGTATTCAAGGGCATGCGGTTTCACATGCTCCTCAATGTTCGCGCAAAGCAATGACTGCTCGGTGCAACCTTCCAACAAGCAAAGCTTTACAATGGGCCTTACAAAGTACTGCCCACCAACCCGCGCTTCTATCTGTCTCACTCTTCCTTTCAAGTCTGGAAAGGCATTAGTCATCCTACCAACCGACCATTGTCCCCCAGGCCGTCTGTCTTCTATAGAAGGATAATATAATTTACTGGAAAATTTTTGTTGTACTTTGTGTCATTTTTGAGGTCACTATTCTTTTATTGATCTCTTCCAGAACTGATCTGCTAAATAGTGACCCTGGCGCCATCATTTGCGCCCATGCCCTGACAAAGTACCCCTGGATTTCCTCTCGAACTTGAAAGCAGGTGGTGGTTGGGGTCAATGGCTCGGGATCACGAGGATCCGAAAGTAATCGGCGTTATTGGTCTAGAGTTTAGAATCTACTCTACCTCGGTCATTATCGTATTCAGTACTTATTAATTCACTTGTTTCCTCAACAGTGCTTTCAAAATCCGTCTCATTGACCGGATTATCCTTTCCTAAGCCCCCGCCCCCATGTGGCGTGCTATGGGAATCACCGTTCAACACCTTTATGGCACAACGACCTACATGTTCCCTCGTTATCTATCTCCTAAATAGCCAGTCGTGACTCCTTTTCCCCACCTATAAAATTTGTTCCATTGTCGATAAATATTTCGAGGTATGTCTCTGTGGCTGGTCAATCTTCTAACAGTGTTTAGAAAGGGTCAGTGTCTAGTGAATCGGACAATTCGTTGTGCACTGACCACATTGTATGGCAAGTGAATAGGCAGCCCACCTCTTCACATTAAGTCGGCCTTGTTTCACAATTAGTGGCCCAAAATTATCTACCTCCACAAAGCTAAACGGAGGTTAATGAGGGGTAACGCGCCCGTAAGGCAATTCACCCATAATTTGTTCACCTCGCGGGACGTTCATACGTCTGCAACTGGTACACTTAGCTATCACCCTTCTCACTCTAGCCCCCATTTTTAAGAATCCAAATTTTCTCCTCATGGATGTCCACGTTATTCCCACGTCGGAGTGACCTACTAACTGGTGGTGCCACTGAATTATATATCGTGTTACCTGGTGATCTGACTACAAAACAATCGGATGTTTTGGCTCAGCGCTAATGGGAGCTTGATCAAGCATTCCTTCTACTCGTAATATTCCCATTACCAGGATCATGCAAAGTTTCTCGGAAACATCCTGCTTCCTTAACATATTCTGACCGTCTTTGCTCAGCAACTGCATTTCTTCTGCAAAAGCTAACCTTTGTACACATCGCACTATTGATTCTTCTGACTTTCTGAAGTCTTCTAGTTTTAGCGTCTTCTCTTTCTCTTACTCCTCGCCTTTGACCTTCGCCTACAACAAATCCATGTAACTATCAGACTATGTAACGCTGTAACCATCCCACTCATATATTCAGCTTACTCCATGTGGAGTATCGTTCAAGCAGATTCGTGACACTCGCTGGGTTCTTGCTAACTTGAAAAGACCTGTCTGCATTCCTCTCTGACTTCCTCTAGATAGTGACACGTCCTTCCATTGACTCCAATGGGTTTCTCACCCGCCAGTGCCCATCTTTCCACAAGAATTGTGGTCCCTGCATTGCGCAAGGTTGCTAGGCTCTCCGATTTTAACCACTTTAATTGTAAAACGTCTTAAAATGTCGGCTTTGGTTTCCTCTGTACCACAGTACAGAAGTGGAATCCGTCCAATAGGTTACAGACCTACTTTCGACTGTAAGCTCCTCAAACAACAAACAAACTTGACCTACCTTTACTGCCAAAACTGCCGCTTTCAGTTCCAACCTTGGAATTTTCATCTCCTTGAGGGGAGAGAGACCGGCCTTCCTTAAGACAAAAGTAAAATGGATGCCCCCTTTGGGAGTTGTCGCCCTCAAATACGCGCAAGCAGAGTGCCTTTTCTCGGACGCATCCCCAAAGACGTGCAAAGTAATAGTCACGTCCTTGTGGCTCCTTGTTTTAAAACATCTATTTATAAAAACATTCCGAAGATCAGGCAACTCAGACAACCACTTTCGCCATCTTTGCGGCTTTTCATTGCCTACGGGCGAATACCAACCCCATTTTGTAGCACACAACGTCTGCAGATCAAACTTGCCTTCCATTGTAAAAGGAGATACAAACGGCAATGGGTCATTTAGAGAACTCACTCCGGATAAAATACCCCTCGGCGTCTCTGTGATTTTATCTAAGGATACGTTAAGGGCAAACAGGCTCATAACTTTCCATATCCCAGAGCAACCCTACAGTTCTTTCTGTTGGTAGGTTGTCTAAATTTAAAGTTTTTGTTCCAGAGGTTCGTTCGCAAGGATGTATCCCTGCCCTGTCAGTGCGCATTCATTTTGTATAGCGGAACCCTCCTCGATTAAACAAGTCTGTTGGCTGTGTTATCATTTCCTTTGCCTTTTCTCTAGATGCAACCGGCTTTAAGCGGTCATTAGCATTACAATTTTCCTTAACTGTTCTAGTGACTTTCGGCCCATTCTTTCCTCTATCATCCTCTGCCACTCTACGCAAAGCAAATCCAGCACAGCTCGGAGAGGATTATGCACCAAACAGGTGCACTATCTTCTGGTAGTTTTCTTCATCGTAGACGTTTTAGCGACCTTCCACCAAAGGAACATTAACATATCTGCATTGCCAGAAATAGCCCTTACCTGATTGAACATGCCCTATATGTCTGCTACCGGAGCTAGCAAGGTATTTGTGTAGTCGGGTCCTTGTAATAGCTGCTGGTTTAGTGAGGTGCACTGAATTGCTGCACAACCAAAAAACTACTCGCACCCTTTCGTGTTTTTCGTGTTTCTTGGGATTAATCAGTTGGGAAGCAGACTTCAAATTTGTGACCGTTATTGCGCAATCCTTAACCCTCAGCCTCGCGGTAAAATGCATCCGGGGAGACCGTACTCGAGCTCGTACTCGTGCTAATCATAGAAGTGTTGGCCTTTGAGTCAAAATGGGATCAAATTTTTATCAAATTTGGTTTCATTGAAATTGTTTGTGATGACTCACGACGGGCGAGATCATTTTTAAGGTGGGCAACCGTGGCTTCCATTTTTACAAAAAATAGTATTGTATGGAATTAAAAGACTCCGAAAGTATTTTGTCTCTTTATTTTAGAATTTTTTAAGTTACACATGTTTAGTGTGTATTTGAAACTTTGATGAACGGTAACGTTTGACGAACGAAATAGTCACTAGTGTTCGACCGATCATCTGTTAAGTAATCGGCATCGGGCCGATTATTGCGTTATCGGTAAATAATCGGCATCGGTAAAATTCTGCCATTCAACCGATCACTACCACCGATTATTTGCAAACTGGAAAAGGGGGTTAAATATACTTGAACCTTGCACTTAATTTCGTTAAAATTCCCGTGAAAACTCAATCCTTCAACTTCCCGCCAAAACGGGATGCATTGGTAATCACAAACCTATTTTACCCCTGCCATGCAGCCAAGGGAATGATATCGTTTGATGTTTTCCACTATAACCCGGTAGTATTACTTGGAATTCGATTTAGAAGTGCATTCAAGGTGTATTCCTTGCTGTCTCGCAGAAAGCGCTGCGTAAGTTGCTGTACAAACTGTTCTGCACAAAACACATAGTACAGACTATCGAGCTGCAGTGCTTCGCCTTTTTTTCAAATCCCCAAGCTTTGCATACATATCTGTGCACGTTTTGTACACGTAGCACCTAGAATCTTGTGAAGTTCGGTGGTTATTACCTTGCATAAATTAAGTAATTCCCAGCATTCCTTCCGTAATGTTATTTACGGTAGGACTTAAGCAATGTTGTCATACGACGTCATTGCAAACGAAAACAGTAATGCACATGGTCTTTTGCATCAAACTTCTTGGTCCACGCATGCACTAGACATGCGTGCGTGTCCGTTTTTACCGCCAAACAAGGCATCATATTTTGCTCTGTGACATCAAATGCAAAAGATCCATTGCAAAATTTAAATTGGCCCCTGCTTCGTGATTGGTTCGATTGCGTTGATTCTAGGCAGCCAATCACAACACGCGCCTTCGCCTAAGTGATTTAGTGTGTGAAAATACTCGGTCTCGAGACAAATTTTCCCATTGAGTTTGTGTTACGACGATCGCGCTTGTAATGCCGGCTAGCGAAGCCGGGCGAGCCCCGTGCTAAATTCACCTGGAAACGGCATCACAAATCTCTACGTACGTGGATTTTTCGGGGATCGGACTTACGCGCATTTCAGTTGCAGATTCTTTTTAAACAAGACGGAAGTTTTGGACGAGAACTGCTTAAAATATACGGGGATATTTATATCGGAAAGGAACCAAAAGATACGTTATACGGGTGCCCTGAACTGTTAAGATTATCATGATTGCTTTTAATACATGGGGTTCGTTAAAGCGGGAGAGTAGCTACAGTTCATTAACGCAACTACAACCCAGTACAGTAACAGAATGCAATGTTCCGACATGATTGGGGGAAACAAGACAGAGCATCATGTTGGCCAGAGAACTAAATTATCAAAGGGCATATGTGACATCGACTGCAAACAATTGTACAGTATTAAGGGGTGATTTGTATCTCCACTTTTGAAGTGAAAACATTTTGCCTACAAAAATGATATCCCGTTCGTGAAACGAACAGAAATATTCCTAATATTTTCCATCCTGAACTGGTTATGGTAATACGATATGCACGAAGAAAGGGACACGTACAAAGTGACAAACATGTGACTTCCCGCTTTCTAATAATCGGTGATCGGTAATCGGCATCGGGCCGATTGTTAAATTAAATAATCGGTAATCGGGTATTACCGATTATAGCATAATCGGTCGAACACTAATAGTCACCACCTTGGAAATGAATCTATCACCCCTTTTAGGCAGAGAAAGACGTTATAGGTATCTAACAAGTTTCAAGTGAGATCAAGAACTTACGGAAGCCGAGGAAAGACTTAATGACCGAACAAATGCATGCTCATTAGCTGTTTGGGGGAGTCAGTTGAATAAGGTTTAACGGCTCAACTTCTAACCAATTGGTTTAAGTCTGGCGTCTAGCATTTTCCTTAGTTAAGGCTACCACCAAGTCATATGACACTGATTTAAACTAGCCTTTCTTGTGAAAGGGATGAAGAGGGTCAAATTTCTTAACTGTGTTCAGGGAGGAAGCTCTACTTACTTTTGTGTCATCACAGCCCATTAATCTTGTCTTCTGACTTGCTGATTACTAACTGAACTTTTTACTGTACTTCAAAAATAGTAAGCGAGGCAGTAGGAAGTACTATTTTACCTGAGAGAAATTGAAACATTCTAGATCATGGATACATCTGTTAAAAAGTAAGAGCCATGTTAGGCAAGTACAGTCCCTGTAGTGATTAAAATATTCATTGTAGGGGGGGGGGGGTGATTTTCATGGCATTGGAAGTCATCACTCTGAAGTAATTCTACAGGTTTGAGCTTCAGCACCGATGGTGCTCTAGTTAAAGTCTTCGGTATGACCTGGCCTAGAAGTCGAATTGTAGAACTATGGCCGCAAACCTTCCGGAGACAAGTCGGATGCTCAAACCACTTGACCATGCAGTGGATCGAGCCGTTATTTAATTATCCAATTTTGAGCTATTGAAGTGTGCCATCCCGAAGACAATCAGTCCTAGTAATCCACTCGATTTTGTTCTCCGCAGCAACAGTTTCTTCGACAGCCTCTGAATTTTGTACTTGCCCTCTAGTATTCATGGCAACCCATTTTTCATATTTTTCCTGAAACATCACAGTTCTATTGGACCGATTGCATGGCCAAGTGATTAGACCATCAGACTTCCAGTCCACAGGTCGGTAGTTCGAGTCCTGGTCGGGTAAAACCGAAGTCTTTAATGACGGAAACTAGTGCCAGTGTGACTGGTGTTCAGCATAAGCAATGGAGTTGGAAAACAAGCCAGCGAGCCACAACTGGAGAAAAGGGCGTAGCCGGCTCGACTTGAACCGATTGGTTGGAAACTGGGCCGTAAAACTCCATCTAACCTAACCTAACCTAACCTAACCTAACCTAACCTAACCTAACCTAACCTAACCTAACCTAACCTAACCTAACCTAACCTAACCTAACCTAACCTAACCTAACCTAACCTAACCTAACCTAACCTAACCTAACCTAACCAATTTAAGTGGCGATTCTGGCTTCCAACTACATTTTGCTTATTTTAGAATGAAACTTGATAAACATCTGAACATGGAACGTCTGAAACGAAAGTGACTTCGTCAGATGAAAAAATACCCCCAAAATAGACTTATTATAGCCAAAGGCCGAAGATAAACCCACAAACTTTTTAAATACAGCAATATACGGCAATTTTGAACACTTAGCCATGACCCAAGATGCTTTGGTCGTACAAATTACACAAAAACTTCTTCAGTTATATTTAATTTTGAATTATATTTATTAATCACCAAGTGCTACCTACTTCTGAGATTACTTTTACATAACATTGCTTAAAATTTTAACAAAAGCAACTGAAGCTTTTTGCTTAAAAAAGAATAAGTACACTCCTACGTTCAAAATTTTACAATCAGATACCCGAGGTATTACACAAGAAAATCGTTTAAAATAGAACATAAATACCACAACTTAGTAGGATAATCGCAGTGGGTTCGTATACAGGGGTTTAAAGGGGGAGTTGGACGAGCTCCAACAAGATCTGGGATTTCCCTTCTGCTATGTTTTCGGAGTATGCAATGTTGTTTGGTGTTATTCTGTCGAACATGACGTTCAACAGCAATTAAAATACTTCGTTAATACGTTTTGCCATCTTTATAAAGACATCAATCACTAAGAGAATTATCGCTTTTTTACCGAAATGGATCGTATTTCGGCCCGCTTGTCGCGTCGAAAGCTGCGCCTAGTTGAGCCACATTTGGTGAGTAAAATGTTAAAATCCCAAAATGCCCTCATGGGAACCCACATGGGCCATTTGACGAATCTTCGAGGGCACTGTGACTAAATCCTCACAACAAGAAAATTTGTCATGTGATACGGTGCTGGCAATGAGCCTTGCGCGACGCGAGTCTAAAGGTCAAGAGCAGTGCCCCAAAGTGATTTTGAAATAACCGCCTTTAATACCACATTTTTCTTTTTATTACTCTTCAAAGTATCTTCCATTATATTTTATGACTTCAGTATTGCATTTGCAAGGTAAATCAAACAGTTACTTCAACTTAATTTCACACTGGAGGCGAAAAAAATGTAACATGACTATCAACAGCCAATCATGAAACATGACAGTCTACTACACAAATTCAAGTTTGGGTGACTCCTCTTGTACTTTAAACCAGAATACCAGATACATGTCGAGGCATTAAATCCATAACTAACAGATGTGGTACTCACAAGGTCTAGGTCTGGATCTCAAGTGGAGTTAATAATACCTACCATTTTGCATAACAGGCTGTTTTCAGTATTCAAATCATTGTTCCAGGTTGCCCTATACGAGACGAACACGAAAGATCATGTTCACAGATTCTTTTTTGGCCAAATATCACACTACCTCGCATGTGGTTATGAGCGAATATGTCGCAAATAACGTCTCACGGAAGAAATGTAAGGAAATATCAGTAGCATAATGACTGCTTTAAGCAGAACATGTACCCGACAGGAATAATAAATCGACACAACAATTTTTAGGGCTTATTATGGAAATTCAACGACTTAGTGTGACACGGTATGGCAGGGTGGGAGGACATGCATAGTGTGACGCGTCCATGATAATTATACCTACAATTGTTCGACACTGCAGGTCCCATGTTTATGGCATGTTCCGAAACTACTAGCAGGTTATCGAATCAGCTATAGGCCCCCACAGTAATATTTCTCCAACTTAACGTAGTAAAAAAAAATTCTAAAGATACTAAGGCTTAAAGAGCAAATGCAGTCACCTCAATTTGAACAAGGATAGCAGTCCATGCTATTTTGTGAATGGCTCTTGGCGATCATGTGACAGTGTGTTTTCCATAAAATTGTAAAATTTACAAGTAGTTATATCTTGGTTAACCTTGAATGATGAATGTTTAAGCCTTAAAATATCCCGAAGGCTTCTTGGAAAAATGACAGAAAAATAGCAAAATTTAGTAGTTGTTTCAAACTAATTTTGGGACGAGCTGCACTTGACCTTTAAATAGCCAGGCGTTTGTTTTATTGACATAAAATCAATAATGCCAGGACTAGGTGATATACCCACAGTTATGAGACGGAAAATGTTCAAAGCAATCCTACAGTCCCCATGAATGTGACTTCACAGAACAGAAAGTGGAGTCTCCAATGGAAGTAAACGTGTGTTATTCAACCTTCCACCAACAATTTTTTTTTTAATTCGTACCTAATTCGGACTCAAGATTGCAAGAAACTTGATTTTTTTTCTTGAAAAAAAAAAAAAAAATCGTAGGGACAAAATCACCACTAAACGGGTTGCACTAACATGACATTTTCCCCATTCAAGTGTATATTTCGTTTGAGAAGGTCTGCCATCTAGATCACGTGGTCTGCTGTCCATATATAGGAAGTACGTGTTCTGTGTTCAGTTAGTATCCTGCCCCTGAATAAAATACACTCTTTTGGACCAGGGAGTTGTTTGGGTCAAAGATGCCGTTTCTACTTATTCGACGTACAAAATTTCAAAGCAACTCTGCGAAACTCATTCCAGACCCCGTGAGCAATATCTAGCTTCAGTTCCGCCGGCGGCCATTGATGACCAGGATGTTCCAACATACCGTTATACCGCTGCAACGCTGCTTCGATTGCATGGCTTTGTTTATTGAGGCTTGAAAATCAATCCAATCCAATCAAATCAATTCATCAATTGAATGCTGATATCAATGACTGTTAAGGGAATGGGGGAGTTTAAAACCTTGATTTTACCAAATATATGGACTTGGGTGGAGACAGAATTTACCCGACAGGCGTTAAGCTCCCAAACGGGTGCGCCAATAACCTGTCAAAGTCTCAACGAAACGATCAATTACCAAAATGGCTAAGAAGGAAACGATAGAAAATGTGAGTTTTTCTGAAACTAAAACTAAAATATTTGTTTGCTTTAAGGAAATTGTGGGCTCTTTACGAAACAGTCCCCCTTCCCATGAGCTAATCCAAGCATATTGTATAGGGGCGACATAGAGCATATTTCCCTAACGTGGGGTGGGGGTGGGAGGGGGGCGGGAGGCGGGGCAATGTCTCCTGCCTTCGCTCACCCGTAAGTGGCACGCCTGTATAACGAGATCGCTTACTCTTTTATGCTCCTACTTACCTCGCGTGTAACTATATTGGACAGTCCATCTAGTACTTCAGAATGTTAGTCGGCGAAATCCTTGACTGGTGGCTCTATGTAACTTCCTACCGGTAACTATCCTAACTAGCCCTTGTGTCCTATCGGCTTCTATTCAGCTCCTTTTTTGCAATCTTTCTATGAACTAAGTTCGATAGTCTAACTCTAGCCATGGCATTATTTTGTTTGTTGCTTCCCCGTGTGTGTGTGGCGATTGATACAAGGGAGAGTTAAAACAGCCAGCTGTAGGGAAGTGGCATAGCGCCACCAGTTTTGGGGGAGTGATCATTCCGCAGTAGATGGACTGTCCAGTAGTAGTAACAGGCGAGGTAAGAAGTACTAATCGATTCATAAAAACAACCTTGATTTGGTGTAAATTTATATTGTGGATACTGAGATACTTTTATTCTTTAGGTTGTACTACAACACCAACTATGTGCACTGGAAGAACACCTAGTGCTTGTAGTTTTAACCACTGTCGTCATTGCCGTCACTCTCCTTTGGCTTACACAACTTAAGTTTCAAACCATCAAGGAAATCCTTTCTCTTTTTTTGACGCTCTTCGTCAGAAAGATTGTGTCCTTGCAATACGGCTTTGACGAAGTTCTCGGTCATTGTGAACCACGAGTGAACGGCTGTGTCTTCGGTGACCCTTTTGATCGCTTCTTTCATACTAGGTACTTTGTCAACATCGCAGTCTCCACAAAGGTCGTGTCTGCAATGCTCGTTCGTGTTGGACCCGTTATCTGCACAATTTAAGAAAAGAAAGTCAGATTTTGGGGGGACATCTGAACGAATACAGAATAGGTGGCACGTGTTAAATTAATCTAATTTATCAACAGCCATTGTCATAGCTCGTTCCATTGTTTAGATATTAGGTGTTGAAATTTATCTACTAAAAAAAGGACCTCAGCCAAAAAATTTAAAAATATATATTAAAGGGACGAAAAATAATTAAGCCCTCTCTTTGCACCATGGTGTGCAAGCAAACAGGAAATGCCCAAGGTCATAAAAACATAATTAATTTTAAAGGCAAACAAAGCAGGTAATGTGAGCTGTACAAGGAGAAAGCCACAAATAATTGCGCAATGGTCCAATTTGTTTTTAGTTCATCATAAAATTTAACCTTTTATATCTCAGCCCAAGAATGCCCTTTAACCCTTTGCCGTTGTTTGGGTACTTTAGGACCCATGCGGAGAGCGCGGCTGTCACCCATCTTTACTGTTCCACGGGGAGCTCGAAACTGCGAGTAGCTACCAGAAAACTCGGCCACGACAACGAGAGAGACAATAGTTCAAAGTCACGTGGTCAATCGCCTACGGAAGCCGATGCGGGGCGTGCTACGTCCGCTTTTCCGCCCACTCCCGAGGCGCGCAAATATGCCCCGATTGGAGCACAACGGTAAAGGGTTAATCTAAAGTATCCGCACCACTCGACTGTGCACACTTTGCAGTTAACACACTCCATAGGCTTATTTTAACCCTCTGCCCGTTGTTTGGGTCCTTTTGGACCCATACGGAGAGCGCAGCTGTCACCCATCTGTACTGTTTCACGCGGAGCTCGAAACTGCGAGTAGCTACCCGAAAATTTGGCCACAACAACGAAAGAGACAATAGTTCAAGGTCACGGGTCAATCGCCCTAAGGAAGCTGATGCGGGCGTGCTACGTCCGCTTTTCCGCCCACTCCCGAGGCGCGCAAATATGCCCCGATTGGAGCACAACGGTAAAGGGTTAAAGTGCGAGTTAGACTGTTAGAATTCAATTTTGTTGCTCTCCTATATATGATTTTGAATTTTTTGACTTGAGGTACACTTTAAACAAAAAAATCACTTCGATGACGTTTACTAACCCCTTGCTATATCTTTTTTGTATTTCTCTGCGCCATCTTGGCCCACAGCTCGAAAATGTTCTTGCCGATGCGTTGTCCAGAGGCCGTGCGAGTCAAGTAGAGTGGCTGTTCAAACAGATCCCGAAGCCCAACTTGGACCTGTTTGCAACGGGGGGAATGCCAAGCTCCCGAACTTTTGCTCGAAGGCCTTCCACCCTCGGGCGTGGGCAGTGGACGCGATGTCCTTCTGCTGGGAGGACATAGACGCGTACGCATTCCGGTCGTCCTCCATCATCCACAGGGTTCTGCTCAAGATCAGATCATGCAGGACACGAGTTCTGCTGGTGGCCCTGATGTGGCCCCGGCATCTGTGCTTCCCACTCCTCCTCCACCTGCTGGTGGACCACCCAGTGACCCTTCCACCGTCCCAGACGTTGGTGTCACAGGACAGGGCAGGGTGCTTTACCCCCGGGACCAGGACTTATACTTGACTGCATGAAGGCTGTACCGCTCCCCCTCAGAGTACAGGGACTTTCCGAGGACGCTGCCTCCATGGCGGCCGCAGTAAGGAGACCCTCTACCCCCGCACTTATGATTCTAGCTAGACTGGCAAAGATCAGAGTGTGGTGTGCACAACCAAAGTTGCCCCTCGTAAGGCAACTGTAGCACAGGTCTTCCAGTTCCTAATGGTAGTCTTCCACGAGGAGAAGCAGGTAAATGCTATCAAGAACTGCCGCTCTGCCATAGCCGCGGTCCATGGGGGCTTCCCCGACTGGACCTCGGTTGGTTCAAGTCATGTCATCTAGGAGCTGCTCAAGAGGGATTTCCAACTCCAGACCCGTTGTGCGGCGGGGCCCTCGCAGACGAGCCATTCGACCCGCTTCATTCCATTTCCCTTGAGCTCTTGAGATCTCCTTGGCCTTTTCATTGCATACAGGAGGACAGGATGTGGTGCCCGGTTGGGGCCCTCAAATGGTACCTCTACCTTACCAAGGACGTCGAGGGCCTGTGGCAGGTTCTTCGTCCTCCCGAATAGTTCATACTGCAGCCTTTAGGGACACAATTCCCGATGGTTGTCCGAGGTCATTAGTCCTCATGTCACAGGACGGTTCGAGGCCAGGTACGAGGCCAGGCTGCTTTGAGGGCCCTTTTCGCAGGTGTTCCAATTGAGTACATTCTCAAGGGAAGACTCCATCGTCCTTCATAGCCTGCTACCTCTCGGACGCTCTCTCTGCTGAGGCAGCTTTGGTCGTGCCGCTGTAGGTGCCGCAAGAGGGTGCCCCCTTTTAACAGTCGGTGTCACTCTAATGCAAATATGATGTAGCAAGGGGTCAGCGAAGTGAATTCCCTCGCATTACTGGTGGGTGTATTCACGAGCGACTATACTTACCCCTTGCTACATTTCCTCCAGCCCGTCCCTATTCGGGTCCGAGGACACTGTTTTTAACTGGACATGCCTATCCTTGTAAATTCATGTACCGGTAAATATGTAAATATGTTCAGTACAGCCTCTTCCCTCACGAGGGCTCTTTCGGGTTCCGGTAGAGGGCGTATTGGGGACTAAATTCCTCACTTGGCTCAGACTCCTGTCGGAGTGCTTCCTGTCTTGGACTTCTGGCGAAGACCTCCAATCACTTTGGTTAGTGTTTTCGTGGAAACCTCCTCGCTTTGAGCTTCAGGGAGCATATCCGAATTACTGAGGTGTATTAATGCGTCTATCTGTTAGATAGAGTCCCTAAAAGGAGCACTTTTTTTTGATATTTTATGGAATGAGCTGGGGTTTTCTGTAATTTTTTTGGAAAGAATATTAAATGAAGTACCATTTGTGAAAAAATTGGCCCAATTAAAGCAATTATGTGGAAATTATGAGCCTTAGAACCTGGCGGAGGCATACCGAGATTTTAGTGAAAAACAAGGCTCGGAAAAGTGGTTTGAACTTTGAGGTGAAAAAGCAAAAAATCTTCACGGTCATGATATGGTAAATTGAAAGTGCCATGAATGGCCAACTTGTCAGTTTTCATATGAGGGGTAGCTTGACCCTGGCGAAAACTTCGACAAGCTTTTAGAGGCCCGTTTACTTTTTGGATTTAGTGTGTAAGTCAATGGGGAAATTAATGGGGATATGCTCCCTAAAGGGAGAAAACTGAAAATTTTCAAATCAGTTTGAAATTGACCAAACTTGACTTATTGTACTTCATAGGCTACGTTTAAACCAATTATGGGCAGACGACCCACAATTTCGCGCCTGAGCGATTTTTGGGCCAAAATTAGTATTTTTGTGAGAAAACGTTAAAAATTCCACAAAACGGAACAAATTTAGGCCCTTAAAGACACAGTACTTTACTTTTTTGCAGATATGGTGAACCCTTTTGATGAAAGTAGTACCAGGATGCTGTATAAAGGCTACCATACAGCTTTATGAAGTATTTCCGGCCAATTGTACAGTATATACATACACCAGTGCTGTTGTTGTGGTACTGAAGCATCACGCAGTTCTGCGAGATTACCACATTAGTTTGATGTGCGAATGGTTGTTGAGCCCCACATTTCGGTGAGTACATGTGAAGTGTAAATACAGGTTAAAACACATAAGACTAAATACTTAATTGTCAGTGCTCAGGTTTACTCTCCTTGCCAAAGTTTCAAATGGCCAGTCTATGCACTGGTCTGAGGCCTATGTGTTGCTACAATACAAATGTCTGTAATACACTGGTAGCCTAAAAGTGCAACTCCTGAGATAATTACGACAATGGCAGACAGAGATTGGGTCCAGTGGTCTGAGAAAATTAGGAAAAAGCTAGAAAAACGAAGTAAGAGGGAACACGGATGCATAATATGGAAAGGGGCATTCACATCCAGCAGTGCCAATGCTCCAAAATATGGTGTCATTCGAACGAAGCTTCCTCTGGCAACAAAACGAAAGGCCATATATAAGAGTGCATATTTTGGCATACGTTACTGCAGACATTTTAGACAGGCCGGCTTCACTTCAACACAAACATGAGGACATATCCCATTTGTGCCACAACAGTCTAGACCTATCTGAAGAGCGGCGGGGAATAAACAATTGTCGGCAGACATGCAAAGTTTATGGAGCATGTGTCGGGCATGTAGATTATCCCAGTTGCATACTAGGCCTACCCCGTGGAACCTGATAATGTCTGGCAGTATACTCTTCGAGGTTGGTATGTGAGTTAAATTGCACACTTGAATGTTTAACACCAATAGTTGGTGTCCAGGGTGGGTTGCCTGGGATAGTTGTGGTCATTACAAATTAGCTAATCTTTCTTGTATTCACTATTAGTATTATTATTTTTGGTCCTTTCACGCAACATGTATTTTCGAAACCTCAGCTTTGCTTTCCTCCTTCTGTACAACTGACACCTTCTACGTAATTTATCATACTCCCTTTTTTGTTGCATTTGCCATAGGGGTTTTACACATGGGCTGTCTGAACTCAGCTGCATCCCCATGGCATTCATTTTTTGTAGGATTGACTCTCCTGGTCCATTATTTATTAAATGAATCGCACTCTGGTCTCTAAACTGAGCATTCCTGGCAAATGTAGTACTTTGTTTTGGGTTTGTTACTTTGAAGGCATTGTTTACTGACTCTGCCTTCTGGGTTGATGTTTGAAAGCGAGTAGACCATAGTCTGAGTCTGCACACGCGTGCCTCCAATATTTTCCGTATCTTATTACTATCAGCATCTGATATCGACAACCTTTTGCCACGTGTGGCATGTATGGAAACTTGTACCGTTTGTGCCTCCTACATACAAATGAAAATTTGTTACAACCAGTGTGTTCTCCACCATAACACTTGGTCAAGCAATCCAGCCACTGTGGTGCGCATTTATTAATTTTCTCCAAGTCATTTCTAAGGTGATTTCTGCAATCCGTCACTTCAGCTTGTACACGGTAAGTCAAGTCCTCAGCAAAACGTTTTGCCATTACCAGCTTTTGAACCAGCTTTTGAACTTGATTCTTCGCAGGAAACATAGCACTGGAAAATTTGATATTTGTAAGGGCTTTGCGAAGTGACCGGTTTAAATGAACTTCGTCTAGTAGGTTGTCTGTCGATATTTCAGATGCTGCAGTCGTATAAACACTGTTAAATCCTTTACAAGCCTTCCCATCATCATCTGTTGTCAAGTATCTAACCTTTACTGGGTTTTTACTCTTTAACAGATGTGAGGCACACATTTTTCCGACACGTTCTTCATCTCCAATGTTGTCTGTCTCTTTCAAGTTAGCTGTGCAGCCAGGATGGCCAGGACACTCAACATTTTCACCCTTGTTTCTTTTAAGTCTGCCTATCATGCATAGTTTATTGCTGTGGTGGTACCCAATCACAGATTTGTCTGTCGTCACATTCTCTACAACCACGTCTCTACTCTGAGTTGCTGGGGCAAAGGGTGTTTTACCTCTGGCATTTCTGAGAGGGTTGTTGTATTGGCGATCGTGTTCAGCAGAAATAGGAGATTCATTTGGAGAGCCACGCAAGGAAAGAGTATTTTTAATGATAGCCCTTTTTTCTGCCATATCACATTCATTTATTTTTTTCATTTCAGGATCAGTCTTATTTGCTGACAGCTGCAGTGAGCTCACAGAAGGACATGGCAAAGAGAGACAGCTAAGTAATTTACGTGCTCCACTAGTACTTATGGAAGTCTGATGTAAGCCTAACTGAAGGCCAACATTTAACTCACATGGATCCTTTCCAGGTATGTTCCCCCCTCTTTTACTTCCCTGTAAAGTTTCAAAGGCTTACTTTGGAAACTGCAGAGAGGACAACTAAGCACCACTTGGGTGCCTAGCCCAACCTGTACCTTCTGTGATGCAAGGGATACAAGAATGCCACGACACTTTTTGTTTGCCTCACGGCGAGCTATTGCTGCTTCTTGTATGAGAGTCAGAGAGGTTCCCAAATGGACTATTCTGTTGCCCTCTGACTCAGCATTTTCGTGGTGGTCTGCATTCACTAGCCTATCAAGTTTGCTAGTGCAGCTCTCCTTTGGCCTAAGCAACATTGAAGGTGGTACTACATGTTCAAATTTTTTGGGTGACTCCATAACCCTCTCATGCAATTCTTTGGTAAGCCTTTTGTAACCAGCCTTGTGACTCTCAGGCTTTTGCTCTTCACCACTGGAAGGTTTAGGTATGTGGTTAGGACAAACAACATCTACTTCACAGGCACCAAAACCAAACGTGTTGCCTTTTGTGAAGGTTGTTGCTTTCCTTCCAAGCATTCCTTTCCTCCTACCCATATTATTTTAGACTCTGAAAAAAACCTGTCGAAAAAGTCTGACTCAAATAACAAATATCCACCGAAAGAGTGATTAAAATTTCAAATTAATTGTAGCAGTATGTCAAAAAACTTGTGTGAACACATGTGAAGTGATTGAATGCAACGAGATCGCGTGCTATAATCGTAAAATTCATGAGCTACAAAATGAGAAATAAATTTTTACGAAACCGTCGTAAGCTAAAGGGAACAAATATTGTTGTAAAGGAAGATCTTACATACCGTAATCAGCAACTTTTGAAGACCACCCAAGAACACAAAGAAACAGACAACGCCTGGTCAAAGGAAGGTAAAATATTTGCTCATTTTGTCAAAGATGGAGAGAAAATCATAAGAAGAATAAAGGATCGCGAAGATTTGGAGAAATATTCAAAGTGATGTCGTGTATCCCCAGTCTTGTATATATAGCTTTAAGGTCTTCAACGTGGATAGGCCCTATACGGTCTAAGCGCATAACTCAACACAATATGTTCTCATAACTCGGTGAGCATGTGCGCATGGGCCGGGAACTTAGTCATCTAAAGCTTAAGTCTATTCACTCTTCCCTCCTCATAGTGCAATGCATTTCTATTACAGGTGATCTTACTCTTTGCTTCATTCTCGGATTTTCTTGTAACTCGTATTATCTGCTTATCTTCGTCTACATTTGTTTGTTTGTTTTTGCTTGGTTGTTTTTTTTTTTTATTTGCTTGTCTGTTGGTCCTAAGCCTAGGCTATGGCCTCTGTAACTTTTGTCTGTTCTTTATGTAATATGGGTGTCTACGACATGTCAAATACAATACACTGTCAGTCCTGTTCGCGGATGGCACACTTGCCTTGCATCAAGTCAGTGAACAATTACAATATGTCATCATGGTTGTGCTTTCCTTGTACACAAGAAGCTCTTCCTTTAGTGGTGAGGGTGATAGTTATTATCATAATACAGATCCTTTAACTGATACAAACCAAAGCTTGTTAGGAAATACCCAAAGTATTTCTGATCCCTTTCTAAGTACTCTAATTGTTTGTAAGTACTATACACTTGAAGACTTCAACTCTGTCTCCATAGAAAGCAACTTTGATTTATTTCATCTTAATTGTCGTAGTTTAAACAGAAACTTAGATAAAATTGTTGATTACTTATCCATACTACAAAATGATTTTGCTGTTCTTGGGTTTACCGAAACTTGGCTTACTAATGATATTTCACCTCTAGTTCATCTTAATAATTATGCAATCGTTGAAACGCATCGTTCAAGCCGACGAGGTGGGGGTGTGTGTGTTTTTGTTCGCGAAGATCACACTTATGTTGAACGTCCCGATCTTTCAATTTTTAATGACAGTATTGAAAGTTTATTCATAGAGATTAGTATCCCTGGTGTATATAGGAGCGTAGTAGTTGGTGTTGTGTATCGACCTCCTAATGGTAATATTGCTGTGTTCAATGATTGTATATACGATTCACTTTGTAAAATCTCAAATGAAAAGAAATATTGTTTTATTTTAGGGGATTATAACATTGACCTTTTAAGTAGCCGATCTACTGACTTTCTAAACACATTAACTTCATGCGGGTTTAGTCCAACCATTTCACGACCGACTCGTGTTACTGATCATTCTTCTTCTTTGATAGATAATATTTTAACTAATGTAACGTCGTATAAAGAAGCTGAAGTTCGTGCAGTTGGGATCCTCATTACTGATATAAGTGACCATTTCCCCATTTATCTCAGCACTCAAATTGGAAATATTATGCAAGTAAATCATGATAATTTGATTCAGAGTTTCTCTTTACGTAACGTGAATAATTTTGTAAATACTATGTCTGCCGTTAATTGGTCTCATGTACTTTACGAGGGTGATGCCAATGTTGCTTTTGATATGTTTTATGATACTTTCAAGAACACGTATGACGCATGTTTCCCTTATGTAAAAATTAGCAATAACAAGAGTAAACAAAATAGGGCTTCATGGATCACTTCTGGTATTTTGAAATCGATAAAGCGTAAAGATAAGCTATATAGGAAATATTTGAAAACCCCGTCCCCAGAGAAATGGTCATATTACCGTAAATATAGAAACAAGTTGAACCACGTCATTAGAATTGCTAAGAAGCATCATTATGTCGAAAAATTTACTGAGTGTAGAAACGATAGCAAAGAAACTTGGAAAATGATTAATAGGTTTATTAAGGGTGGAAGAAAGTCTACAATGCCTAATACGTTCGTGAAAGATGATTGTAATATTACAGGTTCTGGTAACATTGCTAATGAGTTTAATCAATTTTTCGTTGACCTTGGACCATCTTTGGCTGAAAAAATTCCACCTGTACCTTTCACTAAACTCTCTATGGGAATTCCAAATCCCTCATCTCTCTTTCTCTTCCCAATAACCGAAGAGGAGGACTTAACTCTTTTCTCAATAATCACAACATTCTAAGTAACTGTCAATATGGCTTTCGTTCGGGGCATTCCACTGAGTTAGCTTTGATTGATGCAGTGGACAAACTTCACTCTTCAAAGTAAAAAACAATCTATTGGAGTCTTTCTTGACCTATCTAAAGCTTTCGATAATATCGACCACCAAATTCTTTTGCAGAAATTATCCCATTACGGAGTAAGAGGCTCTGCCAATCTCTGGTTTAAAAGTTATCTTTCTTCACGGCAGCAGTTCACGTCTGTAAATAATGTTCATTCTAATTTTCTTGACATAACTTGTGGTGTTCCTCAGGGGTCCATTTTAGGACCTTTGCTTTTTATTATATATGTCAATGATATTTGTAATGTTTCAAAGTCATGCTCCTTAGTACTCTTTGCTGATGATACCAACATATTCTTTTCTGATAGTAATGATAATCTAGAAAACACTGTGAATGGTGAATTGAGTAAATTTTATGCATGGTTTATTACCAATAAGTTGTCACTGAATGTAGATAAGACCAACTACATGGTGTTTTCTACAGGTAAAACTTATAATAATTTTAATATTAGTATGGCTAATGTACCCTTAGAGAGAGTGAAGACAGCAAAATTCTTAGGTGTCTACATTGATGACAAACTTTCTTGGGGGGACCATATCAGCTATGTAGCGACTCAAGTCTCGAAAAGCGTAGGCATACTAGCTAAACTTAAATTTACTCTGCCTTTAAAGGCACTGAGACTAATAAACTTAACCCTTATTTTTCCCCAGCTCTCATATTGCTGTAGTGTCTGGTCAGGTGCGAATAAATCTACTCTAAGTAAATTATCAATTCTTCAGAAAAGAGCTGTCAGGCATATGACTTGTTCTGCACCACGGGACCCAACCAGTGGTCTGTTTGCCTCGTTGAATCTGCTTAAACTACCTGACATCATTGCTCTGAGCTTAGCTTTATTTACATACCGTTGTTTGAAAAACTTGCTACCAACTTCTTTTTCTTCCTTCTACAAAGTAAAAAGTCAGGAACATTCCTACTATACCAGACGATCTGCTAATCCCCATCCTGTCTTAGTCAATCAAAATAATCATAAAAGGAGTGTGAAATCTCGTTCAATTTTCATTTGGAACAGGCTGCCCCAGAATTTACGGTCTAAGCCCTCTATAGTGTCTCTAAGGAAAAGCTTACTTTCCTATTTCTTAAGTTCTTATTAACTGTCGTAGATGAGTGGGTGGGTGGGTGGTTTTGGTGAGTTGCCCGAGACGGGTTTTCGTCTTTTCTGTATCTTGTCTGCTTTTTTTTTTTTTTTTTTTTGGGGGGGGGGGCTCTTTTGTCTCTATTGTTTTTGTTTTCTTTTTGTTTTTGTTTGGGGGAGTGTTCTTGTCTTTAAGCCCACAAGGGTTTTTAAGAATACTTCCTTCTACATCAATCACTTTTCTTGTATTTTCAATTACATGTTTGTACTTTATCTATGTGTATATATTGTTGTGGAAAATCAAAATATAAATAAATATGAAAATATATGAATATGAATACACTGTGATCATGGTCAAAGCTCAGATTCCTGTTAACTGTGAACAGCGCCCTCACTCTGACTGACCAATTTGCTTTTGCCTCTGACCTTCATTTTTTGCCTTTTTCTGCATTATTAATGGTGCAAAAGTATTGTTAGAAGCAAAATGTAACTGAGAACTGCTGTTTCTTCTTCTTAAAGGAGAATTGACCCAGTAAATAGACAGTTGGGGGCCAAATTGGACCATTATGGATTGGTTTGCGGTCTGGTTGGATCCATTTTAAATTGGAGTGTGCTTTAAAATGGACAGGACCATTTCTCCCATTTAGAATAGACGCAACCAGTGTATAGTACACAGGGCAAAATGGCAGTCCTTCCTTCAGGTCAAAACAGGCACCAAAGAAGCCTCCTGCAGTTGGATATACACTGCAGAGTGTAATGGGTCAAACTTGGACTTAGCACTATTTCAGTGTGGATAGTATATGCAAATACCTAAAATTGGGTTTAAGGTGAAAGTCCATGGACTGGCATTGAATCAGGTCAAAAATGTTTCAAAATGGGAGCAGACTCCTAATTTGAGTTGCATAGGTCATCTATAGCCTTTAAATTACACTTTTAGAATAATGTAAAAATTCACCTCTTACTAAAGGGAGCATATCCCAATTACAAGGTGTATTAATGCGTCAATTTGTTCGCCCTCAGATAGAGTCCCTAAAAGGAGCACTTTTTTGATATGTTATGGGATGAGCTGGGGTTTTCTGTAATTTTTTGGAAAGTTTATTAAATGAAATATCATTTTTGAAAAAATTGGCTCAATTAAAGCAATTTTGTGGAAATTATGAGCCTTAGAAGCTGGCGGAGGCATACCGAGATTTTAGTGAAAAACAAGGCTCGGAAAATCTTCACGGTCATGATATGGTAAATTGAAAGTGCCATGAATGGCCAACTTGTCAGCTTTCATATGAGGGGTAGCTTGACCCTGGCGAAAACTTCGACAAACTTTTAGAGGCCCGTTTACTTTTTGGATTTAGTGTGTAAGTCAATGGGGAAATTAATGGGGATATGCTCCCTTCAGGCCAATGAGGATGAGCTGACGGCCAAGATGGCGGATATAGGGGCGCGGTGTGAGAACTGATCCGAGTGCTCGCAGCGCGCGAGATTAATGCAAATAAGATGCAGCAAGGGTGGGGGAGTCCATTTTGCAATAATTTGTGACTTTCTGTTGTACAACTAACATAACCTACTTTGTTCCCCTTTGAGGTTAAAAATTTTTTGACCTGGAACGCTTCCTGTTTTCTTGCAGAATACGTTGTACAGAGAGGGCTTTATTAGTTACATCATCCCATAACAGTTCAGAAAAAAACAAAAAATACAGACGGTAATCTGAGTAATGCAACAATGACATCACTACTAATTGCGCCAATGTAACGTTTTTAAATGAGTGAATAAAATACAACATTAAATATCCAGGCTCGGGAATGTCCTTTGGAGCTGGGAGTTGGATTGTTTGAATTTAAATTTGAGTTCTGTATTTTAGACTTGAGGTTTACTGTAGTAATCATTATGTATATACTGTCAGGGATATGACGCTAGTTCCCATAAATACAACAAAACTACAAGGTCCTTTTAAAATCTGTTAATAACACAAGGGCTGGCACAATCCACATGCACTGAGCTACCATTGTTCCATATAAGTAAAGTAAGCCTATAAATAAAGTAAGCTAAGGACAAAGCGCGCATCAACTGAAATTTGTCCAATTAGTCATATTGCGGGTAATTCCTATCCAAAAAGTTTAAAGGCTTTGCCCCTCCTGAGCGCTATCAGCGGCACTGGAGCGATCCCCAGGACCTCACGCCGCTGGAATGTAGATTGGCGCACTCCCACAAAGCTTTCGGTGTTCTTTAAGAGCTGGTCATGGTTCACTTCACTGGTTCAGATATCAAATCGAGCTTCTGCACACTTCGTAGACCATTTTCCACATAGCAGTTACTAACGACTGTGGGCCCAATTGAATTTTAGTGTGCCTCGATATTTTATCAATGGCAGTTCACTGTGGCCGAAAGTGACGACCGCCAAAACTGTGTTCTATCGTTATTCTTTGAACGTGAAGTGTTATTTTGAAACGGTCCTAATGAAAAGAAAGGGAAACGAGAACGAAATAAGCGATTTATTCGATAATTAGTGTACACACACGCACATTCTCCAAATTGTCGGAAGAAACAAATCTCTTCCGCGCCTACAATGATTGTCACAAAATTTGGATTAACAGAATAGTTCTGTACCAACTTAAGTTTGATACACAGAGGAACACATTATGAACATTGTTTTCATATTGATGGGATTGGTTGTCAGACCTTCTTCGATTGGGCTCGACCACGGACTTCTTATATATATAAAAATATATATATATGGTCTTCTTATTAGAACGGGCATAGCCACTGTACTAAGGTCCTATGCGTAGATTGTCGCTACCGTAAGTGTGAATACAGGCTTAACAACATGGCCGCCTTCTCTGGTTTTGTTTATGAAAGTTTGTACTTGCTCAAGTAGTCAAAATCTACGATTTTGCAAGAAAAGAAGAGAACGCAGTTCACCTTTTGCTTCACTCGGTTTGTGTATCCCACAAGCTTTCTAGGAACCATAAGAATTACCGAACTCGGCTTATTTACAGGTTAACTTTTTCACACAATGTTAAGAATACTATTTTCACTGAGTTTGTGGTTCAGAATTAAGGCTACACTTAACCCTAGCTCATGAAACGTAACTCATAAACCCTAGAACCTTACCCTATTACATTGACCACAACCCCAATCCTAACACCTAAACATAACCTTAACTGGGTCGTCAAGTCTCACCGAAAACCTTTAATCAGTGTGCCTAACACTTTAAACACTTAAATGCGATAATTGAAGGTTACAAATATAATGAAGGACCGTGCATTAGGACAAAATAATGCACGAACAAAGTGTTGATGCCGGTCATGCACCCTATGCACAGCCAAAGTGCATCCAGGGTGCATTCCCGAGACTTCATTTGTTCAAATGCACAGGTTCAGAGTTGTTTAACCTTCATATACACAACAATGTTTCGACTTATAACGCAAAAGAGGTAAAACTTCGTTCACAAACACATGAAACAGCACAATCCAGAGTGAATTGGTGTACCTAAGCTGAACACCTTATGCATTAAAGAGAGATTATTACAGGATATCACACGGTCACCTGGCCGTAGTGAACCAATAGAACCTTCTTGTTATAAACAAATATGAATGAATATGAACGACTTACACTTTTCGTCACACAATGTCTTTGTAAGGCCTGTAGTTGAGTTGTATAATCTGGAAGGCATATTGTCGACAGTCATGTTATAACATGACGAATGCACAAATTTTGCCATGGTCTTCATACAAAGTATAAATTCTTTGCAAACCCTGTGTCAAAAAAAAAGTGAAAAGGGGCAAAGAATTGTCTGAGAATATTATAAACAGCACATTATTCTTCTTGAAAAACGAAACCAGTGATAGCAAAGCCACACCCTACGGTATATTTCTCCATTTCAGTTTTGTATGAAACTTGTGCGTTTTAATATGTTGGATATTCCGTTTTTAGCAATCTGGTGGAATTTTTAGTGGAATCCGGTGTGCGGTTTTCTGGATATCAGTGGGAAATGTCCACGCCTTATCCCAATCTTACAGGGTATAGGTTCAACCTGAACCCATAAAGCCCCCTCCACACTATGCGACTTGACTAATTGCAACAAGACTGTCTTGTTGTGCTGAGCGACTGGCGACTGGCGACTATCTAGTTTTATGAGCATAGTGTCCACTTTATGCAACAAGTCGCAGGTCCATTAAGCGATTCACACAAAATTCTAACTTTCAGCATACTCTTTACTTGTTACGTTGAATAAACAAGAATGTGTTCTATCCATTACGGTGAACTGATCTTCGTCGGCTTCATTCTACAGGTCCGTCATTGCTGTCAGTTGCACACTTCAGTTTCATGCGACCGAACATGTCCGGTTTTGGACATGATTTGGTGCCCGACCGAAATTAAGAAACCTACTCTCTAATTAGAAAGGAATCACAATCTATAAAATTGCCAATAAAACAACCACATGTTTCAAATTCTACTTATTAGTGACTGGCAACATTCATTCCTTATCACATACATTAATTTCGTCAATTTTTTTTTCTAAAATGTGCCTTTTTTACTCCAATCTGTCATTAAAACGTCTGATACCGAGAGCCCGGGGCGCGTGCTATTAGTTCAACCTAGCTCAGTGGCATGTGTACGATTTCGAAGGTGTCGGCATCAGGGTTGTTTGATTTAAATCACCTTTAAAATCATGATTTTAATTGAAAAAAAAAATCAGTGATTTAATAAAAAGAGCTGATTCAAATCGATTTATTTGATTTAAATCACTGATTTAAATCATGATTTTTTTTTAAAAAAAATAAAAAAATCAACAACCCTGGTCGGCATAACCTGTGATTTCCCCGATTGGCACTCATTTTGATGACCTTTTATGTATATACTTTTTTGGCTTTTCTGCACTTCAGTTGCAACTAACATGGGCGTACTTGTCCTATTCGAATTTTCGTGGACCCCCCTTTTTTGGCTTGAACAACAATTTTTCTGTCGCCACGGGGGTAGTTTGTGGTTTAGGTTTGAATGGCCATTGTGGCTCTTCATACTTTTCATCTTCCTCGAACCCGTAAACCCCCCCCCCCCGACTGCGTGATTTCCCCCGACTGACCTGTGCCCCCGGTCCCCTTTAAACGTACTACTGACCTACAATCTTGGACAAAACTCCTTGGGACACCCTGCTCCCCTTCGCAATGTTGACCACAGTTAGCCTATTGACGGCATACAGTCACTCTTTCATCGCAACATTGAAAGGGGGAGCTGGGGAGGGGGATTCATGCAAGCCTGGAACTGGAATTCAAGAATGTTATGGCAAAGTGTCCCAACAGTTTTGTCCAAGATTGTCTGAGAATTTCGAGAAGTTAGAACTACTCGCGTCACACAGTAGAAAGTGTCACTTTGTCTTGATGGGTTGTTTTGCAAAAGGGAATAAGTTTAAGCGCCCGATCGTTCAGGTAGTTGTTCTCAACAGTGACCTGTTTTTGGTTTACACTGTCTTAACAGGTAAAAATAAAAAAAAATGTTGAAAAGATGTTCGTGTTTATGTGTCTAAATGTAATCAATACAGTGACGTGTTACCTGATAAGTGCATTTTGAAGAACAGAGGCACTGTTATATCCTGCCTATTACTTCATTTTAAAGTAATTTACCGTGTTCTCTCAAGAAAAAATATGCCGCACATGCGAACTTGACGAGACCGGCAGTGAAAGACAAGTTTAACCAAACGGTCTACCATTTATTCTGAAAGCAAATTTGGAAGCAAAACGCAATGAAATTGCTCCGGTTTAGAGAGGGAAAAAAGCATACGTAACCAGTTTCATGAAATGTGGAAAATGGAGTCACAGGGGTGCAATTTGCTTCAAAATATGCCCAAAACCAGCCTTAGCTAACGATCTACCATCGTTATAATTAAAAGCTTGGCTCTCAGATGTGCTTTTAACATTTCATGGTAGATCGTGGCGCTCTTTTAGTTAATATCTCGTCTCCTTACCACCAGTTTGCAAAAGGAGTCAGACTTTTCTATCCATGGAAGATATTGTTTTGGTTATATGTATATATATATATATATAGTATCTATATATATATATATATATATATATATATATATATATATATATATATATATATATATATATATATATATATATAACATGACGGAGAAACTGTAAAACAACGGTGCTACAGAATTGAAAGGCTGGATCTCCGAGGAGTTACAAATAGCGGAAGGCTAGAATTTAGATAAATTAAACAGCCAAAAGGTTTGAAGTAGAGCTTTCGAGGAATACTACCTCTTTGTCAATACTTGGTCAGAGAATGACAAGGAGTGAGAAATTTTGGAAGCTTTTAAAGGTGCTGACAATGGTCTCACCTCTATTGTGACAGGATAATCCTTCTTAAGGCAATTAAGCAGGTTGATTGACCGGGAGGGTCTGATCGGATTACTCAGGTGTAACCCATCAACAGTAGGAAAATCCTCTTCAAAGTAATTAGAGAAATTGTTAGGCCGGAATGGCCTGATCGGATTATTTAGGTTGGTGTTATCAGCAAGCTGGTAAATCGCTCTGATGTTCAAGCCGAAAGGCGATGTGGTTTTTGAGATTCAGTTCCCAGAAATTTTCTTTAGCTTTTCTAGCTTTGTCGGTCCATGTCTCGTTTTGGTCGATAGCAATGACCCGTAAGTTTTGATAGAATGATGAGGCAAATTGAAATGGTTTGTAAATAGTTTGTTCAACCTTTTTGGTTTTAATTGCTGACCTGTGCTGTGTCATTCTCATTCGAAGAGTATTTTTAGATTCTCCGACATACTGCACACCACATAAATTGCAGTATATGAGATAAATGACATTTTTGGAAAGACAATTAATTTCTTGTCTAATTTGGAAGGTGCGTGCATTTTGATTGCTCTGGAAGCCTTTTGTGGAATCAACCAGGGCGCACATCTTGCAGTTGGAAGGGCAAGGTGAACAACCAAAATTTTCGTTGTTTTCCTCGACTGAGGCTTTGTCCTGTAATTTTGCCCGAACCAAAATGTCCCGTAAATTTGAGGGCCGCTTGAAGGCAACAACGGGGGGTTGGGGAAAGATAGACCTTAGGCGATCGGTGCTCTGAAGTGTGGGCATATGCTTTTTGATGAATTTGGCTAGTGGTGGTAGACCGGGATGGTACTCAGTTACCAACGGCACTCTGTCGGAATTGCGCTGACGAGTTTTGTACGTCAGAGTTTGCGAGCGAGGGGTTTCTTTTGCCTTTTTGATGGCATTTTCAATTGAACCCCGAAAATACTGCCGGTTACGGAGGTAGCCGGATAGTGTTGACAAAGGTCACACTTCTTTCTGCATGTGAAAAAGCCAGGGGAGGGAAGATTAGTCAAAGAACCACCAGTCTTGAATTTGGAGGGCGCCACTAATTGTTTTAAGTTTTTAGTTCTTCTATACGCTGGTAGAATGGAATCATCTGGGAAAATTTCTCTAAGGGTGGGATGGGTAGAAAGTAACTTTCTGTGTCTCCGAAGTATTTTGGAAATATTAGGGAGGATGGGGTTATAATCGAGCACGAGGGGATATACCTTTCTGGTGGTTTTGGGTTTGGGTTTGAGTAGATCGTCTTGAGTTAGATTAGAAGCACGACGAAATTGTTTGTCGATAAGTTTAGGGTTATAATTTTGGCATAAGAGGTAATGTTTATACTCTTTACATCTCTCGGTAAGGGTTTCGTTCATAGAACAAATTCAACTGAGGAAGGTCGAAGACCGAAACGTTTTGAATTATTATCTAGCGGAGCTGCAAAAGTTGTGTTTCTTGCTATTTGTGTTTTTTGTTTATACTTTCTTTACATTATGAGAGAAACACCACCGCATCCTAATTTTTGGATCCTTTTGCGGAGAGCTTATTGTTTGGGTATGTTGAACTTTTTTATTCTTGCTATATATATATATATATATATATATATATATATATATATATATATATATATATATATATATATATATATATATATATATATATATATATATATATATATATATATATATATATATATATATATATATATATATATATATATACATACATATATATATATATAGTATCTATCGGAATAGAACGTATCCTGGCGATTACCCGGGTCTGAAAAATATTCAAGTCTCCTTCCTCATTTCAAATGTTATATCATTGGCTCTAAAATTGCCTCCTCCGAGTTTAAATTTGTATTTAATTGAATTGCATTTGGATTACGAGGTGGAATTGGTTCGCGTTCTACCGGTACATCTGCCCATGGCTTACGAGCTGCAAATTCCCCGCGCATACCTGCAACAGTCTTTTCTTTACTATCGTCCCGACTCTAAATAAGTGTAAACAAATGAATCAAACAACACCTTAAAACAACTCTTTATGCTTCTTTCATTACGCTAAAATCCTCAGACTTATAAGCCTCCGAAAAAATTTTCCGAAAAAGTCGGCCCGAAAAGTTAACCATTATCTATTGAATTTGTTCTCGTAAATAATACGCGTGGAGCTCAGACAATCTTGGACAAAACTCCTTGGGACACCCCTCTCCCCTTCGCAATGTTGACCAAAGTTAGCCTATTGACGGCATACAGTCACTCTTTCATCGCAACATTGAAAGGGGGGAGCGGGGGAGGGGGATTCATGCAAGCCTGGAACTGGAATTCAAGAATGTTATGGCAAAGTGTCCCAACAGTTTTGTCCAAGATTGTAGCTACGCCACTGGATAGATGGGGAGGCATACGTTTTGAAAATGCGAAATATCGATTACCGATCGAGGTCGTCTACAGGCTCGTCCTCAATGTTTTCATTTTGTAACCGACAATGGCAGCCATAACCTTCTCTCAACATTTCTTCGATATCGTCCATGGTTTTATTGGAGACATCTTCCGTCTCTCTCATGTCTTTCGTTATACCCTTCACCAGTTCTGCCGCTGTGTCCTGGAAATCTAAACAAAATAGACCAGGAAAAATTCAGCTCCTCAGAATTGCAGAGTGACAAGGAAGTCTTATAGACCTTACAGAGCTTATTCATTGATATCATGTGACGTCATGTAGGGGGCAAACGATGACAATACTTTCGCAAGCTCGTTGAGAATATTTACTAGCTCGACGAGTATCCCCAAAGTAAGTACGTATAAGTTGCCTGCCCTTGTTGTTCAGGTAACAATGGTACACCCTTGCCTCCATTGTGAGGCGTAATTTCTGTTTCGTGATGTCATGTGCATAACGTCATTAAATCTTTTCTTTCGTTTACATCTCATACTAGAAAATGTAGCACTGAAATCCCGAGTCTTGTCAAGACCTACCGATGGAACCGTGCATCCAGGGAGCTGCCATTGACAATTGCAGATCCCTGGTACATCCGTGCAGGATAATGGACGATCGGTGCAGGGAACTGTCATTGACAATGACATTTCCTTGATCGTAGGGTTAATGCAACTTATACACGAGGGTGCATCTTGAGTGCATACAGAAATATCATTATCCGAATGTACAGGTAAGGTTCTGTTGGTGAATAACCACATTAGAACAACACAACTCCGATTAAAATGAATTAGTTCTGGTTAAACGCGTTATAAATAGCCAAAAGATTATGTCGGGATTATGCACGGTCACCTGACCGTAATGGACCAATAACAGCTGAGAATTATGTTAAGCAACTATTAATGGCTCAAGTAGTCCTCAACACGACCGAACGACCGAAGAATTAAAAATACCCACTTGCGTTTATCCCACGAACTTACTATGTACATAGATAGAGCATGTGACGTTTACATCCCATCCATGGATTGTCGTTACAACTCGTGCGAAAAACGCCCACCAAGATGGTCGACTTGAAGCTATAATTTGTGTGATTTGACGACGTCTCCGCAATATTTCAAGGGAAAAATTGCGTTCGTCTTACAATGAAATGTCATCCTTTTTAAACCAACATTTATTGGCAAAGAGTGAAAAATTATTACAAACAGTACAGTATGGTAGCCGTCTTTTAAAAAAAAAAAAGTTTCCCTCAAATAAAATTCAGTTGTTTGTTGCTCAAGAATAATTGGTTCACGAAAATTTCAGCATTTCAAAAGATGCAAATTCCATAACTCTCCTTGTGCATAATAGTTAGAAAAAGTGAAGCTATTGCTAGGGTTTAAGACCAAATGATTTGAAAATGACTAGGGCTATTTACTTTTAATGCTTTGTTAAAATATTTCTCTCTTAAACAAAATTTGAACTTGAATGGAAAACAATATTATATCATTCCTGTAATACGTGTAGTGATTTTGACCCTACCTTGCATTTTTTCGAAAGTGTTTCTTGCAACTTTCTTGCAAAATCTGTTGTTTGAACTACTTGAACAAGTCCAAAATTTCACACACAAAACCATAGCAGACCTTCATTTTGCTACGTCCATACTCACACGTACGGTAGCGACAATCTGCTCATGGTATGTATTGTCCATGTATATAGGAAGTCCGTGGTTTATCCCCAAAGCCCCGTATCCAACGGGAGGGGTAGAGAAGAGAGAGCAAGGAAAATGCTGCCATATTTCTTTCCCAATGCGTTTCAGTATATTTCGCCCTCCAGAAAATTTTTTGCCATTTTCAACATCTTGCCTGTTCAGAGTTTTCGGTCCACCACATGGAAAACTGGAAACATTTGAACCACTGTTGTTGCTTTTAAGATACTTGAACAGCCCATAATGTCGTTGTAGGCAACTTCTCTACAGGAACTTTTCACACTAATTGGAGCTCCAGGAACTTGAAACCATATTTAGTTGGAAGTACATATCTAACTGACGCCAAACGATCTCAAAAGGCCAACCCTTTTTTGCCACCTCTTATTTTGGCTACCCCTTTTTTGGAAAAGTTATTTCATCTGTATCTACAAGAAAGTTAAACCTTGACGATTGCCCGATCATTCAAAATGCTCACAATGGTAACATAATGAGTAGTAATACATGTCCATATTCAAAAGTCTATGGTTTTCATCATTCCGGCTTCACTTTTCATTTTTACATTTCCTAGAAAGTTTGATATTTGCTTTTTAACTTTATACTTTTTTTACACATTCTCCCTGAGGAACATTTCCCCTCTCAATAAGGTTTCGTTTCATTTCTTTGCCAGTAAGCGCGATACCTAAGGATACAGCAATGATAAACATTTTTTCATATTTTGTTTATAGCTTTGTAATGTTCAGAGGAGGTACGCCTTTGCTTTTGGTGGAGGTCGAAGGTCATTTGTGGTTATCGGAGGTCAAAGGTCATCTAAGGTCACCATAAATCAAAAACCTTGTAAATAAGATACCTTTAGGCAGGACGCGCTTGAATAAGTTTTATATTAAGTCATGTGGATGAATAATTTTCGCAAAGGGACCCTTTTTGTTTTGGAGAAGAAAGCAAAATTTTCAAAGGGGAAGCAAGAAATCATTGAGTATTTCGACTTTCTTGTTTATTCCTTACGGAAGGGTCTCCCCCATCGTTCATCACGTGCATCTGCCCTCCTATTTATCCTATGTTGTTGGTTATAAAAGCAGCTCATTTGAGATTCTCTTTCCAATCAGTAGACAAGTTGAGCGGAACATAGGTGTGAAATGCATGCTAGGAGGGAAAGTGTACCACAGCAGAGACTGCAATTGTAGAAGAATCAGATCAGCTCAAGTGTTTGTTGACTGAAGGCAGCCATTGGTGGATAAGGAGTCCATCAGCCTTAAATCGTCATTATTGGTTTTCTACATTAATTTCAAACCCTCGTAGTCAGTGAAATCAGGGAGTTGCGAGAGACTCCCTCCCTGGTGAAATCGAGGGGATCAAGGCACAACTTGATGCACAACCAGGGAGTTGCTAGAGAAGGAGATACAACGAACAATTTTTTCCAGACAATATGTACTTCAAACAGATTATATCTTTTGAGGCGCCACTATTTGATTGACAGGTACCTTTGTTTCTATTGTTAACTTCCTTGTGACTAAGTCATTTTAATGATCATTCCTTCCATTCTACTTCGAGTAATTCCTAAACAATGGCATTGTCTGTATTTCCTTTGATATAGAGGTTTGTTTCCGCCAATGGCGAAGCTTAAAATAAAAATTTTTATAGAACGACTAGAAACAAACGGTTAAACTAAGTGCTTCAATTGCTCCCCTTTCGTCATTAGATCGAAGCATTATCCCCTTTCGTCATTAGATTGAAGCATTGTTCAAGTCTATACCTCTACCTCAGATTTAAACAATTTTGCCATCATTAAGAAACAAAAAAATTAAAGTAATTTGCAGAGAAATTGTTGCTGTCTTTAAATGAAACAATAGGTCGCATTTCGGATAGCGTAAAATGTCATAAATTTCACAATGTTCCGTGGCGGCTGGCAACGAAATGTTAGCGAGTAGAGTGTTAGGGATACGTCTCTTCATTGGAGCTTCGATAATGCGTCACTAATCTTTGTTTATCGAAGTATTGAGATAAGAATTTGGCCGATAAAAGCAAGATTATCGTCGGAAACGAACATAGTCTCAAAGAGACTATAGAACGTTGTTTCTCCTTTCGCAACTCCCTGGTACAACCATCTATGATTAAAATAAGCAAGGAAATTGAAAGACTAAAGGTACTGGAGACTCAGTTATGTGCAACTGAAATCAGACCATCACTTGACTGTCCGGATTCGCCAATAAGGTTAGTGGTTTGATAATCATAGTACACTTTTGGAATTAAAAGTGCCCAATATCTTTCAGTTAGCAAAGGGAATGAGAAAATGATATTTTTAAAGAAAATACTCTTTCAGAAGTTGGATTCGCAATTTTTAATAAAGAAGGTAAAATACTGTGGAATGTTGCATGGTGGCTAAGTAAAAAGTGGGAAGTAGAAGGTGTTAATATTTGTGGCCTTTCGTGGACTTTTCCTGTCGGTAAAACCAATTACATCTTGTAAGTCCAATCGGTCTATTGTAGCGTTAAGTTTCCACTCAGCTGGTCTCAACGATTCTTAGATGTAAGGCTTGAGGGCGCTTCTGAGAAAGAATACTTACTTGAGTACTCACTCTCTAGAACCAAAGAGTGGACTCAGTCACTCACATCATTAATATTCTTAAATATTTGCCTGGTGTCACATAAATGGTAACTTAAGAACACAACAATGCAAAAAGTCTGGAAACGCTCATTAGACACAACTTACGATGACCGATTTTTTGCAAACAAATTTCAACCACCCTTTCCCCAACCCATTTAGACAGAGCTCTACGCTTTTGGGTATGTGAAAACTAGAACAAACTGACGAATATAGCAACACAAACGGTAATGATCTTACTCGTATTCGCCAGAGCACCCTGCAAAGTAGTCACGGCAACAAGTACCACGCAAACGCCTCGAAAGAACGTCATCGTGATTTATTTTCCGTCAGTCGGTCAAGCAGGTTCTTCTGCAACTTGCAACAGATTAATGAAGGAGTTTATTATCAGCGGCAATACAGTTGTCTTGTGAGAAAGTCCGCGTTCGTTTAATAGTTCTGCGACAGAAAACTCTACATCACTATGCTGCGTTATGACAAATAATTTTACACATTGTACCAAAATCGATAGAATTCCCCTGGTTAGGTGTGAACTCGTTATAATTCAGCAAATGTAACACCGATGAAATATCAATTTCAAATCAGTCAATTCCACAAGGGCGTGGAAATTTGGAGAGTGCAGGTAATTGATTAACGAAAGGGTTAGACTGTTGACGGCTGTTGATACGCAGCTATAAGAGACACATACGTCACGCAATACGGAACCAAAATGCATATATTGTATTAACTTAAGTTGTGAAGAAAGGTGTTAGGTCCTATGAAAGTATGGTACTCGTTTCAGACATACACTGTAAAAAAACGGTAGATTAACAGTACAAAATAAAGAGAGAAATAAGCATTAAGAAAAGTCCTAAGAAATTGTTTTAAGAACTTTTTAGTAATCTTTATATATCTCTCTATTTTTGTTTCGTAAATTAACAACCATTTTTGAGTCACTTTATCAATCAGAGTAGATATGGATTCTCGACTAGGAGGGGTAGTCAGAACCGTGTAAACCTTCTTGATAGGCGCAAGGATGTGCTCTAAAAGTTGCGGATGTGCAAATATTTTGTGCAATTTTGTGAAGTTGATGGTAATAGGACCTTCCTGTGTGAAATGCAAAGTTAGGAAAATTCTCATGCCACTTATGCAATCATAAACTTGCTTGTAAACACCATATCTCAAGATAAGAATATCCGACACTTTACAATTTTGGTTTGAAGATTTGTCATATTGAGAGGAAGATATCTATTTTTTGTAGAGGTCAAGGGTCATTTGAGGTCACTTGCGGTAAAACTGCAAAACGTCAAATGGCTTGTAAACACCATCTCAAGATAGAAGTGACCGTCACTTTGCATACATGGCATATAGATGCGTCATGTTGAAAGAACCCTATTGTTTTTGGTAAAGGTTAAAGGTCTTTTGAGGTCATTTGCGGTAAAATTGCAAAAATGTCGAAAATGGTTGTAAACATCATATCTCAAGATATAAGTGACGAACACTTTTCATATTTGTGATATAGATTCGTGACATTGAGAGGAAGAAGCCTTTTGTTTTCGGTAGGGGTGAAAGTCGTTTCAGGTCATCTGCGGTAAAATAGCGAAAATGTCGAAAATGGTTTGTAAACACGACATCTCAAGATAGGAGTGATCGACACTCTTCATATTTGGTAGAAACATGTGTTATTTTGAGAGGGAGAACCCAATTGTTTTGGTAGAGGTGAAAGGTCATTTCAGATTACTGGTGATACAATTGCAAAAACGTCGAATGTGGCTTGTAAAAAAAGATCTTTCAAGATAGGAGTGACCGACATTTTTTATTTTTGGGATACAGATTTGCAATGTTAGGAGGGAGAACCTTTTTGGTGCATGTCAAAGGTCATTGAGTTCACCAGAGGTTAAACTACAAAAACCTTTCACTGCTGGTTAACACCATAAGGACCTTTTTGTGTTTGATTCAGACCAGAGGTCACATCAGGTACTCAGAGTTTGTGAGAGAATTGAAGAACCCTTTTGATTTTGGTTGAGGTCAAATGTCATCTGGGGTCATTGGGGTCAGTGCTTGTTGGGATCTGTAAGTTATCAACATGATATAAGTGTATTTTGATCTTTGTTTAATGAATCCTTGACATTTTGTGCCTAAATTGCGAAGACAAATCTGTCAAACACTGTCAATTTGAGAGAAAAGGAGTATTTCAGCGGCAAGGAATCACTAAGCCTTTTGGCTTTTTGGTGGTAATATTGGATTGTTGCAGACAAAATTTTGAAGAAAACAAAAGACTGTCCATTATTGTGAGGATATGATGTCATATGTGCTTGCTTCACGTTCACTTTTTGTTCAAAATGTGACAGACCTACCTGCTCATATCTCGAGAACCACACATCGGATTACAATGCAAATTTCACTGAAATATTAAAAATAATTTCCCCCTCTAACGTATCAAAATTTGATGTGATGCAAACTTAAAACTTTCTTTTAATATACGAGTTGCGCAGAGGGACTTTGAAATTAAATTTATGCCGATTATTTCGTGACGTCACATTGAGAGACATATTTTGTCGGAATACGCTGTCTTATAAGAACTTAAAAAAGTTTGCAACCACAAAATTGAAGTGATATTCTTTTACTGAAGTTGATTTTTAATTTTGGCAATAGATTTTTTTAGGAATGCAATGAAACCTAGCTTAATGGGGCTATTCCCCCTCATTATGTGCTCCACCGAACTGTATGACCGCGTGTTTAGTCTAACGGTAAGAGCATCCGCCTCTCACGCGGAAGGCCGGGGTTCGCTTCCCAGGTCGGGTCATACCAAAGACTCTAAAATAGGAACCTACTGCCGTTGTGCGTGATGCTTCGCGGAAGCAATGGAGTAGGGAAAACAATTCAGTGAGCCACCACTGGAAAAAGGGCCGGCACGACTTGAACCAATAGATTGGAAACTGGACTGTAAAACTCTTTAACTCAATTCACCGAACTGTCTATCCTTCCCCACTCTTTTTTTTTTTTTTGCAAACTGATTTTTAATATCGTTCCCCACTCTTTTTTTTTTTTTTTTTTTTGCAAACTGATTTTTAATATGTTTAGTATCGTTCTATTTGGCGCCCTAAATCTAAAATAACTCAATTCGTCCTTGCCCTTCCCTTCACAATCAGAGCTACACTCTTAAAACGTTGGGTAAAATATCCGTTGGTTAAAGAAGTTTATGAAATGTGTTGGTTAAACTTTGCCCAACTTTTGGGCTAATTGGTGCAATGTTTAAACGCTGGGCAAAGTTTTTGTTGAGCAAAAGTAATTGCTTAAGTGTTGGTCAATCTTTGCTCACATAATGGTTATACCCAACTGGCTGGTCAAAATGACGATAAGATTTTATTCTACAGTTGAGCATATTTTCCCTTTACCCACTTGTTGGGTAACTTTTTGCCAATTTGTTGGGTATATTGTTGGTTGCAGTGTTGTCACCAAACAACAGTGCACTTGACCCGATTTGTTTCACAATTCTTCTCATAATCAGACCATGGTACCATAATCTGAAAATTCTCTTTGGCATCTTTTATATTGGCCAAACAGCTAAACTCGTACATTACTTTAGACCATGAAATCGATCTCTATTTCCATAAAATTCTTTAAACAGTACTACGAACTAGAACACATTTGTATGAGATTCCATGATTCGTATTTGGCGCAAAACTGCTATCTAATGAGAGGTCAGGATCTTGGATATTCTCTTTCACGTCCGAATGAGCATTTATATATTATTATTTGAACCATTTCGGCATAACAAGAAACCTGTCGCATAACCATGATAACAGTGTATGAGAGCTACGGACCAGCTAATTCTCATACAGCCCTTGTGTTCACATTTATGCATTGATGAAACTACAAGACCTCATCACATCATTAACACACATCATTTTACAGTGCCTTTTAAAAATGATAGTTTTGAACGTACCTATCCGAAACTCAGTGACAAACCAAATAGGTTATTAAGCCAGGGTTTTTTAACCCGGACCGATGGGTTGCAGTGGCAGCTCCCTGCCATAACCTACAACCTAACATGCAAAGAAAGCACCAACGTTTAAGGAAAAGATAATTAACATATAACCAACATTTGGTTAATGCATTTGCCCAACAGCTTAATAAAAGAAGTGCCCAACAAGTGGGTATGTTTTAAAATGCTAATTTACCAAACAGTTGGGTAATCTCCTGCCCAACAGTTGGGTTCAAACTTTACCAAATTTGGTTGGTTAAAGTTTTGCCCAACTGTTTAGGTTGTTGAATAGATGCCCAGTGTTGGTCAAAAAGTTGGGCAAAATTTGCCCAATTTTTTTAAGAGTGTAGGACGATACCCGAATAACAGAATAACAGCTCCCTGTTCGGAGAGACTTTGGCCTCTGCACTACCGTAACTTTCGTATTCCCATGAAGTTAAAGATCCATTGTTTTATAGAGAAGGTTTTTTGTGTAGTTTCCTAGGAAAATGACACCTATAGAAGTAAATTACCACCTAGCAACAAATCGATATGTTGACATTTTCACATAATTGCAGGAAATGAAAAAAATAATATTAGAGTTCTACAAAGTGAACTTTCAAATCGATTTGGGTTGTGACCTAAAAACGTTACATTTAGTTACTGGAGTGGAACCAGACCGATGACGTCTGCATAAGCCTTATTCATCTGACATCACAGAACAAAAAGTGCTCCCTCGTTTGTAGGGGTTACACTAACGAATGCACATAACATGTGTCAATCTGATACTCGCATAATCTCGTCGAAATCTACTTTGTGTCCCGTGGTGCCACGTTTTCCTTCCAACTTACGTCAATGTGACGTCAATGCATAAGGAGAATTGCCTCACCCTAAAGTGCTTCCTGTGTGTTTCCTGCGTAGCAGGCTGTACGGCATACTCTTTGTTTAGTCATATCCATATGCTTGGAAGCTGAATAAACAGGAGTCCACTCTGCGGGGTACTCGTTTAGCCAGAGAGAAGTACGCGTAAAGTTTAGGATGAATTTTTACAAATTTTCATGATTTATCCAAAGAATGCAACCAAAGGGTCTTCAGTTTTTTTCCAGAAGCAAGGTAACTCTTTTAATTCGCGGTGGGAGTTTAAGATACGGTTTCTGACCACAGTAGTAGCTTTGCTTATGTGTTTGTCAGTGGGCTGATTGTGACGTTGATGTGATGAATTCACCTTTTGAGAATTGGAGGGCATTCCTCTTACCGCATAGTCATCAAGGCATTGACTGCCACAGATTATCTGTTTAATGTTTAAAGGCATATTTTCATCATCCCAAACAGTTCCAATTCTCCCAACCTACTTACTTCTAGCCCCTCCCACATTTATCTAGAACTCATCTTTATCCAGACACAATCCTAGTTTATTGCTTCATGGCTTGTCCTAGTGGCCATACAAGTCCATAATGTGTAATCAAGACACTCTCAGTGCCCATGCTGTGTAATTTAGCTATGATGCATTGTTTGATGTGATGCCAATCAAAGAGCTGTACCAATTGAGAGTTTTGATATACGTATACTGAAACTGTAGTTTGGGGTGACGAATGACTGCCTTTAATCATAGACGAAATATGCATACCATGTTATAACACACATCAGCTTAATATAACTTCAGGTCTAGAGGGGCTTTGTAAATTTGTGGGATGGTAGAGGAGGAGCCCCATTGTAGACAGAATTTTTTACAGAACTTGCAAGTAAGATCTGAACAAAAGAGTGAACTTAGTCATTCTCTCATCAAGGGCTGTTGTCTGCTCTGATAGAGTGAAAAGTGTGAATTCACTCCATTAGAATGTTAATTTCACTAGTGAAATTAACTGCAAGATTAGTGTGAAAATCCACTCTTTACTGAGTGTCTGCGCTGTTTGTAGAATGGTCCCTGAAAGCACTTCATCAAGAGTGAAACTTTGCTCTTTTGGAATGAGTTTAAACTCTTCTTGTAGAGCCTTTTCAGCTATGTTTGAGTGACCTTTACAACTTTCAGTCTCCAAATGAGTGAATTTTCATTGTGTTTATTTGGGAGTGAACCATCATGCCTTATGATCTAAAGGGCGCACCATTCCTAGCTCGTTAAGCATCAACGCCCAGAATGTTAGGAGGGTAGTGCTCCCTGTCTTATAGACCTTATGCATTAGATGTCACACCCTGCGCAAAAAGTATGCCCTCTTTGGGGGGAAAACAAACGAACCCAGACAAATGCCGACAGCTGATTTGTCAACCACTCGAATGCGCGCATGATCTGCTATACGTGCAGGGTGAATTCTTAGTATGCGTGCGGCCATGTGTTCCGTGTTTTGCCAAAAACATGACGTCAGTGTTTCGTCGATGTATAAGGTCTATACTCAGTTTAGTTATAAAATGGGAAACGGTCGATAAAAAGGGACGAGATGGGTTCATCATTTGAAAAATTTAGGGCGGAAACGAAAAGCTTTTAACTAATGAGTCGGCAGTCTAAAAACAATGGTCAATGAAATTTTCACATGCAATGGATCAATGTTTTAACGATTACATATGTCACCAAAGGTAGACCTGAGCCAGAGTGAAGGCAACAACAGAAAACAATAGATTTAAAATTGAACATATGTTTTTGCCGTTTCTTGTAAAATTTGTGTAAAAATCAATTAACAATGCATTGATTAGTTTAGGTTGTTCTATAGGAAGGTGTTTACTTCACAATATTGTTTACTAGTGTTATACGGTACTTACACCTAATGATACAGTATAGCGGTATGGCGACCCCTTGTGCGAAGTTCCATTCACAGTTTGCAGTTTTAAATATTAAATTATTTGTAAGAGTTTGACAGAGAATATTAACCTTTTGTTTGATGACCTCGTTCTCCGTTCTGAACTGATTGTTTTTCATATCAAAGGAACATGGAAGAGGTATTTAAAGTTAGAAGATACGTTTTATTACTGTGGAATGAACATTTCTGAACATTTGTCGGGTAACAAAATAAATTCCACAGAGATGCAAGATTAACCAATCACAACGTTAGACCGTAATCACGGATCATTTTTGTTAATTTTACGTCAGTTGTTAAAAAATGGTGAAAACAGACTTAACTTGCCGCTTGAAAGCATTTGCTTCAAAGGGTGATTCGCCCAAAGTCTTGATCAAGACCTTTATACATATTAATTTCTCATTTTTTATTTATAAAATGAGGACGCTTGTTCAACCAGAGGCGTATGAAACACATGCCCATCTATTCACTGACACAATTAATAGTTTTAAAGTGTACTCCAAGTCGAAAAAGTAAAACATATTAAAAAGCATGAAAAAGGAATTCTAACAGTCCAACTTGCCATTCTTGAGCCACGATATAAAATGTTGAAGTTTATTCACTGAAATGAAAATATTGCGCAATAATTTGTGATGTCATTGCTATACTTCTGAAATTACAATCTCTGTTGTACTTCGTCTTTCAAGAGTTACTGCACCTTGTGCCAAGGTTTTATCGCACTTCTACTCTTATGGGGTGATGTATTATTTAAGACCTCTCTGTGCAACATGCTATGCAACCAGGAATTGTTCAAGATCATTAAAACATTTTAATTTTAAAGGGAAACAAAGCAGATAACAACAAGAAAGGCACAAATTATTGCGCAACGGACTTATTTGCTTTAAGTGAATAAATTTCAACATTTAAAATCTCGGCTCAAGAATGCCCTCTAAAGATGTGAGTCAAACTGTAAGCATACATTTTTCATGCTTTTTAAAATATATTTTTGAATTTTTTGACTTGAAGTACACTGTAATCCGATAGCGTAATGAGGGCTCACTGTATAAGTGCATGAGTTTTTGGAACGGTTTTGGATACAGCTTGAGTAACTGGAAATTATACCATCGTCTCAATAGCCCAATTCTCTCACCCCAAACTAAATTTTTTCTTAGTAGTCCACAGAAATAATTCTCAGCTGGCACAGCTCTTTGACTGACAGGAAGTTCAAATAATGCAGAAGACTAAAGCTTATATTACACAGCATGCACTGTACCGAGAGTGTTTTTATCACACATTAGGGTGTTGTATATTCACCCTGGACCAATAGACTGAGATTGTGTTTGAATGAGGATGAGTTTTGAACAGTTGTGGGAGGGGATTAAAGGACCAATCCGCTCTCCCCAAACTACAATTCTTGTAGGGGTTTACCGAAATTCTCAGTTGGCTCAGTTTTTCTTTTATTGACAGCTAATTCAAACAATGCAGAGTACCGAACCTTATATTACACATCATGATCTGTACTAAGATTGCTTTGATTATACACTTTGAGCTTTATATACCCATTCTGAAGCAATAAACTGAGACTGTGTCTGGATGAGAATGAATTTCAGACAATTGTGGGAGGGGCTTAAGTAAGTAGGTTAGGAGAATTGGAACTGTTTGGGGTGAGAGAAGTGGGCCTTTTTACAAAATACAAATGATGAAAAAGAATAAGAATAGAATAAGACAGATTTCATTTATAAATTAATTTTAATTTACAATCGAACATTGAAACAGAAAATGAATTAAATTCAAACAAATGTAACAAACACCAAACAAAAAATCTGAGATTGCATTTAAGTTAAATATATCTGTTGAAATGATAATTGCATAACTTAGGAGACAGGACCTTGGCGTATAGAGTTAACGTATTAAACATCCTTCTTGCGACTTACCCACTGCTTAACACTTCATTTATCTGACATTGAAGCATTTTAAGCAATACTTTAAGGTAATATATTCATCTGAGATAATCAGTGGGCCCATAACTTGGCTCGTATGAGGCCCATATAATTTTGGGACCCAAAGTAGTAAGGGATCTTAGGCCGGCCCATTAAAGACCAGTATAGGATAGTTTTGGGGCCCAAGTTGGCAACTGGAATATATGGGTTTAAAACATAATATCCCTCATGCATGTGGGCTACTCCTTAAACCCCTCTATAATTCCGGGTGCAAAATTATATGGGCTCCATATATGTTTAACCTTACCGGTTCATGAACAATTGCCACTTAGGTTCGTGGTCATTACGCCCATGAAAACTGCTTGTGTTGTGAACAGTAAAAAGAAAAAGTGTACCTAAATTCAGAAATTCAAAAAATATATATTATATATCGTGAAATATGAATTCTAAAAGTCAAACTCCTATCTTCATAGGACATTCTTAAGCCCAGATATAAAATATTGAAGTTTATTCACTTTGTTGTACTCAGGTTACAATCTCTGCTTTCTTTGTTTTTCTGAAACTGCACTCTAATGGGGTGATATAATTAATTAAGCCTTCCCGTGCAACATGCCATGCTACCGCAAACATGAAGTGTGCTAGGTCATAAAGAACGTTTTTAATTTTAAAGGGAAACAAAGCAGGTAATGTGAGTTGTACATCAAGACAGTCATTGACCAGTTTGTTTCAAATGAATGAATTTCAACATTTTATATATCGGCACAAGATTGTCCTACGAAGATTGGAGCTGGACTGCTGGAATTCATTTTTCATGCTATTTTAGTTAAATCTTTGAACTTTTTGAGTTGTGGTACGCCATTTTAGTGACAAATAACTTTAGTCACTTTGAACTCGTACTCAATTCCTGTAAATTTTGTTTCTATTGCTCCGAAGTGCGTACTCGTGAGTGCAAAAGCCTTCAAAGCAATTGTTTGAATATTGATGGATGGGTTTGACAGATGGATGGGTTTGATAGATATCTGAAATATAACAATGGTCGCCATGGAATTTATCGTACTGTGAAAGATATCACGGTGGAACAAGCGAGTTGGATGAATACGATTCATTTTGCAACCTCTAAAATAGATCCTATATAAATTCTAGACTGGAAGTACACCTAAAGTAACCAAATTTCCAAAAGGATTACATCATGACGTCTGATAATAGAGACTAGGAACGACATTGGGCAAACATAAGATTCCAGTGGTACCCTGCAGCGTACTTGTTATTGATACCTCGTGCGTAATACCGGGACAAGTTGTTTTTAAACATAGGCCTACTCTGCATCGTCGCTCTCTGCATTGTGAGAAGAGACTGAAAGTAAAACCAGCTACGCAGGTTGCAGGCACAGCGTGTACTATATAAATAAATCCGACATATGTTTTTTGTCTATGACAACAAACATACTTAGGGAGGGAGCTCGGAGGGGTTAACGTTTTTCGGACCGGGGGAATTAAGGTGTCCCCCTCCCTTTGGAAAGGTTTAGAAATTGTAGGGCGTAAGGTATTGAACCAGTGGCGGTGTCAGAATGTCCACATTGGTGGTGTGGGGAGGGGGATGGGGGAAACTAACCAAAGGGGCAAAGGATAATGATGACGGCAAAAATTTTCCGGCCAAAGCGAAACCAAGCTTTCTCCTTGGGAGGGACTCACGGGTTGGAGTCCCCCGGATGCTCGGTTTTTCTCGGTTAACTCAACTTCTAACTGACCTAACTTGGGGAAGTGGGGGGCAAGGACAAACTCCGGGGAAGGCAAATTCCCCTCTTGCTCCGCCACTGTATTTAGATGCTATTTAGCATATCGTGTAAAACGTGAAGAAGTTACTTAGGTTAATTTATATTATGGACACAGGAAACACATATGAGTTGCTACTTTATTTAATTGTGGAAGGGGACGACAACGTGCAAAAATTTCACAATTTTGGCTTTTTGAGTCTCAAAGGGAGTTGGGCTTTTGTAGGAGAGTTCTATTTTTTCTAGAAATACCATCCTTTCACTGGAACAGATTAGAAACCCTGTTATACAGTTTACGAACAGAACAACCAATGAATCGAGAGTACTTGTAGTATTCCTCGTGAAATTTCGAATTCTTCAAACAGCTTGCCAATTGCCAATCGCATTCACACAACCCATTGGAGCAATCGTCTTTATTTTCTGCAAAAAAGAAGAAAGTATCTCGTAAATATATTTAATTTCGAGGTCAGCTCCCTTACAGCTCAGTGGTAAATTAAATGTAAGACCTTAGGATTGGGATGTGATATATATTACAAAATGGAGAAAATAGAAAAATTGAGGCTCTGCTTTAAGATCACCGTGAGCGTCCGCAGATAACAAATTTCAAGGGGATCGTCTTATTAATCAAGTGAGCGTAAATTCTTTACTCCCAGAGAGATGCTTAACTGGAATAGTTAATCAAGTCGGCCATTTCTATATGCCTATTCTGACAAGTATGCATGTAGGTCAGAGTGGTAGGATAAAAGTTAGGTGAGGGTAGAACCTAACACAATCTCCCGGTCTATCGACTTTGTCGAAAGGTAGAAACATGATAGACACAAAAAGAGACATTAGAACTGAGAGCCGTGTCTACATTGGTGTTGACCGGAATTTGGCAGATCGGAATAGTCCGGCTCACTGGTTGGATATGGGCCAGTTAAGTGTTCATGGTTCATCAAGTTAATGGTTTCGTGGTGACGGTCCTATTAATATCATATTTGGCGTACTACACCAACTTTTACACGTCAAAATGGGCGGGGCTTGTAACGTCAGTAAAAGCACTCTATTACGGATGTTTAAAATCATAACATGTATTTATATGTTAGTCTTTCTATCAATAACATCTTACCACAATGTACTTTGTCTTTCAGAGGACATGTCTGTTGTTCTTCTCGGTACACATACTTCTTAGTGTAGATGTCCAGCCCTTTGCATATTTTGTTGTCCAAAAGGTCATCGCAGCATTTATCGTGTTTCTCGCAACATCTAGGAAATTAAGCAATCAAACGTTACCGGTAAGTAACGTAATCAAAACCACAGTTATGTAGGTTTCCCGAAAGGATACTGTTAGATAACCGTGTTAGAGATCACCTTTGGCCCTTGAGGATTGATAGTGCACAGCGAGTCATGACCAAAATGCCCATGCATCTGTGGGGCATTACCAGGTTCAATATTGGATAGCTTGGCAATTTAATCATCCCCAGGAAAAGTAATGCAATAAATTCTCCTTCATGGTTATCTCAACGACACTTGACAATAAAGATAATCCAGAAGAGTGCTCTATTTCTCCACGAAACTTCCCATTTTCCATGCAATGAATAGAAGGCTACGGTATTGACCTGTGGCAGTAACTGAGAATATGATTCAAACAAATTCTCCAGATAATAAAAACATGTATGTGAACAGATCCGCAGTCATGCAAGGGGGCGTCAAAGAGGGCTAAGCCACCATGATTTTTCCCCAGAGAATTTGATTATTTCCATTGACTTAATACGTACTTGTAGCCTAGACATTTTGTCCCCCTGAATTTTTTCGCCCCCGGGTTTTGCCTCCTTTCCATTCTGGCTACGAGCCGGAACTAGCCTGCATAGCCTATTACGGTGACTGCCCTATATTCCAACAGCCATATATATGTTCCGACACCCATGTGTTATCTACGATCAACTGTCGGAACATGGGGGTATCGAAATAGGCCGGGCTGTAACCACCTATTACTATAGGTAGGCATACTATGTAAAAGTAATCGAACCAACTCTGAACTGTACGACACCGAAAAAGATTTAGGCATTCTTCAAGATTTTTTTTACTTAGAACAAGTAATTAGCATAGGCCTACTGAAAATATAGACCTACAAAGAAGAAGGCCTATGAACTAGAGTCTAGACAACTCCCTCACCGTCAAGTAGCAAGTGGACTAGGTCTCAGTGTCAGTGTCATCGTGCTTGGTGCTCAGCATAAGCCGGAAAACAAGTCAGTGAGCCACAATTGAAAAAAAGCCTTGGCCAGTCCCATTTAACCAACAAACTTAGCCATGAAACCTCATCTAACCTGACCTAAACCTATATGAACCAGGCTAAAACTATTTGTGGCCGTTCTCTACAACGAGCAATTTAGTTCCTCTACCAATGGTTAATCAAACTCATAGGTTGAAAACTAAGCTGTCTGGTTACAAATAAGGCCAGCTACTACGGAATCTCCGCTAATTCAATTTCCGCTTAGCAGAAGCAGCAACATATTACGCAAGGAAAATAAAGTTTGAATATATCCCTAAAACAGAATAAACGATTTCAAGTCCACAAACTGTCCACAAACTGCAAACACAGCCTTACACAGGCACACGATACTTTATGATCACATTGGCACCCTCACGACACCCTCTAGCTCGCCTATCGCAAGGAAGCGATTGGTGTCTTGTATTCACCGTATTTTATACACAGAATGTACTGGAAATCCTCATTGAGTTAACTGTATGTGGAGAAAGTTTACACAGTAAAACTATTGTCATTAACGGCTTTCTAAATTATTAAACACTTGATGACCCCACAAATTATGAGTAAGAAAAACGTCGTTGACTTTTGTTTTGCAAGAACACTGTGTCAAGCAATATTGTAAAAGCATGCGGTATAGGTAATCGTCGTCGCTCATTTGTATGGATGACTTGTGAGAGTCAATATCGACTTAGCGATCCGTGGTCCTTCTCAAGGTTTTGCCAGTGGAGGAAAGCGGCTCCATACTTTTTCCTTTCGGGAAACCAAAAAAGCTGGTGAGAATTACTCTTTTCTATTATTTTTTCACTCCAAATTTACGTTGGTCTCTGACTTCACTCTACAAGAGTTATTTTTGCTTGTAAGATTTTAGAGGGTAGTTAAACTGTCACTGGTATAAAAGGTCACCATGACACCACTGATGCCTAAATATGTGGACATAGGATACTGCGCATGCTCTACGCCCTATGCGTAAAGTATCGCCATCCTACGAATTCACCTAAGATACTGCCTCTTCGATCTTGGGAGTAAGAATTTGGACTAGTTTTACTCGGTTGGGTGTTGACAGATTTTGCGAGAAACATGTTAGGTTTTTGAAATAATGCAAATTTCGGTAGAGTTCAACAAATAGATTGAACGGATTTGATATTTTTCGCCATTCATGTTTACATTTTGTCTGAAATGTTGCAAATTGATAATTCACCCACTTGAGAGCTTCACGGACGCGGTCATCTTAGTGGTACACCTAAATTTGTTTTTAGGGTAGTGACCGAATTGTCCAAAATTCGCTGCATTCGTTGTTTCATAGCAAGTGACTTTCTAGTTGGACAATTCACGTTACTTGCTTTGTTTCCATTAGAAATTGAAAGTGTCAATATGACCTTGAAATCATCCAATATTCTTGCATAGCATGTTGTATAGAGAAGATGGTTTTTGTTGAGTCTGTCCATCATAGGAACAGGATCAAATTTTGACACAATGAGGTTCAGTAGCTTTCAGAAAACAAAGAAAGACTGTTTTTATTTGTAAAATAATGACATCACAAATTATAGCGCAATCGACCATTTTAAAAATTGAAATAAACTTCGATATTTTGCATCTTAGTCTAGGTTAGGTTGCATCTAAGTCCAGGAATGTCCGAATATGGGAGTTGCATTATTTGATGTTTTCACTCTCTGTAATTTCAGATTTTTTGTTTATAAATTTCAGACTAAAAATACAATACAATACTAACGGCTCAACGCGGTACGATATGATGCGGTGTAGGTTAGATGGAGTTTTACGGCCCAGTTTCCAACTAGGCCCTAATTGGTTTAAGTCGAGACGGTCACGGCTTTTTTTCCAGTTGTGGAACACTGGCTTGTTCTCACTACTCCAATTCCTTTGCGGAACACCAAGCACAATGGCAGTGGGTTCCATTTTTTAAGTCCCCGGAATGACCCTGGCAGGAGTCGGTGGCGGCGCCAAGGGGTAAGGGGGAGTAGGGGCACGTGCCTCCCCTGAAAATCGTGCCCCCCTTGTGCCCTCCAACTGAGATTTGAGATTTTCCAAAAAAGAAAAGAAAAAAAAAACGGTACGTCTTCTGTAGTTGAGTGTGACTATGAACTTTTTAAAGATTCGATTCTTCTTTTGACCAGAAAAGGCAGTAATTTCTATACTTTCCAACTGAAAATATCGCAAAAACACCTGGGAAATGCCATTTCCGGCTGTCTCAGGGGTTGCGATTTTTCAACACTTCCGAATTCGCCACTTGAAGGTGGCGCACAGCTCAGGTAACCGTTCAATTAGGGTTTGGCCCACATATTTCCTTAAGAGGATCACATCTTACTGCACAACAACTGTTTTCTTTTTCTCTTTCGAGTGCAGCTCCTCTTCTTCAAAATGTCAGCCAAATCCGCTCTTGGTAGTAGTTACACTAGTTTTGTAACCAGTAAAATCTGGAAGCAATTTTAGACCAGTGTATAAAGACAATAGAATTACCCTTAATTACGACCTTAATACCTCACAAACCCCTTACAAACCAGGCGCTTCCTAGGGCTTCGCCCCCTGGACCCCCACCGAGACTCATATTGAACTGTCGATCAACTTCTTACACTATAAATCATCTCCCCCTTTTCAGTCGGATTCTCCCCGTTGACCCCGACCGGGACGTTGCCACCAAGGACTCTGGGGTGGGTCCCTGGACCCCACCCGTTAAGCCTCGAGACGACATGGGTGGAGGCCAGCAGTGTCCCCCTGCAAAATTGTTGTCCCCCCCCCCCCAGTGTCCCCTAGAATGAAAAGTCTGGTTACGCCACTGGCAACGGGCACAAGCGAGAGGTTGGCCATAGCCAATGGCCCATCCCATTTGAATAAGTCATTGAAAACCATCAGAACATAGAAAATTGATGATATCTCAAGAACCAAACATGGGAAGTGAATCAAAATTATACCAGAATGCTTAGGATATTTTCTCCTCAACGTATCAAACGTATATTTTGATTCACCCTGTCATTGCCAACATTCGACGTAGCCTTTAAAACTTTGCTATAATATCACTTACCTGTCTACATCATCAACAGGGGTGTTTGAACCCCCGATACCGCACCAGCATCCGTAGTTGATATAGTCTGTTGCCTTTCGTCCTGTTTGGCATTCGATCAAACTACCCAACTCACCGAGGCTCCTGTGCAGTCTTTTTGAAGAAACTAGGTTTGACAGAAAAACAAAATAATCAAGTTAACACCGAATCTACGTTTAAGAAAACTCATATTCATATAATGCTTAAGAGAATAAGCAAAGGCGTCTCAAATTTGAAACCACATATAAATCACAAAATATTTCACTTCAATATTTTCCTTGTATAAAATGCATTGTGGGAAATCTGTGACGTCATCTTGGCACATTTATTTGACATTACGTTCAATTCTTTATGATATTGATGTTGTTGCTATGAATATTTACCAACATTGTTTGTTATACCCTATATATTTTATGGGGTTATGCTGGATCTATAGGAAAAGATGCCCTAACATTCCAACGGTACATAATTTCTTAGGCAAATAGAATATTCAATTACAAAGAAAAAAAAAAACACAGTTATCTGAAACAATTTTCTAACTTTACATAACATTCTGTTATCTTGTTGAGAAGTGAAGGTACTTTTTAAGCAAAGGATAAGCAATCTTTAAAATAGGGTATCTTGAGTCAGATGAAAAGTATTTCTAGAGGGTTTGGAGGACATGGTCTCAGTGGCGTAACCAGACTTTTTATTGGGGGGGGGGGGCGCTGAGGGGGGGGGGGGCAAATGTTGATGTGGGGGTTGCAAGCAGGAATAACACTATCTAAGAGGAGCGCCACCATCATTTGGCGCGTAGCGTACAGGGAAAATTTTGGCTGAAAATGCCTCTCAGATTGTCGGAAATTGCACTGCCCAATGTCTGTGGTTCTGTGAATTGCAGCAAAATATCCCTCGTTTTTTGAAACGCAGGTTTGGAAATTTATACTTCCACTATGAATGTTTACTACATGCCAAATAGGGACCTGCTAGAGTCTTAATAGGTTGGTCGAAAAGATTCTCCACTGTGTGAAAGCGTGGCTTGTTCCTCCGTTTATTGCATAAGTTGACCATTTTACTGCTTTGTACCTGTGGAAATAGTCGTACTATGTCTTAATTTAATCTGTGAAAATCTGAAACCTTCACATGAACTACGTTTAATCATACACGTCAAGAAAAGCACATGCAAAATTTCTCAATGAAATTACTCATGTTTTTTATTTGTATTAAGTTTGATTTATGCCTAATCAGAATCACGATTTGCATTTTTTTTCTATCAAAAATGCAGTATGGAGACCTTAACAATTTGCTTGCTTTTACTCTCCTATTTTGGTCTTAACTTTTCTTCAGTAAAGAACTAAATTAAGCTGCGGCTAATTCTTTCTGTTTTAAGAAAAAATATATTAGTAGAAACAAAACCAAGAAGATATCAGTAACTACTGTACAACATCTTCACTCATTTTGAAACTTCTCCAACCTTACCCCACCCAGCCGACATACACGAAAAATCGGTGTAATTTGTACGTGTTTCAATGCGTTCGTACAGATGCTTTTGCAAATTACAAATATGGCAGGCGAGTCCCCATGCTATCACAGCTGTTTTGGGGAGTCCACCCTTTATCTAGTTCTTATATCTTATCTCTAGTATGGTGCCGAGACGGTTCTCCTGTACTGTGCAAGTAGTTCCCACGGACAACTCTCCTAAGTGTTCTGTGAAACATATATGAGGCACCGACCGACGGCCAATGTGCTGTGGGTGCATTTAAGTACTACAGCCGAACAGGGAGCTAAATAAACTTGTCAGCTCCTTGTTCCGAATATAAATTTCAAGTCACCGTGACGGTGCCCTGGACTTCATGAGAAGTATTTCTAATTTACAAAACCCGAAATTCTGTATTGTAGTAACCATTTATCCCTGCAAATACTAAAATATCGTTATTGTCGAGCAGTGTTTGTGGAGTTTTTGTCTCATACAAATTTTGCCTGTTTTTTTTTTTCAACCTGCGAACTTCATTGGGGGGGGGGGGGTGGGGGGAGCAAGCTGGGCCTAGGCATTTTACTGGGGGGCTCCTGCCCCCCCCCCCTTGGCGGTGACGCCACTGCATGGTCTGAAATGATTTTATCTTTCTTACAAGACCCTAGTTAGTAAAAGCCACCAGAATATGCCTTTGGTATTATCTGACCAACTCAGGTTGACCCTTCAAGGATGATAATCTGTCGATTGCACTGTAAACGGTAGCAGTGGTGCAATTCTAAACATCTTACTAAGACATACGATTGTCAGTGATATTTAAGTTAATCATCCGGAGTCTGTTATAGTAATGATTGGACTATACTCACCCAAATTTGAGGAAAACATGCAGAATAGCAGCAACCAATGTAGGATCTTCTTCATAGTTTACTGCCCACGGTAGAAAATGCACTCTAACGAAGTGTTATAGTTATAAAAAATAATACAGTGTTGATAATGAGCTGGTTTCACAAATCAGAATAATGGGAAAACGAACAAGATATGCTGGTGGGTGGACGTGCACACATTTGAAGCAATTCTATCGGTTTCCCATACATGGAAGCTATATACACAAGTCGTACGCAATGATTGTATTAGCGTAGGATCGGAATATGACACTACTTTTAGTATGAGCAGAAAACGCTATAGTCAACAATAAGGAGATGGCGATCTTTCAAAACGATCCCATACTCAGATGCGTTACACGACAGAAGCATGCAGGCAAGGGAATGGGTGGTAGTTGAATCTCGTGACCGAAGTTTGAAAAAAAATAAGGGGAAAGTAATAACTGCAAACTTTAAGACGTATGAGGAACAATGATGTGAGGCATTAGCGGCTCGCCATAGGGTCACGGGGGAGGGCACTTTCCCCTCAAACATTTCCAAAGCATGGTCTTTAATTTTCCAAAAATAACGTTATTCGATATGACATGAATAAAAAGTAGCCCTTTTCTTAATCTGGGAAAAGTATCCCAGCCTTCTCTCTCATACAAATGCCATACATTATTTATAAAGTATAAACTAATGCGTACATGTCAAGGATACAGTTCGTAATTGTATCAAAATTTTAGCCCAGTACCGGCCGCCCAGAAGCGGTGATAGCGCTCTCAGCACCAATAGCAGTACTGAATCAGTACTGTTATTGGTGCTGGTAGCGCTACCAATGCTTCTGTGTGGTCGGTTCAGGTTTACAGGCTCATTCGACCACTGGTCATATGAGTTAATATGATTCGAAAAGGTATTTCAATTTATTTCCAACGGTGTGCAGCTCCTTGAAACAAAAAAAGTCCAGAACAAATTTACGTTTGATACTTTGAAGAGGAACATATTCTAGGCATGACTTACTGGGGAAAATTTTACTCATTTCCCATGTTTGGTTCTCGAGATATTAGAATTGAAGTTGACATATTTTCTATAAAGAGTGAAGTTGCAACAAGTTTGGAGATTTTACTTTGCGACAAAGAAAATGATAAAATGTCACGTCGTCCTGTAAAGGAGGCAGTAAATTTTATCTGGTAATTTTCTGATCATTTTGCAATTTGATTTTCTTTTTATTAAAATGAAGATTTTACTGCAAAGGAAAGTTAAAAATAACGACTGCTTAAATTCTACTTACAAGCCTAGCAAATGCAATTTCCGTCCATCTGAGAGGTCGCGATTTTTAAAATTTTCTGTACGCTCCGAGCCAACTGATGGTGGCGCTCCGCTTAGATAGTCTTCGGGCAGTCAGTCACCACTTGTCATGCCCCTCCCCCCCTAAAAATATTTTTGCACATCCCCTGTAGCTATTTAAGACGTCTTGGTCCCAAGTTGAGCCCCCCCCCCCCCTCAAAACAAATTTCCTTATAACCGTCCTTGATGCGAGGCACAATGGTGTGAAGCACGGAGATTGCACCATTTTGCATTTTAAGATGTGAAAGCTATTTCGGTAATTCGTTTTGGTGGCTTTGCACAAATCTGCTGCAAATCATCGGGATAAAAAACCGATCCCGCACCTATTACAAAACTCCAAAATTTGAATTTACATGAAAATTACGTGAAACTGTTCTTAATCCTTCCATAACATAAGGAGTGATCTCAATTGTGGTTTTGTGCAGTGGATTGTGCCTATCAATATGCGACTATGCCTTTGTACTCGTGTACTCAGTGAATTGAAGAACCTGTTGCAAGTTTGGCACTTGCTGAAGTAAAACGGTCTGAGATTGTAACTCGGCTACCCGTACTCCCAACCGAGACATTTTCACTTTTACACTTTTAATATTTATTCGTTATATACTTAACATTGTGCACTCGTGGGCTGTGTCAAAGTCCAAATTTAACTCGATTCTTAGTCAATTATGTTGTCACTGGCCTCTGTTAACTCAAATTCCTAGTTTAGTGCGGTTCAGTTCCGATCCAGTTGACCCAAGTGTGAGAGCCTCTCTAATTCCTGCCAAAGGCTAGAGCTCGTCCAATAATTACACTTAATAGCGTGAATTTTGAGGGGTATAAAGGGAGAGAAAATCGGTTTTAGGTCCCGAAATGCAAAGTGATGTAAAATTTGTGCCTTAGGTGTATAGTACGGAAGTTCAAAGTGATTTCTATTTTACCCAGTTTTGTTATTATTTTTCAAGCACGAGTCACGGGGGTGCACCTTTGGGTACGCCGAGTCTGGTATATTCAGTGTGTTAATTTCGTCACAGCCCTCATTCAATGGCCCGCCATGTACATCAGGGGACTGTTTTTGACGATTCATGTGTTTATAATTGTGCATGTGGGGAAAATGTTCGAATCCGGACAGAATTAAACGACCGACCGACCGACCGACCGACCGACCGACCGACCGACCGACAGACAAACATCAAGTACAACCGCAATAAATGAAATGAGCGTCAACTTGAGCTAATTTAAAACAATCTTGCAGAAATCTTTGAAATATTCATGCCAATGAATTTACTTATCAGACGTATTGTTATTTCCCTTTCAAAAGTTATTTTTTGAGTTTTGCTTTAACGATGGATGAAAGAGAATACTCATGGTTTCGGTAGAAGGCGTCAAGGAGCAGTCCACGGCGTAGACAAAAAGGATTGGTCAGAATCACGAAGCTTGATGTTGAAAATAGCGGAATTTTACCAGACGATTTTTCCACACGTGTAAGCACGATTAGGCAAAAACGAGAAGGAAGTAGCCAGGGTATATCGCGCCCTCATTAGGTAGGGGTTACCACGGTGTTTAGGTTTTTGCCAAACGGTTATTGTGGGCAATAACGATATACTTAGGTCAATAGGAGGTAGGGAGGAGCGAAATAGACTGTTATTTCCCTTTCAAAAGTTATTTTTGAGTTTTGCTTTGACGGATTTGTCTTTATTTGTAGCTATGGTTTAAGTTATAATAATTGGAGTTGGATCAGTAAGATTCATTTTGCAACCTTTGAAATATATATTTGAAGGTAAACACTTACCCACTCTCCTCAAACAATCCCACATGCTGTCAGAATAAGATTTCATAAGCATGTCGGGCATTTGTCACTGGCGGGGGAGAAGCCAATAGACAGTGTCACCATTTACAACTCTCGTCACCTGGAACTGGCGCGGAGCGTAAGGAAAGTTTGGCCCGATATGCCTCCACGATCGTTAATCATTTCTCAGGCCTATTTACCGAAATCAGGAAAGTAAATATCAATATAAAGTCATATTAAAATATTCTGGAAGGGTGAAGGGTGGCCAACACCCAGTGGCATAGCTGGGGGTTCGTGGCACCATCGGGTAATCTTATGAATACTTATACAACTCAAAAAGCTAAAATGGCTATTTCAAAATTACGTTATGACAAGGGTGAGGTCCGCATTTACCCGACAAGGGAATGCAAGCTCCCCAACAGCAGCATCTCGAAGCCGCGACAGAGGCGTTCGAGTCTCCGGTGGGATGTGACTTGCAAATTTGAAGCGCGCGCGCAGCGCGACGAAAAGCTTGAAAATTTGAAGTTTTTGCAAGAAATTTGGCTTTCAAGCCAAAAATGATGGGTTACTGAAATTTGTTTGGGCTAAGCAAAGCTCTGGGAAGAATCTGGAAATTTGCCCCAAAACTTTCTACCCTTTTGAAGAAAGATTGGAAAATTCTTACACTGGAGAAATCTTGGAATTCAAAGAAACTTGGGCTTTTGCTAAGGTGAAATGAAATGAAATTTGGGGTTTTAATTTACTGATCTGTCTTTCAAGGGCAAAATTTAGTAGAAGGTAGGAGAGATTTAATTGACTTGTTTTTTTTTTATTTTACAAATCTTCATAGGAAAATTTACCGAAAATCTTTTGCTACTTCTAACACGGATGTGGTATTCTGTTATGGTTATTGCACGAAAAATTGTTGGGGTTTTAATATAGAATTTAACCTTATGACAAAAATCAAATAGTTCGACGGGGCAACTTGTAGTTTGTTGAGGCTACTCATTATTATCATGCAGGTTGTAGGCAGTTGAACGATTTTGGGAAATTTCTAGAAAACGTTTGGTTTCCGCCTTTTAAGCTGTTAAATATATGGCATATATTTGAGCTTTTGAAGCTTAAATTGATTGAAGGAAATTTTATGGCAGAAAAAAGAAAGGGTGGGGAGGCTGAAGTTAATCGGGCTAACTCCTTTTGTCGTATGGATGAAGGGTCCCCGACGAAATTGAATCTTCTCGATGGGGCATTCCCCCGCCCGCTGACTACTTTTACGTCCAATAGTTACATACAGTCATTTTGGGAAAATTTCACGCAGAGGGTGGCACCAAAAAATGCTTGACAGGGGGTCAAGCTACCCGACAGGAAGGCCACCAATTCGAAGCCACGATAAAAGCGATGTTAAAAGCGGTGATTCGTCTTTGAAAGTGGGGGACGGGATATAGGTGGTGTCGCTATTTAAGCAGAGCGCCATCATCAGTTGGCGCGGGTTATCTAAAGTGATATACAAGCGTACTCCTGAAAAGGTAGAAAGGTCTATCGTAAAATTATAGGAAATTAAATGTTGTGTGATTGCCTTAAAAGGGGGATTAAGTTTCTGAATCGAGAAAAAAAGAACCTCGAGCAGCGGCGTAGCTAAACTTCTTCGGTCGGGGAAATTTTTTCATTTTTTTTTTAAACTGAGAACGCCCTGGCTGCCAAGGAATGTGATTTGCGCCCTTATTCGGCAAAGTTTTGACAATTTCAAGCTTGTATTGGAGAAAAGTTTGGATTCTGGGTTCTCTATATAAGGAAATGTGAAAAGTTCGTGAAAAACTGAAGAATTTGTACTTATTGGCAGCTCTACCAAAGATCGTTGTTGGCACACAGTGCTATGTAAGACCTACAAACTGAGGATGTAAGTAGTATATAGGCGAGTAAGTTCAATATCCCCCCCCCCCCGCCCCGGCGGTCCACATCTCGTTCCCTCTGGCGACCTATGGTCCCCCGGATACCCATGGAAAACCTCCGGTGGACCAAAGCAAGGGTCGCTGGCGATCCATGTATGACAGGCAGCCCTCTGGTGGACCATTTCAGGTTAGGAATGATCATGAGAATGTCCTTCCTGCGGCCCATAAGTTTTGTAAAGCGGGGATTACGTAAATTGCTGTATAGGGTTACCGATTCAGGTGATTACTTATTGTAGATAATTTCGTTTAAAAAAAAATCCAAAAGATGGATGGGATAAATTGTGTGAAAACAAAAAAAAATATGTACAGTAGGAAACAACTGAAGTCGTCGTGACGGTTGTCATGGCGTGTTTGACCAGGGAGTTGCAACAGGGAATTGCACCATCGTGAAAATCAATAAGCACTCTGGCCACTAACATAGAGAATGCGCAAATTTGCATATCCTCGTAACAGTTGTCATAACATTCACTAGGAGAAATGTTTCGGTCTTGTGTTGTCAAGCGGTCAAGAATGTGTCATTTACATATGCTTTGTGACGTTTAAAACATTATGACAATATCGTAAAAGCAAGTCAACTGGTCGCCAAGGGGAACAATTCATTTGTGTATCGTCCTGACGTTAGGATTAAAACAAAAAGAGCTAACGACAGTTGCCATAGTAGTGTTGAGTCCAAAAACATATTGCGCATTCTTTGTGCCGAACACTGGTGTTGTTGAGCAATCAAGTTGTTACTTAGTGTACCTTTTACGTCATAAAGGTTGCGGGTGCATTTCCAAACGACACGGAATGTTTTCATGTGGTTACTACTTTCAAACGATATAAATGTTTCTCTACGTTTGTCACTTCGAACTCCAAACTTTTAATCTGAAACCAGACCAAATTGTGTCATCGAAATGGAGGAAGATGAAGATTTTGTGCTCTTGGCTGCCTTAGAAAAGGCGGAAAGTTTAGAAAAAGCTAGAAAACAGAGGGAAGAGTTTCTAAAAAATTGGTGAGTGTGAAAACAAATCTTCTATTTATTGTAAAAGTCCAAAAATCCTTTTGTAATGTTGTAAGAGTAAGAATGTTTTGTTAGAGATTTATCAAACTTTGTTAAATCAGAAAATCAGAAAACGTTATTCATTTCTTGCAGTGTTGTTGTTGTGGTTTAACCGTTATTTTTATTGTACATTAATTTACTGAAATGTTGTGAGAGTTAGAGGTGTCGACTTTTTCTGAGGACATTTTCTTTTTGATCCACTTTGATAGGGCTGAGAAAACAGAATCTAAAAATCGTGAAAGTGCGCCCGAACAGTTGCCTTCGACTCAAACAGTCGAAATGGAACTAGGGCTAAATGAACCCGCAATTCCAACTGACAGTGTAAGGACATCTTCATCTACAATGTCCTCCACCATCGACTTCAGCACCACCTAGTGACGAATGTGATGTAAAAGACAATACAGAACCTTTCGACCCAGATGGAAGAATGGGAAGATCACGACATGCAGCTATGATGTTACATTCCAAGAGGACTCTCTGAGTTTGCCACAATCAGTACAACAAAAGGTACCCGAAAATCCAGCCCTAAATGATACCTTAATCAATAATTGGGGTGCAATCAGAACTCATCACAGAAGGGGTAATCGTGTCCAAGATATGTAACTTCGGGCTAAGTACACATAATTCCTTAAGAATTTCATAAGAATTTCATAAGAATATATGAAACGTCATGTAAAGAAAATTTACAATGATCAAACCGATTCTTTCAAGCTTAATATATCCTTTGGTTTCATTCTCCGTAAAAGAGAAAATGGTGAATTGAGATACTTTCATACCTCCTACAATAATCATCGACTTTTAGACAGGCCTGTCGTGGTAGGAAACCCTCGAGATATCGATCGGTTCCTATTCATTTACGGTGATGGAGACATCGAACAGTTTTTAATTCATCAAAGGTCCGATTCAAAATGGGTTTCAGAGTTAGCTACCAATGTGACATTTTACGTGAAGTTGGGAACTTTTCCTTTGGTTGGGGCACCGCCCACCAATCTACCCCATTTTATTATTCAAAATAGGCATATTGTAAGCATGATTCGAAACAAAAGACGAAACATGCCTTACACAGACAACCTTGTTTTTCGGTGTCTCGCTCACCACTTATCATAAATACCAGGCAGCTGTTGGCAAATGTATCCAACCTGCCGATTTCGAAGGGGTTTCATTGTTAGAACTGGCAACCATTGAAAAGATATTTCAATGTAATATTACGTTTACGAACTGAAACTAGACCCAGAAAGGGATCAAACCTCACAAGATCGTGAAAGCACAATGGCCGAATTACTAAGACGTTCACCGTGTAGGTATCCAGATACTTTTCATCTGAATTATTTTGAGGGTCATTTTTCCTACATCACTGATAGGCTATGTCACATTATGCTAGTACATTTCAACGCGTTCGCTGTCACAGATTGTTCAAACAGTATAGGTATCTACAATCTCATACAACTCGCTGTGAAAAGCACGTTTCGTATCGATTTCCTGGTGAGGTATTTTCTATAAGTCCGTCTGTATTCGATCGCCTGGACAAACTCGGTCCCAGACGACCAGCGGTACTATCCCTTTAGGATTACTTTTGACATACAAACTTATTTGGACACCCCTTGTGCTGCACAGTCCAGTGCCCCCAAATTGACCTCTATAGGTGAACATAAGTTGCTGGGTGTAAGCGTTACATCCAATGTTCCAGGATATGAAAATCCCCAGTGCTTCGTCACGACTGGTGATTCTGCAGATTTAATAGATTCTTTTACTACATATTGCACAGAAATTAAAGCTTCTGAACTGGTACGTTCTAGTGCCGCGATTGACACAGCCATTTCTACACTAAGAGATTGGATAGGTAACGAGGATAGACGCCTCGATTCGACTCCTAAGACTGATCCTCGAGACCATGGGCGTCCGCAGAAATTTTTACAAGGGGGGCAAGGTCATTCATGGATGATTGAATTGTGTACACTATCTAAGCGGAGCGCCACCATCGGTTGGCGCGGAGCGTACAAGAAAATTTTGGGCTCCAGATGGCCGGAAACGACACTTGGCGAGTGTTATAAGCTGCATGTACCCAGCCCTGAAACAGGAATTTCATGTCTGTAATGTTTAGATTTTTAGAATTTTCAATCTAAAAAAATTGTTGAAGGTAAATCTGCCTCTTGGTCACGGCCTCGCACGCCTGAGCGCGATAAAACTTACAACTGTCAAACAGCCTATTATAGGCCTATATCCGTTACCCAATTATGAATCATCCCCCCCCCCCCATATTCACCTTGTATATCCCAGTTATATCCGCGCGTCGCCACTTGAGATCAGCACGGGACCAAACCAAGACCAACGCATTCATCAATAGTCGGATGCCATATGCACACTACATACTTGACAACTAGTACATTTTTGGCATAGTTTTTACAATTACAAATTTCCAATAGATATCACGAATGATGGTCCCCAAATTACGATTTCACTATTCAGCATACCATCTTCTCTTTTGCTATTCCTGGTCAAATGTCCGCATATATCAGTAGAAACTGACGCTGTGAGTGAAGATATTTTGATGATTTATTTTTAATTTTTTTTATTTTAATTTTTAATTAATTTTTTCACAAGTTTGATTTTCCAGGGGGGGGGGGCAAGTGCCCCCCTTGCCCCCCCTTCCGGACGCCCATGCTCGAGACGGTAATTTTCTTAATAATAGACTCAAATCAACGATGGGGGCTTTGTTTAATTACTGTAGGCAAATTCCAGTAATTGGTTTCGATTCGGGAAAGTATGACATCAATGCCATCAAAGGTCTGCTTTACAAAAGTTTAGAAAAACCGCATAATAATGAAGAAGATCAACCCTTCCCAGCTGTAAATTTGTGATAAAACGAAACAGCGATTACATGTGTATTTCGAAAAAATGGTTTAAGTTTTTAGATATTAAAAATTATTTAAATTTAATGAAAAAATCCATGACAAGAATTTTCCCGAAAGGATAGGAAGGATGGGATGGGACGGTATGGGATGGATGGATGATCTCAAATTGTTTTACGCTCCTCGTGAGGATCATTTTGGTTTGAACAGTGGGGCATCCAACAAGGAAGTGAAAAGTGTAGTGGAAAATAATATGCAAACTTGTGGAACCAGATTCCATGAAATTACCCCCAATTACTCAAAACCAATCCGACAATCAGTAATGCTTTGAAAAACAGATTTTAATTCAAGATGTTGCATACCTGGCACCAGATAGCACATAAAGATGAAAGGGTGACAGAGACGTATATACGGGCTCTTTGGCTGTTTCCTTATGCCCCTCTTCGATGCCATTTTTGGGTTCCTAAAATACGCAAAATTTTTAACACTGAAGCTTAAAATAGGTCAACTTGAGAATAGTTCTTGGACATATAAAGCGTCTTGGAACATCGCCAACCTGTACCCGATTGGACAAAAGTCTAAGCTGTTCTTTACGTGGTTTAGTATAAACATTTCCTACAGCGGAAAATGTTGATTCCTAGCAGAAACTATAGGCTATGTCGAACTTGGAAACATCCTGGTCCCCATCCGTGTCACCATCTTGCAATTGTTTTACACTCCCAGTGAGGAACTGAGCAGAGGGTGGGGGCAGGGGGCATTGGCCCGCGTCCAACAAAGAAGTAAAAAGTGTAAGAGGAAAATTAGATGCAATCTTTACATCCGCCTTTGTGGGAATTAGATTCCATGTAATTATCCTCAATTACTCAAAACTAGAAAAAAATGGGATTGGATGTCACAACCGTATATAGAGCATATGCGGTCATTGGGGTTGCTTTCTCATGCCTCCCCACTGATGTAACTTTTCGGTTCCCCAACAGTACGAAGGTTGCATGTTTGGTAACAACTTGCACTTGAGGCAACCAATCATGCTTTGAAATTTTAATTCGAGATGTTGCATACCTGGCACCAGATTGCACATAAAGATAACCAGATCTCCGAGCCGCGACGTATACAGAGCATATACGGCCCTTTGGGGTTGCTTCCTTATACCCTTTGCTGATGCCATTTTTGGTTCCTAAAATACGCAAAGTTTGAAACACTCAAAATTTCACTTCTTAAAAAGTAGGTCATACGGTACCAAATCACAGGTAGAGCTACACCTAATTGAAAAGATTTTATAGAGGAGGGACCCCTCGTCTTAAAATCCTCCCTTACTCCGGCGATCGATGATTCTTTAAATATTTATTTCACTTCAAAATGTGAATTTTGTGGCACCAGTTTCCTTGTAAAACACACATGTTTTACCCATATTTATAAAACACAGTACAAAATCATCTTCAAGACGATTAATCTACAGTTGGATACCTTGCAACATTCTGCATCTAGGTCCCTTAAAATTATCCCCAGGTCGACTATCACTCAACATACGACATGCCCCTTCCCCCACCTGCGTTACGTCACAAGGTTTTCACAAGAATCATTCGCTCTTCTTAAGTATATAGAGCAAAGCCAACTTGAGAAACATAACAAGCTGTTTCTTACGTGGTTTCATTTAAGCATTTTCAGCAGAAAATGTTGATCATTAGTCGGAACTATAGGCTACGTCGAAGTCGAACTTAGAAATCTCTGAAATGATAAATGCATCACCCAAACGATAAAATCAGCTAACGAAGCATTTGGGTTTGCACAGTGGAGTACAGAGCCGGGGGTGGAGGGCACGCCTCCAACAAAGAAGTAAAAAAGTGTATGAGGAAAATTGGATGCAAACTTTACTTCAGAAATTAGCATATGTGGAACCCAGATTCCACGCCTCCCTACTGATGTAACTTTTCGGTTCCCAAAGTTAACCGAAGTTTTTTCTTTAAAAGGCAGGCAACCAATCCGACGATCAATAATGCTTTGAAAACAAATTTCAAATAAAGATGGTGCATACCTGGCACCATATTGCACATGAAAACAACAAGATGTCAGAAACGTAGGCTATATAGAGCATATACGGCCTCTTGGGGCTGTGTCCTTATTCCTCCTCACTGGGGGAGTTTCTTACACTCCAAATTTCTCTTCTTAAAAAAGTAGATCATACGGTACCAAATTACAGGTAAGGCCACACCTTATTGTTCATTCTTTTAAAACATGTTTCACTTCAAAATTTGAAATATGTGGCACCAGATTGCATCAAAAAGGAAGATTCTGTAATACCCCTATGAATTAAATACGGCGTAAAAATCATCTTTCAACACTATTCATCTATAAACAGTCGGAAGCCTTGTACTATTCTGCATCTAGGTTCTTTGGAAGAAAAAAAAATTCCAAAGAGGAGAGGGGATAGCCTATCCCTTAGAATTCTTCCCATGTCGGCTATCACTCAACATACGACATGGCCCCCCCTCCCCACCTGCGTTACGTCACAAGGTTTCCACAAGAATCATACGATCAGTGTAGAGAAAAGTCAACTTGAGAGAATGGTCATTGGCACACCTTAAAACATCTTGGAACATGGCCAACCTGTCATCGACTGGAAAAAAGTCATAAGAAGCTGTTATATAATTAGCTAAAGACTGTTTTAAATTCTAAAATTGTTTTACGCTCCCAGTGAGGAACATTTGGGTTTGTACAGTGGAGTACTGAGCCGGTGGGGTGAAGGGGAGACAGGGGGAGGCATTGACCCGCCTCCATCAAGGACGTTAGAAGTGTTAGAGGAAACTTTGATGCAAACTTCACTTCAAAAGCTAGCATATGTGAAACCAGATTTCATGTAATTTCCCCAAATACCCAAACCTTACAAAAGGGAATGAATAGATGTTGAACACGTGGCACCAGATTACATATAAAAGACAACAAACAATTTCAGTATTTGACAGAAAACTTCAGTATTACCCCAAGTAATTAAACAAGGACCGTGCAAAAATCATCTTTCAAGACTATTCCATTAAAGTCGAATACATTGCACCCTTTTGCATCTAGGCTTTTTAAAAAGGCCAAATACTTCTAAAGGTAATATGTGCAATCCGGCTCGGAGATCTGGTTATCTTTATGTGCAATCTCCTTCCTTAGAACCCTCCCCATCTGCCGCCCCCTCCCGAACCTGCGTTCTCCTCTATGTTTTTACAAGAATGTCGCTTTCAGAAAATACCATCTTGTCAACTGGACGAAGATTTTCAACAGTCTTCAAAAAAATCAATACCAACCTGCCTACCACCTGCCCCAACCAACCCGCCAATTTTTCTCCTCGGCCTCCCCAGCACTAGAAATTCAAATTTTCTTGACTGACGGTTAAATCTCTGGCGTCATGTTATGGGCTCATATAAAGCTCACCCGTAGACTATTTGGAACCCCGGAAACATGCCATCGATTGGAAATCGTGCTTCGTTTCTTACAGCAGAAGGTGGGGTTGCTAGCAGAAATCTACGCTACGGCCGAACTTGCAACAGCTGAGTCCCGCCGACGCTGGTCACCTTAGTGAAATGTATTCGGCAAAGTCTTTGAAATGATTAATGCAACATTCAAACGATAAAACCAGCTTACGAAGCCAGAAAATTCTAAGTCTCCGGTTCTCAGTGAGGAATATTAGTTGTACAGTGGCATACGCAGGTTACGGCATTGCCGCCACTCCAAAAAGAAAAGTGTAAAGAAAGAAAAAAGTAAAGAAGTGTAAAAAATGCAAAGTTTACCTCAGAAGTTAGCATATATGTCACCAGATTGCACCCAAGGACATTAAATCTCTCAAAACTTACACAGGTGGATGTGTTAGAGACTTCTACAAAGGGCATTTACGGTCCCTTGGGGTTGTTCCCTAATGCCCCCTCACTGATGTCATTTTTTATTTTCAAAAAATATGCGAAGTTTGTAACACTCCGAATTCCATTTCCTAAAAAGAACATGCTGTATCAAATTGAACGTGAGGCCACATCTAGTTATTCAAAAAGTTTATTAAAGAGGAGGTACCCCTCGTCTTTAAATCCTCCACCACTCCGGCGATCAAGGGTGATTTGAAAACAAATTTGTAGGATACGTGACACCAGATTGGATGAATTGGATGAATTTGGATGCAACTTTTTTCATCTAAACTCCTTGCGAAAGCAAAAAAATTCCCAAAGGGGAGTGGGATATCCCCATCCCTTAGAACTTTCTCCTGATCGGCTATCGCACAACATACGACCATGTCCCCCAAACCTGCGTTACGTCAAAAGGTTTTCACAAGAACCATTCGCATTCGGTTTAGCGTAAAATCAACTGGACGAAAGCTTCCCATGTCTTCAAGAAATCAATGCCCAGCATACCACTTGCCCCAACCACCCACCGCCCTCAACCGCCTTCCTTCCCAACACAGCAAGTGAGATCTCCTTGACCAAGGAGTTACCAGACTAACGGTCAATATAATTCTCTGATTTTTGTTGTGACTCATACAAAGTCCCCCTTAAAACAACATCAGAAACCTGTCATCGATTGGGGGGAAAAGTCAACAAGCTGTTGCTTACGTGGTTTTTAAAGCATTCCCCATATAGGGCTATGTGAAACATGAAATATCCGAGTCCCTCCGACGCTGGACACCATCTTGCAATGTCGAAAATCTCTGAAATGATAAATAGATCACTCAAACAATAAAATCAGCTGACGAATGGATTAAAATCTAAAATGGTGTAACCCTCTCAGTAAGCGGGTAATCGACATTTTGGGTTTGAACAGTGGCGTACACATCGGGTGCGGGCAAGGCATTGGCGCGCCTCCAACAAGGAAGTAAGAATATAAACTTTTAATCAAAAGCTAGCATAGGTGGAACCACATTACACGTAACTACACTCAACTACTCCAAAACTTATATAAAAGGGGAGTGATTGTCAGAGCCGTAATTATATAGAACATATACGGCCCTCGGGGTTGTTTCCTCATGACTCCCCACTGATGTTACTTTTCGGTTCCCAAAAACCAATTCCTTTCAAGTCGAAAACCTTGCACCTTTTGGCTTCTAGGATTTTTAATAAGGCCAAACATTTCTCTAAAGGTAAGGGGGTTACATCATTCCTTAGAACCCTCCCCTACGTCGGTGATAACTCAACAAAGACAAACCTGCGTACTCCACTAGGTTTTTACAAGAACATGTCGCTCTTAGAAAATATCATCTAGTCAACTGGACGAAGATTTTCAACAGTCTTCAAGAAATCAATACCCACTGCCTTCTACGGTTCATATAAAGCTCACCTGTAGACATTTTGTAACCCCGGAAACATGTCATCGATTTGCAAGTAAAGTCACACAAGTTACTGCAGTGCTTACGTGGTTTTATAGCATTTCTTATAAGCAGAAAATGGAAATTAGGGCTGTTAGCAGAAATCTAGGCTACGCCAAAATTGAAACAACCGGGTCCCGCCGACGCTGGTCTTTTTCCTGCAGTATAGGCTGTAAAGTCTCTGAAATGAATGCAACATTAAAACGATAAACCAGCTTCCGAATCGACACAATTTTAAGTGAGAGTCAGAACCATGGGGGTTTGCACAGTGGCGTACTCAGTGGGGGCCTCCAAAAATAGTTGGCCTGAGTGTACAATTAAATGAAAATTTTACTTAAAAAACTATCATATGAGGAACCAGATTTTATGTAGTTACCCCAATTTCTCAAAACAGTGGTCGTCTGAGAATATAAATCATATGCGGCCTTTGGGTTTTTTCCTTATGCCGCCTCAGGGATATCACCTTTTATCTGGGGTTTGTGCAGTGTCGCACGTGGGAGGGGGACATTGCCCTGCCTCCAACTTAATAAAGTCTCTTCAAGAAATTAAGATCTACCGTCCACTCCTTTTTACGCCACTTTGCCTCCCCAGGCCTACGGTTGTTTCAAAAGTTCCAATATATAAACCTCACCTCAGACGTCGCAGAGTCTCTGAAACCTGCCTTGGCCCCATACTGGAGTTGTTTTTCATCAAGCAGAAAATTGGGACTCCGTCGAAATTGAAACATCCGAGTCCCGCCAGCATTAATTACGTATGGTGTCTGAAATGAAAAATACTATGCGAAAGGTTTCTAATGAGGAGGAGCGTCTTCTCGTGAAGTCACTGTCTACAACTTCTCCCCACCCCGCCTCTCAAGGAGAAAAATGACGTTTCCTTGACTGACGATTAATTTGATTTTTTCCAAAAGGTAAAGATGGTTATTTATCACCCCAGACAGTTCCAATGTTGCCAACCTACTAATAGCTAGCCCCTCATATAGACGAATCCGCACAGCAAGTGATGGTTGGAATATCAGTCGACCATAAGTGGGGTCTGTCACCTTTTAATCGTTCAATTTCCTTGATTACCTGTATCATGGATGGTTGTGCACTAAATTATATCTTGATTCCACCAATTTCACAGAATATGAGGGTTTGAAATTCATGTAGACCATAAATAAAGACGATAACACATCCAACTAATGGCTGCCCACAGTCACTAAACACGAGCGCTGTTCGGATTCGTCTATGACTGTCTGACACTCATCCTCATCCAGACACTGTCCCAGTGCACACGGGCGAACGAATCAGGCAAACAGTTGGTCCATTAGGACAAGACATGAACAAAACATGATGACAATTGATCATGACCCCTCAAAAATAGTTACTCCCGTACGCCTATGACAGGGCATACCGCCCTGGTGGGCATGTAAAGCCTGCCCCAGTGCACGCGGGCGAACAAATCAGGCAAACAGTTGGTCCATTAGGACAAGACATGAACAAAACATGATGACAATTGATCATGACCCCTCAAAAATAGTAGGCTAATCAGAACACTCCCAATTCATGATTTTTCATATAACCTACTCTGCTTTTTTAGTTCGATGTCAATCAAAAATTGAGAATTTCTGAAGACTATACTGGCACAATTGTAGTTCGAGGTGACGAATGACTACTAGTCTGCCTTTAACTGCTAACTGCCATAACTTCATATGAAAACTCACCTTGGAACCCCTTTGGAAATTGCCTACGCCATGTCATCCTTCTTGAAACCCTTGGAATATTGCCGTGGCTACATCGACTGGAAACAAGACTTATCTACGCAGTGCTGCGTCCGCCAGCGCTTTGTCCTCCTTCTTGCAATTTCGTACAGCCTCTGTAATAATAAATCAAAACCAATTGCAATGACATTCCTGAGAAAATACTAGGAAGACTTCCGAAAACTCAAGCTGAAATCAGCTAAGTTGATTTCTGACGAAGTACCCAATTTTCGGTGAAGCAGCTTTGTTATAGGGACACTACAGCAACGCACCCATTTCAGCGGTTCAACATCCAGCCGAGAATGCCATGTGTCAACGAATGATGTCTTTTAAACGCTTCTTTGCATTTTTTACCTTCAGTCAAATTTCCCACCAAAAGAGTCACGTGATTTTAAAAACAAGCATTCAGGGCAACAAAGCTATAAAAATCTTTCCCCATTCTCGCATTCAATAGGAAGAAGCATTGAAGCTTGTAACTACGGTGAACAGACCTGGTAGATCGAGCAAAAAGTTACCAAAGTCCTTTTTTATACTTCAAGGTAAGCTGAGAAGACAAAATGTAGGTTATGCCGTGGAATTCTTTTTCCCTAATTTAAAGAAAGAATCAAGTATTCCCTCGTTTTATGAGTAAATTGATAAATTTACAAGATCTCGCTGCTGTACAGAGCGTAAAATAAAAGCACCGAAGAACATCCTTGTCCAAAAATAAAAGAATTTTCATCCTTTATCTTTATCCTTCATCAAAGAACTGCACAGTCCAAACATTAAGGTGAAATGGGTGAGACGGGGGTCAAAGAGCGGTTAACAACCCTTCTATTCCCGGGATGGTCTGTCATTACATTTGAGCAGGGAGCTGGAAGGCATATCTTCCAGCTCCCTGATTTGAGGCTACTCTCAACGGTGACCACGATACACCGACTCCTGGCGATTTTCAACAAGAGACTGAAAAGGCCTTTAACAGTGAAACTGTTTTCTTGTCTGTTTTGCTTTATCTTCAGCTACATATTTGCTTTAGGCTTAACAGCGGTTTCAGATTTTAGTTGTGTATAAAGTTAAAGGCCGTGCTAAAATCGGGATCCTAATTAAGTTCTCGTATGTACGTGATTCTAAAGAAACAGGATGTGAAATGAATAAATAGTTCTGTTTTCTTTTTGGTACAATTTGGATTCTTAATTCCAAAGCAACGCTATATGTATATAGAATGCTGAGTACAGGGAGGTGAAAGGAACTCACCCCTTTTTCCTTCTTTTTACATGCAAATAACGGACACGGCAAGACCAGGCAAAATGAATAACGTATGGCCACCAACCAAAAAAACAGAAAACCAAACAAAACACTATAGAGCACCAACGGTGCAGAAGCTCATACCTTCAACAAGTCCTTAGGTTGTCTGAACTAGTTTATATGGTCACCTTAATTGACATATAACCACAAATTTATACTCTTTCATTCTGACGGCAACCTGAAGAATTTTACCAAAATGTTTCAAGCTACAGTATCTTCAGTGTAAATTTATTCTATTGCCCTCAAAAAGTTACAATATAAAAATTACAACGTCCTGTTTACAATGAAGGTACCATCCACAGATCACTAACCAAGAATCCTTTCCATAGATTGTTAACACTTTTAACAACAATTTAAAGACAAACAGACAAAAAGATTTTGTAATGCTTCATTTTTGTTTAATAAAATGGACCTCAGGACCACATTTTGGGCTTTGAACCCAAATTTCCTGTACAAAATGAAGGTACCAACAACTGAGTTTCATTATAAACAAGCATCAAAAGTTGTAAAAGACAATTTTTAGGAGGTGAAGCAGGTTGCGGAATTTCACGAAGAGGGCCAAAGGGCCCAAAAGGGGTCTTGAACCTAAATTTCCAGCATACCATCTATAAATCACTAGCCAAGCATCCTTATTACAGACTGTCAACTATTTTGACAAAAAAATCAAAGGTAGGCTTAAGCATTTTGTAATATATCACAAAATAGACCCTAGAGGCCATCCCGGGTCTTAGGTCCAAAAATTGTGAACACCCCAAAAGAACCATTACTATAGTACCATTATGACACACCATCTACAGTGAAAAACATTATCTGTAGGAGAAGAGGCTTTTTGTAGAATTTCACAAAATGGGTCATAGTGCCCACATGGGACCTTGGGACCAATATTTCCGCAAACTCCAGATAGTCCACTACCCACAGAAAGTTGTGTACACGTTTCAAGCAAATCGATGAAAGCATGTGGGAGTAAAAGTTTCGGAACACAGACAGACAGACATACAGACAGACAGACAGAGAAAGAGACAGAGAGAGAGAGATAGAGTGACGCTGCATGGTCACAAAAGCTCACACCAGCATGCTGGTATGAGCTAAAACATACCCGAAAGGACCTTAAAGCAGTACGACCGCATTCTTCGGTATAAGCTGAACTTATCTCCTTTTCAAAACTAAAAAAAAAGGTGCAAGGAAGCTTGGAAAAACCATACCTGCTAGGATAAAAGGCATGTTTCTTCTAAAAAAGCACTTTTTTTTTTAACTTTCCGAACCGCGAATCAAATACTTTCAATTTTCCTAAACAAAACTCTTTGCTTCCTCTTCTTTTTGACATATCGTGACTTCTTGCTGGAAACCAGACAGGGGCTTTCACCACATCGTGCTGGTACGCCGATATTTCAACATGAAAATACATTTTCTGGCGAATGCCGGAACTCGTAGCTTGCAAGTTGCAGTTGCGGGCCATTATTTGTCTCATTGAGTTACACACTAAATCAGACTTTTTCCCCACCCTTAACTCATTGCAGAAGTTTTCAAACTGGAAACTCCATCCCTTTGCTTTTGCTTAAAGCTCAACATGTGGGCTCTTAAGACACTTCCAAATTTTAATATCATTACCATTGAAATTTTGAACTAGGGAGCGTGGGATGATTGGTACTGGTTTCTTGTCCTTGTCTATACTCAAAGGCGATGATCATTCAAAAAGCGGAGTAATACAATAACAGATGAAATTCAACTGGTCAAATTGCCTCGCCTTTTGCACTGCCTGTATTTCAGCTCATTAATTACGCAATCCACACGAAAAATTAAGTAACACAGTCAGAAAACAGCACCCATAAAATCTGAAGGCACTTCATTTGTCAATTTATGTTTTCCGAGGTAAGAACATGGATTAAGTGGCCGCTACCTGCATATACCACGATCCAATTTGTACTTATGATAGACATTGCAAGAACATTACTGTCAGTGAATTATTCTAGCCAAATCTATGGAAATGTTCAAAGTTAGTTGGGCCTGTAGTACCATCAAGAAACAAGCAGCAACCTTATCTTTGCGAAACATGCAAACAATACTCAAAACACGTTTATTTGTAAATGGATTAGTTTTCTCGCTGTAGAAAACTTCTTTCAAAGTAAAAACTTACAATTTCCATATGAAAGCGAACCTTATGAGATCTTTCACTTTATTCTCGCTGTCGTGTGAAGTCCCGTTCAAAGCTTCGCACTAATGCTCCCTCGGACATTCGAGGAGGTTGCAGCTGGATCTTATCGAAGTCATACTGTACCACGGCAATTCTGCATCAAAAAAGTCTTTGGCCCTCTCGCATTCCACAAAGTACCAACTCCCCACCTTACCCACCCCCTTTGCTTGCAAGGATGGATATCTGTATTTAATGTTGGAGAACACCCTTACGAACGGCTTGTAAGTTAAACCAGGAACTCTGATATGAGAAGTGACATTGTATCCCAAGGTGGGGATTACCCAGTACTGAGAGGCATACAGTCCATAATACAATTAGAGATTGGGTTGTCGTTCCCAAAGAGTAGTTATCACACGGCATCTCCCCTGACTGACAGTCTGAATAAAATATTCTAGCTTTACATACCCCTAATCCTAACGTGGTACCAGTTTCCTAGCTGTTGGGTGACGTATTTATTGAGTAATATCCCTTTGACATCAAGTGTCGGTATTTTTTACTAAATACTTCCGGAAAATTTTCATCCCTGCAACCTCCCTTTTCTCACCCCACTTCACGTTTGAGTCCAGAACCAAATCCACGTGTGATATGTTGAAGAGGAAGATACTCTAAACATTAAAGCGAGACTTTGTTCAGGTCGCGAAATGTTGGCGTGTAAAGTTGCCACATTCTCTGCAAGTTGAAGAAGGTTGGTGTGATGTCACTGATTCACATTGATGATTAAAATTGTGATACAACACAATGCTGATACAATACCATAAATTCATCGTTAGTAACACACTTTTCAAAAGCCTGCATGCTTTAGGGGCAAGACAGGATCCCTGATCAATCCAAGGTCAAAATATTAGGATGAAAAATACAATGAACTTTGGTATAAATATGAAACCATGACATCACACCTGTTTTTTTGATGTTTTAAATGGTAAATGTGGCAAAATGGCTGCTTTGCCCCTACACAGTATTGTCTACTTAGGCAAAATTTCCCGTTGCCACTTGTATCACTGAGGGAATGAGTCTTTCGAACATGACTCTGCAATAGAATGCTTTCACTGCCGTCAAAAACTTCGCCTCTTTTGACGGCGACGACGCGTGCGATGCGCTATGGCTGACTGTTGATTACAGGTACTTTGACCCGGCAGTGGGCTTGACTAACCAATTATGGCTTCACGTAAAAGCACTGGATAGGAACGTAAGTAAAACGATGAAAGAAATCTTACTTTTCATTTTCTGGCCCATTATCACCTCACATTGATAAGAAAACTTTTAAGCTCTAAGAGGTTAAGAGGTGTGACGATTTTTCGGAAGATATTGCAGCAAAATTTTGAAAAAATTGGATAAACTTTCGTTTAAAAGAAGGGTTTAAGATCACACCAGGTTTTGATATGTTTGAGGGGTGCTTATTCTAGGAATTTCCTTAAAAGTGCATTTAAAGCCTACGTGTAGTTCTCAAGATATGAGCAGGTAAATTCGTCACATTTTCAACAACAATTGCACTTGAAGCAAGCACATATATGACATCATATCCTCACGTTGATGGACAGTCTCTTATTTTTCATTAACTTCACAAGCACATCAAACTCCTCAATAGTACTTTATTATCAGGATATGAGTGCAAACGTGGTATGAGAACTTTGCAGTACCCAAAGGGAGGTCTTGTTCCAATTAACTTCAAATTCAAACCCAACGTCTGAAAAAATAAAGTAAGGAAGTGATATATCTACTGCCCTCAAAATCATTTTCGAAAACAAATCTAGCGACTTCATTTACTGATATGTAGAGAAATACATGTCCAATTAGAATGGAAGTTTCACCACACTGTGTAGATCTGGCTCTTTTTCCAAGTATGAAAATAAATTTTTGCTGAAACTCCCCTGTTATTTAGTTGTTGGGCAACATAAATTTTTGTCATAGATTGAATAAGGTTAAATCGATTTTTCCAAATATATCAAAATCCACAAAACTCCCTGGTTTAGGAATCTACGAGCCCCGATACTTACCTCCTATTTACATACGTAACCCTCACTTACCTGCAGTTATTCCCGGCAAATGGAAGATAGCCTACCTGAAGTGAGCCCTCAAAAAGAGGGACTATCATTCTTCGCTTGCCTGTCAAAAAAGGGGGTCGAAGCAGTTACCTGAGACTGATACTGAAAACAACATCACCAAGTGGTACAATGTGTGGTTAGAACAGCAATTTGCACAATACAAAAGATGCAAGACAACACCACATAATATGGAGGGAAAATAGGTGGCCGTTGGCCATGCTCACCTTACTCATCAAGTGCTGATTCTGTCCGAAATTGGTACAATCGTCACAAAACCGAATCGGCACGGCAATCTTGGCACACAACAGCCTCCCTGGAGATTAGTGGTAAGTTTTGTGACATGTGAAACTGTGTAAACCATTGTACCAGACTCGAGTAACTGCATCGATCCGGCTCCCTCTTGCGGGGTTGGGAGGAGGGAGGCATATAGGAGGTAAGTATCAGGTCTCGTAGATTCCTAAACCAGGGAGTTTTGTGGAATCTACAGCACCCTTCCTTACCTCCTATTTACATACGTAATCAGACTAGCACCGTCGCTCGGTGGGACGGTCCGGATCTCGATGCCTGGAAGCCCATAGGATTGATGAAGCAAAGACCCCATCCGCTGAAACCACATCAGTTAGGTAGCTCGATAGAAATGAAGATGGAGACTTCCAAGCTGCTGCTGCCATGATGTCCTATGAACCAGGCTAAGGAAGTGGCTTGAGCTCGGACATCATGGGTTCATGTGCATCCGCATGGGGACAAAGATGAAACTGACTAGCCACCTTGAAAGAGTATCCTTTGAAGCTCTAGAGTATGGCGATCTTGGCAAGATAAAAAGAGCGTCAGACCTCTGTAAAGCCCTAGTCTTTTTTATATACCATTTTAAAGCTCTCACTGGGCAAACAAGCCTGTCCTCGGGAATAGAGGATGAAACTGACATAGATGGAAGGAATAAAGAGGCTGGAGTGAATGATACCGTCTGATTCTTGGAAAGAAAGTCTGGATCTGGTAGCAAGTACACCTCACCAGGATCGAAACGAATAAAATCTCGCTTAACAGACAGAGCATGTAATTCACTTCGTCTCCTTGCCGAAGCAGCCGCCACCAGGAACAAAGTCTTATGTGTCAGAGCATCTGGCGGTGAATTCTGCATTGGCTCGTACGGCGGTTTGGCGGGGCACGTAAAACATTATTAATCGACCAGGATGGTGCTAGCTTTCGAACGGGCGGTCTCTCGTTGAACATCCCCTTTAACAAGTTTGAACTTTTTATTGCCTATAACTGAGCCGTCTGGGAACCCTTTATCAACAGAGACCACTGCTGATCTATAATTGCATATGGTAGAAACCTGCTTGCCCTCTTCGAAAAGAGATACCAAAAAGCAGCACACTTCATCTACAGATGTTTCCAAGGGCTTGAGACCGTGAGAGGATGCCCAAGCTGAGTACTTTTCCAGTATTGAATCGTACACTCCAACTGTGGACGGTCTCCTAGATTGGATGGCAAGGTCTGCAGCCTTCTGAGAAATTCCCGCCTCTTTGAAACATTTGTGGAGAGCTTCCAAGCACAAAGATGGAGGTCCTTCACTCCCTGATGTCACAGTCGGCAGGACTGCTGTGTGAGAAGGTGGGTCCGGGCTGGCAGCTTGAACGAGTTGTCTACAAGGAACTGGATAATGAGAGGAAACCAAGGCTGCCTTGGCCAACAGGGTGCAATCAGCAACCTGACCCCCTGGATTCCTGAAATTTGAGCACTACCTTGTGAATTAGGCACCACGGAAGGGGGGACGCATATGTAGATAGGTTGTCCCATAACAAGGAGAGAGCATCTGTCGCCCAAGCATGAGGGTGATGATAACGGGTGCAGAAGAGAGGGAGCTTCACACTGACTGGATTGGCGAAGAAGTCGATTGAAGGTCTGCCGAAGATCTGAAACAGATGATCTGCCCAAAGTTGGGATAACTCCCATTCGTTCTCGTTCAACCGGCCCCTGGATAGAGCATCCGCCATTGTGTTGTCTACTCCGACTAGATGAGATGAGATGAGATGGCACTTGAGCAAGAGGGACCAAGTGTTGTGGCATAGTCTGAATGATCTGGTCCCTCCCTGTCTGTTGATGTAACAAACTGTTGTTGAGTTGTAGGAGAGGACTGCCACCCGAAGGTTCCGAAGCTGTTCTCTCCAGTGATCTACAGTTCTGGCTACCGCCTTCAGTTCTAGTACACTGATGTGTAAATGGGTCTCCTGGCTGCTCCAGCGACCCGCTATTGAGTGGCGACCCACCACTGCTCCCCAACCTGTCATGGAAGCATCTGTCATGATTGACGTCTGAAATCGGGTGTCTCTGAAAGGTCTTCCGATGCAGAGGTTTACTGTTCTTGCTGGAAGGACACTCCTGGATAAAACCTTAATTCGATCAGGTTTGCTACTCTTTCCTCTGATGAAAAAGCCAGGCCATTCAGAAGATCCAAACGAGCGACTAAGTAGACTATTTCCTGCGACGGTGTAAGAGATGACTTCTTGTGGTTGATTACCCAACCCAAATTTTGAAATGTCTCCACTACTTGGTTGGTTACTGATACTGCCTCCGTGTACGAATTGGCTAGCAGGAGCCAATCGTCGAGATAAGCAAATACCACTATTCCTTTGCGTCTGAGATGAGCCAAAACTGCACTGGTAACCCGGGTGAAGACTCTTGGAGCTGTTGACAGGGAATGGGCATGTCACGGAATTGGTAGTTTGTGTTTTTGTATATGAATGCCAGAAAACTTTGAAAGTCTACGTTGATTGGAACATGCAGGTATGCGTCTTTTAGGTCTATTGAACACGCCCACATCCCTGCCGAGGTACTTGGAATGATTGAGGCCAGAGTTTCCATCTTGAACCGCTTTGGTTTGATAAACCTTTTGTTCAGAGGTTTTAGATTTAGAATTGGCCTCCCCTCCTTTGGCTTCTTTGGGGTAAGAAAGAATGATGACCTGTAGAGGTAGGGTTTGGCCTCTGGGGGAGCTAAAAAGATCGTCTGTTTCTCCAACAACCCCTGGATCTCTGCCTCGAGTGTATTCCTTTGTGCCAGCAGATGAGGAACTGGTGTGACTCTCATGAGGCCTTCTTTCGGACGAGGAGCTGAGAATTCTATCCGATAACCCTCTTTTAACTGTTCTCAGCACACACGGATCTGGATCCAACCCCTGCCAATGCTCTGCAAACTGGACTATTCCCCCCCCCCCACACTGGGAGCAAAACGGTGGGGTGGGCACCCCTAGGGATTCTGTGTGTAAAAGGAGCGGCCCCTAGAAGATCCCCTTGGAGCACCAAAGAAACCTCTTGATGATTGTCGTTGGTTTTGGTGAGGAGTCTGTCTTGTCCTCTCTCGTGGTCCTGGGTTCAGTGGTCTCTTAAATGACTGTGAAGAGGAATCCGGTCTGGCTGGACGAGACCGTTGATTTCTACGACTACCGAATAGAGTTCTTGAGGCCTTAGAAGATGAAGTCTTAAAATCTGCCTTTTACAGATCCTTCCTTCGTTTTACCTCATCCTGTAAATGCTCCTCAAACTTTCTGCCAAAAATATCCTGACCTAACAAGGGCAATTTCAAAAAACGACGTTTAATGTCCTTTGGTGGCCACTCTAATGAATTCAAGACATTGTCTCTCCGTTCCAGAAGAGACTTCACAATGATCCTAGAAAACTGGTCAAAAGTTCTCCTAGCTACTGGACCAAGAAGGTTAACTAAAACTCCTGTATCTCGACGGGAAACCTCCTCTGTACCAGATTGCCTGATGGCTTTAGTAAGGACCTCTGCAATTAGAAGGAGGGCTGAAGAAATTTTGAGGCCTGCCATTGCTGCTGCATACATGGACCAAAGAGATTTCTCTATGGCTCTGGCTTGGGAGGACTTAAACTTCCCAGAAGAGTCAACCACGCCAGCCGAACGAAGGTGGTCCATAGCTGCGTCTGGAATAGGAGGGGTCATAAATAGGTCCTTCCAGTCTTTCTCTTCCACCCTAAAGGATGAATTTTGTTTCTTAGAATAGGCTGTCCATCTCTTAGCTTCAACTGTAGCTTTCAGTCTATCCCCACACTCTGAATCTATGAGGAGAGATGCCTTAGGAGTTGCAGAAGGCCTCTTCAGAGATAAACGAGAATTGCGGGAGGAGGGTTGAGGCTCTGCAACCTCTTGATCATAGCCTAATTGACGGCGAAGATTCTACAGACTTCTCAAACGATTCCTTAGAAATCTCTGAATTTTGTTTCGTAGAATAGGCTGTCCAAATCTTAGCCTCAGCTGTAGCTTTCAGTCTATCCCCACACTCTGAATATATGGGGAGAGATGCCTTAGGAGTTACAGAAGGCCTATTCAGAGATAAACGAGAATTGCGAGGGGAGGGTTGAGGCTCTGCAACCTCTTGATCATAGCCTAATTGACGGCAAAGAACTTCTACAGCCTTCTCAAACGTTGCCTTAGAAATCTCTGTTCCATAAAGGGGCTTCTCATCAGAATTAGAAAGGTCCGACCCATGCTGTCGGGAAGTAGCTGCACTAGGAGATGGGGCCGGAGATCTCCTGGCTTCCTGGGCTCCGATAAGCTAGGAGAGAGATAATCTGGATCAACACAAATCCCACTCGTCGAAGGGGTGTCCACCAGGCTGGGCTGTTGTGGCTGGGGGGTTGTACCCCCGCAGGAGGACTAGGAAACTGCACCTGGGTACTCTGTGCCTGCGGAATCTGGGAAAGCAGTGACAAAAGTTGAGACAAAGCAAAAGGTGTATCAGCTTCCACCCTGGACCGTTTCCACTTCCGAGACCTGGAGCCAGGTGAAGAGGAAGAAGACGAGGAAGAGGAAGAAGAGGAATGACGTCGATGACTCTTTTTCTTCCTCCTTTTCTTAGAACGGCTACGATGCTCTTTACCAAAGGAGAACCAGACACTTCCAAGTTCCCTTGATGAGACTCCAACTGGGCCAGAAAGCCTGAAGGCTGCTGGGCAGATTCTGGCTGGATCTGGACTAGAAAGCCTTTGGAGTAATATTCCCAGGCTGGGCCTGTTGAACCTGAACGGGGTTAGGCCTCATTATTACCTCCTGAGAGCTTGTTCCAGAAGACTGTCGACATGGGTTAGGAACATCTGGCTGAGCCTCTCTGTCTATTGTTTGTGCCCCGTCCAGTTGAGCAAGACCACCTCCTACGCCTTCACCTCTACACGAAGTGGACTCCTGGCCGGTAACACCAGAGCCAATATAGACCACTGTTGACTTCCTCAGCACACCGTCCGACAGAGCAGGATCACTCCTTGCCCTTCGGTCGGATAAGGTTGGTTTCGACTTGGGTGTGGACCGACAACCAGGACACAACTCACTCTGGCCCCACTCAGAGGCAGTCACTAACTTCTTACAAGAACGGCACCTGAAGGAAGGACTTTGCATTTCTGTGTCAAAAAATTAAATTAAATTATTCCTTGCAGGAATATATCCCAAATCAAAGCAAACCAAATAAATGTCTATTGACAAAATGATGCAGCCCAACTAAAGCTGCAAAACACATAAAAATTTGCAAAAATATATATTCACATATAAACAGTCATGCAATAATACCTGAATTTAAAATCCCGAAAGCAACTGAATCAAGTTTCGATGCACTACCCCTTCAAGTAATGCATAAATGTACATTCACATATAAATACCCATAAAAGCAATAATACATGAATTTAAAATCCTGAAAGCAACTGAATCAAGTTTCGATGCGCTACCCCTTTCAGTAATGCATCTAATTAGCAAACATGATTTAAACGTATATTATAGTACATAATACATGAAGCTTAAAAACCTACCAAAACAGCCCCTTTGTACAAGTAAACAACAACAAGATGGATAATAACAGAATAAAATTTGATTCACTACCCCTTTAAATAATGCATATAAAATTAGCAAGGGCCCTGAACTTAAAAATTATCCATAATACATGAGCATGAACCCTTCCAAAATAACTCACATTCAAGCATATATCTACAGGAATGGTAACTTCAAGAGAAATGATCCAAAGAAAATAAACTTTGATGCGTAACCCCTTTACTTAATGCATATAAAAATAACCTGCATAACACATGGCATGAAAACTCTGCCCGGAAACAAAGTACTTCAACATAATGGCGGAACGAAACTCCCGCCGAGGCGCAGCCTGAAATCACCAACAGCTTGCGCTACGGGGCCGTGCACGGAGCCGAGTAGAGCCGGCAACAACAGCCGGCCGCCTCGGCAGAAAAAGGCCGACGAACCCGGTCGGACTACTGAGCCAAACACAAAACCTCCAAAGGCCTACCCACTTAGATAGAACGCTAACAGCAAACGAACAGGTGAAAAAATCGTCGAAACGGTGGTTAGCCCCTCCAAGGAACCCCCAAAGGCCACTGCTAAGAACGGCGAGGGGTGGGGAAGGAACGGAACCTTAACCAGCCTAGCCACCCAAGATCAATGGAGGCCTAACGTACATCGGGCCAACGCCCGACCCCGCCAAACCGCGGGAACAAAAAATCACTTCAAAACACTACAAAACCACCCAAATGGAAAAGGATACTTACCCAAAACCACTTCGGAAGATGTTACAAACAATTCCAGGCTATCTCTCTTCAAATTCAGAATTATAAACGTTCACAAGCGAACAAAACTGGACAGGAAAAAACTGCATTCGACTTCTGATACGGCAAGTGAAAGAATGAGTAGTCCCTCTTCTTGAGTGCTCACTTCAGGTAGGTTATCTTTCATTTGCTGGGAATAACTGCAGGTAAGTGAGGGTTACGTATGTAAATATGAGATAAGGAAGGGCGCTGTAGATTCATGGTTTGGGTTATTTATAAGTTAAGATACTTTCGACAACCCCAGTATCAGGCTAAATTAACGAAAGCAGCTATTTTGGAATTGGTATGTGGCTATTTCCAAGAAGCTTATTGGCATGGTTTGCCCCAATCGTCTTTGGAAACTGGTGAACTATCTTTTGAGAGTGCCGTGAACTATACACCAATTGATTTTTCTCTTTTGTCCCATTAGTTCCTTTTTCGGAGAGGTTCGATAACCGAATATCTGCAAACCAAATGTATGTTAACCACGAACTTCCCAGTACATACATGGACAAGGGTGTACTGCACTTCAACAGCGTAGAAGCGAGGATTACATATAACCTGATGACAGGCTCCTAGAGATTCACGCCACCACGTGGGTTGACCAGGAAGTGCAAAAGCAATTTGGGCCCTAAATGTTTCCAGATGGCTTGAAATGCCATTTTTATCGCATGTAAATAGAGGACACTTTAAGAATATTCCTGTTACTTTTACGTAAAAGTATCATCGGAACAGATCTGGAAAAAAAAAACTCGTTACATCTTTAGGAAATACAAATTTAAATCAATGTTGTCAACCAGAACGAAGATTGTGCTATTGTCCTTTCTGTGCTGTGCTCATTTTTTTTTTTTTTGAAATGCTGCAGATTCGTTGTAAAACAGTAGCGACAGTAGCGACGTAGGCGGCCATGTTGATGAAGCCTAAAATTGTAACAACAGACAAAATGGATCCCTATGGCTCACTATAAATTACATCCTGGAGTCTAGGGTTCAGATCCTGGCCTGGTAATACTGGTAATACCGAACACTTCAAAAAATGGAAGCTACTGTGCTTGGTACTCAGCATTCAGGCATTAGCAATGGATCAGTGGAAACAAGCTAGTGAGCCACAACGGTAAGTTTCTGGTTAGAAACTGAACCGTAAAACATCATCAAATAACTAAATAGCTATAAATAAGAAGTTCGTGACATTGACGTAGCAATTAGCAAACATGAGAGACCGCATAGCGTCATAAAATTGAAATTACAGTGCAATTACTTTTTTACCTTACGTGAACCCTAATAAAGACAAGATTTTCTTTTGATTTGTGAACAATAACTGCTCAGTGGTCCGTTAAAACTTGGCACAACACAATTCCTAAAGTGTGCATTGAAGCTCAACAGTATTGAAAATAATGAAAGAACAAGTATGCTGACAATTTGTTGAAAATGAGTAACCTAGCAGTTTCTGAAAAATATCTTTTATTCTGTTTTTATAATTATTACTTACAGCAATAGACTCACGAAAATAACGTTAACAGTCCTTGTACAAACATTGACGATATTGTACAGTGTTACTAGCTTATTACTAACTTTTTGTGTTCAATAGCGTAGAATTTTAATTTGATCTTGCGGCAGTTATGTTATTGTACTTTTCCTCAGCCATGCTGAAAAATCATTTTGGATAGATAAGAAAAGTTTTCAGTCTTATTAGAAGAAGGCCCACCAGTTGAGACAGGACATGGAAATACTACAGTTACTAATGTACGGATTACTTTACAATAGATAAGAATAAAGACGACATGGTGGCTAACATAGGCCAAAGGTAAGTTTCTTGATGGAACAATAACTTATGGTAGCCTTGAATGGTTAAACCTCTTCTAACCTTTGGATTTGGTCTGTAACAAAGGCAAATGAGGAAAAGGTCTGGAAAATAGTTCGTTTGGAAAGAAAACGGACTTAACAAGTCTACAAAAATGATCGAAACCCCCTTTTTACTTGAATGGGCTATAACTTGTAAACTTTGCCAAAACTTCCCAAACCAACACTTCCCCACTTGTAATCAAAATGGACGCTTGTAAAGTGAGTTGAATTCGTAAAGTCTAAAACCGGTTGACTACGTACGCAACTTTAAAAAGATTGGGTAAAAAAATTGTCCAAATTATTAAAAAGTAAGTAAAGATGAACTCACCAAATAAAGAGTTCCTTTACGAATCAGGACATTTTCTTTGCCTAACATTTGGCAAACGTGTTCAACAACGTTAAGGGTGTAAACGATCTCTTGCGAGGGTCATGTTTTGTGGGTTTAACATGTCAAGAGTATACCAAAACCGTACACTCTAAAATCAAAAGAGTGAACTTAGTCACCCTTTGATCGAGTGAAAAGTATAAATTCGCTACATAAGAGTGATAATTCACTCCAAGAGGAGTGAAGTTCCCTCCAAAAAGAGTGAAGTTTACTCCAAAAAGAGTGAAGTTTACTCCAAAAAGAGTGAAGTTTACTCCAAAAAGAGTGAAATTCTCTTAAAACAAGTGAAGTTTCACTCTTCATGGAGTGCCCACAGTGATCGCTCTTAAAAAAAGAGCGATCATTGCAGGCACTCGTGGAAGAATGAATTTTCCCTCTTCCTCTAGTGAATTTCACTCTTTTTGGAGCGAACTCCACTCTTTTCGGAGGGAACTTCACTCCTCTTGGAGTGAATTATCACTCTTATGGAGCGAATTTATACTTTTTCACTCGATCAAAGAGTGACTAAGTTCACTCTTTTGATTATAAAGTGTACACAAGAAGGGATGGGATATCGGTGCAGGGGTGAAGCTCCATAAAAAGTTGACTTTGAACGTACATTATTACACATTTGCCTCCCGCCTCCCCACATTCACCTCTGTAAGTCATTGCGGCCCTTTCGGTAACTCTTTACTGAGGTTGAATGATACATCCCATACTGACAGTATGGTCTACATAACGAAGCGTGTACACAAGATTTGGCCGAAATGTTTTTCAAGTGGCGGGAAATATCACTGTCCGTATCTATAGTAACCGCATATGAATAGTAAAAATACTTTAGTGACATGAAAAGAAATTAAAAAATACCAAAAGCGAGTAGGGCAACAAGCCTACAGGAATCATATAAAGGAAAAGAGCTGGAAACATGTGATATGACACAAAGCGACTGTTCTGAAGGGTAAGTGACCAAATGTTTGGGCGCGTATACTGAACAAATGATGACAGGAGAGGAGCAGCTTGTCTAATTTTGCAAACCCTCAAAAAGTTTAAAAAATTTACTCATGTTTCGAGTTACGGTTATAGTCGATAGGTTACCGTTCTGTCAAAAATTCCCTTTTTCAAGCCTTTTCACCATCTATTTCAAGGCTCGGCGTTAATTTCACCGAAAGTTGAAATGCAAGGCAGCTAAAAAATCCGTACCTTACTTGGCAGTTAAGGACTGATATTTCGGAAGGAAAACCCTTTGTAGTTACGTCAGTATCTTTACAGTCCTCAAAATATACCTATATATCTAAAGTTTTAATGTTTCCGAAGTAACTTGTTGCTTAGGCTATGCTAAAATAATGGTGTGGGGTGATGCAAAGTGCTGATATGTATTTTAATCCTAAATTAATTATCTCTTAGATACTCATCAGATAATTTATGTTTAGTAATTAATGCGGATGCTTCAAGGACACAATTTTAACTCCCAAACAAATTTATGTTTAATATGTTGAAGAGGAAGATATTCTTAGCATTCTGATGAAAGTTTACCCATTTTCCATTTTCGGTTCTGAAGATATTGGCAATTGAAGTTAAAAATATTTTCTAAAAAAAGTGAGCTTGAAGCAAGCAGGTGCAATGTCATGGATTTACATCGTCGGGCCAGTGTTTTGTAATTTGATTTTCAATCCTATCAGTTTGACCATGAGTTGGGATTCTATGTTGCACTACGGCATACAAGAAGTTTAAAATTCAATTGCTCAGGATGCATCTTTATTTAAATGGAAATACTGCGTTCGTTTTACAAGTAAATTTCATCCTTTCAAAACCAATATTTACCGGAAAAGAGTTATAAATAATTAAAAATAAGGCAGTAGCCTTCTTTTCAAGGAATAAGTTTCCCTCAGAAAGAAATTCAGTTGTTTGTTGCTCAAGAATAATTTGTTCACCCAAACTTTCAAAATTACAAAAGATGCAACTTCCAATAACTCTTCTTGCACATAATATTCTGAGGATATGAAGCTATTGCTGGAGTTTATTGTTAGAGACCGAATGTGATAATGACTAGAGCCTTTTACTTTTAATGCTATGTTGGAACATTTAAATGCAAAATTCCCCTTTAAAAGTGACTAAGTCCAGTCTTTTGTTTTGAAAGCAGTTAATTAGGGAGTAAATCGAGGTTCTGGAAAAAAGGCCAATTTTTCCGGTTGTCCCTATCCGTCCAATGTTTTACGAATTACCGTGATTTGCTTTGTATATGATCCATTGAAAACATTCGACATACTAAGTGTTGAGATGATGAATGGATAGGACAACACCAATATAAAGAATTTTATCCAGAGTAGGCCTCGCCAACTTGAAATCCACATTTAAACAGTTCATAAAAAGTAACCCTGAAAAGCTCTACATATCGAGTTTATGGTTCTAGCTATTGTGGACCACGAGAGCAGTGGTCTACAACAACTGAAACGCTGATAGAGGAAAAACTAAAACTAAATAGGTGAATGACATTACCCTTATAACAAAGTAAAAGTACAAGAAAATCACCATTTTGAATATAATTTGCATTTTAAGATACAAAATTTTCTCAAAGGGGAGGGCGGCATATCCCCCCAAATATCAAATTCTTTTCGATAATCCTTCTTTAATTATACTATTTGGAAATGAGCCGTGTCGTGGATATGCCTACGTGGTGATTCGAGTTCTAGATCTACAGATGTTCTGCAACGAGATATCATCCCCTTGCGATCTTTAATTTGAGAGGTTCGACCATTGTTTCCTTAATCTTTGGGGACCGACTGTTTGCGTCAAATGGTTAGAACATGAGACTTGCAGTCAGGAGGTATAGATTTCGACTACTTGCCGGATCATACCAAAGACTTTAAAGCGGCTCATTGAGTTGATATCGATAACTTAATGAGAGTCTCAAAGGGTCACTACCACATAACACTGATTACAGTTAGCATAACAAGTCAAGTTTCAAGTCCAAAAGTCACAGAAAACGTTAAAATTTTGAATTTTCTAGTGTCCTCACTGTCCTGACTTGTAACGGTTTTGTACATAATTTGAAAAAGTGTCTGGTCACGAATTTTTGAAAAACCGACTTGAATCGTTCATTACTCAATCATAAAACAGTTATTTGTATGTCGGGTATGGAGACTGTCTAAGATTGACCATTTGTCATAGGTATGTGAAGAAAACTTAACAGGTTTGGAAGAATTTGTTGAATTTCATGAACCAACTCAATGAGCCGCTTTAAAATGGAACCTACAGTGCTGTCATTGTGCTTAGTTAATCAGCATTAGCAAACGAGTAGTGAAAGCCAGAGGGTCACAAGTAAGAAAAGGGCCCTGGCCGGCCCGAATTAAACCAATTGCTTAGAAAATGGGCCGTAAAACTGAATCTAACCCTAAACCATAACCTAAACAACGGGTTTTAAACATGTGGGGGAATCTTGGGACACCTACCGGTGTCTGGGGGTCATGAGCTCGTCCCAAATATTATAGAAGAAAATAATAGCTAAAAAATAATGCGGCAAGGTTATGTTTACCTACTACATACTAAGACTGAAGTGGTATACAGTGATGTGTATATGCCTAAATTACTGTCAGCAAACTGCACCGTTTCAGGTGTTCCTATCAAAACTTGTCCACCTACATGAGAAGGAGAATACCATCTCACGGAACCTACCCCCGTAGCATTCATGAACACCTCCCCTGAACTTTATAGTAGTGATGGGACATGATACATTCATGTTTGCCAATTTGGGACTAGGGTGGTTAAACCCCCTGTCTGTACAAGACAGTAATTATGCAATAACTTCAACTACTTTAGAAGGGTATTCTGTTTCATGTATTGTTCTTGAAAATCTTGAAGCAGTATATATCTTCCCTTCATTATTGTGATATTTACTAAGAGTAACTGCTTGGTTTAACTTGAAAATGCAAGTCATGAAATTTTTCAAACCCCCTATGAAAGGTACACTCGCAGGAGAAGTAAGACGGAAACTGTGAGACTTAACAATTGTTTCAAAGTTTGGAACGACTGCTCTTGCCCTTTAGTTAGTTAGGTGAGATTTAACGACACACCAACACGAATGTGTTATATAGTGTCAGTCCACTCGATAAAAAAGTTCCAAAGTTTAAATTATTTCCAAAGATGGTTCAATTTCAAATTTGGCTTCCCTTTAAAATCGCCCATTAGAACAGGCGGGAAATACAGTGGGCATATTCTACAAACCCCAGACCACAGGGGGACAACCCCATTAAGGGAATTGCTCGGTTTTGTTGCGCTGACAACCTGCCAATCGTAGGATGAGTGATAACGGCTTTTGTGTGCATTTTATAGGCGAGAGTCGGGAACAGATTACTCGCCACACACGATCTTATGGAATACCGTTTTAACATTTATTCAGGAATTTCAGATACCCCTAATTAATTTCAGATATCTAAAATTATGCACTATTATGCACTATTTTAGATATCTGAAATTGAATTAGATATCTAAAATTGAATTAGGAATAAATTACTCGCCACACACGACCTTATGGAATACCGTTTTAAAATTTTTCAGGAATTTCAGATACCCCTAATTAATTTCAGATATCTAAAATTATGCACTATTATGCACTATTTTAGATATCTGAAATTGAATTAGATATCTAAAATTGAATTAGGAATACCTGAAATAGAATTAGAGATACCTGAAATTGAATTAGAGATATCTGAAATAGAATTAGAGATATCTGAAATAGAATTAGAGATATCTGAAATAGAATTAGAGATATCTGAAATTGAATTAGAGATATCTGAAATTGAATTAGAGATATCTGAAATTGAATTAGAGATATCTGAAATTGAATTAGAGATATCTGAAATACTTCGTTATTTAGAGATATCTAAAATTATTTAAAGATATCTGCAATTTCTTAAATATATCTGCAAATCATTTGAAGATATCTGCAATTGTTTGAAGATATCTGCAATTATTTAGAGATATCTGAAATTGAATTAGAGATATCTGAAATTAATTAGATATATCTGAAATTCCCGAATAAATGTTAAAACGGTATTCCATACGACCTCCTCACCCTACCTGAATGCAGTTTAAATTCATACACAGGATTTTGCCTTTTATGAGAAAAGTGAACAAAAAGTAATTCAAATATCAATGTTTTGTATAATTATTTAAGGTACGGTATTGTCGAATACTATAGTTTTGCTTTTTAGCGGGTGTAACTTTTCTGCTGAAATTGTTTCGCCTTTTGGACAACGAGGATCTTGCAAGAAGGTATTAATCCTGCAGCTGATAAATAATGCAAAATTTTAAGTTGACAAAAACTGAGATAGAGCTGGGTTAGGGTCACATTGCTCCCATCCTTCTTCAGACCGATAGACATGCAAGCTTATCAAGCAGGGGAAAACTTTGCTATAAGTTAGAGGGAGCGCTAGCTATCGCAAAGTGCATGTAGGCATTCTTTTTATAATGAAATATTTCTAAGGGTGTGTTCATGCCAAGCGAATTGGCTATCAGTTTGCACTTGCCTCCTACGCCAATTGTTATTGGAAACTAGCAATGACGGTATTGTCGTTAAATGTTTTATTTCATCATCGAGGTCTCAAAATAGTCGCTGGTGAATTTACCTAGTACGACATAGAAAAGTTGAACACAAATGTAATCTCAAAGATCACCAGGGGTGGTTTTTCTTCATTTTTTTTTAACTTACCATGTTCTGACCTTGGATATGATAGGATTATTTGAATGATTTATGGCATTTTCCAAACAAGTAAACATCTTTTAGGACGGTTCACTGGTTAACGACCGCAAGTCAATTTCAGAAAGAGTCAAACAAAATTTATATGTTTGTAAGGGTGTAAAGGAGGCCTTCCAATTTGCCCCATGTCAGAAAATAAGATAAGATAATGTTCCCAAGTGACGTCATGGCGTCGGCAAGTTGATGAAACTCCAAGGATAACTTGACGTGTTTAAATGGGCACTCCACATTTGCATGTAAAATAGATCTTATGCATTGACGTCACGACTTGTTCTTTTCGATGACAACAATGATACAGGCTTTACGTATGAGCAAGCTTTCCTCCGTGCCTTAATCAGTGTAAAAATGAAGCGTTGTACACGACTGCGGTGTACATGAACCGACAGTTAGAAACATTCAGGCCTACTTTGTGTTTGGTACAGTGACAGTGCTATCGCCAATGATACGCCGCCACCGCGGTGACAACGCTGTTGCTTTTGGTAAGTTGTGTATAACAAACAAGGACTTCAAGGACAGGGTAAGTTTGTCCAAACTTCAAGAGAGTAGACTTCCAAAACCTACGAGCTTCCAAAACCTACGAGCTTAGGGGGCATAGCTTGTGGGCAACACCAAAAGGAGCACGCGTTTCGCTTTCGGTTCCCCTTTGAGAAATATTTTGCCCCTAACATTTCCTTTTGGATTTAGTTCCCCCACCACAGTCTGGCTTCTCAACTGCACCAGACCAATAAGCCCAATAAACGGGTTTCGATAACTCGTTTGTACATGCGCAAAAAACAATCTCGGTTAGGGAGAATAAAGACATACCCACATATCAGTGCAGTCACTGATGCCTGGCATGTTAGCCAAACTCTAGGCCAGTGGCGGCCCCAGCCAACATGCCCAGCTGGGCCCCAACTGGGTTTCAGCTGGGCTACTTGCTGGGCCCCAGTTGGGGCCCATCCGTGTTTGTCAGGTGTTCCCACGTGGGGCCCAACTGGGCTAGCCTTTCCCAGCTGAAGCCCAGCTGAAGCCCGGCTAGGCTTCAGTTATTGAAGCAGGGCACAGCTGGGCTTCAGCTGGGCTTCAGCTAGCCCAGTTGGGCCCCACGTGGGAACACCTGACAAACACCGATGGGCCCCAGCTGGGGCCCAGCAAGTAGTCCAGCTGAAACCCAGTTGGGGCCCAGCTGGGGGGACTTTGGGGCTTAACCCCCCAATGAAAAAAGTGGAGGGGCTAAAGGCATGTTTAGCCCCCAAATATTTGTAAGGTGCGCTTCAAGAAGTGGTGACCGGCGACGACGGGGAGAATATTGAAGTGGGTGGTGAACATATTCTTCATCAGTCTAATGCACAATATGGCCTACTAATAATGTTAGAGGAACTTTGTCGATGAAAAAAGATACTGGACACGCTAAAGCCTCTTTATCATTCCCAACCCCATCTTCGAGTTCCTCGAAAAGTGGAAGCAGTATGGTCTGTTATTGCGTTTTTCGCGAGGTTGAACAGCGTACTGTAGGCTACTACCGTTAGTACACAAGTCTTTAGTACGTTTGGGATTTGAGATAGATATAGATTAGGTTGGTGGTAGCCTTGGGAGGAACCACGGGGGGGGGGGGGGGGGGGGAGGTATGACCTAGGGGAAATATAAGTGAGTAATTGATATGTATTGGTGGACAAATGTAACACGGGGTGCAGAAAGTGAATAACACGGTAAACAGAATAAATGAAAGAGGATGCACAATTAACTATTGTCCTTGTATCATCTCAATTTGTCTGATATGTATTACCATTTTGCATAGGCTGAATTTTTCTCATTAGTTGAGAAATTGGAAACATGAGACACATATTTTAAGGCTGGATACATGCAACATAGAGCACGCGGGAAGCGCCGTTTCCGGCCACCTGGGGGGTCTGTAAAGTCAAAAAATTTTCTTGTACGTTCCGCGCCAACTGATGGTGGCGCTCCGCTTAGTTAGTCCTGATGGCACTCAGCCACCCCCAATATTTTTTCCGTTCCGCCGCGCCTGCTTTAGGCTACAGTCCTCGACAAAATTGATGGACGAAATAAGCAAAACAAGCAATGGACGGATCACCCCCCCCCCACCCCCCATTCATTGTTGCGGCAGTCAAAGTTGTCCTGAAACTTCAATCCTGATACGGGGAGCAGAATTTGTCCCATGTGTTTTTGTCAAGGGTTCATGGTAGCTTTGAAGATTTATGCTCCGCGTTAACTGGAGATGCACGAAAGTATAAGCGAGTACACTTTGTGGCTACACTCGATTTGTTACTCAACGGATGATGTAACAACCTTACATTAAAAACACATTGTATTCAAAATATTGTTTATTATCAATGACTAAGAGAGTTTATTGTCTCCCGCAGATCGTTACTTTCCACGATGGGGACAGCTGGCTACGCGGTCACGTGGTGTCTAATTTTTCTCCACTCATGTTCAATGATGACGACCAGAGTAGTCGCCTCGGAATGTAAAGAAGGTAAGAAACTGACTCCAGTTCTTTGATATGAGAACTGATATCTAATTTTGGATATTCCCCCGTATCTGCCTTATTGATCCTCGACTCATCGGTCCCGGGCCCCAATAAGATTGATTCGTCTCATAATGGATCCCCGTCTTGTAATAACAACTAATCAATATTCGGTCTCATTGGTGACCTTAAAAGGTCATAGAGTAAAGGTTTAGGGGTAGGAAGACGAGATAGTCTAATGAGACTGCAAAGACATTATCACGACTATTTAAAGAAACAAAACAGTCGCCAAAGTAGAATAATTCTTGGACCGGCTGACTTTTTTACGTCATTTACGGTTATGCTTGTTGGTTCATCGATTCGAGCAGATACCGATACAGTATTCACGTAAACCTAACTAAGGGTGCGCGTTAGGTCCTAGGTATACCACAAAAATATATTCATTGACAAAAAAGAAAAAAAAATCAGTTTTAAAACGTGCCAAAATACCTTCTTTCGAAACTTGCAAGATCGACAATTTTGTTCATGAACCTCTTGTAGATGATTTGTCTCGCCACTAGCATCTCATTTAAACGTTAAACCACGGACTTCCTATAAACATGGACAGAGCCAGTGGCGTAGCTACTGGGGGGGGGGGGCAGGGGGGCAAGTTGCCCCGCCTGGAAAAATTTTTGGGGAAATTTGATGAAAATGGGGAAATTTGATGAATCTTATTATTGCAAAAATTTCTCAAAATTTTTGTTAGAATAAGAAATTGTGAGACATTTCTCATACATAATTAGTATTTTCATGCAACAAATTAACTCAGATTTCGTCAGTGTCGCATGAACCGGCCCAATTTGCGTTCCACAGAAATGTCCTCGTTGCGTAGCAGATTGAATGTTCTCTTGTGCTTGTATACGCACTGGGGTTATGATCAGTGCATTTCAGTGCACAGGAAGCTGTTATTCAGGTAAAAGGATGTGAAAACTGACAAGTCACTACCGTAGACCCCCGAGGTTGTTATGTTCTTCTACAAGCTAGCAGTAGCTGTACGATTTTACTCTGTGTACATAACGAAGGATCGGGCTGAAACAATCCATGGCCAACAATAAACTTAAAGTTAATCTAGAAATTAGAATTAACGGGATCCGTTGGCACATTTAGATTTTGTTACTTAGCCTAATCCTTGGAGACTTACAAGCTAGTTCGGGAAAATAGCTTTCTGCTCACTTTGAGTGTAACAATAAATGGACAATGTTTTGAGTACCTTGTAGCCTTCTACACATAACAGACTGCTTTTCTCACTGGATATCCTGTGTGATCGAACCACTATTAGGCCTCCTTAGTGGCATGCGAAAGGGAGACCATTTGGGCCATGCCCCCCTCACAGATGCCATTTTTTCTTTGTTCTTAAAAGTACGTAGTCTAACTTTATTAACACAGATTTTACTTCAAAAGATAGCATATGTGGCACCAGATTGCTTATAAGGACACCCAATTTTTCAAAATTTTTCAAAGGGGAAGGATTGTCCCTGCAAGGTCTTTCAGTGATGCCGTTTTTTTTTTTAATTCCTACAAATAGACCTAGGCAAATTCTGTCAAATTCCGATTTTTACTTAAAAAGGTAGACTCTGTTTCCCTCTGGTGGCATCGATATAAAAGACTACATGTTTAGATTCTCTTTACAAGCATAAATACGCTATTTTGACCATCTGAGGGGTCTGATTTTTTGAAATTTTCTTTTCGCTCCGTGCCAACCAATGGTGGCGCTTCGCTCGGTCTTTTGGGCAAAATTACATATTTGGAGTAAAATAAACTCTTAACTCTCTGATCACTTTGCAGTTTGCGAACATATTTTGAAGTGAGCATTTTATTGCAAACGACAAAAGAAGAAAGCGACTGGCTAGATTCTTCGTATTAGCCTGGAAAATGCTATTTCCGGCCGTCTAAGGGATCTGATTTTTCCAAATTTTCTCTACGCTCCGCGCCAACCAATGGTGGCGCTCCGCTTAGATATTCTTTATGACAAAATAACATTGTGTGGCCAAGAAAAACCACAAATACCGATCAATGCTCTTTTATTTGGACTTCTAAAAGTGTGCAAATCTAATGACAAGTTTTACTTCGTAAGGTAGCATAAATTACGGAAGCTTAAAAGTGCCACAAGATCACGATATCTTTTGGCTAGTAAGCTAACATTTTTCAGAAAAATGTGAAGATGACAACATAATATCTCGTCAAAAAACAGAAAAATGATGAAATGAGAACTTATCACATCTCGTCATTTCAACAATTTTCTGCAAAATGTGAAATTTTTCTCATCCTGCCAAGTGTGCAAAGCAACAATTTTCTGAAAAATGATGAAATGGGAACATATCATATCTCGTTATTTCAACAATTTTCTGCAAAATGTTGAGTTTCTCACATTTTTTCCAAGTGTGCAAAGCAACGATACTTTGAAAAATGATGAAATGACATCTTATCATATCTCGTCATTTCAACAGTTTCCTGCAAAATGTTGAATTTCTCACATCTTTCCAAGTGCGCAAAGCAACAAATTTCTGAAAAATGACGACATGACAACTTATCATATCTCGTCATTTCAACAATTTTCTGCAAAATGTTGAATTTCTCACATTTTTCCAAGTGTGCAAAGCAACAATTTTCTGTAAAATGATGAAACGGCAACTTGTCATATCTCGTCATTTCAACAATTTTCTGCAAAATGTTGAATTTCTCACATCTTTTCAAGTGTGCAAAGCAACAATTTTCGGAAAAATATTGAAATGACGATTCATTAAATCGTGTGATTTCTGCAACAATTTTATGCAAAATGATTGAATGACAACTTAGCAATATTTTTCCTTGCTATCAATTTCTACCGTGGTTCTGACAGGACATCGCATTCCTTTCTTCAAACGTGGAATATTTTAGTTGATTTTACTTAACCAACTTGCTTAATTGTCATGTTTTAAGTTTCGGATTCTACTAGAACATGACAGAATTGTTAGCAGATAAGTTGTCGACATGGTGTTTTACTGTTTGTTGAGCAGAGGGTGGAGTGAATGAGGTGGGGGCACTGGGTGGGTCTAAAACAAATTAACAGCACTTATCCCGAATACTGCAGTCTGCAAAGGCATGGTCACCCCAACATTTGGCCGATAAAGATCCCGTGACTCTGGAAAAATCTCAGTGCCGTAGCATAGGAAATTCCTAGCGAGGTAAATTTTTCTTGGGATTTGATGCATCATGGGAAATCTGTGATGTCAAGTGGCACATTAATTTTAACATTGCATTCAATTTATTTATAATTATGATGCCTCTGCAGACAATATTAATCAACATTGTTGTTGTACTCTATGTATGGTGAAGGGTAATGCTATATCTACAGGAAAAGATATTCAAACATTCCAACAGTATCAAATTTCAAGGACAAACAGGATGTTCAATTATCAAGAAAATAAAAAAGAATTTGAAGCAATGTGCCCACATTTCATAACTTTCTGTGTTGAAAAGCAGAGGTATTTTTAACAAAAGTAACCAATCCTTAAGGTGAGATATCTTGAGTTAGGAAAATGGTATAGTGATAGGGTTTGAAGGACATGGTGTGGAATATTTTTGTTTTTCTTACAAGACAGAGGCGAAAGCCCAACAAGAACGTGCCTTTAACAGCTGTAAATTTAGAACGACACGATAGTATGGTTGGTTAGTTGTGAGTTTAAACACTGCACTACCAATCCCTTGTTACGTACATGCTTTAAACATTTAATAAATTTCTGCATCCTTCATACAAAATACTTTACCTTTAATTGTAAAATAAACAATAGGATTCTAAATGCACTTTTTCTGCAGTAATTTTCAGTCTTTTATGGAAGAAGAGCTATTTGTTTTAAAGAGAGTGGATAATGAAGTACGTTCGTTGAAACTGAATGAGTTTTTTTCGGATATAAGACCCCGTTCCATTGTTAAATATGATTCTCTATTTTCAGTGTTTTTTTTTTTTTTTTTCTCTCTCTCTCTCTCTTAGTATCTCAGTTTGACCTACCAAAATGAATGGTATCTATTGTTTATGTATGCTCTCCTGATAGCGTTTTTTAACAAAATTTTTAATTATTTGCCACTTCACCCTTACTTCCATTGCATTTTCACCAAAAGGAAATAAGATCTTAGTTCTCCTGTTGCAAGGAAGTGCTTTCAAGATAAAATGTTGTTTTCAAGTAACTTCACGATGTAAATTGAACACACAAATATGAACTGAAATAAAGAATGGTTAAGAAAAAATAGAGGGAGGGGGCCAACCAATGCTTATTTGGTAAAGCTTTGAGCTGAATATATGTTTGGAAATCCGACTTATTTAGCGTAGTGACATGACACCCAGGTAAAATACTGGTATGCAGCGCATGCCCCTCCCCCTTTTGGTACTCCACTGGGAAATCCACCATCGCTTGGTGTGTAGCCGTAGCAAAGACCTTGGAAGAAAATTTTGGTGAAAGATACCTCCCAGGTGGGGAAATTGCATATCCTTTACCTTGCATATCAATACGTTCCATTCTCTTAGTTAAAATTTTGTGCTTTAGGATCAAATTTAGATTAAGAAACGAAAGGGTACATTTGATATTCAAATTAAAAATTACTTTTTATGCAAACTGAATCAAGCACATAATTAAGGGTAGTTATAGGCTATTTTATAAAAGCATTCTGTAGCACGGTATGAGAAATAATATTAAATATCTTTAGCCTGCGTATGTGCTTTAGGTGTACTCAACCTGTGTATCATGTAGAGGGAAGAGGATTCGTTCATTGGTCGGGAGAAGTAAGCCAGGTAAGAAGGATCTACTGTTCCATGAAGAGAAAAACTTTGGGTTCAACCCGTATATGTGATTTCACAGGTTCTAAGGACATCAAAATCATAACCTGGGCAGTGAAATTTTCAGCATTTCAGTAGTTTTTTCGCATGTACTCAAACTTCCATTAACGGTTTCGAAATGTCAAGTGCAACTGTCCCTTAACCCTATCCCCCTCCCTTCTCCCACCGAAATTCCGTCCACTTTTCTTTTGCCTATCTTTTTTTCTTTCATTTCTTTTTCTTTTCAATCCTCTCAGTACAGTGGAGGGTCTCACACACGAAACCCACCAGGCTACAGCCTTTAAAAAGAGTACCATGAGTGTGTCTAGGGCTAGATACAGGATGTCTGATTGAGAAAGTTTTAATGGTAAGCCCCTTTAAGCGATTTTGAAGGCCCTGCGCTCCTAAAATTCATACAAAGATTTCCAGCACTAAATAAGAAAGTAACGTCTGTAAACAATGGCACAGGGGCCGGCTGGGGCCTCACTCTGAGTGCAAACCGTACCTGATGAGTGCAGAAAACAGTGCATTCAAGGTTTAAAGGATTTTTCGCACATGAACTCTTGATTGACGTACGTACCACTGCTTAGGGTCCCTGATGAGACGTCGGTGAGAATCAGTGGCATGTCAAGGGGAGAGGACCATCTCCCATTAATAAATAATAATACAATAAAAAGAGCGAAAAGGGGAGAAAGAGGGAGGGACAAAAAGGAAAAGGAGGAAACTGTTAATAACAGTTTCTATCACAAATTCGTCTCAAACTATCAAAAATTATTTTAAATGCTCCCTAAACTATCAAAATTTCCGAAAGCTCCACGCGCTGAAATATTAGATCCTATTTTTTCTTAGATAATGCTAGTTAGAGTTTTATTATAATGCCAATATTACAAGTGCAACCGCACGGTTGATGTAAAGATGTTTCAGAATGATTTTCTTTTTAAATGCATTGGTCACCACTTACGAACAAACTGTGTCCACGAAACGGACCGATAAATGGTGGTTGAAAAGTTAATGTAGCAGATACTGCATGTATGTTTTGAATCCTATAGGTTCTCAGTTGGAGGCCTGCTGGGTCCTGGGATTGAGCCCCAGTGGGGACCCAGGGGAAACCCCGGGAACCTCTCGCAATATTGGACAATTTCAAAACAGAAAATAAATTAAAGAACTCAATAGTCGAGAAGAAATACAAGTTTCTTTCAGTCTAGCTTGCAAGCTTAGCTTACAAAGTGATGGTGTTCAGGCTAGTTAAACGAATACAACCAATCGTCAATTTCAAAGTAATTAATGTCCTAAGAAATTGATTTGAACTAATGTAGGCTTTACCAAGGTTACAGACTCAAGAACTTTCAGATGCTCCGGAAGAATCCTAGCGGTTGAATTGATCGATGTTAGGTTAGGAGCAAGGTACTCAGTCATGCCAAGATGTTCCCCACAGAACAGACTGCCATATACAGGCGTTGGCAATGAACAGCAGGGCTGTATCCTGGGCAAAATCCCAAGGGGCAGTTCGTGCACTGTCTAAGCCGAGCACCAAGTTGTCTGTAGACTTTGGCCACCCGGACGGATACTTTCTATTTTTGCCTGCGTATACCGTCGTAAGCAGCCATTCTTGGGGTACTGGCGCAGGTAGCGCCAGGGGGACAGGGGGTTACAGTCCCTCCTTCCTGGAAGTCTAGCCCCCCAGTCGGGGAGAAAAATGATTGTCGTCGGGGAGCAAGAACCTCGCCTATTTTTGATAAAAAAAAAAGGCCCTCGAAAATTCGGACAATACAAGTATGCCGTCGATCTCCATAAAGTGCAAAAAAGCAAAAAAAAAAAAAAAAAAAGGTTCTCGAAAATCGGTCTCCAAGAACTGAATTGCAAAAAAGCGCCCTTGAAAAGGTCATCGAAAATTCGGGCTCAGTCGGGGAAACCAGCCCCCCTCGTCGGGCAAATCCTGACGCCACCCTTGCACTGACGGGCAAGGTGCTGAGGGGAAGAATACATGTAAGGTCTTGTTCGTGTGAAAAATTGTGCTATCTTTATCAAAACTTTACACTGATTCTACCTTTACAAATAGAAACTTTTGTGTATGTGATGTGGCTTTGACGTAAAATGCTGTATTTGGTAGCCTAAAGCTTTGTTAGGGGTTTAATTGTTTGTACGTTTAGGAATTCTCATTATTCAGTGAATTTTTCAGGTTTGGTAGTGTGTAGTCGAAAGTGATGTTGCCTTAGGGGAGGAATGCCACCTCTTCTCTTTGAGAAATGTTTCGTACTCTAAGTTTTCCGAGATCCAAAGTGGTTTTATCTTTAAACCAGCATTGGACTTATTACAAGATCTGAAATTTTAATAATTTACGACAGTTTCGGACTTTCTGCTGTTGCATGGCACACCTACATGGCGGTTGCGCGCTTCTCCCTTGTGCTCTACATTCGGGAAGCCACAGGCCATGGGCGCCGGAAGTTATTTAAGATTGGTGGGGCAGATAAATTCAACGTCAGAGATAATAAATATTGCCGCGTAGCGGCAATGAGAGGCCCCAGCCCTCGTATATCGGCGCGGGGTCCAGTCATAATTCCAATATTTTTCAAAGTTCCCAATAACTCCGCCTCGAAAACGAAGAGCCCTAATAACAATCAAATGCTACAGTGACAAATAGAGACAGACTAACGAAGGCGTCTCTCTATTGGACGGTTGGGAATGAGTCCCTCTATGGGGAAAAACACGGTCCACCGTTTAGCTCTTCAGTTAACATTAATGACAACATGATTTAATACAGCCAAGTACAACCAAAACACCCAAATACTTTGGAACTCACATTCTTTTTGTGTGTGTTCTTTATTTGCTCTGTTAAAAGAAAGGAGTGCCCGACTGAGATACTTTAACAAAACAATTCGGTGATCAGCATGATTTTGTAACCATGAAAGGCAAAGTAAGATACAAAAAGAAATTACAAAAAATGCAGACTTATGCCAAAAAAGGATAAGAACATCAAGTCACTTTAGAGAAATAATAACTGCCTCACATTGTATGTTAGTCTTTCTATAAACTCTAGGAATTTTCATAATGTCTGACAGTAAATCAATAATGTAATCTTATTCAAACGGAGCATTCATTAGGGTGGCCATTATTTGGCGAATTCATGTTCATGCGATGCTACAGTGTATGCTGTTCTTCCGTACAGTCTCTTGGGTCCCGCATAGGACCTATTTTTTATGCGTGATTTGGAAGATAGTAGATGCTTACCTGTGTACCGCACGTATCTGGGAATGTGTGGGTGACGTCATGCCTGTAGTATGTATATTGTGTATGTCATTGGTGTATGCGGCTATGGTGTATGTATGCGTCATATTGTACAGGGAGGGTAGATGATTATTTAATTCACTGATAACGTACTTATATAACAGTACAAGTTCTTAGAATTTTGCATGATATATGCTATAGGGTATGATGTAATACGTCATTAGTTGTGATCCTCTGGGGTTAAAAAGTTACAAAAGGAGCAGAATAATAGGATTTGGGATCGGGTTCAGATTTTTCTTCTACATTTTGGGCCTGCCGTACCGGTTCCGGCGCCCCTACAGGCGCGTAGCCACAGCATAGGCGTTGCAAGTAAATGTTCGGTCGAAATGTCTACTGGGTAGGAGAAGAGACATATTTTAGATCGTAAAATTGCTTTCAAACATTCTTTACTTTTAGATTTTTAAATTTAGATTGCAAGAAGAAAATCTAGATTTGATTTAAAAGGGAAAGTGCAGCCATCCCCAATTTTAATGATTGTACTCGGGTATGCTATATGTGATGAATACTGTAGCTCTTGAAAATCATGTAGCAATATGTTTCTCCTTGAGTTGTAAAATTCAGGTACAGAATAACCCTTGGTTTACATTGAACATTCAATAGCTTTGTTCTCGTATATGAAGGATTGAGAAAGTGACATAAGTGGATATTTGTAAGATTTATCTGTTGTATTTATCTGTTCAGAAAGGTTTGCCGCAACTGAGTGCTTATGCCATTTAAGTTTAAAGTTACTTTACACGCTCATTGAGTTTGGTTAAAAATCAAAAGTTAATCATACGCTATGATATCTCAGACCAGCGTGCAGTATATGCCGGTGTATTCAAGCAGTGTATCTTGTGGGAGGAACAGGGTTCATTTGTCAGAAAGAGAAACGCACATAACAACTTGTCTACGGGGGGGGGGGGGGGGAGATCCGGGGCTCAGGAAATCATGATTTGGGCCATAAATTCTTCAGCATTTCAGTATTTCTTCTCAAGTAGGCCAACTCTCATTTGCGGTTTGGAAAACCAAGGGGACAGTTTCCCCTTGCCTTCCCCCGGAGCTGGTTAAGTCCCAGCGAAAGTACGAACAGGGAAAGTATAGTACCGACTTGGGACATTTGTCCTTCAGATATGATTGAGGTTTTTAAAATTGGTTCAGGTGTGTATGACAGAGGTGTTCCTGAAGGTTTTCTCAAGTTTAGTTCAATCACTCATAATCGTGGTCAAAGTCGGAAGTTACTCAAAGAATTTTGTAGGCTCAACATAAGAAAATTTAGTTTTGTCTGTAGGATTGTAGATATTTGGAATAGCCTTCCTGAGGGTGTCGTTTCTGCAATTACTGTTTTTCAGTTTGAGAAGGCTTTGGATAGGCATTGGGCTGGCCATGAGATGTTATATAACTACAAGGCGGACCTTTTGTAAGTTTAGTCTGACCGTCACCCACAACTCTGTGATCATTACTACAATACCAGATCATGAAGATTAAGAAGATGCGGACATAGAGGTCAATAGACCTGCGTCCACTGAGGTTCCAAAGGTATCCTAAGGTAGTACTGCTTCATTTTATCGACCTACGGCAAGACTGACTGGAACTGAAATTGTTTCAACAAGGCACCATATTCTCTTTCCAACAAGTTGTTTTTCAAGAATTGTATTGACAAAAATGGCTTATGTGAAAAATTTACATCTTCTTTACATCATCTGTTTTGTTGTCGAAAGCCATATACTCTTAATCAACCAAATGTTTTGGTGACCAGGCATCTACAATATTTGGTGTTAATTTATTTTAACCCCCCTCTTGTCTCCCTCACTCCATCCGTTGCTCAACAAACTATGAAAACAACATGACGACAACTGATCATTTCCAATTGTCCTCCAATAATCCGAAACTTAAAACATGTCAATAAAGCAACTGTTGGGGGTAATGTATCATATCCCGCATTTGAAGAGAGAAAATGCAATGTCCCCTCAGAACCACAGTAGAAAACTGATAAAAAGACATGTAATCATTTTATCATTTTTCAGATAATTGTTGCCTTGCACACTTGGAAAAATGTGAGAAAATTAGCATTTTGCAGAAAATTGTTGAAATGACGAGCTATGATAAGTTGTCATTTCGTCATCTTTCAGAAAATTGTTGCTTTGCACAGTTGGAAAAAAGTGAGAAATTTAACATTTTGCAGAAAATTGTTGAAAAGACGAGATATTATAAGTTGTCATTTCGTCATTTTTCAGAAAATTGTTGCTTTGCACAGTTGGAAAGATGTGAGAAATTTAACATTTTGCAGAAAATTGTTGAAAAGACAAGATATTATAAGTTGTCATTTTGTCATTTTTCAGAAAATTGTTGCTTTGCACAGTTGGAAAGATGTGAGAAATTTAACATTTTGCAGAAAATTGTTGTAATGACGAGATATGATAAGTTGTCATTTCATCATTTTTCAAAAAATTGTTGCTTTACACACTTGAAAAGATGTGAGAAATTCAACATTTTGCAGAAAATTGTTGAAAAGACGAGAGTATGATAAGTTGTCATTTTGTTATTTTTCAGAAAAATGTAGCTTTCCACACTTGGAAAGATGTGAGAAATTTAACATTTTGCACAAAATTGTTGAAATGCCGAAATGTGACAAGTTCTCATTTCATAATTTTTGTGTTTTTTGACGAGATATTATGTTGTCATATTGACATTTTTCTGAAAAATGTTAACTTACTAGCCAAAAAGATATTGTGATCTTGTGGCACTTTTAAGCTTCCGTAATAAATGGCATATGAGTGCATGTAAAGACACAAAAGTTTCAGTTTTATCCTCATGAACCACCACGATTCAACTTTTAACACTGTTCCCGTCAAAGTCGAAAATCTTGCACCATTTTGCATATAGGCTCCTTGAAAACGTCAAAAAATTTCCGGACACCCGTCCCCTTAGACCATACTGCATGCCCCTCCCCCTTCAGAGAAATCCTGCGTAAGCCACTGCTTTAGTACATACAAATAAACCAGTTGTTGTTTACCAAAATAATATACTTTGTTATTTCCGATTGCTCTATGTTATACTTTAAGATTAAAATGCAGGTAATATTACAAAATGACATGGTAATGTTGTGATACTTGTAAGTTTGCATATTTTATATGAAATGCATACACATTGACCGGGAAAAAGTTTGGGGAAATTTCATACCTTTGCCCCCCCCCCCCCCCCTGGAAAAAATCCTAGCTACGCCACTGGACAGAGCACGTAACGTGTACGTCCTATCCGGAGATTGTCGCCACCGGCTATAGGACAAAAAAGAGGTCAGAACCGATGCAAGTGAAAACAATCCAAAGCTGTCGATGCCAGAAGAAAAAGTAACGAACTGGAAATTCAAAAGGCAAAAAAATGTAAAACACCTTCGCAAGTGTAAAATCAAATATTCCAAGAAAAAGTATGGGAATATTATTTCGAAATTACTTCGCAAAATTATTTGACATATTGAGAATTCAAAACTTATAAGGAGTAATGTTTTTAAAATTAGCCGAACACAGAATCCCCCAAACTCCTTGGTTTGGGAGTCTGTGAGGGACACTTACTTCCTATCCCCCTATGTACACCATTTATACTGTACCGTCTGGCAAACTAATAACACAGTGGTAACCCTACCAGAATAACGGGAATTACTTCTTTCTAGGATCAGGGAGCTGCCAGCTAGAATATTGCATCACTTTGTGAACATTATTTAGAGTTTTTATGGAGTCTGAAGGGCATTTGATGGAAAACCATTTTCCAGTCAATTAGGCCCCGCTTCAAGTCGGACTGGACTCAAGTCATTCCTGTGACTTAATGGTGTATCACAGGAATGAATTTGGACCGGGCTGATGTCATTCCTGTGACCTAGTGGTGTATCGAGTTTGGCTGGTATTACTATTTTTGTCTACCGCCCTCCCTTATATGTACCGTTTATTCAATTGAGCAAATGTACATTTTTCTAGTCCGCATAGCTGGCCGCACAATATGTACTACGCACACTACGTCCTTTCGATTGAAAAGAATCAATAGTCGAGGAAACGCCGAAGGCTTTTAGTTGCCAAACCAAAATTTTAACCAGAAAGCCCAAAAGCCTTACTGATTCCTTACCGAAGGGAAAATGAGTAAAAATTTGCTTTTTGACCTCTGGTGACCCCAGGTGACTTCTGACCTCGCCAAAACGATTCGGATTTTCTCTTAACCATACTGCATCAACATACCAAATATGAAATTTCCTCAACTTTCCTACTTGAAGGTATCTTTTTAACAAAGGTTTTAACCTCTGGTGATCTCATGTGACACTTGGTCTCTTGTGTTACTTGCATTTGACCCCGGTGACCTGACTGATTAAAAACCTCCTCACCTTGTGTTTAGCAAGGTTGTTACAATTTTACTTGGGGTGAAATCAAATGACCTTTGACCTCTACCAAAAACAAAATGGTTCTTCTCAACATGGCAAATCTGCATACTTAATATGAAGTGTTCATCATTTCTGTCTTGAGATATTGTATTTACAAGCCATTTACGAGGTTTTCGCACATTTAGCTAGTGTGACCTCAAATAAACTTAGCGTCACCCCTACTGTGCAGTCAACCCTTTGGGTGTTTGAGAGGGTTATTTCAAGCCAAGTTGCGCTTGGGTTACTATCAATAGTCACAATCAATGTTTCTCATATAAAGCTAGAAAAATAAATATTCATTTCCTTGTGTAGTTGTGTGAGTCAGTCTTCGAAGTGTTGGTGCGAGTTCATGCGTGACGTCATTGTCCAGAAAGTAGTACAGTTTTGGTCAGTGACACGAGTTTTACACCTCTGTGACAATAAGATATCACACCAAACAAACACTTGTTAGTTATTTCTACTTACGATGCAACAGATGCTGTATTATGATTATTGGTGTGTAAACGTTGTGGAAATTGCGTGGGATTATTTTAAAGAACTTTCGAGGGGTCAAGGTTGTAATTAAGGTGGGTTTCTTTAAAAATTAAATGTAACTGTTTTGCATTCGGTGGGTCTTTTGCCGTCTCTATATATCAAACCCAGCCGGCGGAGTGGAAGAGACTTTTTCGTTCAGCTCATCGCTACGAACTGAGGGGTGCCAACCACAAAATCGCTACGCAGGCTACATCCACCCCAGCTGGCCACTTGCCTTAGGAATTTTATGAATTTGTAATCACCTTTTTGCAGTTGTGGTCTTAACTGTGGTTGAAGAGAAATGTGTTACTCTTTAATAATAATACGTCCCCGTTTTGAGGGATTCGTTGTTCGTTTAGCTGCGGTTTCTAATGTTATGCAGCTTAACTCTGATATATTGATAACATAATTGCATGATTGAGTGGTGGAAGTTTTAAAAACATTCGTGCCTAAGGGGCAAATTTTCATCGCTATTTAATTCAAAGTCAAAATAATAGGATGGAAAATAAGGAAAAACAAAACACTGGCTGACAAAATGAATCCATGACATGACACCTGCTTGGGAATGCTTAAAATTAACTTTTTATAAAAAAAAAATGTACCTTTCAACTTCAATTTCCAAACTCTTCCGATGATTGGACAAGAATGAAAGTTTCACCAGAATGCTTAGAATATGTTCCTCTTTAACATATGAAACATAAATTTTGTTCTGGACTATTCTTTTATTAAAAGCGCCAGTAACGCCACTCTTCACACAAAATATGACATGCCTGGTGACACTTATGTACGTCACAGCCTTACACAAACAGAGATGAACATATTTAATCTGCGCTGTTGTCGGAAATAATTTTGAGGACAAAAAGGTCTGCATTTAAAGCTACGTTATACATGCGCCCTTCCCCAAGATGTGTCGTTCCCCGGATACCCGGAAAATATGTTATGAGGACAAGAAATTATATTGTGAACTTTAGTTGCAAGTAATGGTTCGAAGAATTCATGTAGGTTTATTTCTGTAATACGGTACATTGCTGACCCTTTACGGAGGCATTTCCCGCTCCCTTAAAACTGTCAGCTACAAGGTGAGTTTGTCACCTGCCAGTGGTCAGACTGTAAAGCAACGAAATTATCGACTAAATATATTTTGCTCTTCCATTAAAACAAAAAAAAAGTAGCCCAATGCCTGGCTTATACATTATGCTAAAGACAATGGGAATAAATTTGAGATACAAGTTGATGATGAACACAAATTTGGTCCGAACGCGTGGCGTCGGAAATGGTACTTTCTAGGCTTATAACTAGCATTCATTATTCATTATTCATCATTTGCAATAAATATTTTCCCCCTGCCGAAAATTCTCCGTAAAAATCACCAAGGCCCTTTTCCCTACCCCAGTCATACCAATACCCCAATATTTGGATAATTTCCTTTTTCTTTTTTTTTGAATTTCATATTTCACCTTTGGTAGATCAATTCCAAGCAAAAATTTGGAAACATTGAAGAGCACACAAGAGAGCCTTAAATGGGATTTGGCTCCATTTTTATGCCGAGCAAAAAATAAAATATGAAATCTAAGCGTGAGGGTGTCAGGGTAAACACAATGGGATTTACAAAACCATTATTTTAGAAACATGTAAATATGTCAACATTTCGGAGAAAAATGCTCCAAGAATTTCGGGAAAGTTTCATGTTAGTGTTACAACAAACTTTTATTCCTGGTGAAAGACAATAAATTATGTCCTCATTCAGAATGCTACACAAACTCAAATCCCCAGTTCTTTCGCTCCTACACCTGTTCGCATTACTTAGGAGATGGTTAACGGCTTATTTATTATCCTGCTGTGAAGGTTCGAGTTCCTGGGGGGTGACGTTAAATCTATTAGCACGTTCAACAGCTTAAAAATGGAAAACCTCTTAACATAAGCCCTAGAAGGAAACCGAGGGTACATAATTATCATGCAAATCGTCACATATCAGCCAAATTTTGTTTTTCACCGAATTGTAAAACGCTTTTATCGGCATGTGCCAAAAAAAAATGTGCCAAAAAATGTGGGTTTCAACAATCACCTGCTTTCATGCAATCAGGTATGACTTGAATGGGTGAGTTATTTTAAAGGGTAAAATCTGCTAGACATTCGGAGTTAGTTAGTTAGTTTGGTTCAAGTCGAGCCGGCCAAGGCCTTTTTCCCAGTTGTGGCTCACTGGCTTGTTTTCCCTACTCCATTGCTTATGCGGAGCATCACTCACAACGGCAGTAGGTTCCATTTATAGAGTCTTTGATATGACTCGACCTGGGAATCGAGCCCGGTCCTTCCGCGTGAGAGGCGGATGCTCTTACCGTTAGACCAAACGGTCGCTAGAAATTTTGAAATGTGTCAGTTATGCAAGTTGTGAATTGGTAATAGGCTAATTGGTAATTTGACAATACTTATTGAACACCATTTATGAAATTGGATTGAGAAATGGCGATGGAAGCAAGGGTCCCAAATTTTTACACTTACAGTAAGTAATACCAGAAAGCCAAAAGGCTTAGTGATTCCTTGCCATCAAATACCTTAACTGCTTTTAAATTGACAGTGTTTGATAGATTTTTCTTTACATTTTAGGCACAGAATTTTCGCAATTTTACCGCTGGTGACCTCAAATGAGCTTTGCCCTCTACCAAAAACAATAGGCTTCTTTCTCTCAACATGTCATATCTATATACCGAACATGAAGATTATCAGTCACTCCTATCTGAAGATATCATGTTTACAAGCCATTTTTCGGCGTTTTCGCAATTTTACAGCTGGCGACCTCAAATGACCTTTGACCTCTACCAAAACAATAGGCTTCTTTCTCTCAACATGTCAAATCTATATACTTAACATGAAGACTATCAGTCACTACTATCTGAAGATATCATGTTTACAAGCCATTTTCGGCGTTTTCGCAATTTTACCTCTTGTGACCTCAAATGACCTTTGACCTCTACCAAAAACAATAGGGATCTTCCTCTTAACATGGCAAATCTCTATACCAAGTATGAAAAGTGTCGGTCAATCCTATCTGAAGATATCATGTTTACAAGCTATTTTCGAAGTTTTCGCAATTTTACCGCTGGTGACCTCAAATGACCTTTGACCTCTACCAAAAGGAATAGGCTTCTTCCGTTCAACATGAAAAATCTATACACCAAATATGAAAAGTGTCAGACATTCCTACCTTAATATATCGTGTTTACAAGCAAGTGTCCCAAACACACACTACACACACATACACACACACACACCTACACACACACACAAACACACACACACGACATCACCATCGCATAGATTCCTTGCCTGCCTATGGCAAGGAATCAATAACATAGATTATAAATTGACGCAGACTATTTTAAATTGAAGGTGGATTGCACCCAAATTTAACACCATCACTCGGCAAACGTTTCAATTTTCTTTTCTTTGTAACCTCATGAAGCTCATGAAACCATTATTTTGGTGATCAGATGAAAGTTGTTAACTGATTGATTTGGAATCAAATTTGGTCTGTTTTTTTTTTACATATATTTTTTTTATTTATTTCATATATCATTTTATGTATTTGTTTATTCATTTATATATATGTATATATATATTTTCTTGGCTTTTGCCTCTTTTCCAAATTTGTTCGAACGAACAGACAGCGTTTTGGACACCTTCCAATTTACCACCATTTCCACTTAGGCATAATCAAATTGTACAAATACTGAGTAAATTTCCTTCCTCCAAGACGGAGAGTCCCAGGTGACGACCCCCCCCCCCCCCCACCACACACTTTAGAAATTACCTTTGGTCACCGTTTTTAGAGCCACTTTCATGCCAGCAAAAGCGGATTACTATAAATCTGATTCCGTGGAATTTGGAAAGGGAGTGCTAAACCTAGTCAACTTCACTTAATCTACTTTTTATTCAGACCAGTTTGAGAGCATATCAAGAAAGGCTTTTGGCAGTTTGGAATCTTGAAAGACCACGGTTAAAATTAAGTATGTCGTTTTACAAAACGCCCTAGTCGCTTCCTTAACGCTTCTAAAAATATGGGTGTAAGTAAAAAGCTGTAACTTTACTCCGAAGTTAACTGATTAAGGAGTTAGCTTTTCTGAGGAAAAATCATTTGAAATCAGGTCATTATCTTTTACTTTTAAGTTGTTGCTTATGCAAAAAATAATGATGTGCAGTGTTTTACATGTTGACATTTCTTTTGTTCCGCCATGTTAACTCTTGTTACTCACCAGATAGTTTCTGGTGGTGCTGATTTTCACCAAAACAGTTAAAACTTCCAAAATAATAGCCTCATATGGCAAGCCAAATCCCATATAATTCGATAAACTTGGTTTATCAACCGATAAACCAAGTTTTATTTGATAAACCAAATTTATCGGTCGATAAACCAGGTTAATCGAATTTCTCACTTAAAAAGTCGATAAGCTTGGTTTAGCAATTTGATAAACCTGGTGTATCAATTCGATTAACTTGGATTTTCGAATTATTGAGCATTTGGAGTCGATAAACCTGGTTTATTGACTGATAAACATTCTTTATCGGCCAATAAACCTGATTTCTCGATTTGATAAACCAGGTTTATCACAAAAGTTGGCTTACCGGTGGATAAACTTTTTTTACGACGCTAAATGCCCAATAATTCGGTAAACTTGGTTTATCGATCCCAAAAACTGGTTTATCGGTCGATAAAACAAGTTAATCGATCGATATACTTGGCTTATTAGTCGATAAACCTGGTTTATCGGTCGATGAACCTGGTTGATCAGTTGATAAACCTGGTTCATGGACCGATAAACCAAGGTTATCGAATTATTTGGCATTTGACTCCCCATACCCTCAGGACATAATAATGTTACAAATGTCTTTCCCTGAAATATATTTTACAAAAACAAAGGACACCATTAGCCATCTAGGCATATCCTTCCCTAGGCTTCACAAGATTTTCACGTTGAATTCATGTTTATGCATGATTAAGGGCAAACTAATCACAAATTAATCAAAAATGGTCGATTTTTATGGGAATTTCATGACTCATTTGACTGCCTGTAATGGTGTATTGTCTCTAATTCTGCTTCCATTTTCCACTGTGGTTTTTCAATATAACAGGGTATGTCCTTTGCTCCGTTGACTGCACCTTCGTACAACCAAAAAATATATTTTGTAAAGGCGAATGTTCGAATTTGCTACGACTCGGCTTCAACAAAACTGACATCACCTCATCACTGATGCTGCAGACGTAAGTACCAACTTCTTCATAATACACATTGAGACTATTTTTCGGTGACGTCACCTACTTTAAATTAAGCATGAAGTGTGAAATAGTCCAGGGGCCCGTTCCACAAAGAGTTACACACGATCTTAAGTATGATTTACTGTTGGCTTAAGTATGGTGAATCAAACTTAAGATTGTGCGTAACTCTTTGTGGAACGGGCCCCAGGACCAAAATTTCGCCTGCAGTGGTATTGTTAAGTTGGACACATTCCGAGCATGTGAAATTTTCATTCATTTCCCATGATCGGTTCTCGAGATATTAGCAGTTGAAATTTACATAATTTGCACCAAAAGTGATCTTTAGGACGTCAAGTTTCTCGTCACAATGAGGAGTCAATGTTTACTTTTTCTTTAAACCTTACCACATATTTTATGCGACAAAACTGATATATTGATACCATAAACGTATCCTTACCTAAACAATGGAATCTGGGACTTGAGAGGTTGAACCCACAGAACAGACAACTGTACAGTCTAAATATCTAGTCACAAAACTTATTTCACAAGTGCACAGTTATTGTGATTTTTTTACTTTTCCCTTACAGTTACAATATTCATTAAACTCGAACTTGACCAAATTTACATTTAGACAGGTATAAATTTTCCATAATTTATAATATTATTGCTTAATGCATCATTTTGAAGAAAAGACTGTATCAAAATGTATCCAGTATTGGCAACATTGAGAAATCCATAAAATACACTGACAGAGAAGAACCGGGGAATCTGTTGCAACTCCGTGGCGGGCGAATCTCCCAATTCGTTGCCAGACCTTCCTATATAATTCATTGCCAACTCTGACAACCGTCAGTTCTGTGGAATCATCATGGCATGGGGCAAGATACCATCCTTAACCAATCCAAAGTCAAAACACTGAAAAATAAAGAAAAACAAACTTTGGCCGTCAGTATGAAAAAGTTGACATGACACTTGTTGCTGGAAGTTCACTTTTTCTCGAGAACCGAACATGGCAATTGAATAGGTGTAACCAAAATGCTTAGAATATACTGCAGTGTGTTGTATCAAATATGAAATTGGCCGTGGATTGTTCTTTTACTTCAACGGTAAAGGGTCGTAGCAGAATTGAATATAAGTTTTCAGGTTTTTTCAGTTTTATTTGCTTGAAAGTTAGGCGGAAAACTCCATCGTGCTTCGGTTATACACCCTTCATCAGATGGCGAAAACCAGAGAGATGCTAGGAAAATGACTTAATTGGGTACTCTGTGTAAAAAATCATGCAAGAATTTAGCTGCAATTTACATCAAAATCTATCAAAAATCGACTTCTTCACGGGGTTACCTTTTTTTGTATTTAATCATTAAAACACAAGAGCTCAATATGCAAATCTTGTGAAATTGATCAAGAGGGGGGACATGTCATGCACTCTTAAAACACATTGGTCAAAATTGACCAGGATGCGGTCACTGGGTATCCAACCCGGATCCCTGGTAAAGCAGTGACACATTCCTGTTGTAATTCAACCAGTAATATGTCCAGTTTTAACTAACGTTTGGTCAAATTTAACCAGTAAATCTTGGTTGAATAACAAGTGACCACATCTTGGTTAATTTTGACCAGAGTGTTTTAAGAGTGTTTTTAAGAATGTTATCCTTTGTTTTTTTAACGAGTCATTTCAAGGACAGCTGTAATATTAGTTTGTCTTTAATTCTATCCTTGAAAATTGTCACTTATATCAACCGCAAATCCATAAACTATTTGATGATTAGCCTTATTGAGAGGTAATTAGTATAGGGTTGACGTAAGAATTATCAACACTGTGCAACACTCCATATCATTATTTTTGCATAACTTTGAAGAGGAATTTCTTGAACATCTTAAAAGTTACTGAAACAATTTTAAGGGACGGATATTTTTCCTTAGAAAAGTCCACTTAGTGTACATACCAAGTGGAATCAGTGCTTCTTGTCGACATGTCACGCTACCTTTAAAGCTAATCAAACCCGCGTTCCAATCTAAGGCTGCGGTCTACTACTACCGTCTTCTCATGAAATGGGACAAATCCTGTTAATTTACTCCTGACATGAAAGGGCCCTGATCCTTAATCATGGAAATAAATCCTCGTGTCTATGGGAGTTACTCCAATCGAAGTCTAGTATACATGAATCCTTCTACTTGTCTTGAGGAGTGATTCACGGATAAGAAAGATTTATAATTTTAAAACATTTAGAAAATCAGATTGAAAGAGAATAAACCATCACGGACCATATAATTTAAAGAAAAAAAGAGGTTGTTGTAATCTTAAATGACATGATTTGCTTACTTTTTTATTTCAGAGACCCACCACAGATTTGCCCCGATGATCCTTTAGTGTCGCCGTGTGTTTTTCACAAAGTCCTTCATGGACCGCGGGAGAGGTATCAGATCCTGCTTTCACTGAAAAATTCCAACTTGACCGAAGAAATTTTCTGCTTGAGTCGTTCATTTTCCCTTCAAGGAACAGGTACAAAAAGTCTTTTATGTCATCGTTGTTACAGAAACACTGGGAAGGGGCGCTACTCCTAATTAGTATTCACAATTTGATTTCTTTCTGTTTGATTTTTTTCTAGCAGTTTTAAAATCTATTGAACACATTAGTCAGGCAAATCCTCAAGTTGCACCAAGACGGGTACAAAGGAGGGGAGGGGGCAGGGCCGTCGCGACCGGGAAGTGTCCCCAAAATTTGGTAAGGCGACGATAGTTGGAAAATCTGAATCCAGTTGGAATTTTCTCACACTCGTTCCAACTAGTGTTTGCGAATCGGCCACATCGAATTTTTCAAGTAGATGAAGTGCCGTAGTGTTTTCCCACTTAAATTAACACCACACAGCTGAAATTTTTCCGCGCGCTTCAAATTCATCGATGTAGTGGCATTTCAAACACAGCTAAATTATACTACTTTTCATCTGACTTTATTTCAAGCTAATATCAGCATTTTACCAAATGCAATCTGCCTTAAACGTTTTCACCAAAGAAGGGGGGGGGGGGGGTATACGAGCCTAGAAAATGCCGTTTACAACTATCTGAGAATTCCTGATTTCTCAAAACTTTATGTGCGCCCCGCGCCAACCAATGGTAGCGCCTCACAAAGACATCGATGGCCTCGTCTTAAAAGGTTCCACCCCTAAACAAAGCTTCAAATCTGCGACGTTTCACGTTAATATGTTCCACCCCTGAGAATGCCTGGTGTGGACGCCTGGAAAATACCATTTCTGTCTATCTGAGGAGTCGCAATTTTTCCAAAATTTCCTGTGCGCTCCGCACCAACTGATGGTGGTGCTCTGCTTGAAAAGTCTCCAGCCGTGTCCTCTAGAATTTATCACACGAGGCCCCAGATCTGTAACGTTTTACGTCTGTCACCCTCTCCCCTGATGAATATGCCTGTGTAGGCGATGATTAACGAAGCCTGGAAAACGCCATTTCCCGATATCTGAGGGTCAAGATTTTCCAAAATTTCCTATGCACTCCCCACCAACCCACTAAGATAGTCTTCAAGCCCCGTCCTCTTGGACTTATCCCACGACTGCATGCTCCATTGGTTAGAGCATCAGACTTGCTGTCGGGAGGTTGGGAGTTCCAATCCTGGCCGGGTCATACCGAAGTCTTTAAAACGGCACCTACTGCCATTGTGCTTGGTGCACAGCGTAAACAACAGAGTAGGGAAAACAAGCCAGAGAGCCACAACTGGAAAAAAGGCCGTGGCCGGCTCGACTTGAAACAATAGGTCGGAAACTGGGCCGTAAAACTCCATCTAACTGACTAATTGACCCACTAGGCTTCAGATCTGTAATGTTTCACGTTTGTTCCCCCAGTGCTTAAATGCCTGTTTATGTCATAATTATAGACGAATCCGGACAGTCAAGTGATTGCATGATTCTAGTCTGACATAACTGGGGCCTAGCTCGTTACCTTTAATTTTTCAATTTCCTTGCTTACCTCTAACATGGGATGGTTGTACAGTGAAATGGCTCTTCATTCCCTCAATTTTACTAAATATGAGGGTTTGAAATTACATTTAGACGGTAAATGAACACGATTTTAAGGCTAATGGACCCCACTAATGGCTGCCTACAGTGCCCATTCATCAGCGCTGCTAGGATTCGTCTATACAAGCCTAGGAAATCCCATTTCCGGCTTTCTGTTCATCGCGATTTTTCAAAATTTTGACGCTCCGCGCCAACTAATGGTGAGGCTCCGCTGACCCAGTCGTTGGCTTCGCCTACAAAGGTTTATCCCTCAAGCTTCTAATCTGTAATGCTTCACATTAATTTTTTCACCCCGCTAAAATGCCTATGTAGGCCTTGCTTATACAAACCTGGGAAATGCAGTTTCCGGCTCTCTGATGGGTCGAAATTTTCTATGCGCTCCGCGCCATCTGATAGTGACGCTCTGCTCTTATACTTCAACCCCGTCCTCTTTGACTTATCCCACCAGGCAGGCATGTTTCATGTATTCATAATGTCCGAAAGTGGCCGCGCCTTCATTCATTTAGAAAAAACATCCAACCAGTAGGAATTTTGGGACAATGACATCGTCCTAAACGTTGGACCCTAGCGACGGCCCTAGGGGGATTTTGCAGTTTGATCTGGAGAAGGGTCTAACAGTCTAAGAAGGCTGTGGGGGTTGGGATGTTCCCTCCCGTTAAAATATATTTTAGGTCTTCAGATGTGAAATGGTTCAATAAGCCATAAGCATGATGCAGTTTGAAGTGACCACCTTTTTTCATGTTCTACTATTATTGTTTTCCTTGCTTGGGTTTTGGGATTTTAGCCCCGGAACTCTGCGCGCCTTCCACCACCCTGAGGTTCAACTTCTAAGAGTTATTTGTAAATAAAAAAATTGTGATGTTGAAAGGTGGCGTTGTAGAGCTTCCAGCAAGTTGCTAACCTTCATTCTTTTCACCCGGCGTTGATGTACTTAGCCTATATAAATGAAGTGTAACTGTTGTACAAAGTGGTCTATCTCCCATGCGGTTCTGAGGAGGGGGGGGGGGGCTCTGGGCATGCGGACTAGGGGAACAAAGCGGGCATGACACTCCTGCCGATGCGGATACTTAAGTTTGTGGACTGTTGGCAGTGGAAACCTACTCCACCGAGGTTGGTCAGAGGCACACAAAACTTCTTCACTCTTCTGACCCTAAATTAACGTTACGCTTATTTTAATATATGAAGCTCTACCATTTTATCTCATATAGTTGGTTACGGTCCGCCTACGGATGTCTCCTTGAAAGGTCCCGATTCCTTGAGAGGAACCATTGATGTGGTGTGGTCTTTTCCATTGGACTATCCTAGACGTAGCACATATCTGCGTTCACATAGCTATTGTATGGTACGGCTCAGTGACGGTCATGGACCATGGATCATGAGTCAGGTGAGTCACTTGGGACACGTTCGCATGCAGTGCTTCTGGGATTGGGCGGCAAATTGCAACACCTCAAACTTGCACAGTGTTATTAACCTACCAATACAGGCAATATCTCTGAGGAAACAATACACCTCACAAAAGGGACTAGTGTGAGTATGAGCATGTCGGCATGGCGGAAAGAGTGTTTGTCAAGGTACTGTTGAACTTGTGACCTGAAAGACGGAAGGGCCAAATGTCCCAATTGGTGTATTGCACTATAAATAAATAACATGTCCAGGGGCCCGTTCCGCAGAGAGTTACGCACGATCTTAAGTTTGATTCCCCATACTTAAGTCAACAGTAAATCAAACTTAAGATCGTGGTACGGGCCCCAGATGATTGCAGACGGTTACACCAGAAAAATGCACCAACGAGAACGCAGGGTCCCCGCGCAGTATTCCTGAAAATCCTTGAATTTTTGGTCTTTGGAAAACTTTTACCCCTTACACTTTTGACAGTTAATTGTGATCATGTTTAGTGCGTCAATGCTAGCTTAATGTGTGTTTTTACGCTTGGTAAACTCATAAACCAGAAAGCCCAAAGGCTTAGTGATTCTTTGTCAAAAATGGGTGCTTTGTTGTTCTGATAAACCACTGCAAAAGGTGATCTCAAATGACCTTTGACCTCCACCAAAAACAATAGAGTTCTTCCTCTCAACATGGCAAATCTATATACAAAATATGAAAAGTGTCAGTCATTCCTATCTCAAGATAAAAGGAGCGTCACAAACACACATACACACACGCATACACATGACATTACCATCGCATAGATTTCTTGCCTACCTTCGGCAAGGAATCAAAAAATCATTTTTGATCGAGATTTATTATTTTGTAGTATTACAAGAATAGTCCAAAGCCAAATTTTGATATGAAAAAGAGGAACATACTCTTAAGCATTCTGGTGAAAGTTTTATTCATTTCCCATGTTCGGTTCTCGAGATATTAGCGATTGACAAATTTTCTACATAATGGGAAATGACTGAAACTTACCAGAATGTTTGAAATATGTTCCTCTTTAATATCAAACATAAATTTGGTTCTGGACTATTCTTTTAAAAACTTTTATCAAAGTCCACACTTTTATCAAAGTCCACAGAAACTACGGAGAAGCCTTTAATTTCAGTATTTTCAACAGTACAAAAATATACCTGGCATCACTGCAGGGTGCCCTACATCTTTACCTCTATTGTTAATTTTTCCACGCCTCCTTCATGGCGTCATTGCAAACATGACATGACAGTTCAGACCAAAAGGCCTCCTCTTTGGATCGGTCAGCTTACTATTACATTGGTAGGTGGGTGTTTTCCAACTCCTAGAGTAACGAGTTAAAGAAATACTATTATTCTCTACCCAAAGAGTCCCAAGGTAAAATCAGATTTGGAAAGAACTTCTCCCTCCAAGTATTCCGGGGAGTTTGCATTGGAATCACCCTATCAGGCGTGTAGCCAGGATTGTGTCTGGGCGGTAAGGTGTCATGGGGGGCACGATATGAGGGAAAAGTAAGGACATAGAGAAAAACCGCTATTTTAGGTGTTTTTTGCGTTTCAAGGTTGGGTCATGGAGGGGGGAGGGCTCTTAACCTCCAGCCCCTCCCCTTATCATACAAGTAAGCAAGGAAATTGAAAAACTAAAGGATATGAACCCCATTTATATCCGACTAAAATCTGACCATCAATTGACTGTCCGATTCGTCTATGAAGGATGGAAAAATAATTTGAACTCACTTCATAGTCTTGCGCAACAATTTGCAAGGGATGGTAGAATATTTGTGCGAAAGATGCCCATCATCGATTTGCCATGTTTTTCTTATCTTATTTGAAATCCGATTGCGGCTGCCTGTTTGGTAGCAATAGGCTATTTTAAAATTTCCTGTACGTTTCACGCCAACCGATTGTACTATGCTCAGATATCATTCTTGGAGCATTAAACATTTTCTGTCCCCAGCTAAAATGCCGTCCAACATGGGCTAGAGGATGAATTCGTCCTTTGATTAGACTCATCTTAAAGGCCCAGTTCTCTCACCCCAAGTAAAGTACAATTCTCCTAACATTCTTATTTAAGCCCCCCCCCCCCACACACACACACACACAATTGTCTGAAATTCATGCTTATCCAGATACAATCTTAGTTTCTTGCTTCAAGGTGAGTGAAGAAAAACTCAATTTATACAATCAAAACACACTCAGTACCGTGCATGCTGTGTAATATAAGCTTTGGTACTCTAAATTGTTTGAATTAGCTGTCAATCAAAGAGCTGAGCCAATTGAGAAATTTGGTAGCCCTGTTCCAAAATTGTAGTTTGGGGTGAGAGGTTTGGCCCTTTAAACTGTGGGAGAATCGATCTGGTCGTCAGGTATCGCCGTCCACCGAGTCCCCCTCAAAAGAAATTCGAGATTCGGCCCTGTTTTGGATTAACTGACACCCTTATTCAACTGTTCAATCGTATGTGAAACGATAGATAAAAAATTCAAGAAAAGCAAATTTTAGTCATGGCATAAATTGGAAGGTTATCTGGTTATGATGTCTGCTAACGTCACTCCACAGCTGCATTTTAAAACAGAAAATGTATAGTGTGATAACTTGAAATGCTGACATCCCGAGAAACACGGATAGAAATCTATTGTAATATTTCAAGAGAATGGTGCAATTTACATACATTTCTCTTGAAGAGAAGGAATTGGAGGGGATATTTCATCATCACAAGCATATTTCAGTCTTAAGTTTAGCTTAAAAGCCCAATTCTTTCACCCCAAACAGTACCAATTCTCTTAACCAACCTTCTTATTTAGGCCCATCCCACAATTGTCTGAAATTCATCATTCAGACGCAATCTCAGTTCATTGCTTCGGTGGGAGTACAAAAAAGCTCTATGTGTATAATCAAAACACTCCCAGTACAGTTCGGGCTGCGCAACATCAGCTTTGGTACTCTGCACTGTTTGAATTAGCTGTCAATCAAAGGGCTGAGCCAATGGAGAATTTTGGTAAACCCCTACAAGAACTGTAGATTGGGGTGAGAGGATTGGTCCTTTAAACCATCCTCAATGAAGAATCAATAATGTCTTGCACAGTCAGTTTGTGTTTCGATTGCACACATGAGGAGTTATGTACACTAGCTATAGGTCTTGAGGTATTTACAACAAAAACAAAACTTATTTCAGCACAAGGCGTTACGTTAAAGGGCCAAACCTCTCACCCCAAACTGCAATTTTGGAACCCGGGTATGGAAATTCTCAATTGGCTCAGCTCTTTGATTGACAGCTAATTCAAACAATGTAGAGTACCAAAGCTTATATTACACAGCATGAATAGTACTGAGAGTGTTTTGATAATATAAATTGAGTTTGTCTGTACCCACCTAGAAGCAATAAACTGAGATTGTATCTGGATGAGGATGAATTTCAGACAATTGTGGGAGGGGCTTAAGTAAGAATGTTAGGAGAATTGGTATTGTTTGGGGTGAGAGAACTGGTCCTTTAAGATATCAAAAATGTTTTTAGGTCTAGAAAACTAGTTTGGCTGTAAAAGAGACCAGTTGTATTAATTTGTTGCTCTTTATTTTCTTAGCCAATTCCCAAGAATAGTTTCTTCATATTACGAAACATGGTTCCGTTCTCGTGGTACACAGTACAAGTGACGTGCTACTGTTATTTCTCTAACAAGTTCAATTGGTCTGAGAACGTGACATTTGTAATGCCTGGTAAGTATGAAATGCAAACGGCTCACCCTGTTTTAAGCAGTTTGGGAGATGTCGGCACTGTAAAAATATCTGCACATTTACAGAAAATAAAATGAATGAAAACAAATTAAAGAATACATGTCGTATTTCTTTATTTTTTCTTCTGTAATAAGAAACTTTATTGAAACAGTGCGCATTGCCCCCAAATTTTGCAATATTACTGACATTTTTAAAGTGCACGTTTCGGGTGAAAGTTTTCACAACATGAATATTTATGAGCACTTGTCTACCTCTTCAAAGTAGTAGCTTTGTTTTATAAATGAGTATGTATTCAAATCAACTAACTTGTTGTTCTCGAAGTATCCAAATTTCTAAATATGTCAGAACTTTTATTTCATAAAATCAATGAAGATTCACAAGTGCCTTAAATGTTTGTTTCCATTGAATTTACGGGGTCAGGAGGTAGGATCACCAGGGAGCTGTCATTGACAATGGCAGCTCCCTGGGACCACAAAGCATTATGGCAGGAATTTGAAAATGGCAACATCTACAGCAGTTTCATTTTTTTTAGCGGATCGGATAAAAACAATATTCCCAGAAAGAGATTTTCGAAATGTTAAAATGAAATCGGAAGCCTTGAGAAAATGTTTTTGTTGTCAAAGGTTCGTTCAATCAATGCACGGAGTAAATTTTTATAGTTAGATGGAAGTTGAACGACAAACTAACACGAAAGCTTTTTGTTGTGTCAACTAGATGAAATGGTAAAGTCAAATACGGTTTAAAATACGGTTCAAGTTTTAAGTTTGGTTCAAATACCTTGGAAATACCTAATTTGAACCTAAATTTAAATTTGGAAAAAAACTCCCTTTTATAGTGACTATCGCCTGTAACGTCAGACTGGGAATTTTTGGGCATATTCTAAAACCACCAACCTACAGGTTTGGGGACAAGCATGTAAATGGATAAGATATTCATGCTCGTTATTAAATATTGGAGAAGGCTATCCGCCATGGTGAACTACCGGTCATGATTGACACACACATCCTGTACATAAATTGTATACCACAGACAAGTTGTGCAAAGGTTGTGATATACATATGCAAAAGGGGGAAATAAAACCTACCTACGTAGAGCGCCAGTACTATTTCGAAATCTCAGTGGGGAGGGGAATTGCTATTTTTATAGCAATTTTTCAATCATGCCATGTTTTGTAATTAGACTGCCATCAGCACATTTGATGTATTTTGGTAATACTGTTGTATAAGTCTCTTATGCCTCTTACACAGAGGATACATCGAGAATTAACGGAATGTGAAACCAAATAACGTTGCATAACGTCATTACACACGATCTATAGAGGTTTTTCATATGACGTCATAATACTCTCTAGCGACCCATGTTTGAGTACATATAACTATACTCAGTAGGCACTCTCGATACGCTTGCTCGTTGAATGTGTGCACAGAGCGCATACCACAGAGTCCACTGTGCAGTTCACTCAGCACAAAGCCACGTGTATTTGGCATGATTATCCTCCAGCATTGTGGATTAGTGACGTAATTGCTGTTTCTACAATCTTTTCATATGACGTCATGACACTCCCCAGAGACCATGTTGGAGCACATGCCACTTCGTAGCAGACCACACTTGACACTCTTCACACTATGAATGGGCACAAGCCGCGTGTACCATAGTGCACACTGTGCAGGTGGTTCTGCACAAAACCATGTGTACTTGATGTCATTGTCCTCCAGCATGGCGGATCCGTGACGTTATTGCAAAGCCTATAAAAGTTTGATACGACCTTTCTAAACCTTTGCTATAAGAGAGCCGTACCGGCATAGACCTATCATGCGGGCATATACTTCTCGTTTTTTCTAGGTCTCAAAACGACTACTCTGCCTCAACCAACGGAGCAAGTCCGACAAACAACATTTTCATCCCAGCATAATTTCACATCTCCTGGAAACAAAATGACTTCTGCGGAAACAACTCCAAAACTTTCCGGAGGAACCGATTGGTGGAACATCCGACCAAATCAAACAGAAAAGGGTGTCACAAAGATATATCCAAAAGAACCACTGGACATAAGAAGTGAGTCAAATTTTTCACAAATGTGTAGTTTTTCCATTTTGCAAATCCACTTTTCTAGGAAAATGATTTCAAAACATGTTTTTCCAGCAAGGGTTTACTCTAGCAGCTCACTCTATAACAGCTTCCTGGTGTTGGTGTTTTGCAATTCTACATCCGTAAGCACCTTCAATATAATCCTAAGTATGCCAAAATTCTATACTGGTACGGATATTTGATTGACATCAAATAAAAAAAGTCTTCAGTGTTCTGCTCATATTTCACAACATGCGCTGAAAGTGTTCTGATAACATTTTGTGGCCTTGCATGCGCAACAAAATCTGCTCTGGAGAAATAAAATAAGGTTATGTCTAGATTAGACAGTTATGGAAGGGGCTAGAAATAACAAGGTTGGGAGAATTTGAGTTGTTCAGGGGGGGTGCTGAACATTTTAAACAAATGTCGAGGTTCTGTGATACCTCCAAGAAGATATATTCCATTTCGTTTACTTTATTGAGTTAAATTAAACTATTATTTAGGTCAGGAGTGAAATAGACTAACTACTTTCTCTTGCAATCCATTGCTCTTACTTTGATTCCATGCAACCTTTTGTGACCTCGGGAAGGTCTCCTTGTGAGATAGCTTTTACTCGCAGCTAGTTGCAAGGTATCATAAGAGATCGAACTGGCAATCGGGGATCGCAAAGGGTCGCACCTTGTTTACAAATATCTTGCGACCAACTGTGCACTCTTGCGACAATCAGTTACAAGTTAACTTTGTCAAACAAAGTGGTTTCTTGAGATCGCAAGGAGCCGCAAGAGCTCGCAAGCATTGTTGAGTTTGAAGCCGACTTAAGCTTTTCACGATTTCCACTTCTTAGCCCTCGCCCCATTAATGGGACAATCAGGATTTAACAGCGACCCATTTTTAACTGATTATTTACTACAATCAATTGACGTTGAAGGTCTTTTCAGTGAGAAGAAGTGTAATTCTGCGTTATAAACTGTTGAATGAGAATTTTCCATAAAATTGTTTGGGTAAAAACGATCCACTCAGATGTTAAACTAGACAACCTTGAGGTGACCAATAATGACGTCAGACCACAAAAATATATCATTTTTTGATACTTTACAGTCAATGCACGATTGCGGTGCAGGATAAAAATCGTCGAAAACTTGTAAAAAACAAACTCTGATTGGCCTTTCTTAAGTTAATGTCAATGCCTCTTCTTCTACATTTAATTAAATTTTCACTTTTATTTTATTTTACCTCTTAATAGGCTTAATACCGGCACTTGGCTTCTTTGGCGCCATGTTGGCCATTGTATGTTTGCTTGCAGCCGTGCTGTCCTTAATGTGTCGCAAACGACGACGGAGAAGAAACTTTGAAACAATTTCAGAATATTTGGTAAGATAAAATTACTTATCATGAATTTTGTGAGGTTTCCCCATGTGACCACTGGGCATGGGTGAGTCAAATATGCTTCATTTTCGTCCAAGGTGTGACGCAGGGGTGTGGTGTGTAAAATTTCTCCAAATGTCGCGTTAAAGCAACGTGTTACATGGGTGTGTCATATTCTTACAAACTTGCGTGAAAGTCGATGAAATGTTGGGTCAATTATGTGAAGAAGGAATGTTTTAATGCCCACTTTCCTAACGAACATTAACTGACCTTTCCCGGGGGTCAAAGGGTTTGCTTACAGTTGATAAATGCATTATGCTTGCAGGCACTCACTTTTGCAAGTGAATCATCCTAAAAAGGCAACTCTTCTCCAAAGTGGATAAGGACACCAAATTTCTTGTAACCTTTCCCCCAAGACGACGAACAAACTATAAGTCACTTTCCAAGTATGCACCAAAATGATGACAATTTTCATATTCGTCATTACTGAGGGGTACCATTTTGTTTTAAAGGCCCAGTTCTTTCACCTCAAACAGTACCAATTCTCCTAACATTCTTACTGAAGCCCCTCCCACAATTGTCTGAAATACATCCTCATTCAGATACAATCTCAGTGTATTGCTTCAAGGTGAGTATAGAAAAACTCATAAATAATCAAAACACTCTCAGTACCGTTCATGCTGCGTAATATAAGCTTTGGTACTCTGCATTGTTTGAATTAGCTGTCAATCAAAGAGCTGAGCCAATTGAGAATTTCGGTACCCCCGTACCAAAATTGTAGTTTGGCGTGAGAGGTTTGGCCCTTTAAGCCAGTTTCGATGGAGAAAATGGTACCCCTTAGACCCCTCCCAATGTCAGCTACACTCTAAAAAATATTTAAACGATTTTGCTTAAAAATTAGGATACTCACGAAAATGAGTATTTCTACTCGAAATAAGTGAGTACTTCAACTCAATTTGTGTAAAATTTTGCACAAATTCAGCAATTTGTGTAAAATTTTGCACAAATTCAGTATTCAGAGTAGAAATACTCATCTTCGTGAGTATCCTAATTTTTAAACAAAATCGTTTAAATATTTTTTAGAGTGTAGGGGAATGCAGTCTGGCCCCTCTTCAGGCGCAATTCAATGACCGACTTCACGGGCAAGTGGTTAGAGCTTCCGACTTGCAGCCGGGAGGTCTGGAGTTCGGGTCCTGGCCGGGTCACACCCGAAGACTTTAAAAATGGAGTCTACTCTGCCATTATACGTGGAGCCCAGAATGAACACAAGCCAGAAGTAAGGAAAACAAGCCAGTGAGCCACAACTGCAAGAAGTCCGTGGCCGACCAGACTTTAACCAATCGGTTAGAATCTAAACTATAAAACCTCATCTAACTCACATTATTCAATGTGCACGCCACTGAGTGTCAGCCTGGGACGCATGGTCTCCCAGTAAAGATGTCGATTTTTCCTAAATAGCTTGTTTTTACTTTCTTTGCAGAGTGACACGGAGTGTGATGAATACCACTACCGAGTTAAAAGATTCCTCGAATTCTCTGATCCAATGTTGACTGACGGCAGTATTGGAAATTACAGCGATGACGAGATTAAAAGTTTAACGTGACGGATGATGTCCCTTGAAATGAAGAACTGAAACTTAAACCAAGTTTTTATCAGAGGGTGGTGTGGGGGTTAACTATTATAATTGTGTATCACCAGTTCTGACAAATGATGGGCTGGAAGCGTCGTTTGACTATGTAGGCATACACTTTCTCGACAGTTCCAGTGCCTCGGCCTTCGTTTTCGTAACCCTTGATGGAGCACAAAGCGAACCATATTATATGCTGAATGTTCAAACATATGAAGGCCAGATAAATTTTCGATTGCATGAACACCAGCATCCTTGAATCTCAGCAACAAAATGAACCCCGATGAACTACACTTCTAACAAAGACTTATCGACCAGGAGAGGAGAGAATCACAGAGAATCAGAGAGAATCCGAGAGTGTGAAGTCAATAATTCGATTCAAGCAGGGAGCTGTAATTTATCCCAAGCAGCTCCGTGATCCAAGATACCTGTTACATTCAAAAGATACGTACTAAGTTGGTCTCCTCCTAGTCATATTTCTTAGAGAACAGCCCAGTCACATATGCAGACAAGGTAATGAAGGGGGCTGGTTTTGCGGTGAGAGGGGATTTCTGCCGAGGAGCGAAATTTGCCAGAGTGTCAATTAAATGTAGCAATGCATTAAGACAATGACAATCTCCGGGTGGGGAATAAAGTTCTCATGAGGCCTCCCTTTCTCATTGGTAAACGCGGGGTAGAACCTATCTAGCGAGACTTATGAGGTTTGTGTAGCGTACTAACGGGAAAGTTTAAGTGCCCATGAAGTTTCGAAAACGTTGGAAATACCAACAAACAACCTAAATGAACAAACAAAATCGTAAGATTTACAATATTGCAGTAAAAATCTAAAAGAGTGGAATAAGTGACCAATCGGATGTTCGATTGGTCACTTATTCCATTCTTTTAACTCTATAACTCTTTTAACTTCTTTTAACTTTATTAGACTAATTTAAAAATCTATCGATCTAATTGTTTAAAAGAGTAGGTTTATCCAAACTGACTAGTCCCAAGCTACCTACCTGCCTGCAAGCCTATATGTCTGTCTGTGTGTATGCATATCTGTCTTTTTGTGTTTATGTCTGTATGTATGTCTGCGTGTATGTCTGTCAGCTTCTCTGTCTGCAGATCTTTGAAGCAGATATCCTCCCTTACATATTGACATAGAGTGGTTGTATAACTATCATGATTTACTCTTTAAAGACTTTGCAAATAGAACTAACTGCCATCCGGCTATCGTGCTTGATGCTCATGAGCAATGGAGAAGGGAGAAAAAGCCGGTGAGCTACAACTGGGAATAAAGACAGTGGTTAGAAACTGAGGCCTATGCTCTGAAAATAAGAGAGTGAAATTTTACTCGTAAGAAGGTTTGTAGTTAAAACAAAAAATCACTCCAAGGAAAGTGAAGTTCACTCAAAAAGGACGCTGTTTTACTCTCGATTGAGTATCTACAGGGATTTTAAAAGTATGATTTTTACCTTTTTGAAGTGAATTTCACTATCCTCATGGAGATAATCACTCTTCACTCTACTGGAGAGTGACTTAGTTCATTCTTCTGTTTTTCGAGTGTTGGACTGCGTTCCATCGAGCTCGTGAACTCGTGCGGTGAGAAGTGTTCCATTGCAACTCGTGAACTCGTGCGGTGGGAAGCGTTCCATTGGAACTCGTGAACTGGTGAATTAGTGAACTGGTGCGGGGAAGTCGAGATTTTTGGAGCAGCTCGAGTTCAAAATGGCGGACGAAGCGAAGGGCGATAAACAATCAAGATACCCTCGTATTTGACCCCTCATCCTGAAAAAAATATAATCCAGTTCGTGTAAGTTGAAAATGCGATCAAGGAAATCATATGTAGGTGACTGATGCTGTTGAATATTACTCAAGGAGACTGCTTTGCCACAAATTGTGATGATTGATTTGCCTGTTCGTCGAACAGTCTCATCTTACGCATACATCGAACGTACAGGCTACGTATAACTGTTAAAGCTCAATAGTGTATAACCAATGGAACACGTCTCAGAAGTTGCGAACTGGTGCAATGCACCACTTCACGATCTCAATGGAACCCGGCATTAGAGTCCACCTTGCTAATTAAATGTATTTTTTATCAACATCCACCGAGTTAAACATTTAGAGTAAAAATCATAATAAAGGGGTGATATTAGGATCCAGTCGGAACAAGAACGTTTTCCACTCTTTGAAAGAGAACAATCCTCTTAATTTTGAGTTCACCCATAATTTTATTCAGTTTCTTGGAGCAGAAATTTGCTCTGCTGTAAATATGTACCGAACTGATGTTTTCGTCACTATTTTGCTTTAAACTGTTCTTTACTATGCATATGAGAAATGTAAATAATATAAATATAACTTTAACGGATAAAGATGGCTCGTCTCCTCTACGCAGAGTCGACAGATGATAAAAGTATCTTTAGGGCTTTCCTTTTATTTTTTTAGCAGATAGACAAAACTTTACGAAATGGTCATCATGAAAGTAGCGTAACTCTCTAAATGTAAGAAGAGTAAACGTAGTCATTCTATGATAGAGTAAAAACTGTAATCCCCTCCTTTAGAGTTGAATTCACTCTGAAAAGGGTAAAATTTACTCCAAAGAGCGAAGCTAACTCTTGAAAGGGAGGTACTCTTAAAAAGAGTGTTCCCCTCAGACCCTCATTAGAGTTTGGAGTGAATTTTACTCTTGTCGGAGTGAGTTGTACTATCCCTGGAGAAAATTAACACTCTAATGGAGTGAATTTACACTTATCACTCTATAAGATCGTGTGATTGAGTCCACTTTTATATTTTAGAGTGGACTTCAGGTTGTAATAAAGCTCTCTTTAGAGTGGAGTCTCACTCTGCTCTCGGAGAAAATCACCCTTACTCGGTGCACTTACTGAGCACACTCTATTAGAGTAAAGTTTGCTCTTTTTCTTAGAGAATGTACACTGCAAATTTTCTACCATTCGAATCCTAATAAAACCTCTCCTGTAATTCAGAATATTTTCTTTGTCTTTTTTTGACATAATGTTGGTGACTGACCATATACAAATATATCATGCTATTGTTGTTGCTGCTGCTGTTAATTTGTCCTGAAGTTGTTGTTTAATAAAAACAGGCATGTTAATTATTTACAAAATTTCTCAGTGTTCATTCGTTTTCAAACTGACTTTTCTCAGAAATCTTTTACTATCCAGTGGCGTAGCTACATGGAGGGGGGGGGGGGGCGGCATCCTGTCTCAGAAAATAAAAAAACGAAAGTATGTAATATGGTACACCTGTCAGTGCAGTGACGTTTTCCAACATTTTAGTTCATAAAATTCCAAACTTTTCTCCAATATAAACTTTTTTTCAAATATTTGTCTAATAGAGGCAACAAAATTTCGGGTTTTTTTTTTAAATTCCATCGAATTCTTAATCTGTGAGCTAAGAATATTATTTCGTAGCCCGTTGAACAGACGAAGTTCAACTGAGTGGCGGCAGCCCAACGAGACTGCACTGCCGCAGAAGCGCTACGCAGGCGAATTATTCGCAACAACGACCCCACTGTCCGTCAGTCGCCGTGAAATCTCGAATTTCGCCAACAGGAAGAACAGATACTTCAATAGTCCCCACACTTTTCAAATTTCTTTAAATTACAAGAAACCCAAAGTTTCTGCCAAAAATTTTAATGACACTATTTCCCAATACAAGCTCCAAATTTCCGAAAGTTTCTCTTTAAAAGGCAAATTTAGGTGTTTCCTCCCCTAAAAAAAGTTAGCTACTTTTCTAACTTTTGTAGTTTCTATGAAGCTTATAGAGGTCATGCACTGACTTTGCTGCGTTGAGCGTCTTTCTATTTGTCATCCGGGAGTCCACAGTACAACAGTTGTTACCTACAGGTGATGTCGTGAGCGCGTATCGGTAACATATGTACTGCGCATGTTCAGTGGCATTCAGTATGCCAAATTGATACACGCTGACGTCACGTGCATGACCTTATTGGTTATTTTAAGTAGCATATTTTGATTTAATTGTTTGTATAAATGTGAAGAAGACAGGATATAGCGTTTTCACCTTTATAGTCTAGCCTCATCAATCATCTTCTGGCAATATATTTTTACACTTCAAAATGACAGTCTGTGTTTTTGCATCATATCAAAATCAGGTTTAAAGTCAGCAAATAACTATACACTAGGCAAAATATGTTTCACTCCAAAATGGCAGTCGGTATTTTTGCACCATGATCAAAATCAGTAGATCCCTATACTCAAGGGGGACTAGCAAATTATTCATAAGCTACACTGCAGTATTTTAGGTACCTCTTCCCTTATGTCCTTCGAAGGTCTTGTCTATGCAACAGTATAGAGTGTTTTCACTTACGTCACGAGCCCCGTCCCTTTTGACTGGCAAAATGCAGTGCAGTACGCATTAAGTGTCGCTAGCCGAGAAGCAGCTGACGACTCACGTGTAACTGTTGCATTGAAACTCTGGTAGTTTGTTAATTTTTGCCGGCAGTGGGCGTGACTTATCAATCGTGACGCAAGTGAAAGCACTCTACTCTACGTTATTTCTGTCAAAAACACAATTTTCATTGACAAGAAGTTCTCCTCTATCATACGGAGTAGAAAACCGACGTCTCTAATGCATTTAACAGTTATAACAAGCACCCTCTCACCACAGTCAGTCGTGAGCCTGAGTCAAATATGCGTCCGAGTTGTGACGCGAAAGAGCGTCAAATTCCCCCATGTTGTGTCAGTGCAACCTAAAAGGGCCGTCATATGTGCGTCATATTTAAAAGGAAACGTGGGTCAAAATGATTCATGTTTGGTTAATTGCGTGAAGGTGGTTCGTTAGTGCACCAAAATACTGGACGCCCCTAACTTACAATGACCGACGTTTTACGGGGTCATAAGGTTGATTCTTACAATAAGCGAGTTCGGTAATTCGTTGACGCATGGTGGACCACAGAGTGGGATATGCAAACCTAGATCATCAGCACGTAGCGAACATCGATCCCTTTTTCTCGTGCATACAACACTATCCAAGCGTCTAACCAAGTCGATCGAAAATAGAGGTGTCAGTACTTCTTTTCAGCAGATTAAAATGCAATTTTTATACCAAAAAGGCAATGTAGACACAAACCACTGCACAAAATTACACTCGAACCCCCCCCCCCCTTATGTTATGGATAGATTGAGAAAGACTGATTTCACCAAATTTTTATGTAAACTCAAATTTTGGAACATATGCTGCATGTACGGGATTGGCTTGCTTATCCTGACGATTTGGAGGATATGCGCATGGGCATAGCCACCAAAACGACTTACCGAACTGGCCTATATTGAAGTGAAGTAAGGCACGGGTATCTCAGCTTTTTTACTACAAACATGACAACGACCAAACGATGTGAGTTTTAATAACAGTTTGGAGTAGACTGACGTCACAAACAGATAATGGTGACATACTGCAGTATATTTCACCAATACTATACCGTTTGTTTGCAAAAGGTCATACACCTTTTAAAAAATGGCAATATTTCAACACCATTCTCAGAAATTCTGTATACAAGTATTGCGCTAATTCTTTTAACATTATGACAACTAACAGATAAAGCAGAAACAAATCCAAACCACATGTTAGTTTCCCTCAAGGATTCTTGTCAGACTGGAGATTCCCTTTGGCCCTCAAAAAGAAAATATATAGAATTAGGTCTGCCGAGTTGAGGGGGTTAATAATGACAAGTTACAAGAAGTAAACGTTAAGTATGCCGAAATGTTCTCTTATAAACGCCCCTTGCAAATTTTAGCAGTTACGTTCAACTGCTGAGCCTGTTGTAATAACATTCTTCGCGTGTAAGTATATACGATCAATGAGAACATAACACACTGATTAACTTTTTACGACTGAGGGAATTGAAAGAGAAATAAGTAACTAGCCACGAATCTTTTTCCCAGAGTGGGGAAGGCATTTTTCTACAAATATGTTATAGACGAATCTGATCAGTGCTTGTGTTTAGTGACTGTATAGGTAGCCATAAGTGGGGAACATTAGTCTCAAATCATCTTCATCATTTTACTGTCTACATGAATTTTAAACCCTCATATTCAGTAAAATTGAGGGAATCAAGATACATTTTAGTGTACAACTATCCATGATACAGGTAAGCGAGGAAATTTTAAGACTAACTTAAGGTTAGGGATCCTTGTTATGTCCGACTGAAATCAGACCATCACTTAACTGTCCGGATCCGTCCTTAAAACGTTAAACATCTGGTGACCTCGCAGACTAAAGGTAGGATAAAATGGCCTATTGGCTTTGTTCTAGTAAAAACAATGCCTCAAACAACGACCTGAAAAAACAGGCAGGGGGGGGGGGTAGGTCATTCGTATTGTAACCCAGCCAACATGCCCAGCTGGGCCCCAACTGGGTTTCAGCTGGGCTACTTGCTGGGCCCCAGCTGGGGCTCATCCGTGTTTGTCAGGTGTTCTCACGTGGGGCCCAACTGGGCTAGCCTTTCCCAGCTGAAGCCCAGCTGTGCCCCGCTTCAATAACTGAAGCCTAGCTGGGCTTCAGCTGGGCTTCAGCTGGGAAAGGCTAGCCCAGTTGGGCCCCACGTAGGAACACCTGACAAACACGGATGGGCCCCAGCTGGGGCCCAGTAAGTAGCCCAGCTGAAACCCAGTTGGGGCCCAGCTGGGCATGTTGGCTGGGAATGAAAGCACTGGTTTCTTTATCTTGTGAAAGTCAATGCCCCCTAGACTTCACAGTTTTTACCTTTCTATAAACCAAACATTACATTGAGTTACTTTGACGTTTTCCTTTATGCCTTTATGAATGACAACAAATACGAGTTTTCACAGGCGGATACATTTCCAATAACAATGCACCCTAAAATCGAAGCCTTTGACCCCACTTCAATCAGTCTTCATTCGATACCGACACAATGCCAAATGTTTGACGTATATTCAAAACGCAGTGAAATGATTACCTTCGGTGAACAAAAATACTACGGTAGTGAATCAACGCCGAAAGAAATCTGCTAAGTCGAATCTCAACATCTGAACTAACGCTCAATTCTTTTTCCCGCTAGGTTGTGGGTAAACGTCCAAATGGACCACGCAGATATTCGGAATTTAGACCCACACCAGATTATGGTAGAGCAGCTTGTAGATGTACTTAATTGACGTATACAAATCTCGAAGTTTTACCAGGCTAACAATGATTTTGAAACAAATATTGTTTTTTATTTGAAAAATTATGTCGCCCCTAACGTTGTTGGGATAAAAATCTCGCGTGCATTTCTGACAACAGAGTTATTATGGTGCACAAACATTTTTGTTACAAATTCTAATTCGTCTCTACGTTCCGTTTGCAATTGCGAGATCCCTGCACGCGTCATAACATACACGCATATGTTCCAGCGCATGCTCTAAGCCAACCATGCTCCTGTGGGGTGGGGTAGTAGAATATGCATGCTCACGGTATTTCTCGCTGTTGTAAGAGGCGACTAAAGGGAAACCAAACGTGAGCTTTGACATTACTTGAACATAAATGACCGACCGACCGACCGACCGACCGACCGACCGACCGACCGACCGACCGACCGACCGACCGACCGAAGAAATTCAGAGGTATTATAGTGTACAATCGATCATCCATGATGGGTTCGTCGAATGGCAAAGTGATCTATTCCATCTGTTGTGCACCGATATGTTTCACATGTGCATGGGTTCAAGTTCCCCTCGATGTGCTTGGGTTTTTCTCCGGGTACTCCGACTTTCCTTGCCATAGGCTTACTACTAAAAGAACTTTCGCGTCGACCAGTACCGATAGTTAACTAGGCGACTTTTTTCGCCATGATACAGGACGGTAAGCAACGGAATTGAAAGACCAGAAAGCCAAAAGGCTTAGTGATTCCTTGCCGAAAAGGGGTGCTTTGTTGTCCTCATAAACCACTGAAAACGGGCACTTTAAATGGAATCAAGTTTTGTAGATGAAAAAAAGAATTGCTTTGGTTAGTGGGTTTCTGTGGATTATACAAATTTTATACTAAATCTAAGTTTTCTGCATTTGTGGTTTAAATTTTCTTATTGGATCTATATATTTCTAAAGCTGTAGGGTTATATAGCTTGCAAAGCTTATTCAGTTCAAATGAAGAGGAGCAAGTAGGTACATTTTTTTTCTTACAGGGTTCTCACTCTATGCCCACAATATTTTTATGACTTTCCACGACTTTTTATTGAACTTCTTTAAAGACATCTCAAAGTACTGTTGACTAGAGAGAGCTATAACCAACTTTTATACAGTGGCGTCGTGCCCATTGCGGCTGGGGGGGGGGGCTGCCCCACCCCCAAATTTTTCAAGGGTACCATAAAATTTTGTCTAAAAATGCATTAAGATCCTTCAAATGTCCAGTAAACATGAGAAGTTACCTTTTTTCGAAAAATATAGCTCAATGATGTTATGTTAGCTGGGAGGGGGCAGGTATGTGGACAAACATGGTGAGGTAATGATAATAATTAGCCATTTCCGACTAAAAAAGCAGAATCAGTTCGAATTTAATTATGTGAATAGCTGCTTATATACCATGAGCGTTAATACCGAACTATATTTGCAAAGGAGCAAGTTAGTCCAAGTGTGCAATTGTTGGCTGTGAACTGTCAGGAACTACAGAACAGGAACAGCAGAAGCGTGTGCAATGGGGGACAATGGGCGTTACCTCTGTAGGTAGTGGGGAAAAATCAGCTAGCTGGGGGAAATCGGAAGCAGCCTGGCCGAGCAACTTTTCCTGTTGTAAATATGTTTTATTGAATCTCAAACTCATCATTCTTGTAATGTTTTTTTCTTTTTCTTCTTGTGAGTATGTTTCATTGGACCTGGTGGTCTTAATTCTTGTAATGTTTCTGTTTTCTTGTTGTTAGTATGTTACATTGGACCTGGTGGTCTCCATTCTTGTAATGTTTTTTTTTTTTTTTCTTGTTGTATGTTTCATTGGACCTGGTGGTTTTCATTCTTGCAATGTTGTTTTCTTTTTCCTGCTGTTTGTATGTTCCATTGGACCTGGTTGTTTTCATTCTTGCAATGTTCTAAATTTAGCTATGTGTGTAGATTATTAAATCATGGAGCTACTAAGAATGGAGTAAAAGCAGAATCTTTCTCACTCTATTGTTTTGCTATTGTTAAGCCCTAGTTGTACCTTTCAATCATATTCCCTACCACCTTTATAGATCCATTGAACCATTCAACCTTTAACCTTACAGTTTTTTTGACCCATTATTCCACGGAATCCCTTTGAACTTCCGTCATTCGTTCCGACAAGCAAGAGCTAGAAACTTTGATTGTGTAAACAGAACGACTGTTATCCTAGCTAATTCATCCAAAAATATTAATGAGCTTTACAAAAGAAAATTCGCAGTTCCTTAATTAACGATTTATTCCATAGTAATAGACGCGTAGTTTATAATCACCTATTAAAAGTCGCAAAAATAGAGAGAAATTGACATTCTGTTTCTGCGCTATAACCATTTTTGCAAAGAAAAATTTTTTAAGGCTATGAAAATTAGGAAACTTTAAAGAATTAAATTTCCCACCTTTCCGGATCCTCCTAATAACAAAAACTTAGTTTATCATAAAGTTTGATCTTTACTTAGTTTTATAAACTTGACGACATAGTGCACATTCTCGAAAATTTCATCTAATCTATTACTACGAAACCACCAGAATGGCTACACTAGGATTAATAGGTAGGCAAAGATCTTGCCTACAACTGTCACTGATCACTCAGTAATCCCGGATTATAGCCCTTTATAGCAGCTAATGAGGGCTTCGGGCTTTGGAATGTCGGAACGAATGCTAACCTCAAAAGGAAATAAGCCGGTTTTACTCCATTCGTAGTAGCTCCATGATTAAATCATAGGTGAACGAAAGAGCTTCAATTTGGGCAGCAAATTTCCAGTGATCTACAATATTTGTTATCAGTAATAACCTCAGCCGGGAGCAAAACTGCTGTAGATTGGTTATATAACGAAACTTTTTCATCTAGAGTGGGCTGACGCAATGGTTCAAGAAGGGGGAGGGGAGGAAGGGCCAGTGGCAGATCCAGGATTTTGAGACGTTCCTACCTCGAGATGTCGTTATTGCAAGGTTTTCCATCACTGACCTCTGGTGACCTCAAATGACCTTTGACCTCCACCAGAAACAAGAGGGTCCTTCCTCTCAACATGGCAAATCTATATACCAAATGTGAAAAGTGTCGGTCATTCCTATCTCAAGATATCGCGATTACAATGTTTTCGGTCTTTGATCTCTGGTGGCCTAAAATGAACTTTGGCCTCCACTAAAAACAATAGGGTCCTTCCTCTCAATATGGTTAATCTATATACCAAATGTGAAAAGTGTCGGTTATTCCTAACTCAAGATATCGCGATTACAATGTTTTCGGTCTTTGATATTACAAGGTTTTGGGTCTTTGATCTCTGATGACCTCAAATGACCTTTGACCTCCACAATACGGTTCTTCCTCTCAACATGGCAAATCTATATATAAAATATGAAAAGTGTCGGTCATTCCTATCTCAAGATATCGCGATTACAATGTTTTCGGTCTTTGACCTCTGATGCCCTCAAATGATCTTTGACCTCCACTAAAAACAATAGCTTCCTTCCTCTTAACATGACAAATCTATATACCAAATATGAAAAGTGTCGGTCATTCCTAACTCAAGATATCGCGATTACAAGGTTTTGGGTCTTTGATCTCTGATGACCTCAAATGACCTTTGACCTCCACAATACGGTTCTTCCTCTCAACATGGAAAATCTATATATAAAATATGAAAAGTGTCGGTTATTCCTATCTCAAGATATCGCGATTACAATGTTTTCGGTCTTTGATCTCTGGTGACCTCAAATGATCTTTGACCTCCATTAAAAACAATAGCTTCCTTCCTCTTACCATGACAAATCTATATACCAAATATGAAAAGTGTCGGTCATTCCTAACTCAAGATATCGCGATTACAAGGTTTTGGGTCTTTGATCTCTGATGACCTCAAATGACCTTTGATCTCCACTAAAAACAATAGGGGTCTTTCTCTCAACATGGCAATTCTATACATCAAATATGAAAAGTGTCGGTCATTCCTAACTCAAGATATCGCGATTAAAATGTTTTCTGTCTTTGATCTCTGGTGACCTCAAATGACCTTTGACCTCCACTAAAAACAATAGGATCCCTCCTCTCAACATGACAAATCTGTATACAAAATATGAAAAGTGTCGGTCATTCCTATCTCAAGATATCGCGATTACAAGGTTTTGGGTCTTTGATCTCTGATGACCTCAAATGACCTTTGATCTCCACTAAAAACAATAGGGTCCTTCCTCTCAATATGGTTAATCTATATACCAAATGTGAAAAGTGTCGGTCATTCCTATCTCAAGATATCGCGATTACAATGTTTTCGGTCTTTGATCTCTGGTGACCTCAAATGACCTTTGACCTCCACTAAAAACAATAGGATCCCTCCTCTCAACATGACAAATCTATATACAAAATATGAAAAGTGTCGGTCATTCCTATCTCAAGATATCGCGATTACAAGGTTTTGGGTCTTTGATCTCTGATGACCTCAAATGGCCTTTGATCTCCACTAAAAACAATAGGGGTCTTTCTCTCAACATGGCAATTCTATACATCAAATTTGAAAAGTGTCGGTCATTCCTAACTCAAGATATCGCGATTAAAATGTTTTCTGTCTTTGATCTCTGGTGACCTCAAATGACCTTTGACCTCCACTTAAAACAATAGGATCCCTCCTCTCAACATGACAAATCTATATACAAAATATGAAAAGTGTCGGTCATTCCTATCTCAAGATATCGCGATTACAAGGTTTTGGGTCTTTGATCTCTGGTGACCTCAAATGACCTTTGACTTCCACTTAAAACAATAGGATACTTCCTCTCAACATGGCAAATCTATATACCAAATGTGAAAAGTGTCGGTCATTCCTAACTCAAGACATCGCGATTACAATGTTTCCGGTCTTTGATCTCTGGTGACCTCAAATGACCTTTGACCTCCACTTAAAACAATAGGATCCCTCCTCTCAACATGACACATATATATACAAAATATGAAAATCGTCGGTCATTCCTATCTCAAGATATCGCGATTACAAGGTTTTGGGTCTTTGATCTCTGGTGACCTCAAATGACCTTTGACTTCCACTTAAAACAATAGGATCCTTCCTCTCAACATGGCAAATCTATATACCAAATGTGAAAAGTGTCGGTTATTCCTAACTCAAGATATCGCGATTGCAATGTTTTCGGTCTTTGATCTCTTGTGACCTCAAATGACCTTTGACCTCCACTTAAAACAGTAGAATCCTTCCTCTCAACATGGGAAATCTGTATACCAAATATGAAAAGTGTCAGTCATTCCTATCTCAAGATATCGCAATTCCAAGGAGCGTCACAAACACATATACACACATACATACACAGACACACACATACGCACGACATCACCATCGCATAGATTCCTTGCCTGCCTTTCGGCAAGGAATCAATAAAGTTGACGGACCTCAGGTCTGAACTTATTTTGAGAAAAACCGAATATATTGTTGGGGCGACTGTTGTTACTGTAATTACGTTTTGTAATCCCCTTCAGCGGATGGATGCTCGAGACGAGATTGAAAAAGTTTTCGACGTGGGGAATGAGAGGGGGGAGTTTTCCCGACAGGGCCATGGCCTCCTATCCCCACTGAAGCCCCCTCTGAGATGCCTGTTCTATCCATTTAGTTTGACTATGCTTCACTGAATTTCTTGATTAAATTCAAACTTGGTTTAAACTTAAAGTAAAAATTGTAAGCCTATATACAAATTTTGACATTGGATTACACAGGTGCGCTGCCCCATGCACGTATAGACGAATCCGGGCAGCAGGTGATGGTCTGATTCAGTCGGCCATAACTGGGGTCCATCACCTTTTAATCTTTCAATTTCCTGGCTTTACCCCTAAGTTTTTAAATTCCATTCCTTATGATGCACAGTGGTATAAATGGATCAGAGTTTACGTTCATAAAATTGGTGGAGAACTATAAACAAAATATTAACCATTAATGTGAATACATGACATCACGCCTGCTTGCTCACAAGTTCAATCAATGTAAAAAATTTGGCACCTCCAATTGCTTGTATGTCGAAAATCGAACATCATGATTAATGAATACAAATTTCATCAGAATGCTTAAGACATGTTCCTCTTTAACATTTCAAAAATAAATTTGGTTTCGGTCTCTTCTTTTAAGTGACAGCGGATGTGATTACAGGTAGATATTGGTGAGTCCGAGTTAGATCTTCTCAATCTCTGGTGGGAAACATTAAAAAATTTGCTTACCTATGTAAACATATGATTTATATATGGGGACTACAAAAATGAAATTTATCAATTTTTGTGACGTGACATTGCCGTACAAAACCGGATTAGTTTTCGAAAGAACATCGGCCTGTTAAGAAATATAAGTCACGTAATGATAACAAAACATCGTGGGGCAAACTAGGATCAGTTACGATATAGCTGAGAGAACATCTGTGCATTAAGTTATGGTGAAGAAATGCTTGTTCGATGACGAAAAAATTGGATCAAATTAGGAATGGCAAATTAGGAATGGAAAATGGCTGGGTCGGAGTGTGTGTTAGTAACCTGTCCTTAATGAGTCCCTAGAAAAATTGTGCTATTATTTTACTTACTGTACAATCGAACATCTTTCCCTCACTAATCATTAAACTATTAAAAGAATCAAATTACTTCAGAATATTTCGACCATGCAGACGTGCAGCTAAGGGGCGCTGACAAGGGATATATTTTCAGAGAGAATGCACAGTACAATCACCATTTTAGTGTGTTTCGCAATAGGCAGATGGGTCACATCATTCCTTGCTTTCGTTTAACGACTTTAATAGATTTTTCCTGGAAAATCTTTCAAATTTCAGACATTACTTCATAGACTAAATATATTAGTTGGACAACAAACGGTTCATGTTCGTACTTGATGTAGGCCTACTTTATGTTTGTTTGGCAAGCCACATGCAGGAGTTTTATTTGACGGAGTGTCTTCAAAACACCTGTTTTCACTTCTATTTTATCTCAATCAGTGAACTCTCACTTTAAAGTGGAAGTATACAAAATTGTAATAATAAAAACACGCAAACCTCTAAAATTCGTGATAGCACGACAGCTGGAACTGTTGTCCATGTTCTAACATACTTAGGACAGTCCAAGCTTCTTTGGGGAATCATCTTTGCTCGAAGTGCAGTTGTTAAGTTGAATTCGGTTTGCCAAATGAAATTCGAGTTCTTTCTTCTAAAGAGGCCATCCGCCAGGAGCATGAACCCTTGAAAGTATGTTTGTTTTTATGATTATTCATGAATAAACAAGGTGCCATGCCCAACTGAAAGTGAGGTGAATACACTTACGTTAACAGTACAAAACATTAGTTTGTATCTTCGACGGATGACCTATAAAAGAACAACCTAGGACTATACTCAGGTTAATGCAACGTTAGGCTTGGGCCTATAATTGAAGTAAGAAACGTTACCCGGAAAATCCTACCTTAAATCCTAAGTGAATTTAGGGGGAACATGTACAGTAAGGCCCTGTAGCAATACATTTTCGTACTGCGAGTACATCCTAACCTAATTTTCTTCGCTAATTAGTGTAATGAAAATATGGTACGAGAGTGCTAATGTATCAGTATACACTGGCTGTATCTTGACGGTGTGGTTGATACATAGAGCAGGATACTTCTATAGGTTGATTCGACCTCGAAAGCATGCATCTGATTCATGAATATTCATAAAGTGCCAATGACTGTCTACACAGGAAACGAAATGCATGTTCTACACTCGTTTGAGTAACTGAACCTGTTTTTAATTGTTCTTGTTTTATACCCTATTAATCCCTCTTTTCCGCCAAAAAGCTCACTTCTCGTTATATTTTTGTGTGAAGAACATGAAACAAAGCTAATTGTTCTTTTCCGTTGAGAGTGGTCATTTACTTTGGTAACAATAAGTTTATACTAACCCTGAGGCAATTGACTGATATTATGTGTCTGGGTGATAAGGGTGAGCTTTAGACATTTGTGGGAGGGGCTTAAGTAAGTCGGTTGGGAGAATTGGCGGCACTATTTGGGGTGAGAGTTTTAGGTCTTTAAGGCATGGCTAAAGCCTTCGATTGCTTTCATATCTTCAGATTGTAAATCAAGGCCATGGGGTTTCGGCAGAGGAGTATATAGACAAAGGGGCATGCGGCAGACTTCCCATCTTTTCCGCAAAATCTAAAATTCTAGCAGGAATTTGGGGGAAACGGTTCAGGAATTTGGAAACAACTCGGAAATACGACATGGTCTTTCACAAAACTCCTACGCGTGCCCGAAATCTTAAAGAGATATGCCCGAGAAAAAAAGTAAAGAAACCTCATAGTAACGGTTAAATTTTCCGTGAAAAATCGACAAGATTCTAAAAATTAGCTGCACATCCAGGCAGGGCAAAAAGCTACTGTGTTTGTGAATTTTGCTTCAAAGTGTTTCATACCACAATGCCCGAAATGTTCGAATATCCGTATTCTTGCAAGCATTTGCCCTAAAATAGAAAAGTGTTACAGTAAGGTAACATATTTACGAAAAATAAAAAACACCGCCACTAAATATGTGGCTTCAAGAAACAATCATTCTCTATGCGAATCCGGACAGCAAGTGATATTCTGATTTCAGTCGGCCATTACTGGGGTCCATCACCTCTTAATCTTTCTATTTCCTTGCTTAACTGTATCTTGGATGGTTTTGCACTAAATTGAATCTTGATTCCTTCAATTTCACTGAATATAAGGGTTTTAAATTCACATAGACAATAAATGAAGTCGATTCAAGGCTGATGGACCAGGGGTGCGCCAGCGGCGGGGGGGACCAGGGGGCCATGGCCCCCCGTCGGGGAACACTGCCCCCCGTCGGGGAAGGTCGGCGGTTTCGTCGGGGAGGCCTAAAAATAATAATAAAAAACAATAAAAAACCTACAAGGACTGAAGTTACTGGGCGGGTGATTTTAAACATATTTTTGTTTTGAAATTCTATTTTAATGCATATTGGAATCGATTTTCAATCATTTCGTCTTCGCTCTGTTATACCTCATTCCATACACGTCGTCCTATCTCATCCATGTACCTTGTCTTATCTCATCCCCCGTCGGGGAAGGACGACATTTTTCAGGGTGGCCTAAAAACTGTGAAGAACGTGAAGGGCTGAAGTTACTGGATGGCTGATCTTGAACTATTTTTTCTTTATATAAAAGATAAAAGACCGGGTCCTGATAACTTCAGTCACCCAGATGAACTTCTTGATTTTATTTACTTGAAAACCATATTCTTCTACGAAACTGACAATTCCGAATTTTCCGTACAAAAACGGGCGAAAAGTTGTTAATGAGCATGCAGTGTCCGATGACCTGCCTTCCGGCCTGCCCTGGCAGCCGAATTCTAGCAACGGTAATGAAAATCGGCCAGGCCATTTTGTGCTACACATAATGATAAACAGTAGCGTGAGAATGTCTCCCCAAAAGTCTGACTGAAAATTCATTTAAAAGTACCTTGTAAGGTGACATATTTTCAAATACGTCGGAAGTAAAATCATTTATAGTCTGGGGTTAGGGCAGTCACGTAGAAAATTTCATCTTGGATCTTGCAATTGAATACAACGAAGATTCCTAGTAGTATGATTTTCATTCCGTTGCACAGTCCCCCCCCCCCCCCCAAAAAAAGTGACAAGACCATTACATCAAATTTTACCAGTGCCTTTTTTCTGGGAATTTTCTGATCCACTTATCGCAAGTTGGACCTTTTCCTGTTGAATTTAAACTTTCATTTCAAAGGAAAACTCAAAATAACGGTGGCTTAATTTCTAGTTACAAGTCTGGGGGAAATGCCATTTCTGGCTGTTCGAGGGATTAGATTTTTTAACAATTTTCTGCACGTTCCGGGCTAACTGATAGTTGCGCTCCGCTTAGATATTTTGGCCGAACAGATTACTTAACGGAACAATGCATGCTGGCATACTATTCTTCGTTTTGGGACAGTATTATAAAGAGAAAATTTTACTGTGAAAGAAAGTTCAAATTACTGACTACTTTGTTTCTAATTACCGTACCAGCCCGGGAAATGTCTTTCCTGCTGTCTGGTGGTTCTCAATTTTTCAAAAATATGTGGTGTGTGCTTTTTCGAGCAGGATTACATTTTTCGGGAAAAAAATTCTACCCCTCTCAAACCGAAACGCTCCCGTGTGCCTATCAATTTCAATATATAAAATATAAAACTTCAAATATTTGGGAAGCCAAACTTTTCCGCGGGGAAATTTTCGAATATGGTTCGAGGGCCTTCATCTGCCTGACGATATTCAGTAACCCAACAAAACTACAGATCACCCCTGTTTGCTTTTTCTTAGAAGAAGGTTTGTCATAAAATTACAATTGTTCCCCAATATAAGCTTCAGATTGTTCAAAGTGGCAAAATTTTCCAATATCGATGGATACTCAGTAAAGCAAATTACCAAAACCAACTTTTTAAATCACATCGACATTCTACCCAATTTTGCTCTTGAAAGACATATCACTTCATAAAGAACCCAATTTTTCAATTTTAACCTTGCAAAAAACAAATTTCCTTATATTTGATCCCAAAAGTTCTGCAATATAATAAGCTCTCAATCTTCAAATCTTCGTTCAAAAAAGGGAAAAACTTTTCGGCAAAGTTCTAGTCTCGTCTTGAGACCTTAGTACGTAAACTCAGAACGGTTACATGCATAACCTCAACATAATTTCAGCTGTCGCGTACAAAACGCTTTTGATTTTGCCCATAGGAAGGATAGATTCTTCAATAAACACCCCAACTTTTAAATGGTCCTTACAAAAGTCAAAATTGTTTCAACAATGTTAAATTTTTACTTCAAAATAAACTCCAGAATTTCAAGTATTTGTTAAAAAGACAGTCCAAAATTTCGGCGAATTCTGCCGGGTCACGTCCACCGGGACTAACTCACCACCTTCGTCGGGGCCTTGAAATGCTGGCCCCCCTGTCGGGGAGCTTGGCCCCCCTGTCGGGCAAATCCTGGCGCCGCCCATGTGATGCACCCCACTATTGGCTGCGCATAGTCACTAAAACAAGCGGTAATCGGATTCGTCTATAGCGTAATTTAATATCTCGTGTTACACAACCGTATTGTAGTCGAGACCAGCATATAAATTCGAGACAGAGACCACAACCGCGGCCAGAAGTTGTCGGAACCAAGACCAAGACCGAGACCAGGAGCAAAATTCGAGACCGAGGAGGTTTGAGACCGAGACCGAATGTACATATTGCATATAGAAAAACAATGTTCCAAATTTTGAATACTTTTTACCCAACTACGTTATGATCTAAAAACGACAAAAAGCACAAAAAATCATCGTCATTGATTTGCGAATGTTCTTTTTTACCCTATGCATGACCGTAGGGGACGGGGCTAGAGGCTGCAGCCCCAGTTGGTCAAATCCTAGCTGAATTGGGCAGACTTCCGGTTCCTCGGTCGGGCAGAGATTATGCCATGGTTGAGGATGTGGAATCGGGCAAAAAGTCACGGTCCCCTCAGAAACGAGTCCCATATGGCCACGGTTATATGCCAAACACAGACTTTTTGACCGAAACTAATCCAAGTATTTTCTCATGTGACCCAAATGGCCGTACGGAACTCTTTCTCTTAGGGGGTGGTGACTTTTTGCCCGACTCCAGATGCCGAACTAGAGCATAATCTCTGACTGAGGCACGAAAGTCTGCCCGATTCAGCAAGGTACTCGCTATTTGCGGGTGGCAGCCCTCTATTCAGCCTCCGTCCCTTACGGCCGACAAGGTGGACTTACTTATTTAAGTGGAGTCAGTCAGTGCTACGGGCTTTGAAGGGCAAAAACAGTCATCCCATATTGAAGTAGTGTAGTAGACTGTCCAGTTTTTCATGATTGGCTGTGAAGAGTCATGTGACAACTTTTTTCTCTTCAAATGTGAAATTTACTAGAAATAATTGCTTGAATGTGCAATAATAAAGTTATAAAATGTAATGAAAGATACTCTGAAGAGAAAAAAGACGAAAACTGTGTTATTTAGCTTTTTCTTCAAAATAAGTTTGGGGGACTGCTCTTTACCTTTAAGTGTTGTAAATTTGATGCCAATTGATGCATGAAAGCTTTTTCAGCACAGAGAAAAATGAGTCACAGAATTCTGTATAGTTCTCTAATACCCAAGTAAGCCCTTTTTCTGATCAGTACTATTCGAAAAACGGTTCTACCAAACTTGTCCAAATTGTGGAAATTACGAGTGAATTATGTGGTTAGACGCCACTTCCTTGGGAAACCCACCACTTGGTGGACCAATTACTGAAAATCAAAACTTTAGTAATGATTGTTTCCCGAAAGGGTATTTTGTTTGTCTGTTTTGAGAAATATTTGAAGTTATGAAAGCGAAGAATAGTTGAGTGTTGCTTTCTTTATGGGAAGCTACTGAGAAAAAGCAGGTTATTGGCTCCGAAGGCAACGAACACTTTTTCACCTGAGACAACTGTCTACGAAAAATAATGTGTGAATCTCCGTAAAGCTTTTCTTTGCGATACCTGACAAACAACTCTGAAGCAATATCTTTCTGTAACTGTATCTTTCAATAACTGTCTAACTCTTAATTAAATTAATTACAGCTAGGTAACTAACGTTACGATATCTACTGTAGGCTACTTGAAAAGGGTTACTGTGCCAACGTACTAATACCAAGTACACCGAAAGTTACGATGCATGCATTACTGCATAGTCCACGCTAGGCGTGAGAATTCTTGGAAGACAGAATACTACATTTCCACACAGGTTGAATTTGAAACGTGACTAATTGCATATATGTGGAAGTTGTTTTGGTGTTTCGAAAATTTGGGTCCACAATTTGGATTCACATAGTATTAATATTTTTGTTATAAACTTGGTTGCTTTGTTGTCTTAGTGTAATAAATTAGCGAGCGTCTCTTTTTAGCAGTGAAATTCCCCCCACCAACAAAATATATGTCACAGATCATCACTTGTGGGCTCTTCGACTATAAGGTAAGGTATTTTCAATAAAATGTGACAATTTTAAATTCGGCCCAAAAACGTAAAAAAAAAAAAATGTAAGAGGTCCAAGCATGCTAAAATGCCACGATGAAGCAGATTTACTAATATTTTTAGTACGCAATTGTAAGTATAGTATTCTTAACTGTAATTCATTTTGGGGTACTTCTAACATTTCAAGTACCACCTTCCCTAGAAGAGTTAATAGTAACAACTTCGAGTCGTCACAAGAAAGACAACCAAAAATTATCGACTTCGGCTTCAACGTACAACTAAGCTATCGTTAAACGTGTTAGGACGAAAACATACGCGGCATTAACATGTTTGTAGTCAGTCATTGGCACCAACTTTGGTGTGAGCACGGTAGTCATTTCCGACTTTGCAATCCGCGGTCCGCGCAAGGTTTTGCCTGGAGAGATCGAAAGCGGCTCCATAGTTTTCCCTTTCGGGAAACCAAAAATACTCAACTTCATTGTATCGTCACACACGTCCGTGACCAGCAGTTGATGACATTATTTTTACCCATTCTGTTGTATGAGTGTTACGTTTTTCATAGTTCTTCATCATCTGAGTTGGCATTTTTCTTGGTCAATACTACTCGTTTAACGGTTCTACCAATTTGATAAAAACTGAGGAAAAAGAAAATGGATCACCAACTTCACAAAAATTTGCTTATTTTTGAAGAAAGTGACTCAGATGTTTTTTCATAAGTTTTCTTTTCCGTTGATATCAGCAGGTCACAAATTCGCAGAACCCAGTATGTAATTGATACCTGGAATGATTTTCTTATCGACAACCTCAGACAATTGTAAAAACAGCATTTGTCCCATTGTCTCAACGGGGAGCTGTGACAGCTCCCTGCATGGTCTCATCAGAGAGCTGTTAACAGCTCCCTGGTCCCATGAAAGTTCTACCTCGGAAGTGGAATTTCACACCAGTCACTTCCCTAACCTGCGTAGCGCCTCTGTGGCTGCGGCCTCTTTTGGTCCACCGCCCATCATAGCAATGATCTGGACGGGCTGTCACTTCCCCGGCTTATAGAGTTGGTTCATATATATATATATATATAGATTAGATTTAATATAGCGCACGATGTGACTAGTCATTCACGTGCATCTTACAAGTAATGAAAGAGAGATAATACTATAGGTTGAAAAGGTAAGTCTTTAGTCCAGCTTTAAATTTTGAGGTGTTCGAGACACTTCTGAGAGAGAAAGGAAGGGAATTCCAGAGTCTAGGACCTGCAACCATAAAGACACGGTCACCATACGACTTGGAAGTGGTGCGTGGAACTACCAATCGTAATGTGTCACTGTTAGATCTGAGATTGTGAGTGGCATTAAAATCTTTTATCAGCATGTCATTGAGATATTTTGGCCCTTGATTATTTAAGCATTTGTAGACTATTAACATCAATTGAAACTTTATTCTTTCATCAACTGTGAGCCAGTGCTCAGAAGAAATGTAGGAAGAAACAGGATCATATTTTTTAAGGTTATGTAGCAACGAACTGCCATGTTTTGTACTATCTGTAATTTACTAATGTGTACTTTGGGAACACCAATTAAAAGACTGTTTCCATAGTCAAGACATGATGTCACAAAAGCATGCAATACACTCCGAGTGGCTTCTATAGAAAGATACTTTCTAATAGAACGAATGGCTTGCAGATGCATCATAGCTTTTTGACATTGCTTGGTAATATGTAGCTGCATGTCACGGTGCTCATCAAACCACACCCCTAAATTCCTCACATACGGGACTTTTTGCACCACACACTCTCCTACTCGGATTGAATTCACATGTACTTTGGCTAAACTGGATTTGGAGCCAATTAGCATAAATTCAGTCTTTGAATCATTTATTTTTAGTTTATTTGACAACATCCAAGCTCTCAAATCCCTAACACAGTTTTCAATATCAGCAACTGCTTTGCTTTCCATTGGTTTGTGTCTTGACTGGGGTTAAAAGCTAAGTAAAGTTGGGTGTCATCAGCATACACATGAACTTGGGGTAAATGCTTCTGCATAACAGCAAATAATTGGCTGGCATACAACAAAAAAGCCACGGGACCGTAGCAGCTTTTCTTGGGCACACCATAACGGAGTGGTCACGATTCAGACATAACACCTGACTGAAGTTGCACCGTGACACGCTGAGTACGATTCCTAAGATAAGAACTCACCAAGGCAAGTACATCACCAGTACCATCTCCAGTACTGAATGATCAATGGTATCAAAGGCAGCGGAGAACTAGAAGTGTGACTTGCTTTTTGTCCATAGACATCAGGATGTCCGAGGTAACTTTGAGCAACGCAGTCTCCGTCGAATGATACGAAGTCTGGAAAAATATCCATTTGGTGAATGTGCTCAAGTTGATGTGCAAGAGCAGCTTTCTCAATCACTTTGCTCAAAAATGGGATATTACTAACGGGGCGATAGTTGCTGGAAACTGGATCTAAACCGGTCTTTTTAGCATAGGATCATGAAATCCAGCAGATTCTTCCAAAGCTGTTTAAGGTAAAGAGCAGTCCCCCAAACTTATTTTGGAGAAAGAGCTAAATAGCACAATTTCCGTGTCATTTCTCTTCAAAGTATCTTTCATTACATTTTATGATTAAACTGTTGCATATGCAAGGTAAAACAAGCAGTTATTTCTAGTAAATTTCACATTTGAAGAGAATAAACATTGTCATGTGACTCCCCACAGCCAATCATGCAACTGGAAAGTCTACTACACCACTTTAATTTGGGATGACGGCTCCTGTCCTTTAAGCAAAGAGACTGAGTAATATGAAATTTAAAGGAAGTAACGGGTAAGTTTGATGTCAGCGAAGGGAATATTGATCTACAACTGAAACAACTGTCAATGTACACAAAATGGGGCGGATATTTTTGTACTCCTCTTCTCCTTAAGCTAGTTCAGAGGAAAAGTCGGCTGGTGTTTCAATCCTGCGTGCAACCGACTTCGTCGGCTAGGCAACCGATTTTATTGGCAAGCCTGTGCCAAGTGAGAGGAAAGCCAGAGCACGCCTTGAACCCATGCACATGTGTAACCGTTATTACAATCTGCCACTAGACGACCCTCTCAAGCAGAGATGAAGGATTTAGTTTCTTTCGCCGTGACATTCAAAAACATTTTAAATTGCAGCAAACTTAAAGACGGTTATTGTCTCTGGAGACTATTTAGGCTCAAAGACGTCGTTACTACAGATTTCTCTGCTTTACATCCTCCCATTACTTTCCTCAGACTCTATTATATGTAACGGGAAGGCGTGTAAGGCCAGGGGAGGCTATGTCCCCCTAATATGTAAAAAAATTGTCCATTTACTTCATTTTTCACGCAGTAAATTTTCGGAAAATTATGTCATGCTTCCTCTAATGTAATGACCTAAAGGAAAATATTGCGTTTTAAATGCTTCGACATATAGCATTAAACTTAAATAGCTCTAGTCATTTTCAAATCATTCGGTTTCAACAATAGAGCCCAATAATGGCTTCATCCTCTAAAAATATTATGCAGAAGAAGAGTTATGGAAGTTGCATCTTTTGAAATGTTCAAAGTTAAGGTGAACAAATTATTCTTGAGCAACAAACAACTGAATTTTCTATCTGAGGGAAACTAACTTCTTGAAAGAGGGTTACCATATTGCCTTATTTGCAATATTTATTACTCTTTGCCAATGAATATTGGGTTTTAAAATGATGAAATTTCCTTGTTAAACAAACGTAATATTCCCCTTTAAATGTCTGGTGACATACAAACGACAAATTTGTTATAAGATGATCAGGGTAACCAAAGTAAAAAGTGAGCACTGTGCAACATTGCACATCATTATTTTGGCAGAAGCAACATTCTGAAGCTGCTTCAGAAACATCCTGACTTTTAAAGAGGTGTATTTTGAAAAAAAATGGTAAAAGATATTGATAAAATTTTTCCTCGGGAAATCTCAACTGCCAAAAAAGCCAGGATGTTTTGTTTTAACTTGTTATCATACCTTTAAAAACGTTACTTTCCTTTTTATTAGCCTACTTATTAACCCGAGTTCGAATAAACTGGTTATCCTGGCGGGACATTATGACGAAGCAGATATTGATTCTAGTTGACCACCTGTTTGAATGTTTTTGAAGTCTGGACACATACGAATGTTTTAACGAACTCCATATTCCCCCAGAGTAATCAGGTTATTGTGTTTGCAAAACTCAAATTCATGGGCACTAAGTTCAAGGAAAAACAGATCGAACACGGCATGCAATTGCGTGAAGAATTTGGTGCTCCCCGAATCTCTAGGGGAAATTAGCACAATTGAAACATTTTTCGCCATTCTACGGAAGTTGATAGTGGCAATGGCTTACAAGTATGAAAAGTACAATGTACTGATGTAACGAAGCACACTACCTGACTGTTGTAGGTCAAAAGGTTTTCACGAGAAGACATGGGACTGGAGAATACATGGACATTACTTGTGAAGTAAGGTTAGTACTTCAATGGGCAGACACAGGTTTGTCTTCGTTTTAGAAATTGACACATCTGCCTCAGGGTGTCACCAGACTGTTATTACAGCTACAACGTGATTCAAGTCCCTTGGTTAAAATCAAAATTGTTTCGGCTACCGTAGGCTACCGTCTTTTTATAGTTTAATATGACACGCGTGTCATTATTCTTTGAAGACCATATATAGTACCGTACTATAGTGGCTTATATAATTCTCAATTTCACGATGAAACACGTACTGTACTCTATTTGCAGTGCATTTTGAACCAATTATTCTGTCTGGATTCAAGGAAACTTCCTTTCTTTGTACGGATATAAATAGGAAATTTGATACAAGCCAAGGAAGATTTCTCTACTTCGATGCAAAGGAGAGCAAGCTAGGAAGCACAGGCTGTGTTGATTGTAAATCACCTTGGATACCACTGGGGGCAGGCTAGAACTACAACACAAGCAAAACTATACGACATTTTTTTTGTACTTCGAGCTACCTGTCTAGTACCTGCCGTGTAGTCGTCATTAAGTTTTCATACATTTAGGAGCCAACGATGAAAGGCGATAAATATCAGAAGTCGAGGTAAGGAAAACCATGTATTTTTGCAGATGAAAACCTCATTTATATTACCATAAGTATTTCGCCGAATACGGTATCGGTAAGGTTAGGCTAGATGAAATTTTACGGCCCAGTTTCCAACCAATTGGTTCAAGTCGAGCCGGCCATGGGTTTTTTCCAGTTGTAGCTCACCGGCTTGTTTTCCCTTCTCCATTGCTTATGCTGAGAACCACTCACAAGGCAGTGGGTTCCGTTTTTTAAGTCTTCGGTATGGCCCGGCCAGGGCTCCCGACCTCCCGACTGCAAGTCTGACTGCTCTAACCGCTTGACCATGCGGACTCCGAATATCTGTATTCGATATCATGATTAGCGTGGTCGGTTGTCGGTGTTTCAGGATAACATTATGAGCCGGTATCAGTAAACAATTCCATGTCGTTGCTGTTTATCGTCTTATATCATTAAATAATGCACTTCTAGTTGAATATTATGGAATGCTAATCATGGGCCGCGAAAAAGGAGGTAGTATGTACTGGACGGAACTTCAGTCCCGTATTTTTACTTTTGTTGTGGACCATTTATTGGGCTCCGAAAACTAAACTAGGCTTTGATTTTCTTGGAAATTAGTATCGGGCAGGTTCGATTATTATGTGATCATAGCCCCTTACTTTAGTAGTAGCCCCAATCCGCGACCCTTAAAAGTTTTCGATAGACCTATTTGATTTAACCAAGTTGAAACTGTGCATGGACAGTAGCGCATGCGGATTGCTTTTCCCAGAATTGGTGTATCGGCCGATGATCGATGGTACCACAATTACCCCTGTCTTTACCAAGCAGGCTTAATTGGGTTTCTGTACAGCAACGTATTATTCCGTAATTGCCTTGAGAAATATCGCGTGGTCATGGTTTCAATACTTTCTCATTCAATACTTTTTCTCAAGGGAAGTTGTACAGAGGTATACCAATTGGCCAAAATTAGAATATAACTGATGGTTGGAGGCTTTTACGCAACATGTGAACAGGTTAACCAGACATCCCGTCGGTATCTTACACGGGATCGTTCCGTATTGTCAAGTATTGCACGTTTCTGAAAACACATGAATGAATAAACTCTGCTCGTCTTTTAGGCTTGAAGGTCAGAAAATACCACTTTTGTCGAAAATAAAAGACTGTGGGTGACAACAGGAATTTTTCTAAACATGCATGCATGAGCTTTATAAACCAGAGAAAAGTTAGGATTAATTCACAATGATTGCAAGCTATAATGCCGCGCAGCTTTAGTTAAAAAAATATTGTTCGATTGATCTATGGTGGCGTAACTCCTGGCATTTTACCTAAGCTTTACAAACTTATACTTCGCAATTCAGAGTCTTAGCAATTCTTGGTCATACCTCTCACAGCGTTTAAGGTCACATCAAGTTTTGGTATGTTAGAGGGGTACTTATTCTAAGCATTCTGGTAAAATTCACATTGAAATACCATTTGTGGTTCTCAAAATATGCGCAAGTAAAGTTGTCACATTTTCAACAAAAGTGAACTTTTGAGTAATGGGATCTGTCTGCGCGGTGTAGCGTCAACTGTTACCAGAGGGGCTTAGGGTCAGTCACAACAGGATTTGGTACTGTAGCGGGGTGCTTATTCTAAGCATTTTGCTCTTACCGTCAGACCAAACGGGTTCGCTTCCCATGCAGGTCAAGTCATACCAAAGACTCTAGAAAAGGAACCTAATGCCGTTGTGCGTGATGCTCCGCATAAGCAATAGATCTGAGTAGGGAAAACATGCTAGTGAACCACAACTGGAAAAAAGGCCGTGGCCGGCTCGACTTGAACCAATCGGTTGGAAACTGGGCCATAAAACTCTATTTAACTAACAAATCAAAGCACTTTGATGGAATTTTGCATGGAAATCCGATGGTTGTAGTTCTAAAGATATGAGGACGTAAAGTTAAGTTCACATTTTCAACAAAAGGTGAACTTGAGACAAGCACATATGACATCATAACCCCACATTAGTGAGTAGTCTTTTGTTTTCCTTTACAATTTAGAGGCGATTTTCTCATCACAATTTTTCCTCAGCACCATTCAATTCCCTGAAACAAAACTCAAGCAAAAGTTTTCAATTGTCGGCTAACGAGGACACACGGCAGGGTATCCAGGTATACCGAGTGCACAAAACGTTGTTCAAAAAATCAAAAGCCGTCGTGTGTTGTGCCATACTTCTAGCAAAGACACCCTTCCTTACACCGCCCCCCCTCCCCCGACGACTGCCAAAAATGCAGACGAAGAATCGATTTTGACCCTTCTTCTCACCAAAAATATCTACCCCAGGCCTACACTTTATCATGGAAATTTCTTTTCATTTTGTATGTAGGTTTACCTTTTAAATCTTTTTACTTAAATATTTCATTGTAAAAGACAACTGGACGAGGTGGTGACTACCATTTCCAACTGGACAAGGTGGTGAATTTTCAAATATTTCTGTAGGCCTACGCTCGATCAGCGCCAACCAGTGGTAGCGCTACGTTTAGATACTTTTTCGGACATGATTGCATTTTACAGGCAGAGAGGAGAATCGTCTGCCCCCAAACTGAAACGCTCCCATAAGCCTATGGCAACTAATAAGCGAGTTGCACTGTATAGAGGTGTATCCTCCATTGCTTGTGAACACATTCTTTAAACAGAAATCAGTTAAAAATTTGCCTAATTACGTCAGTCAACATTATGTGACTAATTTTTGACTTGATTTTTGATGGTTGATTGTATTAGCTTTGAATTTCAAGGTCTACCCCACACCCTGCCTAAAAACAAAAGTCGACAGTCAGCTTTTACGGAGTTATGGGTGGAAACAGCGCCGGGGAGATTCTCAACATTTGTTTGAAAATTCTTTGAGATCACTTGTTTTTTTATGCAGTTCTAGAACTGAATGTGATAGATTCAAGGTGGTGTGAAGCCGAGGGTGAAATGGTCTCCATGCGTGAGAGCCATTAGACGATTGCACGAAGTTTGTAGTCCTAGCACGCTCAGCTTGTCGAGAACGGAATATATGGTAACGTTAACCCTGCAAGCATGCCTTGCAAAAATAGTCCGTTTTACACGAAAAATGCATTAAAGGGCAGAAGCAGTCTTCCCAAATTGAAGAAGTGTAGTAGACTGTCCAGTTTTATGATTGGCTGCTGGGAGTCATGTAACAATGTTTTCTCTCTTCAAATGTGAAATATACCGGAAATAACTGCTTGGTTTACCTGGAATATGCAATGGTTAAGTCATAAAATGTAGTTAAAGATACTTTGAAGAGAAATAAGATGAAAACTGTGTTATTTAGCTTTTTCTTCAGGATAAGTTTTTTTTTTTTGGGGGGGGGGGCTGCTCTTTCCCTTTAGGAATAACTGATGTGCTTGTCGCAAGGGACTACATTTTTGTAGAGAAATCAGAATAACAAACAGATTTTCAGTGAAGTTAAATTGCTCATGCCCCTTCAAGAAGAAATGAAATTTATCATAGACGCTGTCATTGGCTTTAAAGTGCTTGTACTAGATACTTTGGTTCCTCATCTGTATCTCAGCGTCGTTTTAACCTTTAGAAGTCTTCACTTTCCGACAGGTGATTATATTAAAAGGTGGGACTGCGGAAGAGAAATGGACAGTTGAAAGACCGACGGTTTTTACTACTGTACAGAATACAATATTGCATGGACGAGGATCATGGAGGGATGAGGGCCCTAATAAGTCCCGACCGGCGCCCAAATTTCCAAAAAAAAAAAAAATAAATAAATAAATAAAATAAAACAAGTGAAAATATCATAAGAAACAATACATTGCGACAAAACACAAAACCTTATTAAATCTAAATCGAGAGGCGAATAGTCCACCACCATGTTTGGAAACTGATCAACGCTCTTATGCACTATTTTTCGTGAAAGATTTGTGTTCAAGTCTGACCTCAATATTGAGTTATCAAGCTCGTTGCATGTAACTTCCGCGTTAGGGAAGGCCTAGCCTAATCTTCACAATTTAGGCTTTATCCAATTTATTTGTAACGACATTTGCAGAGTTCTTCATGGGGGATTTAGTAATTCTTTGTGTTATTTTCTTCATTACCATATCGTCACACATATTTAATGTGGGCCTACGCATATCTAAACTTCAAACTAAAAAATTCACTCCAAGAAGAGCATGCAAGTCACTCCAAAAGACCTGAGCGAGGTTTCACTCTTCATAAAGCGTCTACAGGGACCCTTCTTGTAAAAAGAGTGATACCCGTTGAAGAGTTAAATTTTTACTCTTCGTGGAGTGAATTAATTAACACCCTAATGGATTGAATTCATTGACACTTTCAGTATTAGAGAGAGTGACTTAGTTCACTCTTTTGATTTGTAGATTGTAATTGTTTCTTTATCTATTTTCTCTCATTTTATTCAGTATTCACATCTGGCTGTCGGAGACAAAGGGTCTATTGTCTACATTTGTGGTTTTCTTTATTTTCACGACCGATGTAGCTTCTGTCATGCACTGCAGTGCAGGTAAAAATATTTTTCCATCAATCTTTTTCCATCAATTAATCATGAACAAGAAATCTCGTCATTAAAATTTAAAGGATTGCATATGCCAGGGAGCTTTTAGACGGCGAGGGGACATCCCCTCCCCTTGGACCCTTCCCGGGCCGGCGAATGCGGAGATTAAACCCCGTAGTTTGCTCCCCAGACAAAATTCCTTCCTTCGCTTGTGTAGAGATATTATATCATAAAATATGGCAATATCCATAACAATCTTTAGATCCTAATGGTGCCTATGCATGAACGGCGCTCCGCTTAAATAGTTTCGATCAGAATTACAAATATCACTGAGGCTTTCGCTTCGCTTCCCCCTAAAAATAATAACTCTATGAAATGCCCTCGTATTTCTTTAATCGGCTTCCAGAGCCCAGTTACGAAAAACTTTAAATCCGCCAATGCATGTTATTGTCATATTGTTATCTTTATTCAGCTTACTGTGTATTTTTTATTATAGATATTATTCTTACACTCAGTTTGAAAAATAGTACTTTATTAAGATCCACTGAGAATATTTCATTGTTTCGCAATATTCACATAGCCGTAAAATATGATACAGGAAGAAAGATAAATTAGAATTGTTTTGATTAGCTTCATGAATAAGGATATTGCTTGAAAGATTATATTTGCAAATTGCAAAAAAAAATTGCAAAAGTGTCTTGGTCAATAATTTTATACTCATTTCGTATTATGAAAGATATCAACAACCTCCTGCTCATCTGTGATTTGCTCAGGAAATATTTACTGATCAACTTGTTAGAACACCCGACTTGTAGCTGGAAGGTCTGGAGTTTAGAATACAGGCCGGGTCATACCAGAGACTTTTTAAAATGGAACCTGCTGCCGTTCTGCATGCCTGGTGCTCAGCATAAAGAAAAGGAAAAACAAGCCAGTGAGCCACAACTGGGAAAAAGGACGGACAGGCTCGACCTCACCCAATTGGTTAGAAACTGGGTCGTAAAACTCCCATCTAACTAACTAACAAACCTTAACCAACTTTTGTAGTGGTATTTATTAGACCGCAATGTGAGCGAGCTTTTACAAACAGGGCGGTTAAATTAATTTTCTAAATGGTACTTTACATTCAGGAGATAATTAGGCTGTGTTCGACTCCCCGTTCTCAGCCTGTTTGGGAACAGAGAGCAGCGTTTCTATGCGAGTCGAACAGAAGAGAACACATTCGAACACTGTTGCACCCACATCTCACACAACCTTACAGGTGGTACGGCGAGAACGAACAGTAAGCAAGAGGACCGAGATACCTTCTAATGGGAAGAATGTAAAACAATGTAAGCATCACAATGACAAAAGTTAAGCAGAACGTGTATCCGAGAGCAGGGGCGTCGATTTGATGTTCAAAGGGGGGATTTTTTTCTCCTGTCCTGGTAAGGTGTCCACACAGCGGCATAGCTACACATTTTTTGCGGATGGGGGGGGGGGGGAGGAGGTGGGTGAGCATCCAAATTTTACTGCTTTTTAAGTGTAGACCACTGTATTTGCGCTGAAACTTTCGTCCTTTCTCGAATATTTGAAAATATGGAGCTTGTTTTGCAGAAAAGTTTCTATTCTGAGTTTCTTGTACGGAAATTTGAAAAGTTCGGGGATTATTGAAGAATTTGAATATCCTGTTGGCAAATCTGAGATTGAGCGACGACCAAAGGTCGTTGTTGCTACATAATGTTATCCAACGTCTACGAAATGAGGCTCTCCGACGAAAATTTTTTGTCAAGAGCTTATATTGACCAAAATATGGAATTTTATGAAAGAATTTTTTTTTAAAACAGCGCTGTAGTTAGAGTTGTCACTTGATGATCTGGTGTCACATGTACACTGTAGCAAATTTCCGATTGTGTCACCCCCAAAGCTCGGAAAAGTTTACCAAAATTGAAGGTATGAGCGAGCACCTCTGCTTAGGAATTGCAATTTTCGGAGCGCCAGGTGTGCTGAAAATTTGTCTTTTTTTAAGACAATTTATGATGTATATGGAGCTATTATTGGAGATAATTTGTAATTTCGGAATTTCATGAGTTGTCAAAACCACATTGTCGACTGGTTTTTGCCGCCTGCCCCTGTAGCTTTGCCACTGGGTGTCTGAGAAAAGGGGCTCAAGATACACAACGGTGTTTCAATATTTTGAGTTACTAAGAAACTCTACCCTTTCTCTACTCTTTAAGTAAATAGAATCACAACGATAATTGTGACAGTTCGCGAAGGATTTGTACAAACGTTCTAATAGCAATAGTAAGGAACCACTTTTGATTAAAGAAGATAAAATCCATAAACTGGTCCACACTTCAGTCTACTGCAGGAAAATCACAGATCGAGGGGGGTGGGGTGGTACCCACTGGTGCTACTGAGAGACCGTTGCATAGGCCTACCGGTATAAGATTGTTGATACAAAAGCATAAAAATATGACCTTTCGAAGTGTAGAACGACACCTCATCATGCACTATCTGCAGACAGAGGATGGAGGTGTACCTCTAATTCCAGATTGAAGTCTCCAATCTAGAAAAATTCAGTGTGATTTTACCAGGTAGCAACTCCCTGATTTTACTAAATAACGGTCTGATTACGAAATGGTCTAATCGCTATACGAATGTGTGATGTGCTCGTGTCAAAATTTTGCATTTGAAATCATTCATTTTTCTCAAAAAGTTGCATGCCGACTGTGAATCGGCATGCCGACTGTGAATCGAGACCTTTTTCTTTAAATGTTTTAAGCCTGCCAGGCTGGTCATTCACTAAAGATTAAAAATTTCTTTAAAACATAGTAGGGGACGATTCTTCTTCTTCCAATTCCAAAATGTTAAGCTCATTCAAAACCACACCTGCTCCTCTGTGCACTCGAACAATCGACATAATCATAAAGACAAACAAATAAAGTATGTTTGATATGCAAATGAAAAAAATGAACATATATGGGACTGCAAGCGCGCAGGACGCGCGAAAAATTCGGGCGTTTGCAAAGTATAAACGCTTAATTATTGATACAGATATCGATCGTAACCGGTAGAGAACGTCTTTCATAACCTACATGAATGTTATTTTGGGGTGTACCTAAATTTTAAGATTCAGGTCACAAAAAGAGGGGAGGGGGGCTTTTACGTTTGTGTACCATCCACTCAAAAGTGGCTGGAACATGCACCCCCTGTACCGCCATAATCGACGCCCATGCCCGAGAGCATGATTTTCACCAGACCATTTTTAGAGCAAGGTAATTTGTGATCACCACCCTGACGAAGCGGTCTAATGAAAGTTGGTAATCCCCCCCCCCCTCTCCCCTTTGAAAAATTTTGCTGGTTGGAGCGTGCTGAAATTACTAAGTTCTCAAGAAATTTTAAAATTTCATTAAGTTAGGGTCAGTTATTTGTGCCGGGCGGTGAGGATGCTGATATTGATAGCGAGTACCGGCTGGATATTTTGAGAGCTGGGTAGCGGCGTGGTGACAACCCTTGACCGACATACATAGCGTGCCCATTATAATTAGTATTAATATTCGCATTGTGTTTAACACTGCGGAAAGGGTTCCCATGTTCTCAGCATATACCGGAACAGTAAAGAACAGGTGTCGAATGACGACTTCAGATCAATCCGCGGCCTTATGTGTGCATTAAATAATACAAACTGCCGGCGTAAGGTATGAGTTTATCTAAATGTTAAAGAGTGATAACTAACTTACTCTCTAATAGAGTTCACTCCATTATAGTGTTAATTCACTCCAAGAAGAGTGTGAAGTTTACTCTTGTTGGAGTAAATTTTACTCTTCTTGGAGTGAATTTACGTTCTTCATGAGTGAATTCACAGTTTTCACTCTATTGGAGAGTAACGTGGTTCACTCTTTCACATTTAGAGAGTAAAATCCATGCGGATATATGATGGCAAAGGAGATCTTTCCAGAGACAATACAAGAGAACAATCTTCTCTCTTTGATTCTAGATTCTGGTCCTCTACTCATCGACTGTGTGTATATGCGGGCAGAAGGCATACTGTGTAAATGGAACTGGAGGAACGTGAGTGCCATCGGCCCCGAAAGAAGACAAAATATCACTGCAACAATGGTTTTAAATAATACAGTAGGGTAAGACATAAAAACTTTAAAAAAATGAGTGAAGTAGTCACTCTCTGATTGAGTGACAAGTGTAAATTCACTCCATTTTGGTGTTAATTCACTCCATGAATAGTGAAATTCACTTCGACTGTTTAAGAAGAGTGAAGAATTGCCTGCAGGGATCGCTTTTTCTTAGGGTGGTCTCTGTAGGCACTTTATCAGCATCAAGAGGAAAACTTCGCCCATTTTGGAGTAAATTTCACTAGTCCTGAGTTGGTGAAACCTTTTAGCGCTTTTGTAGTTTGTAGTGCAGGGCTTGAAAACTTTCGTCCTTTTTATTGAAAGATTTTAAAGGGGGAAATTGATACTATTACTGAAAGGAAAATATTACGTTTGTTCTAACAGAAAGAAAATCATAGTTTGAAAATCAGTTAATATCCATGGATTCAGAATAGTAGATTTTTCAAAATAGGACAGTATAGCAGCTTTGTTTAGAGGAACTAAGTCACTTTCTACCAGAATGAAATTCGGCTATTTGTTGCATAAGAATAATTTGTTACCAAAAGTTTCAAAATTTCAAATGATGCAACCTCTGTAACTATCCTTATGCATAGATTGTTTGAGGAGATATAGTACCGGTGTTTATCGGTGAGACTAAAAATGATTTCAGCTAGTATTTTCTTGGTTTGCAATCCCAGTGCATGTTAAATGCAATATTTTCCGAGGTTACACTATCATACTATCATAAGCATAATTATACTTGTTTTACTTTTCTTCTTCATTTTCACCAGAACAATAATGCCGCAATGACCCACTATATCAACTCATTTCCCGCCAATCGTTGCCTTAGGTACATTTTGAATTGGCTCTCTGAGGACGGGGTCCCTATTTGGCTGCAGTTAAAACGAATTGGAAGACCCTAAGTTTACCCTAGGTTGCATATGTTACGTTGTATTTTTATTTTAGAAGAGTCAATACAAGAATGATCACAACTTAATTCCGAATGGACCAGGCTATACGGTATAGGATCCTAAAAATAAAATAAAAGTGTTGTTTAAAATATGCATAATGAGTGCCGTCCCGTTTTTTTTTTTTTTTTTTTTTGGGGGGGGGGGGGGTTACTTCAAATCTCCGTTTTTTTTTTTTTTTTTTGTTTGGTTTTACTTCAAATCTCCTCCGTCCATTGACGGAAAGAACCAAAAATTTCTCACCGTGTGTGAAAATATGACCGGCATGAGAGGATCACCAGTGAACTATATATATACAGCTCACAAAGGATTTATGAATTGTCCTTTTGGTGTACAGTCATAACTTGCATTTTAATCTGCCTTAAAGCAGGACTGTGCCCCTATCGGCGAGTTGGCTGGACACTTAGATATTGTTGTATTCACTTTCAGACAAAAATTAGGGAACGCCGTGCTCTATGGGTTGAGCTTGGTTTGAAACACAAATCTACTGATTTCAGTTACTGATGTATAGAGATCATGATGTACATCACGAAAATGAAATTTAAATTATTCTTTTCGTGACATTACATTGACAAAAAACTTTTATCGGACTACGCGTATCCGATAAAAACTGTCTGCGGATGTGTCGTCACGGAATAACTAGTAGAACTTAGATTTTCGTAGTCATGCGACACAAATCATATATTTACACAAGTTGGCAAATTTTTGTTTCTTTTCGACCAAAGATGGAGGAGATATTAATTAAAACTCACAAAGATTGGAACGGAATCCGATCCCATATCGCTGTAGTGTGACCTGGGCTTTAGAATTAGTCAGAAATTTCAGTCTATTTTGACAAAGGTTTCAGTGAACTGCAAATGTTTCTGAAAACACTGGAACAGAACACTGCATGAAACCCTTTTGCAAAGGTTTCACTGTTCTGTTTGATTGACGGAAAGCAGCTGGATGACTTGTTCTCTCATCATTTTGGCTAGCTCACGTTATAGTTGTTGAAAAAGTTAACAACGAGTTTAAAGTTAAACGTTTTTCCTAAAAAATAATTTCAAAACACACAGTTTTGAATGACATCGTTGCTTTTACTTAGAGTAATTGTCTGTCAAATGCCCTCAATCAACTACACAGCGTGGTGAAAGTTTCATTGAAATGGGACATGTACATCATGATCTCTGTACATCAGTAACTGAAATCAGTAGATTTGTGTTTCAAACCAAGCTCAACCCATAGAACACGGCGTTCCCTAATTTTTGTTTGAAAGTGAATACAACAATATCTAAGTGTCTAGCCAACTCGCCGATAGGGGCCCCAGTCCTGCTTTAAGGCAGATTAAAATGCAAATTATGGCTGTACACCAAAAGGACAATTCATAAAAACCCTTGAGGTCCCTGCTCATGATATGGATGGACTGAAAAAAATGATTTCACGAAATTTTCATACAAGCTCAAATTTTGGAACACTTGTTTAAGGTACTGGATTGCTTTTTTTATTCCGACGATTTGGAGGTTGTGCGCATGTGCATAGCCACTAAAACTTGATTATTAAAAGTGACTGCGAATTCATTCTTACTCTCTGGGCAGGATTCCGTCACAGAGCTGCACCGGTCAAGAAGTGAATACAAATTGTCGTTTTGAGAATGTTTTCGACGATACCACCTTGTTTTCCGTTTCGGCTATCGTAGATGATTCACTTGACGGAGAAGTATATAAATCGTGCAACAAGTTTTCAGTTCTTCTATCAGGTATTGTGCTTTATTTCAATGTTTATTTTTACTACACTGTAAAAAAAAAAATACTGATTACTAGATAATAACATATAAGAGATGGATACAGATTACAGAAAAATTTCCTGGGAGGGTAGTTCCCCCCCCCCCCAACTCGAAGTGGGAAAAACACGTTCAGCCAGTCCAGTGGCGTAGCCAGGATGGGATTTTTTGGGGGGCCTAGGTAACAAGTGGGGGGGCTGGTACCTCCGAGGGTCAGGCACGGCAAGACTATCTAAGCGGAGCGCCACCATCGGTTGGCGCGGGGCGTACAAGAAAATTTTGGGCCTTAAAACCCTCCAGATGGCCGGAAACGGCACTTCCAATGTGTTTTAAGCTGGATGTACCCAGCCTTGAAATACGAATCTCATGTCTGCGACTTCTCAAATAATGAGAATAAAAAAATCAATATATGAAAAATGGTAATACATACACTTCTTCGGGACCCCAAAACTGGGCACTTCTGATCTGTGGCCTGGGGGATGAGACAAAAGGGAACCGGTATCTCCCTTTCCCTTGGGAAAATTGTAAACTTCAGAAGAACGTAGATCGCAAATGCGGCAATATTTGAATCCGAGCGGAGCGCCACCATCAGTTGGCGCGGAGCGTACAAGAAAATTTTGTGCTTTAAAACCCCTCCAGATGGCCGGAAACGGCACTTCCCACGTGTTTTAAACTGGATGTACTCAGCCGCAAATGCGGCAATATTTGAATGGATTTCAGCTTACCTAAGGCAGTACCTTACCCTTTAACAGGAAAACCAAAAGTAGTTGTGTCCCCCTTTCTGAAACTTTCTTTGCGTTAGATTTCCTAGATGCAAAATGGTGCTATGTTTGGCAAAACTTTGAACCGATTATTGGCCTAAGTTTTAGGATTCTCCCTTTTTGGGGAGCAATAAAAATATCAAAATATTTTTAGTTTTTGTAGAGATTTTACAAGAGGCATACATACTACCAAAGAAACAATGTACAAAATGGTGCAGTATTTGTTCATCGGTACATTGCGTAGTCAAAATTAAAATACTACGAATAAAATTAATCTCTCAAAATAATTAAACCGCAAAGCAGAAGTATTGATCATGTGGGAAACACATGATACCCGGACCTTGTGGACATTTTACAAATCCCCTGGACGCCAGTGCCAACTAGTAAAAAAGAGGACTTGTCGAAAAAATCGTCCTACAGTGGCACTTGTCATGGGCAGGAGTGAGACATGGACCTACTTGTTAAGGATGGAAGGGAACTTAGAATTATCCGAAGGCAGTACCTTACCCGTACCTGCTTACGGCATATTTTGTGTATGATAAAGTATAGGAATGGTCGTGTAAGAGTGGTCTCCAGTGTAAGATTGCCTTATTCAGTAAATCAATCAGCCATCCGAAAGGCAGAAAGGGTCCTAACCTAACAAAGTCACATTAAAGTTTGTCGTCGAGACTTTCGTTTCATCTTTGAAGTGAAATGCAATAAACGACAGTGCAGATTACAAACGGTATCTAATTTAGTGAAAGTAGGCATTTTGAAGTTATTACTTGATTTCATACGTGCGCACAAAATGTGTTTTTCTCACATTCATCCATGTTTTTTTTTTAAATTTTTACACATTTTATTTATTTACTGTTTTGAAGGAAATACGTAGTAAAATGTTTGGAGGAAATAAACTTTGAAGTACTCCAACGACATTTTGTGCAACATGGAGAAAAGTTCCGTAACTCCATTGGCTGCAATGGGTCTAAGTGCAGCGTTTGACACAGTCAATCATCAACTGTTACTGAATATTCTTGAAAGATGTTTTGGTGTTTGTGATGTTGCAAAAGATTGGATATCATCTTATTTGTCGGATAGGCAGTTCAAAGTTTGTATAAATAATTCGCTTTCTGCGCCGCTGAACCTTGACTTCTCGGTACCTCAAGGCAGTATTAACGGCCCATAGTGTTTTTCACTTGTGCCTCTGCCGCTCTGAAAGAGCTACACATTCTGCCCATCAAAGCTCGTATTGAGTATAAGATTCTTTTCCTTGTGTTTAAATGTCTCCACAATTTAGCACCAACTTATTTATCAGGGTTGATTGAACTCAAAGCGTCCTATTATGTTACTATAGACCAGGCGGAGAAGGGGGGATATCGTCACCCGAAAGCGAAATCTATGAGACCAAGCGGATTTGGTCAATTTCAGGTCGCTGTTTCCGAAAATCGAGGGTATACGGGCCATATCCGGGCTTTTCTGCGCCATTTTTACCTTTAAAGTTCAAAGGGCGTCCTCTATTTATCAAAAATCTCGTTTTCTCCATATATTTACGGTCCAGTCATTAACTGATGCGAGATTTGGTTCTAATATTCTGTAAATATAATGTCAACTGATAAATACGGGTGTAGTATACATATTGATATGCTAATGAGATAAGGTTGAAGGTCAAATTATAATGTTAGCAGAGAAAAAGGCCGAGGGTTTGAGTCATGGAAAATTACATCAAAATAGACCTGTCTTTCACCCTACAAACACAATAGATACTCATTTTAGAGAAAGCGGCATGGCTGTCGCTATCTAACGACCCCCTGCCTCCCCACCTGGGAACAATGGACCCCCTTTGAAGACTTAAAATTGTATAAGTGTAATGGCGACAACTAGAGCTGTGTTGGTCATCGCACGATCGTGGTTTGTAAGTTGACTTCTTTCTCCAGTTATTAATTAGGCCTATATACAATATATACCATTGCAGCTATGGGGAACAAATACAGTACCAGTGTTGTCCAATCAAGGCTTGACATAAATTGCATGAAACCATTCGGAAAGGACATTTAAAGTAATTCCGTTTGCCGAGTCTTAATCGGCAAGTTTCGAAGAATCGGTCCCCGCTCCATGGCATAGGGAAGTATATGTGCATTCACACGGATGTATACGAAGGCGTGATCGCTCAAGTACTGCCTTTGGGCTCAGCATAGGCTCAGGAGCGAATTTTTAAGCGCGCGACTATTTATTTAAGTGGGTCATTTGCAGGGGTGGGGTTACCTGGAGCCGGAAGTTCGGATTTACTTGATATCTCGATCCCTAGTGGGACAATGATTATCACTTCGGATAGCATTGTAGAGGGAAATATACGACAAAATAAATATAAAAATTCGCAAGATATATGCTTTCAAATTATAACATGTGTAATTTATGTCATAGCCTTCAATTTGCTATTCGCCTCTCACTTAAGTCCCCCAAAGAAAAAAAACACGGCACCTGTTCCCGCTTTTTTAGTCAAATTAAAGCGACACAAATGACATTTTGAAGCAGACTAAAATGCTCTTGGCAGAAATGTCTGCATATGTGTATGGAGTGGAGAGGGCTATAGACACGTCTCGAACATCTTCCCACCTGCGTTGCCTGCTCAATCGGCAGATTTGGAGAAAACTTGAACGAAAGGGAGGGAAGTGAAGTGGAGATCCCCAATGCAATTCTACCCCAAAAGCATTCGTAAATAATACGTCAATAATATTGGTTTTAAAGGTGCGATTGTGATAGAATATCGCATTGATTTATTACAAAGGTCAGTCTTACGTGTATTTTATATGAGGGCATAGGAGTTCGAGACGAGTTCCAGAAGAAAAAACAAATGAAAATTTAGGGAATGAATCCCAAATTTTGGGTAGCGAAAAGTAAGTTGTGGTCAGAAGTCCATCAGAGTAAACTTGAAACCAAAGTTGAAGAAGTAGCCCATGAAACATGTTTACATCAATCTTTAAATGCTTGACATATAAATTTCCACCCAAACATGGGATAATGGAGTAAAAGCTCACTTGACCTTTGTTTCAGTGACCAAACAGAATACTTGGCCTTCATGGAACAATGGCCGAAAGTACCAAGCAAACTGAAAAAATGCTTGATACCTTATGATTCCTTAGCTAAACGTGATAATTAGTATACTTACATTATATATTTTTCCCAGAACAAGGCTATCCGAAGTAGTAATCACTGTCCCACAAGGGATCGAGATTTCCCAAGTATATCCGAACTTCCGGCCCCAGGTAACACCACCCCTGAAAATGAGCCACTTAGATGAACAGCCGCGCACTTAAAAATACTCTTCTGAGCCTTTCTGAGCCCACACACCGGGAAGTTGAGCGATTCCTCCTCGACCACGGCTTCGTTCACATCCACTATGAATGGCACTTTTATGCACATATTTCTCCCTATGCCATAGAGCGGGAAATATGAGAACCGTGCCGACTAAGGCTCGGTTAATGAATTCACTTAAATGAACTCCGAAAGATGCCATAGAATATATGTCAAGCCTTGATTGGACAACCATATCGAAAGTTTTTTACAAAAACGATTATTTGCTCATTTTACACCAAAATGTCTAATTATGCTGCGAAATGAGCTAGGTGAAGCAACCCATGAAACACCAATTTTCATTCGAAATACGTGATTTTTGACGATTTCAAAATGTTTTGACGTCATAACTTTGGGGAATTTCCCCCAAATTAAGCGCCATTTTATGTCACACAAACGCGGTTTACGACAAAATTATAGATCCAAATAACATCAACTCTTTTCCTTCTGCTACCTATGACATGCAGAAACGCGTTTAGCCATTCCGATATATTTATGGTTAGAAGTATTAATCCTTTAAATTATGTAAATTTGGGGTGAAAAGCAAAGTTTTGCCTAAAGACATCAATTCTCGTGCATTAATGTTTTAAGACAAAATTGAAAGGTGTGCCCAATCAAAAAAGGATTCACTGTGTGTGTAATGTAGTATTGACATCACAAATCCAAATTTGCCGGACCTTAAATCACAACCCCGCGCCCTACACTAAGCGAAAAACCGAACAATAACCAAACGCCCATACACTATAACGCATTTGTGAAATTAATAATCGAAACTTTTCGCTATGACTATTACTACATCTGTCCCCCAAAACTACAATTGTATATATTGTATATAATTAATAAGATTAGTTTGTCCAGTCTACAAGGGAGCTTAATCTGTAATGTTTGTTAACAAGTCAAGATTTAAAATTCAGTTTCTTGCAATTGAACGAAGCAGTCGTGATGGTTTCGTTGTGGTAGAAATGGGGGTAGTACTTTTATCCTTCAGTTGCAAATTTCTTTTGGATTGGTTTTGGGGACACGTTCTCCTGGTTACGTGCCTGTTCAAGAGGCCCCTACACGTACTTGCTTGCAACTGCAGATGCCTTACTAATGTTCCTTCTTTTTCTGAGTAACCAGCGTTTTGCACCTGTTGTCATCGCAACATGATATACCGGCCTGGGTGCTAATTTAGAATCCGTGCCCGGAAGTAGACATAATTTTACTCACTTCACAACTTCCAAAAGAGGGCGCTCAAACTTTAAAGTTTTTTTTTTTTTTAAGTAAAAAACCCTTTTCTTTTTTTCCTCACTCGAGGAACAGCGCTATAAGTGTATGCTGTGGAAAGAAGTGAATGGTTAGTGCTGTGGAAGAAAGAAAAGCATTGTTAGTACCGGGACCCGAACCCTCGACCCTAGCGATATAGCGATTCTAGCATGAAGACCAGCGCGCTTGCCTACGGCGCTCGTTTGCCGGTGAATGGGTTAAAAATAATATAAGTACTGTCTAATAATACTATCTATTACATATAGCTGTAGGTATACGTATTTACGTATACCTAAAGCTAACTGTATGTACTGGAGAGTGTATATATATGTACAGTATGAGATACGTATACGTAAATGTTTATATACCCCTACGTATACAGTTCCTATGCATGCGTACACCTGCATATGGCCCACCCTAACCCTATACCTATGCGTACGTAACCCTAACCTTATTACTATGCGTACGTAACCCTATACCTATGCGTACGTAACCCTAACCTTATTACTATGCGTACGTAACCCTAACCTATTACTATGCATACGTAACCCCTAACCGTACAGCTATGACGCAGTTCCGGGCACGGATTCTAAATTAGAGCCCCGGCCTGTGCAAACATATAAACTTTGGGGGCCAAAACTTGGGTAAAAATCTTCAAAAGGATACGGTAACCAATGATTATTTTGAGGCTGTACGGTTCTGCAATCATGGCACTCGTTTGACTGCACTTAAACTATTTTATATTAAATTTTATATCATATTCATATTAAATTGACTGATGATGATGATGAATTTTTCGACGGCTCTAATTTAGAAACAGGGGCCGGAACCTACTGTACGTCATACATCATACGTGGATACGTAAGCATAGTCGTACGGTTATGGTTAATTGTATAATAAACATAATAAATAAATATAATAAACATGTGTACGCACATGCATACGCCCTCTTTTAAGTGGAGAGTTGTTTAAATGTCATTCTCGGTCAACTGGCATACCTTTGCATAGGTATGCACATGCATGTATCTACACTATCCCTAATCCTAACCCAGTATTACTATATGCGTACGTAACCGAGGATGACGACAGCTTTTAAGGTTTCTTCGTCACTGAAAAGTCTCTCGGCTTTTGGCTGAGATCCCGGGTGTGGCTTCTGTTCTATTCAGCCAGTCTAGAGCAGAACCACACATTTTCGCCTTTTAGAGGGCGTACTTGTCTTTTTGGGACGTTTAGCTCCTTAAGAGAGCAGAACTCTCCGGGAATAAATGTTTGGTTTTCGCCCCCTGACTCTTCGCCAGAGAGTCAAGGGGACTTTTAGAAAAAAAACTCTAACCATATAGATGGGTACGTAAATCCAATTAGAGCCAAAGTACGTTAGTAAATTAATTATTTTACGGATTAAAAGAAACAAATGGCATTTGCGAGGAAGGGGGATAGCCTAATGGCGCCATGCCCCTTCCGCATACTGCCTACATTAAATAACATTATTTCCTAACTTACTTGAAAAAGGAACAAAATATTCTCTTCGTTTCTGACCCGGGCGCATCGTCTGTGAGAAGGGCTGGAATGATCATCGTGCTGTTGGAGAAATGTCGCGGCTGGTGTGGCAAAGCTCCTCAGGAACTTACTATCCTGGCCAATGCATCTCGTCACCACAGTGAAATCATGCCTCCGTTCCCAGCTTTGATTGAGATGGACCCCTAAAACCCTCCGTCAAATCGTAATTCAGCTCTTATACTTTATCCAGAACTCCATTACCATTTGAACTAGGTAAATGCGGTGCATGCTGCTGTACTACACAATTCGTATGCTGTTTGTATACATGCCTGGGCTTTGTGTGGATTTGGCACCTGTCAGTCTTTGCACACCACATTTCTCCTTGTCACTTAAGGTCTTAAAGAACAATTCGACTTGTGAATTTTCGGAATGTATGGATTAGTCAATGGGTCCTAAAGATTAGCCGACGGTCAATAACATGAGCGCTTTTGAACTTTGTTTACCCATTTCAATAATTTTCCTGCAGTCTCTTCTGTCAGGTCTCGCATCAACGGTCTCTCTCCTTCATTTAAGAGAAAATGCAGTCTTAGAGAGTCTACCTAATTTCACGAAGGCTCAAGAACACCACGTGACAATATTTTGAGTAAAATTTATAAGTTACTGGCCATGCGCGTAGACAGGATTGTGTCATGTAGGGTGGTGGTGTCCTGGGGGCACGAAATGAGGAAATAGTCTAAGGATAGAGAGAAAAAATCCCTTTTTTTACTGCTGTTGTTTTTTGCATTGCAAGGTTGGGTCATGAGGGGGATTCTGACCCGCACTCCCCTCCCCGTAGTTACGCCACTGAGTTACTCATCGCGTCACCTTGGATATGCATGAAATGTACTTGGATGAGAATTAAGCTGTACGATGATCACACCATAGCGAATTCGGATCGGATTCCGATCCGACTTTTGTGAGTTTTTTGTTAAACTTTTCTCCACCTCTGGTCGGAAAGAGCCAAAATTGCCAACCTGTGTAAATATATGAGTTGTACAGCACTGGACTATGAAAATTAAATTATTGCTTTTCGTGACGCCATATCAATAGACAGATTTTATCGGACTACACTGTCTGATAAAAAAATGGATGTCGGTGTGACGTTAAGAAAAAAAATAGTTGACATTTTATTTTCATAGAAATCAGATGCAAATCATATTTTTACACTGGCTGCATGAATTTTTTTCCACTGGCAGACCAGACCTTTCCGACCAGAGATGGAGAAGATTTAAACAAAAACCTAAAAAAAAAACTGATTGGAATCCGATAAAAATTCGTTGAAGCAGGGAGTTGCAACAGACTGCAACTCCCTGGTTGAAGTGTGCCCGTCCCTTTAAGAAAAACTTAATGCAACTGTTGTTTCAAAATAGTTTTAGGTGACCCACCGCTCCTAATCTTTTCACCCCAAATAGCCTCCATTTCTTTTACTGCCTGTAATGCATGACCGCGTGTTTGGTCTAACGGTAAGAGCATCCGCCTCTCACGCGGAAGGCCCGGGTTCGCTTCCCAGGTCGGGTCATACCAAAGACTCTAAAAAAGAAACCCACTGCCGTTGTGAGTGATGCTCCGCATAAGCAATGGAGTAAGGAGAACAATTCAGTGAGCCATGGAAAAATGGCCCTGGTCGGCTCGACTTGAACCAATAGGTTGGAAACTGGGCCGTTAAACTCTATCTAACTCTAACAATCTAACCCTACTACCTGTACTTTACTTAAGCCCCTCCCACAACTGTCTAAATTTTTTTAATTTCAGTTTATTTATTCAGATTGGGTGAGTGTGCAAGACCCCATGTGTGCTCGAAACACTCTGTACAGTACATGCTGTGTAACAGCTTCATGAGTCTACATTTTTGAACTACATGTCAATCAAAAAGTTGTGCCAATTGGAAATTTCTGTGGACTACTACCAAATTGTAGTTAGGGGTGAGGGGTGAGGGGGTGAGGGGTGAGCCCGTTAAGATCGAACTCATTCAAAACTTGTCTGGAAGTTGTATTCGGATTTTGCGTTCATTTATTATGGAAATCTTGCAGGCATTTTTGATCCTCTTTGTTCACAAGAAGCCAAACGCGTATTTTTCTGGCCCAAATGGGGTAAATCTGGAGTTGAAATATGCTTACAATGCTTCAAATACGGCATCATTTTGCATCTTAGCTCTCTTAAAAAGATAAAATAAATTTCAAAGGGTAGGTGAATACCTCCGAGTCCCCATCACACACACACACACACACACACACACACAATATGGGACAAAAACGGCTGGCACTCTGATCTTTTAACAGTTCGGGAGATAACCGCTTTCAGAGGAAATAAATTTTCATCCGATCGGGAGATTATTTTGTTGTGGGTGGCGCCATTTTCAAATATTTCCCATAAAGCATAACCATCCTACCGCGCAAATTCAACGGAGATAACGTTCAAAACAGCCTTGCAATTTCTATCGATTTTAGGAAAGAGAAATTCGGACATTTTAAAAAACTCTGTTGATAGGGGAATAAAAAAGCTTCGTCATCTTTGATTGTTCACCCCCAATTTTGAGATATTGAACAATTTTGTTAAACGTTCTTTGTCCCAAGCTTAGGCCTACTTTGTAGACTCGGCGCAGCCACAAGTTTTGTGCACCGTTTTCCGCATAAAGGTGTGCACGTGGATTGTGACAGCATTTGTGTTTGTAAAAATACGTTGTTAAAGGTCCTTTGCCTTTCCGCCCTTTGTGTCTTTACTCTTTACACATTTATTGAAAAGTCGACAACTGTGAAGAGTTAGGCACGAAGTACTCATAAATATTCATATCGTTGAGGTAGACAAATTTTGCCCCTACCTGGGGAAACCTCATTTTCCTCCCGAAAGCTGTTATCTCCCGAACTGATTAAGGTGACTACCAATGATGCTAGAAACGGATAACAAGTTTTAGCCATTTCCTATACACTCTTAAAACACCTGGGTTAGATTTAACCAGGATCGGTGTTCTATTTACCGCCCAGCACAATTCTGTGTAGTTTCCAAGTTAAACCAGCTAAAAACCTAGTTAATTAAACCAGAATTTGTTTAAGCAGAAAGTGCAGTAAATTTTACCATCTAAACAGTGCTCGTCGCCCCGAATCTTTTTGAGAATTTCCTGTTTAGGCATCGAGAGAGAGGGGGTTTAAGGGATTTTACCCTGTAAAAGTCTTCGCTTAATTAGTCAATAGAACAAACTTTTTTCAAACGGATGAGCTGTTGCGATTATAGAAATAAGCCTGGCTGTGAGAAGGCCTTTTCTCGAGTAATATTGGCTAAAATGCCGTATTCAATGCTGGCAGCATGGGCATTATGAGGAACCATTTTGAATTTCAGTCCCCCTTCTACAAGCCCAAATTTCCCCACCGACACCCTCCCGCATGTCAGTTGGGGGATTTCCCCGTATCTCAAAATTCCTGCGCATGTCACTGACTAAATTTGCAACATAGTTAGCAGCCTACAAAATTTCTCTTTCACAGTGCGCTATGAAAAACCTAGAGATGTACTGCTATACCCCTCCAGTTTTGACTTCTGGCAAGTCGACATTGTCTGGCAATTCCCCTCGGACTATCCAAAATCTTCGGGCGTCCTGAGAACGTGGAGTTTCTGTAAAGTGAGATGGAGCGAGAATCTGGGACCTTGGAAATACAAAGAGGTAATTATCTCTTGTTTAATACGAATCCTATCACCTCTTGTGTTTAGTGGCTGATGTAGACAGCCGTTAGAGGAGTCCACCAGTCTTAGGTAGTCGTCGTTTGTTGTCTACATGAATTTCAAACCCTCATATTCAGTGAAATCGAGTGAATCAATACACAATTAAGTGTAAACCCATCTGTGATGAAGGGAAGCAAGGAAATTGAAAGCCTAACTTAAAGGTAATGGACCTCGGTCCTACTGAAATCAGAACATCACTTGACTGACCAGATTTGTCTATTATTTTTGGAAAGGACGAGCTTACTACCCATCATTTTTAAACGGTCTTTCAATTGTATAGGACGTCTTTAGTTAATGGTCCTTGTTTTAATTGAAACTAAGGGCTTAGGACGATTAAACGGTCCTGCGTTCGTGTTTGGCAGGATACCGAAACATTAATATGGGCACTGCAAATACTACAGATTGGTCGTATGCATGGTCAACTCAGCCTGTCTGGGTTGGGATTCATTTATTTCAGCGCCAAGGCTGACACTTACGGTGTTGCAGCTTCTGCGTGCAGTGTAGTCTTAATACGATGTAAAAATTCACAAAGCATGTTTAATGGGTGTCCTCGTACATCATCCGCTATCGCGATACATTTAGATTTATTTTTTGCTGTCAGATAGCATACCGCGGTAGGCCTCGTATTCCAATTTTCCGTTGTTCTAGCCTGCAGCAATAGTTTCCTTAGAATGTTTGAACATGGAAGTAGTACTTCCATGGTTTGAAACCAGTGAAAATTCTACTTGCAGTGTGAGGTACGTACGGGGAGAGATTTTTTTTTAAATATTGGGAGTTTGGCAAGAAAGTCCCTATGGCGGGACACTCCACACGAAGGAATTGTCGCTCTCCCAAATGCTGGATGTTTGGGCCTTTGGCTTCACCACAGCATTGCTCTGGGCTCACCAGGCCCTTCAAGGCCCTCTACGGGTCCACGGAACTCATGCACATTGGTAACGGCCCTCAAATTGCCGCTTACACGGCAGTGTCTGCCCCTAAAAGCCATCGGGGTTTGCTCCTTGGAATTTTATATCCGCCCTCACAATAATTCGCACTTTTCAAACGGGGAGGTTACGTTTTGCTCTGAGAATCACAAATGCGCAGGGTGTATCAGGCAAGCGCGGAGAATCGGGAAAATTATCGGGGATGTTTACCTGCACTTACTTGACGTGGAGCGTATAAAACGACCTTTGGCTTTCCTAGCCCAACATATGACCGTAAAAAGGCACTTCCCGACTGCCCTAAGTTGCACTTGAATTGGACCGATCATTGATATGTTCAGCACCTACTTCGATTTTTTTCCCAGTGGTCCCCATTTTTAGGAGCACTACCCCGGTTCCCTCACCACTGCTATCTTAGATAGGGAAATGATGTAATAAAAGATCAATGGTACTAAAATCGTTCTGTTCTTTTTTATTGTCGTCTTTTATTCTCGGCTTTACTTAGGCCTATTTACATGATTAATTTTCTTCGTTGGTACGTCCGTCCATGCGTTTGTTCGTTGATTTATTCATTCATGTATGTATAAACCTCATTTACTGATGACACATTGGCCGAGTCATACCGAAGACTTTAAAAACGGAACCTACTGCCGTTGTGCTTGGTCTCATTATAGACAATGGAAAAGCAGAAAAGGGGGAAAACAAGCCAGTGAACCACAACTGGAGAAAAGGATGTGACCGGCTCAACTTGAACCAATTGGTTGGAAACTGGACCGTAAAACTCCATCTAACAAACTATGGAAGTACTACTACCTCCGAGGTAGTACTTCCATGACTTGACGATAAGCTGACGTCATCCCTGGAGGCAAAACAATTCGATTTAGTGGCTCGAACCAGCTCGACTGGCTCAGCCAGCGATCGATCTTTCGGAAAAGTTATCTTTACGTCATCAAAACGTCACAACTTGAGCCGGCCGAAACGACCAGCCCTCCGAGGTTGTCTGCTTGAGCCGGTGACGTATTTTACGCTACATTTCATCCAGTCAAGAAACTGGCTGGGCCAGTTGGGCCGCTAAATCGAACGCACCTAATATAGCATGTGGTCGCATGGATAAAAACCCGCTTTGCACGCCTAGCAGACTATGCGCGTATTTGACAGGTTGACAAATCAGCTGTCTGCATTTTTCGGTGTTTTGTTTTGCCCAAAAAGAAGGGCGTACTTCCTGTTTTTCTGTTTTCGAATCTTTCATAGTTCATGTTTCTTTTACAGGTTGCCATCGACTATTATTGCACGATTATGAATATAAACCCTACATCTACATATAACGTTCAAGTGACGTGCTTGGGTCGGTACTCCAATAAAGAGAACTGGACTACCAATAAAACTTTATTAATCCAGTCAGGTAATTTATTTTAAATGTGGTTGTCTTCAGCCTTTCAAGTAATTGAGTTATTACCATGCAAAACTGAGTCTGCCTAAAAATGAGGTTTTGAAGCCTTGCCTTAATTGTTCTGATGTGGTGTTGTGTCGAAAGCTCCGAATGTCAATTCAGTAGGGAGTTGAGGGAAGGGTGGGGCCAAGGGAAACGTTTGAGGGAAAACTTCCACCGCAGAGCAAAATCGAACGAAAAGCGTCCTCTTCTGTGGGTGGGTATTCAGGGGCGAAACTATCGGAAACTCTGAGGTTTTAGCATATTTCTGGGTGAGGAGAGGTTTTTCTGGGTGAGTCCCAGGAGAGGTTTGTTATTTATTTGATGATGTGACAGCTAACTGCCCTAACTTGGGGATGGGGCAGGACAAATCTGAGACATCAAATGCGCCCCTCCATGACCCCGTAGCGTCGCCACTGCTTGCTTTATAAAATTAAATTTTCCTGTCACACGTGCGTTTTTGATTCCTTGCCGAAGGCAGGCAAGGAATCTATGCGATGGTGATGTCGTATGTGTGTAAGTGTGTGTGTGTGTGTATGTGTGTGTGACGCCCACTTGTAAACACGATAACTCAAGAAGGGTAACTTTCAGAGATCTTAAACTTGGCATGTAGATTGCCCAAATTGAGTAAAAGTTCCCTATTGTTTTTGGTGGAGGTCAGAGGTTATTTGGGGTCACCAGAGGTCATATGGTAAATACCTTGGAAATTGCTTGTAACCCCAATATCTCCAGAAGGAAAAGTGTGAGTGATCTCATAGTTATCATGTGGATTGCCAATATTAAGTAGATGATCCCTATTGTTTTTTTTTGGGGGGGGGAGGTCATAGGTCATTAGGGGTCACCAGAGGTAAAAAGATCAAAACCTTGTAAACACTGTATCTCAAGAAGGGTAACTGTGAGGGATCTGATACATAGCATGTGGATTGTCCATATAAAGTAGATGATCCCTATTGCTTTTGCTGGAGGTCAAAGGTCATCCGGGGTCACCAGAGGTCAAAACATCAAAACTTTGTAAAGGGTATATCTCAAAAAGGGTAACTGTGAGGGATCTCATACTTAGCAGGTGGATTGCCCATATTGAGTTGATGATCCCTATTGTTTTTTCCTGGAGGTCAAAGGTAATTTAGGGTCATCAGAGGTTAAACCTTGCAAATACTACATCTCAAAAACGGTAACTGTTAGAGTTCATATTCATTAGTGGATAGGAGTTTTGAATGGCATGGGTAATGTAAGATGCATAGGTAAGCTTTTGGAATCCACTTCATTATGTAAATGATCAAGTTTGGTAATTTCAAAATATTAACTGAAGCAAACTTATGGTATTAAGAATGTCTAAATAGTGCATAAAAGTGCGCATTATTTGGTACAGTATTTATGTTGATTCTGGTTTGAAGTTTTGCCCTACTACCAAGTGCCAGTATTAATACACATAAGTAAGTGGGTAGCACAAAATCTGAAAAAGTCAAAAATGAAAAAACTGTTCTTCGTGCTGACATGTTAGTTACTTCATCTTTGTCATAGGTATGCTGATTTTGCAACAAGTATCTAGGTCTATATATTTTCATGAAATATATTTCCTACTCTTTAGTGGAAGTTTCTAGCAGTGTCTGGAACATGTGATTTAAACAAAGGCTGTATGAGGGTCATTTGGGGACAAAGTCTGAACATATTGGAGAAAGCTTCCATGTCCACAAAGCAGAGGAATTGTTCAGTGGGGAACTTCATAAGTGTAAACTTTGAACAGATCAAGTGCTCTGTATGATGCACAAAATTTCTTTTAAAGCATACAAACATAGTCATTTCCATAACCCTAAAGAAAACATGAAGATAACATTAAATTTAGTATCAAAGATTGTTAAAAGTTACAGACAAACCTTGTGCCACTATCCTCATAGGGACATGTAAGCGGGAATTAAATAATTAAATACACCACGGGTAATTAGTTTTATAAAAAGAACTAAATAACTGATCATTTGGATCAAATACCCTTTAGCATGCTTGAACTGAGATTTCCTAATTGAATGAGTCAAATTGTAACTGACCCACCAGAGTCTGTGAAAATTGCTGATCACTTTTATCTTACCTACTTTATCACAGTTGACTGCCACAGTGTCCTGAAGGGTTTTCTCATTAAATCATACAGCTCAATGGACTTGACCATTTCAAACCTGTCTAGGATTCGTGTCTGACACTTATTTAGCCCTCTCAGTAAGGTTTATTTTTCAGAAAGTACTGTAGTTTAGGTAATCAAAGCAAGCATAATAGTATCTACTATGTATCAAGCAGTTAGGGACACTTGACTTGTACTCTGTTATGTGGTGTTCCTACAAGCAGACAATTTAAGGCAAATTACAAATCTTGTTAGTTTCTGGATTACTAGGGTTCCCATTTTTTGTTAATTTTAAAGGACATCATAGTCATTGGGAAGGACATTACACACACACACACAAAAAAATACAAAAGGGCTACCACTAATAGCCAAGGTAACACCTTTCTGTTGAGATGTCTCCACTGTGTGTTCCAATTTATAGATGACTGTTAGGATTAGGGCTTGTTCTAACACTAATCTCAATGCAATCAACCTTTTTGGATCATAGAGACATCATTATATAGAGAGCTACCCTCAATACCCCAAATTTCGATTTAAAGGAACGTGTTTTAAAAACACCTCTTTATCAAGTTATTAGACAACATAGTTTACCAGCATCATAACTGTAAAAAATAAAAACTGTAAAAAATCAAAGGTTGGGGTCACAAAAGGGCAAAACTTTGTTGACATGACATTTTTATGTGGATATTGGACTGTCAAGGGACCTCATACTCAGCTTGTCAATTGCTCATATTTAGCATATTGATGGTCTTTTTAGGTAGTTGCTCCCTATTGTTTTAAGTGAGGGTGAAAGGTCATTTTGGGTCACATGATCTCAAAAGGTTTTGACCTTACCTCAATATTTGTGAGGAATATCATGCTTGTCATGTGGGCATCCATGTTCATTATTACAATACATCATATGGCACGGAATTACTAAGCTTTTTGGCTTTCTAGTTTTTCTTTAGGGTTACAATAACTAAACGAAAAAGCCAGCATCTTAAATACTTACACAATGGGTATTTTGTCAGCAGTCAAATAGAACAAAGGACTGTAGAAAAGTGTTTGACATTCCAGGTCATAAAACACGGCTCTTACAGGTCGGAAAACTTCACTACTACAATTTTTTGTATTTTTATTTAGAAAAACGTCTGACGGTGGTTACAATGACTTTAAATTTGTCTAAAACTGTGCTTGCCTTTTTGCCATCGCAGCATGCAGAGATTTGGGTAGATCTTACTGGAAGTGATTTCTGTGTAGTTTCCCTTATTCTGCACTTTCATCTGTATTTTATCACAGTTGCTGAAGTTACTACTGTCCAACCCTAGACATTTCTTGAAATGGTGGAGGAAAAGAATACAAACAGTCAATTTTGAAATCTCAATTCATTTTGGAAATTACAGCCGCGGTCACTCTGGAACGAGTTTGGTTAGTTAGTTAGTAGTTAGATGGAGTTTACGGCAAATTCGGATCTGATTTTGTAAGTTTTGTTTTAAATCTTCTCCATCTCTGGTCGGAAAGAGTGGAAAAATTTGCCAAAATGAGCAAATATGTAAGTTGTACCCCAAATTTTGATTTATGTTCATTATTTCGTGACGTCACATTGATAGAAAGATTTTATCGGACTACGCCGTTCGATAAAAAATACATTTTGCTGTGACGTCACAAAAAATGTAAGTTGGCATTTAATTTTCATAGAGATCAGATGTAAATCATATATTTACACCGGTTGACAAAATTTTGGCTCTTTCCAATGGAGAAGACGTTAAAAAAACCAGGAGAAATTGGATCGGATCCGATCCAAATTCGTTTCAGTGTGACCGCGACTTAACGCAACGTTCTCTTGATCCATATATTCTTGCTTAATATATGGATTAAAAATACACATAATTTATAGGAGTTGGTATAATGAAATCTCACATCGTCATATAGATAATAGTTTAGTGCATGGTTAGAAATGTACAATCCCTTAAAAAGATGTCTTTGTTTCCTCATTAAAGCACCAAACCGTGAGATAAGCCGTGTTTCACCTGTTCATGTGATATCTGTTCGGACCACCAGAAGAAGTTCCCCACTGATCACGACTAAGGTTACGTTGCCACCTCTGCCGTCATCGCAGGTCCCACAGGAACAAACGTCTGAACAATCGACTCTTAAACCATCTACCCAAGACAGGAATACTATCATCACAATCCCACCAACAACACCCATTTCTACCAGTGTCATGTTAGGCAGTTCAGGTAATGCATGTACTCACCAATAGACGATTTCAAATTTATACCTGTTATTCTGTTCATGCCAACTGGTAGCAAAAGATTTGAGCGCTGCCCCGACCGCGCATAGATGTTTTGCGCGTGTCTGCATCCCACCATCAGCTGTATACACACATAAATGTTTTACCCGTTGACTCTTTGCACAACCCTGCTCCATCAGTAAACTACGAACTTCCTATACATCTACACGAACAACGCCTATAGGCCATGGAAGTACTTCCATGTATAGACGATCCGATTAGCACTTGTGTTTAGTGACTGTGGGCGGCCATTAGTGGGGTCCATCAGCCTGAAATCATCTTCACTTTTTTGTGTACATGAATTTCCTACCCTCATATATCAATCAAGATACAATTAAGTGTACAACAATTCACGATGCAGGTAAGCAAAGAGATGAAATGGATTAAAGGTGATTGACAACAGTCATGTCCGATTGAAATCAGACCAGCACTTGCAGCTCCGGCGGATTCGTGTATAACGCGTACGTTTTATCCGTAGATTGTCGCCACCGATTGGGACGAAAAGCACCAAGACGGCCGCCGTGAAGCTATAATTTGTATGATTTGACGACGACTTTCAAATATTTTCAACAAAAGTTTAACTTGAAGGTGAAACAATACCATATTCCTGCAATACGTGTAATCATGTTGACCTTACCTCTTCTTGCAAAATCTGTTGATTTGAAAGACCTAAGCAACTCCAAATTTTCACCTAAACGACCATAGGAGACAGCCGGCCATCTTGCTCCGCCTATAGATAGGGCTTATGCACCTACGTCACTGCGTTGCGCATCTCTCCGTTTTTCCATCCAGGCGTCCTTTTTACAACAATTGCTGTTGTGCGCGCGCTTCGGTAACACCACGACTACCTTTGATCTTTTCCATCCACTGGAACGCGATGACGACACGTGCACAATCTCTGTAGGGAGTCCGTGGAGTAAGCACTTTGATCTAATCTATTGGAAGTCACACCCTCGGACCTCGGACAGTGGTCAGTCAAAAGTGAGTCATATTCGTCCTATTTGTGACCCCGGGTTGTTTCAAAAGTTGCCTAGGGCTTCTTCGAAGTAACCTAACAGGTGCGTCATACTACGTGCGTCACTCTCGAGAGTAGCAGTGCGTCAAAATGAGTGAATGTTGACAGGTTCAATTGGGTGACAACTTCGTTCGTCAATGTTCAAATCAGAGAAATCCTAAGCTTCAGCTGAAAGGATCACGCCAGCGGAAACGTGCGAGTCAGAACGGACGCAACAGAAGGGTTTCGTGCCACGGGAATGTAGTTTTATGGGATGTATAACATTTTCTATGCACCCGAATCGAAAGCAATCGTACTAAGCGCTGTTTTTTTTTACAAGCGTATGGCGACATGGGTATATTTTCACAACTAAACGCTGGTCAAGCAGATAACTACAAAGAGTCGCCGGGACAAGTTTGGCCTTTACTTTGGCACAAGTATTTGTAACAACTGCATACTACGCTACGCTAAACCCGTTGAAAGTTGAAGGTAAATTGCAATGACCTTCGACTAAATTTTTATGTTTGTTTATAGAAATGTGGGTTAACTGATGACCGACTGCTGTTTAAAAATAACTGCTGAACATTACCTACATTTTAAAATCCGGACTGGACTTGAAGAGGGTGAAGGTACCGCAGAATGTTAGTAACACTTGTAGCACTTGCACTTCAAATAATTGCATTAGAGTGCAAAATAATACATATTCATAGGTTGTCCCAGTGCAACTTGTTATTTGCATAAGCTACGTGTGCAGTGGACCAGACTGACCAATCACGCATACGACTCTTGTGTTGAGCAGACATGTAACGGTCAGGAGGTCCTCACTAGCATCAAGTCAGCGACGCAGGAAAGACGTGGACACCAACTCCGCCGAAGTTCCGAATTGACCGTCCTCGACTTTGACAATACAGTACTTACTGCACTTGAAATTACCTACCAAAATCTCGGAGATATCTACAAGAAATTATTCGTCTCACCAACACATCAGTCCTGTGTAGTCGGGCAGCAGCTGGCAGCTCGACAATTTTGCTTGGGACTGAGGTGTTGAGTGCGGCGGTAATATCAGTTCCACTACATCGCCGAGCACGAGGTCCTTACAGTGACGCCATTTTGTTGCGGCCCTGGTATTAGAGTTTTTCGTTAATGGAGGTGAGACCATTTCACTTTACATCTCTAAACACTAACTTAACCCTAAACTTAATCCCTCACCCTAATCTAACCCTAACTCTAATCCATAAACGAAACGCAGACACTGACTCCCGTTAGTTTCTTGTAGCTACCTAATTCCGCGACGCCATATGCATATGTTGCCTGAACGTTTAAAACGAGCATCTTGAAATTTGGTAAACTTTATAACGGCTATCTAAAATCTATCTTTTATGCAGCTCCTTTGGCTTTGGGAATAGCTGGCGCTATTCTCTTTCTGATGGTTGTACTGATTGGCGGGTTCATCCTCACGTATCGTTACCGAAAGACTGTTGCCAAGGTTTGTTGACTTATATTTAGCTATTTTCTTTATCTTTTGGAAGCGTGTAACATATTGTGCTGAACAGATCCTTTATAGGTCAGATCAGGCGCGTAGCCTGGATTGTACCCCCCCCCCCCACCGTGGCTACCCAACTGGGTCAGATATTCTACCTCTCATTTCACTTTTCAGTCAGTTTCACTGTAAAAAATATCTGTACATTTACAGAAAATAAAATAAGGAAAAAACAATAGAATACAAAAACGTGATGTCAACTCTTTGATAGCAGTTTACTTTTGACGTATTCTTTTTGTAATTTTTATTTGTACTTCTGTAATTGTACAAAACTACAGGCACCTTTTTTTTAAAATGTTGGAACGGAGGATACATCACTCTTAAACGTGTTTAGTCATTAAGCACCTCTTTTGCCCTCACTTTGTAAACACGTTTAAATGCTTAATACGCTTAGCTATTAAAAACTAAATGTTTAGCTGCAGTTAAACGTGTTTCAAAGAGGAATCTTTAGCAAGTGAACACTTATTAGCATCTGAACGTGAATACAGAGTGGGGGCAAAAATGTATTGAGGAAAGTTTAATCCTAAACACCTTTTAAGATGATATAATTGTGTGCCATAAGATGTTCATGACATTCAAACTATCTCTTTGGGTGATAGTTCCTTTGTCTATTTGGGGTAGTGACAGCGGATGTGGGGTCGGGGAATCAGGGTGATCATCCCTCAATGAAAAAGTATTTAGAAAGTGAGGACAGAAGGGAGAATTTAGAAGTGGACGCTGAATGTGTTCTTGTTCGGTCCGACGCACGTGCAGATCAGAACACTCGGGAAGTGACGTTTCTAGCCATGAACGAGGAAAGGGGTGGGGAAATGTATAAGGCAAAAAGTTCTTGTATGTTTCGCACCAACTAATTGTCGCGCATAGATTCGATATAACTTTTGTGTCACTCAGCCTTTTCAAATCCCCAAATATTTGTTCGGTTCCTCCGCCACTCCTAGAACTTTGCGGTGTCGCGTAGTACGTAGGGTTGGATTGCTCTTACTCTGCATGTTTCAAAGTTTTGAAATTTTATAACCAAAGACAGAAGTAAAGCACTGTTCAAGTGTTAAGGCCTGTCCACACAGGATGCGTTGCGTGCCGTTCCGGATACGTTTTTTTCCGCATCCTTCCCGATACGTCAAGACGAACGCCTGTCTGTACAGACAGGCATGTTCACGTTCACGTTCACACTACGTCAATTTCGATCACTTTGAGATGTAGTTTTCAATGACAATGCATGCTGATTGACAAAAAAGTGTAAGTTTTGTGAAAAAAAAAAGGTTTGATTTTATTCCTAAACACATTCAGTTTGTCACAATCTATCCGAATTTGTACAAAATTATTCAAAGTGGGTTTATCTCGATGGATTTCAGTCAGTGGCGTTCCCAGGATTTCTCTCATGGAAGTGTAGGGACATGCAGTATATTGCTTGATCGCCGGCCTGAGGTAGGTATCCTAGTGGAGGGGGGGGGGGGGGTCACCTTCCTTCTTTGACGCCTATTGCTTATAGTTAATCTAAACTTGTACATTTCTTATTATTTCATGTTCATTGTGATGGTCTTGTATATGCCATTAGCGCTTCGGATTATTTTCATAGATGGCGCTTTACAAATGCATTATTATTGTTATTGTTATTTTTAAGGCGTTTGAAAAGTTAGGTGTCCTTGCATGCAATCTGGTGCCACGTTAGCTACCTTTTGAAGTGAAATATGTGTTAAAAAGTTTGCGTATTTTTAGGAATAAAACCAAATCGGCATCAGTGAGGGGAATGGCTTAACGGCCTTCCCGTGTGTACGCCACTGATTCCAGTGGATTGAATGGAATGGCGATTTTCTACAATCAGAGTCTATCCTTATCAAGTTGAGTAGCCCAGTTGAGTGAAGTTTTTTGGGCCCATATTGCTTGTGGGGCGCTCTGAGGGCAACGATTGAGGAGGAGGGCTCGCTCTTATAAGCCACCGAAACTACACCACTGATTGCAAACACTACATCATTATATTTCCTCGTGTGTCGTGAAATTCCCCTGTGCAGCCATGTCTAGTGTCCGGACTTCCCCTGCCTACCGTCCCAACAAGAATACAACTGTTTTTCCACTACCGAAGTCAATAATATCGCAAGGGTGGTGGGTACCAAAGAATCATAGGCCTACGTATACATTCCCAATGTTGTGAAAAAATGCCAAAAGATGAGCTTTTCTACTTATTTTACAGGCGTTTCATTGTGATTTTAAGCTCAAACATGGTACCATTTTGCATCCATTTCCCGTTAAACTGCACTTCATGAAAGAAAAACATGAAAGAAATCAAAGTTGACGCACGCTTCCGTACGTCAACTCTGTTTCTGAACGCACATGGACTTTGCCAAAATCGCATCCTGTGTGGACGGCTCCATTGATTTACGTGCAAATTTCGAATTCACTCCATTAGAGCGTTCATTCACTTCAAGAATAGTGAAACTCATTCCAAACGGAGTGACATATATCCAAGAAGAGTGAAAATTCACTCTTTAACTAATGTCCGGTTATCCCGGAGGGCACTACGTCAAGAGTAAAAATTCGCTCTTTCGGAGTGAATTTTTAACTCTGGAAGTGAATTTTGGCTCTTTTGGAGTGGTTTTTTCAACTTTCACTGTTCTGCAGATTAAAATTTCATCTCAGTATTACAAGCGCACAAAACTTAACGTCAAAGGCTTGTGTTTATCATCTTAGGACTAGTTTGTCTAATGTTTAAAACAAAAATTGTTTGTTTCTTCCAGGGTAACAAAGCAACTCAAATGGCTGAGGAGCTAAATGGACAGGTATCGGATATTTCAAGGTGGTTGTCGAAAGATGAACTATTGGTCAATGCATCGCTTGGAAAAAATAAAAAGAAAATGGAACAGATTGCTTTATAGCGGGAAGAATTAAGATTGCGAATGTTATGAAGAGACTTAAGTTAAACTCTTAGTTTCTGAATGATTTCGCATGTGCCGTCCACAAAACCAAAAATACATTTGGGTTAGAGTGATATCTGTTTAGTTACTTTGTGTTGTGATGTCCATGTCTTTTTTACAGATGTTTATTTTGTAGAGTATACGTTAACTTACACCTCACAAAAGATGATATAATTTATATGAGCCGTCCGGAAAAATTTTCATGGTATGATTCCTCGGCCTACAAAATGTATCGTCAAGTTTAGTCTTTGCTCGAAAGTAAGCACTTTTTTGAAAAAAGAAAAAAGAAAAACAAGAAGAAGAAAAAAAAAACGTTTAGAGGGAGACGAGAGACCCAAAGTCTGAGTTTAAGGATGTGTGTTCTTTGCATATGAACAAAAAGACAAAGGAAGGAAGCTTTGATACAACACATTTGGATTGAAACAAAAAACAACAACAACAACAACAAAAATCATAAAAGTCGAAAACTCTCTTTGTACATTTAGTAATGTCTTTCGTAGTTTTACACTTGAATGTTAAGTTAAGATGAGACAGACAGGTCTTTACGGATACTCGGAAGACCCATGAACTCTTTGCTTATTTGGTTGATAAATTAGCCGTCATTTGCTAGTGTATGTTAAAATGATGTTCCTGCAATGGGATGTACCTTTGGTTCTGGAACATCATGAACAAAAGTTCTAAACCAGATGGAAAATCAGTGATGGGCAAACATCGCTCCAAAATCATGCCAACCATGTTGGTCCATGAACTGCAAGACTGGCCCCAGTGTTGGGTCAACTTGACCCAATGTTGGGCCAACATTGACCCAATGTTGAGTCAACATTGACAGCTAAAAGATGTCAACCTGATGTTGGGCCAAAAATTAAGAATCATGCAACCATGATCCCGGTCGTTTGGGCCAATGATGGCCATTTGTATTCCTTCCAACATCGGTTCATCGTTGGATCGTTGTTAGATTTACATCAACAGCCAATGTCACAATTATGGACAGCCGCAATTAACAACAAGGTTGGGTCAACCTCATTCCAACATCTATCAACGTTGGTTCTGCCTAGGCAGCTAGGGGAAGCTATTCATCTAGTCTTTTCTGTTAGTGCTTAGATTTAAGAAGGGCAAGGGACAGAGGAATTTCTCTAAGTGATAAACGATTGTGATAAGTCATTTTATTAGATGGCTAGGGGAAGAGAGGGCGATCTGTACCACTCCACCATCTTACGATATTAATGAGTGACAGTGCAAAGTCCGGGTGAGAGCTGGGGACTTCCTGAAATCGACAAATTGAAATCATACATGCAAGCTAAATTTCTGAAGGGAACTCTCTCGGCACCACTATACACTACATGTGGGAAAATTTAGCGATTGAGCCACCAGAGAGGTCCCAACTGCAGAGCAGTACCACTCGCACCCCATTCTCGACCCATTACAACCACGTGTAACCATGGAGCTAGCACGGAATAGTAACATTCTGATATCAAAGCGAATTGAACATGATGAATTTTGGCTCCTTAAATTTTTCAAACCTCGCTTTTATATTGTCTAAGTCAGGTTATCAAGTCTCAAACCCCACGGCATTTGATGAAAAATATCACCAGATCAAGGTTTTACTTCATCTACTGCGGTCAAAAGAAAAAAAGAAAAAAAAAACTTAACCACCGGTGGCTAGGGCACAAATTTAAACAGCTTTATCTACATGCTTGCTACGGTTTCCTGAAGCGTGACTAAACGTTTTTGCATTGTATATTTGATCTGCCTATCATTATCATCTTCACATTGTGTAAATGGATATGTGAGAAGGGGTATTTTAAAGGCCGTGTGACATGAAAATGGCAAAGTTTGGTAATTGATCAATCCTCCCACCCCAAATTAAAATTTTGGTAGGGGTTTACCAAAACCCTCAATCGGCTCAGCTCTTTCATTGGCAGCTAATTAATCAATGCAGAGTACCAAAGGTTATAAAACACAGCATGAACTGTATTGAGAGTGTTTTACTTATACACACTGAGCTTTTCTTACTCACCCTGAAGCAAAAACCTGAGCTTGTTTTTGGATGAGGGAAAATGGATCCTCCAGGTAATTTGGATCCCAGAGGAATTTTTACTAATGCATAGCCCCCTCTGTATCTCTGAAACGGTTTAGACTCGTCGTGAAACTAGTATTGTTCACAAGTACTGTAAGCATGGAAGACTAGAAGAGTGCGACTTGTTGTGGGAAAATGCAATAATCTTAGTTGGAAGAAAATTTTTTGAGGACCTAAAACTCTCACGGATGTAAATTTTAACTTTGATTGAGTAACTTAAATCAGTGGTTGGGAGGGTCATATCAAATTGTAGTGAAATTGAGAGATTTGTACACTCGTAATCAAAACTTTCACAGAGTACAGTATGGGTATATGCCTCCATTACTATGCTATTCACGATTAACGTCAGTTTTTTGTCTTTAGGTAAAACGGAACCCATCAATATGAGAGTGTAGGCTACAGAGGCAGATACAGACAAGGTGAATAATATAGGCTTTGTAGACATTTCCTGAGAGTATGTATCATTGTTTAATTTAGAATGGGGGCTTGGCCGTTGAGTAAGTTGGCATGGAATAATGAACATGGACAATTAGGCCCATCCAGGAGAATGACCACAGGCCTGACACACTATTCTAACATAACATGTGTATTGTGTTATCAAGTTATTATTTGCATCTTTGCAGAAGGTGCATTTATCATCTTTTCAGTTTGAACATCAGCTTTAATACAAGCTCTGTGGAACTGCATTTTGATATTAACTGGAAAATAAAAATGTTTGTACTCGTAAACCCACGAACGAGGCAACCTTCTTGATTTTGCCTGAAAATACGCAGGGGTCCAACTTACCTAGTACTTGAAGGAATATGGATTCTTCAAGACTTTTCTAAATATACACCTGTATCTCAACCCCCCTTGGGTAAGTGCCAATGTGTCCAGTACCAATAAAAGGAGACTAGCCATGCAACAACCAATCATAGTAAAACAAATTATTTATTTCATTATATGGTATTAATGTCCCCTTTTATAAGGGATCCTTATTCCCTCAGTTTACCCGCAATCGTAGGAGGGACTTAAGTAAGAAGGTTAGAAGAATTGGGACTGTTTGGGGTAAGAGAACTGGGCCTTAATTTTTCCATGGGTGGCGCCATTTTCAAATATCTCCCACGATGCATTGCGATCCTACCGGAGATAACGTTCAAAACAGACTTGCAATTTTTATCGATTTTAGGAAAGGGAAATTCGGGCATTTTAAACAACTCCGTTGATAGGGGAATAATAAAGCTTTGTCATGTTTGGTTGTTCACCACGCCAATTTTGAGAAATCGAACAATTTTGCTACGTTCTTTGTCCTAAGCTTAATTTATAGACTCCACGCAGCCGCAAGTTTTGTACACCATTTTTTACTTAAAGGTGTGCAAGTGGGTGGTGCCAACACATATGTTTGTAAATACGTAGTTGAAAGTCCATGGTAATTTCGTTTCTTGTGTCTAAACTAATACCTCACAATTGAATATACACACATTTATTAAACAATTCAACGACTGTGCAGAGGTACACACTAAGTGCTCACAAATATACATACCGTTGAGACAGGCAAATTTTCCCCCAATCTGGGTAATACTCATTTTCTCCCTAAAGCCGTTATCTCCCAAACTGTTAAAAATCCAAGAAAATTGGCTCAAATTCCGATCAAATTGATCCAGAAATGACCGTTTTACTGTAGTGGGTAACCTTTGATTTTCACAAAAATCATGCATGAACGGAGAACTCCTCATGCAAATCTTTTGTTATCTTTATAGGAACATGCTTAATATGGATTTGTTATCCTTTGTTTTCCAATCTTAATTTTCAAGAAAAGTTGTAACATTAGTATGTCCCGGGAATTTAATTTTAAAGGTTAAATGGTGCTCCGGAAAATCAACAATATCAACTACCAAATCATGTACTGATGAGTAATAAGTGGGTAAACAAAAGAAATATCAATGCTGTGTAACACTTCACATAATCATTTTAGCATTAGCGGCAAGTTGCTTCCGAAACATTCTAACTTTGAAGAGGTATATCTTGAGAACCGTAAGAGATACCGACATAACTCAACTGATTTTCTCGGACAGGAAACCTTACTCCTCAACTTCCAAGTAAATCGAAGGCTTTTGCTGACATTTCACTGAAGAGTCACCAATTTATCACGATGCAAAACCAAGAATCTGGTCGTTAGTATTTTACACTGATTTATTAATATCCATAAAGTATATATAATAAATATGCAATCAAAAGAAAGAATTTCCTACACTGTCAAAATATCTGTAAATTTACAGAAAAAATGCAAACATAAGATTACGCAAAACGTGCTTGCAACTTAGTGTCAAAAGTTGCTAGCCCTTTTTGTATTCTCTTTGTATTTCCTTTTTTTTTTGTTCTTTAAATTTACAGTAGTTTCTTGCAATGCACGTAAAATTATGAAGATTAACTATGTTTACTCACGTACACCCTAAATGTATGGACAGAGCACTTAAGTCCTATAAGTAGGTTGTCCCCACCATCAGTGGGCCGGAGATTTACCAAGATGGCTGAGTGCCTACCACACGGTCTTGCGCGTAAAGGATTGAACTTGTTCAAGTGGTTTACACCGACAGATTTTTTCGAAGTGGCAATATTTTCGTAATAATTCAAGTTAAGGTCAAATTAAAAACAGACTTAATAACTGCGATATACTTCACCATCTTACATTTTCTGAAATGCTGCGATATTCGCTTTCTAAATTACGCTAATTACAATGTCACGGCGGCCATTTTGAGGAGACTAAATTCGTCTAAATTTTGGCGACCGATTTGGTCGTGTGATCCTCTGTCCATACAGAAGAAGTTCGTTTGTCCATCAAGTTTGAAGCCGCGTCGGCCCTTTCAGGTATTGATTTCATATTTAAAACAATTAATTAACCTATAGACGAATCCGGAAAGCGAGTGATGGTCTGATTTCAGTCGGCCATAGTTGAGGTCTATCACCGTTTCAGCTTGCAATTTTTCTCGTATGGACTAGAATTTCCTTCTTACCTGCATCATGGATGGTTGTACACTAAATTGTATCTTAATTTCTTCAATGTCACTGAATATGAGTGTTTAAAGTTCGTGTAGATAAAATAAAAATAAACAAAGACGATTTCAGATTGATGGACCCCACAAATGGCTGACTACAGTCTCTAAACACAAGCTCTGATCGGATTCGTCTATATTATATTACGTCTATGTGACATTAGTAACAATTCATATCAAACATGAAAAAGGACAGAATAATAGTTAAAGAAAACGTAACGAAGTAAATTGAAACAAAGTTTTAGATGTACAAAAGAATAGTCCAGAACCAAATTAATTTTTGATTATCCTAAGGAAGAACATATCCTTAGCTTTCAGGTGAAATTCGTATTCATTTGCCATAATCGGTTGGCGAGATATTTATTTGCCGCATGAAGTGAACCTGAAGCAAGCAGGTGTGATATCATGGATTCACGTTGTTGGCCGATGTTTTGTTCTACTTTAACTTTATAAGTGATTTTAAGTTCGGAGCAATTAAAAAATATATAAAAAAACTAAAATAAAAACCTTTACATGTCAATCCAAAGGTCAAAGTAAAGAATGAAAAATAAAGAAAAGCAAACCATTGGGCAACACTGTAAATCCATGACGTCACACTTGCTTGCTTCAAGTTGATTTCACTTACTTTTTGAAGAAAGCGTGTCAACTTTAATTGTAAATATCAAGAGAACTAAACGTACGAAATGAAAGCTACCTTCGGCAGACTGCTTAAAATATTTTGCGCTTTGACATATCAAACATAAATTTGGTTCTGAACTTTTTTTTAACTAGTTACAATACACCTGTTCATGTTTTTTAAAATCTATTTTTATCTTTAAATACCGGTGATACTTTAGAAAAGAGGGGTAGATGCGCACTATTTAACAACAGATTGATTGGTTGTTGCCATTGTATTTTTCTTTTTTAGGGTTAGGGATGGTTAGGGATTGGGGCTATCGTTAGCCAGTTAGGAAATTTCTTGTTAAACAGTGCGCATCGCTCCGAAAAGAGTTGTCAGAGGCGGGGCTGCCCAGGGGTGGATCAGCCTCTTTCGTCCAGGTTTCCCCCAGCTTCTCTCAGCTTTCCCCGGCTCACTTCTTTATATTTCCTACCAAATCAGAAAGTTGTACAGGATCAACATATACTGAAATTTTTCCCTGTCTCACTTCTAAAATCATGATTAAACGATCTGCACCGTTTCAGCTTGTCTCAACTTTCCATGGTTCTTTTCTTTCTACTTCCTACCAAATCAGACAGTTTACAGGATCAACATATTCTTAAAATTTTACCCTTTCTCAGTTCTAAAATCATGATTAACAATCTGCAAGTTATTTATTCTTTTATCTTGTTTTTTTTTTTTTTTTGACAGCAAGTGATGGTCTGATTTCAGTCGCCCATAACTTTGGTCTATACCTTTTCAATATCTTTGCTTAGCTGTATCATGGACGGTTGTTACACTTAATTGCAAACTGATTTTCGATTTTACTGAATATGAGGGTTTGAAATTCATGTAGACGATAGATGAAGGCGATTTAAGGCTCATGGACCCGCAAATAGCTGCCTACAGTCGCTAAGCATAAGCGCTTATCGGATTCGTCTATTCAAAATGTGTAAACAGGCACCTGTTTGTTCCCCTCCTCAATTTATCACCCTTCTGAAAACAGTCGGGTAAAATCACACTCAATTCACACCGTCTGAAGTAAATACCCCAATAATGATGCAAATAGTAGCTAGATAGCTAGAAAACACGTTTAAAAGTGAGCTAGGCAAAATGGAGAAGTAGGTTAGAGCGTATATGGCGCCCTCTATTGAAGGATTATCACGATGTTAGTTGTTTTCCAGAAGGTAAGTAGTTAGATTGAGTTAAACGGTCCAGTTTCCGACCGATTGGTTCAAGTCGAGCCGGCCACGGCCTTTTTTCCAGTTGTGGTCAACTGGCTCGTTTTCCCTACTCCATTGCTTATGCTTAGCACCAAGCACAATGGCATTTGGTTCCGTTTTTTCAAGCATGCGGTATGACACGGCCAGGATTCGAACTCCCAACCTTACCACTGCAAGACGGATGATGCTCTAACCACTTGAGTATAGGTATAAATGGTAAACATAGGGTGATAGGAGGTAGGTAAGGATCGAAAGAGACTGTCCATTCCAAAACTGTCAGGTGAAGAGGAACCCAATCTTAATAAAAAGATTTAATATTGAGTTTAACTTTCTCCGAGCAAACAGCAAATATGGGGTTGGGAGAAGGAAGATCAGATGCCTGAGCCTGTTACTGTCATTTCAAATTCTTTTGAGACATATACACTCCTGATACACCATCAACGTTCCTTCTTAATTTCACAGTATATGAGCTTTCTTAAAAATCCAAACTGTAAAACAGTTCCCAATAAAAGCTTTGTGTTTTGCCACAAAAGCGCACGGAAATTCTTCGGTAGTCATATTGTCTACTTTGTAAAAACTTCGGGTTGACGATCTCCCAACCCATCCGCGAACCGCAGCTTGGTGCCCATGGGTAAATCTTGATGGTATTCCTTACTGTTCCTAGTTTCCTAAGCAACAAGAAAATTGACCAAATCGTTGACTGTCAAACCATATACAAAAATATCAAGATGAATTACTTCAATTTTACAAATAGTTAATACTTTTTATGATTTACACAAGGTGTATTGTTTGACCCTGCAAAATTTGCCATTGCATTTGTTTCCAAGCTCTTTGCCAATCCTATCGTGACCTGGAACGCCCTGAGGATCTTTTAATCAGGGAGTTGCTAGAGACTCCCTGATTAAATGGACATGATATGTCGTCTTAAAAATGCCAAGTAGATGATTTTTGTCCAGGATCCATTTTCGTTGATTTAGAAAAATCGTCCGTTCCTCTTCTGTCTCCACTTGCCGCAGTCTCCATTTGCCGCTTTTCGCTAGGCTCTTGGAACCGCAGAATATCTTGTTTGCCGAGTGCTTTGTGATACAGCAGACCCTCTTGTGCTTAGTGTGTAAGCACTGCTGAAAGAATTGGCCCGATCGCTGCGTCTAAACCTGCATTGGGTGCACGTGCGAAATCCGTGTATGATTCGTTGTCGGAAATTTTTCGACATGAAACCGTAAATAATTGGATTTAATGCACTGTTCAATGAATAGCAGATCCGCGAAAACGACTCAAACACAATCATACCAGCTGAAGTGGGACTTACTTGAAACAAGATAAAGAGGGCGCCAAAAATCATGTTTGGGAGCCAGCAGATTGCATAAACTGCGATTACAGCGACAAGCATTAAAACGACCTGGAAAAGAGAATAGAAAGAGGATAAAATACCCCTCAGAAAACATAACTTTCGCAATAGTATTCTTCTCTACCTTATTATAAATAATACATTTCTTAACTCCCTACCAAATTACACCCAGAAAAAAAAGCTGATGAAAAAGGTCTGCGCGGCAGGATGCGAATTCAGTATCCCAATAAACCGCCGAAACTAGCCTCCAATACAAACACAATGCTTAATATAGAGTGCTTTCATTCACGTGGCGTTACAATTGATAAGCCACGCCTACTGCCGGGCAAAAATCAACAGTGTTCTAGTACAACAGTCGGCTGTTTCTCAACTAGCTGCACTAAAAACGTACTAAATTTTGTCTGCCAAAAGATGCGGGGCTTTTGACGCCAATGGAAGCACTCTGTTGCTAAGCTTTCTCTCTTATACTGAAGTCCATTCTACACAATGAGACTCGATGCTATGCAAGTCCTTGCGACGAGAATTCGTGCGGTTGCGAAGTGTGGATATCAATTTGCAACTAGTAGCGGTTAGCTGTCGTATTCAAATCCGATGTGCAGTTTTCAAGATATGAGCAGGTACTGCGATCAATCGTTTATGCGGAGTATCACAAATAATGGTTGTAGGTTTCATTTTGAAGTATTTGGTACAATGTGTCAGTCTGGGAATCGAACGTAAACCCCCGTTTTGAGAGCGGATGCACTACTACTAAGCAGACTGATTGTGACGTCGTAAGATCTATGGGCAGTCGCAGTACTAAAGTTTATTTTCTTTGCTTGAATTACTTACCTTTTTTCGTTGAGCAACGGATGTGTGACTCTTTTTCTTAATTTGAGGTTTTTCTGTAACCTTGGTCACAGGGGGGAAGGGGTCATCACCCGATCCCGACGCAGCCATGCCCTCCACTGCTGATTTTTCACGAGAACAATCGTTATTATTACAGATAGCTACTTTTTCCCCATCTGTAGAGGAGGCGCTATATTTCACTCCTTTCTCCAAAGACTTCACACTTTGCAGTTTCTTTGTGTATTTGCTGCTTTTTATTAGAGCCAGTATAACGCAAGTGTTAGCTACTGTCATTCCGCCAAGTGGAATCAAATAGAGGACCAGCAGTGCGTAAGAGTATATAAAAATCTTCATCGTTCGGTCGTTGTCGTAGTTGTAGCGCGTTGTGCAAAGATATGGAGTGTCTGGATGACAGTAGTCGTACGGTAGGACCTCCTGCCACGAGAGAAAGAAAAAAAGAAAGAAAAGAAGAAAGAAAGAAAGAAAATTAAAGCGTTGCATCGTCAATTACCGTCATCAATAAGCAGTTTTCTAAATCTCGACCTTGCATACGATTTGATAAAGAAATAATGATATACTCTTTTCATCATTTTTGTTTGTGTTTGTGACACTTTGCTCGTCAACACGATATCTCACAAGATAGCAATATCTGTTAGTTTTCAAACTTGTTACGTAGATGCCCAATATTTAGAGGAGGAACCCTATTGTTTTTGGTGGAGGTCAAAGGTTATCTGGGGTCACCAGGGATCAAATGCTGAAAAACTTGTTACACAATATCTCAAGACAGGAAACGGATAGATTTCATATTCAGTATGTTAATACGTTACAGTTAGGGGATGACCCCTTTTGTTTCTGGTGGAGGTCAAAAGTCATCTGGGGTCACCAGCAAACACTGAAAACCCAGCTAACATCTTATCTCAGGATGAGAAATTTGGATAGATTTCATATTTAGTGTGTGGATACGTTTATAGTGAGAAGATGGTCCCTATTACGTTTGTGTGAAGGTCAAAGCTCATCAAGGGTCACCAGGGGTCAAACCCTGAAAACCTTGTGAACACAATTCCTCAAGATACGAAACTTCGAAGGATTTCATATTTGGGTCTGTGGATACGTTATAGTGGGGGATAATCCCTATTGTTTCTGGAGGTCAAAGGTCACTCCGGATAACAAAGTCTATTTTTGAACCTGCTAGTAAGGGCCTGTATACACGAGCAACATTTGTAAAACATTCTCAAAACACTTCACCTACAACAAACCAAAAACATGCTTGTTTTCGGTTTGTTGCACAGAGTAGACAGGGTAAAACCAATTCGAAAACATCTTGAAAATATTCTGAGAATGTTTTGAAAAGAATTGACAGGTCATTTCTTTTGCAACATTTCAAAAACATTCTCAAAACATGCTGTATGCCCTGTCTACACTCTGCAACAAACCGAAAACAAGCATGTTTTGGATTTGTTGCCAGTGGATGTTTTGGAAATATTTTGGGGAATGTTTTGCAAATGTTGCTCGTGTATACATCCCTTAAAACATTTGAGTGAAAAGATATGGTACTTGTTGGCATTATTTGAAATCGGAGAATCCCATATCATCGAAACCTCACTCATTTGTGTATTCTGGTCTGTAAAACAAAACGAGAGTCAAGACGTTATAGTCCATAACGTTCTCTCCAAAATGAGTGTATTGGGGAACTAATCCTAATAAAAGTGAATTTAACCCCACCACAATAGAGCGAATATTTACTCCAAAGAATGACAGGCGAATGACAGTGAAATAACTTTGGGAAGAGTAGCTTTTCATTCCGATCGTGTGATATTACACTCTTCTGCCGGTTTTTCACCCTTCCTGGGTAGCAATCAATCGTACAAGGAGTAATTAATCGGTCCACTCTTTCTGGGATGAGTTTCACTATTGTTTTATTAGTTTTAAGTTTTCTAGAAAGGTATCTTAGGTGAAACGGGAGTTCGAAAAGGAATATCATACCTTAAACGAAGCAGGGAAAGCTGCCAAGCCTGCACTTATAGTCCATGTTACGAGCACTAAAATGAACGTTCGCCGTCTAGTCAACATCGTTCTTGACGTCAACGGATACAGGATAACCAGAAATCTGTGCGAATACAAAATTAAGAAGCAGAGGGTGATTTCAAGTTTCTTTTTACCAGAACTGTGAGTGAGGATCAGAAAACAAATAGTTCTTTCCATAGACAGCTCTAAGTGACGCCGCTGCTGGGGAGGAGTTGGGGGTAGCTACAGGCATGCATGAGGGCAAGTGCGCATACGTACCGGGGTTGCACTTAGACGCGCCTGAACTACTACACGAGAACAGTTCCTCTTGACGTCAAGCGAGAACTATAGGAAAGCGGACCTAACGGTGACAACGCAATTTGAAGGAAGTATTTACATGAATTATTTTTTTTTTCTAAACACTTTTTCACCCACTTGGAGACAAGTTAAAAAAAAAGTGTTCAATAGACCAGTTCGAACTTTCTTCACGGAGCGGCATTGCGCAATAGGTCAAAGGCCAGAGGGTAGGCCAGAGGACACTTTTACGTGAGTTTACAGTTCACGGCGGTATGAAAACTCACGGAAAACAGTATGCTATTCGCAGCGGGCGCAGCTCTGAGATGTTTGGCTACCAGAAACCTGGACACTAAGGTAACGCACACATGCGCAGACATACACTTCGATCTCGTCTATTCCAGATGACGTTTTAAGTGTCCTCCATATAGCCTTAAATTATGATTCCCTGTAGCACTGGGCAAAATCCCCTGATATCGATCCCGTTAGAGGGGCAGTAGGGCATGATTCCTGGGAAGGGACAATGGGGCATGTCCCCTACCCAATATTTTAGAAAATTGCCCATTGACTTTGATTTTTCACAGTTTTTTCCTTAAAACATGAGGTAATTTCTTCTCCTCCCAAACACTGAGAACAAATCGCCCCTTACCTGAATGAACAGGGGGTTGCTATTGGACCTTTTACAGTTTTAGGACAGATCCAAATTTTCTAACTTAATCAGTTCTAGACCCTTTCCAAAAACTCTAAAGCTTCTTCTTGCAGTCTTGTGCAGACACAAAACTACAAGAGTATTGTATCTCAAGTCAATATATTGCTCTTGTGCATGAAGTCCAATGTGTGCTACTCTGCAATCTGCATCTTTTGGTTTTGATGTGTATAGTCACCAAATTTCAAATTTGCTGTCAATCCATTCACAAACGCTAGCGGCGAAACCCCAACAATTAGTAGAGGATGGAGACTTGGCCCCAAATATTTCCCAAGTACTCCAAACACTGGGTAACCCGGAGAAGATTTTGTGCTGAAAATATCACGTCAATGCACGTGCATCTAAGAAAACCCGGGAAGTAATGTGTCTGGCCACCCGAGAGAGGGGGGGGGGGTCGCGGTGCAAGGCCAATGATTTTCGTGCGCGCTCCGCGCCACATTTGATGGCGCTCTGCTAACATAGATATAGTCAAGTTTCGCGCCACCGCGCTTTTACAAACGTGCTTAACTAGACGGGCACAACTGGCTGAAAGAAATGAACTGGAAAAAAACTATGCGAAAAGTGGATCAAATGAAATCAAATGAAGTAATAGGAGATCAATTCATATTAATTGGTATGAATAGACTTTGGACTAGAGGCAATTTAAAATTTGTAATGTCGAAAGGGGATGAGCCAAATATAGCTGTTGCTTCAAGTGTTCTTGCCCTTTTAGTGGACACAGTTCAACATTTAGTAACTCAACAATGAAACAAGGATGAGACCGTGAGAGTTGGCATCATAAATTTGATCCGCCAATTTCTAAAATATGTTTTTAAAATTCTTTTAGGTCCACTCTTAATTCTATAAAATTTAAAACCTGAAATTCGCCAAGGCTCCAAAAAAGCGTGTTGGGGGACCACTGCTTGAAAGGGTGAATTTTACCCAGATTGGAGTGAAAATTCACTCAAAAGTAGAGCGATACTTCATTCCATATTTAGGAAGTATCGCTCAATTTAGAGTAAAGTTTCATTCCATTACCCTGCCAACACCCCTTTTTGGGGCCCCAAATGGGTTCCTGTTGGGCTACAGAGTGTCTACAGTGATCACTCCTTCTTAGGAGTAATACCTCTGTAGGCACTCCTTAAAGAGTGAATCGTGATTCTTTCGGAGTGATTTTTTCTCTCTTCGTGGAGTGAATAACAACTCTACTGGAGTGAATTCAAAGTTTTGATTCTTTTAGGGAGTGGCTTAGTTCAGTCTATTACATTAAGAGAATATATTTTTAGAGAGTATTGGCGTCTTCTTTTCTTTCTTACCGTTCCCAACTTATCGCCAACAGCATGCAAGCCGAAGACGATTGAGCGAAAGATGAAAGAAACCCAGTAAAAACACACAAAACGGACCCCAAATTCCAGTAGGGAAACATAAGATGCTTGATCTCAATAGGAACTAGCCAGACATTAATACAAAAGTCTGTTAAGGATAAACTTCCAAGCAAAATGGAGGTAATTCCGAGTTTTCGTGTTCCTATTGTTAAAGATAGTATTACTAGTGTATTCCCAACAGCTCCAAACACAGTAATCAGTGGGAGTATGGTCAACAGAATTCCTTTAATGGCCTTCTCTTCTGGAGTTAATTCCGGATCATAATCGCTAGACACTATGCTATATGATAAATATGCCAATGAACCGTTGGACTCGCATCCCGCCGGTAATGCCATATTATTCCAATACGAAATTGACGTTTCTTTATTTTCGGTATCGGTATTCTCGGTGTTGGTATTCGGTGTTAGGTATATAGTCCAGCAAGAGAGGGAAATTCTACATCATCCGCAAGTTTCTGCAGTCGTCGCGGATATCACATCATCTGTGAGAAGAAAGGATCATAAAAGTAAATTAACTTTATTCTATTTAAAGGGAAAACGCTGTCACCCAAATATGAATTAGTGTTGTACAATAGTCTTCACCATGATTGGCTCTTGAGAATAATGAAATAATATATTTCCCGCTCAATAATTGCCACAGTGAAACTGAGGAGTAATTGTTTAACCTTGACCATTAATATGCAATTTATGATGTTCTAAAATATCACGGGATGAACTTGAGAGAAAGATGACAGGAATTCTGTAAGATTACGCTAAGAAATAAACTGCGTACAGCGACGGTTTTCGCGCTTCAAGGAGTAGCTCCTACCTGTTACCACTTGACTCGATTGAAAGGCAATAAGATTTCGTCGATATTCAGTATTTGTTAGCACTAATCGTGGCCAAATATGCATTATCGTGACATCCCCTAAAGAATGGAATATTAGGCAATAGCGGAGTCGGAATGATGTCAAAATTTGGGGCGGGGAGGGGAGCGAGGGCAAGCCAGGACCAAAGGAAGATGTTACTGACAAATATTTCGCGCGCAGAGAGAACCGAACGCGAAGGGCTCGTTTCTAGGGGTCGGGTCCAGAGGCAACGTTACCACAAGCTCTGAGGGTTTGGCATATCTGTGGGTGATAGACTTAAAGGGGAAGTCTGCTTTAGCACATATTTAATTTTCACATGTGAAAGGACCAGATCTACACAGTGCGTTGAAATTTAAATTTAATTTTAAATTTAATTTATTTAAAATATCACGAGGCATCAGCAAATGAAGTTGCCAGATTTGTGTTCATAAAATGATCTTGAGGGCAGCAGAGATTATAATATTTCACTGACAAGAAAATGCTGTTTCCCTTTGTTTTTCAGACTTTTGTGTTGACCTTGGCGTTAAGAGGAATAGGAATAGGACTTCCCCATGGGAATCACAAAGTCTGAAAAGTTTTCATGCCTGCACTTATGCAATCAATATGGGACTGTTGAGGAGAAATTGAGCTGTAAAGTTTAAAGACTGACAAAAGACTGTCCATTAATATGGGGATGATAATATTTGCACTTGCTTCAAGTTCACTGTTTGTTGAAAAAGTGCCAACTTTACTTGCTCATATCTTGAGAACCACACATCGGATTTCACTGCAAATTTCACCAAAATGCTTAGAATAAGTACCCCTCTAACATGACAACACTTGATATGACATTTAACCCTTCTTTTAAGTCTCAGGAGGGGTGTATTATGTATATCTTTGGTTAACTCGACTGCTAACTGACATAACTGAGGGGAGGACGAATTCCCTCGTGACTCCCGAGATTAGGTGGGACCGTTTGCCGCCTGCTGATTACCAAAATAGTTACAAAATTAATTTTCACCTGGGGAAAAATCACCCGACAAAGGTGTAACCTGTTGGGCAATTTGCGCATTCCTTTAGGCCTACCTAACCTTTTTAGAACAGGGAAATATTTCAGAAAATAAAAAATTTATGTTCTCTATTGTAAGCAGATAAATTTTTAACACTTGTATGAAAAGCACGAGGTACCTTTCGGGATCCCTGTGGACGTAAACTTTGGTTTCATCGTCCTACCCAATCAACTCGTGATCAGTGGCGTTTGCAGGATTTCGGATGTGGGAGCACAAACTGTAATTCCCCGACTGACACTAGAGCAAATCACCAGAACACCGAAGGTGTACCACGAGCTCAAAGCACGAGTTCGGACGCGTGGGGTCCAGGGTCCGCCTTAGGTCCCCTTGCGGGGTCCAGGGAGCGAAGCCCCCGGAAGCTCATGCAATATAGGGTGATAGGACAGCCGTAAATTGTCCTAGAGGCACAATTGATCAGGTTTTTTTTTAGTTTTGGGAAATTCGATGTCAATGATGGAAAGTGTGCCATTTTCAAAACGCTTCATGTGGGAAGGACCATTTCAGGTGAATTAAACCAATTAATAACACAAGAAAAACACATAGTGTGCGGTTAATGCTGCGTTATGGTTCAAAGCCTGAACAACAACGCATAGATGCAGGAGGCGGAGTAAAATATTTCTGCCAGTGGAAAAGTTCGCCTACTATATAAGTAGATCTCGTCATTCCTCATAGCAGTGACGTGTGCATGATTTCAAAGGAGGGGGGGGGGGTAGTTCCCACTTCCCCAAACTTATTTTATAAACAGGGGATGTTCTTATTCATTTCGAAATCTAGGAGCAAACATAGTATGTGTTACTAACCCTAACGAGACTGTTTATAAATAAGTCATAGGTTAAGAAGACTAACAGGGCATGGCCCTGACGGGAAGGCTGCCCCCGATCGAAAACTTTTCCACTCTCGTCGGGAACATCAATCCACTGTAGAGGATTACAAAATGTACTTACAACAGGGAGTTGCAACAGATAACCCTGACGCGCGTGTTTGGTCTTAGAGCAAGAGTATCAACCTCTCACGCGGAAGGCTCGGGTTCGATTCCCAGGTCGAGTTACACCAAAGACTCTAAAAAAGGGTCTTCTGGGGTTTTTGCGTGATGCTCCGCATAAGCAATGATATAGAGAGAGAAGCCAATGAGCCACAACTGGAAAAAGGGCCTTGGCCGGCTCAACTTGAACCAATCGGTTGGAAACTGAGCCGTAAAATCAAGGTCAAGGGGTGATTAATCAAATACTAGAGAACCCAGGTTCAAGTATTAAATAAAATAACTCAAGTAGAAACAATCCTCTCGATGAGTAACTAAACTACATTTTGAAGAAATTCATTTTTCTAATGTATCACGTATCAAATTTTACTTGAATCGTGTAGTGTTCTAATTTTACTTATTCTTAGAGATGTGGGATCTATTAATTACCATTTCAAAATATTCAAAGAGTCTAAGCCTGTGTTAATGGAAAAGAATATGCATTTAAAATATTCCAAACGGCGCTTACTCTGTAAAATCATTTAAAATGAAAATCACTATATTAGAGTGAATTGGAAATAAACGAGAATTTGGGGACCGGTGTAAAATTTCAATCGCAACAGAGTCTTATTCAATTTTTTTAGTGTGAATTTCCAATCTAAAGTTTAGACTTGCAACCGGAAGGTCTGGAGTTCGAGTCCTGGCCGGGTCATCTCGAGAACTTTAAAAATAGTACCTTCTGCCATTGTGTTGGGTGCTCAGCATAAGGAATGGAGTAGGGGAAAACAAGCCAATGGGCCGGAAAAGAGCCGGTGTCACTCCCGCCCATGGGCTTCCTATACAAGGACAGAGCATACTACACGTTAGATTGTCGCCAGTGTAGTGTGAGAAAAAGCGCACCAAGATGGCTGTCTGCTATGGTTTTGTGTGAACTTGGACTTGCTCAAGTAAATCACCATATTTTGCAAGAAAGTTGAAATGTTTTAAAATATGGCAAGGTAAGGTCAAAATCACTTCACGTATTGCAGAAATATGATATTGTTTCCCATTCATGTTTAAATTTTGTTTAAATATTACAGAGTCGTCGTCAAATTAGACGATTTAAAGCTTGACGGCGGCCATACGGTGCTCCTTTTTGTCCCAGCCGCGGTGGCGACCATCAACGGATAGGACGTACACGTTACATGCTCTGTCCATGTATATAAGTCCGTGCTCCCGACCTAACCTGAGCTGTAAAACTAGTAGTAACTTCATGCATTTTCCAAAATGGGATTGACAAAATTACGGTCTTCATTTCCTCCAAACCATCCGACTTCTCGGCTTACGTGAGAACGTTGCGTACACTTAAAAAACTGTTGGGCATGTGGGCCAACAGACAAATTTATAGGTAAAAAATATGATGGTCAAACAGTTAGCAAGCTGCATGTCACCAGAATAAAAAATTCTTACATTATGGGCAGTTTGTCAGGGGATTATTTGCCCAACATTCTTTAGAGTGTGACGTCACTGTAATGAATACACAACGTATACACCGTTTTTGAAATTGCACATACTTACACGTTTTACTGTACGCAGTCCAGTTGTAGCTGACGACATAAATTCCTTTTGGATTGCAGCAGGTCACAGTGGAGTTTTCAAGAAAATAATTGATCTGAAAAAAGAATAAAATATAAAAATTGATAATCATATAGACCTACTACTGCGATGTGAAATTGTTTATGCAAAGGTCGTATTTGCATTTATGTTAGCTGCTGGCATTGATGTTTCTAGAATTAAGTATTTATGCATTCAAAATCTCTCGACATCTAAATGTTCCGACACACGTAACCTTTTAACACCATCCTAACCTAATCTTTATCCTAACACAGACCTCAATATAGACATTTTAGAATCATCGAAACAAAGACATTTCGGCGGAACGGAGAACTGCCCCTTTCAAAGTATTTTCTATTTATAATTACTTTAGAGGTACATAGATAATTAGCTGAAATTGCTAGGGAACCGAGACGGTACGTGTATGTGTTTTTAATCAAGCAAATTACGGCAGAGGGCGTATTAGCCAAATCTCATCCCTCAGTAAAGTAAACGCCCTTGCAATAACAATAAATTGATCCCATAAACAAACACTATATTAAAAGAAAGTCAAGGTTCAGCGGTAAACTATAATTATATAACAATATAGCGGTAATCTCTCGTGTCCCTGAATTAGGATACGCGGTTGTTGTAATATCAAACCTAGTCACTAAGCACCACAAACTATAACTTTCACCTCACTAGGCATACCAAAATTATACCATTTATATCATATCATATGTTCGTGAAATATAGCCTAAGTTCGAAATTAGTTCGAATTCAGAAATGTGATTTGTGGGCTAGCTATGCAGGCACATGTACTCTTCCTAAAAATCGTCGGGTTAAACTGAAACGCCCCTCATTTGAAACACGTGTTCAAAAGTTATAGCTACAAAAACGTTTCGTGGAATCCTTTTTTTCTAAAGGAAGGATCTTGAGTGTGATTTGGAGAAGTGAATTGCTTCAAAATAATTTTCCAAAGTCATCCCGAGCCTCTGGAAAGGGCCGTTCGTCGAAACCAAACTTTGCATCTAAATTGCCCTCTTATTAAAGAACTTTGCATTTTCACCTGTCGTTGAGAAGGCCTGAGACTAGACAGATTAATGCTTAGGTTTGTATATTGTACTGAGAGAGAAGAAGAGCCTGTGCTGAGCACGGTTTGTGCATCACACCATGTGTTAGTGCTCACAATGCCATGCGGCAACGCATTACTGAGCTCACCAAGTGAAGAAATACGGCTTGTAATGAGTCGACGTATGATTAAAAGTTTTAATAGCCGACTTATCAGATAATTTGTCATCATTAATGCCTAAAGTTTGTCAAAAAATTAAAAACGTGTCTTGTCTACGTCACGATCTATAAAATGCAAGAAATTGGATAATAAATGTGTTTAATATGTGTGTAAAAGTTTTCATACTTCGCAGGCACTGTATGATTTATGATGATCACTTTTTAATTTTGGTTATAATTTGGTTAAATGTATCTAGTTGAAATAGATAAATTATCTTCATTTCGTTTTTGGAACCTTTAAAACAAGTGTATGTTTGAATAGTTGCAAGACTAAGTGACTGTTTTGGAAATGTTGGTCCACTCTAGATCTTGTATAAATGAGTCGAAGAAGCTCCGAATATTTTTACTTTTTACTTTAAAGACCCATTTCTCTCCCTCCGAACAGTACCAATTCTCCTAACCTTCTTACTGAAGTTCCTCCCACAATTGTCTGAAATTCATCCTCATCCAGACACAATCTCAGTTTATTGCTTCAGAGTGAGTATAGAAAGACTCAATTTATATAATCAAAACATTCTCAGTGCCGTTCATGCTGTGAAATGTAAGCTTTGACACTCTGCATTGTTTGAATTAGCTGTCAATCAGAGAGCTGAGCCAATTGTGAATTTCGGTACGCGGGTACCAAAATTATAGTTTGGGGTGAGAGGTTTGGCCCTTTAATGCAGTGGTTGCCAAGTGAGGAGTGGGCGTGGTAGCTTAAAAATTTTGTGGGTTTGTGGAGGATTCCAACCTAATAAGAAAATTACCCGTCTTTGATTACGATCTTCCACCTTATATAAGTCAGGTTTAACAGACTGAGTGTTTAGTGTAAGGCAATTTGAGAAAAGGCCATTTCACGTGAGTGAGTCAAATATTGAATGATATTGGCCGATTTTCGTCATTGACATATCGGATATCGTTAATATACCGCATATTTGGTTTATTACCAAAAAAAAAAGAAATAATAATAAGATATTAAGTCCAAAATATACTAGGGAGTTGTTGCAAGGAGATGTTAAACAAAGTAGCGTCACACATCTTCTTATGGCATGGGATGCTAAGAATATGACCGTGAACAACACACTTGTAATTGTTGCAAGCACGCGACCGTGGGCGATGATTTCAGGGGAGGTGACCAGAAGATGACATCTGTCCCAATATTTGAAAAATTGCCCCTTAACCTTGATTTTTCACACGGTAATTTTTTAGAAAAGTCACCCCATCCCAAGTATTTAAAACAAGTTGCCATCCTCGCACGAGGCAAAGAAGAGGTTTTGCTTGTTTAGAAAGGAGGGCGATGGATACCTCCATTCTCTCGTCATTGTAATAAAAAGCCTCTGGGTAGAACTCGATCCTGATTTGTGGTGATTAGCTTTGGTTTATCTTCTCGAAAAAAAGAACTTAATTTGGCTCGTGCAGAGATTATTAACATTTGAAACACATAACCTTCGTGATCAAATGTTAATACTTTGGAAGCTAAGAAGCATTGCACAACTTAGAAGATTTGTTACCATAACAACGGGACATTTTTTCATAAAACCAGTGATTATTCCCGGCCTTTGTGGGATCTCTCAAATAAAAATTTTCAATAAGACCTCAAATATGCTTCCCGTAATGAACGGAAGCAAATGACATCAGATTAAATATTCAGGAAATTTGGAACGGGAGTCTTGATGTATCTATCAGCGAATCGGACAAAGTGCACCCGACTTCAAAAAATATTGCATTCATGTGATTAAACCAAAACTTTTCGTTAGGATGCGAAACTCAGAAGAAATGAGATTTGTCGAGTGCATCTAAAAGAGGTTTTAAATTTGGAGGACAAGCAAATATGACCAAAGCATAGACAACAAGCAAGGAAAGTCCAAAAGTTGGATAACATAGGCTAAGTTTGAAATTTTTAGACTTCTTCAAGTGAAAACTGTTTTTTTTTTTTTTCTTTAAATGATTTCAGGGATGAGGATGGAAGCAAAACGAAATCCTAAAATTTCCAACAGTTTAAAGAAATGAACATTGATCGACAACGACAGCTTTGGAAGGAAACTTTTATCGTAAAACTTTTAATTAAGTACCACTATAACACCCGTAGGAAAATTATTTAATATTTCCTACCAAAAACAATGAATTATTGCGACTGCGTCTGCCTTTGCTAGTGACATCCGCTCTGTTAAAGGGCATGAGCAGTCGCCCCAACTTGAAGTGTTTCAGTACTAGACTGTCCTATTTCATGATTGGCCCTTGAGAGTCATGTTACAACATCTTTCCATATCAAATGTGAAATTTACTAGAAGTTACTACTTGGTTTTACCTTCAATATGTAATATTGAGGTCCTAAGATATGATTAAAGATACTTTTAAGGGAAATAAGAAGAAAATTGTGAGGTTTAGCTGTCGCTTCAGAATAAGTTTGGGAAAATTACTTGTATTGCTGATGTTTTTTTTTTTTTTTTTTGGAGGGGTCGTTACGTCGTCAAACCACGGGGCAGTGGAGGGGCGCACGTGGTAGTTACGTTACTGAGTTAAATGTACTTTCACACTTGACTAAATAATGAAGTTTTGAGGAAAATGGTAGGCAGAAATGTCCCAGAGTTGCTTCACTCGGAGGAAAAGGAACAGGCCTACAATAAACATTGTCAATGTATATTAATATTACGCTTGTAATAAAGAACACTTAATGTTAGAGGATACACATTTCCAAGTTCAAGAAAGAGCAAATTTTCCTTCTGATACAAATAATTAGAAGTGTTAGTTTCACGAAACTGTGACGTAGAGTTATGGGGGTATTCTGATAAGTATAGGATAGACGACCGGAAAATAAAACAAAAGAAAAATTGGATAGTAAAAAATTTGTGCTCACCACTCTGGTCCCTCTGAACAAATGTGCATTTGTCCTTGTTCATGCTCTATGCCAACGATTGACGTTACCGCGAACGTTTTTATTTTTTATTCATTCATTCATTCATTCATTCATTCATTCATTCATTCATTCATTCATTCATTCATTCATTCATTCATTCATTCATCATTCATTCATTCATTCATTCATTCATTCATTCATTCATTCATTCATTCATTCATTCATTTATTGGCTCCTTTCACAGCCTTTTAACGAATTCCACAAAAATATCTCGAAGCATAAACGGAGCTGTTTGATTGAAAACACTTATTCATAAGTTGCCCGAACTTTGTAACTTTGTGTTAATTCTACACGTCTTGGCTGTTAAAAACTATCAGTAAAACGGGCAAAAGCGAAATAATTCCAAATTGAACACGTATGTTCGGTATCTAAACGTGTTTACAAAGTGGGACAAAAAATGTTGAGAAATACGTTTTAGTGATCCTGACCACTTTTTAGAGTGTAGTCATTACATGCTGACATACTGTTTGAAATATTATGACCATATACACTTGCTCACATTTCTCAATTTCCTCGCAAATATTAACCAAAGATACGTTATCATTGCCATGTTATGTATTCTAATTTTACCTCTTGTTTTTATGCATAATATCAAACCACATGAGCCTAGTATTTCTGTCGGCTATAAGTAAAAGGAATGCTTGCCATCAGTCCCAAATTGAAACAATTTACTTAATTGCCAAACATGTTAGCCTTCACTTCCAGCCATTTCTCCAAATTGCCCATATCTCCATTTTGAAATTTGTCGGATCGTCACCTCGCTGTTTGAGCATCATATATTTAGGCCTATTTAAACATGAGTGACAGACCAAACGACTTATTAAGATATCCCCGTGACTAAAATGCCAATTTAAATCCAGCTTTAAAAGTCTATTTATCCGAAACCATATAAACTAGAGACTCATTTTGGTTTTAATTGTCATTCAAATACGACGTTTCTCTCCTTAAGCTTGCTTCACTTGTTCAACCTGTTTCTAACAAGATCGTTATTTGCATCAGTTGTTTGTCTTCACAAACGTATCTTATACAACGTTTAAATATCATACGTCTGACATGGCAAATTTTCTGTACAATTCCAGACGTTTTCACAAAAAGACAAGAAACATATCAATCGACTTTTAAGGATTATTATGAATTTCACGGGTGTTTAAGGACTAAACATTGGCGGCAGTTAAATTAAACTTTCATTCGGTGAATTAAAAAAGTTTTAAGACACGTCAAATGGACACTTAGTTCACCGGGTGGAAACATTGTAGACGTATAAGGTAATTATTAAAGCCTGTCACTGTTAAATTGCAAGATTTTCGTTACTTGGTAGTATATTTCCGCTGTGCGTTTTTCAATCTCTTAAAGCAAAGTAAACAGCGACGTTGAATTTATAAAAGAACGTACCGGTGTTAGTGCAACTTCGCAGTTCTATGCTGAATAAATTTTAAATAAGTTCATGCAATGCACCGGTGCACAAACCATTTACCCAGCGAAGATGAAAAAAAAAATATTCTTCAACTTTCAATCAATCACTTAACAGAAGACGGCCCTAGTAGACATGAGCGCCGATACGCAAGCACACCAAGAGCGAAGTGAATTAACCTCACTGTTTCGTTCCTTGTCGGCCATTCTAACTAAATATTTTGACTGGCAGGCAGGGAGTGAAGGAGGCAGCAAACAGGTAGAACAGTCGGAAGATAGATGAATAAATGAAATCGTCCCCCAATAGACATACAGATAGACCAGGGAGGCGTCTAGTAACACCTCCCTGGACAGACAAACAAACAGACAGACAGACAGAAAAACAGACAGACAGAGTTTATTTGACAATATTCACGGCCAAATGTTTTATTTAATTAACAGTTAGAATGCGTTCATTTTGTATATTGATCTGTAATTACAGTAATCGGTGTACAACCTCTTAAATTATTGACTTTTCCGATTCCGTCAGAAAAATGTCCATCGGCATAATTCTGATGGGATTAGAACTCATACGCTTTCACGGGGTGATCAACATCCGGTTTCATAATAATATTTCGCCTTCACACCGGTACGAGAACTACACACGATTCCAGCAGCTTTAGCTAGACTTCTTTTTGAAGCTTACCCTAATAAAAAGACCCTCCGATGATTTTTTTTTAATCAAAGGCGAAAATTTCACATAGAAGAAAAAAGTTTCGTAAAGAAAAATGGCTGATAAAAACCCCCCAGAAAACTAAAAGCAAATAAACGGGGAGACAATTTTCTATGTTTGTGGGAATTCATCCAATTTATTTTATCGTAATGACATTGCGTGGTACTGATGAATCCAATAATTGTGTGATGAGTGAATGCAAAGCCTAGTAACAGAACCCTTTTCGTGTCCAGCAGTGTGTAACGTAGAAACACAACCATTTGGCTTTCGGAAAAGTCCCATCTACACTATGCGGCGTGTCTTACTGCGACGGTGGCGGTGAGCGACTGACGACTAGCTCGTGCTAACCAATTTTAAGAGAACGATGTCCCCATATGCAACTAGTAGGAGATATAAGAAGCGATTCCATGAGATTCTGAACCTTTGTGTGCTCCTTATGTGCTATGTTCCTCACATTTCGATTACCTGATCTTTACGGATTTCGTTCCAGAAGTCCGCCAGTGTTGTCACGGTTGTCAGAACTTGTTTCGTCTCACGACACTGGGTTGTGCGACTACTTGCGACTAGTTGAAAAGACGTCCACACTTCGCCACACGTCTGAATGGTCACGTCGTAAGGAGTTGGGTCGTATCGAGTCGCATAATGTGGACGGGGATTAGTTTGCCATTGGAAATATGAAGTAAGGAAGATATCCTTTATAATAGACTGTATGGTAAGGTTAAGTCCCGTCCATATGCCCTAGGCGGCTGTATGTGATACAACGCCTTGCGACGAGATTACTTAAACGCGTTGGAAAATGTGAAAGTGCTGCAACTGGTTGCAAGGAGTCGAGCAACCCACTGTCCTGCGATCTTTAGTCAAATTAGTTACATTGGTTGGACGTATCGCCATTAAATTCATTCGGCGAGCTAGACTTTTTTCCAGGGGGTGAGCAATTCTATATTAGGAGCATAATTTGCGGTGTGCGGAGCGTGCCGAAAATCTGAGTTCTCCAACTAATATGAAGCTTGTATTGCAGAAAATAGTTTAGATTCTGGGTTTCCTGTAAGGTAATTTGAAAATTTGGGGGACTATTGAGGAAGCTGCGTTTCTTATACGCACATATCTAAGATAGCATGGATTGTTGTTCTTCATATTGTTTTCTAAGGAGTGCGGATTGAGGCTTCCCAGCGACATTCAAAAGCTTCCGGAACTTTGTTGCGTTTGTAAACAAATTATTTCAAAATCAAGAGCTTATATTGAAGAAAATTTAGGGCACTGTTGCGGCACGGGAAAAGTCTACCACTTGACTGATGAACGACCAGTTAGGCTACTGTTTTAGAGCTGGGGCGGCCCGCGCTGTATATTTTGCTTTTTTAATTAAAACAAATGATTACAAATACTGATCTTTTCTTAGGAAGAAATCGGAATTCAGTCAACGGAAAAGATAGGAAAACCCCACTGTAGTTGGCTTGTGTCTCAGACGGCAAATTTCTCAATTTTTCACTTTTTCGACTGGGGGAGGGGAGTAATCCCCCTTGCCCCCTCCCCGGCTGGGCCACTTGTCTCTTACTTTGAAAAGACAGTGCGGTCGTAGTTAAACGTGTCGCATAGTAAGCTTTCAAAGAAAAATGTACTCCCAGACTGAAATATCGATTTCGAAGGCTGTATATCAGAAAAGTCCTGAACGAATGGATCAAGTCATTGGGGCCATACTCGTTCTGCGTGTGTGTTTCCAAACGAAAGCATCTTCAAGTTCTTCACTAACGTTATTAGCTAAATGTAGAAGAATGTTTGCATTGATTGTAAGGTCGAATCGATGAGCAGAAACATACTCTACAGTTAAATGTTTCAAGCATTTCACAGAGAACTTCATCGAACGCTTCATGATATCAGGTGCTGAAAATTGGTTTAGCTGACAAACAGAATAAGTGCATGGTAGCGAGCTAAAACATAAATGCTAAGGGTTGCTTTTTGCCGCGATTCACTTACTGTTTAGCCTAATCTCCTTCAAGTGTAGACAAATGTTGATATTGGTTTGTTATTCCTCCAAAGGAGGGCGTCATTTATGTATTGTATATAAGGTCTACAGAGCGTGTGTGAATCTGTGCAACTTGGTCTATTCAATGTAGAAAGTTGACTTGTGCAATAGACTTTTTGCGTATGATGTCACAGAGCAAAATACGCCCTCTTTTGGGGGCAAAACTAAACAACACCGACAAATGCAGACAACTGATGTGTCACCCAATCGAACATTCGCATAGTCTGCTACATGTGCATGAGGACGAATTCTTATGCGTGCGGTCGGGTGTCCCATTGATTTGCCCACAAGAGAAATTTTAAGCTACAGCTTAGGATTCTATAATGCCACACGGATGATATCAGTGTGTCGTCACTGTATAAGGTATATGGACCGCAGATGAGTATTATCCTCTAAGAGCGCGCGCAAGATTTCGGTCTTGCATTACAGTACGCGCTCCCCTACATTATGATGTCAGTGCCTCAGGCCTATCGCGTTTACGAGGAAAAGTCACCTTTAAGCAAGGGCGTTCGAAATGTCTGGAGTCGGTCAGCCTTTATTTAGTTATCATTTTGATTACCAATGCCACATATGTCTGCAAAAAACCACGCAAAAGCAGATTTAGTCCAGGTTTTGAATTGAATTCAAATATTCAAGGTACAGGTAGAAGAAATAAATGAGAAGATGAACCTCACAAGTGGTCGACAAATCTCAAGGTTACTTAATAAGCGGTTTAACTCTAGAGAAAAAGATCGACTCTGCATGGTTTCCTCTAAAACTTTTATTTCTGGACACACGCTGGTGCTGAAAGTTTCGTGAGACATGCGGAAAAGTATCAAAACGCTGACTGAAACCATAGCGTTCTTAATCCCACCCCTTCATTGTTAAAGGCATGTCCTGGTGGATTTTCACCTCTGTCTTGTAAGAAACACCAAAAATTCCACACCGTGCCCTTCAAACTTTATCACAGTACCATTTTCCTAGCTCAGGATATCTTACTTTAAAGACTGGTTATTTTTGTTAAAAGGTACCTCTGCTTTGCAGCAAAGCCACAAAATGTTTTGTAATGTGGGTACATTGCTTCAAGTTCCTTTTGTTTTTCTTTATAATTCAATATCCCGTTTGTCCTTGAAATCTGACACTGTTGGAATGTTTGAATATCTTTTCCTGTAGATCTAGCATTAATCCTCACCAAACACAGAGTACAAACAGCAATACTGCTTAATATTGCCTGCAGCGGCATCATAATTGTAAATAAGTTGAATGCAATGTAAATTATTATGCCACGATGACATCACAGATTTCCCATGATGCATTAAACCCAAGAAAAATTTGCAATACTTTAAAAATTTGTATCTTCCGAATGCTGAAAGCTATGGAGATGACGTTTTCACCCTCTGAAAGAATTTTTTTCTGCTTATTTTGAGGTTAACGAATTTTGACTCCAGAATATGTCTTTAATTGAAATCCTCACTCGCCAAAAAGCTTCCATAGACATCGGCGCCCAAATAACGTTCACAAATCAGAAAACTTTTTAAAATCTCCTTTTCATCTGACATTGTTGCCTTTAACGCGTATGCCTACTTCCGAAGTTTTAATGGCCATACATATTGCATAAAAATAAGAGTTTTCTCCATTAATTGAACAATCATGTGTAAAAAAAATGTCACAATATCAAAATATTCATGAATTAGGATGATAGGGTATACTTATTCTCGTTTGGGCTACCACATATTCGCTTTAAATTCACTTTTGGTGTTACAAGACGGGGCTGAGCTTGATACAATTACACTCGATATGTTTGAGGAGTCGGACTTGATCTAATTATTCTGGTTCAATCTGCATTGAAATCCCATGTGGGGTTCTCGATGAATTTCTCCTCTTTTAACCGGAAAGGGAAATTGAAGCGAGATCATGTGGCAAATTGGTCTCACAACATGAATATTTCGGTTTTTACTTTTACTGATTCTCGGTTTTAAACTCTAAAAAAGTAAACGAACTCACTTTCTTATCGAGTGAAAAGTGCGAATTCACTTCATTATTGTCAGGTTGTGTTATTTCACTCCACGAATAAAGAAATTCACTAACAGAAGAGTGAAGTAAGCTCCAAGAAGAATGGAAATTCAATGTTCCTTGCATGGGTCACTCTTTTTTAAGAGTGGTCCCCGAAGGAACTCCATCAAGAGTGACACTTCACTCCTAGGAGTAAACTTCACTCTTCTTGGAGTAGATTTTCGCTTCCTTGGAGTAGACTTTGTAACTATCACTTTTCTGACTAGTGAAATTTCACCTTTTTTATTTTTAGAGTGGTAGGAACGCTCTATTCTTATGCATGGGTAACCAATGGGTCATCACTTTTTCGCTAGTCGGTTATTGCAGGCAGTAATAGTCATGAGCGTGCGCAGAAAGGAAGAAAATAATGTGTTGGGGACAAACTTTGAGCTAAATTAATAAAAAAAAATGTGAATTTTTGTACACACAGAAAATGTTAACTGCTTTACTTTTCGCATGGATGTGTTCAAGAATTGGGGCGGAGAATTTGCCTTGTAGGGGAGGGAGGGGGAACTGGTAAATTATGTAGGTGACAAGCTACCATAGTATCATAAGATGGCTCGAAGCTCCAAGAAAATATTAACTAACTGCTGAAATGACAATAGAGTATATATGGTATGTTATACACTGGTAGATTAACAGAAAAATCTGTCCTATTCCAAAAATAGATTCTAAAAATCAACCAAGTGATAATATTTTTCTCACTAAATTTTGAACTTTTACGAGGATTTTATCTTTTACGAGCAATAACTAAGTCAGCTGTGGTGTCATGGAAGATTTTAGTACCAGAAATAAGAATTAATTTATTCGATTTAGCTGTTGTTGCTAAATAAATTTAGAATTATGCTTTTGCCCTTTCTCTTTTGATCGTACCCATATCGATAAATTCCTTAGCCCGGTAAAGGATATAGTTGCAACATGCCTGTAAAATGAACATTCACGATATTGCACTGTATCACAAATTTCTTATAGTCAACCGAAAAGAACAGCACCGACGTAGACGTCATATGCAGTAAAATTTATGTCACTGTTCCGACACGTTCGAGTTCTGGCATAGTACACTGTGTCTCAGAAAACTTTTTCCAGGTCATTCTCCACTCTGAAATCAAAAGAGTGAACTTGACCAATCTCTGATAGAGTGAAAACTGTAAATTCACTCAGTTAAAGTGTCAATTCACTCCCAGAAAAGTGAAATCCACTCCAAGAAGAGTAGAATTCCCTACAGGAAGAGGGAAATTTCACTCTACCACGAGTGCCTGCAATGATCTCTCTTTTTTAAAAGTGATCACGGTAGGCACTCCATCAAGAGTGAAACTTTGCGCGTTTAGAGGGAATTCCACTTGTTTTGAAGTGAATTATCACTCTAATGCAGTGAATTTACACATCTGACTAAGTTCACTCTTTTGATTTTAGAGTGTCTCATTAAGAGTTACGAAGCTAATTAAGAGCAATATAAGGGCAAAAATTAAAAGGGCCCCGTTGTTCGTTGCTTTCACGTACTCTCTCACAGATATCTGGTAATTTCTACCCAAATTCTGTGATCGTATGACACCTACACAATCTTGGTTAACTAAACTAGGGATTAATTTGACGATCTGGACGCGTTTGGAAGCCGATTCCAACCTACTTGTCTTGTTCCCTGTATTTACTCTATTTAGGCGAGCCTTTTGGATCATGCAAGCGCGAATGCAAGTATAAATGAGAATCCGAGAGCAATCCTTACACTCTAAAACATATTTAAACGATTTTGTTTAAGTTAGGATACTCACGAAAATGAGTATTTCTACTCGAAATAAGTGAGTACGTCAACTCAATTTGTGTAAAATTTTGCACAAATTCAGCAATTTGTGTAAAATTTTGCACAAATTCAGTTGAAGTACTCACTTATTTCGAGTAGGAATACTCATCTTCGTGAGTATCCTAATTTTTAAACAAAATCGTTTAAATATTTTTTAGAGTGTAGTCTTATTCCCTTTTGCACATTTGCATACATCTTCGAAATTGGTATGAAGCCATGATCATTGCGAGCACTAGGAATAGCCAGTCGTTCAAAATATCGGGGCGGTGTTTGACTACCAGAGAGCTGTTACAGCTACCTGGTTGAAGTCACTGTATTGATATAACGTTTCGACATCTCTTTGTTCCGAAAATAATGTACTTTGGTTCCGACAAAGTGTACCATGGCGCCGACAAAATTGATCTTTGGCGCTGATGAACATGTACCTTGGCACGGACAAAGTGTACTTTGGCGACGTTTTGTCGGGACATAGAGATGTAACCGAATGAGGTTGCCAAGGTATTAAACAGAAGAATTGCATGTCCTTTAGCTATTAAGTTCAATGATCTTGGGTCCAATTAAAGGATTCATTCTCCTCTTTGAAATCAATATAACTGAATTAGCATGAATTAAACATTTTGATGGATTTCCACGTTAAAAACCTCCTTGGTTCAAACACGGTGTAAGTTTTACCCTTAAGCCGCCTCTTACGACATGTAGGCAAGAAATACCGTTGGCATATTCTGCAACCCCCAGCCCAATGGGGGGATATTTCCTGGTGAAATAAATAACAATGATTGTATAGGTGGCATGTAAACATGGACTGATGAAATTACAAAAGAGCAGTGTTGAGCTCAATGAAGTTTCCAATTGGCATTCCATGATTCAAGCCAAATTTGACTCATCTTTCGACTTCCGAGTTGAAGCTTTAAAATACTGTGCATTGGATATTTTGAATAAAACAGCCAGTCATTACACTAGCGTGTTACATCGCTTACTCTACACTCAATTGTCATATCACGCTATTACGCATTTAATTGAAAGAGGTTTCACGAGGCGACATAAATTGGCTGCAAACGTTTAAATATATCATATAATTCAGGAGTGAACCTCAGAACATACTGGAGGCATTTTCCTAATTGGTAATGCCATTACACGCATACGAAAGAGATCGTGATCTGAAATAGACTCTTGCAAATAGCAATTACAAAGCATTGTGGGATAGGGTTTCGGTATGTGTCTTTTCGTCAATGGCATTTTACTATGGCAAAAAACAACACACACACCGACATTCCCACAATCCCACAATTCCTTGTAATAGCTATTTGAAAAAGGGTCAATACACAGGTACACGGCATAACACATAGACTTATTCAACGGACATTTTCAAACTTGAAGTACATCTTTACTGTTCACTCTGTGGTGTATGTTACAGTTTTCAAGCCAAGAAGGTGTTGTGAGGAAACCCACGGCAAATGAAGAAATGTTTCATTCTTCTAGAAGTTTCACAGACAAACCCTTAAAATCTAGAACGATATTTACATAATTTTTATTTCTCACTCAATTTGTCGTGAGGAAAAAACAATGAACACCCCGTAGTTTATTGCTATGGAACCTTTGCTTGGTTAGCCGTTTTCTTTACCTGTGAGAAATGAAGAAACGGTGACCAAAGTGACTGAAATTTCCAACCTTGACGTGATTTGTGAGAACCTACAGTAGTTCTTTTGACATCGTTCACTTCTAAGTTGACAGAGTGCACTTGTAGTAAAATTGCTTAGAGTTCAAAATTTCTCGTTTGATAAATTTAGTCATTTGTCTTATCAGAGCCTCCGTCTTTAAATTTCTTTCACAAAATTACTCGATGTGTACTTTAAAGAAGAAAGGGGAACGTTCTCAGTCGGCCCGTTTAAAAACAGACTGGGTATAAACAGAGAGAACAAGAAACGATCATAAATCTAGTCAACAGAGCATGTGCAACGTGACAAGTTTTATTGGCAGTGGTTGGCGTTTGAAAATTTGAAGGTCCATAATTCTCCCTAAAGCTTTACTGTCCTTTTCGGAATCGTATATCGTAAAAAGAAAATCTGTGTAATTGAAAAAGAAGACAACTTTTGTCAAAATGCAGACTGCAAGGTAACTTCCGGCGGAAGTGAGGGTTTTTAGAGAGTTTGCATAAGGTAAGAGCTGCACGGTTTATGGAAGTAACTGAACTTCCATTCTTCCAGTAAAGAATGCAGTTCAAGTTGATTAAATGTCAAGAGCAGTCCCTCCCTCTTTTCTTAAGCAACAGCTAAATCTGACAACTTCATTTTTATTCCTCTTCAAAATATTCTTCACCATATTTAAGGAACTCAATTTAACATATTCAAGGTAAACGAAGCATTACCTCTAGTAAATTCCCTTCCACTCCATCCTTACCTGGCTACGGGCCTGTTTCACTTTTGAATGATTGGACCTTATGACAAGACTGACAAGACACACTGTTTGAAAAAGAACCTTGCATTTTCAGAAACGTGCTACGGAGTTCTTCCTATAGGACAAGTCAGACTGAAACTTCTCCTAAATGGAGTTCCGATACAATGTTCAAACAGCCGCTGGAGAAACCAAAAAACTACAAAGCGAAAGCAGTGTAAAGACTATAAGCCTGGCAATTTTTAGTTTAGGTTGCTATTCCATGGGAAGGTATGTACATATATATCACAGAAAACAACAAATAGGTCACTCCAGGTACAAGTTGACGAGGTTGTAGGACAGCGGCGAGTCACCTTCTAATTTTATACTGTTTAAATAAAATACCAAATGATTCTCCATTAAAGCGGAGTCGATCTTCTCGAAACTATAGTCATATTTGTCCCATAAATTTACCAACAGCAACACAGGCTACACGAACAAGGGTCACGTGGCCGTGATTTGATAGGAAAGCTGTCTCTCTTGAAAGACTCTTTGTCAAATTTAAGTAATAGGAACATCTTCCAATGTACGATCGTATCAACGATTGACAAAATTTTAGCCCCAAATAAATCGAACCGTTTTACTTCTCAACGAAAATACAACGAAGTTCGAAATTGATCCAATCAAGGAGGATACTTGAAACTATTTGGGATCTTGACCCAAATTGACAGATTGTTTTAGATTGAAGAAGAATAATGACAAAGAAACAAATAAGCCTTATTTGATAAAGTTCAACGATTGCTGACCATGCTGTATGCGTTAAAAATTTATTACATCAATGTAGAGCTAGACCCACAATAAGCTATAGTTTGGTGTATGGAGCACAGTACAGCGTGAAATTGTGAAATACAGCACGTGCAGTATACGAGCCTACAACAGTGAGCATAAACCGGAGTAGCCAACCCGAACGAAACTAGTTACTCAAAAATAATCTTTTCAGCATATTAAAATGGATGTTTTTAAACCAGAAAGGAATTTTGACAAAGTTCGCTGCAGAAAATCACAGTTATAATCCCTGCTTATGCTAGGTTGCATAAAGAGAATGATGTCACCTAGTTTTCATTTCAATTCAAATTATGGAACACGTGATATAGGTGCGGGATTGGTTTGCTTATCCCGAAGATTTGGAGAAAGTGCATGCGAATGTGCATGGCTACAAAACCGAATTACCGAACTCGCTTGTCATAGCCTTTATTGAAATATTAGGCCGGGCAGACTGGCGTGAAGGAACATTTAACGTAACACTCTAAAATCAAAAGCGGTAACTTAGTCACTCCCTAAGAGAGTGAAAAGTGTAAATTCATTCTATAAAAGTGTTAATTCACTCCAACCATAGTGAAATCCACTCCAAAAAGAGCGACATTCAGTCCAAAAGAGAGCAGTTCCTGCCTTGATGGAGTTACTACAGTGATTCAATGGACACTCTATAAAAATAGAGTGATCAATGCAGGCATTTGTGGGAGAGCAAATTTTCACACCTTTTGGGATGAACTCTCGCAATTCCTGGAGTAAAGTTCTCTCTTTTTGGAGTGAAGTCTTTTAGACTAAGTTCACCCTGACTAAGTTCACTCTTTTGATTTTGGAGTGAAGAACGCCGAATGAGAAATTTCAAAAATGATTTAAAAAAGTACATTAGGAAAATCATTACTTATATTGTTTTGCAATCGATTTTTTCGTATTCTTTCCCAGAAGTGACAATTTTCCAACGCCAAGTGCTTCAAGTTCTCGAAAGTAAAACTTGTTTGTGGCAACACCAAGACAGGTGAAAGATCGCAAATTGGCATGTCCGATTGAAAATAGGGCCCAGACCTATCTTTACGGCATCTATATACTACCAGCTATTAACAGATAAATCATAGTTCAAGTTGTAAAAAGATGAACCATCCCCCAAATGCCTTGATGAAATTCAAAAACCCCTCTGCAAAATTATCATTGAAATAAAGCTGCATGATCTGACGGTTTTTACTCTTTGAATATTGCAATCAATATAAAGTACATCTATGAAGGAAGTAGAAATTAGGTCGTCCGGAAAAAATGAAAACCACTGGTAAACCGTCGTTATGTACTTTTGTTATCTTTTTAGTTAAATCTCTTTCCTTTTCCCAAATGACTGTTCCATTAACCCGGTTTAGCTTAGAAAACCGTCGTCACATCTAAAATTATTGAAAATGTTTGACAGGAAAATGTTCTTTCCAAGCATGATGGTAAGGTGTCGCTGTTGAAACATTGCAACTACTTCCTGCGTAGGTCCTATTCCCTCATGTAATTAAGAGAACATTTCTGTTTTGGAAATGACCTAACGGGTTCTACCCACGTACTTCCTTTACATGGACACAACATACTGCTTTAACGTTCTATGGGTAGATGGTCACCAACTTACTTGTGAGTATATATAGGCTCAACAATCTGGCTGCCTACTTTGGTTTTGTTTGAGAAAGTTTGGACTTGCGCAAGATGTCAAAATCCATAGATTCTGTAAGAAAGTTGACTTTTTTCGAAAGAATGTAAGGTAAGGTCAAAATCACTACACGCAATAGAGGAATATGGTATTTTCACCGTTTAAGTCTTAAGTTGTATCAAATCATGTTAAATCAAGCAAATTAAAAATTCACGGCTGCCATCTTGATACGCACTTTTTCTGTTCTCTTGGTAACAACCGTTTAAGTCACATCCTCTGCTCATGTTTAGAATGTCCGTGGTTCTACTCTTGCAAAAAATCATCATTGACATGCATTGTAAAGGGCACCGAGTTGAAACTTTGAAAAGACTGAAGGGGCTGTAATAGACCGAAGATCGCTAGACTTAATGTTTAGTCTGAAGGTTCACATCAATTGATGATTTGAGGAGATTTGGCTCCTCAAAATGTGCTTTGTCCCCCCAAAATTATCGGTTCTTGTCTTTTAAAGAAAACGATAACTTTAGAAAGGATTAAATTCAGGAGGTGAAATAATTTCAGCCACAAATTTTGGAAGCTTTTTTTAGGATGTTTTATAACACCGCATTATACGAATTAAAAACTTTTGTGTAACCTAGGTAATTAGCCAATCTAATTGCCACAAGAAACAACGGGGGTTAAAACAGTCAAAAGCTTTCGATAGGCCAAAGAAAACACATTCAGTGTGACAAAGATGATACTTGACTGGGGATTCTTTTTGTTCTCCCACTTTGCCACTGGGGGCCCGGGGGTCTAGGTTCCCCCTAACTTCTGTTACCCCCCTCCCCCCAAAGAAAAATGTCAAGGTTGTGTTAAGCCTTGGGTTTGTCCCCTCAAAATATGCTCTGCTTCCCAATAATCGGATAATGAATTTCTAGCCACGCCTCGGCGCGCCTCTCACCTTTGTAACTTAGTGGCGCGACTGGTAGCTACGTATCTCTCCGAATCGCCTGGTCACTGCATTTTCCGACATAAGGCGCACTCAATGTTAGTCTCGACTTTGTGATTTTCAATTTTGCCAGACAGGAGTCTTCCAAAATTAAAAGATGGGAACAAGTAGGATCTGACTTCTCGAATTAATAGATTTGCTCATTAAGCCGTAAAATTTATAATGACACGGTAAACAAGGTTGCATTTGAACGGAAATTACCCATCCTTATGGCAATCAAAGCGTTGAAAATTTCTCGCTGCTTGTGAAGAAGAAGCCTTTTTGGTAAGCATTTAACGTTACAAAATAAATAAGAGGGGAAACTATGAGTAAGCGACGATCGTTTTATTATTTAATAACTGACCTGTATAACAATCGGTACATGATCTTTTAGAACGTTCTGTTGGCTTACATGCTGACGTAGGCTCAATGAGACCTTTATTATGACTGATGCTGGAACAAATAACAGTACTATACATAATATGTAATATCAAATATTTGCCTTGAGAATGTCGACGTGAACAATGACAATGTTGATGTTCAAGTTACAAGGTCAACCAGATGTGACTTCAATATAAAACCAGATCACTGATTTTTGTCAACATAGTCTTCCAGATTGGGATTGGGAAATCGCAGAATCTGGGCCCGCTTGGCCCTAAGGGACCACTCAAACTGCATCAGCGGAATGGGCTCTTTTGAGTGATTAGTGCCACTTCGGAATGAAATGATCTTGACCTCACGATTAGCAGATATGACAGAAAAAAGTCCATTGGATTTAGAGCGCGTGGCTTGTAGTCGTTGGACGTTTTAATCGGGGTCATTTACCAATTTTAAGGATTCTTCCAAAACCCAAATTTCCAACTATGTTCTTTTTTCAGCATACCTGCACGTATACATGGTGCACGTATTCGGCTCTTAGGATTTAGAAGTTTTCTAAACACTTTTTAACACGTTTAGAAGCTAAAGACACCTGTCTAATTACTAAACATTTCGCCTCTAAACATGTTTAATTGATAGATATGTGGTGTTTAATAGCTAAACATTTTTGGAATTGAAACCTGTTTATAAAGTGGGGGCATAATCTGTGTTTAATTACTGGAACAAGTTTTTAGATTGTGCACGATTACCTGCATTAAAGGGTGTTTGTATGTACTGTGACGCCATAACGTATATTGTGGACGAAGTCTACCCCTATACGATAAACGGGCCCCATAGTTCTAACGCAAAACGCAACGCGACTATGAATGTGCTCTGAGAAAGATGGTGATGTTTGTGTACATTACTTGTGTATTCGAGACTAAACTGAACTGTCCACGCATGTGTAAATTGAGGACGAAAAGGCAAAAGGCTCTATTCATTGCTAAATATGGTAAGGAATTGTGGGAACTGGAACAATGAAAGAAGAATCATTCATGTTTACGAAAAATTTCGTCATGGCTGCTTGGAAACAGAGTTAATGAGGTACGCGTAAATTTCGTCACATTGAAATGTAAATTCTAATTCGTCTGCATTCTGCGTGCAATCGTGAGGTCACTACACGAGCAAAACCGAATGTGCACACATATGTTCCTGCCCATGTTCCATGCCAACCAGTGACGTAAGCGTGAATGACTCTATAGAGTTGTGACATCATCGCTATTGTTCGCACAGTCTTTTATGATAAAGTAATGATTAATGCAGACCGACAAGTCCCGCACTTATCTTTGTGCTATAAGTATTCTGCCTGTATGTAAATGGCTGTCCATATTGGTAGTCATTTCGCGAAAGTGTTTTTCATTCCACATGCTACAATTTTGGACACTTATTTGCAGATACGGGATGAGTCATGCAATAAGTGAACTAGATTTAAAGCAATCTGACATTTCGATACTACTTTATCTTTAAATGGAATTCTGATAAGCCGTCCCATGCCCAGCTTTTGTATATACTAACTCTAAAAGCGCTATCTTTTCAACTTAAATGTGAGTAAGGTCATCTTACAAATGACTCAAAACTAGCGGCAAAGATGTAATGAGATACCATCCCACTTGCCACGAAGACGTGTTTCCCGTCATCAATACCGCCTTAAATCATGTGCAATATGCAATTATTCATGATATACTTTAAATAGTGCCTTATACCGGTTTAATTCCGACTCTATTGCGAAACTGTGGTTTTGTCAATAAAACGCCACTCCTTCAAATTGTGCAATAATCACAGAAACCGCGAATTCTTCTTGGTCACCGGGAAACGTCATTTTTTAGTTATTAAGAATTGCTCCTTTGTTCCTTTGTTAATTTCAGATGTTTTAGAGCTGGTACAATCAATCTCGGGTCAAAAACATTTAAATAAACTCGAAGGAAAGAATTTATTCTTGATAAAGTTTACTTTTTTATTTTTGACTTTTGTGAAATTAGAGGAAAAGTGAGACGGACCAGGGAACGAGAGGAAAATTTAAGCCTAACAGGCAACTAAATAAAAAGAGCAACAGAGTTTGGTAGTTTCATTACCTGTCCACTTTAATTAAATTCTCAGTTATTGTTGAGATTAACGGAAATATACGCTTTTAAAAAGACGTTGGTGGGGTTTACTTTGTGACCGAAATTGAGTTAAATAGATACAAATTCGAGAGTCAAATTGGACTGCGCAAATGTCGTTATTTATTTTACTATTTGAGTTAAAGCAGATCGGACCCTAAGTTTATGGATTCAAATTGGCCAAAATGATAGTGATGTATATCGTATGTTAAAGTCAATAAAAACTATTCCTGAAAGGTCGAGATGTATATTATTGTTTTGTGAATTGCTTGGCTAATTGGACTTAATAATGGAAGCCTCTCCCGAATTTCAGTAAGAGACGATATATTCAAAACAACCATCTCACCGAAAAGAAAATTAAAATTTTATTTGCCCAATTTTGTCCGAGCCCCATTCTTACAAAATGGTGTTCTAATGAGACTGAAAGGAATGGTTATTGTCAGTGTTAATGACACCATATGCGCGGTTTGATCACTAATAGCCTGGCATATATACAAACGGTGAGGTGCAATTCGCGTGTCAGGACAGGCAACTGAAGATCACTCCTGATCACCACAGCGACTGAAGCCAAACATTGGTCACAAGAAGTCGTAAAAAGTCATTTGTTGAAAACACTCGAAGTTCCTAATGAATTTGTGGTTTAAAGATGGGCCCTGAATAGCAAGAGGTTAGTTCAATTATTTAGTCTGCTCGTCAGGAGATCACTTTTGTCACTTCCAAAGTATCCTGCAGCGTATTATCTAAATATTATTAAACTTCATGTAACTTTCAGCTGTTTCTGGTACGGCTTGTTCGAGCACTATTGGACTTGGATGTTAGGCCCTCTTTGCCAAAATTCTTTCCCAAATGAAATCTGCAATCTTTTGATTGATTAGGAATAGGATTGAAAGAAAACATTTTAAAATGCATTTCTGTCCTGGAAGATTATTGAAATCTTATAACAAAAAAATTCTTGTACGATGTAAAACTTGTCTATTGTGAAAACGAAAAAAGACTAAGGGAAAAAGTAACAATAAAACGCCCCTGAGATGCGATGCAGAAAAAAAATCGCAGGTATTCATTAGCTTATAATGCTTCACAAACGATAGGCCTACCTCAAATTCTCCTCATCTATCACGACAAAGTAGATTTTGCAGTTGATCAAAGGTTCTGTTACGTCGTATATTATTCAGAATGCTAAATTAAATTAGTGACGTCAATTGAAAATCCCCGTTTTCAAAGTGAGTCCCTTACTATTTCGCACGTTTCAGTATGGTAACGACTTACCAGTTCGGGAGATAACCTGTTTCGGTGGAAATCAATTTTTACCCGATCGGGGGATTATTTTGCCATATGTGGCGCCATTTTCAAATATCTCCCACGATGCATTGCGATCCTACCGCGCAACTTCAACGGAGATAACGTTCAAAACAGCCTTGCAATTTTTATAAATTTTAGGAAAGAGAAATTCGGACATTTTAAAAACTCCGTTGATAGGGGAATAAATAAGCTTCGTCATGTTTGGTTGTTCACCACGCCGATTTTGAGAGATCTAGCAATCTTGCTACGTTCTTTGTCCTAAGCTCAATTTATAGAATCCACGCAGCCGCAAGTTTTGTACACCATTTTTCACTTAAAGGTGTGCAAGTGGGTCGTGACAATACGTAACGTAATGTTTGTAAATACGTAGTTGAAGGTCCATGGTAATTTCGTTTTTTATGTCTAAACTATTACCTCAAAATTGAATATACACACATTTATTAAACTATTCGACGACTGTGAAGAGGTAGACACTATGTGCTCATAAATATTCATACCGTTAAGACAGGCAAACTTTCTCCCAATCGGGATAATACTCATTTTCTCCCGAAAGCGGTTATCTCCCGAACTGCTGACGGTGCGTGTTTGACGTATGCGCCGTTTGACGTTGCACCGACGTGCCCATGCAGTTTAACCTTTTAGATGCGTAAGACTGTGATACACGTAGACAATGACCACTGAACCTGGGTAACACAGAGTAAAAATCACAATGCAGAAGAGTCTTGCAGTAGCTTTACGTCACTGGAAAAACGTTGAAAAAATTTATGTCTTCATATAAACAGTTCGGATAAAATACCTTTGAGCGCCATTGAATGGCTTATCTTTCTTTAAAAATGTTTTACTCCGAGCCCTTTTGCGCTCTTTGCCGAGAAGGTTTTTATTTACAGCAGATATCTCTTCCAGTGCCGTAAATAAAACGACATAGGATTACGAAGATACCCTGTCAGATCTATCAGCTTTAAGTTGTAAGCAGGGAAGACATCTTGGGTGATTGGTGTGCATGTCGTGAGGTGAACACTTTAAAGTTACACTCTCGATCATGACATTTCTGTATTTTGGAAGATGTTTGTAGTTTTTTTTTTTTAACTCGAAACAATTCAAGGGAAGAGTCGACGAGTTAGCTGCTTGTTACGAGTGTCAACGGTCTGTCAAATATACACGTTGCGATTTGACAATGCGTATTCCAGAACATAAGACCTACAACAAGCATGAAAAAGACCATTGCCAGTGACTGGTCACTCTTATGAACCCAGCACATTCAAGCTTGTCACAAAATCTTCTTTTAACCAAAAAGTCTGTGTTTCTGAACATAGCCGCAATTTCTACAATTATAAAAGTGCTATACAACAACTGCGAACAACTGCATGGCCAAGTTGTCACTGTATCCTACTTGCAGCCGTTAGATCTGAAGTTCGATTCTTGGTCGGTCATACCGAACACTTAACCCAACTGCCGTTGTGCTTAATGCTCGGCTGGAACTCAACAGGACCAAGTCCGTAAGGGTTTGACTTAAACCCAGTGCTTACAAACTGAGCCATAATACCTCATCAAACTTACTAACCCTGTCCCTACATTTTTCGCAACATTTTGAACAAATTTTAAAAGTGAAGAAGTGTCGTGGTTACTCACATGTCCCACCATTCAACTCGTTGCATTGGTAACCCTTCATACACTAACTTCAAAATTTTAAAACCCCGTAACACTTCCAAACTGCACCATAGTATACGTGATATTCCATCCATAGACATACAGAGACTTTTCGATATCGGGACGGTGGACAAAGAGAACGGAACACACAGCAAAAACACTAGACTGCGCATGAGCAGAAGCCAACATCACTCCGTCCTGTTGGTATCCAGAACGGTCTTCTTCTGATTTAAGTTCGGTCTAAAAACAAGACCGTACATTGGTTGTCATGATAATTTCCCTCGAACCGCCGTCTTCAAAACCCGAAACACCTTAACAGTCAGGACAGAACACCGATTGTGCGTGTGTTAAACTCTTCGCCCCGTTGCTCTATCGTCCTGAATCGAAAAAAGGTCGCTAATGGGATTGAAAGAAAGATATTGCACTCTAAAACACCCTGGTCAAAATAGACCAGGATGCGGTCACGGGTTATCCAACCCGGATTCCTGGTTGAGCAGTGATGCATTCCTGTTGAAATTTGAACAGGAATATGTCAAAGTTTTTACCAACGTTTGGTCAAATTTAACCAGGAATATGTCACTGCTTAACCAGGAATCCAGGTTGGAGTTTTGACCAGTGTGTTTTTAGAGTCAGTTTTGACCAGTGTGTTTTTAGAGTGTGTGGTCCTGCTTAGTCGTTAACGTCCCATGAGGAAGGAATTTCATTGAAAAGCAGAATTCATACGAAGCCTAACGTCGGGCGTTGGAACTTCGAATCTCTCCCTGCAGGAACTGCTTTATATTTCAACCAAAAGAGAAAAAATCCTACTCTATAAGTACTTTAACATCTGCATTGCCCTATCCAAATTACCGGCAGCTACAACAACGATAGATATACGGCATCACTGCTACTGTTTGTTGAATTCAAATTTGTTAGTAACTTAGAATGGTATGTCTTTAAAACACAAAACATAAAATGACAAGTTTATCCTCTATACTACAAAATACTCATTGATGCTGACGATTTTTACGTCACTGTTAAAGGAAAACGAATCCGAATCGTAATCGACAGAAAGTTTTTCAACCGGAAGACTGTTATTTGTTTGATCTATTGAGAAGCATCTGTCAATCATCTGTTTGAAGAAATCTTGCCAGTGCCGTTGCCAGTATTCATCCACTTTTGATGAAACTCGAGATCTATCTCTGTTTGATCATAAACTTTTCGGCCTGACGATTAGATCAAAATGTTTATCTCTTAGACACTGCGGCCCACTTAGAGAGTGGTCGACAATTGTGAATTATTGATATGCTTTTATGAAATCTGAGTTCTTCGGATGTAATATCATCTGCTTGATTTCTGAAGGAAAACCGCGAAAAGACGACAATTTCTCGACAATTTCGGGTAGAGGAAGGTGTATAGGCCTACAATCAAACATCTTGAAGTGTGGGTATAATTTATACGAAAGCTCCAAGTATACAACTGGGCAGACAACAAATAGAATCACAAAAATTGGGAATGATGTCAAGTTTGCTTATATTTGTCCGTTCTGAAAGAGGAAGGAAGGTCATGTATGTCGTCTCACTAGGTATGAGAAGCTGCGTTTTTGCCCTGAGTATATTTCCAAAACCCGTTTTGACAGGAAACCCATTTTCGTTCCCACTTGAAAACATGTTGCAAAACTATACACTTTATGCATTTAATTCCTAAAGTAAAGGTTTACTTCCCGAACGTGTTTATATTGTCAACGCGTTTCCAAATTCGCAAAAGTGTTTAGGGAAGCGTTAGATTCCTAAACGCTGTTTTGACAGTGTATTCACGTTGTAAAGGGGTATGTGATGCATGACCTTCACTTAAAATGTCATGAACGCACCTAAAATGTTGGGCATCTCATTGTTGTTCAAAGTGACTTTGCTCAGAAGTTAAAATGATTACCAAAAGTTTGATAATTTTGGCACATCACCTTAACCATTTATACCAACACTTCTCTAAGGCATCTTTGATCAACATTGACTAACATTGGAGTGACCCTTACCCAATTGTGGGTGCACTACCTGCTCTAAACAACACTTTGTTGGTAAATGTTGCCGAGGAGTTGGCAACAGGAACCCAGATCGGTTCAAAAAAAAAAAAAAAAAGCATAATAAAACCACAAGTGACCACCGACTGGACCCAAATGCACATATTAATTTGTTTAAAACGATAAAAGTCACAAATTTTACGGACACATTTAGAATTCAAAATGATTTTAAAGCGAAAGAATTGACGCATCCTCAATCCCGTCCGTTCTTAGTTGTGGTCTTGCCGAAATTATGCCATGTAAAATATAACTATAACCAGCATATATGATGACACCTTGAATATTGCCTCTTACGTATTACTCATAAATATTCTGCGTATTCAACAAATGATTTCCAGTGAGTTGTTAAATTGACTCGAAAGTCAAAAGAATGGGGGAAAGTACCGTAGGAAATTGATGAAAACACCTTAGTATTAATCAGTGTGATAATCTGCGTGGCTGAACCGTCCCCTCATGGAATAATTCTGCTGGTTTGTTACACAAAGTGTTTTGTTCACTGACCGTAAAGATAAAGCAATACCTTTCCAAGTGGGACTGTGGGACTTAGTCCTCGATATAGTCTTATGCATGAAATTATATGTTGTGGTCAACTGGTCAACTATTGATTCTTTTGTAAAGTTTAAAAATAAGTATTTTGACCTTGACAGCTGCATTCATCATAAGAGAATCATTTACATTAGTTTTGAAACCACCGAGTCTATTTCCGGATATTACAAATCGCAAAATTCACAGTATCAATGATTTGAAGATTTGTGTTGATCAATTTTTGGAGCTTTCGGTCGCAACTGATAACCTTTTGGTTTAATTTAGAGGTCGCACGGTCTTTTTCCAGTTTCGAGTCACTGAACTATTTTCCCTACTCCATGGTTTATGCAGGATATCATGCACAACAGCAGAAGGACCCATTTTTGATGTCATTTCGCAACACGATCCATTAGCCAAATACAGCACCTCTGCCCCACCCTCTATCTATCACCAGAGTTGTTATCTCTGCTTAATGTTTTGAGCAAACAAGCTCCAAATTAGTCCCCACTGATCACAATTTCCAATATCCACAAGTCGCTATGGAGTCACTTGCCGCTTACCATCAATTGAGTCTATTGTTAGAGAGATAAGATATGCACCATAACCTTTCAATAATCCAAATGGACTTCGTAAAAAAAAAAAAAAAAAATACCGCCGAAACGGCCACACGACGAAAGTCTGAGTGTCCAGAAGGTGCTGCATTTCAGCAAAGGGCATTGAAGCAGCATGCCTAGAGTATTACTCGGTCGGAGCATCATGAGAACAGAATGCTCTGCCACTAAATCATAACATTTGAAGGATTCTCGAGTCTTACGAATTTAATAGGGCCTTACAGATGAGACATAAGACTGAAGTTCTTGTGAATAAAAACTCATTCGCACAATGAACCAAATATTATTTGTAATGAATCGTGGGATAGTACTTTGGTACGTGCATAACGTCTTTTACAACATTTCAAAGGCAACTTATAGTAACACACTGAACGACGAGCATCAAAAAATATAAAAACGTACTATTTGGATATTAGTGTGTTAGGAGGAATGACTTACGTTGACAAGAACCACATTTCTCTCATACATAGCATGAGCCACCAACAAAGACCACAGAACTACCCCGGAGGTAGTACTTCCATGCATACCCTTTTCAAATAATAAATATGAAGGGAATGTGGATTCACGGAATTGTTATTACACGTTGCCAAAACAAATACTTTTGGGTGGTGTCAAAGAAGTGATTTGAAGGTAAAATGCGTCTTTGGATGCCACAAAGTTGAAATAGGTTACGATGGTTTTTAAAAATTGAACGTCCATAGCTTTAGTCGAAATGCAACTAACCATTCTGTCCTCTTTAACGTTTTCCTTAGTTTCAAATTAACATATTTTGGGTTCCTTAAAAATCGAAAATATCTGAAAATTTTTTGAGGTGCACGTGCCCCTATTGTCATGTTTGACGTCACTCATTTCAAGACCAAGGGCCTATTATAACTAAAACCACCTTTTTGATCCTCAAACCAATCAGTTGGTCCAATTTTAGGAATTTACTTAAAGCCACACTCGCGTATACTCCATACAGCTTTTTCTACCACAGTATATATTATGCGCTCGATCTATGCAACTTTTTGACCTCGGGTAGTGTTTCAAGTAAGGCATCGCTAATTAAATAGATTTTTGCTACTAAAAATGTTACACGTAAGTGTAGCAAATAGTTTGAAGTATTTGCCACACGAAAATGGCAAAATGAACAAAATGGAAGGGTTTTGACACTATTTTGCAATACACTTTTATCTGCAAAATCAACACACTGGGTTCGCTCTACAATTCCAGAAAAAAGATGGCAATCCTTTTTCCAAGTGTAGCAACACGTATGCACAGATTCGCCGATATTTTAACCCCCCCCCCCCCATCAATGTTGTCCTGAACAAAATATACCCCGAATTCCAAAATCGATCGGGGAGCCGGGACTTTCCCTTTTATTTTTTCCAGGATTGCGTTTCCCGATGGCTAAGACAGTTCGGGAGATAACCTCTTTCGGGGGAAAATGGTTTTTCACCCGATCGGGGGAAAATACGGCCATGGGTGGAGCCATTTTCAAATTTCTCCCCTGATGCTTTGCGATCCTACCGCGCAATTTAAACGGAAACAAACGTTCAAAACACCTGGCAAATTTAATCGGTCTTAAGAAAGAGAAATTTTGGAACATTTAGAAACGTTGTTGCTAGGGGAACAAAAAAGCCGGATCATGTTTGGTAGTTCACTGCGCAAATTTTGAGATATCGAGCAATTTTGCCACGCTCTGCGTCCTAAGCTTAAATTATAGACTCGACACAGCCGCAAGATTTGTTCAATTTTTTTCTGCAGAAAGTTGTGTAAGTTACTCGTGCTAGCAATTGACCCCATTAGTGCATTCTTGAAAGTTTCTTAAGATTTCTGTCTGTGGTGGCGAACAATTACCTTGTATTTGGACATATCCACATTTATAAAACAAAGCGACGACTGTGAAGAGGTACACACTAAGTGCTCATGAATATTCGTGCTGCAAATTTTCTCCCGATCGGGTGAATTCTCGATTTCTCCCCTCCCGAACTGTAAGAGGTCACATAATAAGAACCGATTTTGCAGCCAGAAGTATGGCAAGATAATGCCATAGAACTGTGAGATATGACAATGAATAGAAAATGTCTGCCAACGAATTGGAAGGAGGTTTGTCCGTCACTGAAAGTTGACTGGCACTGGGTGTATAATGGTGGAGGACTTTCTTCAGAACAACGCATTTGTCAATAATTTCATTGAAAAGTCCAGATTCTATGAGAAATTCGGCACCTTACTTGATGCATAATTTGTCAAGTTCGAGCCCCAGAACCGTTATCAATTGAAGGGGAGGAAGCAATTAATCATAACTTCCCGATTAACAACTGCTGGAGTACAGATTCATTACTGTAGCTGATGGAATTATATAGGCCTCTAAGACAGTGTGTTCTGTGAGGGCAACTTCCATTTGCACAAATGGTCCATGGTCACAAATGATAAATGTCTCCACTTGGAAGATCCTGTAGTCAGACGCTTAGGGTATCCCGACTTTCAACCGAAATATGTGCAGTTAGACTCCTGGTGGGGTTATACTATAGTCTTTAAAGGAAATTCTTGCGTTTTCAATGCTCCAACATAGCATCATGAGAAAATAGTTCTAGTCATCAACGAATCATGCAGTATCAACAATAAACCCCAACAATAGCTTCATCTCCTCAAAAAAACATGCGCAAGAGGAGTTATGGAAGTTGCATTTTTTGAAATGTTGAAAGTTGGACTGAACAAGTTATTCTTTAGCAATAAGTATCTGAATTTCTATCTAAGGAAAACTTATTTCGTGGAAAGAGCGCTACAATGGTACCTTATTTGTTATTATTTATCACTGTTTGCCAATAAATATTGGTTTTAAAAAGGATGAAGTTTCCTTGTAAAAAAAAAATCAGTAGCTCCCTTTTAAAGGCAACCTACTACCATTGCTTGGTGCTCAGCATAAGCAAGAAAAATCATGGTAGCGGTTCTGAAAAATAGCAATTATGACCATCCTCTCTTTAAAGTTAAATCTCTAGTTACATCCATTTGCTCCTAAGACAAAGAGATGGGAAAGTAATTGTCATCAATTATTGACGGACAAGACTAAAATGATTTCCTCGAGAACACTACGACCCATTCTTATCTACCTTTTGAACAAAAGGTGACTTTCGCAAAATTTTCAATGAATATTTCTCCTTCATATACATGTATTTGACTTTATAACCACCAGGCATGATGATCTCATTAGAGGCTCCGTTACAAATCTCTTGTCAAAAGTCCATGTTTTGATCTGTCTGTCAAAGACAGAAGTCTAGACGAATACATATTACAAATTCACGCCACAAGCGTTACAAACTTCAGGTTAAGGCATATCATTTTTACTAACATGATGTCTTGTAACTAATAAAAATATCTGTGAAAAGAAATCAAAATGTTTCTTTTTCTTCTGTTAAAAACGATATTCGATAACTTGATACAAATCTTTTGGAACGGATATAGCATACACCAACAGGCGCCAACAGAATCTTTTTACAGTTTGTCAGTTAAAAGAAAACATTTTTAAATCCATTCACGGGCCATTGCACGTGCAACATTTGGGAATATTACACAAGAGAATGGAATAATAGACCATGCAAAGCTAAATATCCCGGTTGATGTAGTTAGCAGTGACAATCTTAAAGTTGTGTTTAGGCAGAACATCAAGATCGCAAAGCCACAGCGTCTTCAACCAGGGAGCTTTCAATGATAGCCCTGCTTCAGCCAAACACACAGAGGCGCTACGCAGGCTAACCGCAGTTATGTTTTATTTCTGCACACAGCATTGATCAGACTAGCTAAAATCTGATACTATTCTTATGTAAATGTAACAGCACAGCATAGCCGAGACAGCTGCAGCCTAGTTGAGGCAGGGAATAACACCTCCCTGGTTAGACTGCAGTAGCTTAGATGGGGTTTTATTCCTCAAATTGTAACTTCTGTTTTAAAGGGAAGTATTGCATTTGTTTTCTTCTAAAATAAGAAGAGTGAACAGTCACTCTTTGATAGAGTAAAAAGTGCGAATTCCTTCCATTAGAGTGACAATTCACTCCAAGAAGAGTGAGCGAAGTTTTACTCTGGATGAAAAGAGTGATGATTGCAGGTACTCGTCGAAGAGTGAATTTTACCACTTCCGGTAGTGAATTTCACTCTTCTGCTCTTCGACTGCATGGTCAAATGGTTAGAGCATCAAACTTGCAGTCGGTAGGAAATGAGTTCAATACAAGTCCTGGCCGGGTGATACCGAAGACTTTAAAAACGGAACCTATTGCCGTTGTGCTTGGTGCTCAGCATAAGCAATGGGGTAGGGAAAGCAAGCCTGTGGCCGCAACTGAAAAAGGGTCGTGACCGGCTCGACTTGAACCAATTGGTTGAAAACTGGGCCACAAAACTCCATTTGAGCTAACCTTACCTCTTCTTGAAGTGGATTCCACTCTTCCGGGAGTGAAATAACACTCGAATGGAGTAAAATTCACACTTTTCACTCTTTTAGAGAGTGATCAAGTTCACCCTTTTCATTTAGGAGTGTAGATGATTGAGAGCTATTCAATTGCAACGTATCGTATTGTTTGATGGATGTTTTTTGTAAGCCTTGTAACAAAACCTTTTTTGATGATGGAATAGGGTTTAAAGTCAAAAACCACTTAGTTTTGTTAGAGGGGTACTTACTCCAAGCAGTATGGAAATTTGCATCTAAATCCGACGTGTGCATGGTTGTCACGTCATGAACAGGTGGAATTGTTACATTTTCAACAAAAAACTGAGTCTGAAGCAAACACATCTTACCTCCACATAAATGGACAAACTGTAAATTTGCTACAAGTCCCCTTTTATCAGAATGCGATTGTATTGTTAACATGCGAACTCTTCATGCTTTGAATTACTTAAAGTGGAGGTGCTCTTATAAACTTCCAGGTAGCACAACAGACTGAAGAAACAAATGTCAAGCATTCTTTGTCAATTTGAGCAAGAAATATAACCTTTGCTGCCCTAACGTTCACTTTGTAAGAAAAATAGAGTAACTTCATATCGCTGATTTGAGTGGAACTTCCACCAAATTGTGTATATTTATTTCCTCTTTCTTTCAGAATTCATATTTAAAATTTAATTTTTGCCAAAACTTCTTCATTAACATAGATATGAAAATCGTCTCACATTCATACTTGTCAGCTACAGTGTAATATAACGCATTTTGCCTCCAATTCCTCTGTTGTAAGGGGACAAAAAAGAATATCTATGGCAGACTGACGTACCCAAGAACTCGGACAAATTTAGTTTATTTACAGTATCTCAGTATCCCTGTCATCGTTCTCCAAAACCTGTAACAAATCTTTGAAAGAGATAGCCCAGACGTGTCAATCCCAGTGTGCAACATTAAAAAAAAATGTTTCATGTTACCCATAGGAAACGAAATGCGATGACCACTCTTACTTTGGAGCCGGAAAGTGTGAATGGCGTAAGGAATCACACACAGTTGCTAGTAAAGAGTGTCAAGAAATCATGGCTACAGGTGATACAATATGAGGTTATTTACACCGGAAAAACCCGGCATGAAATGAGTGGTTTCATTATTTCCTTAAAGGGATAACTACGTGCGTGTATTTTACAGAGAAAAGCCTGTAACGTCCCTAATTGTGCATCACGTTTTGGGAAGGATTAATCCTTTGCTGGTGTACCTTGGTGTGCTTGAAGAGTAACCTTAAAAGTATTCCTAGACGTATTCAGAAATTTAGGAATTTACGAGAAGGGGCATTTGTGGCTGTTTCGGGGATCTCAAGAGAAGGGAGTTTTCTCTCCTCGCCTTGAAGAATTAATTGAAAAATCGGAGATCCTTATATGTATTCTGGTGCAATGTTTTGCCCGTTTCATCATCATACTCATATAACAGTTTATTTACAGATGTTTTTCCTATTTGAATTAAGAACATGTTAAAATATTCACATAGGAAAAAAAAAAAACGACAGTGAAGGAGGAACCCCTGCTCCATGGACGCGTCCCTGAATCTATTTACTTTCATATGGTGGGTGTCGAAGAGACACTTTCGACCCACATGTACGAGTGCAAAAATGAGCTTTCTCGTTACGTCACAACTGGTAATCCGCGCCACTTTGTCGGGGCAAAATTAACAGTGTTTCAATGCAACAGCCACGCATAGAATAGGTCGTCAGCTGCTTCTGTACTTGCTACACTGGCTAGCGTATTTCCCCAGTTTTGACAGTCAAATGGGGCGGGGCTTGTGAAGTAAGTGAAATCACTCTTTAGATGCAGGAAGAATAAAAGAGGATTGGTGAAATCCCCATTGAAGTGAATTTCTGCTCTTCAGAATTTTTTGAAAAATTGAAGGTCCCTAGATGCAACATGGCGCAATGTTTTGCCAATTTCATCATTATCATATATCATGTTCTCGGAATTTTTCCTGTTTGAATTAAGAACATGTTAAAAGATTTCCACACTGGGTGTGGGGGGTAGTGACTACGTCCTTGTCAACTCGGTTATAAATCTTTCTAGTTATAACAGGATTTTTTTACTTTTCGTCCTTCATAGGTTAAGGCTTAAACTTGACAAAATATACAGTACATTAAGAAAGGTTAACAATTCCCATTAAACCTGAATTTTCAATAGCATCATAACTTACTTCTGGAAAAAAGCCAATGTCATAATGCATCCAGCACATGCAAGTCAAAGTATGGTGAAATAATGTAATGGCAAAGGACGAACCTTCGACACTGTTGCCAGACTCTCTCGATGAACTGCCAAATCTGACGACTGTCAAATGTGTGACATCATTTTCGCATGATAAAAGCAACAAAATTGACAAGGTATAAATGATCTACACAGATAACGATTTAATCGCTTTTAAACGTTCTACCCTGTTCACTAGAGTTCTCTATGTAACATTTTTTTTTATTTTAATAACGTTTTCTTGAGAACATATGGCTGCCTCGTGTCATTAAGTATTAAAACGTCCATTTATGGCGCCGAACGTACTTGGCACTGTTACAAGTTACTTCATCCATACTCGTCCGATAAAAACCGTCGACGGAAAATGATATGTGAAACTTCACAAAGACGGAATTTCCTGTTCGTTGATGATACCTCTAAATTTCTTGAAAGACTTTACACGAGGTGGGGTGGACTCTTGTAAGCTCGATACATACAAGAGAACATGAAGTGTATACTTCTTGGCGCACACGGTTTCAAGAGCCTCACTCGAAGTTAAAAACAAATTAGGTCCATGCTTGAACCAAGGCAACAAAATACCGTTGTATTCGTCACTGTACTTGCCAAACTAATATAAACGCCATCTTGAGGGTACAACACTAATCTATCCAATACATAGATCTCTTAAAAAGTAATAACTGCCTTAGATCGACCACACTGAAACATTTCTCTAATATCGGGGGGAGGCGTCAAGTCTTTATGTCAATGCATTAAATTCGAACACATGTCCTGTAGGCATTGTTGGAGGGAGAGAGTCATGAGGCCAAAAATCTTTAATTTGTGATCTTCTCGAAAAGACACGATTATTTGTGACTGCACTTCGTCCCGGAGGACGGATTTGCAACCCACACATATGACTTTATTGTAAAGTTATGAAATAACACTCGCCTTTCACTGAAGAGGATAAAATCTGTTTTTTAATCACTTAAAAATAATAATAATTCTCGAGCAAATTAAATTACCCATTACATTTCAAGCAAAATTAGATTGTTTGTAATTAGTCTGTCAGTTAGTTAGTAATTACTTAATTAGTTATTTCTATCGGGATTTTATGACACATCAACACGAACGCATTTTGCAGGGTCATCTAGAAAAGAAAAAGACAAAACCAGGGGTAAAAATAAAATAAATGGTAACAGGTTCGGTCAAGTTACACTAAACTTTTCTGACAAATGCGAGAGTCATGACGGAAAAAAATCTGTACAGTTGACATCCTTGAGAAAGAATAAGGGAAGGATCTGTCTGCTATAATAGGGTTTTTAGATGGATCACACCTTAATAATTCTGGCGAATATGGGAATACTCATAAAGTCAACAAGAAACGTAATTTGTGGTGACGGCACAATCACTAGGTAGACATTATGGTCTCTTATCTTCCTGAAGTAATGGACATGGGCAATGTAACTGTGACGGATGCAAGTCATAGTCAGGCCTGCTTTTTGTTTGTTTGTTTTTTTTTCTTGTTTTTTTTTGTTTTGTTTGTTTTTTGTTTTGTGTTTTGTTTCTCGAAAAAGCAATCCCACAGAATTATGTTGGACAATTGCATTGAAGAGAAAACTAAGATACCAAGCAGACCTTACTGCTACCAAAAGGTGAGAGCGAACTCTATTGTTATTTTTATATTGATAACTTCTCTTCTGAATAAGTAAATGTATATTAGGTTCAAATTGATAAAACTATGACTTTGCTTCTTTAGAATTGAACAAAGACACCCAATGAGATCAAAGTCGGTGTGGGGTGTAACTTTCGTCCAACTTTGTAACATGATCTCTGCCTCAAAGGGATTTATGCTTTCATTGTTACATTGCTTGAAAACAATTATCACCAATTACCACATACTTGTTTGGAGTGCTACGTATATCACGTACTTTTGTGTATTTTGGTATTTCTACTATATTGTCAATCAGTAAGCTGGGAAAGTTGACTTTATCAAGTTTATTTTTAGTGTGCTTCATTTCCTCCCTGAGACGATAAGATGTAATCAGGCAGAGAGTTGAGGATGTTCCAAACAGTAAGAAGGCACGTGAAATGAATTTTAAACGCAGTTTGAAAACATCTCCCTAGTTCAATGAACTTATTACCTTGGGATACCTAATATATGTGTCAGTGTAAAAATGCTGTCTAAGCAATGTTACTCTTCAACTTTTCTATTGCCAGAGGATATTATAAAACGTTTTTCTAACAAAGCAAGATAGTTTTGGCAATAGCTACTGTTTCTGAGATTACTGCAGGCATTTCAGGCAGAATTCGACAATTACGCTATGTAAAAAACTTTGACCTTTTTGGGACTTGAAACTTGTAGAATTTTCTCAAATTCGCATATTGTAGCATTTGTGAAGAAAGTGTAGCCCTACGCATTGTGCCATCGCCTCCGGCCTATAAAGAGGGAGCTGCCTGTTTGAAGTACGACACATCGCAATCCGATGCCTTAGACACAACAAGGATCATTTTCAGACGCTATTAGAAAGGATAAAAGAGCCGGCAAGACGTTAAACCTCATCAAAAATGATGAATATCCTTTCCCGTTTTGCCTCCTTAAAGTGTACCTCAAGTCAAAAAAATTTACAAATATTTATTAAAGGTCATGAAAACTGCATTCTAACAATTCAACCCCCATCTCCATAGGACATAATTGAGCTGAGATATAAAATGTTGAAGTTTATTCACTTAGAACAAATTGGTCCATTGCGCAATAATTTGTGACTATCTTTTTGTTCAACACTCATTTCATGCTTTGTTCCCCTTTAACTTTCTGTAAGTACTTTTCTTCTTACTTTTTATGTTCAGAAACATCCTCAGATCTCTGCCTAAATGAGTTCAGAAGAACAGTCTTGGTTTCCATCTGACAGAAGTTTCAGTTAAGTTTTTCTTATGATCGGAACTTATCTCTCAAGTTCACAAACGTCAAGTTGGTTGTTGTGACTAATAATGCTCTTTCGACTTATGATCGTACACTCTATCTATCTAATTAACAGTTTGGGGGATCTTAAACGGCTGTTCCGTCTTTCAGACTGAACATTCGTAGCATCTAGCATTTATTGTTATTTTGAGTATTTAAAGTGTACTTAGAGTCTACAGTTTTAAAAATATATATTTTAAGGGGTTGTAAAATCTTATTCACCCAACTGCCGTTGTCATAGCTCGATCCATTGTTGAGATATCAAATATTGTAATTTATTAACAAAATAATTCATTGCATAGTAATGTATGACTTTCTTGTTGTAAAACTTACATCAGCGGTTTTGTTTCCCTTTGAATTTTTTTCATGACCTTGAGGGCTTCCTGTTTGAGTGCATAACATATTGTGCCAAGAGGGCTGAATTAATAACAGCACCCCAAAGAGTACGAGTGCTATCACATATTGGTACAAAGTTCAGTGCAGTCATTTTAAGAGAAAAAAAAAACAAAGAAATTCAAAAACTGTAATTTGGGTAATACAACAATGAAATCACAAATTAATGCACAATGTACCATTTGAATTGAGTGTATAAACTTCACATTTTTCTCAGCTCAGAAATGTCTTATGAAGATGGGAGTGGTATACTGTTTGAATTACCTTTCTACGTTCTTCAATATATGCATTTTTCAAATTTTATACTTGATGTACACCTTAACGTTTTATCGCAAACTTAAACATTGTTCGGTTTTATTAAGCATTGATTTGACTATTTGATGCTCATAGCACTACTGCTGGCGCCTTCTTACAATATTCCAATTGGCAGAAAAGAAAATTACTTCCAACGTTAACAACATGCGAACACATATTCAGAGATAGTTATGGAGTTACCAATGCTTGTTAGGAGATTCAAACATTTTTGCTCATGACACGGACTAATAAACATAGACATACGTCCATGTATACGTCCATGAATACGTCCTCCGTAGCTGGTCGCTACCGACTGGGACAAAAAAGGCGCACCAAGATGGCCTCCGTGAAGCTATAAATCGTCTGATATGACGACGATATATATATTGTGACAAAATGAATTCAGAAAACTTCAGAAACCGTGTCTTTCTAGTTTTTACCTCCTCGGTTTATTTAATCTGACGCGCCTGCGTCTCGGAGTTTGCGCATTCTACAATTTGTACAAGCTTGGTCTAGGTTCAAGCCTCACCATCGCCGGCTTCTCATCATCTGGACTTACAACGAAGTAAGAAGCACGCCTGCAGCTGTTCAGGTAGCCTGACCGAGCGGGACGTTACAATATATTTTAAGCAAAAGTTAAACTTGAATGGGGAAAATATATTCCTACAATACATGAAGTGATTTTGACCTTAACTTGCCATATTTCAAAAATATTTCTACTTTCTTGCAAAATATGGCGATATACTTGAGCAAGTCCAAACTTTCACACAAAAACATAGCAGACGGCCATCTTGGTGCGCTTTTTCTCACACTACGGTAGCGACGTTTTATCGTTCAGTATGCTCTGTCCATGTATAGGAAGTCCGTGGTTCATGACCATTCTCCATGACGTAATTGGATAAACATTTCATAGACCTTGACTCACGTTTTCAGAACACTATGACGCTCTTGGTTGCACCTATTAGGTTGCTTTGAAGAAATAACTGGAGAGGTTTCACGAACCCCTGCGTCACAACACGAATGAATATGACCCACACTCGAGTCACCACAGCACGGGGGAAGAGAGTGAGTTATTCGAAGCATTTGATGTCCGAAAGTGGAACCAGATCAACAAGTGCAAGAGTAGAAACATTATAATTATTGTAGCCAATATGTTCATTGGTATATCATGTAGCATGGTCGTGAGAAAAGGCTATCTAAAATTATCGCAATTTGTTAAAGCAATGAGCTGGGACCAGCTCCCTGGTTAAAGTTACGAAATGACAGATTGAAGAACTGTTTTGAGGACCTTTCACTTCAAAAAGAAATAACTACGTTTGTTGGTCTGGTCGAACAACTTTCGCCCCCAAAAATTACAAACGCCGTTAAAATGCATTGTATTTTGATACTGACATCTTATGATATGTTCTGAATCCACAATGGTGAATAGAAGGTTAATTCAAATTGAATTTACATTCACATTTAAAACGTGCTCAGTTTCTAAACGCGACAGGAATTTTAGACCTACATCCAAATCTTATCGGGGTTGAACATACACAATGCATGATTTTGCCAAACAAATTTTCCATGTCTATGTCCTTTCCTCAAATTCAGCGCACAAAATCTGGTCGGTGCGCTTGGATTCAGCCCATCAATCAAGTAAAACTCGCTTCACTACCCGTCCAAAGATAACCGATTGTGACAGAAGAAATCGACTGGACATGTTACATCAGTTTTCAACATTACTTGGTGAAATAAGGACATGTTACATGTTTTGATCATTGATGTATCGGTTCCTCATTTCATAGAACTAATTTCTAGCTAAAAGACTTGACATTGGAGAGAAGAGAAAATTTTTGAAAGTTGAAAGTTATGGGGAACTAGCCTGATTGTTTTTGTGCATAGTTGTAGGCAACGTTGGAGATTTAATTTTAAATCATCATTTAAATAAGAGATTCAAATCAAATGAATCGATTTTAATGAAGTAAATTGATTAAAATAACGATTTCTTTCAATTAAAAATCATGACTTTAATCGTAGTGATATGAAGCCAACAACACTGGGTGCATGAAGGGAAACTGTTTCAGCAACAAGATGCCCATTAACAGCGATGTCTTTTGTAGAGTATGTTCACGTCACGTGACAATCAGTGCACCTTTTAACGATATGCTGGTGGTAACTGATTATGCACTTTAGGTACTATATCATATTATCTATTCGGTCGCAGGACAGCTTTTTGTACAGTTGTTAATAACCTGATAACGAGGGCATTGTACAATGAACATTCAAAATAGAGAGACGCGCAAGGCACTGGCGTCGGTGAAAAAAAAAAAAAAACTTTATGTCAAAGGAGGTCTGTAAGGGGAAGGGTAACTGGTGTCTGAGGTTGAAACATGATCTGTACCTTCAAGTGATCTATTATACTTTGTGTTCACTTTGCGTAAAAATCAAGTAACGCATATACTTAACTGGCCTGTTAGCTAACAACCAATGTTACGTAACTTTGTTCATTTTGGTGTCTCTGGTACTATCAATCAATTTATCTAATATGGAACCTAACCATATCAAATGTGTATGTAGTTAGTTAGGTAGATGTTAGTTAAGTAGATGAAATTTTACGGCCCAGTTTCCACCCGTTTGGTTCAAGTCGAGCCGGCCATGGCATTTTTTTTCCAGCTGTGGCTGTCACGTTTGTTTTCCTTACTTCATCACTCACAACGGTTTTTTTAGAGTCTTTGGTATTTTGGTGATTTGACCTAGGAATCGAACCCAGACCTTACGCGTGTTGGGCGGATGCTCTACCGTTAAACCAAACGCGCGGTCTTAAATGTGTATGTAGTGACAGTGCTTCATTTGGGCAATATTGTGCAGTGAGGCAGAGAACGCGAATATGTCAAAAAACGGTAAGGAGGAAAGTTACGTCATGTTTTCACGAGTGTTGCGAAATTTCTTCACGTCTTTTTTATTTTGTCTGGAAGGAATATCTCCTTTTTGCTGTGTTATCCGTACCAATCTGCCAATGGAAATAAATAAAAACCATGTCATATTCATGCAGTAAAAATCCCTACTAAGTTTCTTAATGTTAATGTAACTGTCATTAAGAAAAGTTTGTTTGATAAGAACCACGTCCCTGTTAGTCATGGCAACTTCATTTATTTCAATTCTGATGTTTTTGCTTACTTAACCCCTACGCTTACAAATATATTTATTTTGGGGGCTAGTGGGGGGCTAGGGATGACCCTTACGGCAGTGTCTCATTACCCGTAAACGACATTCCACCTTTTCCAAAAGAGGTTTACACTACGTCCACCACCAATCATGAAGGTACCATCATGCTCGAATCTCGTTATTTCCTCAGTGGCGTAGCCAGGATTGTGTGGTGGGGAGGTGTCATTGGTGGGGGTGTTTGGGGCACAACATAAGGGAAAGTCTAAGGATAGATACAAAAAACGCTTTTAGGTGTTTTTTTTTTTGCATTGCAAGGTTGGACTATGGTGGTTTCTCCCCCCCCCCTCCTCCCCCTCCTCCCCCCCCCCCCATCTCCTATCAAATCACCCCGTGGCTACACCACTGGACTGCCTGCGATAACTATAAATTTCCCTAAAGGAACAGTTCTTCCCACCAGTTCATTACACAGACTTCGGGGTCTTGCTAAACCACCTAAAAACAGTCTTTCAGACACTACAGTAGGTAAGAATTGCCTGGAATCTAACTCATCAACCAGTAAACGGGTTGTTGCACTTTCATGTTCCCAATGCGACGAATGTGATACAGCCACCATCTTCCTTCCACTGCACTTGCCAGCTCCCCAATCTCCCAAAATATTTTTAGCAGATGTATTTTCTTATTCTGAACTAGTGGGTGTGCTATTTAGAAATCTAGACCTATACGTTTCAAATCCTGTTGCCTCATTTCCCTGATTTTAAATTCTCTTAAATATCCGGTATAGAGAGAAATGCATTAATTACTTAAAACTGCTACACTAACGTACTTTAAAGTAAAATTAGAACTGGGTCACAAAGATGGTATCAAAAATAAAATTATTACAAATGACATATAGCTGTGCGTGATCTGCAAAATGTTTTACAACAATTAGGCATCGTCTGTGATAAATTTTCACAGTACGTGAACAAAGTCACGGCCACGTATCCGAAGGATCATTACTAATGTAGTTCGTTGCCTAAATATATTGGCCAATGCGCAGTGTTTAACATATTACCGCAAGTCTCCTGGAGTCGAGACCTTTTGGAACCAGATAGTTCAATCGTAAGTTTTGTGGTGAAGAGCACATATGCACAATCATCGTATGCGGTCGTCATAACTGATTAAACGTAGGTGATATTAAACATTTAAAAAGGTAATCACATTGTAGTGTACTTTGATCCCAAAATAGTGCAAAAAAGCTTCATTCGTTGGCATGACAACATGTTTTTAAATATCGGAAATGTTGTTGGACTCAAACATTGACAAAGAAAGGAGCGCTTTTTTGCTTTGTGTAAGAATATATATATATATATATATATATATATATATAACAAATAGTAAAAACTGGTAAAACAAGAACATATATTTAGCTTTCAGGACCACCGGCCCCTTCCTCAGAAACGTGTTTAGACAACTCTGAGTTGTCTAAACACGTTTCTGAGGAATGGTCCTGAAAGCTAAATATATGTTCTTGTTTTACCAGTTTTTACTATTTGTTTTATGTTTTTACTGGTGTGGTGCTTTTCCATTTGGTTTATATATATATATATATATATATATATATATATATATATATATATATATATATATATATATATATATATATATATATATATATATATATATATATATATATATATATATATATAAATATACACCCATGTATAAAAAAATAGAGAATTGCTCCTAGCAACTCACTCTGCCGTTTGCAAGAAATGCATTCTTAAGTGTACGTCAACACGGTGTGTAAAAGCGAAACATGTTTAAAGTTTCAAGGTGTTATGAAGTGGCGGCAAAATACGTGTTTAAATGCTAAACCTGGTTTGTAGATTATATTGCTAGTGGTAAATATAGGGAAAAAAAATTAAATTTGTATTACTGGCTTGGTTTGGGGGAGTTGGTTCACTGCAACTTCTGGTTTTAATGCAGTGTCCCTCGACCTTTCTCTCAGTCGAGGGTCCGTCACTGGATTGTGCTGCCTTTTTCATTGCTTATTCATTGCTTATGGTGAAGCATCACGTACCAAGTTATGGCAACGTACATGAAAAGAGCTTTAAAGAATCGGTCTAACATGTTAAGTTATCTATACTCCAGTTATCTATACTTAAGCTATCTATACTCCAGGCCAAATCTGGTATCAGTTGAGTCTGTGCATAGTCCTGTTTCATGGTCACTTAGATCTTTAGATTCACTCTAAGGATCACTTGGTATTCCAACAAGCAACACACGTTAGAATTCCATACATAATGAAACCTATATGCTCTGTGGATAAACAAATGCATTCCAGCTACATCTCTGTTCGTTGTTGCAAAACTTGATCCTGAACAAGTTTGCAGATTATGCTATTGCAAATATAGTGCTGCATCAGAAAATTTTCCTCGTTGAAACTTGGTGTCTAGATTTGGCCTATGTTTTAACGACAGAAAACCGCAAATAACAAACAGACCTCGGTATTTCTTCGGGGTGCTTACACCCCCGACAAAGTCTAGTGGTGTACCTTACTGCTGAAAATATCAAGTAATAATCTGATAATGCTCATTTGCATTTATGAACACGCTTTTTTAATGAAAGTTTTGTGTGTATTTTCACTTAATCTTGATCGATTTTCATGCTTCAAGGTTCACTTTAGGGGAAACTAATTAAGACACTGTATTCGGATCTAACCACATTATGAGTGAAAATACAAATCAATCCTTTAAATCTGTTTGAAGATGGATGCCCATTACCATTAGGTTAACTTCAATATATGTCACTGCACTGGTCTACTGGATTCGGATATCAAGGTCAAAATTTGGATATCTAGCGTTCAAGGGGCATCATTTTCTGATGCATTGAAAATTCCGACATTTCAGTTTGAAATACGTAAACTATTTTTATACCTAATAGACGTGTAATGGATATAAAAAAGGACAAAGAAGATTCCTAGTTGTAAAATATGGCATGAGGTTATCCCCCGTATACACAGAAAACGCCAGTTACAGAAATTATATTAAAAGTAGAGCGTATTGAGTGAATATTTCTGAATAAACCCATCGTTTTCAAATCTCATTCTCGGAAAGCAAAAAGAAATATTTCTATCCGTTATTGTAATCTACTGTCAACTGATAGGACTGTGACTAAAACATCTCATCTAAATAGTTTGAAAATTGATTCTACTCTAAAAATGCAAGTCAATTTCGTTTCGAAAGATATGATTATCCTATAATTCGTTGACAGTTAATACATTTATGTGCTGCCACGTCGAACACAGGATGAACATTTGTCTCACATTATTAAATGTACAACGCTCCGAGTCAAATTTATCTGGGTACGTCTGCTTTTTAATAAAAGTGATTGAAGTAGTATTTGTCCCAGGTTTTACCAACTCATCTAACTGCCACGTCTCTCTCTCAAACTTGGTGATCTGTTCCTCAAGCAGCTTCATTGCAATCAAGCCGCGACCAGTCATCGGCGCATCAGTTTTTTGACAATGTTACATATTTTTAATCAAAGGCTCAGACATGAGGAAATCATCACTTGGAGATGCAATATAATTTGAGAAAAATAACTTTTGACGCATGACAGACTAGCAATCATTTTCAATCAGAGAGAAAAATATGGTGTAGCACAGGATTTTATTGTCGTTTGCCTTTTTTTAGAAGCCAACTTCAAACCAAGTTCCGCGATGAATTTGTTTGAAACATTTTCTTCCTTTTCCTTTTTTTTCTTTTTTCTTTATAGTTGCCGAATTTTTCTTGCGTTTGAAAACTTTCAAAGAGTAAGACATGCTATGATTTTTAACGATTGCTATCATATTATCCATCATTAATCTCATATTACTGAAAACGACACGTATTCACCAAATTTTGTTTTCACTCCCACTTACCATATCTAGCAAAGAGGAAGATGACGCAGATTCGAATATTGTCAGTTAAGCAATTGAAGTCATGGTGAAAAATTAATGAATATGAATGAATATTAGTGAAATTTAATGAATATTCGATTAAATCTAAATCGTACAATTTCAAACCGCCTACTCCCTAAAGCAATAATTATTGTCTCGTCTTTCTCATTTCGTAGGGAAATTTCACTCTTTTCATTAATTCGAAGATGGTGGTGGTATTGAAGATAATGCTTTGAAATGGATCATTGATCACTAGACGGATGATAGAGGGTGATGTGTTTTAAACATCTAATGTCTTACATTGGTCTATGCATTGGGGGTTCTCTCGAGAGCATTGCCATCTTGCAAGGTATTACCCTATCTAACAATATATGTGTAACCAAATGGAGAAGGTACATTTCTCTTGCTGCAGATTGATCGTTCTGCACTAATCCCAGATGATATTAAAACTGACACGTTAAGGAATGATCACGCAATAAACATCACATCATATAAAACGCTTATAGCAATTGCAGATGGGAAAGAGGTTTGGTCGTTCAGCTTATACCTACACGTACATGTGGCCCACCATGGCAGATCAGGTATTATGTCGACTATGGACCATACTGGGTTTTCAATGCTGCTGGAAAGAGCTCTCTTCATTTTGATAGCTAAATCATAGGCACATGACACTTTTCATTAATTCATACATTTGGTCAAGGTGATCAAATTTCAATGAAATTCATAAAATTAAAATTGATAGATATGGCTGTATTTCAGTTATCCGTTGGCCAACACAATACTCGATTTGCCGTGTTACAAAACATAAAGAGCGCCTGATCGACCCATAGCTTGGAATCGTACACCGCCAGAAACTGAAGAGGGAATTAAAAAAAAAAATGATTACATGCATTTACCGTTGCGTTTTGACATATCCTTACAGGTTATTCCAATTGCGTCTCATACATTTGTGTAAGCTGATGCATGTACGTAGGTTGGTATGAGTAATTACATCAACTAAGTATGGTATGTGGGGGTTCACCATAGAGTCACGAATTCCCATTGAAAATTTCAACAAATTAATGTGTGTTAAATCGTTAAGGGGGACATTTTTCTTCGCCCTATGGATAATGTAAATAAATACGTTTACGTAAGTTGGTAAACATTGAATTAATTACATGTACTAATTATGGTATGTGGGGATTTACCATACTAATACGTATTCCCATTGAAAATGTGTGTCAAAACGTTAAGAGGAAGCGGTTCTTCGCGCCTTATGGGTAAATCCATGTGGGTCGTTTTTTTTTTTTTTTTTTAAATTTATGCGACTCTGTCCGCTTCCAACAATTTCTTCAGTTTCTATATTTAGAGGTCGCACCGTCACATCTACACTTCCCTATATATACATATATATATATATATACAATTGTGTTCAGCTGGATGGCATCAACTTTGATCTTTGGTTAGGGCTTGCGTCAAACGAGAACTAGTGCTGTTCCAAAAAATTAGGCGCCTGCTCAGGAGGTGAATTGCGAGTTGCTTCATCTGTTATTTGAACAAAGGCCAAACCAACTTGGCTTCATGGCTCAGTGGTTAGAGCGTCCGCACTAGAAAGCGGGAGGTCCCGAGTTCGAATCCCGGTGGAGTCAACATCGTTTTTTCACCTCAGCCAGATTTTCCAGCTTTACCAATTTGATTTATATATATATATATATATATATATATATATATATATATATATATATATATATATATATATATATATATATATATATATATATATATATATATATATATATATATATATATATATATATATATATATAAAACATATTTACATATATCTTGGCCATTGTTCAAATGACAGATGAAGCAACTCGAATTTCACCTTTTTAGCAGGCGCCTATATATATATGTAAGTTCTTTTTGGGTACACTCTTTAAAAAAATGGGCAAAATTTGCCCAACTTTTTGACCAACACTGGGCATCTATTCAACAACCTAAACAGTTGGGCAAAACTTTAACCAACCAAATTTGGTAAAGTTTGAACCTAACTGTTGGGCAGGAAACTACCCAACTGTTTGGTAAATGAGCATTTAAAACATACCCACTTGTTGGGCACGTCTTTTATTAAGATGTTGGGCAAATGCATTCACCAACCGTTCGTTAAACGTTAATCACCTTTTCCATAACCGTGGGTGCTTTTTCAACATCAGTTGGGCATATTCTTTAACCAACTGTTGGGCTAATCCCTAGTGCATTGCCCTAGTAAATGTGGCCATTTATAAATCAGGCTCAGATTATCCGACAATAAGGCATCATGAAGACTTGAAGATTGTGTTGAAATAAATATGAGCACATGGCAAGGAGAGAAGTATCCAATGATAGAATCAAACGATTAGGAAACCGTGATGCTGCCATAGTAAGCCAAAGGATGTAGGCTAACCTAGTCTGTAGGCTAATCAAACTCACATTGACACATTACAGAACCCAAACATAGTGTTAGGCTATGTTAGCCTAGCCTGGATGAGCAGGCGAACGTTTCGGCCATGGCTCAGTAGCAGCACCAGTTTCTTCCTAAATCGTGTTGATTATATCTTCGATATAAACATTAAATACTCCACACAACTCCTTGTACTCGTATTTAGCCTCAAACACACTCAAGAACCCTCCAAGCCCCATTCCTCAAGGTAATCTGAGACATTAATCAGCGAGATAGTTGTCGTTTGATGAGCTGCTAATGACTTTGAACCACTGAGAAATACGTACGTACGCCTGTTCTTAACTTTCACATGTTCATTGTGTGCAATGCTTTTATCACATTTACGTATGCGGAACGCGCAAAGTTTATTGCCCAACCAATGAGCAAACATTATGCTAATTAGCAATTAATTACCCAACAAGTAGATAGACCAAATATATGCCCAACCGTTGAGTGTAAGCTTGTTAACAGTTTGCCCAATGATTGGATAGTGGAATAAACGTGAATCGAAGAAACGTTTTTACCATTATATGAGCAAAGTTTGACCAACATTTAACCAAAGCGTTTTACCCAACGAAAATATTGCCCAGTGTTTTAAGAGTGTAGGCTTTTTTCCTTACTCAATTTACACAAGTGACCAAGGGCAGCAGACCTGCTCGAAACGTCTAGTATTTTATATTATTTTCCTATATTTGTGTATATATGTGTGGTGACCGACATTGAACTTCTCATCTTTTTTCTGAATTTTCTGTTATGGACTCTCCAGTTCGTCCTGTTATTTGTTGGAGTGCTGGATTTTTCCTGTTTATCTTCAAGATAACTTATGTAACCATTGTCAGATAAAATTCCTCATAAGCTCAATTTTTAAACATCAGTTTTATTCTACAAAAACTCCATTTTTTATCTTGATTTTTATTTTCATTTTTAACTTTATTTAACTTTACTTTTCATCTTCATTCCCTGAAACTAAATGAATCCTCTGGAGTGTTTGTAAGATCGAAGGGGACAACAAATCAATATTCTCAAACAGTTTCTCAATCGACATTCTGATTATCCTTAGGAGCACGGAGCTGAATTAGAAACAATAACGCTAAGGAAATGTTGATGTCGTGTAATGGTGGAATAAACATGATGCATGATAAAGATAACACAGCCTAGTATAATTTCATTTATCAACTTTATGGAAGAGCATGGAAGATCGTTAGCATTTAGTTCCTATATATGATGACAATGTGATATTACAGTGACGTGAGAAAAGTGACTAATGTGATTAATGAGAGGAAGACACAAAGTGAATGAAAAGAACTTAGTTGAACGACTGTTAAAATGTTGTTACTACAAAGCCTTACGAGGGCAGGGCCTCAATCATAGTTTATAAGGCCGATGTGGAAGGGGGTGAGGTTCTATTTCCAGGTCGAGTCATACCAAAGGCTCTAAAATGGAACCTACTTCCGTTGTGCTTGATGTTCCGCATAAGCAATGGAGTACGGGAAACAAGCCAGTGAGCCAAAACTGGAAAAAGGCCGTGGCCGGCTCGACTTGAACCAATAGGTTGGAAACTGGATCGAAAACTACATCTAACTAACTAACATAGTATATAATTAAGGAGCATTTGTGCGATATCGATCTACGTGACCACTGTGATATCGCTTCACTTTCTTTGCTAACTGCAGTGCGAGTAAACATATCTATTCCGGGGGATCAAAGTGTAATGGAGCACAAAAAGTGATGATTCTTGACTGTTGCATCAGGTAGCATTCTAAGGTATACATACCTATTCAAAAAAATCGTAAAAGAGAGAGGACACCCCCTCCCGAAATCTCCGCTAAGCCGGCGATAAAAAATACTGGCTTCGTAAGCCTGGTGAGCAGTTCAAGGGCATACATGTAGGAATAACGCTTGTAGGACGAGAGCATATCAACGCTATAGCAACTCTGATTAAAAAAGAAGGATGACCGTGGTTATAAAATATCGCTTTATACATACGTTTATTAAAAAAAAGAGTTTGAAATGATGGTGTTGGCACCGACGACGATGGTGTTTATCACTAGCTAATAGTTAAAGGCATATTTTCATCATCCCAAACAGTTCCAATTTTCCCAACCTACTTACTTCTAGCCCTCCCACATATATCTAAAACTCATCTTTATCCAGACACAATCCTAGTTTATTGCTTCATGGTTTGTCCCAGTGGGCATACAAGTCTATATTGTGTAATCAAGACAATCTCAGTGCCCATGCTATGTAATTTAGCTATATGGTGCATTGTTTGAATGTGATGCCAATCAAAGAGCTGTATCAATTGAGAGTTTTGGTGTCTGCATACTGAAACTGTAGTTTAGGGTGACGAATGACTGCCTTTAAGGTAATACCATAAAATATTGCAGACTCAAAGTTAACAATCCCTGTTTTATAATGCTATTGTTTCGTCTCGTTCCGTTTGTCGTTAGAGTGTCATTTTTTGTCGTCTCCATCTAGAGAATTTGATTTTTGCCAGTAACTCAATTCGTTTTTAAGGGAAAAAATTCGCCCCTAGGGAAGCCTTCCTCTCCCCCTCATCCTTGTACCTCGTTTGGATACGGGAATGCCTTGGGGTAACTTGGAAAATTTGTCAAAGAAAACTTTGTACGGTTGAAGTTTGATTATTATTATTTTGAAGAATTTTAAAAATATTGTTAAGCAGAAGTATGTAGATGGAATTTCGTTTCTCGCGAGTCTCCTGACTAAGTTGAACGCTTAGCTCTTAACTCGTTAGAAGAATGAAAATTACAACGTTCACTCCCAAAAAGCTGAAATTCACTCCAAGAAGGGCGAAATTTCATGCTTGATTGAGTGTAGTGTGAATAGAGCAAATTCTCACCCTTCGTGGAGTGAATTTCACTATCCTTGAAGTGAGTTAACACTCGAATGGAGTAAATTCACAATTATTACTCTATTTGAGAGTGACTGAATCACCCTTTTGCTTTTGCTTTTTCTTAGGATGTATACATAAAAGCAATCATCTTTATTCATACTTTCATTCATTTTGTTTTCTTTGCGAGTTCAATATTGATCTAATTTAAACGGTACAACAACTTGCAACAAGTGTGTTAAACCATCAATGCTGCAATCCATTATGCAAATCGTTATTGCTGGATGCCTTGAAATGCAATTTACCTGGAAAAGACATTTCAGCTTTCACACTAAATTTTACGGATACATTTTATTAAAAATGTACAATACTCCGATGGCAAAATATGTTCTTTATTACCATGGGACAGCGATTGTTGAGGACGGCTACCGGTTCGATGCTCAGAACCTGTAACCGAAGGCAATCAACCGGAGAAAAGTTGGTAAAGCACTTAACTATGTGTGGAGGATTGGACCTGGATAATACTCAGTAGGAGTCGACATTTCGAATATTTCACACAATGTAATACATATTAGGAAGATTTTACCCAACCGGGCAATCGTTTAACCTTGCCTCACATTTATTTTCAGAGGCTTCAAAGCTTTTCCTTCTTCAGTTTTTATCTTCGTTTGGGAGGGAAGGTCGTTGAACTGACACCGTTTGGTACAATGATAAACTAAAGATACAGGCCTACCACAAATGTTTCGTTCCAGTTGACCGTTTTCCTCAAATTTCCGAAGAGTGAGTCTACCATTAATCTAAAACAATGGAAAATGGTAGAGCTTATGCATTGGCGACACACGACGTCAACTTTGGGGGAAGGCAATTGAACACGCGGCTGCATGCAAAAAAAAAATCGCCCTACTACACGTGAATCACACTGTGCGCGTATTCGGCTGTTTGACAAATTAAAGGGGAGGTTTAAGCAAAAATTTAATTTCCATATGTGAAAGAGGAACCAAATCTACACAACGTGGTGATAGTTTCATTCAAATCGAACATGTATTTCTTGAGATAAGTAAATGAAATCAGCAGATTTGTGTTCAAAGGTGAGTTTGAGGGCAGCAGAGCTTATATCACTTCCTCACATTTACAAGGAATGCTTTGTTTCCCTTTGTTTTATCAGACTGTTGTGTTGACCTTGAAGTTAATAGTAGTATGACCTCCCTGTGAGCGATGCAAAGTTTGTAAAATTTCCATGCCACTTATGTGATGTCATATGTGCTTGCTTCAAGTTCACTTTTTGTTGAAAATGTGAAAACTTTACGTGCTCATATCTTGAGAACCACACATCGGATTTCAATGTAAATTTCACCAAAATGCTCAGAATAAGTACTCCTCTAACGTACCAAATCTTGTTGTGACCTTTAACCCTTCTTTTAACTGTCTGCATTTGTCGGTGTTGGGTTTTTTTGCCCACAAAAGAGGGCGTGCTTTTTCTCGTTGACAGCGTATGCAAAAGGTTCACCGGCATTACTATGTATGGGAACCACTACTTTGATCTAGTGGTAGAGTATGCGCTTTTCACAGATTCTGGGTTCGACTTCCAGATCGGGTCACACCAAAGACTTCAAAAATGAAACTTATTGCCGTTGTGCGTGATGTTCCACACAGAAGGAAGAACAACCTTTCCAGTGCCCCACGAGTGAAAAACAAAAAAACAACTGGGCCGCTAAATTTAACGAGAAGGTCATAGGTCAGGACTTACAAATCTAAATACATACTTCTTTTGGGTTTACATCTAAATTGCCTTTATGACTACATAGAGCGAACAACTTTAAGAGGATTTCGTGGCCCGTTTTCTGATAAACCTCATCAGTAAGGAAGCGAGTACCCATACCATGTTCCTGCCATTTTGTCCAGCTTCTTTGGAAGAAATCGCGGCTATTCCGCTCATCCTTAACAGCTCAGGTTATGTAGCCGTATGTCATTATACATAGGGCCTATCGCAAAAGCCTCGGAGTCGGTGGTGATTCCGTATGGGTAGAGTGTAAGGACGATTTCTCGTGAGATACCAAACTATCTTTTCCATAGTAACATACTGAAAACCGCAGAGACACTTTTCTGTCCCCTACACTTAAAACAGTATACCTCGCCTTCTGAATTTCCTTTAATTTTGTCCGCAATTCAAAGGAAATTTTCCAAGAATAATGCTACTGACATTTTTTGTAAGGTAACGTCAGGGATAAGAAATGAGGAGAACATGAAACCGAAACAACGATCAAACATATTTTGAATGTCAACCGACTTTAAAGCGGCTCATTGAGCTACTTAGTCAGATGAAGTTTTACGGCCAAGTTTCCAACCTATTGGTTCAAGTCGAGACGGACACGGCCTTTTTCCGGTTGTGGCTCACTGGCTTGTTTTCCCTACTCCGTTGCTAATGCGGAGCATCTCGCATTGAGTTGGTTTTCGAAATTCAACAATGTTTCCAAAGCTGTGAAGTTTTCTTTACATAGCGATGACCAATGTTAGACAATCCTCGTATCCTACATAAATTGCATGCAAATAATTGCTCTATGAGTGAATATTTAAAGACTCAATTCGGTTTTCAAAAAATCGTGACGAACCACCTGTTCTAATTGTGCACATAACCGTTACAAGTTCATCACAAAATTAAATATTTAAATTTTTTCCGTAACAATTGAATATGGAACTTGACTAATCATGATAATGATAAACAATTTCGCGTGGGTGTACCTTAAAAAAAATTAAATTATCGATATTAACTCAATGAGCCTCCTCATTAGTTAATAACCTCTATTTAATCATTTCATGTTTTCTTTCATACTCGTTTTAATTTAATATTCTGACAGCTAACATTCCATTTAGAATACATTTCAGATAATGTTTCATAAGAAATGTTTCAGCTCCAACCTTCAAATCGATATTTTCAAATGAATGGACGTCTTTTAAATATCGAGTAGTTTTGGATTTTTGCGGTAGGCATTCTGCTTGGATTATCTTCTGGTCGTCAAGAGTTTCCCGAAAGCTTCCAATCGATATAAAATCTTCTACACCTATCGCTCATCCTAAAATGTCGCGAAATGTTACGAGGGGTATTTTTTGGAAACATAGGTTAAGACAAATTGCTCACTACATACAGGCATCATAAGAAATGAAATCTTCAACTCTTTAAATATTTAATCCGATCATATATCTTTGATATTCTGAAACTTAACTACATTAGAATGACGTATTCTATTTATTACCTCAAGCCACTAAATAAGCCACACAACTATACCTTGACTGTAAAAAAATGCGCACTGTTCAACAATGTGTTTCTTGATTGGCTGTTGCTACTACATTGTATCGATTGTATTCTTTATTCGGGTTAGGAATTAGAGTTATCGTTAGCCAGTTAGGACATTTCTTTTCAAACAGTACGCATCGCCCCAAAAATTTCCATAGATTTACAGAACAAAAATTAAAGAAATATATAAAGAAAACTGAAAAATGCTGTCACAGCAATTTTTCCGTATCCGTTCTGAAATTCTGAATGTTTGTCCTCTGATTCTACAACTTACATCTTTTTGCATTTTTTTTTTTTTTTTTTTGCAGTGACTAATGACGTCTGCATGTTTTAAGAAAATATTACTCTAGGTCATTCTTCTGTCACGTGACAGCTACTTATATGTACACTCTAAAAACGTCCGATTCAAACTGAACAGGAAAAGGATCAAATGGGCACTTAACCTAAAAGGTTCAAATATGTGACTAGTTTCGGTTCAAAATGAACCAAATGTAGTCAAATATATTCTCCTTTTTCGGTTTAGTGCCAATTTGATCTTTTTTTTCGGTTCAATTTTAACCGGGCGTTTCATAGAGTGTAAATTACATTTGGATTTCACGCATAGTAGAACGAAATAATTCCTCCCCTCGAACTGAGCCGTTGATGGGCCCACTACGTTTTTCTCGAAAATATTGTCGGATTCTTGAAAAATTGTGGCGTCAAAAAAGGTTTCACCGATGTTGCTACGGACTGTAGCCTCCTTCCTTAAATCTATAGTTTCCTCCGAGCCTTTTCCAAAATACATGAGATAGTTGATTAAACTCAATTGTTCTTTTTTGTGAATTTAAAACCCAATGGTTCCTTTTTTTGTGAATTTAAAACGAAATAGGAAATGGAATTCCTTGCACTGGGAGTAAATTTTACTGAACCTCTTGTTCTGGTGCCCCGGAAACACCCCTCCCTTTTCCGTTTCGGTAAATGTAAATGTCAATCCACATAGTTGCATACCGCATATGTACCTCTTACAAGTACTATCAGTTTCAAATTGTGCAATAAAAAACAGATTTGGTTACATACGAAACCTTATCTTTTATTTCTTGAAAACCTGTGATATAGCTTTATCTCTTAAAACAGAATAGGCAGTCGCCCCTTATTTATTCTGGAACATCAACCAAATCCAACAATCGTCGTCTCATATTTCCTTCTCAAGTATATTTCATGATGGTTCAAATAGAACATAGTACTTGTTAACGATATCCAAAGTCCTTGTTCTGCGTGCATAATATTGACAATTTAAGAACAAAAAACCTAAGTTGTCACATGATTAAAAAACGCGCCATTCATGTACTTGGACGTAATGGTACAAGCCAGTTCTTACTTTGAAAATTTGAGGTATGTGCCATTTTGCACTTAATGGTTCAACATTTTAGACAAAATAATCCCCTGACCTTCACGTTTTGCTATGTTTCTTTCACGTTTTAGTATGTTTCTTCCAAAAAATAAGTAAGACATGTAGTAAGATTTTATCGATCTTAAACAGTCCCAATAGACATCAGTTGTTAATCCTAGCAATTCATCCTCGCGTCGATACTCGCATTTAGGGATAAATCCGAAGTCAGTCAGTCGGACTGAAGGACAAGGCTGTTGAAGACAGATATAATCTGCTGGGCTATGGCATGAAGGATGATTGCCAAGTTAGATATAGAGTATTGCAGGCAAAGAGATCATACCATGCTTCAGAAAATATTTGAAAGAAACTCATAGAGACCATTTGAGTTGATAAGTTCGGAGAACATTAGTTCGAAGAGCATATTTCATTAAACAGTTAAACGGATATTGTACACTTATTCATCAGTTCTCCAGCTTATGCATTATGTGGTTGGAATATTGAGCCTCACATAACGTCAGAAAGGGACCTTTTGTGTGAACGCGCGAGTGTTGGTGGGTAAAAGGTTAGGCGTGCGATTGTGGGCGAGCGAGTAAAAGTGTTAAGAAATATCTACACGGTAAGAGACCAATTAAGTTCAAACTTAGTGGTCGGCGTCGAGTAGGTCACGCCCCATTGTTTTTGGATCGGATTCTGGCCTATTTACTGAGCTTGGTTCAGAACTGCTTTATCTCTGGGCGGAAAGAGCCAAACATTGGCAACTTGAGTTAATCAATGGTTTGCATAAGAACGGTGGCACGGTGGAAAGGAAATGTAAACCAATAAGTTCATTACGTCACATCAACAGACAACATTTATCGGGGAGACAAATATCGTTCGTTGAACGTTACAAGTTGGTCGCAGAACAGTTTAGAGTGAGGCAAATAGATGGTTTCGGTAGAAGGCGTCAAGGAGCAATCCACGGCGTAAACAAAAACGATTGGTCAGAATCAAGAAGACTGTACGTAAAAAATAGCGGAATTTTACCAGACGATTTTCCCACACGTGTAAACACGATAAGGCAAAAACGAAGAAGGAAGTAGCTAGGGTATAGCGCGCCCTCATTCGGTAGGGGTTACCACGGTGTTATTAGGTTTTTGCCAGACGGTTATTGCGGGCAATAACGATATACATAGGTCAATGGGAGGTAGGGAGGAGCGAATTAACGCTTACGTTACTGGTTGGCACTGAGTCTATGAAGGCCAATTCTTGATTAAACGTGACCATCCTTAGAGCAGTATGAATAGAAATCTATGGACTAATTCATATTAACAAACAAATGTTGTCACAGGTTCTTGGCAACAGAATTGATGATATTTTTTCGTTTACATTCTGCACGCAATTGCGAGATCACTGCACGCGCAAAATCGAACGTGGACGCATATATTACTGCGCATGTTCTATGCCAACTTGTGCCACCCAGTGACGTAAGAGTGAATAAGTCTTTTGGCCCGATTTAGAATACTTCGGATCGTATTATTCGCTGTTGAGTATGACCGACCCTCAATTGACCAAAAATGTGGTGAATGCGTATGTAATTACATCATAAGTTATGGTAAATGTCAGTATTCAAGACTGTTAAAACTGGGATGCACGCAAAAGTTTACAAAGCAAGTTTCCGAAGTATACCTCGTGCTTGAAGTTTTGTTCATTGTCCGCATTCCTGTAAACTCCTGTCGCAGTGGATAAAGTCTATTACAGAAGAGTCCCCGGTTATAAAGGCTTTGCAATAATGTCACGTAACGTCAGAGGACACTCCTGTCAAATACAGTGGTTTTGTGCTAAACGCACTGCACAGTTTGTACTGCGATATAAGTGGTGTGAACGCAACGAGCAACGAGCAAGCGCATCGAGTGTGGTCTTACTTCGTAAAACATGTATTTACAACATGGCCGCTGGGGAGATTATGACGTCACATGAAATGCTTCTATACCAGGTAGGAAACTTTGTTTATACTGTATCGGACCAGATTGCTGACAACCTCTGAACGTTATAGTTACAACCATCACGAATGAGGGATCACGATTGCTACAAGGATGATCCATCGAGAATTACAATCAAGAAAATGTAATCTGACGAGCGATCAATTACTGTGATTATCCTTTCAACTAAAGATTGATGGACTCGACAAAGGGGACAGCTGCATCTATCTGCAATCATACAAGCAAGGGAAGCCAATCATCTGATGGTACCGTGATATAATTATAACGCGGTCATCTAATGTGACAAACTATTGTTTGCAATCATAAATCTTTGCATGTATCTCTTCAGTCTTTGGTTGGAATTGCACAATCATTAAAACTTTGGTTACACCGTGTACCATCGTTTAGAAGTTGTTCTAGGTTTTCACCAACTATATCGACCTGGGGACTTCTCTAGCAAGCATTTGTGTCACCCATTTTGCGAGTGTTAATTTGCTAATGGTATTTTAATGTTTCAGATATTCTAGATTCGCAAAATGTTTTCAGCCTGTCAAGTACCCGCTTGTTGATATAATGTATAGTTTTTACAGCTTCAAGAAGTGTAGCACTTCCACCTGAGATTGCATCACACGGCTTCTACTGACGGCTTCCTGATTACATGAAGGACACAAATAACTTGAAACGATTGAAAATTAGACTACCGATCAATCATTTCAAAATGTCCTACTGTATGAGTTCGCCCAATCCTCAACGACAAAAAACTACAACGGAGAAGGACAAAGTATCCGGAAGAGCACTGGCTACATACAGACAAATCGGTCCTCGAAGCTATCACACCTGATTTCCTCAACGGTTGGAATTCATTGAACCTTCAGAAATAATCACAGAACGGCGTCGAGAGTGATCACGTAAGAAAATGACAATCTCCTGAAGTGAAAAGAAGACCATTTTTTAAGTGTGGTTCTTTTGTCATTCGGCGGTGTAGCAATTAGAAAGAGTACCTCACTGATATTTATGCTACTGTGATGTACGGTTGCTCGGAATGCGCAACTCTTTTGCTCACAGATGACACCCACGAAACGAAAACAAGAAATAATAGAAGAAACTTAATTTGGAATGCAGATTTAATGACTGTCAATGAATTATCATGCAATTTATACCTAGCGAATAAAGAGCATGGTTACACTTAAATGGGCAGTCTGGAATAACCTTTTTGTGTGTCGAACCTAATTTACGTTGAAACCACTCTCCACCAGCAATTTTGCCAAGGCGAAAAACCTAAGTTGCGTTTTAAATGATAATCCAACCTATATCCTTCCCCGTAGCAAGCAATTTTCGTGTTACGCACAGTAGTGTAGGCAATATGATCTCGCAGTAACGTGCTCACTTGAGGGGCGGGCGGATTCTCCACCTCTGGAAGTATTTGGGGTAAGTCAGCTGTTCGGAGGAAATTAATCGAAGGTAGTCTGACCAAGTAACAGAATCTCACCTCCTATTGGACGTCATGAGAATAAACACTCGTGCTTCAAAATTATTAAAAAATAGTAGCATTTGCATCTTCGTCCTATTCAAAAGGAAAAACGACATCCCAAAGGGGTTGGGGAACACTTTCTTTGCTTAGACTCCACCTTCATGAAGGAGATTAGTCAAATCTTGCCAACAACCCTCTAATGTAAACTTCTTATTCCACTTCAGTTGCTAACCCGGTGACGAAACCGGGAAGGGGGGGCAGGGGTCACGCAATAAGCCCTGGAAAGTCTTGTGCTCCCTGTGTGCCCCAACTGAGATTTAAGATTTCCAAACACGACAAGTCTTTAGTGTAGGTAGAGTGTGACTACGAAACTTTTAAGATTTGATTCTTCTTGTGACAAGGACAGGCAGAAATTTTCATGTTTTTCAAATGTGAATATCAGAAAAACACCTGGGTAATGCAATTTTCGGCTTTCTGAGGGGTTGCGGTTTTTCAAAACTTCAAAATGACACTTCGGACTACGCTAATTAAGGTGGTTCAGAGCTCAGGTAACCATTCAGACAGGATTAGGTCTACATATTCACTTAAAAGGCAAGACTCGGCAGTCATTCCGAACTGAAGTAGTGTAGTAGACTGACCAGTTTCATGATTGGCTGTTGGGAGTCACGTGACAACGTTTTTTGTCTTCAAATGTGAATTTTACTAGAAATAACTGATTGGTTTACCTTGAATATGCAATAGTTAAGTCATAAAATGAAATTAAAGATACTTTGAAGAGAAATAAGACAAAAATTGCGTTAGGATAGGCCTATATAGTTTTTTCTACAAAATAAGTTTGGGGGACTGCTCTTCACCTTTAAGAGAATCAAATTTAATTGCCCGTCAACTGCTTTCTCTCTCTAGTTCAGCTCCCGTTCTCCAAAATGTCAGTCGGGTCCGTTCTTGGTAGTAGTTTCACTGGTTTTGTTACCAATGAAATCTTACTTGGAGTTGCCCTGGAATTAATCTTTAGACTAGTGTAAAGGCAATACAATTACCCTTAAATTACGACCTTAATACCTCCCAAGCACCTTAAAACCTAGGAGCTTACGAAGGATGCGCCCCTGGACCCACACCGGGAATTATGTTGAACTGCCCGTCCACTTTTTTCTCTATAGTTCATCTCCCCTTTTTCAAAATATCAGCTGGATCTGCTCTTGGTAGTTAAATCACTAGTGTTTTTAGCAAAGGTCTTACCTGAAGTTACCCTGGAGGTAATTTTAGACCAGTGATATTTTAATAGAATTACCCTTCAATAACGACTTACAAACCTCACGAAGACCCTAAAACCATTAGCTTAAATTAAGGAAGCTTCGTCCACTGGACCCCCACCGGGATTTTGCCCGTGAATCCACTAGGTCTTAAGGTGGGCCCCTAGGCCTAGACCCCGCCGATGAGTGAGCCTCGCGCCTCCCGCTCCGGCGCCATGAGTGAAGTCTAGGAGTACCCTTCTGCAAAATTTTTGTTCCCCAGTGCCCCTTAAAATGAAAAGCCTGGTGACGCCACTGCCTAATTACCATACACACAGTCGTTGCCGACATCGAAAGTACACCTTCTGCTTCTTCTGTTCAAACTGGTCAGAGACACTTTTTTAGCCATTGCTGATGGCTCAAAAATTCAGGTGCTCCTGGAGACCATACGCATGTCAGTCAGGTGAATCGACCCCCTCCCCCCCACACACACACTCACAATTTTTTCACACGCCACTGTGGTCTCGCATTTAGAGGCAATATTCTATAAGCAGGGAGTTGCTAAATAACAGCTCCCTGCTGAAAGTGATCGATTAAAGGCTAAATTATAAAAGTGCATTCGGCGTAAAGTACGAGGTCGTCCCACCACGGCTTATTAAAACAGTGAATTACATTTATGATTTTGAAGGTCTTGACATTGTGAGTGTAGGGATGAAAGTTAGCCTTAGAATGTACAGCAATTTCAGGTGTAAGTGCTCTAAGTCTAAGTCAATCCATCACGATCACACCGGTAACGAAGGCTTAACATTTTGTAAACGTCAGATTTGAGGCCAATCTAAGAGATGTGACAGAAAAAAATTAATGTGCTTTAATTTAAAAGGTCTCATGGTACAAACTGTCCGCACGGATATATGGTGTATTCAATTTCTGATTAAGGGAAGTCGTGGTTACGTGAAATGCTACACTAAATTAAAGTTTGGACCTCTTCTTTTTCCGTAATATTTTAATGGACTGCTCACATTCTTTACGATGAAAGTGTTTTTGAGAAGGCTGGTGAACATTTTAATTCGCCTGATCATAGCAGCGATGGGATCTTTGTGGAGGACTTTAGATGATATTTACTGTTTCACAAGGATTTTTTAACTGGATGCAGTACTGGTGACAGAATGACAAAATTTGGTGGGTGGTGGGGGGGGGGGGGCAAACTAAGAGCAAAGGAAAATGGTGGGAAAACGTTTTCGCGCTCAATGAGAAAACGAGACCAAATCCCCTGTTCCCGGGGATGGGGTCCAGGGGGAAGCCCCAGAAGCTCTGAGGTTTTGGCATACCTCTGAATGAAAAATTAAGTCTCTGGAGAGTTATCTTATCTATTTATTTCGGTTTATCCAACTCATAACTGACATTGGGGCAAGGACAATATCTGAGGGGAAATTCCCCCTCTGGACCCCTCCCCGTAGCGCCGCTACTGATTGGCTGTTATCATTGTACTGCATAGATCGTATTCTTGTTACTGAGTTCGGGATTGGTTTGGAGGCACTAGTGCTACCGTAATGAGCCAATTCGAAATTTCTTCCTTAAGGGCAAGAACAGTCGCCCCAACTTACCTTAAAGCGACAGTTAATCTCTCCAATTCCTCCTCTTTTAATTGTTTCCAATTTGCCATATCTTTCATAATGTTTAAGAACTTCAATGTTGCATGTTTAAGGTAGAAATAAGGAGTCGCTTAGTGAATTTCACAACTGAGGAGAAAAAGTATGGTCACATGATCCTTAAGAGCCAATCGGGAAACAGGGCAGTCATACATTAAATCAAGTTAGTATGATTGCATTTTGCCTTTACACATTTCATCATCGAACCCAGCAATTTCGACTTGCATATAGTTATTGTGTTGGGTTCACATTTCTAGTTTGTGTGATTATCGTTTCCATTGATACCTTCACTATTGAAATGATAATTTAAAGGTTATTTTTGAAACACATCCATTACGTGCCTATAGGCAATATCACACCTTAAAGCTTGTACAACAACTACCCGATCCTATCTATCTATGCTATCCCTACCCGATCTTATTTGTCATAAACAGATTTATTACGGCCTGGGGAATATTTTGACGCAATATGGTATTCTAATTTCAAATTCGAAGCCTAGACCTGCCCTTTCAAGTTGACTAAAGCAATTCTATGGTTTATGATCGTATGTCTATAGGGATAGGGAAAATATTCTTGCCGAATTTTGGATTCCTTCACAGCTTTCTCTTCCTTGTCGATTTGTAACCCTGACAGTTAGGCACAAAGCCTGCTGTACAGCTTTTGCTACAATACTTTAAGGAGCCCCACTTTAAACGCGCTGCGAGTGACGCGATTATTTAAAAGTCTAATCTGGAGCTTAGGCTATTAAACATATAGTGTTCATCAGTAAATCAGTAAACAGTTTATGCGTGTAGAAATATTCATGCAGTGTTTTGTTGAGCCTACACAATCGAAGCAACTGGTTAATCACTGTAATACCACCAATCCTCCTATCATGAATGGTATAACTGACAATTACCACTATGGATCTTATTATTTTGCTTCAAGTTCAGCAAGAAACTCAACCCTTTTCAAGTCTGTTTCAACTACCAGACTACTCCTATAAAAAAGTGCATTGCCAACCTGAAGTAGCGTTTTGGACTGTCCTGTTTTGATTGGCTCATTGGAGTTATGTGACAATATTTTCCCTTTTTAAATGTGAAATTTGGCAGTATTAACTGATTGGTTTAGATGCAATATTTGAGTCCTAAAATATTATGACAGATACTTTGCAGAAAACTAAGAAAAAGCAAATTGTGAGATTTCATTATTGCTTTAAAATAATTTTGAGGCACGTGACTGTGTTTGTCCATTTCAGTACACGCCTATATACACAACTTCCTGTCCCCAACAATCGGCTCTCCGTCGACTTTGCAATCATACTGAAAACATCTAGCCAGCTGGGGCGCAAACTGGAATTTTGTCAAATATTTGACAAGATTTGTTCAGAATCGTCTGGCAAGGGTTCAAAAAGGAAACTTTTTCGTTTCATATGAGCTGAAGTTTTGGCCATATTTTGATTCAGATTTGATAAGAACATTTTGGCGTGCACTTATATTACACGCTGAGCCGCCGTCACAGTTCAACAAATTCGGATCGGATTCTGGTCCGACTTTTTTTTTTTAAATCTTCCCCATCTCATGTCGGGGAGAGCAAAAAGAGATTCCCATCTTGTGTAAATATGTGATTTAGATCAAAGGGCTGTGAAGGTGAAATGTAAACACACTTACAAAACTCTTTCATCGGACACGCGTAGTCCAATAAAAGCTGTCTGTCGATGTGAAGTCACGAAATATTTAAAATAAATAAAATTTCCGGAGGCCTTGAAAACATATCATATCTTTTCAAAAGCTGAAAAAGTTTGAGTTCTTTCTGATCAGATATGGAGAACTCACCAAAACCTTGCCCGAATAAATCCGATCCGAATTGGTTGTATATAGAGTGACCGAACCTCGGCTTAATGTCGCGAAATGCAAACAAACAATTATACTCTATCCAATAATTAAGTAAATACAAGGGCAGCTAGTAATATAATGAAATATCAAACGTGTGGTGCCGCTAATTGCCCTCTCAATTGAGCAATCTGTGGATAAGACTCTCCAGGTCTTTATCATGTAGGCCTTACTCTTTACTTGGTCAAATAATCCGATTAAACTTCAATGACTGTATTCACAAAGTGATTGAAAATTGAATTAGTGTTTTTAATATGTCCAATGTGCAAATAAGATTCGTTCATAACGCATAACAGGGCTTGGGATTAACGATGTGAGAACCAGCCTCTATCGTAATGATCGCCTCCTTGCATTATAGTGTTATTTCACTTCAAGAATAGTGAAATCCACTCAAAGTTTCTGCAGGAATCACCTTTTTAAGAGTGGTTCATACAGGCACTTCATCAAGGGGGAATCTCTTCTTGAAGTGAATAAATGCTCTTTTGGAGTCTTTGAATTTTTAACCTTCAACCTTCTGACGAGTGAAATTTTACTCCTTTTGTTCTTAGAGTGCAGGTAAACGAAGCAGTTACTCGCAGTGAAAATACCATTGGGAAGCAAAAATATTTAGGCGAGATTCTTAAGAGCCAATTATGAAACAGGAACGTCTATTACACTAATGTTATAAGGGGTTGCTGCAAATAAATTTAACATTGCTGAAAGCAATATTGATCCCTCGCTGATAATGTACACGGGCGTAGGAAGCTGTTCCCAAAGGGGCAGGGGGTCAACGTTGTGTTGGACCGCCCTGCTGGGGAAGATAATATTCAAACATTCTTCTAATGTCAAGTGTCATGATGTATTCCCAGGTAAAGCATACCTTCACTGATAAAAGTGATTCGAAATCGCTGAAAATTTACAGAACAATATTTAATTTAAAAAGTAAAAATGAAGATTAGAGAAAAGTTTCCAATCGGTAGTAAGTTTCCAGGATTTTCTGTATTCGTTATTCGTTTCTCTTTATCTGTGTTCTGTAAAAGTACTGTAATTATGTTTACAGGGTTAACTTGTCTAATAGTAATGCCAGTTAAAGGTCAAAATCAATGAACACATTGAGGGACAAATTTTTTGTTCACATTCCGATTTGAATATTGTTTGAAAAGATACAGATTGTTCATCAAATCACGTGATTATTTGTCTATGTTTATAGGAAGTCCATGGTGAAACTACCATTTCAAGTTCCCTGACAAATCCACTATTTCAGTGTCGAAGGTATCGCGGAGCGGACTCTGCTCTTTCACCTCTTCAACTTACATTAGGGATATGACTGAACAAGGGATATGCCGTACAGCTTGCTACGCAGGTGCTGTCGAAGGAATATGTCTTTTTATCCTCTGTACTTAACCCTGCAATTAATTTTCCAGGTGTTAAAACTACGCGCAGTGTGACGACGTGTCACTGGTTGACATATTCCTTTCGCCCCGTTATCTTATGAATCAAAGGCCCATTTGTCACAGGCTAAAATAACTAAGACGGCATACTATCATGTAAAGTGATCGTCTTAAAAAACATTCACTAAAGACATTTTGATGCACTATACCCTTCTCCAAGTAAACATTCCCAGAGAGATTTTTGGTATCAGCGCTCCCTTGTCGGCCATCTGTTATTACTAATTAAATGTACCGTCCATGACAGCTACTGTCAAAGGTTTAGCTTGAAGATGTATGTTCAGCCGTCGTTTGTACAGCGACTCGAATTTTCTTTCTATGTAAATCAAATACCTATGCGATTCGGAGTAATTTATAAAACTTCGAAGTAGCGTACTTCAAACATAGGACAGTTTAAACGTAAACGCAACATCCTACGGCACAGTAATTATCTTCTGGATCATGTACAAACAACGCAACGTTGCCAAAAAGAATTAGTGGCCCTTAAGATGTAGTTGTATAATTTTATTCTGCTTAAAATTTGCTCGTAGATATGTTACACCTAATAACTTTATTCGTGATAAGAATAAAAGTCGAAAACGTCCTAACAGGGGCACCTGTGAGCTGCCAGCAAATTAAGACAATTAACTGGTTCGTTGTAGCCTATAGAAAGGACAAAAACAACAAACTGACGAAGTCTTAATCAAACATGCTCAGTATACGGGAGCTTCGCTAGATTTAAATTTCATTCGAAATTTACCTAGAGCGAGTTATAAACTTTCAACATTTTTGAAGACGAAACCAACAATACAGAGTGTGATTTTCATGATTTATCAAGTTGTTAAGAGGAATATTTTAAATTACCTTCATCCCAGACAGCCCCCTGTCTTCATAGGGCAAGTAGACAAATATGTTTCTTGAGACAGAAACCAGTCGGTGTTGTAACAAGTCACGACTCGAGTCACTTCCTCTCAAAATGATAGCGACTCGAAAGAATTTAGGAGTAATTTCCCCCATTGAAATAGTACAGTGACTCGAGTCAATGACTCGACTCGAGTCACTTAAAAGTTTGAAAACTGGTGACCCGAGTCACTAATCTTGTGACTCGATTACAACACTGACAGAAACTGCTAAAGCTGTCTAAACATTAAAGGAAAAATGCTGTCACCCAGCTCGAATAATAGCTCGAATAAATAAAGTAACTTATCTGGTTTTATTAGTGGCTCTTGAGAATCAGGTGACAATATTTTTCTCCTTTATTGTTAATTATAGTATGTAATAGATAATCAGGACAGTGCAGTAAGAAACATGTCTCTAATTATGATGTCCCCAAAAAGATATCCCCGACTTATGCGTCCATGAATTAACCAAAACTTTCAAACTTTCAGTTGAAGCAATTTGAACAACTTTTAAAGCGGCAATCAGAGTCTGTTTTTATATTTTTTCACAACTTTGACTCTAGAACCACATTCTTACATGGACTTTTACGAAGTAAAAAATGACACGTGATCACGGTCTCACATTGTGATTGGTTACAGTGTAGTGGAGGCTGAGCAGTCTTGCATCTGGGTGGAATTTTGTTTCCCGACAACTATTCAGAAATTTTCATTCAACACTAAGTAACACAAAATGAACACATCTTCTCTTCTGAAAGACCTCGTTATGGGAGATTTTGCAATTAAATGATGAGACTGGGTAGTTTTGATAATGAAATGGAAAGCCTACTTTTTTCTGTCGGATGGTCGGAAGACCCTTTCCCAAATAGAAATTACAAAGGATTGTAAAACAGATAGTTGGTTAGCATCATCTCTGGCCACAGTGATTTGCCATTGACAAAAATGATGTGACCTAAGCATGATGAAACGTTCCTTCTGACTCCTCGTTCCATACTCTTTCTCTGCCCTATTACTTGTATCACTCCAGGTAGGAAATGAAGCACACTACATGCACACTTAACAGAGTCACATTTCACATCTGATTGATTGACAGTAACACATGAATCAATTAAAAATACACTGCTGCTTTTCACGCAGTGTGAACAAAATGAAAGCATAGCACAAATCACGTAACAAATCGGATATCGGATATCAGTTACACCCCACACGGCCTTTGATCTACTGGGGTTTCTATGTTGCTTTCTCAAGAAGCAACGTCGCGGCATGAATGTTACCCCACAATCATTTATAACTGCTATTTGTCTATATGTACATGCAATAATAAACACCTTTCCCGCTCAACTCGTCAGTACCAGAATTGATTAAAGATCACGCACTTTTGTTGCATTGGAGTTGCGAAATTTATAATTCAGAGTTGAATACATGCAAGCCAACATAGTGGAATTAAAGCTTTAAATGGCTGATAGAATGTTCTTGTGTGTTCATGAATGCACTCATTTCAAATTGTGGACAAGATGCTGAAGCGTAAATGATTTACGCAGGGAGACATTTTTATGGATTAAGTGAAATACTTAAATGTATTACGGCAGCGGTAATTGTTCATCTTTTATCAGAGAGACAAACACTCCCTCAAGCTCGCCGCGGAAATGTTTTTTTTTTCATATACACACAACATTCACAAATATTTTCTTTCACTGAGTTTACGGAGAGGTTTAGAATAACGAGGTGTTTCACTTGATAAAACAAACAACTATTTGCAAATACGCGACTAAGAAGGGCAAATGGTGGATCAATTTTTCTTCTCGTCAGCTCGTAGCACAGAAACCGCAAAATTGGATCCCAGTGTTGAATGGAAAGAAGTTCTCACAGACTGTGTGTGTGTGTGTGCGGCATGAATGTTACCCCACAATCATTTATAACTGCTATTTGTCTATATGTACATGCAATAATAAACACCTTTCCCGCTCAACTCTTCAGTACCAGAATTGATTAAAGATCACGCTCTTTTGTTGCATTGGAGTTGCGAAATTTATAATTCAGAGTTGAATACATGCAAGCCAACATAGTGGAATTAAAGCTTTAAATGGCTGATAGAATGTTCTTGTGTGTTCATGAATGCACTCATTTCAAATTGTGGACAAGATGCTGAAGCGTAAATGATTTACGCAGGGAGACATTTTTATGGATTAAGTGAAATACTTAAATGTATTACGGCAGCGGTAATTGTTCATCTTTTATCAGAGAGACAAACACTCCCTCAAGCTCGCCGCGGAAATGTTTTTTTTTTTCATATACACACAACATTCACAAATATTTTCTTTCACTGAGTTTACGGAGAGGTTTAGAATAACGAGGTGTTTCACTTGATAAAACAAACAACTATTTGCAAATACGCGACTAAGAAGGGCAAATGGTGGATCAATTTTTCTTCTCGTCAGCTCGTAGCACAGAAACCGCAAAATTGGATCCCAGTGTTGAATGGAAAGAAGTTCTCACAGACTGTGTGTGTGTGTGTGCGGCATGAATGTTACCCCACAATCATTTATAACTGCTATTTGTCTATATGTACATGCAATAATAAACACCTTTCCCGCTCAACTCTTCAGTACCAGAATTGATTAAAGATCACGCTCTTTTGTTGCATTGGAGTTGCGAAATTTATAATTCAGAGTTGAATGCATGCAAGCCAACATAGTGGAATTAAAGCTTTAAATGGCTGATAGAATGTTCTTGTGTGTTCATGAATGCACTCATTTCAAATTGTGGACAAGATGCTGAAGCGTAAATGATTTACGCAGGGAGACATTTTTATGGATTAAGTGAAATACTTAAATGTATTACGGCAGCGGTAATTGTTCATCTTTTATCAGAGAGACAAACACTCCCTCAAGCTCGCCGCGGAAATGTTTTTTTTTTTTTCATATACACACAACATTCACAAATATTTTCTTTCACTGAGTTTACGGAGAGGTTTAGAATAACGAGGTGTTTCACTTGATAAAACAAACAACTATTGGCAAATACGCGACTAAGAAGGGCAAATGGTGGATCAATTTTTCTTCTCGTCAGCTCGTAGCACAGAAACCGCAAAGTTGGATCCCAGTGTTGAATGGAAAGAAGTTCTCACAGACTGTGTGTGTGTGTGTGCTTTTTTTTGGTAAAATTATTGCTTTTTTTTTTTGTAAAATTATTCGGCTTTACAAAATCATAAAATTTGCTTACTGTGGGGTAATTTTCCGTTTTTACCCAAATTCAATCCAAATTCCATGTTTTAACAGTTCTTAATACTAATTTAAGTCTTCGACCGTAAATAATTGAAGTCACATCTGTAAGTTTAAAGGAAAAAATATAAAAGTGTTTAGAGAGTTTTCAATCTTCAGTTGATTGTATTGAGTGCGACAAAACGAAACTTGACTAAATTCGTCAATTCCCAAATTTTCAAGAAAACTAGATTACCTCATGATTGTATCCTTTGTTTTAATACAATGACATTTGTATCGCTGATTTCAATTTTTGTTTTCCACACTTTGTTACACGCTTAATGATAAATACAGGACTGAATTTCATTGCATAACGGTTATTTTTTATTTTTTTTTACTCCATAGTAGTTTTTGAGGAATACATCAATGTGCACAAATTTATCCTTACATTGGCTTATGGGACGATCAGATAGGCACGATTCAACTATTTTGGTCTCAAATCACAGGATAACGCCAAATTTGGTCAAAAAGAAAAAAAATGAAGCGTACGAAATGTAATGTTTTGAAAGTCTTTGTAACTGTGTTAATAAAAACTAACTGCCATAAAATTTAGAATATTTGTTAGTTGCAGGAAATAAACCTTACTGTAGAATTAAACCTGGCTCAACAATTCTTTAAACGTAGGTGGTGGAAGGTGATATTAACCTCTCTTTCCCTCAAGATGGCCCAGTGTCTTGAATATTTGTCGAGTTTTAATTTGTTTAAGTGGATGAATAGGGTATTTTATTCATTAGGCCATAACAATTTATTCGAAGAATGTAAGAGGAAACGATACACTACCCCCAAATTGCTTCTTCAATACAAATTAGGAAGCAAGACACTTCAAAAAACAACAACAAGCCGGTTCGAAGCGTAAATGAAATTATGAGATATAACTTTTAAGATACATCTTGACACCTCTGTTATCAGACTAAGGAGTCGTATTTAAAGCCGACAACTATTTAAACAGCCTTGTTTAAAACATGACATCTTTAAGCATCTTTAGCATTTAAAAAGGTAAACCCTTTCGTTGAAAAATTAGAGCAGTGAAAAGTCTTTTATCCCAAACTTTTGTAAAAAGTAACGACAGTCCTCTTTGAAGGACACTGCTGTGAAGTAACCTTAGTTATTTAGATTTTTAGGAAAAATCACCCTGCTTACCAATGTAAAGACAAGATTCCCTTTTTAATATAAGGAAGAACCGTGGTGAATAAAGTTATGCTCTCACCTCTATCCTGTCGTTGTAAAGTATTTTCGCCTGTCGAAAACGATTTTCCAGAATCTGAAAAGCTTGTGCGACAAAAGTTTCCCTCTCAACTCTATCAGCCAAAGTATCCTTCTAACCTCTTGTAAGTCATCCGCATCAATGATCCAATGACAGTCAGCGTTTACTACAAGGCCAAGCCAGCGAAGCAAGTTGGCAGGCAAACAAGAACTCTTTCAAGATCACTCAGAAGTCTTCGTGACGTCTTTGACTGTTCGTTGTTTATTCATGATTGTTAAACGTCATACTTACTATCGCGGAACCATATATCACAACGTTGTGCTTACACACTAATTTTACATTTGTATACGGTCGAAATCGTCATTATCCATAGTGACAAATAGATCCTTGATACTTCGCCGCCTCACATCTAAGACTCAGTGAACATTGTCGTCACGGAGTCTTGTATTTCAATTGCCGTTTGATCGAATCAATCAGTAAAGCTCGTCCACCGTAGATGAACCGTGGAAAACGAATGTGTTAGACCTGTCAATGGAAACAAAAACTAAATTTTTGAAATTGCTACTATACTGCCATTTAGAGAGAGTTCCATTACACAAAGGGTAACGATGTATTACTGGTATCGGGAAGTGAGGGATATGGCTAAAAGGTGTATGAGTGAGGAAGGGGTGGGTTAATTTCTTACGACATGAGCTTAATGGGGCGGTAGTCCTGCGAGCAAAATAACCCAAATAATACTGGGGAAACATAAGATCCGATTTTTTTTTTTACTTTTAGTATCTAATAGAGCAATTGGATGTCGACTATCACGCGGGTTTATAGATTTTGTAAGGGCCCTCTGTGACATCGAAGATCACATAAAGTCTGCCCACACCACTAGGACAGGACGGTTGATTTCTCTGGAAATCCTGAAATTCTGACAGTTTGATTCAGGATAAATTCAGATTATCATTCAAATGCATGATAACATTAATAAATCACGCCTCCCCTGTAGCCCCCGTGCTGTAAGACAAACAAAGTATTCCAGGTGAGTGAGACGACTGTCGGGAACGATCGATCATCAGGGGGCGCTGTGCACTAAAATGCATTAAGGCAATTGTTATATTTGTATCTTGTGGAGGTAGCCAGTCGGAAAACGAATCCATTAATTCTTCAAATAAAGCTTCGCCGTACAGGCATTGTGTTTAGACCTTTTGTATAGTTCAACATGTCGTCTCACAGCTTTGATTACCTTGTAGTCTCGGCGGATATGAAGATGTCAGAAACAATACCACTGTCGGGATTAGGGATAAGCTGTTCCGTTTATTACGGATCTCCCAAATGTTCCACAAAAGAGAACCGCGGTTTCAAATTTGTATTTTAACACATTTCGAGCTCCAGAAATGGGGTAATTGAGTCCATGCGGGACACAACAAGTTTCCCTAACATGACAGCCTACCAATTTCTGTGCTTTAAAGTTTTTTACACTGATGAAAAGATTTTTATCATCAGTCTGCGTTTCCGATGCGTTTTTTGAGTTACCTCTTCATTACATGAGTTGATTTGATCATGCACGCTGATAGGTCTTACGCATTGACGTCATCTTTGAGGGAAAAAACAATGCGCGCTCGGCCCACAAAGTAGAATTCGTTCAGGTCGTGTAAAACTTGCAATTATATACAATTGTTCCTCATGGATTGTACTTGTTGCATCGTGGCATGATACAAATAAGGTCTATGGAAGCCAAGCGATTACGTCACCGATCTGCCATGCTGAAGGATACTCATGCCAAGTGTACATGACTTCGTTCTGAACCCGCTGCACAGTGTGCACTGTGGTATTCGCGGCGAGTACTCGTTCATCGAAAAAACGGGTAGGGTGTAGTCTAGTAGATAGATGCTTTTCTTACTAGACCCCCCCCCCCCCCAAGGAAAGTGATTAATTTAATTAAGCGTTGAAACTTTATCGATACGTCTCTTCTTGCATTATTTTAGTCATTGGAGAAGTCTTCTATGGAGACTTTTCATGTGGTTTCATAATACTACCACCTTACGGTCATAGTGGAGTATATATATCTTTTGGAAAATTGTGCCTTTCAAAGAGGGCTGAATTTTGCTACATTTGACAAATTTTGAGGCATATTTCAACACAGGGTGGCCAAAAATGGAAGTATGCCTGCCCTGACCCACTCCGTTCAGCCATTATTTTACCAAGACAGACCAAGACTTATCAAAAAATTCCCACAATTCAGGAAGTATTAAATCTTTGATATACATATTTCCACGGTCACCACTATGATTCCACAAAATACGTTAAAGGTTGGTACACTCTTAAAACGTTGGGTAAATTATCCGTTGGTTAAAGAAGTTTATGAAATGTGTTGGTTAAACTTTGCCCAACTTTGGGGCTAATTGGTGCAATGTTTAAACGCCGGGCAAAGTTTTTGTTGAGTAAAAGTAATTGCTTAAGTGTTGGTCAATCTTTGCTCAAATAATGGTTAAATTTCCCCTTCCATGCACGCGTATACTGTTATACCCAACCGACTGGTCAAAATGACGATAAGATTTTATTCTACAGTTGAGTATATTTTCCCTTTACCCACTTGTTGGGTAACTTTTTGCCAATTTGTTGGGTATATTGTTGGTTGCAGTGTTGTCACCAAACAACAGTGCACTTGACCCGATTTGTTTCACAATTCTTCTCATAATCAGACCATGGTACCATAATCTGAAAATTCTCTTTGGCATCTTTTATATTGGCCAAACAGCTAAACTCGTACATTACTTTAGACCATGAAATCGATCTCTATTTCCATAAAATTCTTTAAACAGTACTACGAACTAGAACACATTTGTATGAGATTCCATGATTCGTATTTGGCGCAAAACTGCTATCCAATGAGAGGTCAGGATCTGGGATATTCTCTTTCACGTCCGAATGAGCATTTATATATTATTATTTGAAACCTTTCGGCATAACAAGAAACCTGTCTCATAACCATGATAACAGTGTATGAGAGGTACGGACCAGCTAATTCTCATGCAGCCCTTGCGTTCACATTTATGCATTGATGAAACTACAATACTTCATCACATCATTAACACACATCATTTTACAGTGCCTTTTAAAAATACAGTGCCTTTTAAAAATGATAGTTTTGGACGTACCTATACGAAACTCAGTGACAAACCAAACAGGTTATTAAGCCAGGGTTTTTTAACCGGGGCCGATGGGTTGCCATAACCAGGGAGCTGCAGTGGCAGCTCCCTGCCATAACCTACAACCTAACATTTAAAGAAAGCACCAATGTTTAAGGAAAAGATGATTAACATATAACCAACATTTGGTTAATGCATTTGCCCAACAGCTTAATAAAAGAAGTGCCCAACAAGTGGGTATGTTTTAAAATGCTAATTTACCAAACAGTTGGGTAATCTGTCTAACAGTTGGGTTCAAACTTTACCCAATTTGGTTGGTTAAAGTTTTGCCCAACTGTTTAGGTTGTTGAATAGATGCCCAGTGTTGGTCAAAAAGTTGGGCAAAATTTGCCCAATTTTTTTAAGAGTGTATAAACGTTAGTATTAGCCATACGCAAGTAATATCTGTCTGTTTAATTCGTATTCAACGTACTCCAAGCAAAACTGGAATTTTAGCATTTACCATTTTGTCAAAATGGTACAAGTTTCATCTTTGGTCTTCGATCTCTGCTTACTAGAGAAAGTTCCCTGGTTACGTGATGTTCAGGGTCGGATCCAAGAAGCCAAAGTTGCATACACCAGCTTCGGTTAACAATGATTTTTCAACCTCAATTAATTTAGTCTGATCCATTATATTGCCTCTTTGCTTTGCCCATGTATTTTTTGCCGGTGGTTACGCTTCTCGGCCATTTTCTCTACTTGGGAATAGATTTTTTTCTCAATCAGAATTTCCTTTATTAGAACGACTTTTCTTTCGTCCGTGCACTTCTACGCTGCCCCCTTTCTTTTTGAATCCGGCCCTCACGGTACTGAATTGTAAAACGATCTGTTGTTGGCTAACCAATTTATCTCCAGAAAACTGTTAAAGTAAGCCTTCGGTTTTGATTACAGGAGGAAATCTTGGAAAAATGTTACAATCATTTTTCGTAACATTAATTGAATAAATGGAAACACTTTTTTCATGGTCCTACGTTATGGGCAAGAGCATGCAGTAGGCCCAAATTTATTTCAAACATGGCTAAATCTCACAATTTTCTTCCTATTTTTTTAAGTATCTTTTATTCTTTTTCAGCACTTCAAGATTGCTTATTAAAGAGGCTCATTGAGTTTGTTCATGAATTCAACAAATTTTTCCTAACCTGTTAAGTTTTCTTCACATACCTAAGACAAATGGTTAAACTCAGACAACCCCAATATACATACATATAAATAATGTTTTATGAGTGAGTACTTAATGGTTCAATTCAAATTTCAAAAATTTGTGACCAGATACTTTTTCAAATCATATACAAAAGCGAAGCGAAACGAAACTTGAGTCAATATGTTATCTATGTGAGTATTGCCATGTGACAGTGACCCTTTAACAATCTTATTTAGTCATCGATACCAACTCAATGAGCCCCTTTAAAGCAAACCAATCAGTTTACTTGTTAACTTGTACATTTCACATTCGAAGATAAAATGTTGTCACTTGACCCTAAAGCGCTAAGTCAAGAAGACAGGATACAGTCTACTGCACTAATTCAAATTGGGGTGACTGCTTTTCACCTTCAAATCTTGGAAGGTTGGGGAATAAATAACTTTTCAATTGTTAGATATTACCCCCTACTATATGCAGTTCTTTTGCTTTTCGTGGCGTCACTGTGTACCCAGTGCGTTCATAAATGCCCGAATAGTACTAGTAACCTTCACACTTCATGAACACCCGCGTGGCAAACTTTCCAATACACTTACACATGAACTGCCGTATCAGATTGTGCTAAGAGCATAGTAGAATGAGAAAATCGTTATTGTTTGCATGGTAATGTATGTCTTTGTTGAAGTCTGACCCCTCTTTTCAAAATATCAACTCATGATTTGCCTTGTATTACTACATGTTTGATATGTCGCAATGTGAGGAATTGTAAAAAAAAAAAAAAGTTTGGCATTCACGCAGCAAGAAGTGAGGTATTGTGTGTCAAATTGGTTCCAACCCAACATGTTTCGCCACTTATTACCACACTTTGCCCTTTATGCTTTCTCATATGTCCTACCACACTTGGATTTTTGTGTTCACATGTGGAAAGCCACGCCTTTTTCCCCTTTTTAAGGGCCTTTTCGTACTTGAAACAGTTTCAAGTCAAACGTTAATACGTAACTTATAAAACCCATTTTAAAACTCATGATCGAGTTTCATCCACACTTATTTTTACAAAAGAAATGTATATGCTTGTTTGCGAGTATCGACTTGAGAACAAATTCAGGGAACCCTTAAATTAAAGGTTAGGCCAGGTAGTTGCTAGAAAGCAACTCCCTGGTTAAACACCGATGGACTGTGCATTGGTCGAGCATAATGCACGATCGGGGCAAATGCAAGCGAAGCGTGATCTTGCCGCAGCCCGAATGCAGACTGCGACATCATTATTCCTGGAAGTGTGTTACCTTTTTCTTAGCCACAGGTCTACAGTTTTTCAGCCTTGATCAATCTTAATACACATTTCAGTTTCAAAGACGAAAAGAAACTAAAAACTTTGCTTATAAATAACCACACTAAAACAGCTCAACCTCCAGTAAAATGGACTAGCCTAAAATAATTGTATTTACCCATTACCGTGAGTTTGTTACGAGATAAATTACGATCACCTGACCCTTAATGAACCAGTAGAAGTTGTCGATTATTACTTAACATACATCAATCATAGTTAATGAAGGATCTTCTACAAATGACGAATACACCCAATATGCCACATTCTCTCAAAGAAAAGGTAAGAGATCTTGATTTCTCATCTTATCTTTCGATAAGTTTCTTATGAAAGTGTGAACAACACAAAAAGCCAATCATTAACCAGCTGAATGAGGAGATCTTATACTTGAGTGACACCCTCTACAGAAATGACAAAATCTCACCCACGCAACCACTCATAACTTATTACGATTGGAAAGTTCCAATAGGATCTTTTTACGGAAGTCTGCTACTAAAACGCTTATAGAAACAACGCTTTGATTGTATTAGTAAATGCCAAATACAGGCATTGCAGGCAGTCATTGCATCTCTGCATCAACGTGCAATTAAGACGATCCTATATGTAGGGCAAGGCAAGCTACGCAGGTAAATGAAGTCAAGAACTAGTTAAACGAGTTTAACTATGGATAACATACTTAAAGACCTCCGTAGACTAATCATGTGAGATCCCCCCCCCCCCCCAACGTGAATATGCGCCAGAGAGTAACTCTTGCTCTTAAAAGTATTAACCCTCTGTTTAAAAATTAAGGCAGCAACCACCCTTTGTTTTTACATTTTTTCACAACTTTAATTCTGTACCACACTCGTTCATTGACTAAAAACTACCAAAAAGGGATCCTCCACCAAAGACGTACGAGACGGGAATGCAGGGGAAAACTCGCCCTCCCAATTCGGGCAAAAGCAGTTGGTCTATTCGGGCAAAACGTTGTCAAAACATGATAAACGAGGACATTATTCTGGCAAAAATGCTCTTGCACCCTCGCAGAAAATTACCCCCGTACGCCTATGACCGCCACCACACTCGTTATCGGTTACAGTTTAGTGAGGTTGTCTAATATTGCATCCACTGAGTGGATTTTTTTACCCAAAAAATATTCAGAAATCTTTATTCAACAAAAATAAAGACTGGATTCTTCTAACCTGAAAGACCTTTTCACTTCCCGTATTCAGCAGTTCTGGTAAGCAAACAGTTCAGAGGATAAAACGAGACGATAAAACAAGTGAAAAAGTTAATATTCTTTTCAAACTCCGATTGCACCTTTAAAGGGAGATATTGCGTTTAAAATGCTCCAACATAACATTTTAAGTAAATAGCTCTAGTCATTTTCAAATCATTCGGTCTCAACAATGAACCCCAACAATAGTTTCATCTCCTCAAAATATCATGCACAAGAAGAGTTATGGAAGTTGCATCTTTTGAAATGTTGAACGTTTGGGTGAACGAAGTTATTCTTGAGCGACAAACAACTGAATTTCAATCCGAGGGAAACTTATTTCTTGAAAAGAAGGCTACGATACTGCCTTATTTTTAATTATTTATCACTCTTTACATAGATAATAATTGGTTTTAAAGGGATGAAATTTCCTTGTAAAACAAACTCAATATTTCCCTTTAATAGGATACTTTTTCAAAAGGCGGTCCCAAGCTATCCTGCCCCTTGCGCTGATGTACTGAGCTATATTCACCCGCCGCTTGAGCAGTTCAATATTGATGACCATAGACCTATTTCCAAATAGCAGTTACAAAGGTTTGTGGGATAGAGTTTTGGTGTTTGTCATTTTTGTCAATGGAATTTTACTGTTGTGAAAATTGACGTACACCCAAAACTCTATCCCACAATTCATTGTAATTGCTATTTGGAAGTAGTGCTATGCAGAACACCTTATGACTTAAAATATGAAACAACGCATGCCTCCGTTAGGCAGAAATCAATGTAAAGTATTAGTTTAATTATCGGTGAAACGTAGAAGATTCACTTTTTCTCTGGCCGTCTTTCGTTCCTTCCGCCTTTCCTTGAAGCAAATACACGTGGTAAAAAATAATAAAATCTAAACAAACCAAAAATTGCGCTGGAATGTCCATGGAAACGTTTACACATCTAACGTTGTGGTTAAGCATGTGGATAAGTGATAAAATTAAATAAATATTTCTTATACAGGAAACCCCATCCGTCAATGCTGACCTATCGACAGAGATCAAACATAATCTCCAATTTTACGTTGCCTAAAATATTTTGGTCTTACATATAAACAAAAATCCAATCGGTAGATCAATCAATAAGGAGACAAGGAAGGTTATTCGGTTTTTGTCTTTTAATTGCATGATTTGACGTCATTATCTTGTTGACTAACGACCCGACGTCATATTTCAAAACAAGCAATTAATGAAATTCACACGGGAATTTGTTGTCGGTTAGTTGGTAATTTGTCACCTCATCCGATCGCGCACCTCAAATCTATATCGGGGTGACGTCATATGCTCTTAGGGGCTTCTATCCATTTTAAACCAGTTTAACTAATTGTCAATCCTATAACATTATTTTGATATCATCGATGCTGAATAATCATTGTGTAACAATTTATATTATGCAATGCTTGTGCAGTTCCTCAAACGCATCCTAAAACTCATTAAACAAACTCTTTAAATTTACAGGAGGGAAATTCACACTTCAACGTTTGCCTACGGGGACCACTCTTTTATGGAGTGGAAATCGACTGAAATTTCACTCTGCTGGGAGTAATAAGTGACTTTAATGAGTGGAAATGTCACTCGATGAAAAGTGGAATTTCATTCAACACAGGAATTGGCCACTGTATTCAATCTTGTGTAGACTTTTGCTCAAGCGTTCAGAAGAAAAATTTGAATTTGAAAGATTAAAGGATGATGACGATTAACAATAGTTAATACCCTGATTTGAAAACGGTGGGCAAGTTCCTAAGTAAAAATAGGGCTAAAACGCCCAGCTTGGACTCATAGACCTTTATCGAGGGGAGGGGTCGGACTGGGGGCTGCAGCCACCCTGATGAACTTAGGTAGCCTCTGTGCAAGGTCCTACAAAACTTGGAATCATCAACCTGGGGGTAGGATTGAGGGCTGCAGCTACCCCCTTGAACGAGGGCAGCCTTTAATTTTTCAAAAACAGATATTGCAGTCTTCTAGATCAAAATGGTTTCATTAGCATTTAATGGTTGGGCAGTGTCGGACCAGGACGCCAAGGGTGCAAATGGCAATAGGCTATCAGTTTTCCAGAAATTTTCAAATTTGTTTCAAAATCATGGTTATAGGGTTCATATATTGGGGTAAATCTAGTGAAGGAATCTGATCTGGTCGTCCATAATCCGATTTTAGAATTACAGAAGGACGTCCGAAATCTGTCATTTTTTAGGGGGGGGGGTGGGGGTGGCCTATTTCCAAGACACTGATGCGGCTGTTGTTATGATTTGGCCATTACCACCCTGGGAAAAAATGTCGCATCCCGCACAATGTCGATAATTATGCACTCTAAAAACAAAAGAGAGAACTTAGTGAACCTCTAATAGAGTGAAAAGTGTAAATTGACTCCATTATGGTGATGATTTACTTCAAGAAGATTGATTATTCACTCTCCGGCGAGTGCTGCATACGGGTACCACTTCTTTTGAAGAGTGACACTTCATCAAGAGTGAATCTTCGCTCTTTTGAGTGAATTTCACTACTTTTTGATAGAAGTTCTGCTCTTTTGGAATGACCCTTATAACTTTCATTCTTATAACAAGTGAAATTTCATTCTTTTTATTTTTAAGTGAGAGTAAAAGCCGTTCTCACGAGTACGAGTGCAGATTAGGCTTCAGCTAGTAACTATAATGTACTTTGAGAACAATTTCATTAGTATCTTCCTGTAAAAACGGGTCTATTGCTGTGAATACGAGTAAACGTCGTTTTCATAAAATGTTCCCTTTCAATTTGTTTATTCTCTTTTTCTATTCTCCTTCTTAACGCAGTGAGGAAGGTTGTGAGATTTGACTTTGCATTAAACATTTTATTCCACACTAATTTTATTCTCAAAGAGTGATTTTTCATGCTAAATGACTTGGTAGTATGACCCCTTCTGAGTCGTAATTATCATTTGGAGTAGCACTTTTTCACGCTTTGATCTTTAGTCAGACAGGCAGACAGGTCTTCGCTACGTTACAAATGAAAAGAATTAAATGCCAACCTTGTGGAAAGAAAAAATATTAGTACGAAAGTGGATTGCTTGTCAAATAAAGGGTATGTTCTCAATGTTATTTGAATCCCCTTTTCAGTGTTCTTGAAAACCCCAAACCAGACAAGAAATATGTAGTCTGAATGAAATATATCAATCGCGAAGTGTGCTTTCGTTTCATTGAAAACTTCTATATATCAATTTACAGCATTATGCGTCATTTCGAATTAACTTTGAAATGATTTCACATAATCACATATTAAATAAGTGCGCGACCACTATCCCGTAAAATCCGGTCGATCAGGAGCAGATTTAATTCGCAAATCTTCGCCCGGTTTCTCGTTTACATGGCATTCCGGTCTTCTGATGATAACGCATGGCTTACTACAACACGACTGTTAAAAGCCTCATTTCCCGGACCATACTATATTCTGAGGTTGAAAATAACTTGTTTAAATTAAAGGTCGAAGGCACTTGAACCTCAGTCTCAAGAAGTTAGTGAGGAACAGTATAATTTCGTTTATTGCTATTGCCTATTTGCAAAGTAAGCAACCGTGCCGTTCTACCAGGAATTGCTGAAAGTTTGGTAAATTCATTCTCACATCCGTTGTCATGGAAACTGAGGATTGATATATGAAAGACTCTCTGACGGGTGATAGCGAGACCATGGTTTTGAGAAAGCGTCCGGTGAGCACCTTGCCGATCTAACTTAAGAATATTAAACTACAAAAATACAGTTTAAAGTAGCAGATTTGGCAGAGAAAAATCATTTTTTAGAAAACTTGTTTCGTTCGATAAACGTTCAAACTGGAAGCTGTTAAGGAGGTTAAATTACCATTTGTCCAGTTCCGTAAGACTAAGGTACGCATTAGCCTACAGAAAGAATGGGTTGTTAAAAAATCGGGTAAGCAGCCTAATACTAAGCTCTCTTTATAGTCTTTTTCACACCCGTATAAAGATAGGAGCAGTGATATTTCATTAGATAAAGGAATGAAAGTAGTACAAAGTCCTCTCCAAAAGAGTGAGAATTTTCTGAAACAAGTGTGAAGTGCAAAATTTCACTCTTTCTGGAGTGCCTTCAGTGTCCATTCTCAAAAAAAAATTTTACTATCCTTGGAGCGAATTATAAACGTTCTAATACTAATAAGTGTAAATTCACATTTTTCACCTTTACAGTGAGTGACCTAAGTTCACTGTTTTCTTTTCTTTTCAGAGTTTGTGCTATTTCATTCATATCACTTTTCAAACAACAGATGAAAATAACTTTATTGAAATCATTTGGTCCTCCCTGTCATCCTTGTGAACAGGGTAAAATAATTATGCATTTCTTTCGTACTTGGAAGAACAATAAGAAACGGGTCCTTGATTACGACTAACGTGTGTGAAAATGATGCTCTAAGGCTCTTACACACCTTGATTTGTACCTACACTAACAAATTTGAAAGTTATACTTGGCTTCTAATTCAAATTTTTACTCTTGAAAATAACGTGACTCCTCATACTCTAGTACTTACTCTTGTACTTACCACTAGAAATACCCCACTTTAGGCTACTCGTAATCAAGATAATACATCTCATACTTCAAGTCAGAAGTGAGCAGATTTGTGGGTAGGCCTAAGTATGCACCCACACCCACGGGTTCGTACATTTGTCTGTTCTCATAGTTAGAGTATTAATTTAACTCATACTGGTATACTCACATGACTTGATAGTTACGCATTGGGAGACTGAGTACATACGTTTTACTCGGATTTACTCCGACTCATGAAATAAGCGTGTGCTCGTATTTTTCCACAACCAAAGACACTCCATTTTACTCCAAGGCAAAAAAAAAAAAAGAAGAAATTGGAAGAAATCCTTCTAAAGTCTTAAATCCTTTAGGAACTGCATCTTTTCAACTGAATTAAAGATAAATTGAAAGACGTTTCCTTCATTTTCCTGCAATTAACATGTTCAACTCATGCAGGTGTTCTGTGCAATTTTGCACGAGTTATGCAAGAAAAGTACGTAACTAACTTTCAAATTTGTTGCCAAAAACCTGCAGGAGTTTTTGCAAGACTCTTTTGTTTGCCTGGGATAGTGTTCATGCTCATTACAATGTACTCAAAACTCAAGTCTGATATGAATCAGACCTGTTGTGAACATGTACCGGTACTCGTCCTTACAGTTTTGTTCATTTTTTCTGTAAACTCATACTTGTTAAAATGGGTTTGTAATCTTTCTAGTACTCACATGATTCGGAATTTGTGCATTGGGATTAATGCAATTTTTTAATCACTGGTATACTCATGAAAATGACGTACTCTCGTAGAAAAACTGACAGCCAGGCATATATCACTTTTAGCCGTACTCATGACAATGCAATTGCACTACTGGTGTGACTTATTTTATTATACACAGTCCCAGATCTGCAGTTCTTAAAGAAGAACCGTTACAATATGCTGTTAGAATTTCAGACAATCAGTTGTTGCCGAGCAACAGCTTCCTGAAAATCGAGATCACTGTTTGTCATATCCTGTCATTTTTGACACTCTGTTTGCATAAAGAGCTTACAATTTTTGATTTGAGCAAAATGAATCAACCGTATTTGTAAAGAGGGATTTGGTCCCCATTTTAGTAATATATGAGGTTATTTTACGTTAAGAAGTGCATGGTCATATTCAGAAACATTCATTGTCTGTAGGCTTTTGTTGAAGTTTCTTAAAATCTTGTAAATTGGTTTTGAGCCTGCTAAATTTTGTACGTGTTATAGTTTGAAGGAGCCAACAAAGAGGGGTCACTTTTGACGAAATTTATCTCAGTAATCGTAACAGATGTTACTAGTAAAATAATTCTAAAGAATCTTTCATCAATAGAATTTAAACATTTTTAAAGTCTTTGTTATGACCTGGCCAGAGCGGATTCGAACTCCAGATCCTTGACAGAATGGGGTAAGGTGGCTCTGTTTAGTTCAGGTGACGTTTGTCGGTTACCAAAAAGGCCAAATTGAAAGCTGTATTGTAAAACAAGGCGAAGCATGGGTAAACTTCGAAGAAAATTCATCATCGCAAAGCACATATATACAGGACTGGAACCTGGGTGCAATTCTTACATTTCAGTTCACCAAGAACACTTATTAACGTGTCTACATCGCCTCAATATATTAAAAGTGGACCTTAAAGTCTAAAATAAGAAATGTATATACAAACAATCTTAAATCAAAAGAGTGAACTTAGTCACTAAATGATAGAGTGAAAAATGTGAATTCGCTCCATTAGAGTGTTTACTCACTCCAAGAATAGTAAAATTCACTCCAACTTACTGTGAAATTTGGAAGTTTTACTCTTGATGGAGTGCCTACGGTGATCACTCTTAAAAAAGAGTGATCATTGTAGCTACTCATAGAAAAGTGAGTTTTCGCTCTTTTTGGAGTGAATTTCACCGTTCTTGAAGTGAATTGACACTCTGATGGAGCCAACGGAATTACACTTTTCACTTTATCAAAGGGTGACTAAGCTCGCCGATTTTGATTTAAAGGCGTATTTGAGACCTTACTCAGTGCTTAGATAAAAATTTATGCAGTTAAATTTGAAAGAAGCGATTTAGAAATAATTGTGAATACGCTCCTTGTATAAATCACACTGCATGCCTGTTTTGTTTTCCTATAAAAATTGAGATTTTTCAATGACCTTGACCTTTTTTATGACGTTGTGTCAAAAAAAAAGAGAATATGTAGACAAATCTGCATAAAACAAGACAGCTATAGACGTTAGACTTTAGACGTTTGTTACGGTGGCTATTGAAAAAAGGAAAACTTAACAACACAGACTTCGTGACGGTTATATAAGTACTACATGAATGACATCACAAATAACTGAGCAATGTACTATATTTAAGGCCTACTCACCTCACCCCACACAACTAGAATTCTCCTTACCTACTTACTTAAGTCCTCAACTCACTCATCCTCATTCAAACACAACATCGGGTTATTGCTTCAGGGTGAGTATGTGGACCCCAATGTGTAATCACAATTCTCTCAATAGGTCTATTGTATGGAATGAGCTACAGTGTTCTGCATTTTCTGAACTTGCTGTCAATTCAAAAGCTGTACCAATTGAGAATTTCTGTGGCTCATTTCAAAAATTGCTGTTTTGGAGGTAACAATAAATTGATTGCCCTCCATTTTGAGTAAATAAGCTGCTACATTTTATTTCTCAGTTTTGGGACGCTCTGCGAAAATGAAAGTTGAACCATTTGGATGTATTATCCAACTTATAATTTTCGAAGTTTCGGTCTTCAGGTACACTTTAACCTGTTACTCAATTGTCAAAATTGTCGATAGCGCGGCCATCTGACCATATTACGGTTCGATGTCCGACTGACATTTGGTGTGTTCAGTTAGCTTATAGCGTTATAGTTTTTAATATTCACTAAAACACGTTTGGGTAATTGTGACCCTAAATTGGGTCAGGAAGGGGCCGACTTACATAATCGGGACATAGTATTAACAAAATATTGGTACATTTGATCCATCTTGGGTTAAAATGTGACCCAAAATGTGGTTGATACAGTAAATTCAGTTCCATTTTGAACAATTTTTTTTTTATTGATCTCGAATGGGTCATTTACCCTTCTGTTGTAAATTAAAAATCATATGAAGACAAAATTTCAATGTAGGAATGACTGATCAACCACCCTCAAGCAAAATTTTTCTCGTTTCCTATTAACGAGGCAACCGTGCTCAATCGAAAAATTACATCGTATTTGTAATTTGGCCTGTTAACGAGAAAAAGATTTGAAAACCACCCGTTTCCAGAATTTAGGCAAATAAGGTATAAACATTGAACCATAAAAACTGGTTCCAAAGAATCCGAAATTCGAGAACAGTAATTTGTTAGTAATTGTGTGATGCAAACTTGCGGTTATTGAATCAGAATTTCTAAGTGGAGGCCTGCATATACTCTATCCCTATCCCCTATAGGCTCAAAGTTACTTTAATACTACCAGATTTCCAAAGGTCGAAAAAGGTGAAGTTTAATGTATGTTTGAACTTGCCTTTGGGACAAACTGACATATTAATTTTGCTGCAAAACGTCATTCACAGGTTACAATAGCAGAAAGAGGTTTTCCATCAACACAATAAACGTGACACACTCTTTTAAAATTGTTTCAAATTGTAAATTTTGTAACGTTGGTGCAAATCTTTAAAGAGCTATGAATAAAATTGCAGTTTGCACTCTTACCTCCCTAAGTTTACTTTTCTCTTAAAAAGTTAAAAACTTGGTAATTTTTTACTAAATTTGTGCTAGTCTGGCCAGTTGCATAGCAACGAGGGTCAGTCTCAATGCTCTTCAGATATGCTGTTTTGCCAATGTTTTTGCATATTGATGAGTTACAACCCGTTATTCCAAAAAATAACGGACGGTCATGTGGACTTTGTGAGCCAATCAGAATCCAGGAAATGAAATAACGGTGAGTATGGGGTTGTAGAAGAAGTTATAATCCCCCCCCCCCCTCTCGGCCATGTTGGAGTACATGTCTTACGTAGCAGGCCACACGCGATGCGCTTGCTCGTTGAATGTGTACATACCGCGTATATTATCGTGAACACTGTGAAGTGGGGTTAGCACCAATCCATTTGTATTTGGCACACTTTAAATAATGTCTGTTAATTTTCAAAACGAAAAACAAAGAGATACAAAAAAATTACAGCAAAAGTGCTGGCAACTAAGTTTTACAACTTGCCAGAACTCTTTCTGTAATCTTTTCGCATTTCTCAGTTTAATTTTTTTTTCTCTAATTTGACATACAGTCTAAGCACTACAGCCTTCCAGCATGGCGGATCAGAGACGTAATTGCAAAGCCTCTATATCAATTTGTTAAAAGCGGGGAATCATGTAAGTTTGATGAGAAGTCAGATTTAGAACAAAACACAAAACGCCCAATTACTCATATAAATATGAAATCAGATTGGCATGGCATGGACGTAAACTAACGATGCGAACAGAACAAAGGGGTAAACAGGCTGAAAGTTTGTACGTTTACTCAGTGTTGTGCTTTTTAATGGAATGGAGATAATTTAAAAGTGAAGGAGTGTAGACCACTTTTGCTCATATATATATTCTCGAAATGATGTCACGCTATTTAAGCTATATGCTTGCTCTATTAGCTATTCGCACTCGGATTATAAAAAAAAAACCCTTTGAATAGGTGTTTACCCTGGCAGCACGGATGCAATATTTAACAAAATTACATTTTCTACCGTCGGTCTTTGCTTTTTTGAATAAATAAGGGGACTTGTTGCTATTAAGCGGGAGAACGATCAGGCTTCCATGTGAAAGAGGCGTCCATTACGTTATATCTGCATCACAAAATATTCAATATAAAACTGTATTTGTTCTGTAACAAAGGCATGACTGGGAAATGACAGATAACTGTGCAAACCTTCTCCTAGCAAGGAAGATGTATTCAAAGAAATATTAATTCTGACCCAAAGGTATATAAGAAGGTATATGAGTCTAGAATTTATGTTTATAATATGTGAGTTCTGACCGAACGATCACTTTATCTACACTAAGAATCGTTTGACTATCTATATACCTAAGTATTTTTAGCCAGCATCTTTACTGTTTATGCCACATATCTTTTAGAACTGTCCTGGTAAGTCTGTCCTTACTTAGCTGCCAAACGGGGCCTTTTTTAGGAGACAGCTCCTTTCTATTGTTGATCAACAAAAGTTATTGAAAGCCAGAGAATGTCTACAATTTTTTATCAATATGAATGGATTTTCCCTTTAATACCACAGGTAAACATGAACAAGATAACATTAGAACGATAGAAAAAAGAGCATCACTTCAAATGAGGTGATCAAAAAGACATTTCCCTGTTTTTGGTTTTCCGAAAGGGAAATCCTTTGGACTCATGCAGACTACACTTTTGCAAAACATGTGCAGGATCGTGCATTTTAGTGTTGGCTAAAGCTATGGTTTGTAAGCTCAACGATTGAGAATTATTTCTTTGTTGTGCTTTGTTTTCAGTAGAATAGTACCAAGCAAAACTTGTCTTCATTTTGGATGATTGAGGTTGTTGTTGCTAGGGTAGATCATTTTTAAGAGGGACATCTGTGTGAATGGTATCGCTGGACATTTATTTTACCAAATATATATTGCAATGTTTGCATGTTTGTTTCTTTTTGAAAAAATACTGTGACTTTCATCGGGTATGTTTGTAATTTCTGATTGCATAATTGCAGAAATATAAAATTTCGTCTAGAAAGTATGTCCACATGAGGCCGTCAGAAATATGTGTACCTTCTGTTAAATCAAATGTAGCAATCTTGAAGAAGCTGTTTTTACTAAGTGGTTGTACATTACTTGATAGCAGGGCATAGTCAAATATTGTCATGTTTTTAAAAAGTGACTGACATTTACACATCACTACTTTGTCAATATTTTTGCTTAGAGTTATAATTTCACTACTCGTTATGCATGGTAAAAGGTACTTCGATGCTCTCGCAAAGAATTGTGAGGTTTTTTTTAGTTCAAGATACAGCTTTACTCCCTATTTTGTAAGTGGAAGGCATTGTACCGTCCGAAAGGTCACACGTCCGGCTGGCTTTTCGACCGCAGTTACGTAATAGCATGCACAATGCATGCATTCGGGTCAGTTAGTGGTTGTGACCTTATATCAACAGGGAGCAAAGTAAAAAATTGCCGTGTTTCTTTCATAGAGGCTAACATTTATTTTGATTTATACATCAATACTTCCACAAAATATTGTTTTAAATCATTTTTAAAGATTTGTCTCCCATTTGCAAACTTCAATAATACCTTTGGTACAAATTGTTAGGAACTTTTTAGCCAAGATACACTCTTTACTCCCTATGATTTAAGTAGAAGACACCTGGACCTCCTAAAAGGTCGCTTATCCGGTTGACCTTTCTATTCTTTATCGCAGTGACAACACATGCGTGACTTTCGTTGAATCATTCGTTGAATCGTCGCGTCACTGAAACGGGATCGTAGTATGTATAGGTTATTACTGAGTATTTTCACAGCCTGAAATTAGACCCAAAGAAAAACTTTGTAATTAGGCTACTGAAGGTTGTTTTGGACTGCCAACGTCTAAAGAAATATTTCTCCCTTCTTTCGGGAAACTTTTCATACTTACGCTTTGATTAACCTTTGTATACGACTTCAGAGCAGAAGGTGCGCCCCCAATACAGGAACGTATCATTGCATCTTACACGAAAAATGCAGACAACTGGTAACGTATCGTTCGGACGCACGTGTTACTGTAGGTGCGCCAAGGAAGTCTTACGTTACACGATGTTCGTGTTTTACACTATATAGATCATATGCCCAACGGAGGACAATAATCCCAGTACGTGACATCACGAAGATAGTTCTCAATGTCATCAAAACAAGGCCTTAGCAACCCCCATTTCTGACGGCTCTACCCTGTACGAATTAATATTGGTAGCCCTCACACAAAGCTGAAATTCGAAATAATACAATTTTAGGTCGAAATCAGCAAACGTATTGAATGACTTTGTCGGCATTGTTTTTCATGTTGAATTGGGTTTGATATTGTAGCGAAAACGCAAGGTAAGCGCCCTCCTTGCACGGTACCTTTAATCTGTCACATGAAGCAAGTTGACCCCTGACCTGCGTAATTCTAATTAGCTGTTATCGTGTGACTTGTCACGACCTAGTGCCATGTTTCTATTGTTACCCGTGCGGGCCGGATATCACGTGTGTAGATTCCCGCCGGCTCACACTTAGCCTCGTGGGTTGATAGCGAGCGGAAGCAGACAGGCAAGCGCTAAAGGAAGAGACGTTGTACTCCCTCGGTTCAAAAAGTAACGTGAGTTTAAGTCGTAATTCTTAAGAGTAATCAATTAATAGAGTGACAGTTGATCATTTTAGGCCCACTATAGAAGAGTGAAGTGATCGTTAAGTGAAGTAAGGCAATTATAAAGTCGTCGATTGTATATGACGTGTGATAATCAATGTACCGTTAGCTCATTGCTTCGTAGGCCTGGGTATTGAGATTTGTACATAATTTACTATTAAGCTTCTACACAACGGTGTCGTTACCTTGGGACCGTTGGGACGAAATTATTCCGTAAAAGTCAGTGTGTATAATCTTCTGGCCTAAGAGTAACCTTACAAGTAATTAGCAATCTATATAGACAGTTAACGGGTCTTAAGTTACTGTCGGTAACCTGAATCTTTGAAATTACATCAGCATTGAACCCTAAGCTGGGGAAATTTAATAGTAGCTTAATGGTTCCGGTCAGTGTGAAGCGGCCGGCATAAGTTAAAAGTGATAAGAGAAATAGACGGATCATTTAGGCTGAATGCAATTTTCTGGGACAGATAATTAGTTCATTCGAGTGGTTTAAGAGTAAAATGGCCCGGACAGAGCTATGTTTTAGACTTGTTTAAGTCAGTATGTCCCCTGCTGAGACCATCTAGATTTTATCCATTTCCTTGAGTGAGGTTTATAATTAAGGGGAGCTTTAACAAGTGATTCTTACGGGTGATCAGTGCTCGTGAGTCATAGTGGCTATGAGTAACTCTCACGAGCGGGTAGAGCTCACGAGCAGGTAGTGCTCGCGAGCAGGTAGTGCTCACGAGCAGGTAGTGCTCACAAACAGGTAGTGCTCACGAGTAGCAGTGTTCGCGAGCAGGTGGAGCTCACAAGTAGTAGTGCTCACGAGTAGGGGGACTCATAGGTAGGGGTGCTCACGAGTAGATGTGGCCAGTGGGTAAGTTCAAGAGTAGCTTAAACTGTCACCTGTCACTAAGTTTAATTAGGTCGTAAAAGTAAGGGATTGTACGAGTTGCGCTTACTCACAATGATGGCTCACCAATCAAACCGAATCGGGATGTACAATTGCTGAATAAAATTGATTGAGAATCAATACTCGACCTGTCTTCATCTTTGTGTGTGTGTGCTTCTGTTATACTCTACTGCGACTGGAAACGCTGTTGGAGGACGACGGCGAGCGTTACAATATATTACGGATTCGTCGCCAGATTGCACAAATTACTGCATAACAGTGGCCACATTGGCACGGCTGTGTTGTCTCGAATGGAGTCGACGAATTCAATCCCATGATCCTCTGTTCATGCATAGAGATGGGTGTAGCAACCCAAACAACATGGCTAAAATGTTCCTTCGTAATGTGAAGGTAGTCGAAGACGACGGGGTAGTGTGTCGTTCACCGTGGCGATGCACATTTTTTAGAAACGGCTGTGATAGTATAGCCGGCCTGGTATGCACACCATATATACACGGCGTCATAAATGCGTTTTGCAATGTTGTTCATACTCGGCTACGTTTAAATGATATGGGGATTAAAGCTTCAATTTCGTTCCGTCTGTTTCATCACATTTAGAGTGGCGAAGCAAACAAATAGAGTATCAATGGAGTACATAAAAGTTTACATCATGAACATACAGAGTCCAATTCAATGAATAACCATATTTATTGACCGTTTTCTGCAAAATTCCATATTGCTGAAATAAACCATTGGGATCATATCCTTCGTAGGGTATTAGCTCCTTGCATGAATGAAAAAGCAACTTGATATCATGGCTCTCGTAAATATAAGTGCGAGAGGCGTTTATTGGCTACTTAATCTCAATGAGGCAAAGAAAGACAAATTCACAGTCTGGGTGTAGGAGGAGACATTTCTGTTTGGAGAGCGCCCTCTAATGTGTTAGGGTTTACCACTGTTAAAGGTGCGGACAAGTAGGGGATACAATCTGACAATAGGGTGTAAGACAGGCAATGTGAACACCCATTTGGGCTATTATGGATATAACAACACTTTAAAAACGTGTTTAGAAAGTGTGCACGTATTTTGTTCTCACTTTGAAATCATATTTAGCTATTAAAAACTAAATGTTTGGCAATCAAACGTGCCAAACTGGATGAAATGTTTAGAATTTGTATTTAGCACCCAAACATGCCAGAGGGGCAAAAATCTTTCAAAAACGTTTCATTCCGAAAATTCATGTTTAGAGTGAAGACGTAAGTTTTAAAACATGTTATCTTGTAATAATTTGCCGCTGTTTTTGGCTCCCTGGTTGACAGAATAATTGTATGTAATGTGCGACATTTAACATAAATGAATGACTTTACTATCTAAGGAATATGTAACACTAAACCCAATCATCAACACACCAGATGTATTCAGCAAATATCAAAGGGGCAAGTGAGAATGGCTTGTTTCAAAGACAGTTTTTAATTACACGAGAAAAGTCTGCGTCATACAGAGCACTCAGACTATATACGAGAATCATGAATACTAACAAGGTAACATCTGCCTTTGTTTTGCCTTCGCATCTTTAATTAACTACAGCTACATAAGTGTTAAATGTTCCCATAAACTTGACGCAACATCAGCCGAGTAATATAAACACTGCAAGAGTAATTTATCCTTACAAACTGGTTTTTTGGCACACACGTACGTATCAAAATCTCGTGCTTCGAAGTCCATTTAATATCCGATCAACGGTTTGGTATTAATAACCATCCAAGCATTTTATTCCTTTCAAAAATTCAGGGAAATTAATGTCACGGGGAATTTCCTAGCAAATTTTGCTGTTTTAGCCTGTCGAGTCTTAAAATCTATCACTGAGTAGTAGAGAGATTTGCTTTGTTACCAGATCGGGAGGCCAGGAAGATTTGTCTTCCTGTGGTAATCTTTTATAGGTTTTTGTGACGCAAGACTTATCAATAAGGTGCCATTGCTGCTTTTTATAGTACGCACTGCGTTGTCGCTAGTAGATTTTATACGTCGAAAATGCAACTGAAATGGTTGATGAAATTGAAAAAGAATGAAACTAGAACTGTATTATTTACCGTTCACGGAAGAGTAAACTCAGTCTGATACCTTTTATCTCTCTGCCGCGATGGGAATATGTTCACAGTTTAGTCTGAATCAATTCCAAGGAGTTATATTGAGAACGAAACTTTAACCCAAGAGGCTATAATACCCAAAGTAATGTGATGCAAAAACCGTAAATTGTAACGCGGGATCGACAGAATCACTGGCTTGGGCTGAAGCGCAGCTACAACTTGTTTCCGTATGCTATGCGTCCTAAAATGTTTAGATAGTAAAACAGGAAATCATTCAACTCCATCAATCCAATCGAACAGCCTGCTTCCCCTCCCCACATGTTTCATATCTTAAAATCCTTTGCATGGGACGGTACAAGCTCGAAAATGATTGCTTTGACAAATAGCAGAAACTGCCTGCTAGCACAGATGGATTGCTGGATTTTCAGCCACTGTGTTTCTTCAAAAAATTGTGTTCACCGTATGAGAGCGGGAAGCGGCATATTTTTTATCTAAAACCTAGTAAGGTAAATTACTTTCCAGGAAATTTAAAAAAATCGACCCTGTGTGTACTGAAATAAAAAAGTCGTCACGTCCGCAGTAGTACATTTAGGCTAAAAAAGATAGATCCGGAAGAGGAGAGAGTTTGGGAAGTGAAACATATGTTTTCGTTCGGAGAGAAAAGACTTCTATCTTCTTTGGTCTTCTACAACCTGGTTCCCAGCGGAGCGGACTCGGTTTGTTCAGTCCTCCTTTAAGACTTCACGTACCTTCCTCGCCAAGCGGACTCGGCTTGGGGGTATGACTGATCAAGAAATATGCCACGAGTCTGCTACGCAGGCAAAAAACCTGACAGATCATGGAATCTTGAAAAGGACTTGTCTCCCTCTGACGTCATTTTGAAAATTCTGTATATTATACCATGGAGCTAACATGATTATACATGAAGTGCGTTCAGCTTTCCCTTTTTCATTAAAGATATAGACGAACCCGATAAGCGCTTGTTTTTAGTGACTGTAGGCCGACATTAGTGGGATCCATCAGCCGAAAGTCGTCTTTATTTATTGTTTACATGAATTTCAAACCCTAGTATTTAGTGAAATAGGAGGACTTAAGATTCAAATAAGTGCACAACCATGCATGATAGAGGTAAGCAAGGAAATCGAAAGATTTAAAGGTGACGGACCCCAGTTATGGCCGACTGAAATCAGACCATCACTTGCTGTCCGGATTTGTGTATACTCAAAATGGAAAAAGGCCACGTATGTTGTACATTTATTACGCCAGTTTGCGAATCGATGGGACGGAACATGATTGTGATAAGATTATCAAAACGCGTGGCAAATCGAACGCGGAATGTTTTTCAAGCAGTTGTGCAAACCAGTCCTATTTGCGACTGAACGAATTGGGTTGCATGCAAATTGAAACGTTGCAACTGACAGCATTGGCGAACTTCTGCAATGAAGCTCTTATATGAAGACCAATCAAACGAAAGGTGGAGAACGTCTCCTTCTCTCTGAAGCTTTCAGACAAAACAAATAAAGAGTGTGTTAAAATGTGACGATTTCACTGGACTATCTTCTAACTGGAACCAAGTTTGGTTGCATAGTCCGATAGTGTGGGCATCATGCTCTTAAAGGAAAAGCCCAGAAACAAAAATGATTAGTTTGATATGCTACCAAATATTCTTTGCATTCTGGTGAAAGTTTCATCCATTACCCATGTTCGGTTCTCAGGCTCGGGATATTGCCAATTTAAGTTTACACATTTTCTATAAAAAGTTAACTTGAAGCAAACAGGTATGATGTCATGCATAGATTCACGTTGTTGGCCAATGTTTTGTCTTTGTTTGTTTTTGTTCCCTTTTTCATCCTATTATTTTGACCATGGATTGATGGGAGATAACGTGGGTCTTAGGCCATATAAAGTTTTTAAATTCCAACCTTAGGGATGCTCATTTGGAATCAGTAAATCAGAACTGGGTTGCATAAAAGTTGTAAATTATGAAGAAAACAGAACATGGGCCAACAATGTGAATCCACGACTTGCTTCAAGTTCATTCTTTGTGGAAACATCTTCCAAATTTAAATGCTACTATCTCGAGAACCGAATATGGAAAATCAATAAAAAAAAATTCACCAGAATGCTCAGAACATTGTTCTCTTTTAACATTTCAAAAGTAACATTAGAGATTCCACTCCTTTGAAACTTTGACAAACTTATCCTCTCCTTGAAGTCCTTGCTTGTCACACAACTGACAAACTAAAGCAACAAAAGTTGTTGCAGATTACATGGTCCGGTGACAGCCTATTGTTGACAAAAGTCATGTCTCAAACGAAATTAAAAAATATGTTGGGCAACGTGTTTAAGACAAAAACTTGAAAACTTGAAAGTATGGGTTATTTATTTTCTAAAAATCGACTAAAAAGTGCAAGTTCCTGCAATCAGAGAGGCAGCGAAGCCAGAATTTCCTATGTATGCTACAATCTGAAACAATATATATGACAGAGAAATGCAAAACACAACTTACAAGTTCTCGCAGTTTTCGAGAAAAAAACATTAGGCTATAGTGTTTATTTGAGACGGAAACACAAGACATAGACCAAAATCTGTCCTGCTTTTTCGTGTTACTTCGTGACGCACTTCGGAGGGTCTGATTGAAAAAAATACGAATCGATGGAAAAAGATGAAATAATAACCCATGCAATTACCACAAGCGATCCGTTTGGCCTATGGGTCAAGAAAAAATAAGTCAAAATATACGTCAAAATATCCCTTTAAAGTCAAAATCTGGCGAAGGTGAATTAGACACACAACTTCCACGTTTTAAGTAAACTTTTCCTCGAACAGCACTAAAACTACAGCTGCAGCCTCTAATCATGTTCCAAAGGCACTTTAATTATCTGAAATGAGCTGTAATGTTAAATTTATGAAAAATTAAACAAATTTAAATGTTATTTGGGGTACGTGGGATTAAAATTGGTAAAAAGATGTGGAAAGAAAAAGGACACTTTTTCGCGAACGAGGAACTGTTTATGTCCCTGCTACGTCGGTTTCGCGCGTAACGTTAACTGCGAATGAGTAACTCGAGCTGGATACCGATCCAAATTGTATAATCTGGGTCACTCCGATCTCTGAAAAAAGAATAATATCCTTCAACCCATCTAGTATCATTTTTGTATCGAGGAACGTCGAAATCTGGAAGATTAACAATACGAATACGGGCGAGAATGTCACCAAGCTTTATTTCGTGTAAAAGGTTCTAATAGGCACTGGCATCTGGGGGTGTGTTGGTTCTCAAGTTATATGGAATAGATGCAGCTTTAATTCGGCTTAGCAGTAACTTACATGCTATCTAAAAATCCTAAACAGCTACAAGCTTACTTAAAATTTGGTGGTCGAGCTGTTATTAGCGACTGGGAACGGTTTCCCTTCCGAAAAAATATCGGAATTCGTGTACTAAATTTTCTGGTCCCAATATGAGCCTCTGAGCTCAGTACTAGTGCCAAACTGAAAACGGTACACTGACCACATTTTGTAAAAGCCATCAGCCCTTTCCCGATGAAATGCTTGTTGTGACACTCGACAAAGTATAGCCATGCATTAAAATTTTGATCTTTCTGGCACAAAATCTCATCAGAAATTCCTGCCCCTGGAGACTGGGTGTCATGACATGGCCGATAGCTTTAGACAGGGGCAGGTTTTTCAATAGAAAATCGCAATTCAGACCTGGCATCTTTGCTACTAGGCGTAGACCTTTCAGGTGGGGGTAGGGGGCTGCACTCCTCCCAGAGCAGGGGAAGTGCTTATTTTAGGGCACTGACATTTACATATATTTATGGGCAAGGGGTAGCATGCAGCTAGTCAGTTCGACCTGCAGCGGACCGTGTTGACAAACGGCCGGGCAAAATAGGACTTGAACTTATATTCAGTTCACGGCAAAGAGGATCCGCCTCTTCCCGTAGCCTACGCCTTTGTGGATTTTTTGAAATGACGGTATACCCGATATGTTTTTTTTTTTTTAAATATATCAACTTGAAAATTTTTTACCTTCTTTTTCCGCATTTTTAATCTTAGTTTCAGTCGGTTGAGCATAACTTTACTAAAGCTGGACCGACTTCCTTGGTTCAAGATCATTTGGTGTCTAATTATGACTGAATTCGATTCCGTCAAAAGTCAGATACAAATTCAATCCTTGAAACTCGTTTGAACTTGGTGCGGGTGCCGCAAAGATATACGGAAGGTCACTGCAAGCGCTACTTTGGATTCGATGTCCCGCATGCGGTGTGTATGAGAACATTTGACTACGGTAGGCCAAAGCTTCCCTGCCTGGAACGGTCTTTCTCGAGAGACTATCTTCAATTGGCACGGAGCACATACAAAATTTTGAAAAATCGCGACCCCTCAGACCTGCAGACCCCGATGACATTTCAAAAGTTTCCCAAATTTTGTTGTCCTTTTAGACAAAATATTTCAAAATCAAGAACTTTAATTGTAGAAAAAATTGGAATGTTATGAAAGACAGGTCACAAAAGTAGCAACATAGCTGCCGGTGTCTTTTAATGATGTGGTGTCACAATGGTAATTTAAATATCCGATTTTGTTCAAGTTATGTCCAGAGCTCAGAAAAGTTTAGTGAGAACTAGCGCACTTTATGTTGCATAATGCGGCGAGCAAAGCGCGCCGGAAATTTCGCTGTTTTTGAGATTTGGAAAATTAAAAAAGGGGTTTCTGACTCACGGGAAGTGGGGGAGCGGAAGCATGCTTCCGGCCCTCATTTTTCACTGGGGGGAGCTTTCTCCCCCAGCCCCCGCTTCCTACTCCTATGCTTAAAAAAGTTTTTTTTTTTCTTTTTACTTTTCGAAAGGTATGCCTACCATTTCAAACCAATTGTGCTCAAAGGGTTCCAAATGAAATGTTTACCTATAAAATACATGCAAAATCAAGCGTTATGAATAAGTGCATGGCAGGTTCGAACCACTGGTTGTTGTGATTATATCTCTAGGAATCTTGAGCCCCAGGCTCTCCATCTGAAAGAAGATAATGTATTGATACAGTACAGCTCTCACCCCGGTCTTTTCACATTTTGTAAACTTTACCCCACGATCGGTTCCCTTTTTTCCTGGCAGACAGAGATGCTGGCGATCAGTTCTACTACATGATGCTAAGTTTCTCGCAGGAAATTTGAGATTGGTTCTTTGATGATAGATCATATAGTTTGAACTTATACTTGGAGTGAACGGCCAAGTCTTCATGGAGTTTCGACGCTGGTTCAAAATCATGCAGGCATGCTCACTAGAAGAGATTATACTTTACAGCTTAAGGTATAGTCAAAGTTTTTTGGCAGCCCAGCTGAAAATTGGAACCCTTTTGGGTTAAACCCTTTGAACCCAAAGGGTTTCAAGTGATACCTTTTGTAAATACCCTTTTCATTTAAAGGGCAGTCCCTTTGGTAGATGATGGAAATTGGTCAAAACTCAAAGGGAATTATAAAATTACCCCTTTTATAAACCAAACCCTTTTGAAAACCCGTTACCATTTGGAAACTGTTGAAACCTTTTGGTTAATTTGGACAAAAGATCTCAATGGGAATTAAGTTCTGCTTGGCCGTAAGGAGTGTTCATTGAGGCCTTTCCTCTAAAGTCGGTTAAATGGATGAGTTTTACATAACGGCCCATATGGCCAGCTTCTAACCAATTGGTTTATGTGGAGCCGCCACATATCGAAAAGTTTTGATCATAAACCTCCCACATGCGTTACAGTGTGCGGGCGCATTTTGCATTTTTAGGTTTTTCGCTTCATGTAGTATTCGGGGTTGTGTCTTAAGGTCTGGCTAAACTGGATTTGTGATGTTCATACTATTGCAAACTTTAGTGAATGCTTTTTTGACTGGACACCCCCCTTAGTTTTGTCGTAAATCATTAATTTATGGGATTTGATGTCTATGGGCTAAAAAACTTTTTTCATCCCAATTTTACATAATTTAGAGGATTAACACTTCTTTCCACAAATATATTGACACAGCTAAACGCGTTTCTGGGAGCTGCATGTCACAGGTAACAAGAGGAGAAGAATTGCTTTTATTTGAATCTATATTTTTTGTCGTAAAACGCTTGTAGTAAAGGCATAAAATGGCCCATTAATTTGGGGAAATTTCCCAAATTATGACGTCACAAAATTTTGAAATCGTCAAAAATCAAGTATTTTGAATGAAAATCGGCATTTCATGAGTTCCTCTCACCTTGACATATCATTCCAAAGCATAACCGATTTAGCTTACCTTAATTAGAACATTTAAAAAATTTTGATATAGAATGAGCAAATGATCGTTTTTATATAAAACTTTTCGATATGCGGACTAGCTTTTCCAGTTGTGACTAACTGGCTTGTTTTTCCTACTCAATTGCTTTACGCTGTATTTTTACAGTCTTCAGTATGACCAGGACAATACTCGAACTCCTGACCTCCCAACTGCAAGTCCAGGCGCGGATTCGCACATTCAAAAAAAAAAAGGGGGGGGGGGCTGACCTAAGAGAAAACAGGAGTGAGAGGGAACTGCACTGCTAATTTTCCATATGTTTTATTGTTGATGTGGCGAAAAAGAGAGGGCTGGGGCGTAAGCCCCCACCCCATGTACTCGCGCCTGAAGTCGGATGCTTTAACCACTTGACCATATGCCGTACGTTATTTACTCTCTCATAACTCTGCTGCAAACCACACTTGATTGAACAATATCATGTGAATCATCTATTGGTATCCTTCCTGAACGCATCTCTTCTCTCTGTTTCTTGTTTTTCATGTCAAGTGTGTTTGTTTCCTTCCTCTTTTCTATTCCAAATTCTTATTCTTGTTTTGTCCTATAGGCCTATTTCATTTTCCTTCTTCGCTATCCTTTCTCGTTCCAGTTCCTGATTTATTCAACCTTTCCCTAGATGAGGGAAAAGTTGTCATACCCCCCCCCCCGGTCAATTAATTGACATAAAAGTTTATCCCTATTGCCCGACGCATATTGTACAAATTTTGTACGTGTCAGAAAATTCGTGGAACTAATATCTACAATGAACGTTGGCCACAAAAAGCCAACAATTCACCCTCAAATTTCTCTTCGTAGGCCAACTCGTTCGCTTGTGGTAATTGATATGATGTTCAAAAGGTTAAAATTGACCTTCGTGGGAAATTTTTATGCCGACCCTCAGATGTGCGTCACGAAAGTTAAAAACGAAAGCACTTTTTCGTGTACGGCCCGCTGCCTAACGGTTCGTAATTTCCTCCGATAGCAGTGGTAAATTTTTCCAATAATTTTCTGATCACTTAACAATTTGCTCATTCTTACTGTTGCAGTGATATATTTATTGCAAACGAAAACTCAAAATAACGGCTGCTTGAATTCTACTAACAAATGCCATTTCCGGCTTTCTAATGGGTCGCTATTTGTGAAAATTTTCTGCACGCTCCGTATCAACCAATGATAGCGCTCCGCTTAGATTGTGTCATTTGCTCTTGCCCTACCAATTGAACTCTCGCCAAAATCGGTAATAGTTTCGCCACTGTTTGGCGGCAAAATGGTAAGCAGCTCTCATGCTCTACTCTCTAGTGAAGCTTTACATGCTATAATGTCCTTTCTTAAGACAGCAGCAAAGACACCCCAGTAGATCAAAGGCGGTGTGGGGTGAAACTGGTATCTGAGTTTGTTACAAGATCTGTGCCATCAAAATGAGCTATGCCTTCATTGTGTTTTAAACTGCACGAAGAGCAATTAACACATGCTTGATTGGCATATTAGCTACTCCCAAATGTTACATAACTCCTTTGTGTATTTTCATATATGTTACTGCCAATCAGTTAGTCAGATGTTAGACCTGAATATATCACGTGAGTTACATTTCCCTCCCGAAGCGACATGATGTGAGCAGGCAGAGAAGGAGGATGCAACAAAAAGAAGGAAGGAAAGTTTCACGCTTATTTATTCATCTCATCTTTCCCCCACAATAAACACTCATATTTCATGATTTTGTATTCTTTCTACTGACATTATACGATGCCATGGCATATTCATGTACAAAGGGTTTAAAAGGTACTTTCAGTTTCAACTATCACCTATCGCCGCCCACCGGGACACTAGCCTCTGACCCCAAAGAAAGTAAACATTGCAGGAAAGCGAAATTTGCGATTTCACTTCTTTCTGTTACAGTATAAGGTTGAAACATGACTTACATTCTCCTGAAAACTACCACCCACGCCCCATATTTTCCGACCTCTCGGAGTCGCAGCTCTTTGGAGTATTCCGCAGTTTTCTTCTCGGAGACCTAGCTGGGAACGTGTCCACATGACTTTAAAAAAGCATCTTTTTGCTATGATATATTTGTTTTTTGAAAACGCTCAACAGAACAACTTCTACGAAAGTCTGCCCACGTAATTCACGAGAACTGAAGAAGTAATGAACCGTCTCGTTATTTCCAAAAGCCTAAGAAGTCCCTCTCGGGTACACCTGCGTAAAGTGAGCGCTAAATGAATTGTAACGAAACGAATAAACATCTTTAAATCGGCAGATTGAAGAAAAGGACATTTCATCTGTTACAAGTCCTTTAACTGACATGCTTTTATCGCTGCGAGGACACACGTGGAATGAATGAGAGGACATTTTTTCTTTCTGTTATGGAAGCTGTCAAGAATTCCTGTCTCCGCTGCTATATTTTCAAACACGTAAAGGAGTCGCCAGTTAGAATGGTTATTCGTGCGAAACAAGTACAGTTGAAAACATCCATAGGGTATCAACATTGTGACCTATAAATGCGATGTTCAAGTTGGGTATATAGACTTTAAAATACCACCCTGTGCTTTTGTACGTGATGCTCCGAATAAGCATTGGGAGAAAAATCCAGTTCAACACAACCAGAGAAAAGGTCGTTGGAGATGACAGATTCAACCAGGAAGTTATAAGTAGAGCTCACGGACTTCCTAAACATGGACTGAGCATACTGTACGGCACATTGTCGCTACCGTAGTGTGTGAAAGAGCGCACCAAAATGGCCGTCTGCTATGGTTTTGTGGGAAAGCTTGGACTTGCTCAAGTATATCACCATATTTTGAAAGAAAGTTGAAATGTTTTTGAAATATGGCAAGTTAAGGTCAAAATCACTTCACCTATTGCAGGAATATGATATTGTTTCCCATTCAAGTTTAACTTTTGCTTGAAACATTACAGAGTCGTCGTCAAATCCGACGATTTATATGTTCACGGCGGCCATCTTGGTGCGCCTTTTTCGTCCCAGTCGGTGGCGACCAGCTACGGATAGGACGTACACGTTACATGCCATGTCCATATATATCAGTCCGTGGTAGAGCTATTAACCTACAACAAATCAACTCCGTTAAATTCTTTTGGATAAAGCACATGGAATGAGGCCTTGCGACATTTATAGAGACAAGTGTTGTTAAGATTGACGAGACACTCAGATCTTTTAAGCATTAGGAAAAAGGTTACTATACACTGTTAACACAAATTAGTCAACAGTGCCTGAATCACGGACCAGCCACGTTAGTCAACAAAATTGAGTAGTATTAATTTATATTCGATCCAGTTGAATAAGTTTCTTTGATAAATAAAATAATAAATATTATATAAATAATAAATATTAAGCCTCCTTGACTAAGTTTTTACTGATATTCTCTAGTCTATTGCTACGAAACTAGTTAGAGATCATCACAATTCAGTCAAATATTAGTGACTAACGTGGCTAGTCAATTCAGACACCACTTGACTAATTTATGTCCGCAGTGTGAGAAGCAATTAGGCTTTGCTCATTAGCATCCTATTTCTCAATTGGTTGAGTCTCAGGCTTCCGTAAGAACCGTTCTATAGCTCATTTGTAAACATTACCGAGCCTCCAATTTGATCCTGCGTCTACGTGAGTTGCAAACAAATGGAACACTGGAATTTCAGGAAAAAAGTATGTCCCGTCTGTTATGTTGCAGACTAATCATTAGGGGTTACATTTATGTTGCTTTACTGTCAGAGAGTTGTGAATAAAAGTAAGAGTCTTATCTAAACTGACATCTTTAGGATTTTGAATTAAACACAACAATTTTTAGCCATTCTTGTGCTCAAGTTCGGCTCGTATTTCGGTGGGCCACATGTAATGATTGTAAAAAGTATAGGGAATGGGTTTCTAAGCAATGTTCGGTGAAAAGTTATAGTGTTGCTATAAAAAACCGAATAAAAGTTAAAGATGACCTGTCTTCTCTTGGAAATGTAATAAAATCTATGCACGATTTTTTTTTATGACGTCACAGATAACCCGTGTCGTAACTTCGATTGGCGAACCGATTCGATACACTATCGATAATGTCACATCAGTGACAGCGTATCGAAAACGTTCGCATTATCAACGGTGCAACCAGCCAGGTCACAACCGTATTTAAAACATTTGTGACGTCATCCAGAATTCGACACAGTGTTTAATGCATTTTCATGAGACGAAAGGTGATCATTAAAAAAAATAAATGAACTCAAAATACTATTAACTTGTTTTCTTTTATAGAGGTGGGGTCAAGTGAACATCGGCAGAAAATAAGAAAAGCTAAAGCAAAGGCGTCCTACTTTATCAGGTCAACGACATAAGTCTGTGTTGAAAGGTCCGAAAAAGTTTGATATTCTGGAGGGTATTTAAAAAAATTCTTACCCGCTCCATACCAACTAATCATCGCGCTCCACTTTGATGATTTGGTGGCGCCACAGTGAACTGTGGACCGGCATACATTACACATCTCACGTCATCTGATGAAAAGAGTTTGCAGCGCAAGGTTGGTATTTGGTACAACGTTATACCTACTTAAGATTAATGGTGCATTTCGTCAAATTTGGTGGTGACGCAGATGTTCCTTCATCAGAGAATTTATCCAAAGAAAGCCATTTAAAGTGTCCGACTTTAAACTCAAAACCATTGTTATAAATTCACAAGTTAGGGAACGAAAATGATTAAGGTATCAATTTAAAAGTGGTATATACCCTCTACACACTGGCGGCGGAAGCGGGGGGGGGGCGGGGGGACACGTCCCCCTAAATTTCTTAGCGAGGAGACGTCCCCCCCTAAAATTCTTAGCGAGGGGACGTCCCCCAAAAAATCAGAGAAGAAGTAAAAGAAACTTGGGAGCCTTGAACCAATTCAAAGTTGAGACTATAGTTAACCCACCACCGAACAGAGCAGCCGAAATTGACTTAGCCTATGTTCTGCCATTGTTTGGCTGATTCTTGTCACGGTCCCCTGCCACCATGTTCTATGCCTGTGACCTAGTATTTGGCTACAAATCATTACAAGAATCTGGCAACCTCAAAACAAACAACGATCTAGATTTTAGACTATGCTATTGCAATAAAAGGTCACAAACAGTCGAAACCTACAGAAACCTGCGACCTAACTTTGAAATGTGATTGCCAAGAACCTCAACCACAAACCTTGCTATTTTAACAGATTGGAATCCGGAATCCGCCAAAAATGAGCGAAACGTATCATCTACTGGAAAATCGCCGAATGGTAGCTCCGTTCGCATGACGTGTGCGTACGTGACCGTCCGGTTGGAACTTTGGAAGAGTAAGCTACCTCGGTATTATACCGAGGTAGCCTACACATTGTTCAGAAGTTCGGATTCGTCCATTTTTTGGTCCCACCAGGGTCGACAAGTTTCCTCAAAGAAAAGGGTTAGCACGTGTTTGCGGTCTCACAATTATTGTAATTATTTTCTCGTTCATTGACGTGCACACTAAAGCTCTCTCTGTTTTGTGGTCCTTGTAGCCTTGTCATAGTTCATTACTCTTTCATGCTACCCCTCAAATGGAAGGTAAGACGTTTTTCACTCATGGCAGGACGACAATGTCACTTTTGGATATGATTTTTAAACTTAAAATAGCCTTATTCACCTTCAAGCTACATAAAATGTTTCCTCATTTCCACTTTGACATGTTTTCTTTGATCGTCATCAGTTTCAATAAACACTGAGAACGTTATTTGAACAAAATTCGGCCTACCAGCGTTAAAAACTACTATTTTAGAGGGTGTGTACCTAAGCTGACGCAGCCGAATACCACACGGAGAAACTTCCTTTCTTACTTTTTGTTACATCCTCCTTTTCTAACTGATTCGGGCTTATCACTTTAGGAAAGAAATGAAGCTCTTTACCCACATACTTGGTATAGTCAGATTTCACATCTAATTAATTGATTAACAGTAACAGATATATTAAAACATACAAAAAAGTACGTAACATTTTGGGTTAGCAAACAGACAAGTCAAGCATGTGTTAATTGTTTTTCACTCAGAGTGAACACAATAAAAGCATAGCTCATTTGAGGACACATATCATGTAACAAACTCAGATACCAGTTACACCCCACACCGCCTTTGATCTACTGGGGTGTCTACGTTGCTTCGTCAAGAAGAAAGGTCACAGCATGACTGATGGAGTTGTGTGAGGCCTTGCGGCGTCCAATCGACGGCCGTGTCCCACTCCTGTGCCTATTTTAGGAAATTCTCAAAGGAGGAAAATATTAGACACCTGGTATAGAAGTATTTACCTTGGTTTCCCCAGGCAGACCTAAGAAGAGCGCTTTCAATTTTTGATTGAAACCAACAGTAATAGAAAGGGGAAAGAAGTACATTGACAGTAAAAATAAGAAAAATGAGAAAAATAAGAAAAATGAGGTCACCTGGACATTGTTTGTTTTATATTTAACGTTCCCTCGCAAATCCAGAAAGTCCAAAGGCTTAGTGGTCTTTCAGAAAGGAAAAATTGCAAAAACTTGCTTTTTGACCTCTGGTTAGCCCATAGGTCTATGATGATCTTGAGAACTTGACCTTTGTCTTCCCAGAAAACAGAAGTGTTGTTTTTCAACCAAAATGCATCCAAGTATTAAATATTAACTTTATCAAAGCTTCCTACTTGAAGGTATCTTTTTATCAAGATTTATGACCTATGGTGGCCTTACAAATGGCATGACCTCTAATAAACTCAGAAGACCTTTGACCTTCGATGGACTCAAATGTCTTTGACCTCCGCCGAGCAAAAGGGTTCCTCTCTCTGAAACTTGAAACCTGTAAACAAATATGAACCAAATATAGAAATAATGGGAAAATAATATCCACCCTTGCTATTCTTGAGATAGGCTATTGTGTCTACAAACCACTCCGGCCTGTAACCATGCAGGCAAGGGGAGAAAACCTCATCCGGGTCGCAAATGTTCATTAGAAGCCAAATGTGTAAAATGAACGAAGTTGGTAACAAATATCAAGCTCTCCAAACGAGGTTTTCAAGTTCCTTTTTACTGATGGTGACCTCTAATGACCTTTTATTCTTTACCAAAAACGATAGGATTCCTTCTCTTTACACGTCACAATCTACATATGAAAGATGGAAAGTATCAGCCTTTGTTATCTTGACATATCGTGTTTACAAGGCATTTTCGAGGTTTTTGGAGCTTTTCCGCTGGTTACCTCATTGACCTTTGAGCTCCATCAAAAGCAAAAGGGTTCTTCTTAGCATGGCAAATTTAAATACAAAACATAAACTGTCGGTCATTCCTACCTTCTAATATCGTGTTTATAAAGTTTTCGGGTTTTGAACCCTAATGACCTCCACAAACCTTCACCCAAAACTCTACTCTGCACATGTATGCTCTATAACAGAAGGAACATGGGTTCGTTCACAACCGACACAGGAAGAAACGTTAGGTCCAGCTCCTCTTTGTAAATGCAATAAAACATCAAGTTCTACCGACTTAAATAGGTCTACTTAAGATAACACCATAATTATTCCATCAAATTACCCCAGTAAGTGATAATATTCAAGTGTGCAGCCTCTTATGTCTTAGCCTGCATCCTCCACCAATCCCTCAAGCTCCCACAAGTCCCAAAAGCCTGGAGTCAGTCATATCGCTGCTCTTCTCAATTTCCAGAATATTCAAGGACACATAAACTTGGTGAATACTACCAAGACACATCATGTTTCTCAAATTGAAGCTACTTTGCCATTTTTTCTCTCATTTAAAGTTATACACAGCCAATATGTGGCATATAGTTTACTTGATCCAAATAATTCTAAGGCGAACTTCCAAACTATCTAAGCATATTTTTATACAAATATGGTTTTATTTGAACATGTACAGCGCATCGAGAAGCCTCTCATACGGTGTTTCACTATTGAATTATAAAATGCGACAATGTTTGCCAAACATGCAAACCCCTCGCTGAAATTAAGTCATAACGTACACTTGCAAAAAACCCTTTGATCGATAGAATCACTGTTTGCAAAAAAAGCATTTAGGTAAAACGAAGGCTCCGCTTCATAACTGAACGATGTTTAAGGCATATTGCTGCAGAACATTCAAAATTATTTTAAAATAACACGATAACTTCTAATTTGAAACCGTTTACATAAAAATTTCCTGGATTGGAGAACGTTTGTATAATATACACTTTGTATCGGTTGGAATATGACTACTTGGAATAAAGGAAGGAAAAACACGAAATCACTATCGTTGAGAGTAGAATAAAGTACATCTGGGAGGCGTAAAGGATACAAAAACGATATGAAATTACATTTAATGTCAAACACTACATAATAAGTTGTGTGAGTAATTTTTATTCTGCTGTCCTAGTAACAAGAACCTTGGTTTTTTCTATGCTCTCAAATGAGTTCCACGCTAAACGCCTAACTTTCAAGTCTAATCTAGCGGCGCCAACGGCCATTTGTCCAGTCATGGGTCCCTGGGGTGTTATCCCTTCTCCATGGCTCTTGGGCAGCATCACTCACAATGACATGCAGTCGAGAAAGAGACCGAGTTACACCAGGAGTTGTCAGTCTGGTGTAACTCGGTCTCTTTCTCGACTGCAAAACTCCCTGGTTACACCAACGCATTTAAAAAATGGTACTTATTGTCCCCAGTGTATATACTACAAAGTGGTCAGCCATGGTTTCTTCTTTTTATTGAAGAATAAGTTTTATTGGGAAAATCAGCTTACCTTGAGCAGTTGAGAGTAAGCATACTTGGTCCACTTGGTTTATTATGTACCTACACAAACAAAGTGGTTAATTTTCCCGAAGGGGTTGGGAGACCTCATTCGAAAGGGGCATCATGGCAAACATGTAGGCGCAGTTAAGGCGCAATTAAAAGGTAAGCGAATGGTTTTATCATGCTTAAACATTTTCCGACCTCTTGTGACCTTCTGTGGGTTCATGGGACCAGTTGAGAGCAAACCCTAACGTAATAGGTGATTTAGTTCTCGAGGTGGTAGGATTTCCTCGCTATAAATGGGAGACAGACCCAAGAAAAATAAAATGCAGAAACAATGACGTTAAAGCATTTTCCTGAGTGGGAAAAAGATATTACGAAATGAAGAACGCTGCAGAACGCTTGAGGTGAAACGATTGAACAGATAGTCAAAAGGTACAGACACGAGGCAGGATGTGATAGAGGATTAGGGTGTGATAGAAACCCGGGGTAGGATGTGATAAAGGCAATGGGTATGTGTAAAAAAACACGGGTTAGGATTTGATGAAAACATGGTGTAGGATATAATAGCGACACGGGCTGGGATGTGATAGAGAGGGCTAGGAAATATCATAGAGACACAGAGTAGGACATGGCAGAGACAAGGGGAAAGATGCGATAGAGACAAGGGGTAGGATGTGATAGAGACAAGGGGTAGGATGTGATAGAAACAAGGGGTAGGATGTGATAGAGACAAGGGGTAGGAGATGTGATAGAGACACGGAGTAGGATGTGATAGAGACGAGGGGTAGGAGATGTGATAGAGACAAGGAGTAGGAGATGTGATAGAGACAAGGGGTAGGACGTGATAGAGACAATTGGTAGGAGATGTGATAGAGACAAGGGGTAGGATGTGATAGAGACAGGGGGTAGGATGTGATAGAGACACGGAGTAGGATGTGATAGAGACAAGGGGTAGGATGCGATAGAGACAAGGGTTAGGATGTGATAGAGACCAGGGGTAGGATGTGATAGAGAAAAGGGGTAGGATGCGATAGAGACAAGGGGTAGGAGATGTGATAGAGACAAGGGGTAGGATGCGATAAAGACAAGGGGTAGGATGCGATAGAGACAAGGGTTAGGATGTGATAGAGACAAGGGGTAGGAGATGTGATAGAAACAAGGGGTAGGATGTCATAGAGACAAGGGGTAGGATGCGATAGAGACACGGAGTAGGATGTGATAGAGACAAGGGGTAGGATGTGATAGAGACAGGGGGTAGGATGTGATAGAGACACGGAGTAGGATGTGATAGAGACAAGGGGTAGGATGCGATAGAGACAAGGGTTAGGATGTGACAGAGACCAGGGGTAGAATGTGATAGAGAAAAGGGGTAGGATGCGATAGAGACAAGGGTTAGGAGATGTGATAGAGACAAGGGGTAGGATGCGATAAAGACAAGGGGTAGGATGCGAAAGAGACAAGGGTTAGGATGTGATAGAGACAAGGGGTAGGAGATGTGATAGAGCAAGGAGTAGGATGTGATAGAGACAAGGGGTAGGAGATGTGATAGAGACAAGGGGTAGGACGTGATAGAGACAATTGGTAGGAGATGTGATAGAGACAAGGGGTAGGATGTGATAGAGACAGGGGGTAGGATGTGATAGAGACAAGGGGTAGGATGCGAAAGAGACAAGGGGTAGGATGTGATAGAGACAAGGGGTAGGAGATGTGATAGAGAAAAAGGGTAGGATGCGATAGAGACAAGGGGTAGAAGATGTGATAGAGACAAGGGGTAGGATGCGATAAAGACAAGGGGTAGGATGCGATAGAGACAAGGGGTAGGATGTGATAGAGACAAGGGGTAGGATGTGATAGAGACAAGGGGTAGGAGATGTGATAGAGACAAGGGGTAGGATGTGATAGAGACAAGGGGTAGGATGCGATAGAGACAAGGGGTAGGATGCGATAGAGACAAGGGGTAGGATGTGATAGAGACAAGGGGTAGGATGTGATAGAGACAAGGGGTAGGAGATGTGATAGAAACAAGGGGTAGGATGTCATAGAGACAAGGGGTAGGATGCGATAGAGACACGGAGTAGGATGTGATAGAGACAAGGGGTAGGATGTGATAGAGACAGGGGGTAGGATGTGATAGAGACACGGAGTAGGATGTGATAGAGACAAGGGGTAGGATGCGATAGAGACAAGGGTTAGGATGTGATAGAGACACGGAGTAGGATGTGATAGAGACAAGGGGTAGGATGTGATAGAGACAGGGGGTAGGATGTGATAGAGACACGGAGTAGGATGCGATAGAGACAAGGGGTAGGAGGAGGGTAATCTGAAGTGGTGTAGTAGACTGTCCAGTTTCATGATTGGCTGTTGGGAGTCATGCGACAATGTTTTTTCTCTTCAGATGTGAAATTTACTGCAAATAGCTGCTTGGTTTACCTTAAATATGCAATAGTAAAGTCATAAAATGTTATGACAGATACTTTGAAGAGAAATGAGACAAAAATTGTGTTATTTAGCTTTTTCTTCAAAATAAGTTTGGGGGCTGCTCTTTACCTTTAAGGATTGTCCATTGTTACACAACGAGATGATCATTGAAACGATTTTAATGGGCAAAAATCTTGTTTGTTAAAAATCACATTTATAAAAAAGCACAACTTCGAGAAAATAACCTAAGATGAAGCATTTGTCCATTATAGTGAGTTTATTAAGAGATAATGCACCATCGCATGACCGTAATGACCCAATAGAGTTGAGGATTTAGTGGAAATGAATCCTTGCGCAACCCACAACCTTAATCACCATAAATGTTGCACGCCTCCACCGACCTTCAAATTATCCTAGCTTGAAGACGAGTTTAGATGGATCGCTATGATGCCCTTACCAACTGATTGCTATAAAGCTAAATGACTAAACTAAACTACCCACAAGACTGCAAGATATAATAGAAATGTCTGCTTTGAGTCACGTTCTTATCGTTCAAGAACGTTACAAGAATCCATATAAGGACATTGACATTTCATCCAGAATTTGTAACAAGCCACTATCTAGATTATATACTGATATTTAAATGCCGCGTTTGGTTCTAGGGTAACATTAAAAACAAGAAAATGAGGATATATTTTGCTCATTGTGGAAGCATTGTCGTTCCGAGGATTTGGAAAGATAATGTCATATTTTGGACCTCTTAGTGATTGAGTATTGAAAATGATTCACGTTGCATAAAAAATGAGGCGTACTTGGATAAGGGAGATCAAATGAAATATAAAAAAGTGTATCACATAAATGGGCCTGACATGTTAGTGTTTGTAGCTAATATTTACCAAAAGAAAAAAGAATTCGTTTTATGATTTGAGGGAAGGGTAACATTTGGTCTGTAAAAGCTTTTTTAAGGAGCGGTTAATGTATGGAAGTCATATCGGATTATTTCGGGTTGTTAAACTCAAAATGGGTCAAACTCAAAAGTTATTCACACCAAAATTCCTTTATTGATGTCCTTTTATACGACAAATAATGACCCTCATCGACATCGTAAACAGGAGCCCAATAGGCACTGTGGTTTTTGCTCAGAGTAATGAACTGAACCACGCCTCCATTAGCAAAATTTAGCTGATTATGTTAAGTTTGCCTGTTACTATCAGACTGATGCCTCCTTCGTGATCTTCAAAGTTGTTAGGACTGAATGTTGCCTACTTTACATCCACCAAGTTTAAAATCTTGGTGTTAGGTTAGATTGAGTCTAAAAGACCCGGTGTCTAACCAACTGGTTTAAGTCGACGGGCCAGCCATGGCCCTTTTCCAGTTGTGGCTCACTGGCTTGTTTTTCCTACTCCGTTGCTTACGCTGAGAACCAATCACATTAGCACTAGGTTTCGTTTTTAAAGTCTTTGCTATGGCGGGCCATGACTGGAACTGACGACCTCCCCACTACAAGTCTGATGCTCATATCTTGAGAAAATCCGTATCTTGTTCACGAGGTTTTCAGGCGGTATCAAGCTACCACAGATGACATTTAAGAAATCCACCAGAAACAACTCGACTCGAGACAATATAAAACACACTTCGATACACCATTTGCAAGGACCATAGCAACAACCTCAGCGACAGGAATCTCCGAAACCACAGAGGCCCACCCGTCTCCTGGATCACGGATATTCCCGCGATAGAGTAGAGTTGAGGTGATTTGATTGATGTCTTGATTTTCTTGGGGATTGAGGTCTCTCCAAGTTAACAAATTAGTTGGGTCGAGACACCTATGGCATATAATGATGTAAGACGCCCCTTATTAGGAACTAATTTTAAATTTGTTAATTCTCGCTGAAATCAGGACCACTGGGGAGGGGGATAAATGGGTCATACAGGTTCATAAACCACAAATGAAAGTTGGCCTACAGGAAAAATCGAAAATGCTTATTATGTAATTGTTATTATTAAATGGTTCAAACAACCTAACAACACGAAAATCCCCAACAAGGACCCATATTTTCCCCCTTTTTTGGAAGCGATTGCTTGTACAATATCACCATCGTCTAGAAATAGGTACAAATAAAAAGCATCATCATTTCGTTTTTGATTGAGGAAAACTAATATTTGTCAAACTGTTATGCGGGATCTAGGAAAAAGTCACAATATCCCAGAACCAAAGAAACGAACCAGTTTCGTATCTTATGCATAAGTTAACCAAACAATATGACACTTTTTGGACACACTTTAACTTTTCAAAAACGTCAATTAGAGTCATCAGCTAAAATAAGTACTTTCTATGAACTACTTTCTTCTAAAATGCAAACATATACATTCTATACACGAATCCGATTGGCGCTTAGTTTTAGTGACTGTAGGCAGCCATTAGTGGGGTCCATCAGCCTTTTATCGTCCTCATTTATTGTCTACGTATATTTCAAATCCTCATATTCAGTGAAGTTAAGAAAATAGAGATACACTTAAGTTTACAACCATCCATGGAACGGGCGAGGAAAGAAATTTAAAGATTAAAGGTGATGTACCTCAGTAATGGCCGACTAAAATCAGACCATCACAATCTGTTCGGATTCGTCTATAAAATGAAAGTTTTCATCCACTTTTATTAACTACTACCTCCTATTTCAAATGTCGCCCACTCAAGGACTGAGGTGATTGCGTGCTTCTTTTTCATTATCATACCTTTACGCGTCATCCCTTAACTTCATCTTTTGTTTAGAAAGGCTCGAGTAAAGCTTAGAAACGTGGTTCTATCTATAAATTTCCCCAACATTTTACTTACGAATCATCTTACCAATGTACGCCAAGAGCTTCACTTTTTGAAAGCCATGTACATAGTTTTTAGGTGGACATCTTTTAGTCAATTTTGATATTTCGAAAAAAAAAACTCACAGGGAATACAGTCAAAAAAGGAAAAGACCTCAATGAGATCCCGGAAATGAAATATTTTAAAGGAGTTCGAAAACTCACATGGCAAAAAAGGCAAAGTCGGTTAGTTAACTGGTCCATCCGAAGGTGCTTCAGTTCGGCGAAAAACCGACTTCGTCGGCTGGGCAACCGGTACTAGTGGCAAACCTATGGCAAGTGGGAGGAAAGCCGGAATACTCGGAGAAAAACCCACGTACATCGAGCGGGATTTGAAACATGCGCATGTGAAACACATAGGTACACAGCAGCTGGAATAGACCACTCTACCACAGACTCGACGACCCTTACATCGGCACGGTATATTGCTGTATACTGAGACCGCAAATTATCTGTCTGCTAGTCCCCTCACAAACGCGATTCGATTTTAAACCGCGACAGGTAAGAAAATTCTTTTTGATACTTTGTGTGTTAATGTTTAAGAAAAAGCAATTTCGGGGTTTATACAAAACATGCAAGCCTGAATGCATCCAGTCAGCCAGTGAAAACAGGGCAACCTTCATACACAAAAACTTTATTTTAAAGACAAAAAGACGTAAAATTTCTTTAAAGCGGCAATCGGAGTTTTTTTTCAAACCTTCAATTCTGCGCCACTTTTGTACATTAACTTTAAACTAACAATAAATGATCCGTGATGACGGTCTATAAGGTCGTGATTGGGGGGGGGGGGGGTGGCAGTGTAATGGAGGATGTATAGTCTTGCATCTTTGCGGAATTTGTTTACCCGACAAAGTTTTAGAAACTTCCATTCAACAGTAATCAACCAGTCAGTCAGGATTAACATTTCTTCAAACCTGAAAGACTTCTTCAATGTTTCTTCATTCCGGTAAACAATCAGTTCAGAAGGGAAATCGAGGTTCTGGAACATAAGGTTAATATTCTCTGTCAAACCCAGATTGCCCCTTTAAAACATCACAATCTAGAGTGAAATACACAGTCACCTGATCGTAATGGGCCAATAGAAGATCAGAATTATTACTAAGTATAAATGTTCTCTAACTTCTGTATCTAATAAGTTTATTCATCTTCGCGAAATCTCCCGCCAATTTTTTTTATTATGCGTGGAGGGTAATTCATCACCTGCTCTAGAGCCTAAGGTTGACTCTTTGTTTCATCATGTGGTATCGATTTGTTTTTCATATCAAAAGATGCCTTAGACGAAAAGAGGACCTAAGAGACAGCCAATGCAAATATTGTGCCAAAACCGACATCTTTTAGGGTTCATACTGCAAATAAAACATTAAAAACACTACAAAGATAATTACAAAATTAGCGGGGGACACCAAAACGGAAAGGGAAACTAAAATATATAAAAGGTTCATTCTTTTGCAACTGTTTTAGAAAGCAAACCTAGATTCTTATGTCTTATTTATTTGGACAAAGTTCAACGTTTTATTTATTTAACATCCGCAGTCAAACAACATAGTGTGCAATTGAATGTTAAAGATAATGTGCTGTAGGGGTTTACATGATTCTTATAGAAATGCTAAATTTTGGATAAATCGTCAGTTGGAAAGTTTACTAAATGTACAATTACAAAGGGGGCGGCTTGATATAAAACTATTACCACCATTTGCGAAAGACCTTCAGGGAGAGGGGATTCTAGGGAGACGGGACCTTTTGAAGTAGAGGAATCTCGAAAATCGGCGTCATTTAGCTTTTTAATTGCACTCCCATGGTCGCCACATTTTTTGTAAATAATTAAATAAGATTCCATTCAGGGAGGGAAGTATGATTTCGTCAGAGGTAGAAGATCACCCCTTCACCTTGATAACTCCCTTACACATATTTCATGGTCGTCCTTTAAGACAAATCATGAAGTTGTCGCTATTTTTATTTTTAAAGGGGTTCATTGAGTTTATGTTATGTTGTGTATTAAAGGGTCACTACCACTTGACAATGCTCATAGTTAGCATAATAAGTCAATGCTCATATCCAATAGTTTAGGAAAAGGTGAAAAGTTATAGTTTCGTGGTGTCCTGACTTGTAACGGTTTTGTGCATAATTTGAAAAAGTGTCGGGTCACAAATTTTTGTGCACCAAATTGAATGGTTAAGTAATCACTCATAAAACAGTTATTTGTGTGTAGGATATGGGGATTGTCTAAGTTTGACCATTTGTCACTGGCATGTGAAGAAAGCTTAGCATGTTTGGAAAAAAAAATGTTGAATCTCATGTATCAACGCAATGAGCCGCTTTAAGACTATCGAGGAAGACCAAGTATTTACCACAACAAAATATCTCCTGAGCAGTAAAGGCATTTTGCATGCGAAAACAAGACCCTAATGCCAGAATGTATATCTTATCAGAACACTCTCTGAGCATGTTGGGTACTGTGAGCTACTCTGCATTTTTAAAATATAATATCAATCAAAATTCAGTACCGTCTGAAAGGTTTGCTCCCCTAGCACATTATATAGATTGGGGGTGAAGAATGTATGTATTTAAACATCTAATAAATACCGTGACGGAGAACTCAACTCCTAAAAATGGCTTCATGGTAAATTATACAAGTCGGGTGGAGAATACATTTTGAATGATTGCTAAATGAGCAATTTGATACAACTTCAACTTAACGGTTGATTAATTTCTGAACGTTGAACTGAATTCGAGAATGCTACGGAGAATTAGCAGCCAGCAAAAAGTCTTGTTAGCTGTTAACAACTCCATGGTTAGACAATTGCTCGAATTACTATCTATAGCGGCATTTAAATCGAACGGTTGTCAGCAGGTTTGGTTCCTAAAACATTAACATTTTTTGTTCTTCTTGCCAGATTCCTAATTCAGGGATTCGAGATATTTTTACCTAACCTATGAATTTCTTTAAATAAACTTACAGAAAATCTTTGTGTGGGATCCACTTCTCTACGAATGCATAACCATACGAAGAGCAAGGGAGGGAAATTATTAACTTAAAATGGTACATTGCACAATAATTTGTGATGTCATTGTTGTACTACTCAAATTACAATCTTTGTATTTGTTTGTTTTCTGAAATTAACTGCACCTTGTGCCAAGGTGTGATAGCACTCTTACTCATAAGAGGTGATGTAATTAATTAAGCCCTCTGTGTGCAACATGCTCTGCAAGCAAACAATAAGTGTTCAAGGTCATGAAACATTTTTAATTTTAAAGGGAAACAAAGCAAGCAATGTGAGTTGTAGAACAAGAAAGTCACAAATTATCATTGCGCAATGGACAATTTGTTTTAAGTGAATAAACTTCAACATTTTGAAGCCTATGCCCCGGACAGCCATCAAACCGAAGACCTCCCAACTTTAAGTCGGATGCTCTAACCACTTGACTATGCAGACGGACACTAGTACCGCAAAGTGAGATCAGGAACTAGTGGCGAAATAATTTCAGCGAGAACTCATCTCAGGCATATTATATATATATATATATATATATATATATATATATATATATATATATATATATAAATATATATATATATATATATATATATATATATATATATATATATATATATATATATATATATATATATATATATATATATATATATATATATATATATATATATATATATATATATAATTAATACAACTTGAGTGGAGTATAATACATGCACGTGACCTTTACATGAATTCATTTCATGAACCATTTGCCACTGACATAAAGACAAAGTATGAAACACAATACTTCATTTGATAAAGAAAGCTATCAAATGACTGAATATGATTAGCTTTGCTCTTGTGTAATGTTTCGCTTTATAGATATTCACGTTGCTTCGGTAGTATTTTGATTACAAACTTGGGTCTTCAATACTCACCACGAGGCAATCAACTGAGACTGTGATGCGAATGAGTTTTAGACGGTGTGGGGCGGGCTTCAGTAAGAAGGTTAGGAGAATCGGGTGTTTAGGGTGAATGGATTAGAACTTCAAATTTTAACTTTAATATGTTCAACCCAGGCCAGGGAAGCCTTAACTTGCGCTTTCTTGCTTGAAATTTGATTCGGTTCTTCTGTGCGAAAACTCTAGACAGTTAGATAGATGCAAATGATGTTATACACATGTTTAAGACACCACATCGTTATTTTGAATACAAAGGTACGAGTTACTGCAACAACCGACAACCTTTGAAAATGTGTTTTGAGATGGGGTACAAGATATTTCGGTAGTTACAATGAAAATTTACCTTTTTCCTGTCATGGTGGACATCTATTTAGTCAGTCAGTCGGTCGGTCGGTCGGTCGGTCGGTCAGTCAGTCGGTCATTCCATTATTTTTTTGTTTTTAAATTTACAGTTGATTCTCTCCTTCTTAATGTTACGAGTGCGCGATGTGAGCAGAACAGTGACATTTTACCAACTCTGTTCTAAAGTCAAATCTGTTCTAAACTCTTTTCTGATAGTAATGATAATCTAGAAAACACTGTGAATGGTGAATTGAGTAAACTTTATGCATGGTTTATTACCAATACGTTGTCACTGAATGTAGATAAGACCAACTACATGGTGTTTTCTACAGGTAAAACTTATAATAATTTTAATATTAGTATGGCTAATGTACCCTTAGAGAGAGTGAAGACAGCAAAATTCTTAGGCGTCTACATTGATGACAAACTTTCATGGGGGGACCATATCAGCTATGTAGCAACTCAAGTCTCGAAAAGCGTAGGCATACTAGCAAAACTTAAATTTACTCTGCCTTTAAAGGCACTGAGACTAATATACCTAACCCTTATTTTTCCCCAGCTCTCATATTGCTGTAGTGTCTGGTCAGGTGCGAATAAATCTACTCTAAGTAAATTATCAATTCTTCAGAAAAGAGCTGTCAGGCATATGACTTGTTCTGCCCCACGGGACCCAACCAGTAGTCTGTTTGCCTCGTTGAATCTGCTTAAACTACCTGACATCATTACTCTGAGCTTAGCTATATTTACATACCGTTGTTTGAAAAACTTGCTACCAACTTCTTTTTCTTCCTTCTACACAGCAAAAAGTCAGGAACATTCCTACTATACCAGACAATCTGCTAATCCCCATCCTGTCTTAGTCAATCAAAATAATCATAAAAGGAGTGTCAAATCTCGTTCAATTTTCATTTGGAACAGGCTGCCCCAGAATTTACGGTCTAAGCCCTCTATAGTGTCTCTAAGGAAAAGCTTACTTTCCTATTTCTTAAGTTCTTATTAACTGTCGTAGATGAGTGGATTAATGGGTGGGTGGGTGGTTTTGGTGAGTTGCCCGAGACGGGTTTTCGTCTTTTCTGTATCTTGTCTGCTTTTTTTTTTGGGGGGGGGGGGGCTCTTTTGTCTCTATTGTTTTTGTTTTCTTTTTGTTTTTGTTTGGGGGAGTGTTCTTGTCTTTAAGCCCACAAGGGTTTTTAAGAATACTTCCTTCTACATCAATCACTTTTCTTGTATTTTCATATTACATGTTTGTTATCTATGTGTATATATTGTTGTGGAAAATCAAAAAATAAATAAATATGAAATAAATAAATATAAAAGTCATCCCGCCGGGGGTGATGCCTTGGCTAGATTAGTATTTTCCCATCGCTTACACTGACCATCCGATCAAGCACTATCCTGTGTTGATGCAAAGTCCGACATTATTGTTTAATCTTGATCATTTTTACTCAACAGCATTTTGATTTTAAAACACAAAAAATGAATTAAAATACCATTCTAAATAACCGCATTATTAAAACAGCACAACACCGAGTAAAATGGAGTAGCACTTAGATCAGTGCAATCATTACTGGGGAAAAGCACGGGTCACATGACCGTAATGAATCGATAGAATTTTACGATAAATACCAGAAAGCCAAAAGGCTTAGTGATTCCTTGCCATGAAATACCTTCTTTCTTTCAAATTGACGGTGTTTGATAGATTTTTCTTTACAATTTAGGAACAGAATGTCAAGGATTCATTTAACAAAGATCAAAACACACTTATATCATGTTGATAACCTACAAATCCCACCAACACTGACCCCCAGTTACCCCAGACGACCTTTGACATCAACCAAAAGGGCTCTTTGATTCTCTCACTACCTCTTAATACCTGACATGACCGTCCTCTAGTCTGTATCAAAAAACAAGAATGCTCCTATGGTGTCTACAAGCCATTTTCGAAGGTTTCCCAATTTTACAGCTGGTGACCTCAAATGACCTTTGACCTCTACAAAAAATAGGCTTCTTCCTCTCAACATGACAAATCTATATTACCAAATATGAAGACAGTATCGGTAACTCTTATCTGAAGATATCGTGTCTATAAGCCATTTTCGAAGTTTTCGAAATTTTACCGCTGGTGACCTCAAATGACCTTTGACCTCTACCAAAAACAATAGGGTACTCCCTCTCAACATGACAAATTTATATACTAAATATGAAAAGTGTCGGACATTCCTACCTTGAGATATCGTGTTTACAAGCAAGTGTCACAAACACACACACACACACACACATCACCATCGCACAGATTCCTTGCCTGCCTATGGCAAGGAATCAATAAATGAACATTGAATCTGTTGAATAGAAACGCATGGATGCGGACGTAGACGAACTTGAAAATACGTGTAATTTGTCATATATCTCAAAATTGCAGGCTGCCCTTTTTTGGAACTGGAAACAGTTTCGAGGAAAAAAATACAAGATGACGTATACATACATTTCATCTCAAATGAGGTGTAAAAAGGCTAAGATAGGCTCTCTCGATCATGGAAAACTTTGCAATTATTTGCTAGTGTTGGTTTAAATCATCTTGTTCAACGAGCAACTTCCGCGTCTAACGAGCGAAGGGTCCAGGAGATGGGGTTAACGTCTCCTTTTGGTGTTGGACTTATATATAGACGAATCCGGACAGCAAGGGACGGTCTAATTTCAGTCGGCAATAACTGGGGTCCATCACCTTTTAATCTTTCAATTTCCTTGCTTACCTGCATCATGGATGGTTGTACACTAAATTGTATCCTGATTCCTTCAATTTCACGGACTGAATATGCATGGGGGTTTGAAATTCGTATAGACAAAAGGGAAGACGATTTAAGGCTGATGGACCCCACTAATGGCTGCATACAGCCACTAAATACAATCGCTGATCGGATTCGTCTATAGGGGAAGACTGCGATCTCCTTCCCCTATCCCTCTCTTCTTTTCTCGCCTCTTTCTCTCTACATTCATGAAATTGGTTTTGCATTCTTGACAAAGATATAACTGGACTTAAAATGAAGAAAGTTAGTATGGGAAAAACTGAATCAGTTTTGATACGGTTAACTGAAGACATTGTACTGTGAATAAATAGTGTAAAGCTTATTTGCTCGTCTCTTGAATAATAAGCCAGTTCGGTGATTCGTTTTGGTGGCTATGCACATGCGCACATCCTCCAAATCGTCGGGACAAACAAACCAATGCCGCACCTACAACATGTATTCCAAAATTGAGTTTACATGAAAACTTCGTAAAATTATTCTTTCTTAATCCATACATAACATCAAGAGTGATCTCAAGTGTGGTTTTGTGTAGTGGATTATGTCCAAATTGTCGTTTGGTGTAAAAATTTGCATATTAATCCGCCGTAAAGTAGGACTGAGATCCCTACTTCCGTTCGAGTTCGCTGTACACTAAGATATAATTGTATTCACGAACTGGCGAAACTAGGGAACTCTGTACGCTACGTGCTGAGCTCGGATTGCATATCACACGGCGTGCCCCACAATTTCATGTGGCTACGAATAAACGAACTCGCTTATTGAGAGTGGAAAAATTTGATTCCGGTTGAGGGCGCAAGACCTTAAGATTACCAACGGGAAGGTGAGAATGGTTGATTTTTGCTACCGAAGCAGTCCAATTCCTTAACAGGATGAGGAAAGGTATGGGTTTATCGCGATGCTGTTAGGCCTATCGGTAACAGTTCTTTGATAGTAGCTTTTTCCTCTCATCTTACTTGCTGCTAAGACAACTAATTTAAGTAGGGCGAATTAATCTAAGTTGAAAAGAAAAAAAAAAATTGTCTTAAATGTAGCACAGGTGATCACAGAACTCCTTACGTAAATAATTAAATTTTTTACTGCTCTGAGAAAGGCGGTTGTTGTCTTCGTATTAATGGAATACTTCCCGCAACGAGCATAATATATACGGAGTTTGAAAATAAGAGGCAGCTGTCATTTATATCATTTTTTACTTTGTTGAAGGTAAGAAATATTACAATCTAAGCTGATGAGTCACGAGTCTGGATATCAACAACAAGGAAGGGCCTGCTGAATCGTTATTTTTGTAAACCTTTGAAGGAAAGTTGATGGGATTTTAAATGAATATTTAATCACTTGAGCAGCCCTTTCTGCTTTTCTTTGGTGACATTGAATGCACGCTTTTATTTTGTTGTCAACATAAATCAGAGAACGTCAGTTCACCATGTAATTAAAAACCTCTCACGATTGTCGGGTTTAGATGGCGGTATTTCGGAATGACATACACAGTGTGAGGCGCATTTTTTTTTTCTTGTTCACGAATCACGGACCAGTTTGAGTAATCATGCACGGCCTTAGAACTTTCCAACATTGTGTTTCTTTGGTAATGTTAACAAACTATATTTTAACGGGACACTTAGTGACTGGGGAGTAGGGGGATGGATTAGGGAATAAAAAACACACCGGGAAGTGATCACAGTTACTTGAGACATGAACGAAAGCCTTTTTTATGACCATGGTATCAGACCACTCATACCTCGTACACTGTACATTCCCGAAGTCACTTTGGTGGAAATACTGTTCTCATGCGCACGATAAAGTTTTATGTAAACGAAATGTTGTTGTTATTATTTGTTATGGTTATATAACCTTATTTTTTACCCCTGTGGGCCGGGGATTTCATAATATGCCAATGGTATTTTCCGGCCGCATGGCGACCTAAGGGAATCCAAACTTGCACTGTCTTGACCCATACTTGAAAATAAATTTTACTTTGTACCATTTGTCGAGTAGACTTACACTACAAAACCTGACACTGTATAACACATTCGTGTAGGTGTGTCGCTAAATCTCATCTCATTAACTACCCTCATTTTTGTTGTAACGTTTTTGAATGGTAAGAAGCTGCGGCCAAGTTTGCATTTCAGCCACAGAACAATAAGGTTACAATAAGTTTTGTTTCCATATGAGTAAATTTAATCAAAATCATTCAACAGTTAAAAGTCAGTTTCATTCCGGGCTGGCAAAATCGATGAATTGAGTTACTAATTTGTCTCAGATATGCAAGAATGTAGGCATTTTTAAAGAAAAAGACCAATATATTCGACATCTCAGTACCATGAAGGTGCAGACAGGGCGACGTAACCAAGCAAGCACCACCAAAGAAGAAGCCTATAGAAGAATCCGATCAGAGCTTGGATTTCGGGAACGAAGGTAGCCATTAGTAGGATCCATTAGAATTAAATCGTCTTCATTGTTTACATGAATTTCAAACCTTTATATTTATAAAATTGAGGATGGAATCAAGATACAATTCACTGTACAACCATCCATGATAAAGGTTAGCAATCAGATTAAAAGACTAAAGGTAATGGACCCCAGTTATGTCGGACTAAAATCAGACCAAAGTGTCTCAGTCGAATCCTTCAGTACATTGAGACGGTCCCTGCATGCAAAACATGTGGTACGTACCGAGTGTAACAACTTTTCTTAATTCGCGACTCATTGTGAATAATCACTCTAAAACAGTTGAGCAAGGATGCTTCATCAGGAGAAATATAGAACATGTAGATTTTCAGCAAGCTTCGCTAAATTTATTGGGCAACTTCTTACAATAATTAGGGTAATTCATAATGGTTTGCCCAATCTTTAGCAGTCTTCTTCCTCAACAACTCGGCATATCATGCTACGTTTGCTAAACTGTTTTACTGAGTGATGACACTGCTCCATGAATGAGCTACACGCCCCCCCCCCCCCACATCTAGAAGGACAAAATCTGACCTAGGCCCCTTACCTTTAATTTTTTCTCAGGATACGATTGGTCATTTCAATTTTTGACAGTTCTCCAATTTACTTAAAATGACGTTTGCTAGGGTAGGGTTTAGTGGACAAGGAGTATTAGACCGGAAGGTATAACCAGGTGTCTGAATATAGGAAAAAAGATCGGAAAGCTGTTAGTTTGGAGTTAACATTTGTCTGTTTGTGGCCACTTTCCAAGAGGCTGATTGGTCTATGTCGATGAAATTCCCCTCACCACCGTATACTCTGAAAAGAAAACCCCCTTATTCTTTTCAAGTTGTCTGACTTCTAGCCAAAAGGCTGGTAAGTGGTGTGTACACAACAAATATGTTAACACGGAGTGTCTTTAGTAATGTATGTATTGCGTTGTCAAGAAGGAGGTTGCCAAGGATACGGAAGGCAGGTTAACCCCTTTCTTTGGCCCGAACTCTAAAAACTAGTTATGGGCAAATTAGCAAAAGAGTGACCACTATAATATTTATTTCATTTGAGGTTCAAAGCTTGCTTGATTACGCGTTTGGAAGTCTGAAAAAGCCGCGTTGGCTTCAAAGGGGAAGGGGGATTAGGCACCCCTACTCTTAGACACCTCATAACCTAACACCAGCAGCACACTCAGTTGAAGCAAATTTGTCTGCGCATCTGACCAAAAAATAATCAATATCTTTAAAACATCCGATTCGTAAGTTCCGACAGAAGCAGGGATATAAAGAGGGTTAATACAGCTTGAGTCAAATGCTTATGGTATCTTCGACCCTTAAAGGGCAAAACCTCTCACCCCAAACTACAATTTTGGTACGGGGTACCGAAATTCTCAATTGGCTCAGCTCTTTGATTGTCAGCTAATTCAAACAATGCAGAGAACCAAAGCTTATATTTCACAGCATGAACAGTACCGGGAGTGTTTTGATTATATAAATTGAGTTTGTCTATACTCCCCTTGAAGCAATAAACTGAGATTGTATCTGGATGAGGATGAATTTCAGACAACTGTGGGAGGGGCTTAAGCAAGAAGGTTAGGAGAATTGGTACTGTTTGGGCTGAGAGAACTAGGCCTTTAATTCGCTTTGCCTTTTTGGGGGAATAGCTTTTGATTTTCCCATTGACAAACTCAAAAGGTATAAAAACAGAGACGTGTGCTCTGAAGACCTGCACCAAGAATATTTATAAGTCCATAGTATACTAACTATTCTTTACAAATTCACGTCATAATTTCAGTTCAGGCGAAACAGTTGTCTTTCAAGGTTAAAATCGGTCAGGTTGATGTTGTCACAGTTGACGTTGAAGATATAAAGATGGGGAAATTATTCAAACGTATGCACCAGACGAAGTTTACAATGCATATCCTCGTCGCGGCAGAGCTGGGTGATGTATGTGTGGTGACCTAATACTGCATAGATAAATGGGCCATGTAATGAAATTACATATTCCATGCTTCTATAAAAGACGACAATTCGTATTGTATACTGTATAGTGCCTTCATACATTTAAAGCGAAATATTGCGTTTGTTTTACAAGGAAATTTCAGGGGCGATGTGGACTGTTTAACAAGAAATTTCCTTACTGGCTAAGGATAGCCTGATACCTAACCTAATCACTAACCCTAACAAAGAATACAATCGATACAATACAATGGCAATAACCAATGAAGAAACACCTTGTTAAACAGTGAGCATCCTTCTAAAACCAATATTTATTGGCAAAGAGAGATAAATAATTAAAAGACAGTATGGTGGCCTTTTTTCACAAGATAAGTTCCCCTCAATTAAGTTGCTTGGTGCTGAAGAATAATTTGTTCACCCAAACTTTCAACATGTCAAAAATGCAACTTCCATGACTCTTTTTGTGCATAATATTTTGAAGTGATGAAACTTTTGTTGGGGTTTATTGTTGAGACTAGATGATTTGAAAATGACTAGAGATATTTTCTTTTAATGCTATGTTGGAGCATTTTAAACGCAATATTTCCCTTTAAAGTGTGTATACCTATAACGACACATGGTTTCGACTTTCCTTTTAACACTCTTTTATAAAGGAACGCTTTTTAACTTCATAAGTAAGTGTTTATAATTAACCTCACACCCAACCTACAAACAACATGAAGCTAGAAAAGTATATCAAGTTTTAGGCATAATGAGTTAAACATTAGTAATCAAGAATCTATCAGTAAACTTTCTGTTCAGCTATCTTGAGATCAATAAAGTAAAAAAATGGTTTGTTGTTGTTTGCAGTGAGGCATAGATGATGGTGATAAACTTCATTAAATAACAGCTCTTAACAAGAGCATGACTTGAAACCCTGTAAAAGGCGTTTTGTCGGGTATTTTTGGCTAAAATCCCCAATTGAATTTAAGCAAAATAAAGTACCCGTTATCACTAACAATCGGCTAAGGGGCGCATTGAAATGACGTGCATGTATGCAGAACTTAAGGGGGAAATACATTTTGTATGTTCTTGTTTTTTCTATAAGTTTTGTACTATAGGGGCATCGCCGCTTCGTCCAACAGATCTAGCTAGCTATCGGACACCTCAGGGAGACCACACGTGAGTGATCTAAACATACTGTTAAGCTTCATAAAGGTATAATTACCAGTATAATGTTATATCTGATGCGCAATTAAAATCTAAGACTCAAGCGGAAGTCAAAGTTTGATTTTTTTACAAAGATTTTCACAACTTAAATTCTTCACCAGATTTTTGAAATGGCTGAAAACTAATGAAAGTTGATTTGTGAACACGGTCGAACGTTGTCCATGCCGATTGGTAAATGCTGTGGAGGCTGTTTAGACTTGCATCTGTGTTGAATTTTTTTACCCGCCAAAAAGTCCAAATTTAATGGCGTTTCTTCTAACTTACACGAATACCCTTCACTGAACGTTTCTAAATTCTGGTAAAAAATCAGTTCAGAAGGGAAAATAAGGTCTGGAACAAAAGATGGATACTCTCCGTTAAAATCTGATTGCCTAATTAAGTTAATTAGCCAGATACTTTAAAAAGTACTTAATAATTGTAACTGACGATATCACGCATTTGTGTACGGGTATGAACATGTAACCCAGCGGTAACCTAGTGGTAGAGCATTTGCTTCGCGTGCGAGAGGTCGTGGGTTCAGGTCCCGGCCAGGTCATACTAGAGACCAAAAATGATACTACCTGCCGATATGTGCGTAATGCTCCGCACAAGCACTGGAGTTAGGAAAGCAAGTCATCAAAATCAAGATCATCCCTTCGGTCACCTTCTCAAGTTGAGAGTCAGTTTCCTGAATTCCATCCAGGGCTGGCGTTTGGGGAGGGGCTGTTTGGTTCAAAGTTATCTCGGATCTTTCACATGCTACCGTTCAAAGGAACTCATCTTTCAATTGTCATCATCCATCTCTAAAATTGGCACCATTGCTCATTGCTCAAGTTGAAAAAGACTAGGTTGGGGCGGGAGGGGAACGGGGTAGGGGAACGGACTTTGCTTTTGGGTATGAACACTGGATTTCTGATGTGACACAACACAGCGTCAACAAAATAACAAACCACTCTCTGATATTACAGGGATCGATCTGACTCGCCCCAGATGTCTATTGTACAGGGGGATAGCATTTCAAGGCCCCGACAAAGGTGGTGAGTTAGTCCCCATGGGACGTGACTCGGCAGAATTTGAGGCGCGCGTAACGCGCCGAAATTTTGGACTCCCTTTTTAACAAACACTTAAAAATCTGGAGTTTATTTCGAAGAAACAATTTAAATTTTTTGAAACAATTTTGACTTTTGTAAGGACTACTTAAAAGTTGGGGTGTTTATTGAAGAATCTATCCTTCATATGGGCAAAATCAAAAACGTTTTGTACGCCACAACTGCATGTAACCGTTCTAAGTTTACGTACTAAGTGGGTCAAGAGGAGACTAGAACTTTGCCCGAAAAGATTTAAAGATTAAGAGCTTATTATATTGCAGAAATATAAGAAAATTTGTTTTTTGCAAGGTTAAAATGAAAAATTTGGGTCCTTTATTAAGTGATGTGCCTTTCAAGAGCAAAATTTGGTAAAATGTCGGGGTGATTTAAAAAGTTTGTTTTGGTTATTTGTTGTACTGAGTATCCATCGATATTGGGAAACTTTTCCACTTTGAACAACCTGAAGCTTATATTGGGGAAAAATTGTAATTCTATGGCAGATCTTCTTATAAGAAAAATCAAGTAGGGGGTGATCTGTAGTTTTGTTGGGGTCACTGAATATCATCAGGCAAATGAAGACCCTCGGACCATATTATAAATTTTTCCGCGGAAAAGTTTGGCTTCCCATATATTTGAAGTTTAATATTTTATATATTGAAATAGATAGGCGTATGGGAGCATTTCGGTTTGGGAGGGGGCAGAATTTTTTTTCCCGAAAAATGTAATCCTGTCCGAGAGTACACAGATATTTTTGAAAAATTGAGAACCACCAGACAGCAGCAAAAGGCATTTCCATGGCTGGTACGGTATTTAGAAACAAAATAGTCATTAATTTGAGCTTTCTTTCAGAATAAAATTTTCACTTTGTAATACTATCCCAAAACGAAGCATACATTGTACCGTTAAAGGCCCAGTTCTCTCAGCCCAAACAGTACCAATTCTTCTAACCTTACTTAAGCCCCTTCCACAACTGTCTGAAATTCATCCTAATCCAGACACAATATCAGTTTATTGCTTCAGGGTGAGTATAGAAAAACTCAGTTTATATAATTAAAACACTCTCAGTACCGTTCATGCTCTGTAATATAAGCTTTGGTACGCTGCATTGTTTGAATCAGCTGTCAATCAAAGAGCTGAGCCAATTGGGAATTTCGGTACCCCCGTACCAAAATTGTAGTTTGGGGTGAGAGGTTTGGCCCTTTAAGTAATCTATGTTTAGCCAAATATCTAAGCAATGCCCAACCACCAGTTGGCCCGGAACGTACTGAAAATTGTTAAAAAATCTAATCCCTTAAACAGCCGGAAATGGCATTTCCCAGGCTTGTATCTAGAAATGAAGCCATCGTTATTTTGAGCTTTACTTTGAGAAGGACGTTCAAATTCAACGAAAAAAGGCTCAACTTGCTATAAGTGGATCAGAAAATTTCCAGATAGGAAGTACTGCTACAGTTAGATGTAATGGTCTGGCCCCTTTTTTTTGGGGGGGGGGGGGAGAGAACTGTGCAACCGAATTGAAATCATGCTAATGTGTTTGGCTCTACTAAGAATCTACGTTGTATTCAATTGCAAGATCCAAGATGAAATTTTCTACGTGACTGTCCTAACCCCAGACTATAAATGATTTTACTTCCGACGTATTTGAAAATATGTCACGTTACAAGGTGGATTCGAATGAATTTTCAGTCAGACTTATGGGCAGACATTCTCACGCTACTGTTTATCATTATGTGTAGCTCAAAACGGCCTGGTCGATTTTCAAAACCGTTGCTAGAATTCGGCTGTCGAGGCAATCCAGATGGCAGATCATCGGGCACTGCATGCTCATGAACAACTACTCGCCCGTTTTTGTACGGAAAATTCGGAATTGTCAGTTTCTAAGAATATGGTGGTCAAGTAAATAAAATCAAAAAGATCATCCGGGTGACTGAAGTAATATCAGGATCACATCTTTTATCGGCGTGTAGCTAAAAGCTCCCCGACGAAATTTTATTTTCTCAACAACAGTGGGAGGGCAGTCTTCCCTGACGAGGGCGTGACTTTGCGCGCACGGACTGAAGAGGGGATGAGGAAAAGGAGAGCTATTAAGAAGTAATTGAAACCGATTCAGATATGCATTAAAACATAAAAATAGCATTACAAAAGAAAAAAAGGTGATAAAGGAAAAATAGTTCATGATCATCCATTCAGTAACTTCAGTCCTTCACGTTTTTCACAGTTTTTAAGCCTCCCCGAAAAAATGCCTTCCTTCTCCGACGGGGGATGATATAGGACAAGGTACATAGATGAGATAGGACAACGTGTATGGAATGAGGTATAACAGAGTAAAGAAGAAGTGATTGAAAAGGGATTAAAAAAATGTTTAAAATCCCCCGCCCAGTCCTTGTAGATTTTTTTTATTATTTTTTTTATTATTTTTAGGCCTTCCCGACGAAATCGTCGACCTTTCCCCGACGGGGGGCCATCCCCCCCCCCCCCCCCCCCGCTGGCGCTTCCCCTGATTGTACTGTTGTAAGAGCGAAGAAAGCCATACAAACTCGGTTACAGGGATAGGCCCTTTAAAACAATATCCAGGAGGCACAAATATAAGGCTAATGTTGAAAAGTTAAACACGAAACGTGTTTCAATTCCCCAAGACTCAAGATTTCTCAATCGATTTTATTATTTGTGTCTCCATCACGATTCGATTTTCCAAGGTTTGTATGCTACTGAGCTTTATCTTTAACCGTTATATCGGAATTTACATTGTGTCTACCTCTACACCTCGTCGCTGTTTCGTGTGACCCACCGTTAATTGCACAATTTGACGGTCAAGCGTCTACCGCATTGTACTTGTTGCATGACTTGCGTCTTTCAATATGTTGACCTGCGCCAGATGCATGAACTATGTTTACTTCATAATTCATATCTCAACATAAAATTATATTTCGTTCAAAATTTCATGGTTTCCATTTTTGCTTTAACCGAATCAAAATAAATATTTGCGGTTCTTGTTTTTTTTTTTTTTTTTTGCTTCCAATATAAAAATAAATACATAAATACATAAAATTCTTAAGTAAAGAGGCTTTGAAAATTTGGATAAATTCTCAGAATTTATGGTTTGATATTAGTCTTTGATTTTGATCTTTTTGTACTAAAATTATTTTTGTGAAACTTGTTAAATCTATATTTTCATGGTGTGTTTGTGAAGTTTTTGTCTTATAGAATTTTTACACATTCTTTTATCTAGGTATTTCTTCGGCGATGAGTGAATTAAGGCATTTAACTGGGAATTTTACGACCTCCTGCCCCACTGGTTACCCCACTGTTCAAATCCTCGTTTCGAATGCATAGGTAATGTTACACATTTGTGAATTATACATCTTGTGCAGGGTACAGCGATCATTGCACTGATGCACTCGCGCATGACGTCATAATTCAATTTCGGGGATAGTACAGGTATACGCAGATATGAGGACATTTATTCATTTTCATGGTTTGGTTTCATCAAACATTCACAATGATCTATTTTAGAAGCCGTGACGAAATTTATTGACGAAGTGGAGAAGGACTTTATTCCCAAAGGTACCTACGCCATCGATTAGTTTTAATTCTCATCCATGAAAGAATAAAGCAACGCATAAATCGTGTCAAATCTGCGTCATGTCCCGAAAAACAATTTCAATAAACTGAAAGGATTACATTCATGACGTGTTTGTTATACATCGGTGTCCAGAACTCTGCCAATGCCTAAGGTTTAGACAGAATTACAGGGCGACCTCTATCCATACCGATCTCTACTTAAGTATTGTGTTCCTTTCTTATCACAGACTTTTTGAAATGTTTCAAGCGAACTGGCAGACTGGATGGTGATGGTGTTTTCAAAAGGATCGCCAGAGTATCATCTTGGGCGTAAAGTCGAACGTTAAAATGATCCGGTAAGTTGCTGTTTTTCAATTTTTTCTTCAAGTTAAACAAAATATTTTTTTTGAAGTTTTTTTTTTTGAAATCGAAAGACAGTCTGGCCCTTTATGTCAGCAGTTCAGCTGTAAGAGTAGAAGCTCCCTGACTGCATGATAACAGATCAGATATAACGAAACTGACTGATCTTCATAAGAATTGGTCAAAGAATAATCGACTATACTTTTCCGTATTTGCTAAGTTTTCATTCAAAAATTTTCCCCCCAAAAAATTATTTTCTTAGTTTGAAAAAAGGTTCACCTACGCACTTCGTAATGGAGTCTAGAAAAGTGGTTATATTTGATAAATCGGAGTTGTATTTTACACATGGTATTTAAGGTATATTCAAGCTTTTAATTTCACCTGGCCTCGGGTATTTCTCAGCTTGTGTGTCCAATTTATTTTATTTTTTTTATTATTTATTTATTTTTTTTTTTTGCTTTCTCTCGATCTTTTCCCTGGTGTCATACTACTCGGGAGTTTTAAAGTGCTTCTCTTCACAATATCTTTATGTGATGTAATGTTCTATTACTGTAAACTTAATCAATGATCACTTTATGAAAAACTAAACATCCAAAATGAAATGAACACTGTAAAGAGATGTAAAGGAACATTTTTCTTAACATCTTTTTGCTCTCACTTTTTGAGCATGTTCATGAGCTAAACACACGTGTCTAAATTCTTAAAAAAAAAATAGTGCTTCATCGTTAAACATGTTTTAAATTTAGACGTGTTTACAACTGTGGGTTAAATAAATGTGTAATTGCTAAACATGTTTTTAGAAGGAAATTTTAACAACTGATAGGAAAATTAGCGACACATAGACAGGTATATCAACAGACAGACTGGCAAGATAAAAATAAAGACGGACAAACAACTGTTGTGACCAGGAAGCTGTTCACTATAAACAGGTCAACAATTATTATTGAATGTGGCAATAAAGGTGAATGGTAGATTACATCGTAAAACAGCCGCGTTTCGAATATGAAATACTTTTCTATAAATTCTTTTCTTAACAATTAAGCCGCCACTTTGGAAAACAAATTTCACATCAACATGACCACACTGTATGTAAAAAATGGCTCAAAATCGCTCTAAATTTAGAAAAAATATAATCATACATCACAGGTTACAGAAGACTTTTGGCGATAAGTTTTCGGAACTTTTCTGTAATCCTTATTTATCTTTTAATTTCGTTGTTCTGTAAATCTACAGTATTTTTTTACAGTGTACGGAAATAATGTTATGGGCATAAACATGTGTGTCATAAGCATGTGTTTATCACTGTTACATTCCAAAGTGAGGTCAAAATGTTTTCAAAAATGTCGTTTTTAGTGTTTGTAATGATTGTCTGCTTGGGTTCAAGCAAAATTATATATACATGCACGTGCCTCTTGTAACTATTTTAACAGATCTTTGAGAATTAGATCCATGACTAATTTTTGTACATTTTAATTCCATGGCAACATTTTAAGGTCAAATGTTGCCTCCATCATGTTGAACGTTTAAATTGAATAAATTACTTGCATAATTTCTGTGACACCTTAAAAAGGCTCAAGGGACATTGCGTTTAACAGGTTTGGGATATAAATAGACAGCTAAACCACGGATTTTTTATTTGGAAAGTAACAGATTCCTGGTTAAACATTGAAAGGTTGGAGTGATTGGTTCAAGCCGTGAAATATGTAATTAGTGAGGTAATCGATCGTAATTGAGGCTTATTTTTAGTTCTGTTGTGCTTCTGTGACAGGTTTTATGACGAATTGCAACAAACGAACACTAAATTTGTGAAAGATATTAATGTTGTGGTTGGGAACAGGCCCTAACGAAGAGTGAACTTGACTAAGTCACTCTTTGATAGAGCGAAAAGAATGAATTCACTCCATTAGAGTGTTATTTCACTACAACACTAAAAAACGGTGAAACTGCAAGAAAAGTGAATATCACTCTAAAAAGAGTAAAAATGCACTCTTGAACGAGTACCTGCGGGGATCATGGTTCCTACGGGTGTCCCATCAAAAGTAAAACCTCCCTCTTTTGGAGTGAATTTCCGCTTTGATTTTAGAGCAAACTTTAAAATTTCACTCTTTTAACGAGTCAAATTTGACTCCTTTTATTGTTAAAGTGGATAGAGTGGTTCACCAGAACACTATCAGATCCAAAAATAGTGAAACCGAATTTCAGGTTAATTCAAAAGCTCTAAAATGGTTCGATTCGGACACCTTATCTATAGCTCTACCTGCAGTTGTACATTTCAGTTGAATAAATAAACCTCAGTTGATGGACACAAAGATGTTCCACAGAATGCATTTCAAATCTCATTACATTTACAGCCACCTTGCAGAGATAAAGTTGGTAACATAACATATCCCACTAATGCAATGGGGTGATGGGGTTTGAAAAAAAAATTACAGCACAGTCAATAGGCTACATGCTGGCACATTTGAGAAGTGAAATATTAAATAATTGGGAGTATTGCACACATAAGCTTGCCTAACTCTAGGTAGGAGTCATGGAAAGAGTCGAACACACTTTTGTGTAAGCAACGACGTGCACGGTTAGAGAGAGAGAGAACTTATACTTTCTGGTGTAAAGCAATCACTGCATGCACGAATTCGTTGGGGGAGGGGGTGGGGTTGGGGCAATACAAGGATGTGTACAAAGCAGGTACCTGTATATTCGATGGAAGATAAGGTTGATACACACTTGTTTCCATTAGAGGGCGCTTTTCTGCGCTGTGACGTCATACCACGTGGTCCATTGCGTCTTTGGGAGTAAATCGGTCTATTGTGCGTTTGTACGTTTGTTAGACACAATTGTAACTTGTTGATAAGACATGCGAGTCTCTCCGTCCCACTTGCTGAATCTAATCACTTTTTAAAAACAAGACCGACGCCATTCTAATACAGTCTAGAATGTACGTTTTAAAAGAGGTGCCCCTGTTAAACTTAAGAACATTGAAATTCAAAACACTTGTACTTGAAACGAAAGTACTACATGTACCCTTTGTATGTCTATAGCGATGGAAGGGATTGATCGGAAGAAAGAGAATAGCAAACTTTAATAACCATCCCAGATGGTAAGCAATTTTCCACTATTCCCCTCTCTTAAGAGCTTAATCGGTTTTGGAAATTTTGACTCCGCTTTAGACGAAACGTGTGTCTGATGATAACTCTTTGAATATGGGTAAAAGCATCTGAGGTGGAGCACAGATTCTTTGCCCTTTTTCTCAATAGGACTTTTGAAAAAAATTAAAAAGGCGAGGTTTCAGCGGAAATGAAGCAAAGCCGGAAATGGTTGTCAATTTAAGCCCACTTGGGAAAGAAAAATAAAAGCAATAAAGTGCTAACTCACTTATGAAAGGGATCATCTGTCCTACTATTTGCCGTGTAATAACTGAAATCAGTACAGATTCTCTCGTTTCGTTTGATCAGAATTTGGACTCTGTTCTCGAATTTGAACAAATAGCGTGAAAAAAGACTTGTTCTCGTTAATACTATTGTGTTTTGAATGTATCTTTCTGTAATCCTGTTTAATCCTGTGGTGTATCCATAGTGATTGCTGAAACAAAGTGACAGCACAACTGCCCGCTGCAAATGGACCACCTTAAAGATATAAAAATTGAAGACTATAACTGAAAATAACACGATTGCGGAACGGTGCTTTAGCGCGTGTATGTACATCGTTACCGTCTTTAAATGTCTCACGGTTAATGAACCAGAAGCAAAAAACGAATGAACTCCAAACCTAGCGAGAAGCTGTAATAAAAAATAACTGTGATTAGCCTGTACACTGTATTATGTTAATATACAGATACGTGACTGTTTTTCTTTGATTGTCGTTCCGTGTCAGCCATTGTCTGTGGTGACATCCAGTTTTGACTTGACCTTTTTCATCCCCTGATAAGTTCATGTCGTACGGTGCACTCTCGGTTTTGACACTATAGCCTAATGGTATACACTACTTGGCTCCAAATAAAATCACTTTTAATTAAAAAAGGCCATTATGACATGCCAAAATGTGTTTTGGCCATCCTGGCTTCAAGCAAGTTTTCATAAGGATCGCTACCCAAATATTACACAAGTTCTCCGGTATTTGTTCCGCAAACATTTCCTATGGTGGAATAAGCCTGAAGTGACGGCTGAATGCATATATCTTTGGAGAAAATCACTTCCAGTGTTGACAATGCATATTAGAAAAGGTCCAACCTACGAAATGAAACGGGTTCTCAAACATGAGTTAAAATGAACATTTGGATACATGGAAAACTGTTGTTGCATAAAACGGCAGTGACAAATTCTTTTCAAACACGACCAGAGAGTGTGCCAGTAGTCAACATGTTTGATCAGGGGCCTTGGCGATAAATCATGCATCATGTAAATACATTACAGAATATAAAGGAAATGGCTTCTCTACTACTTGTGATGATATTTGGTGTGTTTTAATATATCTTTAGATTACAAGCTACTGGTTAATTTAAGGACCTTGTCATGATAAATCCTACAGCTTAAAAATTTTGAAAATTAGCGAAGAATAGCAACCAATGCAAATCCTCCCGAGACTCCTTCCGACTTCATGCGATGTCAAAGGGTCACCATATGGGAAAGGTCACAGGAGGTAGCAATTTGTTCACAACTACGTGTTTAAAACCTTGAGATCTGCGATTTTCCCTCGCTCCTACCTTCAGGAAACGCTCTCCCAGAGACAATTTGCGATCATGCATGACTCATTACCTTCCAGCCCTTGCGCCCATCTGCCTGCTTGAGTTCGCAGGAGATCGCAAGAAATCGAAGTGGTTTGCAAGGGTGGTCTCTACGTGGGTACCCGAATTGACGCTACCTTTGGACTGTAGGAGGTTCGGAAACAGCTTACAGCATGCGTTAATTCGATGATAGTTCATGAGTACATTTTAGTGGTTTCATTGCCATATTGTTAAACCGAGATTTCAAGCAAAATTCGGATTAAGTTCAAGTATTTGATATACTCACTGTGCTGTCATTTACGTTAGGATTGAGTCGGTAAATTGAAGGAAGATAGGAGGAGAGGGCTGATTTAGTACCGGTACATGCTTTGGGGCAAAATCTTTAACCTAGCAGAATATCGATGTTTTTTTCATTTGCAAGTCGACCCATATGATCTCCGTTAAGGATTTTTCAAATGGTGGCAGGGAAGCACGTTTCAGCATAACCTTTGGCCTGAGTGACATGTGACATAGATCAGTATTAACTCAATCCAAGGTCTTCATATTTCATGGTTTTGAACATGCTGATCAATGGGCTATCAAATGATTGCCATTATATCATGATGCCGTTATATCACACCCAAATCATGTTATACTATGGTATACATAGACAGCCATTTTGCATAGGATATGCTCCACAGATTAATTGTGAGGTCCTTTAGTGACAATGAGAGTCTCGGCTAGACATTGGGCAACAGTACTTTTTTCAAGACTTAAAATCCAAGATTCCGAAAAAGGGTGTGGACCACTTCTAGGCCTATTTGGTGACCATTATTGTCCAGTTTAATAGAGTCATTGGATTTCTTTTCACCAGTGTAATCCAACGTCATAACTGACAAAGCCTAGTTTTTGAATCCAGGGACAATCTACAGTTACAAGGGCCTTTAATCAGCTACGGTAGGCCTTGGGTACCCCGCGGAGCGAACTCCGTTTTCTCAGCTCTTCAGCCTCCAAAGAAATATGACTGAACAAGGAATATGTCGTACAGCCAGCTATGCAGGTAAGGTCTTGGGCAAAAATAGTCGCTTTTTGTTACTAGTTGAGACTTTCAAATCTTTTCATCACTGAAAATGTCACAATCTCCAATTTATTCTGCATCCTTTCCGTCATTTGAACAAATACGCCTACAAATGAAAGGTTAGAGATGAATTGTTTTCAGATATCCACAATAGGATTTGTTGCCTCATTTAGGCTTTCCACACAACACACCCCTTCTAAATTTCTGAGCTACCAAAGACATATAAACGGCACAATTGATTTGTTGCTAGTATTTTGACTGCATCAACTTCAGGATTTCTGTCAGTATATCTGTTTCATTGATGAACACGAAACTCAACGGAATATTGCCTGTTTTAGTCAATTTCTGAATGATTACCGAATGAAACTTACTTGGCAGAAAAGCTTCGTGTGGGATATAACACCTGTATGGTGTTAACTGTTCCCATTGCAGGTGCATGACCTTATTTCCGTACAGTCCTCCATTTACTCGAAACTATGTTTGTTGTCCATTGCATTCGTAATTTTACGAGATGCAGAGAATAATAAAATATAGAGACAGATTTACATAGTGACTGTTAAACATGAGACGAAAACTTAATTGCATACGCGCTATCGCTTTTCATTTTTCATTAAAACGGGCTAATTCGATATCGTATTTAATTTCAATTCTCTAGTATTCTAAGAAGCTGGTAATAACTAGATAATGGTTGCTTTCTACACCTGACAAAACAGCGTGTAAATACCTTCACCTGCGAGCTAATAATCTTTCACAATTCATTGATTGTTAAATTTAACAAGCCTTTCTTGAGTTTAAAACGGAACAACAGCTGTTTTTATCTATGAAACCGACCGTGGTTTCTTTGAAAGTTGGAGTAATCGTTTTAGAACATATGAAACTAGGCAATAATTTTAACTCAACTGAACTCAAACTTATTAGCATAACCTCGACTATCAGACTATATACATACACGGGCGTATTGCCGACGGAGTGAATCGCCCTTACGGGCGTCGTACGAAACTGGGCGATCTAAGTGTGATATGTTAAAGTTCTTGTAACTGGATGCTGGAAGAGAAACGTGGTAATTTTTCCAGTCAAGAGCGCTCCCTTTTTTGCGCTTGAACCAGTCACGTACTCTTGGCACCAACAGAATAGTTCCGTCGTTGTGAGGCCGCTATTCGGACTTTTAGGGGCATGCAGGCTCTACAAGCATCCTTAAATTCCTCGCACGGCGTCCTTGCGGCCAAGAAAATTTGATATGTAAGGACACTTTAGAAGGACTAGGGCCCCGTAAACTGTATGGATACGTTATAGGAGCAACTCTCAAAACCATCGGACAGAAGAAGAAATGAAATGTCTCATAGAATCTTGGAAATTTTAAGGGCAATTACAGTACACACTGTGCAGTGAGTTCGGCTAAGAGCCAGGTGTTCTTGGCATGATTAGCCTCCAACATGGCGGATAAGTGACGTATTTGCAAAGCCTCTATAGTCAAGTTAAATCAGAGCTACCATGTCATCATGCAATTAAAAATTCTTGCTTGAAATGGTCGCGAAAGATAAGCATTCTAATTCCAGAATTCAGGAACAAAAATGTTGAGATGTAAGCTGATGTTTCAAAATAAATTTCAGCAATTGCCTGTTTTCTCTTGCATAACAGAAAGAAAACTTACTTCGTCCAAAAAGTCTTCAAACATGATGCGTGCAGACATTGCATAAAATGAACTAACGGGGTACGTTTCTTTTTATATTTTTGCAACTGAATGAAAATGTGCAATTTCATCTAATCACGAACTTAGGTTTTCACCTTGAAATTTACCTCGAAATGGCGTATGTTGTTTTAAATTCTTCTTTTAGACTTAGAGCAATGTTTTGCTTCGATGAATGCGATATGTACGCCTGGCTAATACAATTTTCTTTACATTTCGCGAGGTACACTTGTGCCCGAGGATGTGGAGTAGCAACTCTCAACTCGAAGACATGTAACGGCGTTTAGATACATTGCTTGTTCAGATTTAGGCAACTTTTAAAGGGGAAGCTTAAGCAAAATTTTAATTTTCACATGTGAAAGCAGAACCAAATCTACACTGACAAGGGTATGAAACTTCTATTCAAATCGGACATATAGGCCTATTTCTAGAGATATCAGTTAATGATGTCACTAGATTTGTGTTCCAAAGTGATCTTCCAGGGCAGCAGAGGTTATATCTCTTCCTAACATCGCCAAAGGGATGTTTTGTTTCTCTTTGTTTTATTCTTGACTTTGAGAGCTATAGAGATACGGCTCCTGCGAGGAACATGTCATTTATGCAGTTACGTTCTGATAATAGGCTATGGGATAGTTGAGGAGAAAACTAGTTGTAAAGTTTAAAAAAAAAAAAAAAAACTGTTCCATTCGGTTAGGTTTTGGTGTCCATGTGCTTGCTTCCACTTCACTATTGGTTGAAACTTTGCAAAATGTACCTTTTCATATCTTAAGAATCACACATCTGATTTCAATGCGTATTGCAAAGAAATGTTCAGAATAAGTATCCATCTAACATATCAAAATTTCATGTGACCTTAGACGTTTCTTTTTAAGTGAAACTAGTGGCTAGGAGCAAATATCTTGCCACATAGAGTTGTCTTCATCAGTGGTAAAACTTTCTTTTAAGAGTTGTGTGTGTTGCTGTAGATATAGTTAACCTGAAGCAAATTCACTCGATCAGTGTGTCCTGTTCGTTCAGAAAACAAAGGTTCATTTGTGAATTAATTTCAGAACTTTCATGCACAAATGAATGTCCCGAAAACTTGACTTTTTTGACTATTATTTTCACTATCATGTAGGCTAGCTTTATGAGTGCGGTAGCGTTGAATTATTTCTTTCGTTGAAAGATTGCCACCTGCTATTCAACGAGGCGAAGCCGAGTTGACTCTGCCTCGTCGAAAAGAAGGTGGCATTCTTTCAACGAAAGAAATAATTCAACGCTATTGCACGAATTGAAACATTCATTATTTGTTTTATATAACACCTAACGTTTTAGATATTCCTTGGGTAGAATTTGATTTTGCCTAAAGTTAGCCTACCGCAGTCTGAGTTTTGTCCTGTCGAACGCTGGTTCTTGTGTACATGTATTACGTTCGATATAAAGCTGCAGTGATCTTGCGTACATAATACTGTTTGTTATTTTACTTCGCCTACTCTTAGGCCACGGTATGTATATGGCAAGCTAAATGTTCAATAATTCGAAAAACCGAGTTTTTCGCCGATAAACTCGGTTTTTCGATCGAAAAACCGAGTTTATCGCGAAAAACTCTGTTTATCGACCGAAAAACACAGTTTTTCGATAAACTCTGTTTATCGAGCGAAAAACACAGTTTTTCGTTAAACACGGTTTTTCGATAAACTCTGTTTATCGACCGAAAAACTCTGTTTTTCGAAAAACTCTGTTTATCGACCGAAAAACACTGTTTTTCGAAAAACTCTGTTTATCGACCGAAAAACACTGTTTTTCGAAAAACTCTGTTTATCGACCGAAAAACACTGTTTTTCGAAAAACTCTGTTTTTATCGAGCGAAAAACACAGTTTTTCGATAAACACGGTTTTTCGATAAACTCTGTTTATCGACCGAAAAACTCTGTTTTTCGAAAAACTCTGTTTATCGACCGAAAAACACTGTTTTTCGAAAAACTCTGTTTATCGAGCGAAAAACACAGTTTTTCGATAAACACGGTTTTTCGATAAACTCTGTTTATCGACCGAAAAACTCTGTTTTTCGAAAAACTCTGTTTATCGACCGAAAAACACTGTTTTTCGAAAAACTCTGTTTATCGACCGAAAAACTGAGTTTTTCGATAAACACGGTTTTTCGATAAACTCTGTTTATCGACCGAAAAACACAGTTTTTCGATAAACTCTGTTTATCGACCGAAAAACACAGTTTTTCGATAAACTCTGTTTATCGATCGAAAAACACAGTTTTTCGATAAACTCTGTTTATCAACCACGTGTTTGAAAAACTCAGTTTATCAATCACGTGTTTCCCGCCAATATTTGGAACGCAAAAAGGGCAAATATTGTCGAAAACATCGGTTTCGTGATTTGTATCTATGATTGCTAAAGTAGTACCGGCAGCCTTTTTAGTTGTGACGATGGGTTTTAAAGTAGTAGCAATGTGGCAGCGGAAAGTATCCGTTTATTACCGTATTACCGCCTGCCCAGGGGCGTCCCAAGGATCGGGAAGTGGGGGTGCTGGAGATTTTTCCCGACTAATAGGGCTGAACTCTAGACAGGAATGACACGAATGCCTTTGTCAAGAAAGATCAGCTCATAAGCAGCGGCGTAGCCAGGACTTCTCTCCCGGGACGGTGGCATACAGTACGTTATGTGATCACTGGCCCGAGGAGGTGTAAGAAGAAAGGGATACCCCCTTTGAAAATTTTTTGACAAATTAGGTGTCCTTGTAAGCAATCTGGGGCTACATATGCTACCTTTTTGAAGTAAAATTTGCGATCGAAATTTTACGTATTTTAATTACTAAAAGAAAATTAGACATCAGCGAGGAGACATGGCCTGGTGGCCCCCAAATGCGCTAATGCTCATAACCCTCGTTTGAAGGTAATCTTTAGCAAAAACAAAGTACACCATGAAAGTTTTAAAAATAACAGGTGGGCAAATGAAGCATAAAACGAAAAAAGAACTCATCTGGAAACGCATTTTAACGCGTGGCACTCCGGTCAAGTTTACCTCAGAGTAACCGTTTTCCTTTGTCTGCTACAACAGTAAGGTTGACTTCGGCATGGAAGTAGCACTCCTGTTCAACTTCGACTTCTTTGTACATACCAAATTCTTTAATATTTGGAGTGAAGTCGGGGGGGGGGGATTTAGGGTCGTCGCAGTTTAGTAAGGTGAGTGTTAAGTAAGGTGGCAGTGTACAGCTGTCCTCAACCCAAAAGCAACTCATCTTTTAATGAATTGGCCACTAAAGAATAGCCTTTGCAAAATCAGGCGACGGCCCAATGTGCTCGCCCTTTGTGTGACTAATAAACAGTAGATAACATTTTGAATATAGGCTACCCACCTCGGCAATGTGTTTGCGGGTATGGTTAAAGTGTACCTTATTCAAAAATTAAAACAATATATATTTTAGAGACTTGAAAATAAATCCCATTCACACAACTCTCATCTTCATAGCTTATTCCATTGCTAACATAAGTAGGTTTTCCAGGGGCTTAGCCAGGATTTCAAAAGTTGTAGGCACGAAAATAATTATGAAATATTTGTACGGGCTCACGGAACGGAATAGATATTGGGGGTGGGGGTCTGAGTGCCAGGAAGCTAAGCGGAGCTCCGCCATCGGTTGGCGCGCAGCGCAGAAGAAAACTTTTGTCGTTACAAGCCCTCCAGATGGCTGCATGTACCCAGCCTTGAAATATGGATCTCTTTTCTGCACTTGGCAAATATGCGGGGGGGGGGGGGGAGGGTTGTCTGAAGATAGCTTTAGCCTACTCACTTTTCTCATTGGGGTTCTGAGCCCCCAAACCTCAGGTTTCGTCATCACTGTATATGTATGCACAGTGCAACCCCGCTTTCAAGGACACTCATCTAGGAGGTCACCTTGTAAAGTCCCCCAAACAAAAACGTAATGTTAAGTTGATTCACTTATCAGGACAACCCCGCTTAATTGGCAGAACACTTTATCAGGCCCCTTGGGTGTCCTTTAAAGCGGGGTTCTGTATGCCACTATATCAATGTGGTGTCTTAATCAGTCACATGGTGAAGCACGATGGATTCCCCTCCCTTAGACCCCTCTCACTGATGCCAATTTTATTCTTTAGTTCCTAAAAATACGTAAATATTTTAACACAAATTATACTTCAAAATGTATAATAAATAGCACCAGATAGGACACCTTATTTTTCAGAAATTTTCAAAGCCCCTCCCCTTATACCCCACCCCGGGTCGGTGATCGCACAATGTACTGCATGGCCCCCTAGACCCCTCCGAAACTTCGGGACCAACCTTTTGCGTTCGGCATTCTTTCGACAAGCAAAGCGTCGGTTCTGGTCAGCCTAGGGTTGCTGGATCTTTAACGAGAGCTACAGTGGCGTACACAGGGGAGTGGGCCATGTTCCCCCTCACGGATGCCAATTTTTTCTGTAGTTCCTAACAATACGTAAATATTTTAACACAATATTTACTTCAAACTGTACCATATGTAGCACCAGATTGCATACAAGGACACCTAATTTTCCAATCTTTTCAAGGGGAGGGGGGAAGCCCCTCTCCTTTGACCCCTCCCCGGACCGGCTATCACGCAACATACTGCATGGCCCTCTCCCTTCAGAGAAATCCTGGGTATGGCACTGCTTGCCATAGTATGTATGGCGCATGGAACTGTTATCGTGCAGACACTTTTAGCTGACGGTAAAACATGAAACAGAGTGTCCATAGACGCAGACAAACTGGGCAGATGGTAATAATAATCCGCTGCCAGAGGGTTACTACTTCAAACCCCATCTTCACTACCAAAAGCTGCCGTTACTACTTAAGAAGGCATAGATACAAATCACCCCGTAACCGCTGTCGACAATATTTGCCCTTTTTGCGTTCCATACACTGACCGGAAGCACGTAATTGATAAACGTAGTTTATCAAACACGTGATTGATAAACTGAGTTAATCGTAAGACCGTGTTTATCGAAAAACTGTGTTTTTCGGTCGATAAACAGAGTTTTTCGAAAAACAGAGTTTTTCGCTCGATAAACTGAGTTTATCGAAAAACCGTGTTTATCGAAAAACTGTGTTTTTCGGTCGATAAACAGAGTTTTTCGAAAAACTGTGTTTTTCGGTCGATAAACAGAGTTTTTCGAAAAACAGAGTTTTTCGCTCGATAAACTGAGTTTATCGAAAAACCGTGTTTATCGAAAAACTGTGTTTTTCGCTCGATAAACACTGTTTATCGAAAAACTCTGTTTTTCGGTCGATAAACAGAGTTTTTCGAAAAACAGAGTTTTTCGCTCGATAAACTGAGTTTATCGAAAAACCGTGTTTATCGAAAAACTGTGTTTTTCGCCTGATAAACAAAGTTTATCGAAAAACTGTGTTTTTCGGTCGATAAACAGAGTTTTTCGCGATAAACTCAGTTTTTCGATCGAAAAACCGAGTTTATCGGCGAAAAACTCAGTTTATCGAATTATTACACATTTAGCTTGCCATATATGTACTGTACAAACTCTCAATCACTGTGAGCCCGCCCACTCGCGGTCAAAATTTGATAAGAGGACTACTTACTCGCACATTCAAGCATTCTCTGTCAAAAGCAGTTGTTATCCAAAGTGAAAACTTTTTGCGCGGTAACTGGATTTGTTTACGTTACGTACGTCTGCCGTCTGCAACGTACTTCTATTCCTTGGCCACGATATGTACTGTACGAAACTCTCAATCACTGTAAGCCCGCCCACTCGAGAATTACGTTCTGATAAAGCAGTAACTTAATAGACTAGGCCTAGGCTAAACACCTAACGTCCGAAATAGATTTTGGTCAAAGTTTGATGAAAGGGCTACTTACTCGTACATGCAAACATTCTATGTCAAAATCGGTTGTAATCCAAAGTGAAAACTTTGGCGCGGTACCTGGCTTTGTTTACGTTACGTACGTCTGCCGTCTGCAACGTACTTGTATGTAAAGTCTGTATGCAATGCATGGTTCACAACGTGATTATCAATTCGCAGCGACGTAGTTCATTGTGAACGTACGAACTTGTTTCGTTGGTCTATGTACCGCATAACCTACTATCAGCACTCTCAGGACAAGTATTGCACGATGGGGACCACTATTGCACTTTGACAGGATCGAATCGTGCAGATGGTGGGGAGCCAATGACGGGCATGTGACCATCAATCCTCCAATCAAATGAAGACAAATTTAGGTGGTGTTATATAAATATATATATTCCTAACAGCTTAGACCAATCTCCAACTTCCAAGGAGAAGTATATACGATGTTTCTGTGAGACCACCCACCGATTTCGGGTTGATCGGGGTCCCTGGACCGTTCGTTTCTAGACATCGTCGATGCCATGGTTGCTACACGTTGACCAATTTAACTTCTTACCTTTTTCATTGAGCAAACTTACATTTCTTGAGATGTCAAGTTTAAATTTCACTTTTAAATGAGGAAAACAACGTTTTATTTTTGGTGATAAGAGAAATGACAAAATTGTCCACTTCAAGTCAAGTCAGTCGTACATAATATATGGAAGCCATAACAGCACCCCCTTCCCCTCAAGAGAACCTTGTAATATATTTATATGAACATAGCTTTGACGTTAAAGAGGTTTCCGGAAATAAAACTACAACCAAATAAGAAAATAATTATATCAAAAGACACATTTTCTCCCCAATGTATGACTGATCATTTCGCCATCAGTAACAAAGACGAGGCTCGTTGCTGCCGTAGAAAATTTTCTCTACTTTTTTCCACTACTTTGGAATTCTTACGTCCGTCTCCGATTGGTAAAGATAAACATTAAGCTGTTTAGTGTAACCGAGCTGAAAATGCGATAACCATACATTTAAACAATGCCCTAAGGAAACTTCTTCACTGTGAGTGTCCTTGAAAATAAAAGCTGTTCCCGTATAAATAAGTTCCTGAATAAACCATTTCATTACCATTTTTTTTTTTTTTTTTGCGTCACCATTGATAGAAAAATAGTAAAATTTAAATCATCACGTAGGAATCGAAAAGAATAATCTCGTAAAAAGGGTCACTTTTTGACAAATTTTTGGTTTTTAAAGCTTTTGAATATTGTTGTCATTCCCACATGATTTTAAATAATATGATAGCGGTTAAGACATAAAAACATTGGACGCATTTGTCAACAAATCTGATTGGCTTATCTGATTTTTGGTTGCTATCGGAACAGATCAAAAGACAGATGGTATTTACGAGTAAACTTTACACTCGAAAACAATTTCGCAACTCAATTACTCACTTTTCTCATATTATAAGGACGAGTTTCACCGGAACTTTTCTTTTAGAAGAGAAATGGTTGCTTGAAACATCACCTGACTGTATAATGCTCTCTACAAACAGAACAGCAACATAAGTCACTCTCTGCATAGTGTGAATTCACTCCATTAGAGTTCTTATTCACTCCATTTACTCCAAAAAATAGTAAAATTCGCCCCAAAGAGCGTGAAATTCACTCGAAAAAGAGTGGAAATTCACTCTCCAATAAGCCCCTTTAGGGATAAATTTTTTTAAGAGTTACCTATCGGCACTCCACCAAGAGTGAAACTCTCTTTTGGAGGGAATTTCACTCTTCTTGGAGGGAATTTCACTCTTCTGGGAGTGAATTTCACTCTTCTTGGAGTGAATTTCACTCTTCTTGGAGTGAATTTTACTCTTCTTGGAGTGAATTTCCGCTCATTTGGAATACACCCTCACTCTAAAAAGTGAAATTTTACTCTTTTTATTGTTAGGATAAAATATACCATTCATTAACCCAATGGTGCACAAAACAGATAATTTTTTAGAGCTCGAACGTTCCCTCCCATGCCTGATTATATGCCAAAATTTTTATATCGCACAAAACTGCCAAGGGACAACAATTTTGTTCCAGCACCTCGTGTTCAGCTTACGAACTGATCGCTTCCCAGAATACAGGCCTAGAGAAACACTGAAGAGGTCTTTCATGTCTGAAGAAACGTTGATTTTGTGTTAATTAGGCTACTGTATGCCGGGTAAAAAATGATTCACACGGATGCAAGACTAGACAGGTGGATGTCCTCGACATTATGCGTAAAAGAGTTATAGAAGATGCATCATTTGAAATCTTGGAAGTTTGGGAGATGTATTTTCTATCTGAGGCAAACTTATTTCTTGAACTGAAGGCTACCATAAAGCCCTATTTGTAATCATCTATCACTCTTTGTCAATAAATATTAGTTTTCAAAGTGATTTTTATTGTAAAATAAATGCAGTATTTCCCTTTGAGTCAGTCTGTCAGTGTACAAATGTGTTGCGGAATTTGTGAAAAGTTGTACAAAATCGTAAGAGCAAAGTCTGATTGTAGCTTTCGAAGTTATCGGATAGAGAAGTGTTTCCTGCGGAGCGGAATCGGTTTGTTCAGTCCCCTTTAAGGCTTGGTGGGGATATGACTGATCAAGGAATAAGCCTCACAGTCTGCTTCGCAGGCAAAGAGAAGTGTGATGTTTAGGACGTACTTTATTGTTATGGTTGGTCTGGAAAGTAATGATATAGCGATGTTTGAACATTTCTGGTCTATAACAAGTTAACTGACGATGCCGTCCCGTACATATGGTAATGTTGCATACACTTGATAATTTTATTCTTAAACTATATACGTCCGATTTGGTGTGAGGGCGTAACCAGGAATTCATCTTTGGGTTGAATAGAACAGCAAATGATCGCCGTCCGGGGGTCTGAGGGGGAAGGGTGTCCCTCTCCTCGTTGGAAATTTTGCTCTTCGGAAGATGAGCTAGTAAAACTCAGTTATATGCTTGGGATGCAACCACTGCGCCTCCATCCTTCTTTCTATCCACATCTCTCCCTTTTTCCACTCCCTCTTTCCCTCACATTTTTTGGCCCACATCTGTCTAGACCTCATCTTCATCCAGACACAATCCCAGTTTATTGCTTCTGAGGAGTTTATACAAGGAACAATGTGTAATCAGTACACTCCCAGCACATGCTGTGTAATATGAGCTACTCTACACCTTTTGAGTGTGATGTCAGTCAAAGAGCTGTGCCAATTGAAACTTCTGGTAATATTGTTGTCTAGGCCGATGAATGACTGCCTTCGAAATGATGAAGAGGATTTGAAGACAGAAGACCCTTTTCGAAGTTACATAAAATTTGGTACACATGAGCCACAAGGCCTATTTGTTCGGTCTGTTAAGTTACACAAGATATTTAAAGGAATGGAATGGCTTCTTTAGGCGAAAAGTTTGGTCCAAGGAGGTTAAAGGTGTAGAGTTTATGAAGTCCAGGGCTACTTGAAAGCTTCTACGGCGACTTTTTCAGGGGAGATTCGCCTGGTGGTTCCCCTTGGCTGCCGAACTGAAGTGATCCCTTCATCCCTTGGAATGTTATGAATGACACACGTATTCCTTATTTGCTTAATAGGATTTGGTTCTCTGCATTTTAATGAGTGGAATGTGTAAGCATGCGAAGACAACACACCTTTCAAAAATATGCAGAGCCTATAGTTACAAAATTACAGATTCATTTTTACCGGTAGAAAGCTAGTCAAGGTCATCTACGGTAAGCGCGTGTTGTATAAAATGTAATAACGCCGAGAAGATATTTTTATGTTCCTATCCATCTACCCTTATGATGATATTACAGTAATATCCGGTTATCATTCTTTTCTCATGCATTAGTAGACTTCTAAAATAAAGAATATGAATTTTACAAGTTGAAATGAAATAGAAAACTTGGGAACACTTCCTATAAAACGTGATTTTTATTTACTGAGAGCATTTGACTAAGCGAAATTCTAAAGCCCTCACTCTTAATACACCTGGGTTAAATTTAACCAGGATCGGTGTTCTATTTACTCCAACATAATCCTGGTTAAATTTTTACGCGAAAAGTGTGAATTCGCTCCATAGGAATATTAATTCACTCCAAGGATAGTGAAATTTACTCCAAGAAGAGTGAAAATTCTCTTCTAGTGAATGCTCAGTCCATGGATTAATCTTTTCTTAAGTGGTCCCATGGCAGAAGGCACACCATCAAGAGTGAAACATCGGTCTTTTGAGGTGAATTTCACACTCTTCATAGAGTTATTTTCCACTCTTTTGGAGTGAACTTTAAAACTTTCACTCTTCTAACGAGTGAAATTTCACCCCTTTTATTTTCGAGACTGTGTAGGCCTCAGTCTAAGGAGGCAGAATGACCTGAAAAAGATGTGTTTTCACATTGATGCATCGTCTTTCTTTTACAGTAAAATAATGTTTAAAGACCTTAAATAAATAAAAGGATAACATAATAATGGGAATATTACTTAGCAAATATGCCCTCGTACCTTCAAATCACGCCAACAGATTATGAATTGCCAAAGTTAAATAAACGCAACACGAATGTGAATGAACCAAATTGAACGCTATTAGTGAGGATATCGTTTTGCTCAAGAATACTTCAAGTTCAGCTGGAGTTGGAAAGGTGAAACTTGTAGCGATTTGTTTAAATACGAATTGATAGAACAAAAGAAAAGGGTTGAAATGCATACTTGAAACGGGTGCTGCATAAAACACCCATTTAACATATCAAGTCTCTCATTTTGATGTTTATTTCCATAATTTTCTAGGTTAAAGGGGCAATCAAAGTTTGACAGAGAATATGAACGTTTTGTTTCAGCACCTAGTTTTTCCTTTTAAACTGAATTTTTCCTAGAATATAGAAACATTTAAGAGGTCTTTCAGGTTCGGAAAAGGTTAATTTTGTGTCAATTACTGCTTATTAAAAATTTCTGAATGTTTGCAGGGTATCAAGATTACACAAATATGCAAAACTAAACATCCTCCACTACACTGTAACCAATCAAAACATTAGAAACTTTTTTTTAGAAACTTTAGAACTGACTGTGATCACGGATTATTTCGGTAGGCTTGAATCAATATATAAATGAAGTGAAGAATTGAAATTGTGAAAAAATTGTGAAAACTGAGTTCTGATTGCCTTCCAAACGTGTCTCAAAACAAAAAAACAAAAAAAAAAAAACAAAAAAAAACGAGATGTCATTCATTGCATTCGGTTTCTTTTGCAAAGTGCTCATAACCACCAAAGGGTATGTTGTCGGGTCAACAAAAAGCCATGACTTTTCTAGTCAGTTAAAAAGAACGCTGTCTCAAGGAAATATCAGTTGGAATTGTTTTTCTATCTCTTAACGTTTTCAAGATACACCTTTTGAATGGTTGAATGTTGCTGGAATAACTTATTGTTTTTGTATAAGTAATGATGCGGAGTGTACATTTGATTTGTTTACTGATTTCAAATATCTCTTGAATATTCAGTAGATAGTTTATTGTTTGGTAAGTAATACCGATGGCTTTCAACAGTTCAAGGAAACCATTTTAACTTCCAAAATAAAACCCTCAGGACGCACTAATGATGCCAACGTCCTTGAAATAAACAAAAAGGTAACATAAGCCATGACCTGTCCTTCTCTTAACATGAAAAAATGCATATAAGGGTGATGTTTATGCATGATTAGGCGAAAATCAGAAATAACCGTGTCGAACGGTAAATTTATGATGGTTTTGGTGATAATAGTGGCATTTTTTTAGGTTTTCAATGCTTTTACAAGTAGTACCCTGCGTTGTCATTTACATGCATTGTCAATAGACCTTTCAGCCGGCCTCCAGAAGAACGACCAACGCTTGCGATCTCTTGTGGATCCTTTGCGACATCGAAAACATCGCGCAGAGGGAGAGCGCTTGCTCGAAGCGGGACGCAAGACTCCTCAAGCGGTAGTAACTCGTAAACCAATGTCGCAAAAGGTCGCAATGTTTTCAACATGTTTGAAAATCTTGCAATCCACGCTTGAGAACTCATCTGATCAGTCGTCTTTTCGCGGCTGAAAGAAATCACAAAGGTTGGTAGTTAAAGGCATGTTCTGGTGGATTTGTGCCTCTGTTTTGGAAGGGAAACAAAAACATTCCACACCATGCCCTTCAAACCCTATCACATTACAATTTTCCTAACTAAAGATATCTCACTTTAAAGATTGGTTTATTTTTGCAAAAAATACCTCTGCTTTTCAACAAAGCCACAAAAAGTTATGTAATGTGGACACACTGATTCAAATTCCTTTTGTTTTTCTTTATAATTGAACATCCTGTTTGTCCTTGAAATTTGATACGGCTGGAATGTTCGAATATCTTTTCCTGTGGATCTAGCATTAAACCCCTCACCATACATAGAGTACAACCAATAATATTGCCTAATATTGCCGGCAGCGGCATCATAACTGTAAATTAATTGAATGCAATGTAAAATTAATGTGCCACGATGACATCACAGATTTCCCATAATGCATCAAATCCCAAGAAAAATTTGCAATACTTTAAAAATTTGTATCTTCTGAACGCTATAAGCTATGGAGATGCCGTTTTCCCATTCTGAAAGAGAAAATTTTTCTACTTATTTTGAAGTTAATGAGTTTTGCCTCGAGAATATGCCTTGAAAGGGCATACACAGTTGTCCATACTTATTTTGAAGCAACAGCTAAATCTCAACATCTTCTCATTTCTCTCTCAAGTCTCAAAAATATTTTAGGACTTCGATATTACATATTCAAGGTTATCCAAGCAGTTATCCCTAGCCTAGTTTTCACAGTGAAAACAAATTAGAAGTTCGGATTTTGAATGCCGAACTTACGACTGTATAATTCAAAAGATTCATTATTTTACAAGAGTGCTTTTCACCGCGAATTTCAAAGAGATCGTAATTAAAGACACGACGACATTGAAAGCTGATTCCCAGATGTGTTATAAAAGTTCATTGCTGCTTTTCAATGTGTTGTTGCTTAGTTCTTCGCCGGATACGTTTGTATCATCCCTTAAAGTTTGCACCTATATTGTGCATGGTATGCAGACTCTGAGCACTATAGACGAATCCGATTAGCGCTTGTTTTTGGTGACTGTAGGCAGCCATTAGTGTTGTCCATCAGCCTTTAATCGTCTTCATTTATTGTCTAAGTGAATTTCAGATCCTTCCGCGTGAAGTTGGGAAAATCAAGATACACTTCAGTGTACAACTATCCATGAAACAGGTAAGGAAGGAAATTTAAAGACTAAAGGTGATGGACCCCAGGAATGGCCGACTAAAATCAGAACATCACAATCTATCCGGATTCGTCTATAGAGTGTCTAGTTCTATGATCTAACCGAACCCCATGATCACATGACAACTATAGACCAATCTCTGCTCACATTATTGAAGAAACAGTGATGGGGTGTATCATGTTTTTAAACTACGCCCTCTATTCCCTTCCATAAAATTTACAATGAATTCTAATACCTTTACCTTCCATGATCTTCCTTGATGAAATTATTAAAGCTTATTATAGATTAACGGGGCCCAAATCGGTTTTTTACATCGGGATTTCACTGAAGTGGGGGCGGTGCATCATGACGTCATTTTATCTCCACCAATGCAATTGGATTGTTCTTCGCTTCAAGACACTCACTCATTACCCCAGACAGTTCCCATTCTCCCTAACCTCTTACTTCTTTAGCCCCTCCCACAATTGTCTTTTAACTCATCTTTATCCAGTCTTAGACAACGCTAGTTTATTGCCTCGGGGAATACCAGGGTGAGCATATACAAGGCCCTAACTTTAAGGACATGATTTGACGTATGAGCTACTGTTCAATTCAGTTTTAGTTTGATTTCAATCAAAGAGTTATGCCAATTGAGAATTTCTGTCACTTATCGCTGAATATTGTTGTGGTTTTTGAGTGACAAATGACTTGAGATATGGGAATCGGTAGGGGAAAAGTAATGACCATTCCAAATGAGTTTGAAGGGTACCCCTCTCTAAACCCAAGAACCTAATCAGCTTATGTAAAGTAGCTTCCCAGTACATACTAAAACGGGGATTTGGTAAATTTCCTCTGTAACTGGGGACTAAATTGAGAACCTTTAACAAGCTTTTCATATTGCAGTTTATAGTCTTGCTGGACCGTTGATAATCGTTAACGATATCGGACGATATCCCATCCTAAAACAGCGTAGGTAAAATTTTAAATGTCACGGATATAATCTAACCAATAGTCATTGCCGCACATGTCAGCATGTCATAAATATGGTATACTCTGGTAGATACATAGTGTATTCTAAGTTTTATCTGTGTATATCTTTGACAGGACTACAATTCTGACATCTTAATCTTGCCGCTTACCCCATTTTTAGGGTTCCTATACGTAATTGAAAGAAATATCCGATGAGCAGGTTGATGTATCAAACGGTAAATTAAAAGATTAAATTTCACTCTAAAAAGAATGTGCTCAGTGACTTCTTACTCCCAGCAAAAATGGAGTTCAACTGGAGTAGAGTGAAAATTCACTCAAAAGGAATGATATTTCTTTCCATGTTGATAAATTTTCACAACTCTTCGAGTGAATTTTAATTCTACTTGGTGCAAAATTCACTTGTGTAAGGAGGGGTTACTCTATTTGTGGTAACTTTGACTCTTATGTTTTAGAGCCGTACCTCACAAATAGTCACATCGTAATTATCGGTGGCCCAACAGACAACAAAACTGTCTGTTGCATTTTCTAGTTACAGTAGTATGGGATGGACTTTTATGTATTTCTTATAAGAAACAGCGTTCTGGCAAATTTTGAAGGTAACACACACCCTCTTTCATTTTCGTACGGGACGGAGGAGAGGGGACGGGGGAAGGGGCACCCCCTTTCCACACCCCACCACTCCCCCAAATGTTAACAACCTTACAGAATCGAGCAGACTTCGGTGCCTCATCTCACAGAAAACATAAACTAGTCGTTAAGGTGCCTCTGCTGACTAGTTCGACTGACTAGAGTGTAAATTAGTCGGTTGATTACTCGTTGGTCACAAACTGAGTAGGATCAGTTCGTTTGGTCCCGACTAATCAATTGATTAGTTTTTGCTCACTGACTTATCCACAGAATACTTGTTTTTAGTCTGTCACATTAGTCAGTAGAGGCACCATTCTGACTAGTTTATGTTTTCTGTGAGTACGACAGAGATTATGCCCTGGTTGGGTACTCTGGAGTTGGGCAAAGAATAACCGCCCCTAGGGGAAACAGTCCCATGCGGCTTTGCGATGCGACGTACTTTTACATCTTTAGCAGAGAACATCAGCTTTAACACTCTCAAACACCTATTATACAACCGAATATACACTTTAGTTAGGACTGTTTCTTGGAGAAAGAATCCTTCATTATTTTGATGGTATTTCCCTGGTAAATACTCTTGTAAGTGCGCAAAAGCAAACTGGATAAGAACCCTTAAAAAAAGGGGGGGGGGGATTGGCAACACTTCTCTGTTTTCGGTTTGTACTTCGCAATTTATTTTTCTTCTGTAAATCATACCGTACGTCATTTCAGACGATTTTTAGAGTATGCCCTGCCTGATCTTAAAGGGAGTCCATTAACTCTGAGGTTGTGTCTGTATATGTAGGAACAAGTTTTAGACAATTGTGGGAGGGGCTTAAAGTAAGATGTTTAGGAAAATGGGAATCGTTGAGATGGGAGGATTAGGCTTTTAAGTTTAACAAACGTTTTTGAAAAGGCTGATTTTTGGACTAATACAACCGGAGCGGATTTGAAAATGTTCCATACGAAGGAAATCTTACAAACAATCTTATTTGGTGCCATGACTCACGTCAATGCCCTTAGGAATATCATTAACCGTTTTGTAAATGACATAAAAACATAGTTAAACCCCATCTTGCACTTACAGCATTCAATAGAAAACTTTTGATTCACAACTTCGTTTTCCTGAAAAGGTTTTCACTAACTTAAATTAAATTGTCACCGGATAAACGCCAAGCACGCTTCGTTTTCTCACGAAAGCATCCTTGAAGGGAAAATGCACCCAACCCAACTTGAAGTAGTGCAGTAGACTGTTTTTTTTTTTCATGGTTGGCTCTTGAGGGTCATGTGACAATAACAATAAGTCTTTATATAAAATGTGAAAACGGCACTAGGAGTACCTGTTTGGTAAACTTTTAAATATATAACAAATGAAGTCCTAAAACGTTATGAGGATAATACTTTGTACAAGAGTCAGAAAAGTGTGAGATTTAGCTGTTTCTACGAAATAAGTTTGGGGTGAATGCTTTTGCCCTTTACAACATTTACCGCATGGCGCAGTTATTGCTGTTTTCTATACTGGCATGCCTCCGTAAACTGATTTTCTTCAAACTGAAGAGGTGAATATTAGCAAAATGTGATGACTTTCTGTTGACGACACATCGTTGATAACATTAGGCGTGTTTTACCACAAACCTCTCTTACCAGGCCTCATATGTTCCTATCGATCTTGCCATGGGCACCGCTACATTAAACCATGAAGGCTATAAGTCGAAACATAGAGCCCTATCTAATCTTACCAATCGTCCTTGCTTTTCAAACATTAAAAAGAATAACTGCTTGATATGTTCAAAAGGAACATATTCTAAGCATTCTGGTGAAAGTTTCATTCACTTCCAATGCTCGGTCTAAAGATATTGGCTATTGTAGTCGATAAAGTTTCTATAGGAGTAAACTTACAGCAAGAAAGTGTGATGTCATGGATTCACTTTGTTGGTCAGTGTTTTGCTTTTTTTTAATTTTCATCCTAGCTTAACCCTGAATTGCTCAGGGATCCTTTCTTGCCCCGAAGACAAAAAATATTTTAAAACGGTTGCTTAGGATGCACTAGTGGTATTAATATTTCAATAGAGTTTAACTAAAATTGGTGGCAAATTATAAATAAAGAAAAAAAAAACATTGACCAACATTGACCAACATCATGCATGATTGCTTCAAGTTCATTCTTTGCAAAAAAATTGTCACATTCAATTGGCTCATATCTCAAACACGGCATATGGGAAATTAAATATTGCAGCAGAATGCTAAGAATATTCTTCTTCAACATATCAAAATAAATTTGGCTCTGGAGTATCCTGTAAGCGCTCGACTTTGTTTATACTCAGTTCAGGGAGCTGAAAGTCGGTACTCGACTTGCCCAAGCTCTCTCATATTACTTTTTACCGTAAAGAGCTCATAACATTCTTGAGAAAAAAAAAAAGAAATGCAATAAAGCCTGCACCATAACTACTTGGAACTGAAAGTAGCAAAAGATCAGAATGGTCTTGAAGGACATCAGCTAAAATAAACAAGGCGGAAAGTTACTCAAAGATTATCCTCTCAAGATTTTCTCCATGAGGTACTGTACCCTGTATCTCGTCTTAGTTCGCTAAGTGACAGCTAAAGCGGTATATAGTCTTATCGCTTGAGTTGAGGTTAGCGGTGACACCTTATTTCACGATCTGTTCTCATTTTTAAGTGTTTTATATCGGTCATAAAATCCGAGAGGTACTTGTACGGTTGACATGTGGTTAATTAAACGTTTTATAACCCTTGAATGCATACAAGAGCACGGGAGCACTCGGAATGATCAGGAAGCTGTTACAGCTTTCTGGTATGATCACGCAGTAGGCCTATGCCTGAAGTTGTGTTAAAGGGTACAGATATCCGCCCCAGTTTGCACGCTAAATGGTTTAACGAGTATGAAACCTTATTCTAGTTTACCTTCATAGCAGGTGTTGAAAACGTACTTCACTTTTGAAGTCAATGTATGTTCAGGAGTAATTCAAGTCTGCCGAGCGGGAAATGTTCTACCCTTAGTACATGTTAGGACCCGAGTCTACCAAGATATTTTCCATGCATATGTGGGTCATCGTCTTGCTGTAGTCTGACGTCATTCTGTGTTTGATTCGTTGTCAAATCAACTTTTAATGCGTCACATGGACCACCAGCCCTACAGAAATGTGTTCTTTATATAAAGCTCATTAATGAATATGATACCTTCAAGCAAAAAATGGCTCTGCATTTACGTAACGGATCACAATGCTGGAGGGCAAACATTTCAAGTGCACATGACTCGTGCTGAACGCACGGCACTGTTAGCACTAGTATAACGCGGTGTGTATGCATTCAACGAGCATGCGAGTCAAGTATGGCTACTAGATAGTTACGTATACTGCAACATGGCCGACAAGGGAGGATTATGACGTCATATGAAAAACCTCTATACAGCAGCTTCCTGAATACCGTATAGGCCTCCACTCCGCTTTGCACTATTGGATAATTCAGGTTTGCCTAGAAAGCCATCCTCTTTAAAGTAAACAGAAACAAATATTTATATCCTCTTCACCTTTGTCACTGCATTTATTTGCTTTGTAAGGTTAAAATCAACCATCTAACTGACCATTGTCGTATTAATTGTGATAACACATAAACCTGAAGCCCTTCTAGTCGGGCGTCAGATAAATTACTCTTGTTTAGAGTGGCTTCAAGTCTGTTTGAGAGTATAAGGTGAGCACGTAAAAGGGGCTTAAATATTACGTTTTTAACGCATCCAACATTTGTTACAAAGTCAAATATCTTCCGAACAGTGATTTTAAATTCGAATTCTGATATAGTTTGCCCTACTTATTTTCAACAGGGTGTCTGTATATATATATATATATATATATATATATATATATATATATATATATATATATATATATATATATATATATATATATATATATGTCATATGTGTATTTTCAACACACACCAAAGACCATAGGATATGTACAGATCGAGAGCAGTAGCCGAATTTCAATTGACTAGGGATTCAAATTTATCAGGGAAAATAAAGGACCCTGGCCGTTTTTTCCGCTTTCTCGACTGGATCTGGTTTAACTACACTCCGGCTCTTAATGTAAATTACGAGTAGAGCTCGAGCTTCAATACAGTGTAAATTTGCCAACGGACACTTTAATTCAAAAGGACCAGACCCCTTAGTTTATTTGATCCAGCCGGGTCCCATATCCCGTCATTAAGTACTTCTTTGCCTGACCGGCTATATTGTTATTTTTAAGTTTGTTCCGATCCCTGGATGGATGCCCCTGCCTACATACCAAATTCGGGGTGTTGTAACTCCTGAGATGGACGTATTGGCAATGGCGGTGCTACGGGGGGGGGGGGCAGTATGCCCCAGTCCCCCCCCAAAAAAAGTTGCTTGAATGGAAGTGCATGTGGCCTATGAATGTATGTGTTGGGGTTGGGGTGGGGGTGGGAGTACACTGGCGCTGGGTGAACGTGTAATTGATACTAACGAAAAGTTTTCGTACATGCTCTTTAAATGGGCCTACGTCCTCCTACATCCTCCGGGTTAGGTCAGGATTTCCAATCTACTTGTGGTACGCATATCACTAATGATACAAAGTTGCTCTGTCTTGGCAGTACGCGGCGCGGTACATAGCGCGCTTCATTTATTTTTCTATTGCTATTTATTCTCCCTCCTGCATCCATCAATTATTTCTGTAGGCTGCACTCCAGCTGATGATTGCGTTCTGCTTAGATGGTGTCATTACAGCTTTAACCTACTTCAACACTTTACCCGTCCCCAGCACTCCACCCAAATGAAAGAGTCTGGTTAAGCCACTGAATACTCGGTGGCACCGTCCAATTGTGAAATGAAACTCCCAAAGAAAAAAGTTATTAACCTCGGAGTTAGATCAACCGCAAATAATATACCTCTCCTAGGACTTAATTTTCACCCAGAGATATGCTAAAACCCCAGAGCTTCCGGGAGCTTCGCCCCCTTAGCCCCACCGGGGCTTTGCCCCCGGGACCCAACCAGGGGCCCTAAGGCGTGCCCCTGGACCCAACCCACAAGTGCGTGCAATCATTTCCCCCCAGCATTTACTTTTGTCGTCATTTTGTCCCCAAAAATTTGACATTCTGGCGCCGCTGCTGCGTATGGGCTGGAAAAGGGAACAATGACCATTCCCAACTATTTGTTGACAATCACAAAATCTGAACAGTTTGTGTTAAGAAAAAGGGTAAAAATTGGTGAAAAAAAGCAATAACCTTCTGGAAAAAGTTTTTCTCCCAAAAGATCAAAATAGTCACATATGCTTACGGTCCCATGTACCGTAACTAATTGACTGATAGGAAAAATCACGGAACAGAAGTACTAACTTATGGTCAGGGAATTACAATTGAAAGATATCTGTTAGGGAGTAGTACTTCCATGCACCCGCCAATATAAACAGTCACACTGCACAATGTTTGCTCGAAAACTATCTTATATAACTTACTACAAAGTTGTTACGATTATTTTCAGTTGAATAGTTATAGCTTGTTTTATGACACGTATCTAGAGGTTGTATTTGATGAGGTTTTTTGTCTAAATAAATAAGTGTATGGCCTAAGCTAAATAACCAAGAAGTTGTGTATGCTAGGGTAGAACTATATAGGGTTACTACAGTCGAACTACTTAGTCTGGTCATAACGACCAAACGAAGAATATAGTCAACCCCGGCAAAAAAAAAATCGTTTTGAAAAAAAAAATGCCCTTCAAGCCTTTCGATGAAATCAGGTATGATGATTTCGGGCCTTAACTCCAAATGGGCAAGGGTCATGTGACGTCAGATAGCGTACCACTTACCCTTATTTTAAAGACACTTTACGGCTCAGTCACTAACCATTTGGTGTTAAGTAGGGCCGGACACGGCCTTTCATCCTTTCATGTAGTTGTGCCTCAATGACTTGTTTTCCCTACTACATTGCTTATGCTGGGCACCAAGCACAATGGCAGTAGGTTCCGATTTACTGTGACTCTAGACTCGGAGACTAAAATTCGAAGGCTTCATAAATGACCGCAAATTTAAAGACGTTTAATTTAGTAATCCGAGCAACATCTCAATTTGGGTTAAGTTTGACCCAAAATGATTCAAATAAAAATCATATACGACTCTTAAATATAAGTGCCTCCCTTCAGATAGAAATTTTCTCAAGGGAGAGAGGGGCAAATTCGAGAGTTGGTAGACTTAGTTGAGACTATTACTCCAACATCAGGACCAAAAATATGCATGCTATCCAATTGTATTCTTCCGGAATTGCTTGGGAAAATTAACAAACCCTTTGAAATCTCCACCCATTTGCCTCGAAGTTACCCCTGAAAATGTACTCAACATACCAACCAAAAGGGACGCAAGGAGTTATTTTCCGCGAATTTAAAAAAAAAAGTAACAAAAGTATTGTCACATAATAAAAGTTAGTCATTCTTGAATGAGCATGACGATGTACCGGTACGCTAATTTCAATTGGGATCTAAACTTTCCCTTTTAAAGGAAAATGCAGTCACCAAATTTTGATAAATGTATCCGGGTATCCTATTTTATAACTGGTTCTTAAGAAACATGGGACAATATTTAATTTTCTCTGAGCTTGAAAATTTATTTCTTGATTCATTATGTTTAATATGCACTGGTAACTTTATGAAATATCACAAAAGACCCGATCCTGAAGGTCACGTAAGGAAGAGATTATATGGGACTGGGAGATTTTGTTTCAAAATATGTCTCCTTATGTTTTGCCTTTTAGGAGAATACCCGTTTTCTGCACGAAGGGGATAAATGTTAATAGCACGTATCGCAAGACAAAATATCAACCGATGGTTGTTGAAGGGATACTGAATCACAGTTTGACACAGAAGTAAATCTAAACTGATTGTTTACCATGCAGAATATAGAAACTTGAAGAGAAGAAGCTCTCCTTTTGTATTAATTTTCGTTGAATGAAAATTTCTAAATAGTCCACACATGGACGACTACACAACTCCCACTACATTGTAGCCAATCAAGACATTAGGTCTTGATTAATATACTTTCTTTTTCAGTTAGTTTTGATTCAATGTTTAGACGTGGTGTAGAATTAAAGTTAAGAATATGTAAAACCAAACTCCGATTTCCCCTACAGACGAATCCGATTAGCGCTTGTTTTTAGTGGCTGTGCGCAGCCATTAGAGGGGTCCATCGGCCTTGAATCGCCTTTATATATCGTCTACATGATTCTCAAACCCTCATATTCAGTGAAGTTGAAGGAATTAAGACACAATGTAGTGTACAACAATCCATGATAGAGGTGAGCAAGGGAATCGAAAGATTAAAAGGTGATGGGCCCCAGTTATGGCCGACTGAAATTAGACCATCACTTGCTGTCCCGGTTCGTCTATTAAGTCCGTCACCTTTGCAACACTCAACGCAATTTGCATCGACGGTGGTATACCCGTGTCAAACTGTCGCAAATTTGTTTTACTCCGCCCCTTAAGCTACCCTCATGGTACATAAAAATAGAACAAAATAGGACACCCTTTATTTATTGTGCAATGTTCGTCCCCGTTCGTGACTCAAACCAAATGTAAACTTTACTTAAATTTCTTTCATGGGAGGCCTACACCTTCGCTTTCAGACCTTGTTATTCATGTAGGCATTTATGCATCGATGTATATAAGCACGGTAAATACTAAAGTGGAATATAAATGGTGCCATAGGAAAGCCCGTAGCTAAGGAAAAGGAAACCTGGAGAAGGAACCCATATTTAGTGTACCGTATAGCTGTCTTAGATGATAAAAAACCTTCATTGTTTTAAAAACCTGATTTTCTCACCCCAAATAGTTGGCAATTCTCCTTACCCACTTACTTACAACCCCTCCAACAACTGTCTAAAATTCATCCTCATTTCAAACACAATTTCAGTTTATTCCTTCAGGTTTAGCAAACGAGCCCCCAATATGTAATCAAAACACACAGTACAGTAGACCTACATGTTGTGTAATATGAGCTAGAGAACTCAGCATTTCTCAAGTTAATTGCGTTCAAATTTACGTAGACTACTACAACAATTATAGCTAGGGGTGTGATCTGCATGCAGTACATTTTATCACTGATTTTTTCGCGATCTTTTACAACCTTGCATGCCTCCAGACTTCTTGTTAGAATGATAATGACATCATCTTGCTGTAAAGTGGTAAAGTTCAAGAGCAGTCCCCCAAACTTATTCTGTAGCGACAGCTAAATCTCGCAATTTTCTTCTCACCTCTCGTCAAAAATATCTTTAATAATATTTTAGGACTTCAATATGTAAACCAAGCAGTAACTTCTAGTAAATTTCACATTTAAGGAGAAAAAAGTCGCATGACCCTGAAGAGCTAATCACGGCATGAAACAGGACAGTGTCCTGCACTACTTCAAGATGGGACGACTGCTCTTGCCCTTTAATGTCAGAGACTTTAAAAAGGTAATAATAAGTAGCAGGGAAAGTTACTCACCAAGTTTAAGACGTCTCCAGTGTTGTCGGTTTTTGGAACACTGTTCTGGATTGCCAAGTACCATCACTTTCCGTCGTTGATTGTTTGTTCTCTTTTGCAGCAAACATACCAGATCGTTCCAATCCAAACGGATTAATCCTCTTTACCCAGATGAATACACTCGCAAATCGAGTCTTTAGGTGATGCACCCACGATACATCCTATGGGCAAAGAAAGATAAATTCGGATGACTTTGGAGTTAAGTGATATGGCGAAATAAGTCCCCCAACGGTTAATGAACAACCTTTGGACTGTTGATCTAAATGGTTGTCAGTTCGTTTCAACAAAGGTTAATTGGGCGGTCTTGTACAGAAAAAATAAGTCCGAGACGCCTTCCGAGCTGATAGAATCTTTCAATGCTGTCTTAGAAGGGTCAATTTTCTGAATTAAGGAATTCATCCAGGGATATCTTTCGGTGCATCTGAAAAAGTTAAAAGGACATTTCACTTCATTTCGCGCCTTCGGTTGAACTTAATCAGCAAAAGTATTCCAAATGGGTGTAATTCAAAACGAATGTCGGTGTAACCTTTCAATTCCTCCACTTAAATCATTAGGATGAAAGATTTCATCGTATAAATTAATATTTTGACTTCTAAACGTTTCAACGGGGTTTGCTGCAAGGTAATGCATCTGTTTGAAACTAAGGCGGTTGTTTTAATATTCTTGTATGAAAACAACACGCAAACGTAGACTACCTTACTAGTACCTTTTGACTCAAATGCAGAGCTAAGAGGGAAATTACCCGATTTATTGGGTAGGTAATGACTGCAACATTTTGACACAATTTCGTTCAAATTTCACCTAAAAGAAAATAAAAGAAAGAAAAAAAAACGACTCTTTAACAAGGACGACCACACGACGGAAATCTTATAGAATTTTGAAGTCGGGCATGTTGTTATACGTGAGTAGGAAGTAAGGAAATAGGGGTGGGGGATTAAAGCCCCGGTCAAATTGTGGTGAGGAGGAAGTACACCCTAAGGAAGAAAATCCGTAACTTGGCCACTTCTACAGAAATAAAGTTATGAGAGAGTTTCATTCAAATTTGCACAATATGCCATACCATATGCAGGTTGCATCTAAGGACTTAACCATATCTTAAACATTTCCTATTGCAATGCGGGGAACATTTCAGTAGACAAGCCTGAAGAGATGGAGGAACTGGTCCCCTTTCTGAAATGATAAAATAAAATAAAAAAGTGAGAGGAAAATCAAGAGAAAAAGACCAGAAAACCAAAAGACTTGGTGGTTCCTTGCCGAAAAGAAAAGTTTGCCAGGATGATTTTGCTTCTTGACCTCTGGTGACCTCAGACGAATATCTTGGAAAGTAGATATTTTGATGGCTTGTGACCACAGATGATTTCTGACCTCCCCCTCCCCCCCCCCCCAAAATAAGATTTTTTTCTTAACTACTGTACTGCATCGACCTACCAAATATGAAATTCTTCCAATTTTGCTACTCGAAGATATCTTTTAAGCAATATTTTGTACTCTTGGTGACCTCATATGACATCTTAGATGTGGTGATCTAGCATTTTGATTTCCGTTGACTAGGCTTGCGACTTCCTCGATTCTTACATGGCAAATGTGCAGACTAAATATTTAAAGTGTTCATCACAGCTATCTTGAGATATTGTGTTTATAAGCCTTTTACCAGGATTTCGCCACTATGTCCGGATTTCATGTATTTCTCACATGATCTGACAGGTTTTCCCTTATTTTGCTTCAATCAATTTAGAAGAAACTCTAGTAAAAGCAACAAATATAGCACCATTTTGCATCTTAACACCACTGAAAACCAACAAAATTTCCAAACTCCCCACCCCTCCTCTCCTCTTAGACCCATCACCTGGGTGGCGATGCATGTCCTCCTTGCGAGAAAATAAATGGCAACCCTTCTAATCTGTGGCCTGGGGGATGAGACTAAAGGGAACCGGTAGCTCCCTTTCCCTTGTTAAAAATTGTAAACTTCAGAAAGACGTAGATCGCAAATGCGGCAATATTTGAATCTAAGCGGAGCGCCACCATCCGTTGGCGCGGAGCGTAAAAGAAAATTTGGGGCTTTAAAACCCCTCCAGATGGCCAGAAACGGCATTTCCCACGTGTTTTAAACTGGATGTACCCAGCCGCAAATGAGGCAATATTTAAATGGATTTCAGCTTACCTAAGGCAGTACCTTACCCTTTAACAGGAAAACCAAAAGTAGTTGTGTCCCCCTCTGAGAAACTTTCTTTCTTTGCGTTTGATTTCCTAGATGCAAAATGGTGCTATGTTTGGCAAAACTTTGAACTGATTATAGGCCTAAGTTTAAGGATTTTCCCTTTTTGGGGAGCATGAAAAATATCAATATATTTTTAGTTTTTGTAGAGATTCTACAAGGGACATACATACTACCAAGGAAACAATGTGCAAAATGGTGCAATATTTGTTCATCGGTACATTACGTATTCAAAATTTAAATACTAAGAATAAATCTCTCAGAATAATTGAACCGCAAAATCGAAGTATGGATCATGTGGGAAACACATGAAAGTGACATTTTACAAATCCCTCGGAAGCCAGTGCCAACTAGTAAAATGAGGACTTGTCGAAAAAATCGTCCTACAGTGGCACTTGTCATGGGCAGGAGTGAGGCGCGACATTGTTAGGGAGGGAAGAATTATCCCGGCAGTACCTTACCCTTACCTGCTTACGGCATATTTTGTGTATGATAAAGTATAGGAATGGTCGTGTAAGAGTGGTCTCCAGTGTACGATTGCCTTATTTTCAGTAAATCAATCAGCCATCCGAAAGGCAGAAAGGTTCTTAACCTAACAAAGTCACATTAAAATTTGTCGTCAAGACTTTCGTTTCATCTTCGAAGTGAAATGCAATAAACGACAGTGTAGATCACAAACGGTATCTAATTTAGTGAAAGTAGGCATTTTGAAGTTATTACTTGATTTCATACGTGCGCACAAAATGTTTTTTACACACATTCATCCGTGTTTTTATTTTTTTTTTAATTTTTACACATTTTATTTATTTACTGTTTTGAAGGAAATACTTCAAAATTATTTCCGTTCAAACGTTTTATTTTTTTCAATTACTTTATCAGCACGCAAAAAATCTTGGGGACCTGAAGAAAATCGGGGGGGGGGGGGGCTAGCCTCCCCCCCCCCCCCTGTGGCTACGCCACTTCATTTAACTTTAAATTATACTGCAACATTGCATTTGTATTTTTAATAGCTAGAAACTTGATTAAATTCTCTTGGACAATTTACGGTAACACGTGAAGGAGTGACCAAGTCTTTCTTAGTATGTTTTTTTCAAAGTTTGGGGTCATTTTTTCCGTGGCTCAGATTTAGAAACCGGCGGATGACTCTGCCAATCACCTCAGTGCCATGCACCGCTTGGTGCAAAAATGGCGAGCACTCAGTCTAGATCTCGCGTCTATGGATTTATGTACAGGCCTGTTTACGTACGCACACTAGTCCTTTTTTTCATGGGGTGAGAAAGACCAAATTTATCTTTTAGGACATTTTTGCTTCAAAATCGCGATCAGGACCGAGGTTTCGATTACTGAGTTGGATTACGACAACGTAGGAAGAATATATTTGACTTCTTTCACAATACGATATCAATATTACACAAAAAGCTGCCTTACAAGAATTCAAGAAAAGGCAGGCCTTAGAAGGATTGTGGCCAAGTTCGAAGCAGTTAATTCGTGAAATAGCATGATTTGACCTTACTCACCACAGTAAAAAATATGCTTATAACATTCGTGAAGTTAAACGACTTGAAGTGAACTAACCTACATCAAGCATGGAACCTGCATCAAGTGAGCCCATGTCGGCTTCCATTTCGACGCATATTCCGCATTGACATGCGTCCTCCAGTTATATCATGAAGGTTTTATAGCTCACTGAGTACAATACACAAAGATGGAGGAAGGTGAATTGCAAAGCTTTAGACGAACCCGTCCAGCAGTAAGTGATGGTATGATTTCAGTCGGTCATAACGGGTCATTTTTCAATTTCCTTGCATACTTGTATCATGGATGGTTGTACACTAAATTTATTCCTTCAATTTCACTGACTAAGATGATTTGAAATTCAAGTACACAGTAAATGAAGATTATCTAAGGCTGATGGACCCCACTAATGGCTGCCTACAGTCACTGAACTTCTTTCGGATTTGTCTACAAAATATGAACAAGAAGGATAATAGGAAGGCCCGGGGAAGGAAACAAAGACACCTAGAAATCCGGGATGAAAAAAATCTAACTCGGGAATAAAATTGGTTTTTTCCCCCATGCTGAGGTGAAAAAGGGAAGAAACTCTTCCAGCTCTCTAAGTTCCGACTGGAACTTGAAGAGGAAGCTTTACAGCATGCAGACATAAAGAAAACCTGACTGAGCACGAGATAAGATCGAAAAATATCGATGTACGGCCATGAGACTCGTCAGAAGTATAGGCCCCAGACATGAGGTATTGAAATAGCATGCATCTAGACGCCTAAACGTGCACTTTCTGCGAATAAAACATTTGTGGCAATTTCGAGATGAAGATATTTATCACGATGAGACTCATTTCTCTTTTCAAGGTTTGGCGCATTTTAACTTGCTGAACGTGGTTTGTTCAGTCTGATGATACGAATTCCAAACAGTAACGTACTCCTTGAGAGAAGGAACTGCATTCATTTATAATGCTGCCATTTTGAAGACATTCCCCCTTTCCACAGTGCCTAAAAATATTATCGCCTAAGCTTGATATCAAACACACTGAAATTCTTTACGTTTTAAGGCTTGTCAAATGCGATTCTTTAAACTGTCGATGAAGGTTTAAAGTCTAGAATTCAAAATATTTATGTATTAGAGGTGCAAAATGAATCCTGATCATCCAGCTACCAATGTCATATCCCCACGGACTTATATACATGGAAACAGCATGTAACGTGTACGTCGTATCCGCAGCTGGTCGCCACCGACTGGGACAAAAAAGGCCCACCAAGATGGCCGCCGTGAATATATAAATTGTTTGATTTGACGACGACTCTGTAATATTCCAAGTAAAAGTTAAACTTGAATGGGAAACAATATCATATTCCTGCAATAGGTGAAGTATTGCCATATTTTAAAAATATTGCAACTTTCTTGCAAAATATGGGGATATACTTGAGCAAGTCCAAGCTTTCCCACACACCCATAGCGGACGGCCATTTTGGTGCGCTTTTTCTCACAATACGGAAGCGGCAATGTGCCGTGCTCTGCCCATGCATAGTCCGTGCATGTCCCCTGTAAGGTGCAATTTTAAGGATCTTAAAAATGCCATGAAGCAAAAGTGTCATGTCAAGTAATAAATCAAGATATTGACAAATTTTCTAATTTTTATGGAAATGAAAAAAAGGATTACCGCCTTCTCCTGGAGAGGAGGGATTTGTTCCCCTCACCACCCCCCGGCGGAAACATTGACTGCGTCTCATAGATCTCTAAGAAGTTAGTTAGTTAGATGTAGTTTATACGGCCCAGTTTCCAACCTATCGGTTCAAGTCGAGCCGGCCACGGCATTTTTTCCAGTTGTGGCTCTCTGGCTTGTTTCCCCCTACTCCATTGCTTATGCAGAGCATCACGCACAACGGCAGTAGGTTCCTTTTTAGAGTCTTTGGTATGACTCGACCTGGGAAGCGAACCCGGGCCTTCCACGAGAGAGGCGGATGCTCTTACCGTTAGACCAAACACGCGGTAGATGGATCTCTAAGAAGATCAATCTGTAGAAACCTTCAGCCGTGGGCTCCAGTGTGTGTCAGTTGACATGCAAAATGAGAATGCATACTTAGTGGTCAGTTTTGCTTGATTGTATAAATATGAGTATTGATTCACTATGTTAGCAGCTGACTGAGCCTGCACCCCACGCCCCTCCCCGCTCCTAGCAAGATATATCTGCCGCTTAAGGAGTTTTGTATTTAGTAAGAGGGTTTAACAACTCTCAGCTGATCAAGTGATTTTATATCAGTGTACGAGAGAGCACACTGTGGCACATGGCGCAGTGACTTTTAAATAGAAAGTGACGGTAATTTTGGGAGTTCAAGAATGACATCGTACACAAGTGCCCGATTGACCACTGCAGGTCTTTGAATTAAGTGAACAAACTTCAACCTTCAACATTTTATACCTCAGGAATGTCCTGAGAAGGTTCGGAATCGGACAAGATTTGTACAATATGTTCTCAAAATGTAAGACTGGCGGTGCACTTAGATCAGGGAGATGCAACAGAGATTTACAAGAACTTTCAAATCATTTTAAGGTAGTTGGTACATGCCTACAGGTAAACGGACGAGAAATTATATGCCTCATTGACTTACGCACTAAATCAGGCTACTTTCCCCGCCCTCTAGTTCTTTGTATAGACGTTTTCAACCTGGACCTACCAACATATGGTTAAAGCTATTATGGCACTTTCAAATTTCGATATCAAGACCATTGAAGTTTGGAGCCAGAGGACCTTGAATGATATAGGTACTTGTTTATGCAGTGGGGTAATACCATCAAAAATTCGCACTTAACTTATTCAAATTGCTTTGCATTTTACACCGTCTACATTTCAGCTTGTCTATAAACTCCATTTGAACATTGCGGAACTTTAAGCTCACATCCGCAGAAACAGCATACAAATTTTTCAACACTATATTTTTCGAGCAATATTTTGGGAGTAAAAATATGAATTAGTGGTTTGATACCATTAATGCTTTTAAAAACTATTATCCTTTTCTCCATATGTTTTAAACCTTCCGATATTAAACATCCTTCCAGTTTTTAGCTCTTATAATAGATTTACACAGATAAATAGAAATGACTCGTTTAAAGGCTAAGAGAATTTAGCACGATGCACCCCTCGAGTGAAAATTCATTGCGACGGTGTTATCTCTCCTGATGTGCAAGTTCCCTAAAGCAAGTTTAATGTGCTTGATGGAATTATATGGCTTGTCGGAAAATAATCTATCAAATGTCTTGTTCTAAATGAGGATTTAAAAAGATCATTCCCATGAACGTCGATGAATATCTCTTGACGTTTCTTCACGTTTAGAACTTATTCACGCTTACATTCCAGTCACGGCTGACAGTCAGTGAACTAAGTCCACTGATGGAATCGTGATAAAAGTGTAAAATGCCACTGTCACATAAATGTCTGTAGAGATCGGAAGATTAGTTGCGGAAGATCTAAAGGCAAGAGTTATCTACTTGGCGATAGGCCTAGTACATAATAACTCCGTGTTTAATTCACCATCAGTGTCAAGTTTCTATCACTGTAGGTCACAAACAGTACTTCAAGGCCACCGTAAGTTAATGGTCATGTTACATGAAAATGTTTAAAATAAATTAAATATTCAATTAAGTCTAAGATATGGGCGCAATTGCCATCACAGTTAATAAAGTATAAATAATCTTTCAGAATATTACTTTTCTATTTGAACTTTAATCGTGAATAATTATTAGGTAAACACCCAATATTGTGAGGTCAAGAGAGGGACTGACCAAATATGGCGTATGTAATCCTTTGGTCAATTTGCAAATTCCAAATCAGTACATGAGTAAAATGAGTTCTCACCATGGGCGTCCGGAAGGGGGGGGGGGCAAGGGGGGCACTTGCCCCCCCTGGAAAATCAAACTTGTGAAAAAATTAATTAAAAATTAAAATAAAAAAAAATAAAAATAGATATTCAAAATATCTTCACTCACAGCGTCAGTTTCTACTGAAATATGCGGACATTTGACCACGAATAGCAAAAGAGAACATGGTATGCTGAATAGTGAAATCGTAATTTGGGGACCATCATTCGTGATATCTATTGGAAATTTGTAATTGTAAAAACTATGCCAAAATTGTACTAGTTGTCAAGTATGTATGGTGCATATGGCATCCGACTATTGATGAATGCGTTGGTCTTGGTTTGGTCCCGTGCTGATCTCAAGTGGCGACGCGCAGATGTAACTGGGATATACAAGGTAAATATGGGGGGGGGGGGGGGAGGGGTGATTCATAATTGGGTAACGGATATAGGCCTATATAGGCTGTTTGACAGTTGTAAGTTTTATCGAGCTCAGGCGTGCGAGGCTGTGACCGAGAGGCAGATTTACCTTCAACAATTGTTTTAGATTGAAAATTCTAAAAATCTAAAAATTACAGACATGAAATTCCTGTTTCAGGGCTGGGTACATGCAGCTTATAGCACTCGCCAAGCGTCGTTTCCGACCATCTGGAGGGTTTGTAAGACCCAAAATTTTCTTGGACGCTCCGCGCCAACCGATGGTGGCGCTCCGCTTAGATAGTGTACACAATTCAATCATCCATGAATGACCTTGCCCCCCCCCCCCTTGTAAAAATTTCTGCGGACGCCCATGGTTCTCACTGAAGGTTTAATTTTAGGAGTTGAATTTGTGTACTAACAAAGAGTTTAAATTATCATGCAGGTAACACGTAATTAACATTTTTTCCAATGCTTGTAAGTTTTCGCCAGCATACCAATAACAAATGGTCAAACTTAGCTAATTCCCATATCCTACATAAAAAATAACTGTTTCATGATTGAGTAGTAAACGGTTCAATTTGACATTAGAACCTTAAATTTACCCCCCCCCCCCCTTTTGACATTCTGACGCCAGGCCACCGCATGCATACGTGCATACCTCGAAGATTTCGTTACATATTGTAAATAGGCTGAGGAGGTGAGGAGGGGCGACGTAGATTGGTTAATATTAGTCATGCTTGATTCAAAATTCATGGAGGAAATATTCTACTCGCAAAACGCCTCTTCCCTTTTGGATGGCGTAATTTCCAAGGGGCAACCAGACCATATATTGCGAGGTGATATTTTGTGTAAGAATAAAGTGTGCCTTAAATATTGTAATACATCCCTCTTTACCACATTCCTGAAGAAAATTGCAACCATTTCGACATCCAATCAAGAAACAGGATAAAGTCGTTTATCTCCCCTAAATGGACAGGATAAAGGTGGCTTCCCTTAGTTTCCAACATCCCTAAAATTACCTTTCCCTGCACAAACAAAAGTTTTAACTTGTGGTTGATAGTTCATGTGAAGAAAAGTGCTTCCGGGGCGGAATCGAGTGCGGCCAAGGCAGCAAGTTTCATCTCCCTTTAGAAACTTTTCAATTTCTCGGAACGTTTAGACCATAATGAATACGCTAAATTGCACGAAATCTCCAGGATCGACCAGTAGCCACTACCTGATTACGATTTTCTCGATTTTTCTAACGGAGGGAATTCCCAATCTGAAGTTTTCAAATTTAACACGTGTTTAAAATTTCACGTATTAAATTTCCTGCAGTAAAACTTCATTTCATTTTGTCAATAAACCCCCAGATTTTCAAATATTCCGAACCATACTGATAACCCAAATTTTTCAAATTTATGTCAATAACCAGGAAATCTAAAAGCTTCCTTGCAGAAAGGAATATTTGGGACATTTTGTTTTTTTGACCTGTAGTAATCCCAAATAGTTATCTTGGAAATTGTTGGAAAGTTCTACCTTTTGATGGCTGGTGACCCACGATGACCTCTGACCTCTCCAACACGATTAGGTTTATTTCTCTAACCATACTACACCCGCATACCAAATATATGTGGATGCAAAATCTTCCACCTTTCCAGTCCCAGGTATGTTGTAGCAAAAATTTTAAACCGATGGTGATCTTATATGACATTGACCTCTGGTGATGTGGCATGACTTTTAATCTCCGCCAAAAATAAAGTTGTTCCTAACATAGTGTTCACAATCTTAATTTAGGTGAAATCGATGACCGTTGACCTCCAACAAAAACAATAGGCTTCTTCCTCATGACAAATCAACATTCTTAATATGAAGTGTCCATGGCATCTTGTTATCTTAGCATATTGTGTTTACAAGCCAGTTACGAAGATTTTGCTCATTTAGCTCCTGTGGCCTCAAATGACCTTTGACCTTCACCCAAACAGAAGGTTTCTCCCTATCAACATTATTCATCAATAAACCAACATTGAAAATTGTCCTTCATTTCAATTTTAATATAGTAAAACAACTAATCCTTCATAATTGCAGCCAAGCAAGGTACTGCTGGGGGCAAACATTAGAGAATCCCGTCCCTTGGACGGTGGACATTAACTCTTTGACCTTTTTTCCGAATCTAGCAGTGTAGTAACGTATTTTTGCGGTTTACCTTAAGAAAATTGGCATCCACTTTCGAAAGATTTTTAAGGATCCATTTTATTTTCATGTTTAATGTGACTAGAATCGAATTCAGTGGCTAAATTAGTTACTAAATGAAGCTCGAACAATAAAACTCCAAATTTAATGAAGTTTTGCACGAAAAAGAAATTACGGAACGCGGAAATATAATTAAACATTTTTAGGCCAAATTGTCAAATTATTGAGCATTATTTCTTGATATTCCAGCAGTTAAGTACACCCCCTTTGTTTGGGCTCTGAGAGCCCGATAGAAATTTCAAGGTCAGTCGATTATTTGTGCATGCCTGCATGGTTTTCTGTCGCAAAGAAATCGGTGAAATCTTGTCGCCCAGTTTTAAGGGAATGAATTTTCTCATGAACTTTTCGGGGAGGGAGCAGGTAGGAGAGAGAGAAGCCTTAACATGCGCCAAATGAGAAAAATGAACTTTCTGAGGAGCAATAAATATGAAAATTGAAGCCAGTTACATGGTTTTCACAGTTCTAACTCTGGTGACCTCAAATGAACTTTGACTTCCACCAAACATAATAGACTATAATTTAACATGGCAAATCTATATAACAATTATGAAAAATGCCTGACGTTCCTGCCTTAAGACACCATGTTTACAAGGTTTCGGTTTTTGACCTGTGGTGGCCTCAAATGACCTTTGGCCTTAACCAAAAAGAAATATATGTTCTTTCCCTGGACATGACAAAAGACAAATCCTAATACCAAATAAAAAAGGTGTCGGCCAATACTTTCTTGAAATATCGAGTTTACACGCAAAAGTGTTACAAGCACACATGCATATACCTAAACAATATATATATATATATATATATATATATATATATATATATATATATATATATATATATATATATATATATATATATATATATATATATATATATATATATATATATATATATATATATATATATATATATATATATATATATATATATATATATATATATATAAATCAAATTGGTAAAGCTGGAAAATTTGGCTGAGGTGAAAAAACGATGTTGACTCCACCGGGATTCGAACTCGGGACCTCCCGCTTTCTAGTGCGGACGCTCTAACCACTGAGCCATGAAGCCAAGTTGGTTTGGCCTTTGTTCAAATGACAGATGAAGCAACTCGCAAAACAAAATATATATATATAATAAACATAGAGCCCTTGCCTGCTTTCGGCAAGAAATAAAAAAACAGAAAACATTGTCCCCATCCTACAATTTGTAACTATTGTCGAAATAATTTTTTTTGTCTCTTCATGGTAGTTCCTTGGTCAACCATGGAGCTGCTCCATCGAGGAGCCTTTTATTACAAAGAGCCAGGTAACTTGCAATTTCGGCGAAAATCTCCCGAAATTCTCCCGACGGAGGTCTGCTTTCCTAAACTTACTTTGTCCTCTGAATGGACGTCATGAATGTATGAATGACCAGTCCTCTGTTTTTTCCCCGGTCTCTTTTCATTCACTTAGAAATAATAAAGCACCGAACTGGAAATTTTTGTATGGAAAGACAAGCTGGGCAGATCATCTAAAAGATGAGGAGACTAAACTAATCCTTACATCAATAGCTACAGCAAAGGACTCAACGAAGATCTGCGAACATTATGAAACTTTCTGCAAATTCATGATTGAATACCGAAATTGCTTCAATATGCCGCTGTTCTCTGAGGGGTGTTCAGAGAATTCAAAATATTTGTCTACGTTTTGACGTATCGCGAGCCTATGTAGCTGCATGAGGCTGCCGCTCCTCTGATTTTCGCAGGCGTGAGTGAAAAACGTTAGCCCGTTGCGCGGACTAGAGAAATATTAGACAGCTTCCGGCTTTCTACACGTGATTATCCAAGCAACAATATTTCCGAAATCCCTTTACCTTAGCCCTACATTTGTTCGTCGGCATAGGCTTATTTCAATTACATACACGATGAGTCCTCAAATATTTTGAAAATTATGGTGAAATGAAGGGACATCGTTCAATTTCAAAAGGATTTGTACAAGTCACGGTGACAGCCAGCTATTAATTGCTATATTGATATACACATATGTGACACCGTTCAATAAAAATGAATGAATTTTACGGCCATGTAACTGAAAGAGTATACTGTAGCCAAACTATAAGAACGAGTGATTTTCTACTCATTATTGCCTGAAGTCAACTCTAAACAAATTGTTAAATTAGTGAAAATTTGAAAGACAACCGCTCCAATTAAACTCCAAAATTTGATAAATGCCTTCGTCGATGACAGCAATTAAGGCGGATTTCTATAAAACATTGAACAGTTGAATGTAACACACCCCTTCCTTGTATTGGTTTCGTCCAATAGATGTAATCGTAGTGTTCTTCCCTATAATGGTCCAAAATGAAAAGACATATAGATTCAATATACAAAGGCGGGATGGGTTTATTTAAATAAATTCAACTCTCAACCCAAACCAGATTTTGTTTTTTAAATAAGTGGTTCACGGAATTTCTTAATTGGGACAGCTTTTTGAAGCGGCTCATTGAGTTGGTTCAGTCGTGAAATCCAACAAATTTTTCCAAACCTGTTAAGTTTTCTTCACATACCAATGACAAATGGTCAAACTTGGACAATCCCCATATCCTACACACAAATAACTGTTTTATGAGGTAAAAATCAGATATAATCATAATTAAGATGGTGTTTGGGAATAAAATGTTTTTCTAATCAGATATTTGCCCACACTTTGTTAACACGTTTCGATCCTAAACACACTTGTTTAATTTCTCAGTATTTCGCTTTTAAACGATTAGTGATTTATTTCTAAACATGTTTAGGAATTTAAACGTGTTTACAAAGTAGGAGCAAATATATGTGTAATTGCACACAAACACAAACATATGAACACGTATTCAGAGTGTTTTGGCCACTTTGGGTTGCTCCTTTTCGCTCACTTTTTTGGAGAGAACTGCTCCCTGAAGCTGTATGATCTATTAAGCCTTGAGTACACTGGATACATTTTCAGGACACATTTGTCGCAACATGATGCTGACAAAACACTGTCCTCGTGACGGAAAATGTCCAGTTGTGAATGCAACATGCTGCGACACATGTGTCATGAGTGTCCAGTGTAAACAGGCCTTCATACAAAATTAATTGATACATACGGGGATTTGCTCCATTCTAATGCCGCTTGTCCCGACGTCTTTAGGTTTCGATCAATCAATGTGAGGGGTTAAAATATAGAACCTAATCAATATCCTAACATTCATATTAATGCAGTCTATGTCGGATTAAGAAGATGTTGGAATATAGACGTGTCGAACAGTGGCGTCGCCAAGGGGGGGGCGGGGGAGGGGGGCACGTGCCCCCTGAAAAATCGTGTGCCCCCCGTGTGCCCCCCAACTGAGATTTGAGATTTTCAAAAAAATTATGTCTTCTGTAGTCAGAGTGTGACTATGAATTTTTAGGATTCGATTCCTGTGTTGAAAAGAAAAGGCATTCATGTTTTCCAAATGAAAATATCGCGAAAAACCTTGGAAATGCCATTTCCGGCTGTCTGAGGTGTTACGTTTTTTTAAAATTTTCTTCACACTTCCGACTACGTCAGTTGGAGGTGGAGCACAGCTCAGGTAACCCTTCAAGCAGGATTAAGGCTACATTTTTCCTTCAGAGGATCACATCTAATTGCCCATCAACTGCCTTTCTTTCTCTTTTTAGTCACGGTGCAGCTCACCTTCCTCAAATTGTCAGCCTGATACGCTCGAGAGTAGTTTCACTAACGTTTGTGTTGTTATCAAAAATAAAACCTTGATCGAAATTGCCCTATAAGTAATTTTTAGGCCAGTGTAAAAACGACCCTTTTAAAAAACAACTTTAAAACCTTACAAACACGCTAAAGACCCAGGAGCTTCCAGGGGCTTCGCCCCCTGGACCCCCACCAAAACTCACATTGAAGTGCCCATCAACTTTTTTCTCTATAGATCATCTACCCCATTTTCAAAATGTCAGCCGGATCCGCTCTTGGTAGTTGAATCAGTGGTTTTTTACCGAAAGTCTCACTTGAAAGTTACCCTGGAGGTAACTTTTACACCATTGTTAACTCAATAAAATTACCCTTAAATAACGTCTTTAATACCTCAAAAACACGTTAAAACCCAGGAGCGTCCGGGGGCTTCGCCCCTGGACCCCCACCAAAATTTACATTGAAGTGCCTATCAACTTTTTTCTCTATAGATCATCTACCCCATTTTCAAAATGTCAGCCGGATAAGCTCTTGGTAGTTGAATCAGTGGTTTTTTTTACCGAGAGGCTTACTTGAAGTTACCCTGGAGGTTATTTTTAGACCAGCGTTAAGTCAATAAAATAACCCTTAAATAACGTCTTTAATACCTCAAAAACACGCTAAAACCCAGGAGCTTCCGGGGGCTTCGCCCTCTGGACCCCCACCAGGGGCCCTAAGGCGGGCCCCTGGACCCCAACCGTTGAGCCTCGCGCTTCGCGCTCGGTGGCGCCTCCGGCGCCATGAGTGAAGTCTATACGCCCCCATAAAATCTTTGTGCCCCCTCAGTGCCCCCCCAGAATGAAATGTCTGGTGACGCCACTGATGTCGAAACGCTGCAGAGGTGTAATCGACGTAAACACCTTCCACACAGGTCTGTTCATTTTAGGAGATTGCTCCGCTCCGATTCATTTGTATGAAGGGCGTGCATATCATCAAGTGTGACTTCGATATATCTTTTCAATGAATTTGACTTGACCGTCGATAGTCAAGGATGAACTAAATACTCTTATACGGTATCTCTATTTTTGGCGGTAAGATTAAAAGGGTAAACATGTGTTATATGAGGATACCGGGGATATGGAACTGCCTGTATTTCCTACCTGAAGATTTTATCGTGTTGTGAGATTTGCATCTGTGTGATGTGGGACGGAAACATTACGTTGAACTTAAAGGGATGCCGTGAGATTGCAAAAAGGAAAATATATTAAAAATTTTAGTTTAAAACTTAATTCACTTGTCTGAGACGACCATTTGAACAATAAATGAGAAAAAGTAAGGTCTATGCTGAAAAATCCGGCATCAGCCTTTAAATTCTTGCGGAAATAACGTCTAAACTTGAGGAATTACAAAATGTGCTCCACACAAACATTATTCAAACTCTCATGGGCCATCTGTTGAACAGACCAATCAGAACGAAGGTGTAAACAGCTGATCGAGTTGGCACAACGAACACAAGTGAACAAGACAAGCCTGGCGTTAGTGTGTGGTCGTTTATACCACAACTACCTGTATATACACACTGTACCGTGCCTGCCGTCGTACTTTCTCACAATGACTGTGCAATATGAGTTCACGTAAACGACATAGTAAGAGAAACGGGGGCTAGTGGCCACACGAAGGATAGAAGAGTGTTAGCAGTGAGTACCAAGGAGTGGAAGACAGTGACATTTTCAGTAGTAAAGGAAAGCAATTTTGAGAGTACACAAGTAAGTTAGTGTTACCGAGCGCCTGATGTACAGTGAGGATAATCAAGTCTGAGTGGTATGGAATGTTTTTAACCATGTGGCACCTCGATACTATTGCATATTCAACACCAGGTTAGTTATTTAACGGTTTATAACGAGGGCTGTGTTTGAAAAAGGGCCTTCAAAAATTTACCGATTTAAGCTGTTTAGGTTAGTTCCAGACATTGTAACTATCAGTTTGCAGTTTCAATTTGTATTCTTCAATACATCGATGCACTCGCTGCAATTTCATGGATAAAAAGAAACATAGGATAAAGTATAATTTAATGTTTTTCCTTTTTGTAAACTCACAGCATCGCTTTAAAACATGTTTATCACTCCGGGACAAAGGTTTAGTAACCGAATACCGTTAGACCTGTAGATCAGGGAGCTCCGTGATAGGACAACACATCCAGGTAAACTTACGCCAAATTGTAAACTCGGCCCAGGATTTCTTTTAAAATACAACCGTATTTTTTCAATTGAATCAAGATTGAGTTTCGTTGTATAGCTTTCATCTTTTTCGTCATGTTCCATAATCCTGAATGATAAATGAGCTTTTTATCCTTTGTGTGTGGCAAAAGCTTTGCAGCAATTTTTTTCTTTCGTCATAGTTGTTGAGCAAGCTTATCATTTTATATTTTTGTGAAATATTATAAATGTTCTAAAAAAAAGAACGCCACTAAAACGTACGAATTGGGATTGCAAAAAGTGACATGATGACTTTCCGCTATTTCTTTACTTAAGTTTAATTGTTCTGACTCCTTATCTGTTCACATACGTTTTCACCAGCATGAAGCATTATGAAGTTTTCCCGTAAAGTGGTCGCAAAATATTGAAGGGAAATACGTGACTAGACAGTGCTAGAATATCGAAGTCTTCAGCGAATTGCAATGTGAAGGAATACTAATATTTGACGGGAGATTGTACGAATCGTGACAATAGAACGGTATACTCTTAATTAATTATGGTAATAAAACATTGGCTGGGCCCATGTACTTTCTTTGTAACTTATCGGAAACAGATTCTGAATATCTTCCGATGTGCCTTTCGAATTTGAGGAACATTTTTGACAGTTTCGTGATGAATTGACTAATTATCGTAGCTAGATTTGAACTAACACTTTGAGAGCATAAGAACAAAAAGCTTCAATAAATCTTATGTCATTCAAAAGAAGGAGAAACACAGAGTGGTAGTATTCAATGGGGATATGAAATAAAGCTAGCGATTTGCTGCAGTCAAGAAATTGTCAGCTTCTGCGACATTTTGCTGGGAGAGGCTGGAATGAGCAAAAATATGAACGCGGCTTTCATGCAACGTATAATTCACCAATCCACTCTAAAATCTTTTTCTAGAAAATAAAGGCAGTTTGCCCCGAAGTTTTGAAACATGTCACAATGCTTAACGCACATGTTTAATTTCTAATCTTTTTGTGTTTAGTTCCTAAATACGCTGTGTTTAATTTCAAAACGTGTTTAGAGTGTGTAAGTGTTCCCAAAGTGGGATTAGGGTTGCATTATGTGATAAGAAAAATATTTTATCCCTATAAATACTGTCTTTACAGTGTAAACTCTGTTATATTTAGAAGTATAATCAATATATTTGGCACATAATTTTGTCACATACGGCGCCTCATACTCTTATTCACTTCATTTTTGTCATCCCACCCAAGTTGTTGCCATGTACACTTCATTTCTTTTGGCGTAAAACAATGCGATGCCCTACATGTATATTATTCAGAAGCTCATGGTGGCGTAGGGTCTGATTTCCTGTTGATGGTGGGTTTAACTAGTTTGTTGGATGGAGTTTTACGGTCCAGTTTCCAACCTATTGGTTCAAGTCAAGCCGGTAGCGGTTTTTTTTCCAGTCTTAGCTCACTGGCTTGTTTTCCCTACCCCATTGCTAATGCGACGCATCACCCACAAAGGCAGTAGGTTCCATTTTTTGGTCTTAGGTATGAATCGACCTAGGAATCGAACCCAGGCCTTCCGCGTGAGAGGCGGATGCTCTCTACCGGTAGACCAAACACGCAGTCAATAGTGGGTTTAAAGATGACTTGTGGTCTCTTGAAAATGCAATTAAATCTATGCCGGATTTTGAATGAGGTCACAGATTACCCGTGTCGTAACTTCGATTGACTAGCCGATTCGATACACTATCGATAATGTCACATCTGTGACAGCGTGTCGAAAACTTTCGCATTACCGACGACGCATCCAATCAGTTCACAATCGAATTTAATACAAGGGTATTTTGTGACATCATTCATTATTCGGCCTAGTGTTTAATGCATTTTCATAAGAAGAAAGGTCATCTTTAATAAACGGAAACGGTAATTTAACAACTCGGTGTCTCTAAAGATCAGAAAGCCAAAAGGCGGTGATTCCTTGCCACTGAAATTTAAGCCTATCTTTTTTTCAAATTGACAGTGCTCCGTAATGTTTTTCAAAGTGACAATGCTCCGTAATGTACCCCCAAAGTATACACGCAAGGCATCAACGCTTCCTACAAGAACTGGGGTTCTGCTCATGATATCACATCCACATGTGTGAAACTTTGCAGTATCTAAAACTCCAACCATGGGAAATTTGTGTAAATATGATATTGAGACTTAGACCCCTTGTGAACCAAAGTGACATTTGACGTCCACCAAAAAAATAGGGATCTTTTTCACCATGCATCATCTACACGTCAAGTATGAGGACCCTACAAGTTACCTTTCTTGTAATACTATGCCAGCAAGTTTGTCAGACTTTGACACTGCTGACCCCAAATGACCTTCGAGCTTCACGAAATCTGGGACCACCGTCTCGATACGGCCAACCCACACACTAAAGATGGGCTTAGTCACATGCATTTTTCCTGGATACCGTGATTACTAGGTTTTGATGTCTTGACCTCTCATGACTCCAAATGAGCTTTGACCTCCACGAAAATCGATACAGAACATCTAATTAATACAAGCAACGCACACACCCAAAAATTAACAAGTTTACTTGCACCTTTCTTGAAATATCGTGTTTAAAAGGTTTTGACCTATTAACCTCTCATGAACCCAAATGACATTTGACCTCCATGAAAATCAATACAGGTATCTACCCAATATGATCAACCCATACACCCCAAATATAAGATCAGTCACATGTACCGTTCTTGAGATGTCGTGTTTACAAGGTTTTGACCATTTGACCTCTCGTGACCCCAAATGACCTTTGACCTTTACAAAAAATCAATAGGAATCACTTACTCAATATGAACAACCCACACCCCAAATATGAGATCAGTCACACTTACCCTTCTTGAGATATCGTGTTTACAAGCAAAAGCGTCACATACACACACATACACACACATCCACGCACCTACACACGACATCACCATCGCATGGTTCCTTTTGCTTTCGCAGGGAAACAAGACTCTAAAAACGTGTATAGTAATTAAACACTTAAAATTTCCCCCATTTTGTAAACACGTTTACATTCTAAACATGTTTAGGAGTTAAACACCAATGTTTTAGCAATTGAGCGTGTTATAAAGCGAAAACCTTTACGAACTAGACCCGCGTGTTTATTATCTAGACTTGTTTTCAAAGTTGGTGCAAAAACGTGTTTAGAAAAACGTTTAATTTCTGAACAACTTTTTGGAATAAAGAAAAATTGAAAGTAGGCCCCTATATGCTATTGACGATGAAGAAGTTTGATACCATCGTAACCTTCAACAAAAGTTTGCACTCCCTTGAATTTACATTAGCAAAATTCCAAAGGGGAAATCAAAATAGTACTCTGACTGCAATTTTAAATCAGAGACATTGCATAACCGCATGCCATTACGTAATCTGGGTTATGTTCAGAGTTTGTGTTGTGATTATCGTGATCTTTTTCCCACGCATTTCTTACTACCATTTAAAGGGCACGAGCGCAGTTGCCGCAAACTTATTTTGGGGAAACAGCTAAATCTTGCAATTTTCACCGCATTTCTTTTCCAATTTTCTTTCATGAAGATTTAATTACGCTTAAATATTGCATATTCAAGGTTAACTAAGCAGTGTACTCCAAAGAAATTTCACAACTGACAGATTAAAGAGAATTGATAGTTACATAATACTCAAGAGCCCAATCATGAAACAGGACTGTCTACTACTAATTCGAGTTGCGATGACTACATTTACCCATAAATTGTATCCTTGCGTATGTTTTAGTTAGATTGAGTTTTACGGCTCAGTTTACCTATTGGTTTAAGCCGGGCCGGTCATAGCTTGCGTAGCACCTCTGTGACTGCAGCCCCCTTTAGGCTGCCGTCCCTTGATTTTTTATAGCGATGAGCTGAACGAAAAAAATACGTCCGCTCCGCGGGCTAGGACGGCCAGTGCGTTTTACCCCAGCTGTGGCTTAATGGCTAGACTGATTTCCTTACTCTTTATGCTGAGCACCGAACACGGGTGGCGGCATGTGCTGTATATTTATATTAAGTATTTGGAATAGCACGGTCAGGAATAGAACTCCAGACCTCCTGAGAATAACAAACAAAATGGCTGACAGCCGCTTACATGATATGGAGCAATGAAGAAAGAAACAAAACTTACAAATTGCAAGTTTTAAAGGACCGTTCTCTGTAAGGAAATGTTAAAAGAAATGTTATCTATTTCGAATGTTTGATGAAAACTGCCTCTTTGAAATATTCCGATAACTTATTGTATTATTTTGACAAACGTATGGAACATCATGGCAAATTTGACATGATGTTGTCATGTTAAATCAGCTGAATACGGTTTTCACCTGTCAACATTAAGCCAATAAGCCGTGAATATATAATTTCATATTGAATATGTCACGTTCAGCAATCACATATGTTTTAATACATCAGGACGCTTTTCCACACCTGCCGTAAGCTTTAAAGAATGGTTACGAAGTAGAAGGAAGAAAAAGAATTTGGAACGATTCATGTTTCTTAAGCAATTATTATTATTATTATTATTATTATTATCATTATATTAATGTATAAGATGCTGCAGGCAGTGGAAACGGGTAGGAAATGAGCATTTTTTACCCTCGGTTTTACTTGTGAAACTTATGCGATACTTGGAAACTTCTAAACTGTAGGCCTACGCTACTTGGAAAATTAAAGTGTACCTCAAGTCAAAAAAATTCAAATATATATATATATATATATATATATATATATATATATATATATATATATATATATATATATATATATATATATATATATATATATATATATATATATATATATATATATATATATATATATATATATATATATATATATATATATATATATATATATATTTATATATATATTTATATACTTATATATATTTAAGAGCATGAAAAATGAATTCTAACAGTCTAACTCGCATCTTTGTATGACATTCCTAAGCTGAAACATAAAATGTTGAAGTTTATTCACTTCAAACAAACTGGTCGATTGCGCAATAATTTGTGACTTACTTGTTGTAGTAGCCTACAACTCCCAAAACATGCTTTGCTTCCCTTTCAAATTAAAAATGTTTTTATGAGCTTGATCCCTTCCTGTTTGCTTGCATAGCACGTTGCACAAGGAGGGCTTGATTAATTACATCAAGAGTGCTATCACACCTTGGTACAAGGTGCAGTAAAAAAAACAAAGAAATACAAAGATTGTAGTTTCCCCTTGTTAGGAATCAACGCACTGATACTTACATCCTATTTACACTTGAAACATACGTGAAAGGGCTCACTTCTGGTAGTCTATCTTTCATTTGCCGGGGGTTACTGCAGGTAACTGAGGGCTACATGCGTAAATAGGAGATAAGGAAGGGCGTTGTAGATTGAGTAGTACTGCAGGTAGCGGGCCACTAATTATAAGTCCCATTGACTTACACACTAAATTAGGCTATTTCCGTGCCCCCTAGCTCCCAGTAGAAGTTTTCAACCAGGACATGCTACCCCTCTGATCGAAGCCCACAATCTCGACTTTCATGGCACTTTCAAATTTCCATACCATGACCATTGAAATTTTGAGCTAGGGAGCCTTGAATGATAGGGATGTGTTTCCCGCCATAATAGCTACTCAAAAACGGCATTTCACAGAGCGGAGTAATACAATAAAAGATGGCACTAAAATTGGTCAGATTGCCTTGAATTTTGCACAGTATGTATTTCAACTCATTGTTTACAAAATCCAAATGCAAAAATGATCATATTTTGTAAGTAACAGAGTCACAAACAACATCCCATAAATTTTGTATGGCGCTTTGTCTGTCAGTAAACATTTTCCTGGACATGAGTATTGGAGTTAGTGGCCCGCTACCTGCAAGAATGACATCACAAATTATTGCGCAACGTACCACTTTAATTTGAGTGAATAAAATTCAAAATTTGATATCTCAGCTCAGGAATGTCATGATGAAGATGTTGGACTGTTAGAATTGATTTTTCATTGTCTTTAATATAAATTTTTGAACTTTTCAACTTGAGGTACACTAAGAATGTGTTTAGCGATTAAAAATATATTCTGTACCCTCATTGTATACTCGTTTAAATTCTAAACATGTTAAGCGATTTAAAACTAAAATGTGTAGCAATTTAAAGTGTTTAAAACAAAATGTTTAGGAACTTGACACGTGTGTTTAGTATCTACACGTGTTAACAAAATGGGAGCAAAAAGTGTTTAGAAAAACACTGAATTCCTAAGCACCTTTTGAAGAGTACTTGCATTAATCTTACTATGCAATAATGACAAGAGAGACTTGCAGTTTCACTTTTATGGACTATTATACAAAAGGTGTTTAGGAACTAACGATTTTCTAAACAAAGTTCAGAAAAGTGGGGACAATACGGTATGAGTGTGTATTCGCTAAACAGGTTTTGTAGAGAGCGGGTTTAAATACTCTTCCCATAATAATGGCACGGGAATTTAGAGAAAGCCCCACGCCGTTGGTTCCGAAGAGAAACCGTACGGCGTTACTCAAGTTCAAAATGACAAGCATAGCCTCGGATATTGCACCGTAACAAAACGAAACCGTATTGGTACAACACACTGTATTGCAAGTTATTACGCAAATTACTAATATTCGCAAATGTTATTTTCTGAGCGACTCAGTGACCCGTAAAATAGTTTTAGCACTTTCTATGGAATCCAATGACCAGGTGCGGTTTCAAACCGATCTTTTCGGTGTGTGTCTTTGGGGGGGGGGGCTGGAGAGTTGAGAGTCGGGAGGTTGAGGTCTTAGTCCCCAATTTTTCTGCTTTAGGCATTTTGGCAGTCTTTCATTGCTATTATGTTGTTGTACACATTGGGTCTATTTGGTGATTGTTTTTGAGAGTTATTGCACCTTGTACCGAGGTGTGGCAATACTCTTACTTTCATGCCTTCTCTGTGCAGAATGCTATGCAAGCAAACAGGACGTGTTCAAAGTCATTAAAAAATTTAACTTTTTAGAAAAACAAAGCAGGAAACGTGAATTACACAACAAAAAGTCACAAATTATTGGGCAATGGATTAATTTGTTCCAAGGGAATGAATTTCAACATTTTATATCTCGGCTCAAGAATGTCCTATAAAGATGGATGTTAGATTGTTAGAATTCATATTTCATGCTTTTTCATATACATTTTCGATTTTTTCTTACTTGAGGTACCCTTTAAAACTGAATCAACGTTATGAGTAAGGGATGTGGCTAATGAACACAATCCCCACAACACAAACCTAACTAACATCCCCTCATGCAGTGGCGTAGCTACTGAGGGGCAGGGGGGGGGGCAAGTTGCCCCCTGGAAAATAATTTGGGGAAATTTGATGAAATTGGGGAAATTTGATGAATTTTCTTACTCTAACAAAAATTTCTCAAAATTTTTGTTAGAATAAAAAATTCTGAGACATTTCTCTTATATAATTGTATTTTCATGCAACAAATTAACCCAGATTTGAGATTTCGTCAGTGTCGCATGAACCGGCCCTACTCGCGTTGCACAGAAATGTCCTCGTCGCGTAGCAGATTGAATGTTTGTTTGAATGTCTTGTATACGTGCAGTTTTTATGATCAGTGCATTTCAGTGCACATGAAGCTGTTATTCAGGAATTTAACAACAGCTGATGCAGTACAACTAACACTGAAAGGCTGTAAACACGAACTTATTCCCTTGCACACAGTCTCTGCGTTGTACACTTTGGGAATTAAGTAAAAAGACGTGAAAACCGAGAAGTCACTAACGTATCCCCCCTCCCCCCGAGTTCATTATATTGTCCCGCAAGCTAGTAGTAGCTATACCGATTTTACTCTGTGCACATAACGATGGGTAGGACTGAAACAATCCATGGCCAACGATTAAGTTAGTCTAGATATTAGAATGAACAGGACCCATTGGTATACTTAGATTTTGTTACTTAGCCTAATCCTTGGAGGCTTACACTGGCCAGTTCGGGAAAAAAGCTTTCTGCTAACTTGGGGTGTAACTATAAACGGGTCCATGAGTACCTTGTAGCCTTCTTCACTTAACAGACTGCTGTCCTAACAGAATATCCTGTGTGATCGAGTCATTATTAGGCCTCCTTTTAGTGGCGTACGAAGCGGGAACCATTGTGCCATGCTCCCCTTACGGATGCCATTTTTCTTTGTCCTTAAAAATAAGTAGTTAAACTTTAGTAACACAGATTTTACTTCAAAAGATAGCATATGTGGCACCAGGTTGCATATAAGGACACCCAATTTTTCAAAATTTTCAATTTTCATTGATGCCAATATTTTAATTCCTACAAATAGGCAAATTCTGTCAAATTCCAATTTTTACTTTAAAAGGTAAACTCTCTTTCCCACTGGTGACATCGATAAAAATAAAGACTACTTGTTTAGATTCTCTTTACAGGCATGAATACGCTATTTTTGACCATCTGAGGGGTCTGATTTTTCGATTTTTTTACCCTCCGCGCCAATCAATGGTGCCGTTTCGCTCAGTCTTTTGGGCAAAATTACATTTTTGGGTCAGATTACCCTTTAACTCTCTGATCACTTTGCAGTTTGCAAACATATTTTGAATGAAGGATTTTATTTGCAAACGACAAAAGGAGGTAGTGACTGGGTTGATTCTTCATATAAGTCTGGAAAATGCTTTTCCGGCCATCTGAGGGGTCTGATTTTCGAAATTTTCTCTACGCTCCGCGCCAACCAATGGTGGCTCTCCGCTTAGATAATCTTTATGACAAAATAAGGTTTTGTGGCCAAGCAATATCACAAATTCTTTTATTTTGACTCCTAGAAGTGTGCAAATTTAATGACAAATTTTACTTCGTAAGGTAGCATAAATGGCGTAAGAATACATGTAAAGACACAAAAGTTTCGGTTTTATCCTCATGAACCACCACGATTCAACTTTTTACACTGTTCCTGTCAAAGTCGAAAATCTTGCACCATTTAGCATCTAGGCTCCTTGGAAACGTCAAAAATTTCTGGACACCCCTTCCCTTAGACCATACTGCATGCCCCGCCCTCTTCAGAGAAAACCTGGGTACACCACTGCATTAGTACATACAAATAAACCAGATATTGTTGACAAAAATAATATACCAAGAGCTGTTATTTCCAATTGCTCTATGTTATACTTTAAGATTAAAAATGCAGGTAATATTTTATAATGACATGGTAATGTTGTTATACTTGTAAATTTGCATAATTTATATGAAATACATACACGTTGACCGGGAAAAACTTTGGGGAAATTTCATACCTTGCCCCCCCCCCCCCCCTGGAAAAAATCCTAGCTACGCCACTGCACTATAGATGTCACTTGCAGCATCTGTCCTTAAGCCTGTTTATAGATTAATGTGAAACCAAGCAGCGTACACCCTTAAAACACCGGGGTTAAATTTAACCAGGATCGGTGTTCTATTTACTCCAACTAATCCAACCACGAATTCTGGTTAAAATAACTAGAATTTGAGTTAGTATAACTAGTAGGGAACCTAACAAGGATTGTGATGGAGTAAATAGGGCACCGATCTTGCATGGTTAAATTTTACCCCGGTGTTTTAAGAGTAGCTAGACCTTTTCCATGGAGATTATTAGTCCGTATGAATGATATTCCCATCGCTATCCTATGAGAAAAAATGTCCAGCATGGCGTCGCAACGTTCACTCATCCTAACGCTGATGTTGTAATTTTCACGTCAATTACTTCACGGATCCGCCATACTGGAGGACAATTATTGAAAATACACGTAGCTTTGTGCTGATCACACTCAACAGTGTGCACTGTGGTATGGGCAGTGTGTACACATTCATCAAGCAAGGGCGCCGAGTGTGGGACTACTAGCCTACGTAGTTTCATGTACTCCAACATGGTCGCCGAAGAGTATAATGACGTCGTATAAAAACCTCTGTATGTGAGTAAATAAGTTTAAACAATATTTTATGAAACTTCATTTCACGGATTTTTTAGGCAACTCTTTACATTTCAGTCGTTTCAGCATTAAGTGTTTCATAATGGTTATGTCCGCCTCTAAACAATCGTAATTACTGAAAAACACAATAACATTAGGCTAATGCAATCCTACAGAAAATGAAACTCATTTACTTGACGAGTTTCCAGGAATAAAGTATATAACGATTTTATAGGTCAGGTGTGGGAACTTTTCGTTGTGGAGAGAGCGCTGTGGAAGGAACGGAAAGATTCAACTAAAAAAAAGACAGCGTGTCACTGAAACCAGGGAGTTGTAACAACTCCCTGCTGAAACTGTGTAGCCCTTATATGCGGCATAAGGTTCCATTCAAATGTTTCAGTGGATTGGGTTATACTATGTTCGTGACACGTGATATTGTTTATCATTTTCGTTGAAAGGAAATACGACAACGTTTGCTGAGGGGATGTATGTATGTTATCATGTATCTTAACGAACAGTGTGTGGAAAGTTGAGTAACATGTTGTATGAAGCGTGACGAGCATGCCATCTTTATGGCAATTTAGCGGCAGTGAAGAAATGAAGAGGTATGTCAAGTTCAAATTTATATACATGCTGTGCATTGAATTATCCACTCAGTATACATTGATTTTGAGGCAAGTATACAGCCTACATCTTATATGCCCACTGTTCCATGCAGTTTTCGTTAACGGGCGCCTTTCAACATAGTATTCAGCTCATCACTCAATCACAAAATTTACCAAAGAAGTAAGCACGTGGCTTTTCCAAGACTGAAGGCAGAGTAACAGATAATTGTTTGTAAAATAAGTCACTGGTCTAAAAACTGTCATTTAAAGGCATATTCCAGTGGCTTTCACTTGGTAGTAAGAAAGACAAAAATATTCCACACCATTTACTCCAAACCCTGTTGCGAAACCATTTCCTCAGCTCAAGATATCACACTGGTTACTTTTGTTAAGAAATCTATCCTACTTTTCAACCAAGCCACAAAAATTGTTATGTAGTTTGTGGGCATATTGTGTCAGATTCCTTTTGTTTTTCTTTATTATGAAATGTCCATTTTTTCCTTGAAATTTGACATGCTGTTGGAATGTTTGAAAATCTTTTCCTGTTGATATAGCAGTACCGGTACTCTACATATACTCTACATATGTAGGGTATAGCACACAGTGCCGCTTAAATTCCCTATAGCAGCATCAAAAATTATAATAAATTGAAGGCAATGTCAAATTAATGTGCCGCGATGACATCACAGGTTTCATCATATCTCTAAAAATGCATTACTTAGAAAGTTAGTACCTTTGGAACGCCATGCGCTCAGTGCTTGAGATGAATACAGTTTTCTGAAAGGGAAATTTTTTCAGCATATTTTAAAGTTAAAGAGCTTGCCTCCGAAAGATGTCTTTAAATTCTCTTATCCTCTTCCTCTCTCGTGACTTCTTGTATAAATCGATAATGTATCCAATAAAATATGACATTATGTACCGTATGAAAGAATTGGGTCTTCCGTAATTTTATCTATAAGGCATTACCATAGAATTCCACTACTACAGAAAATCAAGGTTTGTATAAATGTTAGAGAATATACTACAACAAATTGCCCTGAAAACGATTAGTCAAATTTTCAAATTGTTTCAGAAGCGAATTAAATTTACATGTAAAATAAAAAATATTGAAGTGATGGAAAGGGCTCTTTTTGTACAAACACGGCTGACTTGTATATCACTTTTAATACAAGAACGGATTAAGAGTGAGCGAATTCTGGGAGCGCTGTTTAATATTTCCTAAGGTTTAATTTCTTTATTTTCTAGGATGGATCACTTTGCCTTCTTGTTTTAAGATCTGTGGTATTGTCTTCAAGTTGTACATAAATAGCAATTCCGACTTACAACAAAGTTTACAATTTTCAAATTAAATGACAAGAGGGTAATATTGAAAGGTTAAGCACAGAAGCAGGGAGAGGATGCTCCCTAAACTTCCGCAGAACTTGAATATCTAACTAACAGGGGCCTGGAAAAATTCCACCAACCCTTTTCTATCTTTTCAAATCCAATATGTTTTTAATTATATTCACAGGAAACTCCTTAAAAGATGAAAAAGTGAAGCAATGGTTTCGATGAAATTTTTAAAAAAAATTGTATGCAATTTGACAACTTATGGAAAAACAATCTCTATTCAACTTTCTTCTTTGCTTTCCACAACATTTTGCCCAAAATGGTAGGAAATTTGGGCAAAAGGTGCAGAAGAAGGCGTTCAATGTTTTCAATTGCAAGATTTCTTTGGCAGACAAGATGATGCACTGGTGTATAAACATTGGCAAATCTGAGGGTGAGGATGGGGAAGCCCGCGCAGTGGGTGAGGTTTTTCCGTTCAGCTCATCGCTACGAAAAAACAACTTGTCAGCCTAAGGTAGCTGCAACCACAGAGAAGCTACGCAATATAAGGGAGGGGCGGCACCGAGTGCTCCGTAGGATAGTCTTGCCCCAAATATGATTAAATTCAACCTATGTCAGCAAAATTTACTTTTAAGTGTGGTGCAAGGCGTGAACATACAGAGCAAACTCAGTTTTAAACGGACTCTTTAATATGTTGTTTCCGGTGATCTGGGAGATATTTTCGGCTGCGATTTGCCCGTATTGGTCGGGCCAGCATTTCTCTGCTGTTTTCGGTCCCAACTGTGACGCCCACCTATTAGCGTATACAGGTATATATAGTCAGTGGCTACGGTATTTATTTGTCTTATGTATCTCTAGATATCCAAGTATACAAGTATGAAGGGTCAACTACAGTCACCGTGACGCTTTTCCCATTTTTCTTACAAAAATAAAAAAAAAAAACGAATTCCAATGGGCTTGTTTACAAACAAATGGCGTCACGGTTGATTGTCAACAGAGTTAATGAGGTGCGCTTTTCGTCACAATGAAATGAATATTCTGATTGGTTTACATTCTGCATGCAATCGCCAGATCACTCTTCGTGCAAGACCTAACATGCACGTATGTGCTCCTGAGTATACTCCATGCCCTTGTCAACCAGTGACGTAAACGTGAACGAGTCTACAAAAACTCCATATTTTTTAAAGAAGAACTCATTTCCCCGCTCTTTACTCGCCGCAATTTCCAATCTCTAACCCAGTTGTGTCCACTCTCATAAATTAGTTTTGGAAACTTTTCCGTGCTCTGGAAAAACCAGGAAATTTGCCCTAGGTGACCTCACATCATTGCCGGCGCTACGGGGGAGGGGGAGTGGGGGAATTTGCCCCCCTCAGATTTGTCCTCCCCCACCCCCCAACAAGTTAGGTCTGTTAGGAGTTGGGTTAACCGAAAAAAGTAAAATAACAAACCTTTCCAGAGACTTAATTTTTATTCATAGATGTGCTTAAACCTTAGCGCTCCCAGGAGCTTCGTCCCCTGGCACCAGCCCTGGGTAATGGGCCCTTTAGGCTTAGTTTCGCCTTAGTTTGTCCCAAACATTATTCTTCGTTTGCCCTTATTTTGCCCCAGTTTAGATATTCACTGCCTAACATAATTGAATGACACGTCCAATGACAAAATGTGAAATATGTCATATTCCAAAGGCCATCCGAAAACTACAGTGTAGTTTCTTTTTTCTTTTTCTTTTTTAATTTTCCATAAAATTCCAATATTTCTCCAATATACGATCTTGAGTACCGTATGAACTTGAATGTTCGTCTAAAATTGACCTTTCATTATGTCGTCGGAGAGCCTCAATCCACATGCCTTAAATAACATTATGTTAAAATAACGAGCTTCAGTCGGTGAGTGCCTCCCTGGGAAACATAATGCAACCCACCCCCACCCCCTCCGTGTGGCGACAACTGGGATTTGGCATTTTTAAAAAAGATATCTGTAGTTAGAATGTGATTTCGTTAGATTTCATTGTTCGTGGACAAGGAAACTGAGGCAGCAATTTTCATTTTTTTCAATGAGAAGTGGCCAAAACACCCGGTGAATACCATTTCCGGCTGTCTAAGGGGTTGCCTTTTTTCAAAATTTTCTGTACTCTCCAGGTTGTGCCAGTTCAAGGTGCCCCCATTTCAGGTAACCTTCAGGGCAGGATTACATTTTTCCTTGAAAGTATCACATTTAACTACAGTCAACCGCTTTCTTTACATTTCACCTCCCCTCCCCTTCAAGGTATCAGCCTGATCCGTTCTTGGTAATGGTTTCACTAGTCTTATTATAAAATCACCAGGGGCATCAAGCGATTTGCCCCTGAACCTCACTATCAGGGCCCTAAGGCGAGCTCCTGGACCCCACCCGATACGGCCTTGAGCGCCATGCAGTTCGGGAGATAACCTCTTTCGGGGGAAATGGTTTTTCGCCCGATCGGGGGAAAATACGGCCATGGGTGGCGCCATTTTCAAATTTCTCCCCTGATGCTTTGCGATCCTACCGCGCAATTTAAACGGAAACAAACGTTCAAAACACCTGGAAAATTTAATCGGTCTTAGGAAAGAGAAATTTTGGAATATTTAGAAACTTTGTTGCGAGGGGAACAAAAAATCCGGATCATGTTTGGTAGTTCACCGCGCAAATTTTGAAATATCGAGCAATTTTACCACGTTCTGTGTCCTAAGCTTAAATTATAGACTCGACACAGCCACAAGATCTGTTCAATTTTTTCTGCAGAAAGTTGTGTAAGTTACTCGTGCTAGCAATTGAGCCCATTAGTACGTTCTTGAAAGTTTCTTAAGATTTCTGTCTGTGGTGGTGAACAATTACCTTGTATTTGAACATATCTACATTTACAAAACAAAGCGACGACTGTGAAGAGGTACACACTATTTGCTCATGAATATTCATGCTGCAAATTTTCTCCCGATCGGGTGAATTCTCATTTTCCCCCGAAAACGGTTATCTCCCGAACTGCCATGAGGGGCGCGATTTTGCAGTGCTCATGCAAAATGTTTGTTCTCCAGTGTCCCTAATGAATGAAATTTTTTGCAACACAGTACAAGGGATAGCAGGTTAGGTGCAACAGGGCCGGGATTTAATGGCACACCAATACGAATTTGTTATACAGCGTCAGCTATTTAAAAAGTATGACGTTCAACAAGTTTTAAATGTGGTTTAAATACAGATTAAGTCGACCCCATTCAGGTGCATCTGACAAAATGAGGGGGGGGGGGGGAGTTCCGCGGTAAAATTTTAAAACGGGCCCTGGTCCACGCGAGGAGCCTGCAAGAACTGCAGAATTTACCTAGCTCATACAGAATGATTGAATCAGGAGATTATCGCAGGTTATGGCCCTGTCTAACGTACTAGTTCACACAATTATACACTGCTAACGAACGAAGCCACATGGGCATATCGCATATTCGAGAATTCCAGAAAATCACACGAAACTTACCACTTCACACGACCCACAACGTACATGAACTCCTTGTACTCAAAACAGCGAAAGAATGTATCCTAAAGAAGACGACAAATGTAAATATTAATCCATGTATTATCAATGACATAACAGGGCTGTTATGTTCTACTGTGGTCATTACTGTTCCACGTATGTGCTATTAAACCACGCTTGATGGCCCATCATATGATTGGGACGGAACAAACTGATATGCAAATTATACCGCATGCAAGTTAGGTCCTTGGCATTTTCAAAGTAATTCGAACTGTCGAATGAGTATTCGTGTTTCAACAACGAGATAAGTTGGGTTTGATATTTACAGCATGTCGCAAGAAACTGCAAACTTCATCTTTCTGGTAGATCCATATACTTTATGTGTTTACACTGCGCTGTTAATGTCGCCTTTCAGTGGATATTTTACGGCTCAGTTTGACAGTTTCTAACCAATTGCCAAAAGTCACTTCCACGACATGTTCAAATATGACACAAATGTTGGTTTGATTAAGTGGAAAATATATAGCTACGAGCAGGCAAAATAGGTACAAACTGTTACTCATATAATAAAACAGAAACGAAAAGACATGTAACCAAATTGTTTTTGTCATTACGATGTTAGGCTTATCATACACTTAATGTTTCAACGTTATCGGCCACAGCATGATTTAAGCCTAAATTGTTTTCGAACAAGCGAATAAAAATCTTGAAATTTCAAATGCCACGAAAAGATTATATGAAGGATTACCCGCCGCTTGGACCAGAGGCTCTGTCAAACAGCATATACCGATACGTTCTCAGAACACCATGATGGTCGAATTATACACCGCCAAAAATACGGATAAATTGTTGATTGGTACTATTTGTCAAAAGGTACCACTTAAATGGTACGCATCAACCGAAAATATAGCCATATGACGTAAACACGGGTGAAAAATTACCGTTTGATTGTCAAATCTGATCCGTTCGGTCGATCAGTCGTTCGTTCGGTCGGTCGGTCAGTCGGTTAGATGGAGGTTTAATGAGCCAGTTTCTAACCAATTGGTTACCGGTGTCACAGATTAGTCTCGCCGGTTGAGTGAATCATGGCGGCGATCTTGCACTGCGACCCGTGCACTGAGTAGGTTAGCCGGGCAAATGCGTTCTATGATAGTATATCTCTGTGGCAGTTTTACAAAATAATGTGATCGCCCGCCCGTCCGCATGCTTTCGGCTAGCTAACTGTAATATACATATGTACCTTGTTAAAGTTAAAGCATTTCAAAGTGACAGCAGTAAGAGACGCCTTCGGTTTCTGAGAGCCAAATATAAAATAATTTAAGGCATTCTCTATACAACTGAAGGGAAGTTGCTGGTCAGGTCTCGTTCACGCCATGATGATAACCTCTGTGCCTGTACCACTCGATAACAGGTGTGTGCAATGATCAGTGTGTCATAAAGTTAACTTCCAAAAGAATGAAAAATTCAGTGTGATGGATATCTACGGAAGCCTCTAATGTTCTGAATTAAAGGAAAAGTTAAATCATAATGGATTGCGAGCATGTGACTGGCGGGAATCGCAGCGTGGTATGAATATTTAGTCGAAGCTGTGTAGGGATTGTGTTGGAAAGACAGGTAATATTATCATGTGTTTTTTTTTTTTTTTTAAATGTGAATATCACGTCCTGTTTACGAAATAACAATGTACGTGTACTTCATGTAGTTTTTTCTCGTATCAAGGAACGAACTATGTTCAATGTTGGGTGAGATATACATCCTAGTTACTGAATTCTTTGTTTGAATGTAATACCGACGTTACTGTAAATAACTGTTTATTTCATTTACTCGTTTATTCATCATGGTAATGTCATGCAAAAGAAACAAAACGTTGCAGTTCAATAAGCTTTTATGTTTCATACGAGTCGTCAGGCTAACATATATCACTGGAGTTTAACGAACACTCAATTTAGTTCAAACTGCTTCGTACGAAAATGTACTTACATATTGTATGTGATGTCTAAATCCAAAAATTAAGTGATAGCTTGCTATAATGAGTGAGACAGCACACGAAACAAACTAAAATTAAAGGCTGACTTTAATGTGTGGTTTGCTTTGCACTCGACAAAGAAATAATATACCAAAAAGGGGTATTATGGGGAACAAACATTTCAACAGAGTTTCATTTCGTACGAATTAGTAACTACAAACTGTTACAAACCACCGAAATAATTATTCGACATGCATGCAACTTCGCACGGAACTGCACAAAGTATTGATTGTGATGTATTGATATCAAATTAAACAGTAAGTTGCCTTTATTTTTAGGTGAAGTAACACACGAAAACAACAAACTTGCAAAATGTTATTGGACCAAGGAGGTTCGACACCTCCTTGATTGGACACTTCAACTTGCTGGAGGGGTCGCGCTTTACTGAAGACAGCTGGTTACCCACTAGATCAAAGACAATGCATATCGCGTCCAACAACGATTTAAATTCTTTTCGTAAAAAAAAGTTTATTACAATTATGAATCTATATTTTGTTTAAACTGTTTAAATCATTTACTCAAAATATGTTACACAAGCACTTGGGGGAGTATCGGCGTACGTAGAGTATCCCCTCAGCCGGAAACTTGACCAACTTTTGCCTTATTTCCCTCCAAAGGGCCACGGTAGCCTTTGTTACGGCATAGGCCTATGGGGAAAAAGCACCTTAAGACATTTGGGCTCTTCTGCAACTTGTGGGGGGAGGGAGTAATATCCCAACATCCATTTTGGGGTAGGCCTATTTGCGCCAGTATTCTCTAGCAAGAAAATGGCAACACTTTTCCCAGGTCCTTTCCCTTTCGGCCCCGATGTTTTTTTAATTAGAGGAGCCTTAGGGTTAGTAGGGTTAGTCCATTGTTTTCTTTTAGCGAACAAACAAGAATTAAGGCCTAAAGCTGAGGACAAATATGATCTAGTAAGACCAACGCACTAGGCTATACAGGTCCCGGCTGAAGGCGGAAAATTAAAGTGAACTTTATGTTTCGTACAAAGAAGTACTAATATATTCTATGAAGTACTTAACTAGTAATTACGAATTCATACAGTTTCGTACGAAAACTTTCGGAGTATATTGCTTACGAAATATATATCTAAAAAGTGACAGGGAAGCTCATTCGTTTTTAAAGTAAAGTTGCTTACGAGAAAGCCACAGAAATGACAATTCAACGTGCGGGGTAGCTTTTCACTCGATCTGCTTGGTCAACATGGATCCAATGAGATTAAAGCACCTTGTCTGTACCGGCTTAAAGGCGAAAACAGTGTAATAGGCCTTCGTACAAAGTAGATCTAACCAAAACATGTTTACGAGCTACTCAAATCGCTCTTACGCATGGATACAGCTTCCTACAAAATGTACGAAATATTGTTTGGTGATGTAGATATAAATTTGAGCGATTGAAGTCCCCTTTAATTTGTATAATGATGATCCACCCGGGAGAAAGTCAACGTTATACTAGACATTCCAATTTATAGCTTTTCACTTGATTTGTCTGTTGTAGAAATATGTCTAGTGAGATAAATGCACTATGTCGATTCCTGCTTAAGGCGGAAAAATTTAAGTTTATGTTTCGTACGAAGTACTAGTAGTGTAGTGTATGTTTACAAAGTGCTGAAATTATTAGTATGCATTTAAACAGCTTTGTACGGAAATGTTATGGCCAAGCACATTGCCAACGATATACATTGAATAACTGAGCGATCATTTTCTTAATTTTAAGTAAGGTCCCTTTCAAGACAAAGTCAAAAGAAATGAGATTACAGCTTGCGGAATAGTTTCTGTCTCGATTGATTTCGTCAGCAAATGGATCCAGTAGGATACGGCATTGTTTTCTGTCCAGGCTTAAAGCGACAACGAATTAATATTATTTCGTACGAAGTGAAACAAAGATATGTTCAAGTTACCAGCTGCTCTAAAAATTATCATCCATGCATGTAGCTTCTAACGAAAATTAGCGAAATATTTTTTGGTAATACGGACCTAAATTTGAGCGTCAGGCTGCCTTCAATTTTCCCCTTATGGGGTTATTCACATGAGTCAGGCAAAAGAAATGGCATTTCAACGTGAGTGGTAGCTTTTCAACAGATTAGTTTCGTCAACAAGTACATTTTCTAAGATAAAGCGTTTCGTCTGCAGTTCATGTTTTAAGGAGATAACAACTTAATTTTGGTTCGTACTAAGTTGAACTCAACCCTTTACCGTTGTTTGGGTCCTTTTGGACCCATGCGGAGAGCTCGGCTGTCAGCCATCTTTACTGTTTCACGCGGAGCTCGAAACTGCGAGTAGCTACCAGAAAATTCGGCCGCAACAACGACAGAGACAATAGTTTAAGGTCACGGGGTCAATGGCCTACGGAAGCCGATGCGGGGCGGGCTACGCCCACTCCCGGGGCGCGCAAATATGCCCCGATCGGAGCACAACGGTAAAGGGTTAAGTTTGTTTACGAGCTACTCAACCTATTATTATCATCTTTGCATGCAGGTTTGTGTGAAACTGTACGAAATATTGCTTAATATGTAGACCTTACTTGCCTCACCGATAACGCGTTAATGAATTAACAAGCCCTTTATCTTCACTGCACTGTACAGAAATTTGCTATTAACACGTTTAAATTTTGATAAAGTGTTACGATACGCTTTATTTTTCAAAATGAAACACTAACAGTCCTTAATACTGGGGTATTGATTGTGATGTAGTACAGTGTTCTCAAAATTGAACGATAGACTGACTTTATTCTTATGCAAGATTACACAAAGAAACAAAATTATTATTTTGGACACTTTAGCGCAAATAAACGGTTTATTTCATTCATTCTTTCATTGAATTGCTATACGATGAGAAGGAAACAAAAGGCTGCATTTAAATTGGCGTAGCCTATACATATATATTTCTTACGAAGTTGTTGTTGCCCCTTACTAAATTGCCTTTCCCCTAGCAGCCCCCACCCCACCCACTAGAGACTTGGTCCAAAAATTATATTCGTGCTGGCTGGTGATAATATTCAATCCGGGCTACCCGGCTCATACCATCTGGCCTGTGTCTATCTCCTATTGATATTTTTTCAGTTGGTGGGAATGCACAAATTTGTTCCAAAATCAAACTTGGTGTGAAGGTAGAATGTTTGAGTGGTTTGAAGAAATTTGCACCTTCGCGGCCAGTGCTGCCAACCATTGGCCAGTGCAACAACCAACCCTATGTTGGGTTTGGAAAAAAAACCCATGCTGGGTCAGTGCTGTCCCAAGGGTCGTAACGTTACCACTGTTACCTCGCATGACCTCACTTACCTCTTGGGTGGAATAGACATACCCAGTAGAGTACGAGACGGGTGCAGGGGGAAGACTGGCCCCAAATTGCTGCAAAATCTAAAGTCGGGCAGGAATGTGGGAAAAATTCGGACAAGAATTTGGAGAATATTAGGACAGTTCTTTAATTTTTTAAAATTGCCCGAAATGGTGAAATATTAGAGATAAGGTTTCATAAATAGTGGGACGTTTTCAATTGCCAAATTAATTCAACGGACAGACAGAAGGGTGTTCAGGTGCACTGCCCAACGGTTTGCCATCTATCCTGCCCTAGAGCCAAATACGGGCAACGGTTGTGAAAGTCGGGTAATTTCCTTTTCGATACTTTAATGATGCAGAGTGAGAATGTCTTTCCATAAGTCTGCTGGAAAATTCATTCAAACATAACTTGAAATGTTACTTTTTTTCAAAAGTAAAATCATGTGTATACTGGTCAAAAGTAATGTCAGGCACAGAATTTCATCAATATTTATTGAACTTAGCCAAGAGTCGCAATAGCATAATATTTATTGGCATGTTTTCAATTCCGTTTATAGTTTTCCCACGAAAATATGCAAGACCATTTCATCCATTGGTAGTAATACATTTCATGTGGTAATTTTCTGATCAAATAGCGAATGCTTACATCCCCTTATAAGCTTGGGAAATGTCATTTTCGACAGTCTTAAGGCTCCGATTTTTCAAAATTTCTTTCCTAGCAAACTTTTAGTTTTAAGTGATTTTTTTTTATTAAAAGGATCCTCAAAATGGCAACTGATAATATCCCAAGCGTAGGAAATGCCATTTTTTACTGACTCAGGTGTACGAGTTTTTCAAATTTTCTAGACGCTCCGCGCCAACCAGTGGTGTCGCTCTGCTTAGACTGTTTTTCAGACAGAATTACATTTCTCGGGCAATCATATCTTCGGCCCCCAGAATGAAATATTCCCACACGCCTATGGAAATAATTACTCAGACTTGCGCTGAAACAGCTACTTGCAACATACACCATGATTTCAGATTTGCAATCCTAGGATCCATACTCCACTTGAATGAACTGAGGTAACAGTATTTCAAAATGTCTTTCAATATGAGGAAAATCACAAATATTTCGCACCACATTGAACACAATTAAACCTAGCCAATGCCACTTCCAGCCATCTGGGAGGTGTTAAAATCCAAAATTTTCTTTGTACGCTCCGCAGCAACCGATTGTGTCGCTGTGCTAACGGCTAAGTTAAGTGCTTCCACACCAACCGTGATTATAAGCTTACAAAATACACAAACTGACATTAAAGTCACCCTCCGGGCCAATAAAAGATGTTGCAAAGAGCGCAACAATAATTGTAGCGCAGATAGCCCTCTTGTTGTCTTGGATAATTGTCAACATAGACAATAAAAAGAGTTCATAAAAATACCAAAATAGCTTCCATAACATTTTTCAAAATCATTTCAAGAGAACATTTAGGTTAACTTAAAATAAAACTGTTAGCATAGTGGTAATGGTTTAAAAGTTTTCATGATCAGTTTCCATTTTGCTTTTCTTCAAGTGACCATTTTCATAAATGGCTATTTCTGAAACTGCACGATAATCCCATGTAATACCTATTTCTGTACTGTCGTGGTCTCAAAAGCCAGAAAATTGCATCTAAAAAGCCAAGGTTTAGGCTACTTTTATTTATTACTAATACGGTATCTAGACAGCAAAGCATACCTTTGGTCTTGGCTATTTGTTGCAGTGTACTTAATTAATGGCTAGAGTGGTCACATGATAAAAAATTACGTTAATAAGTGGTCCTTCGTGTACTTATCTTGATTTTCATATGCCAAAAATGGACACCTATGAGTGATTAATTTCCATAACTTTTTCCACCCGTGAAATTGTTTGCTATTTGGCTCTAGCACGTTTAATATTTATCTTCACAGAGGTAGCCCATTATTACGTTTAAATCTTAAATCAAGACCTGACAATAACACTAAATATGACCGCCTCCTTAAATAGAATGTGAAAGATCGGGATCTAAACTTGTGCGTCAGCAGGTAGGGGCAAGGGGGAACTTGCCCTCTCAGCGTTTTCCATATTTATATGCGGTAAATAGGAATAAGAAATGCAACTTCCAGCGATCTGAGAGCATTTTGGGTCAAAATTTTCTTGTTCTCCGTGCCAACTCATTGTGCCACGGAGATTTCCACCCGTAAAGAATTTTGTCCCTCCCTCTCCCGAATTTTCTTCTGCGGGGCCCATGTGTGGAAAAATTTAACATGTTTGATAAAAAAAAACCTGCTGAGGAGAAATGGCAAAGTATTTTTCTAACAGGTATGGAAAATCAAATGGAAAGTCTGAAAAGCTGTGGCTTCGCTGAGGTTCAGGGTTTTTACTCCTTCGAAGCGCCCCTTCAGACCATTTTCGCCCCCTCTGACCAAAATCACCAGCTCCGCCACTGCTCACAGTGGCTGTTTTGTGACGAACGTGCACCCCATCAAATCTGCGTGTCATCATTTATGGGCTCATCTGCTCATCGTGCCACGAAACATAATATGAAGCATCATATTGCATATTCGGAATCCGTTTTCACCCCCTTTCAATCGAACTTTTCAGTTAGTCGGAGATTACTTTTTTGCGAATCAGTGTCCCGAAACCCGTGGACGCCTGATTTTCAGTCGCATCGTACAAATGTTTTGGAACGCGACTTATCCCCCTCCCCCCTCCCCAGACGAAACTCGAATGTGACGAAAATACTACAAAATAACTTTATAGGTAGTATTTCTTCTTAAAGATGACACATTCGCGGATACCGTGACCCCTGGAGTTGGACTCTCTCACTCCCTCTTTCAACAGTTACAGTAAGGACCCGGAAGTTCAAACGTAGGTTGTCCCATCCCCTCACCTTTACACTAATTTGGAAGTTTATTCTATATTTGTCTCATCAAACGGCCACCCTTTGCCAATGAGGAGGGGTCGTTGAAAAAGTTCGTTTTACTTTGGGAAAAAACTCTCCCTGTGATACGCCGATACAAAACTAGTCTAAGACACACACATTTCTTTCATCTTCGTGTTCAAATCTGTGATGCTTTTCTTCATTCCCAACACCCGATAAGGAACTAATTACATGAACTCTAGTTGAAAAAAAAAAACGTATGGTAGTGTGTTAGATCGGTAATTTAACGAAACACCAACACGAATATGTTTTAAAGTGCCAGGGAGTCAACTTGGTTACAAGTTCAAATTTTAAATTTATTTCCCAGTACTATAGGTTCAAGTTCAATTTTGGTTTCCATTTAGTCGCCTCTTACGACAGGCGGAAAATGCCGTGGGCATATCTTACAACCGCCAGCCCACAGGTGTGAAAACATGTATGATGCAATGTTATAAATACTTCATGATTCTTGTACATTTCAATGAGAGTTCCACCCTAATGCATTGGGCGAGCCACACTTAACATGCCTAACGTGCGACCCAATCGGAAAGCCAACGTTACAAAATTTGCGTCAAAGGAAGGGTTTAAAGTCATGCAAAGTTTACTGTTGGAGATGTACTTTTTCTAAGCATTCTGGTGATATTTGCACTCGTAAAAGCTGATGTGTGGTTCTCAAAATATGACCAAGTAAACTTATCACATTATCAACAAAGAGTGAACTTGAAGCAAGTACGTCTTCTATCTGTATTTTGTTTATCTTTAAACTTTACAGCCATACTTTCTTCTAAACCTTCTTTTCTCTAAACTTTATAAACATATTTTCTCCTCAACAATCATTTTCTTTCAAAATGTGATTGCATAATTAAGTGACAGGAGAATTTCAAAAGGTTTCATTACACACAGGGAGGTCATGTTCCTATTATCTTCATCTCTGCTGCCGTGCTAAGCTCGCTTTGGGAAACAAATCTGGTAAATTCATTTCGTTATATTTGGAGAAATCTAAGTCAGATTTGGAATGAAAATTTCATCACACTGTCTACATTTGGTTCCTTTTTTACTAATGAAAATTGAACTCTTTCTTAAACTAACCCTTTAACATAGTTTCATGCAAGTGCGGTGTTCCAAACATCTGGTATTTACATCCTAAACATAGTGCTGACCTTGACGGTAATGAATTTTTGCAACAGTCTGACTGTATAAACCGTGAATGTCATATTGTCATAGCGACCTCATTCTCACTCTGTCCGATACACTCATTCTCTTTGTTTTACTTCTATCGCGTTTCGTCGCGGCGAGTATTGGATTTCTCCTTTCTCCTGTAGCATGTCATTTCCTTCGAAATTTATGTCTGCCGTGTAGACTATCAATTACCGGGCTGACCTCGCCGGTCGGACGTATCACTACCGTAGTGCTCTAATCGGGCGGTTGTTCCACTAAGGGGTGGCTTCGCCGCTCGGCGAGACTACTCAGGAGGCGATCCTGCTCTGTTACACCGGCTACCGCCTTTTGGTTTCCCGAAAGGGAAAACCTGTGGACTCATGCAGACAAGACTTTGCAAAACATGTGTAGGATCGTGCATTTTAGTGTTGGGGTATACTATGGCTCATCGACTTTCTTAACATTGGTGCACAAGTACTGCGCGACTACATAATTGTTCACTGTCTGAAGCCAATGACCGGCTTTATGGAAAATTGGTTTTGATGACTCAGCCAGACGGAAACGTTGAGGTGCCGTCAAATTACGAACTTAATCTCATGATTATCTAAACATTTTGCAAAAAATGATAAAACTCTGGTTCTACAAAAATTGTATGGATTGCAATTGAAGAAAAAAAGGCCGGACACTCTTTATTCAGTTCGATTCGTTTCATACATTTCATGATAACAGATTTTTCCTTCATAGTTCAAACTTTGAGGAACAACAACTTATGACGAGAGAAATATTTTGCCTCCTTTGATATGTTTCTAACCTTCATTTGGCTTTGAGTTACGTAATAGGTATCTATCGAGTTTCAAATGATATTTAGAACGTATGGAATCTGAGAGAAAGCTTACAGAAGAAAGGCATATGCGTTGGCACTTTGGAGAAGGCATCATTCCCTCAGCAGTTATTTAAATGCCTTCTTGTGGCTTTTCACCGGGTTTTTGAAGAGCACAACCTCCACTGTTGGCATCGACATCAAAATAACAAATAAATTGAATGTAATGTCAAATTAATGTGCTACGATGACATCACAGATTTACATGATGCACCCAATCCGCAAAGAGAAAAATTGCATTACTCTATAAATTTGCATCTTCCAAAGCGCCATGCTATTGAGATGAAGTTTTAGCCTCCTAAAAAAAGAAAATTTTTCTGCATATCTTGAAGTTAATTAATTTTGTCTCCGGAATATGCCTTTAATTATCCTTTCGGGAAAAGTTTCATAATTCAGTTTTGATTCTTATTGTGACTCAATGGCTTGTTTTCCCTCTACGCCATTGCTTATGCTGAACAGCAAACACAATGGCAGTTTAGGTTCCATTGGTCAACGGACACATTGATTGGTCACTTTGTCCACACAGTATACTATAGTGTGTTTAAGAGCATTCTCCGAATACGTATCCGTATCTGACGTCTTCTGAATGAGGTGCTGCCTTTAGAAACTTACAATACTGATTTTATCAACTGCAGAAGATAAAGTTCAAGTGAGATTTATAAGGATATTGAAAGATATGTCAGATAATTTTGTACAAAACTATTTAGAATCTTGGGGGGGGGGGGCAGATTTAGGATCTATAAGAAGTCTATCTGCTTTGTATACAGCTGTACGTAATCAACGGTATCAAGTTGAAACTGGATTTTCCATTGGAAAATGCAATCACCCTGTCTTGTAAAAACTAAAAAAATAACTTCGTCACTCTTGAAAAGAGTGAAAATGGTAAACTCACCCTAATACATTGTAAAATTAATCTCAGAAGAGTAAAACTCACACCAAGAAGAGTGAAATTACGCCTTAAATAAGAGTAACGAGTGCCTGCAGGAATCACTCTTTTTAAAGGTGGTCACTGCAGGCACTCCATCAAGAGTGAAACTTGGTTTTTCGGAGTGAACTCAACTTTGGAATAAACTTCATAACTTTTATCGTTCTAATGAGTGGAATTTTACTCGTTTTAATTTTAGAGTGCATACTATCCTGTTTCATAAATGACTTTAATGAATTATGTCACAATATCGTGCCTCCTTAACTGAGATTGTGAAAGTAGAGTACTTTCAGAAGAAAAAAGTGTGAGATTCAACTTTGAGAAGTGAAAAAAGAGTGAGCTGTGAGAAAAAGTGTAAGCTTTATATATTTATTATAAGCAAAAGCTTGGAACTGTTTCCGCCTTTAAAGAGTGTGATGCTTGTAAATCTTCTCCGCACAGTATAGTGGCGATCCTTTTCGGTTACGAATTATCAATGGCAATTTCACCGTAATGATGCAGTAGTGCTTTAGTTTAATCTTAGACCTACATCTATACGAGACTCGCAACCTTCATAATAATGATAGCCTACAGAAAAGAAATGTCATCCATGAGTACCCAGTCACCCAATTCTGCGACAGAGGTTTCTGTCTTGCGATTGATTTGTTAGACTTCATGTGTCAGGTCTGGTTCATTTATTCTCTGTGTTCGTTGCCACGATACTCAGTCATGCGAGGTTCACGAGCGAGAGCTCTCTTTCTTGAGAACGTCTGCGAAGAAGTTAATCAGTGAATACCATGAATAAGTGAGCGCGCAAAGTTAGTCACAAATTTTCTGATTTCAACACTTAGGATTGTTAAGCTGTATTTAATCCTCGTCTAATGGCACTTTAAATTGCCCTTGTGGTTGGCAACAAGTTATTTCGAGATTTGGGAGCAGATACAGAAACAACTTAGCTTTTTTCTCAAGTAATAGTAACAGAGTGCGACAATATCTTCTCCGTCGATAGAAGCAAGATGGAACTGGTTTTACTTTGGTCGAACTACATGGAGTGGGTGGTAAGTGTGATTTGTACACAAAATTCTTGTAAGATGGATATTGAATTTTTTTGCCTTACAAATCTTGACTATCGAAAAGTGACTCTATAGTTTTTGCTCATTTCAAAGTTTTTTTCAGTCGTTGCTATGCATTTACAGTGATAAAAAACTATATCGCCTTATACACTGTAGAAAAGGCTCAAAATTGCTGCAAACTTACGGAGAAAATAATGAAAAGACAATAAAGATTACAGAAAAGTTGTGGTTATAAGTTTCCAGAACTTTTTTGCAATTCTTATTGATCTCTTCATTTTGTTGTTTTGTAAATGTACCGTAAGTTTTTTACAGTGTACTTTAATTGAAGTTTACGGTTGCTTCAGGAAGCTGTCGAAGTTACGATGAAATGGAACTTGAATGCAACAACATACTGTGACACGGTTTAGAAAGAACGCATAAGCCGGTTTTGTGTTAATAGGGAAAAAGAAAGGTGTAGCATTAAGAAGTTCGATTCCTCCCGGGTCATGAGAAAGACTGGAACAAGACTCATGTGGGCTGAGGGCTGTAGAATATGCCCACAGTATTAACCCGGCTGTCGTAAGAGGCGGTTAAAGGGAAACCAAACTTGAACTTGAATCATACTTGGAAATAAATTTAAACTTTGAACTTTTTTATCGAGTTGGATGACCCAGTATACAGCCCATTCGTGTTGGTGTGTCGTTAAATCTCTTGTTATGTGAAGTTGGCTTTAATACACTACCGTAGAGGCATACATACCATACACTTGTGTTAAACGATTCAACATTTACTTCTACTTATAAATACGTATCATAATTCTAAACATATTTAGCTATGGAACCTTAAATGTTTACCAATAAAACTTCTTTAAAAGCGAAATTTTTAGGGACTTAGATGCGTGTGTTGTGCATCTAAACGTGTCAACAAAGTTTTAAGAAAAACGTTTCATTCCTCAACAGCTATTTGAGCCTGGGACAGAGGGTCTTCTCTAACATTTGACGTGTTTAAATGAGATTTTACAGTCGGAAGCAAATTAATGGTTTGAGTGAAGTCTTTCTACATTGGGATTGCATGTCTGACATATCTTATGTAGAGAGGTCACGGACTCTCTGAATACATGGACAGAGCATGTAACGCGCACGTCCTATCTGCCTATCTGTAGATTGTCGCCACCGACTGGGGCAAAAAAAGGCTCATGAGAGATGACTGCCGTGAAGCTATAATTTGTGTGATGACTCTGTAATATTTCAAACAAAAGTTAAGTTTGAATAAGAAACAATAGCATAATCCTGCAATACGTGTAGTGATTTTGACCTTACCTTGTATTGTTCCGAAAATATTTCAACTTTCTTACAAAATCTGTTGATTTTAACTACTTGAGCAAATCCAAACTTTCACACGTACAAAACCGTAGCAGACAACCAACTTGCTACGCCTGTACTCATACGTATGGCGGCGACAAGTTACTATGCAGTATGCTCTGTCCCTGTATAGGAAGTCCGTGAGATAGACTTATGCCTATGTTTGAGTTGCAGGTCCGTTTCCATGTCTGGCTAAAGCCCCTAAACTTTATCGCCCCCTGGTTGAAATTGACTGTAAACTTTTACGCATTTGCTCATTGAAAATTTCACCTTCCTGGAAGCCATTTCACTCCTGCACGGTAAAAAAATAAATGTAATTTTATAGTGAAAACGCTGACAGCTAGGATTCCGGTGAACGTTCCTTTAGTGTTGCAGTAGACTGCAGCTAGATCATACAGTGACTATGCGTTTTATCCCTGTTTAAACTTAAGACCATTTTAGTGATCAGAAATAAAGGTGGCTTCACAGGCACCGCCAATATTAGATTAATGCACAAAGGTAAAATAACAGGTCGAGCACAGAAATCCCAGCTGCCAGCTAAATTTATCTGGGACCTGGGAATAGTATTGCCGGTAAAATTTACATTTTTTAAGTGTTTTTTTACTACATATAACTGGCTACAAGCCTGCAATGAACTGTGTGAGATATGTAAAGACATTATTACGTTACTATAAGCACCTAAAACACAAGAGATAAAATGAACTACAACTTCAAAAGAAAGGTTGAAGGTCAGAAAAGGACTAAGTATGTTAGAGGGGTGCTCATTCTAAACATTTTAGTGAAATTAGCATTGAAATCCGATGTGTGGTTCCCAAGATATTAGCACGTAAAGTTTTGACATTTTCAACAAAAATTGAACTTGAAGCAAGCACACATGACATCATATTCCCACATTAGTGTGCAGTCTTTTGTTTTTCTTTAACATTCAGAGTCATTTTTCCTCAACAATCCCATATTATCAAAATGTGTTTGCATAAGTGACATTAGAACTTTACAAATATAGTATCCCCCACATTCTGACATTGGAGTTTTATTTCTTTAAACTTCAAGGTCAACACAACAGTCTGATAAAACAAAGGGAAACAAAGCATTTCTTGTCAATGTGAGGAAGTGATCTATAAACTCTGCTGCCCTCAAAATCACTTTGGAACACAAATCTATCGACTTCATTTTCTGTTATCTCGAGAAATTCATGTCCAATTTGAAATTTGAACTTTCATCACACTCGGTAGATTTGGTTCCTCTTTCACATATGAAAATTAAAATTTTTGCTTTAACTTCCTCTTTGAAAGTATGCAACCATGACAATGGATATTACCTCATGTATATCATGGTAAATTCAGTTTAATATGACGTCATAAAACGTAATATATCTTGAGAATGTGTACACATGACGTAATAAAACGCGATGGCTCTTCAGAATGAAGTGAGCAAAATTTGGCTAGTATGTAAACGCTGTATTCAATGTGAAGTCACGACGTGCAAATCTACACTTTCAAAAATAAAGAAAACCAACGTCATGATCTTGCCTTAAACATTGTAATTATTAGGATTGTATTTTCAAGCAGTTCAATCCAATATACGGACTGGAGTGAAACCGAAATGAAAATCTTAGGTTGCTGCAGAGCTTGTGCATCAAGGTGTGATATTTCAAAAGTACATATTAAAAAGTATGAAAACCGAATTCAAATGATCTAACTTCCGTCTACACCGGACATTCCTACGTTGGGAAATAAGGGATTGAAGTTTATACCTTCAATTGAAATAGAAAGTTTCGCAATCATTTGTGACGTCTTTGCAAGTTTTCTTTTTCTTTGTTATTCCGGAAGCTACTGCACCTTGTTTCCAAATAAAATCACTTTTTTACTTCCTTGGGGTGACTTGACTTTGCGCCCTCCCTGCGCAACATGTTATGCAACAAACAAGAAGCGTTCGAAGTCATGCAAGCATTTTTAATTTTATACCCTTTTTTGTAAAAAATGAGTCCATCGCATTTTTATTAGCTTCAAAGCAGTACATTCCTTACTGTGAGAGCCTATGAAGTTTCGTTAACAAATTTACGCGGATCTATAACTCAATGTTATTGGACCTTATGGTACAAATGAAGTCACATAAAAGACGCTTCAATAGAGGCAGGCAAGGTTGCACCACTGCATCCCTACCAGAAAATACAAACATCCAATTTGTACACCTTTTGGGTGTAGGCCTATTCTTCAATACGCGGAAAATTTACCTTGTGAGTGAAAGAGTGACGAGTTTGCTCTCTACAACGGAGAGGGGGTACATTACTTTCATTTTTCCCAAAAAATACGGCTTGAAAAATTAAAGTCAAAGGGCTTTTTCTAAACTGTAAGGGGAAATGTCTCCACCTGATCTCCTCATTCATACGTACAGTGAATCTTGCTTGCCTCCAATTGACATAAGTGTTTAGTATCTTTAGGTATACGATATCAACATGCAAATGCAAAAAGTACGCCCCCATTTGTAGGAACGGCAAAACAACACATGCATGCAGCTGGTTGATCAACCAGTCGGATATGTTGGTATGTTTGCTAACACGAGGGACAAATTCTACTGATTGCTGCCCATTGACCATTTCCTACACATCAGTGGTGCATCCACGTGCACATTGCCATTCCTGAAATTTGATACTGTAAGAATGTTTGAGTAATTTTTCCTGTAGATCTATACCCTTCACCATGATACGTAGAGTACAAGAGACCGTGTAGCTTTATATTGCCTGATAGATAAACATTAATATCAGCAAATCAATTGAATTCAATGTTAAATTAAAGGGGAAGTTTGAGCAAAAATTTAATTTTCGTATGTGAAACAGGAACAAAATCTTCACAGTGTGGTGAAAGTTCCATTCAAATCGGATGTGTATTTCTTGAGATATCAATAAATGAAGTCAGTAGATTTGTGTTCAAAAGTGAGTTTGGGGGTACTAGAGCTTTTATCACTTCCTCACATTGACAAGGAATGCTTTGCTTCCCTTTGTTTTATCAGAATGTTGTGTTGGCCTTGAAGTAAATAGGAGTATGACCTCCCTGTGGAGGATGCAAAGTTTGTAAAATCCTCATGCCACTTATGCAACCACACATTCCAGTAATATGGAATTGTTGAGGAGAAAATCCAGTATAAAGTTTAAAGAAAAACAAAAGACTGCCCATTAATGTGGGGATATAATGTCATATGTGCTTGCTTCAAGTTTACATTTTGTTGAAAATGTGAAAACTTTACCTCTTCATATCTTGAGAACCACACATCCGATTTCAATGCAAATTTCACCAAAATGCTTAGAGTAAGCACCTCTCGAACATACCAAATCCTGTGGTGACCTTAAACCCTTCTTTTAATGTGACACGATGACATCACGGATTTCCCATGATGCACCAAATCTCAACAAGAGATAACATAACTTTAAATTTGTATCTTCCGACCGCTGTACGCTATTGAAAATGCAGTTTTCACCTCCCGAAAGGTAGAGTTTTCCTCATATTTTGAAGTTCATCAATTTTGTCTTCAGAATATGCCTTCAAGGGCAACACATAATGTCTGTGGTCTGCCGGTCCATAAAACCGATAATTCCCTAGCCCGCGGGCGGACGAATTTTTTCGTCCAGCTCATCGCTAAGAAAAAATCAAATCCGAGGGGCTGTAGCCTGAAGGGGGCTGCAGCCACAGAGGCGCTACGCAGGATAATAATTCCCCCGAGCGCGGGACGGGGGTGTCAATTACCTCTCTAAGTTGTGACGAGCTGATCGAGGTTTGATCTTTTGCGACTGCTACGGACATACTGACAGGTAGAGTAGGAAGTAGAGTAAGAAGACTCACTCAAAAATAGTTACAATGTCCCATTTGGTAATACATCCTTTAGATGCACCTACGCACGTGAGACCCCCTTTTGGGGTAAACCTGGTTTTTGATTCCTTGCCAAAGGCAGGCAAGGAATCTATGCGATGGTGATGTCGTGTGTGTGTATGTGTGTGTGTGTGTGTGTGTGTGTGTGTATGTATGTGTGTGTGTGACGCCTGCTTGTAAACACGATATCTCAAGAAGGGTAACCCCCAGGGATCTCAAACTTGGCATGTAGAATGTCCACATTGAGTAGATGGTCCCTATTTTTTGTCGTAGAGATCAAAGGTCATTTGGGGTCACCAGAGGTCAAAATGTAAATACCTTGGAAATTGCTTGTAAACACGATATCTCCAGAAGGAAAAATGTGAGCAATCTCATACTTACCATGCTGATTGTCCATATTGAGTAGATGGTCCCTATTGTTTTTGATGGAGGTCAAAGGTCATCTGGGGTCACCAGAGGGAAAAAGGTCAAAATCTTGTAAACACTGTATCTCAAGAAGGGAATATGTGAGGGATCTCATACATAGCAGGTGGATTGCCCATATTAAGTAGATGATCACCATTATTTTTGGTGGAGGTTAAAGGTCATTTGGGGTCATTAGAGATGAAAAGCTCAAAAACTTGTAAACACCATATGTCAAGAAAGGTAACTGCCAGGAATCTCATATTTACCAAGTGGATTGTCCATATTGAGTAGATGACCCCTATTGTTTTTATTGGATGTCAAAGGTCATTTGGGGTCATCAGAGTTCAAAACATCTAAACCTTGCAAACACTACATCTCAAAAGAGTATAACTGTTGAAGTTAATATACATGAGCGGTTAGGGTGAAAGGGTACGAATAATTTGGCATGGGTAATGTAAAAGGCATAGGTTTATAATTTTTTTGGAACAGTTCATTAACTTCACTATGTAAATTCTTTAGTGAGGTAATTTTGAAAATGTATTTGTAAAGTACTGAAGCAAACTCATAGGAGGAAGGTCTTAGGTGCACAAAAAGGCACATCACATGGTAGAACACTGTGCAGTATGTTGATTCTGGCATGAAATTGTACCCTGTTATTACATTAAGTCCAAGTATTAATACATGAAAAGTGGGCAGAGCAAAATATAAAATCTTAAAAGGCAAAATGTGTTCATCAGGCTAGCATACATGCTTCAATGCTCATGGGTATGCTGATTTTGCAGCCACAAGTAAATAGATTTTCATGAAACTGATGTGGAACATGTGAGTTTAAACAGTCTGTACAAGGGTCATTTAGGGACATAGTCTGAAAATATTAGAAGATGCTTCTATGCACACTAAGTACATGACTGATGTGGAACTTCATAAGTGTAAACTTTGAACAGAGAGTATTCTGTGTGATGCACAAGAATCTCTTTTATAACATACTTACATTGCTTTTTCAATAATCTTAAAGAAAAACCTGAAGAAAACATTAAATTTAGTGGCAAAAAGTGCTAATATTTGGCAATTCTTGTGCCTACTGTCCTCATGAGGACATGTGCATGCAAGCATGCATGAATTGGAAATGGGAATTGATTAATTAGATATACCACAGTTAATTAGCTTTACAAAAAAGAACCTAATTTATACTGATCATTTGGTATCAAATACCCTTCAGCGCACATGAACTGTCATTGCCTAATAGAGTGAATCAAATTGTGACTGACCCATTCTTTGCCATTTGGTCACAGTTATCTGGCCTTATTTTTCACAGTTGACTGCCAGTTATCCCCACAACAGTGTCCTGAAGGATTACCTCATACAAACATACAGCTCAATTGACTTAAGCTTTTTACTGTATAAGTGGTGTTAATTGACTCTTATAAACCCTCTGAAGAAAGCTTATTTTTATCTCATTACATAACAACCATGACAGCTTATTGTTTGTATATACTCCTATTTCCTGCCATTCCCTGCATGCATTTAGTACTCTGTTTGTGGTCAAAATGTCAGACCTCCATGAAAGTCACACCTCTGCAAAATCAAGCATAAAATAACTGTCCACATTATCTTGTCTCATCTGACCACAAATAAAAGTTGTTTGCCTAGCCATTGTCTGGAGATGGAGAAGTTCATGTACACTTGATCAAGTTTCTAAACTGAAAGTCATCTTAGAAATACTGTAGCTTGACCCCCTTTAGAAATAGTGTCCTTTACATAAAAGCTGGTGGAATTGAACAAATAGTGTGTTTGTATTAGGATTTTTGTTGAACACAGATTGAAACATTGGTGTCTATCTAGATTGGTGCTTCTGCTTTACATTTTCAATATGCTCTACAGTGATTATTTATCATTGTAAAATTTGTTTTAAATTTTTGATAGGATAAAATGTATCAGCATACTACTTGCCTCATCTCTGCATAGCCTATATCTGGATAACTGCACCAAAAAAGTAACCCCTATGTGAAGGATTATAGTTATGTCAAATATCATCATCGAGTGGGAATTCTTGTCTCACATTTCATTTTTATCCATGTCACTACCCCCCCCCCCCCCCCTCAAAAAAAGTGTATCATTAAGCTTAATGGCATAGAACCATTGCTTCAAGATTACCCTTAATGACACTTTTCAAAAGTATTAAGATTTTATTTTGCATTGCTGCTGTCGTTTAAAATAAGTTCAGGTAATAAGAGCAAGCATAATGTTGTATACTGTGTATCAAACAAGGAAAACTTGTACTGTGTGTTATGCTGTACCTACAGTATAAGTAGACAAAAGGCAAATTAAAAGTCTTGTTAAATTATGGATTAATAGAGATATCAGCTTTTGTTAATTTGCAAAGGATACCATAGACAATGGGTGGGGCATTTCCCCCATAAAGCAAAAATTGCCGTCACTAATAGCCAAGGTTACACATCTCTGTTCAGATGTCTCTTTAGGCTTGGTCTCACATACGCCGCAACACCCAGTGTTAACTCGTGTTTACAATCAGACAAAACCACAGGCTAAACCTGTGTTTTCTAGTCTGTGTTCTCACATACCCAGTGTTTCGTTGATTGGATAGCGTTACCATAGTAACAAGGTCAAATATTTTACACACCGATTACAGTAAAATGTAAGAAAATACCTGTCATCAGTGCCATAAATACCTGTGACCTTGCTTGAATAAAACAAACACGATGTTTAAAACTGCTTAACCCTGCGATTTGAGGTGGATCGAAATTTAAACACCGACCCTGCGTTAACCCGCGGTCCCACGTTACTCGAGTGTGAGGTAACACAGTGTTACCTCTAGCGTGGGGTATGTGAGAACACAGTTTTTGATCCAATGCATGTAGGAGAGTGTTTGGATGAGGGCTTGTTTAAACACTAACCTCAATAGCAGACATTTGGAAACATAGAGGCAGCGGAAGACAGAGACTTCAGAAGGTGAGCTGTCCCCATTGATCAAACTTTGGATAAAAATGGTTTCAAAATACCGCTTTATCAAGTAATGAGACAAAACAGTTTTCTGGCATGTAAAAGCTGTGTGAGAAATTCCTCTTGTTTGTGGAGACCAAAGGTTTGAGGTGACAAAAGATAAAACCCTTTATACATAATATTTTTAGGGGGATAACTGTGAGGGATCTCATACCATTGAGGTAGTACTTCCATACTCATACTGTACTAAGCTTAATTTTGAATTGCTCATGTTGATGGACGTGTTGGTGAGGTGATCACTATTGTTTTTAAGGGGTCGAAAGGTCATTTTGGGTCACATGAGGTCAAAAAGTTTTGGCCTTACTAGTAAGATATCTCAGTTCAGAAGGATAATTGTATGGGATCTCATGCATGTCATGTTTGTTTCCATGTTTGCTATTGATATATCATATGGCAAGGAATCACTAAGCCTGTTGGCTTTCTAGTCTTCCGATCCGGAATAGTTCGACATGTTTGTCCGCCATATTGCTTATTATGACCACAGTTTCACGCTTTTGTGTACATAGTCAGTGGTGAATGGGTTCAAGTGCGCCTCAAGTCAAAAAGTTCAAAAATATATATTTTAAACAGCATAAAAAAATGAATTCTAACAGTTCAAATCCCATCTTCATACTGCTTGTTGGGTCGAGATATAAAATGCTGAAGTTTATTCACTCGAATTAAAATGGTACATTATGCAATAATTTGTGATGTCATTGTTGTTCGACTCAATTACAGTCTTTGTATTTCTTGGCTTTTCAGTGGTGAAATTAACTGTACCTTGCACCAAGCTGTGAGAGCACCATTACTGATATGGGTTGAGATGTAATTAATTAAGCTTTTTTAAGTGCATCATGTATGCAAGCAAACAGGAAGTGTCCGAGGTCATAAAAACACTCTTAATTTTAAAAGGAAACAAAGCAGGTAATTTGAGTTGTACAACAAGAAGGTCAGAAATTATTGCGCAATGAACTTATTTGTTTTATGTGAACTAATGTCAACATTTTTTTATATCTCAGCACAAAAGTGTCCTATTAAGATGGGATTTGAACTGTTAGGATCATTTTCCATGCTGTTAAATAGTTTTTTTTATTTTTATTTTTTTCGGTTTTTTTTTTTTTGTTGGTTTGTTTTTTTGTTTTTGTTTTTGTTTTTTGAGGTACACTTTAAAGAGTCTTATTGTGAAATTTGTTGGTCCAGTATATTATGCTATCTTCGCTACCAGCAATCATGGATTAACAGGGACTGAACCACATTTCAGTTCAAATTTTAACCCAATTTGTCTCAAATATAACTTATTTGCGTCGTTTTTTACCCAATTGCAAAAGCCGGTTTCCTGAGGGCCCACTTTAGGGTCAAATAGACCCAAGCGTATTTATAATTAGATGTAGTTTAATTAATTCTTAATAGTCACGTCCTAAGCGAAAGTTTACCACCAAGGTTTTAGATAGTTTTGGTACCCCCACCCCATCCCCGGTCCAAAAGTGCTAAATTTAAGGTTTCTGAAGGGGTAGGCCCCCGTGAATATCAATCTCTGACGCACGGCCATGAGGGGTGATGACTAGGCACAGGGGGACAAGTTGGTTGATGTTGTAAAGATTTTGAGAAAAAAGACAACTGTCTGATAGCCTATAGCCTACATGTAGCCTAAGCTATCTAGGGCCTGGAGTGTTTGAACTTGCATATCTTTAACAAGTACATAGTGCCTCCCGTTCATATTATGATAGACAGGCATGGTCGTCAACCCTAGGAGGACAATGGGATTCCCCACATTTTGGAAATGCATCCTTTACCCTTAAATTTTTCCACACTGAATGTTTGACGGAACATTTGTCCCCCCTCGTTAACATTCGAGTAAAGATTGATGCTACTGTACACAACCAGACTTGCAGCCGTATATGGTCCGGGGTTCGAATCCTGGTTGGACCATACCATAGACTAAAAAATGATATGCCGGCTCTTGAAAATGCAATAAAATCTACGCCGAATATTAAATGATGTCACAGATTAATCTTGTCGTAACTTCGATTGCAAATCGATTCTATACACTATAGATGTGACATCAGTAAGGGGGTATTGAAAACGCTTGCATTATCGACGTTGCATTGAATCCGTTCGGAATCGAAGTTAAGACCGGGGTATTTTGTGACGTCATCCAAAATCCAGCATAGTTTTGTTGCATTTTCATGTGACAACAGGTCATCTTTAACGAATGGAACCTACTGCCATTGTTTGCGGTGTTCAGCATAAGCAATGGAGAATAGGGAAAATACCAGTAAATTACAACTGGAAAGGGGGCGTGGGGCAGATTGAAGCCATCCCAGCCAACATGCCCAGCTGGGCCCCAACTGTGTTTCAGCTGGGCTACTTGCTGGGCCCCAGCCGGGGCCCATTCGTGTTTGTCAGGTGTTCCCACGTGGGGCCCAACTGGACTAGCCTTTCCCATCTGAAGCCCAGCTGTGCCCAGCTTCAATAACTGAAGCCTAGCTGGGCTTCAGCTGGGAAAGGCTAGCCCAGTTGGGCCCCACGTGGGAACACCTGACAAACACGGATGGGCCCTAACTGGGGCCCAGCAAGTAGCCCAGCTGAAACCCAGTTGGGGCCCAGCTGGGCATGTTGGCTGGGATTTGATTAAAAACTGAGGAGAAAAATCATACCCAACTATGTTCTCTAAAACGGTTGGGTAAACTTCTACCTATGGTTGGGTTCGTATGTCAACACAAGGCTCAACTGATGAATAAGAATCTAACCAACGTTGTCAAGAGGTATCCATGTTGGGTAAAATTTTCCAACGAAAAAGGATATTTGTAACCAACTTGGGTAGTTTCTTGCTCAACAATTAAGGCGGTGGCATACGGACCAAGCCATGCGTAAACGATAATAAACTCTATTTTATGACTCAATTTTACAGTGTACAGGCAGACAGGCAATAGTCAGAGTTTAGCTCTGCACTCTCTTTATTATTATATAGGCAATACATGTGTAGATGTAAGTTTTATCTATATATGCTCTCCCCCATATTCATGTGGCCGTAAACTTCGACAACTATACGCTAATTTATGTCCGAGGTTATCGTAAACTGTGGAGGTCACTTTTGTATCAGCAATCACCAGGGGAGGGAGAATCTCCTTGTAAAAAGCTTTTATCGCCGGTATATAAACAATTTGCTCCCAGATGTAACAATTGCTACAGGTCTAGCTATTTCAAAATGCATTTCTCTATACAAAAGTCGAAATTAACTCGGTCAGACAAAAACACGTTGTAAAATATAGGCTGTTAAAGAGAACGGTGGTGCTGAAGAAGTAAATTTTGTGGTTGGTTAATGGTGAACCTATCGCGGCGATTAATCGAGTATTACCGTTTCCACATAACCATTGCGACTGGGTGTTTGGATTGTAGCGGTAGAACGCTTCTCACGCAGAGGACTCGGGGCTGATTGCCAGGTCGTGTCAATCATACCAAAAACTAAATGCTCCCCTTAATCAATGGAGTAGGCCGGGGATGTTTTGCATAAGCAATGGAGTAGGGAAAGCAATCCGCGGTGTCTTACGAATGGAAAATGGGCCATGGGCATCCGCTTATATAAACCAAAAAGGCTACTGGTTGAGACACAAAACCTTTCACACACGCTTTCTCTGAAAGAACACAAACAGTGTTCATCATAAAAGTGCAAGTCCAGGGCAAAGTTAAATAGGGTTGAGTTGGTTCAGTCGCTAGATCAAACAAGAAGGTTATATTTTAAACTAGTCCGGACACGGCCCCTTTTCCAGATGTGGGCCGTGAGATAATTGTATTCCCTACTTCATTTCTTGACGTTAGTTAGATGGAGTTTTACGGTCCAGTTTCCAGCCAATTGGTTCAAGTCGAACCAGTCACGGCCCTTTTTCCAGTTTTTGGCTCACTGACCATTGTTTGAAGTAAACAAGGGATACAAAGAGCTAATTTTTACCGCGTATTTATGTAACCAGGGAGTTGCTAGGATCAACGAACAACTGCCTAACAACTTTCTGATGCTACTTATGTACATCCATAGATCCGTGTTTTAATGGATAAGGTGCGAAGGCTGATGTGCATTGCGTGCAGTTTGCCGAATCCAAAAAATATTCATAATGTTGTTTGCTAAGCTTTGGATATTGAAAGGAGGAATACATCAATCACGATATCGTGAAAGCGGGAAAGGTGTTTTTCTGTTATCGATTAGCCTAATTGCTGTTTAGCAAATGACGCAATTAATCGGTCCAAGTGTCACTTACAATCGCGATTACCAATAGATCACCGATCAGCCATCCCCAACACTAGCGTGTAGATATATCATCCTCCTAAAGAGGGGGGAGGAGACGCGATCCATGGCGGCAGATTGAAATTTACTTGCCGACAAAAAAATAAAACTTCGTTTTACGTTTTGTCGTGAAAGCTAGATATTTCAACAATTACACAGTGACGTTCAAAAAGTTTACTTGCCTTATTCGAAATAACCAATGAGAGATAAGCTTATAGAGTAATGTTGACAATATGTAATATCACCCCAGCTTCTGTGAGCTGTCACTTTAAATGAAACTGACAAGAATACACAGGTTTACTTTTTCGCCTAAGTCTTCTAAATCCGAGAATAGAATGCTCGTAGGACATAAGATGCCAGACGTTTAACCAAGTCGGAAATTTAAGGAGGCATCAAAATTGTCATTTGAAATAGTTCCAGAAAGTTAAGGAGGTGAGATGAGACAACGCCGTTATTTTAGTTTAAAAGTCGACTCTTAAAGGGCCAGTCCTCTGATCCCAAAACTACAATCTTGCAGGAGGTTAACGAAATTCTCAACTGGCTCAGGTTTTTGATTGACAGCTAATTCAAACAATGCATAGTGCCAAAGTTTCCACAGCATGGACTGCACTGAGAGTATTTTGATTATACACATTGAGTTTTTTTATGCTCACCCTGAAGCAATAAACTGAGATTGTGTCTGGGTGAGGATGAATTTCAGACATTTGTCGGAGAGTCTGAAGTAAGAAGGTTAGGAGAATTGATACTGTTTGGGGTGAGAGAATTGGCCTTTAAATGGGGATGGTTGAAGCTTTTTCATCAGGTGATAGCATCATTAAAAAAAACCCCCAGCGATGCAAAAAATTTCCAAACGGAGAGAATTTCTGTCAGTCCACTGGTGAGGGAGACGTCACGAAATCGCCCTACCAGAACCCACCCCAGATACATACACATCCCCTCCTGTGTGGACTGGTGGTTGTAGAATATAATAGTAAAACGGCGGGTATTTCCTGCCTATCGTTAGATGCGACTAAAGAAAAATACTTGCACCATATTTGAACTATTTGAAACAAAATTTGGGAAGTTGAACCGTACGGTTTTTAAACGCGTACTTAAACTCTGCCTTTTTACCTAGCTGACACACTCGTGTTGGTGTGTCTTTAAATTTCATTTAAATAACACTCCCCTTCCGAAACCTTACAACTTACCCTCAAAATGACAATGGATGGACTTCACATACACTCCGAATTGTTATATTTGAACAATACTCATGGCATGAGGGTTGAGAGTGAAGGTCGGGTAAATGATGGATGTGGGCTAAGATGGATCGAAGTGTTTCGTTGACGTAGCCAAGAGGAGGGTTATGGCGGTTGTCATGCCTTTCATGGGCCAAGCCTGAAAAAAATAAAAAACACCAATTTCTTGAGAAAATGTGCTGACGCTATATTCCCTATATTGTATTTTAACCCTCTTATATGCACTTGGTCGAACTGGACGTAGCTCGGCGTGAACGATATCAGTTTAGTGGCCTTTGTTACACAGCAGAAGTTTTTAGAGCTTTGAAAAACGGGGATAAAGACCCCGTGACCCCACTAGGATTGCCCTGTTTAAGAATATGCTCCAATTTAAGCCATTGTAGATTATCGTCTCAATTTGTTGTAAGATTCAGTATTAACCTATCAATCACTACACACCAGCGCAAGCAGTATGTTTGTTGACCAGGGTTTGGGGTTTTCCAATTGCAGAGCATGATCGTCGGGGTAGGGTTTTTAGAGGAGAAGGCGTCCCCCTCCCCCACCGAGAAATTTTTGTCTTTAAGAACCACAATCCGGGGCAACGTTAAATAATTACATTTTTTCAGAATTCGTTTTGCGGCATCACCTTTTCCTCTAGTTACCTCAGTGCAGTGACGTAACTACAGATCGCGGGGTAAATTTCCAATTAATAATGCAGTCGTGTTCCCTCATAAATCAGTTTGTTAAAATTTTTCGAACTCTGGAAATGACAAAATCACCAGATCCTCAAGTGATAACTACAGTGCTATTTTCTTGAATTTTTTTTTATCAATTCCAGTTTTTCTCCAATATCAGCCGTAGGCTTTTAAAATGTCGTCGGAGAGCCTCAATTTGTAAGCCTTAAATGACATTGTGTAGCAAGAACGATCTTTGATCATCGTGCAATCTCATTCTTGCAAATAAGGAAAATAGATTCTTAAGTGATTCCAGCAAATTACGTACCCAGAAGGTTGGCTTTCATACTTTAAAAAGAAATAAAAAAATTGGGGTGCTTGCCCTCCCCCCCCCCCCCCTCCATGATGAAACGATCCTTCTTGCTTTTTGTTACCTTCTCCTTCTCTGCCTGATTACCTCTTATCGCCTCAGGAAGGAAATGAAGCTCACTACACCCACACTTGATAAAGTCACATTTCACGTCTGATTAATCGATTGACAGTAACAGATATATTAAAATACACAAAAAGTTACGTAATATTTGGGGTTAGCTAACAAGCCAGTCAAGCATGTGTTAATTGCTTTTCACGCAGTGTGAATACAATGAAAGCTTAGCTCATTTTACGGCGCAGATCACGTGATAAACTCAGATATCAGTTACGCCCCACACCGCCTTTGATGTACTGGGGTGTCTATGTTGCTTTCTCAAGAAGAGACGGAAAAATCTAGCTATGCCACTGAGTCAGTGTAGAAGGCTACTGCCCCCTTTAGTTTCCCAATTGGTTCTTTAGGTAAATGTCCTACCCCCTCTGGCTATACCAATGCAGTACTCTACCTGATAACAAAGAGTTCAGATGACATACATGCAGATTTATCATTATCGTTAAAAGCAACATCATACTTCTACTACATTTCTTAACATTTCAACTACAAAGAAAGCTGGCGGGATTATGCATTAATTTATCTTTGGGTAATGTTTCTTCGCTGAGGTTTTAACTGTTTCTTCTGTTTGTTCCTTATGTTTCTTTTCTTTGCGTTATTAATGCCTCGAGGCGAACTTGCTTTCAACATTTGGCAGGATTCTTGTAAATCATTGCTCGTGTCTCGTCATATATGATTGTTTAATTTTGGATCGTTGCAATGTTGTCGAATGAAATGGAAGATAATTAACATCCAAAGAGAGCTGTTTTACTCGACAGTTGTACTTTTACCATTATGAAAGAAATGTCATAGTCATGGGTTCTTGATTATAAATTGCGTGGGGTAGAGAGAACAGGGGGAAGGGAAGGGGGGCCTGGGAAAATATTCAGATATTCCGAACTTTATTCGAGTGTGTACTCTAAAAGACATTTTCAGCAATTAAACACCACTGGACATGCTTAAGTTCTAAACGTGTTTAGCTATTAAACACTAAACCTTTAGTTATCGAACTCCAGACCTCTCGACTGCAAGTCTGATGCACTGACCACTTAATCATGCAGTCGGTCTTTAACACCTGTTATAGAGGAAATACAGTCACCTTAACTTGAAGTAGTGTAGTAGACTGTCCTGTTTCATGATTGGCTATTGAGAGTCATGTGACAGTAATTTTTATCCTCAGACGTAAAATTTACTAGAAAACTGTTTCGTTTATCTAGAATATGCAACACTGAAGTCCTCAATTATTATAAAGATACTTATAAAAAATATGAAGAAAATTGTGAGATTTAGCTGTGGCTTCAAAATAAGTTTTGTGGGACAGCTCTTGCCGTATAAAATTACCATACGGAATTATTGGCCAAACTGTCTCTAAAAGGGTAAACTCAGACCTTTCTTGTAACAGTTCATGGGGAATGGCACATACTAGGGTTGTTGGTTTCCCCCAAAGTACAAGGTGAATTTTTCCCCTTTCCAAAATTGTCTGGAGGGACTTCAATAATTGAAGCGACTTACCGGGTAGGTTGCTTAATAACAGACTGACCCAGAAAGTTATCCAGGTGCAGAAACTCTAGCATGAAAATGCTAAAGATAGTATGTTTTCCCATGGGGGATCCAGTAATTTAGTATGACCATGAACCGAAAGTACGATCTTCCTTGGAATCCGTCAGCTTTGGCTTCATCTCCCCCGTCGTCGTCTAATTTCCACGACCGAGAACTGCAGACTCGTAACTCCAAAAAATTGTAGGACATTGGTCTACCTTTCGCTTCACGCATTCAATTGTTCTATTTTGTGAAAATTGAGCTCCCACTGTAAATCGAATCTCAATCGAATTTCAGATATACTAAGAAAACCTAGAGGCAAAGTCCAGCAACATTCTACAAAGAATAACATTTGATACTGTCGAGACGACATTACCTACGAGTGTACCCATACATTAACCAAATTTAGTCACTTATAGAACTCAAAATTTCTTGAAATAAAACTGATTTCCTGTAATTTTTAATGATTCTGGCTGCTGGATTTCTGTCGCCATTTTAGAATAAATGTACAACAGGAAGGATCTTAGAAAACCACGTTTGTGTCTCCCCAAGTTTCTGTCATTCACGCATCCGACTTGCAGTCGGAAGGTCTGGAGTTCAAATCCTGGCCGGGTTCATACTTAAAACTCTAAAAATGGAACCTGCTTCCATTGTGCTTGGTACTCAGCATAACTGAGGAAGCAATGGAGTAGGGAAAACAAGCCTGTGAAACGCAACCGGAAAAAGACTGGTGCCGACCCGACTTAGGACCACAATTGGTTAGAAACTGAGCCGTTGAACCTCGTTAAGCCACGAATATATGATACCAGAGAAGAACGGTATTTTTTGCTCAAAAGGTAGTTACAAAGGGTTTAAGGAGACACTAACACGTCATAAAGTGTCACCTGTTCCAAAAAACCCATTGAATAGTTAAAATAGCAAGAGCGTCACCCTGAACTTGTTTTAAAACAACAGCTAAATCTCACATTTTCTGCTTGAATGTTTCATAGTCTTCAGATCTTGTTGCATATTAAAGATAAACCAAGACGTTACTCTTAGACAATTTTGATATTTATGTCACGTGGCTCTAAAGAACCAATCATGAAACAGGAGAATCTACTACACTAATTAAAGTTGGGGTGACTTCGTTCCCGCCAGGCAGTTAAAGAATCCAACAAATAGACATCTCGACAGATCAGGTCAGGTCAGGTCAGTTCAGGTTAGATCGATTTAACCGCTCGGTTACTAGCCAATTGTTTAAGAAGTGCCGAATACGGCCTTTTTTCTAGTTGTGGCTCACTGACTCGTTTTCCCTACTCCATTGCTTATGCCGAGCACCAATAATGACAGTAGGTTCTGTTTTTAAAGGTTTTCGATATGACCCTTTCAGGACCCTATCTCCCCCCCCCCCCCTGCGGATGCAGTCGGTCACCAGAAGGGTTCATATCGATAATCCTATACGAAATTGTTGGAACTTGACTATCATATGACAAAACTAATTATTGGTATGGATAATTGGTTAAGTTGCATATCCACTAGAGAGAAATGTAAAACTCCTGTTTTTTGTAATCCTGGACTGGAAAAGCTTTGTGGAGGATTTAAGAGAATGTCGATAAGGTCACCAGGCCACGATTTGTTTGAAACGGGGTGGAATCGTTAATTACTCATTCATTAAATATATATTTCTGTAAACTGAGTTGTCCATTAGCATGTGAAGAAAAATAACTCGTTTTGTAATATCTAGTGAATTCCACATGCCATCTCAATGTACCGTAGAAATCACAACTTTGAAAACTAGGGAATCCTCTTTGACAGTTTTTCAATAGTTTGCTTTTTTGTCGTTTTATGACATTAAAATTTCAGGCACCGAAACAGGCAGGGTTATCCGATGCAGTGCTATATGAAGTACGTTGAGCAGTACATAGTTTAAGAATATTTTCCTGACCCATGCAGAAATTTTACCTGAACATTTTGCTTCGCTTCTTTTCTTGTTCCCTTTTCTTGATATTTTGTCCTAAGTATTGATCTTCGTTTTTCTGTTTATTCTGCTTTTTGGTCTGTTTTGCAAATTTCTTCCGATCTCTGAATCTTCTGCCACATCGATCAATGAAGTAGATAAGGTGTCGCTATAAGTATCATCAGCTGTTCATATAAATATATAGACTAACAAATTTATCATTAACTGCCATTGGCCAAATTACAAGCCAACAAAGTAAAATAACACATATATTCCGATGGTTGCGTCACCCTGAAGTTATATCATCCCTATTCCATACTCTACTTTTACAACTGTGCGGTGTCCAGGTGCAAATTTGTTTTTCTTAGAAATCAATAAATCTGGACAGTAAATCCTTTTTGATGCATGACATCGAAATATGCACATACCAGCCTACACTGTGAACATTTTGTCCAATCAAGCGAAAAGCGTTTTTCGGAAGCTAAAATAAAGTCTCTCGGGAAAGGGAAATCCGGCTGTCGACTTTCTTACTTTTCCAAACTCCTCATTTCCAAGATCAATGCATTTTTCTAGAAAATACCCAACACAATTTAGCTACTAAAGTTTCTCGCTCTCTTGACGTATATATGCATATTTTAATGTCCCTTCATATACATTTGCGTTAATGGAATGCATGTAGGCTGCCGCACATGAAATGGTATACATTGAAGGAGTTTTACATAGCCTACTTTGTGTGTGCTATATAGGGTTCCCGTGTAAAGTTACGTATTCCTAGATACAACAGTATGTAAAACGTAAAGGTTCAATGACCCCCCCCCCCCCCTCCCCACTTCTACTGACAGTTTCCCCGTTGATGCATCTCACCCAGGAGCCAGGAGCCAACAGGTTAACCGTGTGATATAGCTGTGTGTTGATGTAGTATAGGCTTTATCATTAGCCATATTTCTTCCGTGCAGAGCGTTGCCATAGACTCTCTGGCCAGTGTTTTCTAGTTTGATGGATACAGAAGTCGGACGAATGCGCCCCTTCACTGGCAGATATTGTACTCACTTGGCCACAGGGCTGCCAGCTGCTCGACAGCTAACAATTCCGTGTGTCAGAAAAGCAAGCGTGCAAGGCTTAAAGGTAGTGTGACATCCTATCGAAAGGTTTGACTTAACTTGTCAGTAAAGGAGCAAGGTTCCTAAGAAAAAGTCCCCGTCGAAATTATGCCAAATTTTTTCCGATCTTAAGATGTACCACTTTAAGTTTGAATATTTCTGAAGCAACTTGTTGCTTATGCAAAATTAATGATGTGGAGTGTTGCACAGTGTTGAGCCTTTTGTTAAGCCTATAATAGCTATGTCTTAATTACTCATCAAATAGTTTACGGTTTGTTTCGGTAGCAGTGACGTAGCCAGAATTTTTTCACCAGGGGGCACTGGGGGCACAGACTTTTTATAGGGGGCACAACATATATAAATCAGGGATAACTATGGTGAGACTATTAGAACTAAATTTGGTTCAGTCTGATTGACAGCTGAGGCTAGGATTGACACCAGTCGAAGCTGCATTAACAACTACTAACGATTACATTCCACTCATCATCACTGGAAAATACAATTGCCATAGCAAATATACTTACAATAAAATAGGATGAGGGTAAAAATCTGAATTGAGATTTATGTTTACCTTACTGGCTGCCCATGGACATAACATGCCATATGCAAAACATAAAGCGATATGACTCAGTGATTGCCTTGTGACCGAGAGGGAGAGACCGAGGGAGTACAAGTTAGTTTATCAGTGAAAGCATCAAATTGCTGGTATAAAATTTTTCCCATCATGTGCCTAACAAGAATCCTATCCTGAACTCCTGATCTCACACACTTGATCACAGACCCGAAAATATCCACTGACCAGATGGGATGGGGGCACCTGGGGCACAACTTTGCTGTGGGGGGAACGTGCCCCATCGCCCCCCCCCCCCCCCGGTGGCTACGCCACTGTTCGGTAGTTGGTACTGATGATTTTTTAGGACACAGTTTAAACTTAAAAAAAAACCTCGGGACATACTAATGTTACAATTGTTCTTGAAATAAAGATTACAAAATCAAATGGTAACGTTAGCCACGTATGGCATGTCCCCAAGATTTGTATACTGAGCTCTTGTTTAGGCATGAATAAGTGTAAATCAAAAATTTTCCTGTAAAATGGTCGATTTTTGACTGATTTTGATGGAAATTGCAGAAATTCTCTTGGTGTTAATGATTTTCACATCAAATATCGAACTTTGGAATTTTCGTGTCACACGATCTGTAAGTTCATTCATGATACTATCGTACAGGCTTTTCGTACATAGGTAAATCGTTTCGCTAGGCACGTGGAAAGTGGGGTATATATTCAGAGGTTAAACAGTTCCCCCAAATTGCCTGGAAATCTCATTCAAAATTGAAAATTCTCTAATTAGGGAAAGCAGACAGCCAATTTGAGGCCTAGGTGTTCCCAGCCATCCCATAGCTTCGGTCTGGTTGCGTGGAGATTGATATTGCAGTAGCTGCTTGGAGCCATCAACTGTTGCTCAAAACGTCCCATGATTCACATTTACTTCAAGTTTAAAGTAAAAACGGCTGGGAGGGAGGAAATTACTTCAGTTCTCAAGTGAGATGGGCGATAAAGTTAGAACTTTTAGAAATGTTGAAAACGTGATTATTAAGCTTGTTTACTTTGTACATTAAACAATACGTGGCTTTGAATAAGCATATATGGTATACATTATTAAAAACTATTTGACGGTGACGAAAACGTGAAGAATTCCCCCCAAAATCGGAAAACATGAAAGCATAGCCCAAGGGTAATACTTCCACGGTAATAATTGTGAATTAGCGAAAAAGAACGTTATCTTTTGGCGCCAAAGACAAATAGATGGATGGTGTTAAGTGCGTAGCTCTATAGACGTTCTTTTTATCAGTTGCATATTAAACATACTCACATTGTTAATCAGTCTACAGGATTATTTCGATTGTTCGTGTTCATAGGCCAGCAGATTTGGTTATGCAGGAGAACAACATTCAGGAATTTGAAGAGGAGGAATCGCCCGCTTCTATACATTTAATGAAATCTGCAATCTTTACTGAATGACTAGCCTGGCCGGCAGAAATTGGCAAAAACATTTTAGGGAAACTTGGAAATGTCTCGGTGCACAGTCTGCATGCAACTCTTTCAGTCTGATTTCTAATGCAAAATTTCAACACTCGCACATCTTACCTTCGTACAGAGATTCGACCATTTCATATTAAAGTGTACCTCAAGTCAAAAATTTCAAAAATATATATTAAAGACCATGAAAATTACATTCTAACAGTCCAACTCCCATCTTCATAGGACGTTCCTGAGCTGAGATATAAAATGTTAAAGTTTATTCACTCAAATTAAAATGGAGCATTGCGCAATAATTTGTGATGTCATTCTTGTACTACTCAAATTACAATCTTTGTATTTCTTTGTTTTTCTGAATGTTACTGCACCTTGTACCAAGGTGTGATAGCACTCTTACTTTTATGAAGTGGTGTAATAAATTAAGCCCTCCTTGTGTAACATGCTATGCAAGCAAACAGGAAGTGTCCAAGGTCATAAAAACATTTTAAATTTTAAGGGAAAAACAAAGCATGTTATGTGAGATGTACAAGAAGAAAGTCACAAATTATTGCGCAATCGACCAATTTGTTTAAGGTGAATAAACTTCAACATTTTATACCTCAGCTCAGGAATGTAATTTGAAGATGAGAGTTGGACTGTTCAAATTCATTTTTCATGCGCTTTAATATATATTTTTGAATTTTTTGACTTGAAATACACTTTTAGGCCATTATCAGAGAAATAAAATCACCATAACGTTTGCTAGATTAGAAACTTCAATTTGGAAAAAAGGGGGAAATTTCAGTCAATCCTCTGTCCCCAGATAGTGTATATAAGGTGTTGTTTGGAAGGACATATTCTAATGTTTTTTGTGCCAACACTCTTTCACCGGTAGGCCTATGCAACAATGTCTCAGCAGCACCAGTGGGTCCCTAGAGGGTCCCTGTGATTTTTCCGCAGTAGATTGAAGTGTGCTTTTGAGTTCATAGATTTATTTTACCTTCTTTCATCACAAATGGTTCCTTACTATTAGAACTTTCGCACAAATCCTTCGCAAACAATCACAATTTTTGTTGTGATTCTATTTACTTATACTCGGTATTTAAATTCACATTGACCGTATACTACGCTGAAGTAATTACGGTACCCACACTTTCAAGACGATGTTTTGAAAACTTTGGGAGTTTCTGGTGACTCAAAATATTGAAACATACAGCACCAATTTGCATCTGGGCCCCTTAGAGTCTCAGGCGCCCACTGGCTTCACGGGCAGGTGGCTCTGAAAAATGAAGATTCGGAAATTTGCCATTAGTGAAACCAGTGTTTCAATAAAGAGAAATTTCGGCACCACAAATTGCAATTTCTAAGCACAAGTGCTTGCTCATACCATCAGTTTGGTAAACTTTTCCGAGCCCTGGAATTGACGAAATCGGAAATTTGCTACATGTTACACCAGATCATCAAGTGACAACCGTAACTACCGTGCTACTTTCATATCTTTTCTTCCATAAAATTCCAATTTTTCCCAATAAAAGCTCTTGACTCAAAAAAATTCGTCGGAGAGCCTCATTTCGTAGGCGTTGAAAAACACTTTTTGCAATGCAAGCTCCATATTTTCTTTTAATTGAAAAGAGCGAAACTTTCAGCGAGCTTCGCGCGACGTAAACTACGTCCCTAGTACAGTGGTGTTCACACTTAAAAAAATTCGTAAAATTTGGATGCTTGCACACCCACCCTTTTCCCAAATAAACCCCTTGCGCTCATGCCAAAATTACAATGAACGGTCATTGGATAATTCGCGCAGTTTGTAGCAACGCCCTTCATAACGTATGTCACATAGCAGATTTCGGATAAACTGTCCGATTTTGTGAGTTTTAGCAAGTTCAAATTTTCTCCGGCTGCTCAGGTCAGTAAGCCAAAATATTCTTACCCGTGGAAATAAAGGATTTGTATCAGATGACTACGAAAGTGAAGTGTGAATAAATTATTTCGTGATGGCGCATTGACAGACAGCTTTTATCGGACAGGCGAACAAAAATAGGTTTTGTTTTCCCCAAAAGGATGTATAAGTCAAATATTATTGATGACAGAACGTGTAGTTTATTAAAGGAAAATTGTGAGTTGTCGATCTAGAGTGATCATCATTAGAAACAAAGTGTGAATATAAACTATAGGTCCGATTTCGGTTTGAAAATTGTCCTAGTGTGACCCGCCTTTGAAGATGAAACGAACCACTCACATCTCATGAGTCACTCTTGCGATGCCAAATATTAACATAAGCTCAATTAAGTTCATTTCGCTTTTGACTATATTTGCATAAAATGAAACAAGATGCAATGCGATGGTGAAATGTATAAACTTATAAAAGAATGCCAGAAAAAAAGAACAAAAAATTAGTAATATGTTTATCAAAGTAGGGAACTTGAAAAGAAGGAGAAAAGCAAAACAGTATACAGAATTACAAACAATGTAAAAGCCAGAAGGAACTGCAATGGGGGAGGGGAGTAGAAATAGGGTTGGAGCTCAGACAGAGTGATTGTCTAACAAATGATATTTCAATTTGTCTTTGAAAGTTGCATTTGATCTCGATGAGGAAGATCGCTCTGAATTTTGTGGCAATAGTAGTTTCCCATGCTTAGAATTGTACTTGATATTAATTTTTGTTGGGTCTGGGACGTATGAGGATCTTCTGTGGTTGAAAATTTTAAAAGATACCTGAGGCAGTTAACTGTTTATTTAGTACATATTTGAATGCCAAGGTATACGGTACGTCCTAAGAGCATGAATGCCACTGACCTTGTAAATCCAAAGATTATCATGCAGCACGTCTGCAAGACAACGCTGTTGTGAAAAATTAATGGTTTTAAGAATTCTGTAAAGTTTAGAGACGTCTCACAATGGAGGCACTAACTACTCAATAAATTTCAATTCCATATATGATATTTTTCAGTAAACAGGAGCGTTATTCAATTAAATAAATAGCAACCCCGAGGGAAAGTGAGGTTCTAAGGCAGAAGTCGAAAATACCGTTAAAGGGGAAATTATTAAATTTTCATTTGTGAAAGAGGAACCAAATCTACCCAGCGTGGTGAGGCTTCTTCCATTCATATCGGACATGTTTTTTCCAGGTATTAGGTAGCGGACCACTAACCCCAATATTCGTGCCTGGGGAAATCTTTACCGACAGAGCAAGTTACTTATAAAATATGATCCTTTTTGCATTTGGATTTTTTAGGCAATGAATTGAAATACAGGCTGTGCAAAATTCAAGGCAATTTGACTGATTTTAGTGCCAATCTTTATTGTATTACGCTCTGTGAAATGCCGTTTTTAGCAGCTATTATGGCGGAAACACTTACCTATCATTCAAGGCTCTCTAACCCAAAATTTCAATAGTCACGGTGAGGAAATTTGAAAGTGCCATGAAGCCCGCGTTGTAAGCTTCAATCAGAGGGGTAGCATGTCCTGGTTGAAAACTTGGCAGCTAGGGGCACGGAAGTAGCCTGATTTGGTGTTTAAGTCAGTGGGACATGCAGTTATAGTGCCCCGCTACTATCAGCAGATGAAGTCCCTACACAGATTTTGTGTTCAGAGGAGATCTTGATGGCAGTAGAGGTTGCATCACTTCCTCTCCGTTGACAAGGAACGCTTTGTTTCCCTTTGTTTTGTCAGACTGTTATATTGACCTTGAAACTAATGCGGATAAGCCCTCCCTGTGTGGAATGCAAATTTAAGTGACCATGCCACTTATGAAATCACATTCTGATAAAAAGGGATTTTTTTGGGAAAATATACTGTCAAATTGGAAGAAAACAGCAGCCTGCCTAGTATTTCGTACGGTACTAACCGACTAATGTGAGGATATGATGTGATATGTGTTTGCTTCAAAATCGCTTTTGTCGAAACTTTGACAACGGTACGTGCTCACATCTTGTGACTCATAGTCGGAGTTCTATGAAAATATCAAAGAAATGCTAAGATATTACAATTTGATATGACCTTAAAGCCCTTTTAACTCAACGTGGCTATTGCACAGGGAATCGTTATGGCTTTCAAATGGGAGCATCTCGTTTATAAGCAAATCCAAGTATTTGGCACACTGCCAATTAGTCAGTATCTGATTGTTCATTATACACTTTCTTTTCTGCAGGCAAAATTCATTTAATTTCAAAATATGCAGAACAAGCTTCTCTTTCAGTAGGTGAAAAATGCATCTCAATTGCATATAGCGTTCCCTTTAATTTCTTCTTATTTCTGTTCTTATACCGTCTGTAGCAGCTTAGTCCATATCCCCCCTCCACCCCCCCCCCAAAACAAAAGGAAAAAAAATTCAATTCAGTTAGCCAACGTGATTCTCAAGAGTCACCCATGAAATAGAATGGACTACCACTGGAGTGGCAACTCCCTGGGACTACTATAGACTATGAAAGTACTTCCATGTGTAGACGAATCCGGACGACAAGTGAAGGTCTGATTTTAGTCGGCCATGACTGGGGTCTATCATCTTTTAATCTTGATTCCCTCAATTTCACTGCATATGAGGGGTTGAAATTACATTTTGACAATAAATGAAGATGATTTAAGGCTGATGGACCCTACTGACTTAATGTCTGCCTGTAGTCACCAAACACAAACCCTGATTTGATTCGTCTATGGACTAATTCAGATTGGTATGGCTACATTTCTCTTGTTACTAAAATGGTCTATTGTGTTTCTCACACTTTGGATTAATATAGTGGACTACACATCCTATTTCACGAATGGTTTTGTCACAACATTATTTTTGGAATTGAATGAAGAAATGCTACACCCCAATATTGAGAACAAATTGCCTTCCGTGGCGCTATAACTTTGGGAACTTTTATTTGCAACATGCCTGTACTTGAAAACTGGCACACAGTGAAACCACCTTTTTTTAGAAATAATATTTCATTGCTTTATAAAGGATGTTCAAAGTGCAGTCAAAATATATTTCTTGCATCGAAATTGTTTCCGTTGACCTATACTCTTCATGAGTAAATGACCTGCTCAAGTGAAACAGTAGGAAAACCTCAAAAGGGTTATTTCCGTTCAACTGTTCAAGAATTCGAGGTACGTAGAAATTATGCCGCTAGGAAACTAGTATGTCAAGGAACACGTAATCATTGACATACACAGTTTGAGAACGGATGGGGTTTTGCGCGTGTGACTGAACTTTTTCATACTAGAAATGCGAAGAATTTGAAACGCCAGGAAACAAGATTGTCCATCGAGCCTGAAAAGTTTTTAAGACAGTGTGTTTTGTATAAGTGGAATCGTATCTTTAGAACTTCGAGCAAATGAGTGGTCCACCGTCCTGAGACCATGAATTCAGTGGTGTAGACTAGATGTGCCTTCCGTTCTTTTAGTAAGTATTTGGTTTGCCATGCAGGCCGGTTTGTTTGCTTTTTCTTTTAAGTTAGTATGTTTGTTCAGTGGGGTAGCCACGGGGGTGGTTCTGGGGTTAGAGCCCCCCCCCCCATTACCTAACCTTGCAATGCAAAAAATACCTAAAATATCGGTTTTCCCTATCCTTAGACTTTTCCCTCATGTCATGCCCCAACCCCCATGATATCCCCATGACATAATCCTGGCTACCCACCTGTGTTTGTTACTGCCTTTTTACGAAAAGGGTGCGATGTCAATATTCCCAAGGTTCGCTGCTCCCCAGGTTCAATGTTCACGAATCTTGGGCACATCAGCACTTCCGGAAACATAGAATCCAGGAAAAAACGAACCTTGTAATCATCGCAAAATCATCGTAACAACACAAAAACGGGAACATGGAACCGTGAGAACATTAAACCCCGGGGACATCGTGTAGTCCCCTACGAAAAGGGCTATTTGCATTGCAAGGTATTAAGACACAATAGTTACAATTGTTCTACGCCGTCTATAGTATTGAACACTCAGGGGATGGTCTGCACCGATTCAGAGCAAACATCTGTTAAACGGTCGCTGGGCTGCTGAGTATATTAGGCATACTCTATGCATGCTCAATTCGGTGTGTTTAGTGCGCTGAAAATTTTGACAAAAGGAAATTTTTTCAAGATGACCTAATTAACGGCACTTCACATGTCGTTCTATCCAAATAAGTTTCAGATCTCTCTTTAAATTTTAAATTTCAATAAAAGGGATCGCCCCTCAAAATACACCATCCACTATTCAGATGTAGAATCTTTAATTTTAGAATCTTCAAGGGAAGTGGAAGTCACCCATCCAACTTGAAATAGTGTAGCAGACTGTCCTATTTCATGATAGGCTCTTGAGACTTATATGACAATACTTTTTTCACCATAAACAAACGTGAAATTTACAAAGAGTAATGCTTGGTTTATCTTGAAAATGCAATGTTGAAGTCCTAAAATATTATGAAGGATACTTTCAGGAGAAACGAAAAGAAAATTGTGAGATTTAGCTATTGCTTCTGAATGATTTTGTGACGACTGTTCTAAACGTTTAATCGATTGATCGAGATCAAGAAGATCCGGCAGTGAAGCCTCTTTCACTATACTACTTGATGCGACGAGATTTTATGGACGAGTCGCAAAGTAAAGTGGTCTTCAGAAGCATGGAACAGAAATACGGTACCTCTCGCTGATCAAGTAGTAAGAAGTTTTCTCCTGTCCCATTTCGCTAATGATGTGTGACCCACCATGGCAGACCATGTATTATGTCGATTATGTGCCATATTGAGTTCATATTAAATTTGATAAAAATGGCTTTGTTTCAATTAAACATTGGCTGACATAATACACGATCTGCCATAATGCATCGCTTAACTTAGACTGATGAGCTATAACCCAGCGATCTCGTATATACAGGCGGCTAGTGGAGGGGCATCATTCCTCGACAACGGGTATGGGTAAACAGTCTGTGAGCAGGGAGTTGCAACTCCCTGCTGTGAGGCGGCATCATGTTCTGACAATGAAGTGCCTATAGACGAATCCGATTAGCGCTTGTTTTAAGTGACTGTACGCAGCCATTAGTGGGGTACATCAGCCTTGAATCGTCTTCATTATTGTCTACGTGAATATCAAACCCTCATATTCAGTGAAATTGAAGGAATCAAGATTCAATTTAGTGTAAAACCATCCATGATACAGTTAAGAAGGGAAATCGAAAGATTAAGAGGTGATGGACCCTGTAATGGCCGACTAAAATCAGACCATCACAATCTGTCCGGATTCTTCTATACTCTATACCCTAACTGCGACGAAAATTACCTGGTATGTTTTTGATTTTGACAGTAACGTGAGATTTAACTTTGAATTAAGTTTAAAATACATCTCACTTTGACGACATTCAGTAAGTGAGTTCGAAAACTGTTTCAAATACGGTTCAACTTTGAATTTGGTTCCACTTTGGTTAGCATCTAGTGTCTTCGTTTCATTCTACCTCCCGACTTGAAGTGCTGACATTTTGAAAGTAGAACCCTACCTGACAATTAACAACCCTCGGGGCATAATCAACGTTTTACTTGTCCTTGTAAATGAATATTGAGCACAAAAAGAGTAACTTAAAATAATATCTCTTACATACAGCCTGTCCTGTCACGTCATGGATTCGCATATTTAGCTTATTCTTTGTCACGCTAGGAGTATTACAGAATCTGACAATCAAACTAAATATTTGTTCGAATTTTTTGGGGAAACTGGACATTTCTTTATTTTACATAAAAAATAGTTGGCCTATGACATTTTCAAATTACGCTTAGGTTCTGTCGTTATTTCGTACTATTAATTAGGATAGATAATGTCATGTTCACAGGGAATTTTATAGAGCGACGTAGCCACGAGGATGGTATCCAGTCTGTCCTCCCAAAAAGACATAGCCCCCTCACTTCATGTGACGGTTAAATGTATTGATATGTTGAAATGACTTGCTTATACCCCTTACAAAATATGTGTCGCCCTTCAGTTATGATCGAATCTGTCACTGGTTCAAAGAAATAAAGTTAGGCTACATACTACTTTATAAACATGATGGTTTTTGTATCTTCTTCCGTTTGTGCAATAGATCCTAAATGTACACTTAAAGGGGAAGTGCAGTCACCTCAACTTGAATAAGCGTAGAATAATATCCTGTTGCATGAACGGTTTTTGAGAATCACATGACAATATTTTTTCTCTTTAATTTTGAAAATTCCTAGGATAAACTGTTTGGTTTACCTTAAATATACAAAATTTAATTCCTAAAATATAATGAAAGAAATAAGATGACAAAAAATAAAAAAAAATTGGGGCAATGGCTCTTGCCTATATGTTGCGCATACCTCATGAATTTTGAATGATAGGTCCCATTTCATAAAAAAGAAGCATATCTACAATCTTGGACAAAACTCCTTGGGACACCCCGCTCCCCTGCGCAATGTTGACCACAGTTAGCCTATTCACGGCATACAATCACTCTTTCGGCGCAACATTGAAGGGGGGCGGGGGAGGGGGGTTCATGCAAGCCTTTGAAATAAAATTCAAGAATATTATGGAAAAGTGTCCCAACAGTTTTGTCCAACATTGTAGATCTTTACGTGGGAAGATGCCCTTTCATACACCTCTGCAAGGATTTAAAATACGTTGGGAAATGACAGCTGAGTAAACAATTGAAGTTACACATACAACCATCACATTTAATGACCAAAAGGTCACTATAATTATTCTTATTAATTTGTAAGTTTAAAGTATAGTTCAAGGGCAAAATATTAATGTGCTCTCCTCTTAAATGATTAAACTATCAATTATTACAAAGGTTTAAGAAAGTGAAAGAAATCTCGATCTAAGCATTATTTTGCACAGGTGGCTATGCACGCAAAAAGTTGCAGATGTTTATAGAAACCAGTGAGAGTCACATGTTTTCACATTATCTTCAGCCGTGAGGCCGTATAAGTTTCACATTAACCAGTATTTTTCGAATTCCTCTTTGCGTCAGTTTATTGATACATTTAGCTTGCACTATATACTGAGATCTTGTTCACTTGGGCTATTAGGCCGCGCCTTTTGGCATTGATTAAATCCAAATTTCAGATTCTATTAATTTGTTGGAAAAATCTTTGTAACGTTTACAATGATTTCATCGAGTCGAGGAAGAGCAATACTTACCATCTTACGCAATTTGTATAAAAATTCCAAAACGAGGATCAGCGACTTGAACTTGACTTACATGTACTTGAAGACATGAAGACCCCATGCAGTCACTTAGGCTACTGCCGCCTCTATCTGTTGTAAAGAATGATGCTAGCACATTGTTTGGTCTAACGGTAAGAGCACTGGCTTCTCACGTGGAAACCCCGGGTTCGCTTTCTAGGTCGAGTCATACCAAATACTCTTAAAAAGGAACCTACTAGCCTTGTGTGTGAGTAGGGAAAACAAGCCAGGAAGCCACAACTGGAAAAAAAGCCGTGGCCGGCTCGACTTGATTCAATAGGTTGGCAACTGGACCGTAAAACTCAACTAAAATGGAACAAACACTAGGGTACGTCAATGCAAACCCTGCCTATACGTAGAGCGCCACCAGCCTTTGAAACGGTGTACATTTACGATTTAGAAATCTTAGGGGGGTCAATCGCACCATTCTCCCCGCAAACTACCACCCTGTATGTATTGTTTAATTTTCCAATTTCGAATTTGAGAGTACCGTAAGCTAACTTTGCGCGAAAAACTATCGCAATAGTTACATTTCAAGGAAACAAAATCTAATTATTTACAAATACGCTGCCGAAATAACGCTTCAAACAGAAAATTCCGGCAAATAATTACTTTGTCCCCATATACGAATTGCGAAGTGAAAAAAAAAACAAAAAATTATAAAAGGGAAAGCAAATACTTACCTTTAACTTTAAACCTATTCACTTCATTCGGGAAATAAATCTGGGGCATATTCTAAAATGAATGTGTTTGCAACTAAACAACTAGCTTTCTCGTACGTTTAAATTCTAAACATATTTAGCGATTAATCATTCAATGTTCAGATATCAAACGTGTTTAAATGCCCAGTATTTAAGAATTAGACATTATAGTATCTTAACGTGTTTACAAAGTGAGGGCAAAATGTGTTTAGAAAAATGTTTATTCCTGTACACCTTTTGTAAAGTGTGTGGAGTGCATTTTTAGGGTGCACTTTTCCGTTTGAAGATATTTTCCATTCTGTGGGATTTCAAAACCGTATACACCGGATGGCAGTATTCAGCCATCGCTTGGTAAACAGGTAAAAGACTGAATGCCGTATTCCTGTAAAATTTACACAAGCATATGTTTATGGAGCTGATAATCATGTCGGAGAGAGAGCAAAATATTATCAAACCTACACTCTAAAAACCAAACGGTAAACTTAGTCACTCTCTCATAGAATGAAAAGTGTAATTCACTCCATTAAAGTGTTAATTCACTCCAAGGGTAGTGAAATTCACCTCAAAAAGAGTAAAATCACTCGGAAAACAAGGGTGATTATTGCAGGCGCTCGTGGAAGAGTGCATCATTACTATCCCAGGAGTGATTAAGTACACTTTTATGATTTAGAGTTTAAATTGACGAAATCTGATTCCTGCTCTGATTGCTTACTGAATTCATGATATGTTTTGTAGTCAACATACGCATTAGGAGTGGGCTCTGGATCCGAGTCTTCTTCACAAAGTTTTTCGATTCTGTTCCAAGCAATCCCTTCTGGAAAGCTGGAAAAGGGGAATAGACGCCTCAGTATCTTAACTCTAGTGACATTGTGAGGTAACGATGCATGGGTTCCAATAACTGCATGCACTGGGTTGACAAAAATCAGATTGTTTTCGCTAACCACACTATTAGCAGCCGCCCTGGAGATCCACACTGCAGCTCAGCTTTCCCGGTTCAAGAATATGTTTAGGAAGCGGAAAAATGACTGCGTGCCAACTTGTCATAAATTTAATTAGGAGGGGGGGGGGGTAACTTCCTTTACCTTCTACTCTCAGTATACTAGGCACAAGACAGGGATAAAAGTGTACCTCAAGTTAAAAAATTCAAAAACATATATTAACCAGCATGAAAACCGAATTCTAATGGTTCATCTCCCATCTTCATAAGACGTACTTGAGCCGAGTAATAAAATTTTGGCAATTATTTACTTAAAACAAGTTATTCCATTGCGCAATAATTTGTGACTTTACTAATAATTTTGTACAACTCACATTACCTGCTATGTTTCCCTTTAAAATTAAAATGTCTTTATGAACTTGAACACTTCCTCTTTGCTTGCATAGCATGTTGCACAGAGGGAAAGAGAGAGAGAGAGAGCGGTGATTAAAATACCACCTCATAAGAGTGCTATCACACTTTGGTACACGGTGCAGTAATTTTCATAAAAAAAAAAGAAATTCATAGATTTTAATTTGAGTAGTACAACAATGACATCAAAAATTTCTGTGCAATGTACGATTTTATTTTGAGTAAGTAAACTTCAACCTTTTATATCTCGGCTCTAGAATGTCCCAGAAGATGGAATTTGAACTATTAAAAGAGTTCATTTTTCATGCTGTTTCATACACATTTTGAATTTTTTGACTTGGGGCACACTTTTTCTAAGCACACACCCCCACTTTGTAAACAAGTTTAGATGTGAAATAGATTAACATGTTAAGAAAACTTGTTTACAGAGGGGGAAACAAAATAACTGCTAAACACGTTTTTAGACGATACATGTACAAAATCAGCCTTTAAACTTTCGGTAATTTCACTTAAGTTGTACGCAGTCGCCCAATCGCGTACAGAACATTGAAAATTTCCCGAACTCCCTTATCACATCTCCTCCCTTACAACCCTCTTACATTTACGGTGGTTCAAAACGACGTTCCCATCCCCTGAGCTGAGAACAACTACCTAATGCAACTTGAAAGGTACATGCATGAATAAGTACGGTAACGACTTTCACATCTCCAATCCGACACTGTGAAATGAAAACGAACCAAAGTGCAAAAAACGTTCATATTGCCTTCAGTTCAGCTTCCTACTGCAACTGCATTGTTACATCCATGAATAAATATATCAAATCTCACATCTCCAATCCATCGCTGTCAAATAAAAACTAACCAAAATGCAACATACGTTCATATTGCCTGAACTGAGTTCAGCGGGCCTATGCGCACCTTCCTTTTGCAACTGCGATGTTACACACGTGAATAAGTTAACGAATTTCACATTTAAAATCCGACGTTGTTAATTGGAAAACCCAAAATGACGTAGTCAAAATATCTTGCATACATGCTGCTTGTGTTCTAATCACTTCTTTTCCTCTTTACTTGAGGGCTGGCTTAAACTCTAAAAATTAAGAGTGAAATTACACTCGTAGGAAGAGTGAAAGCCAGTGGTGTAGCCACGGGGAGGGTTGGGGGGTAATACCCCCCCCATGACCCAACCTTGCAATGCGATGCTAAAATAGCGGATACTCTATCTATCCTTAGACTTTTCCCTCATATCGTGCAACAGCCCCCCCCCCCCCCACGACACCAAAACCCTCCCCATGACACAGTCCTGGCTACGCGCCTGGTGAAAGCTAAAAAGTTCACTCCAAAAGAGCGTAAACTCGCTTCAAGAAGGGTAAATTTACTCCAAAAGAGCAACGTTTCATCCTTGACTGGGGTATCTGTAGGGATCACTCTTTTGAAAGGGTGCATGATCCTTGCAGGCACTCCTTAAAGAGTGATTTTTCAATCTTTCGGAGCGAATTTCACTCTTCTTTGAGAGATTTATTACTCTAATGGAGTGAATTTACACTTCCAACTTTTATTAGCGCGTTACTTCATTCATTGTTTATTTTAGGTGCACAGGCTTTATACTTTAACAGCTTCACATCAACATTCCATTAATATGAATTACAAACATATAATTTTGTTTTATTCCTTACAGATAAACTGAACACCAGATACCAGGCTAGAAAAATGAAATTGGAATGATTCCAGGGGAAGTATATCTGTGACAAGAAACTTGGATGGGATGTGTTACAGTCATTTATCACAGTTTTGACAATTATATTCATCAGCATAGACTAGGAACCTGTTTTTGACGTGGACACTGTAGCCAAGTTGTTAGAAAAAGCGCATCGACGAGATTTGACTTCGACTGTTAACAATTTCCAGACTTTAAAACGTTTTGAACAGCTGCTGTGCTTCTGATTCTATCAGGGGTTATGTTGTCCTAAACGTGCGTATTTGAATCGTGGCTAACTGTTCATTCATACTTGCCTGGTACTGAAATGCACTATCACAGGAAAACGAATCAAAGATGTCTTCACCACCTCAATCTCTTAGCTGCGGAACAATTTTCTACTTCATCATGTTTGCCTATTAAGCTTCCGTTTTATTCATTGACTGACGTTGCTCCAGCTGAAGCATGAATATTTATTAAACTAACAAACGACTTCCTCAAAACTTTTCATGATAAACCAGAGCCGTAGATATGCTTGTCATTCTCTATCACGATGAAGGATAGACAGCACTGTTTATCGCTCTAACCACAGTTTATCTCAGTCTTAAATTCGTTCAAAGTTAACGAGTGGTAGAAGTCGTTATATTTGCACTGCCATTAAATTATATTTGGCCATGGCACCAGAGTAAACACTATCGAGAATAAAGATTTTCAAAAATATTCAGACTCATCTGGCGGGAAAATCTGAAGAATAATGGAGGAGTCGTCAGTATATTCGAGTTTCGATTACAGCTATGCCAACATTACCGGGGAAGATGGAGTGCCCTTACACAAAATAATACCAATAAGTGTAGCCTACTTTATTGTGTTCGTCACTGGAGTCATTGGCAATTCCGTCGTTCTTTTCTCTATATACAAAAGTCGGAGATTGCACACGATAACTTGTATATTTTTAGCCAACATTGCCCTCGTGGATTTGATGGTGTCCTTGCTGGTAATACCAATACAGTTTGGACAGGAGTTCCTCACTCATTGGCCTTATGGTGCAGCAATATGCAGAACAGTTTCATATCTCATGATGATAAATCCAGCTTGCTCGGTGTTTTCGTTAACACTTATTAGCTTTGAGAGGTAAGTTGGAAAAAAATATTTATTTTCTTTGAGGGAAAATGATGCCACTCCAACCTGAAAAGTTTTAGTAAAGTATCCTATTTCATGACTGGCTCTTTAGAATAATGTGACAAAATCTGTCTTCTTCAATTGTGAAATTTTAACGGGAGTAACTGCTCGGTTTAAATTGAAATATGTAATATTTAAAGCCCAGTTCTCTCACCCCAAATTATACCAATTCTCCTAACCTTCTTACAAAAGCTTCTCCCACAATTGTTTGAAATTCATCCTCATCCCGATCTCAGTTTATTGCTTCAAGGTGAGTATAGAAAAGCTCAATTATTATAATTAAAACACTCTCAAATATAGGCGGGATTACGGGGGGCCACGGGGGAATGTGCCCCCCCCCCTCCCCACTTTTTTCCAGAACTTAGTTTTTTACGTCTTAGCCTGGTTGCTTTTGCTACAAAAATACAAACTGGAACTGACAGAGCTACGCGAGTGATACTTAATCAAGTTGCGTAATGTTTAACAGGTCATATACTGCATTGAAAACTAAATAAAAACAAAATTCTTTTTTTTTCGACGCGACACGCTTCGCGTGTACCCGTTTTAAATATGTCAGGACTCCGGATTACTTCTTGTAGAACACCTCTTCCATTGTCACTGAAACTAATCACCAGTGCCCGGGCCGTACACAGCTGAAGATCTACCGTAACTAGTGAAAGGTGGAGGCAGGGAGGCTTCGTCCTATGGTCCCCTTCTCTGACCAAGTGCCCCAAGATTTCTAAAAGGACGATGATCCTATTTGACCCTTATCTCGAGCTCCACTCTTTTTCGGCTGAAGTAAAAAGGACCACCCTTTCTCTTATTTCCATTAATTTCTCTATTGAGATGTCTCAAAATTCCATTTTCGACGTGTTCTGTGCGTCCCATTATAGATCATTATAGATAAGGACTCTTTAAAAAATCTCATGAAAAGGACTCTACATATAGGAAACCAACGGTACGTTTGTGCTTAGTACAAATATCCTCATGGGGTGATCCTTATTCAGCTGTAGTGAAAAGGGACCACTCTTTGTCTAATTTTATTTCAATTTCACTATTGAGATGAAGTAAAAATTCATTTTTTCGGCGCGCTCCGCGCGCCCATTTACAGGCAACGGCTCTGTGAAAGTCACCTGAAAAAGACTATATACGAAACCAGAGTATGTTTGTGCTTCAGTAAGAATGTCTTTAGGGGGCCACCGTTATTCAGCTAAGGTTGAAAGTGGCCTATCCTTCATAGTCAAGTGCTGATTTTACATCACATGAAAAGCCCCCTTCCTCTCTGAAAAGAAAATCTGGGGCACCAAGGAGGGAGCCCCTGAAGAACCTCAATTTTAAGTAATCCATTCTCCCTCCCCGCACCCTTTGCATTATCGATTCCGGCCGACCTAATCATAGGGAGTAATGATATAATTGAACACAGTCAAATTGTGATATTTGTGTTCTGTTAAGTGCCCTTCTTATATAATTTAAAGTTGAAGATAAAATGCATTTTAATGCCTACAATTTCGTAAATACCCAGGAGCTTCCGCGAGCTTCGCCCCCTGGACCCCCAACGGGCAGAATGGCGCCAGCGGGGGGGGGGGGGCGAGGAGGCCATCCCCCCCCCCGGTCGGGGAATGTCGGCGGTTTCGTCGGGGCAGCCTAAAATAAAAAAAATAATAATAAAAAAAATCTACAAGGACTGAAGTTACTGGATGGGTGATCTTTAACATATTTTTTGTTATTATAATACATGGGCCTATCGAAATTGATTTTCAGTCACTTTCCCTTAGCTCCGTTATACCTCTTCCTTGTACCTTACCCTACCTTTCCCCCGTCGGGGAAGGACGGCAATTTCCTTTTGGGAGGCTCAAAATTGAACGTAAAGGATTGAAGTTACTGGATTTATGATCATGGACTTTCTATGTTTATGATTGTTTTTATTTTGTAACGCTATTTCGATGCATATCTGAATCTGTCTTAATCACTTCTTTCTGTCTTAGCTATCCCTCATCCCATCTTCAATCCGAAAGATCATGCCCCCGTCGGGGAAGGTGCCGTCCTCCTGTTGTTGAGAAAATCCAGTTTCTTCGGGGAGCCTTCATCCAAATGCCCTCGATAAACTGATAAAAGATGCGGGTCTGATAAACTTCTGTCACCCGGAAGATCTTCTTGGTTTCTTTTACTAGAAGACAATATTCTTCAAGGAAACTCACAATTCCGAATTTTCCTTACAAAAACGGACGAGATGTTGTTAATTATGTGCATACAGTGCCTAATGGTCTGTTTTCTGGCCTGCCCCGACAGCCAAATTCTAGTAGCAAATTAAAATTGGCCAGGCCGTTTCAGCGACACATAATGATAAAAATAAGTGTGAGAATGTCTTTCAATAAGTCTGACTAAAATTTTTTTGAAGCCACCTTGTAACGTGACATATTTTCAAATACCTTTGAAGTAAAGTCATTTATTATCTGGAGTTCGGGCAGTCACGTAGAAAATCTCATTTGTTTAGTAGGCCTTTGCAACTGAATACAAAGAAATTATTAAAATAGAGACAAAAACACTTGTATGTTTTCAATTCCGCGCATAGTTTTCCTCCGAAAGAGACAAGAACATTACATCTAATTGCAGCAGTGCCTTTATCTGGTAATTTTCTGATCACTTAGCAAGTTGTTTTTTTTTCTATTGAAGTGAAACTTCATTTCATAGGAAAGCTCAAAATAACTACTGCTTCATTTCTAGTTACAAGTCTGGGAAATGCGATTTCCGGCTGTCTGAGGGGTTAGATTTTTTAACAATTTTCTGAACGCTCCGCGCCAACTGATGGTGGCACTCCGCTTAGATAGTGTTTTGGTCGAACAGATTACTTTACAGGACAATTCATGCTTGCCGCAAATTACACTTCGTTTGGGGGTAACTAAATGAAAAGTGAAAATTTTATTAAGGAAGAAAGCTCTAAATGATGACGGCTTTGTTTTTAGTTACGAGCCTGGAAATGCCATTTACTGCTGTCTGGGCGTTCTCAATTTTCCGAAAATTTCTGCGCTCTGCACTTTGATAGTCTTTCAGGCAGAATTACATGTTCGGACAAAAAAGGCAGTTCCTCCCATTTCCACGCTGAAGCGCTCCCGTACGTCTATGTCAATATATAAAATATAAAACTTCAAATATATGGGAAGCCAAACTTTTTCCGCGGAAAAAATTTTCAAGTTGGTCCGAGGGCTTTAATCTGCATGATGATATTAGGTAACCCCGATAAAACTACAGATCCCCCCCCCCCCTACTTGAATTTTCTTATGAGAAGATTAGATACTTCCATGAAATCCCAAAATCTGTCATAAAATACCAAAATTTTCTCCAATATAAGCTTCAAATTGTTAAACGTGGCAAAATTTTCTAATTTCGGTGAATACTCCGTAAAATAAATAACCACATCCAACTCTGTTAATCACTCCAACAATCCACCTAATTTTGCTCTTGAAAGCCATATCGCTTCATAAAAACCCAAAATTTTCGTTATAACCGTACCAGAAAACCAGATTTTCTTCCATTAAATTCAAGCTCTTAATTTAAAATCTTCGTTCAAAAAAGGAAAAAAATTCCGGCAAACTTCTAGTGTCGTGTTAAAGTCTTAGTAACCAACGTAGGCCTAGTATGATAAAATGCGTATCCCCCCCCCCCCCAAAAAAAAATGTTCAGTTGTCGCCTATATAACGTTTTTGATTTTTCCAATATAAAGGACAGATTCTTCAATGGACACCCCAACCTTTTTAAAGGTCCCAACAAAAGCCAAATTTCTTTCAAAAGTTTTAAATTTTGTCTTCAAAATAAACTCAAGACCCTTAAATATTTGTTGAAAAAGAAAGCCAGAATTTTCGCGCGCTACGCGCGCCCCACACCGGGACTAATTCAAAGCCTCTATCGGGGCCTTGGAATGCTGGCCCCCCTGTAGGGGAGCTTGTCCCCCCTGTCGGGGAAATCCTGGCGCCACCCCTGCCAACAGGGCTTTGCCCCTGGACGCCACCAGGGGCCCTAAGGTGGACCCCTGGACTCCACGTCGTTAGGGGAAGCGCTTCGCGCTCCCGCGGCGCCGTTTGGTAGTCTTACCGAATTTACCCCCCCCCCCACCCCCCGCCTCCACTTTCAGAGATCAAATCCCGCCCCTGCTCTCAGTACATGTCATGCTGTGTAATATAAGCGTTGGTACCCTGTATTGTTTGAATTAGCTGTCAATCAGAGAGCTGAGCCAACTGGGAATTTCGGTAAACCTCTACCAAAATTGTAGTTTGTGGTGAGAGGATTGGCCCTTTAAGTTATGAAATATCAAGAAAGATACTGGGAAGATAAATAAGAAAATTGTGAAATTTAGCAGCTATGTTGTAAGTGTTTAAAGTAAGGAGAAGAGCGACTACTCTTGCCCTTTTGAAGTATTACCTTGAGTTACCGGTTGTTTATGACATTAACCAAATTTTTCCAAACCTATACAAAATTACCCCCAGTTGCTAATGACAACTGGTCAAACGTAGAATATCCCAAAATCCCGTTTACAAAATGTTGTATTGTTTGTTTTTTAACAATCCTATTTGGCTTAAAATAATTGTGACAAGACACTTTTCAAATTATTCACACTATTGTAAACTTGGAATCAAGCAAGCAGGCGTAAAAATATCAAACTTTTAATTTCTGCGTAACTATTGAATAAAGAAAGTTTGGCTTATTTCTTATGCCAATTACATTACCGTATGGAAAAATCCGTTATCGACTCATTTCAAGATATTGATATCATCCTAAGATACCCCTTTAAAGTTAACCAGAACATCCATTCTTACTGCTTTAAGTAAAGTTTTATGACTTTTGGTTGTTTCTTTTTTCTCATTCAAATACACCGGATATTTTTAAAAAAAAATTGGATGAGTCTTTGAATCTTTCGGATATATATTTTTAGCTTAATTAGTCAATGTTCTTGCGAAGATCACGTCTATCTTTCATTTTCCAGGATAGGGGTAAAATGAATGACATTAAACTAACTAAAGGAACTAAACAGCTTCGAATAAGTTGTTAAAAGATCAGCTCCATGCATTATGCATTTTTACAATTATATCGAAAATAGGATTTCGATTAAGGTTAAATGAACACTATTTCTTGAGATTTTAATATCATGCGTTCTGCGAATAGTTTGAACGCGTCATGAGGCGAGTGGCTATTAAAAAATATTCCAGGAATTATGTGAATAGTTTAATGTAATTGTACACATTGTAAAAATTCTGTCAAATTTCCGAAAAAAATTATGAAAAAAAAACAAAGACATTACAGAAAGAGTGGGTGAATTTTAAACTAAGTGGCTAGCACTTTTTCTGTCATCTTCCACAGTATACTTTTCAATAGTGAAGTGAAATGACTCGAGTTGACTGCAAAATTAAGAGTCGTTATAACTCTGGAAAATTATTTGAAAGAAGGAACTGAGCACAGATCATGAATTGTGGCGGCTTGACTTTTTCAGAGGCTTGAACTCCTCTCTTAAAATGTCCATTCTCGTAGAGAAAGTTTCCTCGAGGTTGCCGTATATGAAGTGATGAAAGTGAGCAGGAGGGGACGTAATTGTCAGTATACACTCACAAAATAGAAGAAAAATCATTATTTTCATAAATTACCCCCACTTTGGGAACATATTGCAATGCTACAAACTTTTGTTCAATTCCTAAACATTATATTTTTCATTCCTAATCATTATGTTTATAACTCCTGAAAGTGTGCCAAGTGTAAAGGTGTTTCCAAATTGGTGGCAATAAATTATCAGGCAGTCGGGGAGATTTACGACAAGTACAATTTAAACACTTAACGTGTTTGGTCACTTATATGTTGCCGTCACTTTCTACACACATTTAACATCTAAACATGTTGAGTTATTAAACTCTTCATGTTTAGTAATTAAAGGTGTGTCAAAACGAAATGTTTAAGGATCATACACGTACGTTTAACACCCTTACACGTTCACGAACTGCAAAAAGTTTTAAGAAAAATAATTCCTAAATGGCGCCGTTTTCAGAGTGTCAACGACAGATCGAGGATTCGGGATCCGTGGCCTCATTTGATTGAGGACCTTGAAAAATTGCAGTCTCCAGTATTTATCTTAAGTTTTTTGCAGGACTTTATCAAAGTATACCTGAAGTCTAGAGTAGTGAGAACGTCTATTTTAGAGGTTAAAAACTGAATATGATTCATCCAATTGTCATATCGATAGCATACTCAGGTATTTGGAGTTGACATTTACTCACTTAAAGGGCCAAACCTCTGACTCCAAACTACAATTTTGGTATTCGGGTACCGAAATTCTCAATTGTCTCAGCTCTTTGATTGACAGATAATTCAAACAACGCAGAGTACCAAAGCTTATATATTACACAGCATGAACGGTACTGAGAGTGGTTTGTTTATATAAACTGAGTTTTTCTATACTCACCCTGAAGCAATAAACTGAGATTGTGTCTGGATGAGGATGAATTTCAGACAATTGTGGGAGGGGCTTCAGTAAGGAGAATTGGTACTGTTCGGGGTGAGAGAACTGGGCCTTTAATAAGAAACTGTCCATTGCGCAACAGTTTATGACGTCCTCCTCGCAAAACTCACGTAACTTGCTACTCTTTCACTTTGGCATGTTGTTCAGAAATGTCTTGGATAGTTAAATCACCATTTAATCACCACATAGGCCTAAGAGTAAGAAAATGATAGCATTTCGCCAGGTTGCAGGTGAAGCTGTTTGCAGATATTATATGTCAGCTGAAAGAACTTTTTAGAGATTGGATCTGGAACATTTTCAGACTTCGGCTGATCTTTAAAAACAGGTTCTCGCTACCCTAAACTACATTTTAAGAAGGGTTGGGGCAGGTTAGTTGAATGTGGTTCCATACTTTGTTTCTACCCTATTGGTTTGAAATAGGACTGACGACGCCCTTTGATTGGGTGATAGGCAACTTTCAATTGGTTCTGTTCATTGATTGACCACAATTCAAAGATTCAAAGTGGCTCACATTACACAGCATCCACAAAACGGTGTTGTCATTACAAATAAGAATCTATGTATGTTCACCAGGAATTCCCAAAGAGACAAAAGAAAAAGACGCCCGCGATTTAATTCAAAGCAAATTATAAATCTCACAACATGTCTTCTACTCCCCTTTCAAGTATCATAAAAGAAGAGTATAAGGTCATATCAAGTTTTGATAATTTAGAGGGGAACTTATTCTGAGCGTTTCGTTGAAATTTGCATTGAAATCCGATCTGTGGTTGGCAAAATATGAGCAAGTTAAGCTGTCACAATTTCAACAAAAAGTGAACTTGAAGCAAGCACATGTGATATTGACGTCATATCTTCACATGTATGTACAGTCTTTTGTTTCTCTATACTTTTCAACATATTCTCTCCTCAACAGTTCCATATTATCAGAATGAGATTGCATAAGTGGCATCAGAACTTTACAATCTTTGCATTCCTCCAAGGGGGGGGGGTTCTATTTCAACTAACTTTAACATCAACACAACAGTTTGAAAAAAAAAACAAACAAACAAACAAAGGGAAACAAAGTATTCCTTGTTAATGTTTAACACACAAATCTAGGGAGTTTATTTACTGATATATCGAGAAATACATGTCCGATTTGAATGAAAATTTCCCGCACTGTGCAGATTTGGCTCCTCTTTCACATATGAAAAATATTTTTTGATGAAATTCCCCCTTTAAATGATATTCCAGGACATAAATATTGCATATCTGGGGTTATTCAAGCAGGAATATCTTGTTCATTTGGTTTACAATTGAGTGGGAAAAGCGTTGTCAAATGATTCTCGAGAGCTATTCATGAAAAATATCAGTCTATTGTGCTAATCAAAAAGTGGGACGACAGCATCTTCCATTTAAAAAATAGCCTAACATTTCACTCTAAAAAGGTGTTTAGCCATCGAAAACTCGTTTTATAACTATGTTTAGATTCTAAACATGTTTAGTTAGCAATTAAAATGTTCTAGTAAAGCGAAATGTTCCTTTAGCATCTAAAAGTGTTTACATAGTGGAGGCAAAAAGTGTAAAGAAAAACGTTTAATTCCTATGCACCCTTTTAGAGTGTTTTCGCTTAAGGGATAGTTTTGAAAAATTGGAGATGGCCCAAGGTAATCATTCCCATATGGGATCCTTGGGGAACCCTTTTTTTAATCCTTTAGGGCTCCAAATTTTGCACCCTTGATTAGTCCAAGTGGGCTAACCCACATGACCACTCTAAAGATTTCCAATTCTCCCATCCTATTTCCCATGTTTGAGCTCAGCCTTGATAAGGGCCCATATGAGTAGCTTACATGTATGACTGATATTATAGGGTTGACCCATGCTTCACCCACCTATCAGTTGTACACCTATAGGATCCCAGAACTATTCCATGTATGGCGGGTCATATTGAGTCAAATTTTGGCTTTTAAAGACTATGCCTGCCATCTGTGAGATTCAGTTTGATTTCATTGAAACAGCTATTGTGCAAGCAACGGAGTCAAACATGTGATGCCAGGCTATATCCAGTATTTAAATTCTACAAAAGGGGTGGGGCAACCCCTACAAAAAGACTCGAAGACATCCCTCTTGTATGAACCTGCTGTCGACGCCCGTCGTGGTAAAATGATTTTGAGACTACACACTATTAAAACGGTAATTGTTTAGGGATTTAATATATATTTTGCATCGACTTTTTATACATGGTTTGAAACAAAAGTTTCTAATTTCGAAACATTCTGTTTCAAAACATTTTTTGATATCTAATCTGGTATTTACTGACCACACATGTGTAGAATTTGAACGTTTACAAAGTGGATGTAAGATAAGTGTTCCATTTTTAAACAGGACATGACTGTACACGTGTATTTTTTTCTGGAATCATTGACCCACTTTTCAGGTAGGGTTTTCTGGCACTAAAAAGCAATTTGAGCATTGTTTTGACTTTGTGTTTCACACAAACGTCATCACAGACGTTGTCCAAACAAACACTCAAGGGAAAAGGAAATTCAAACACCGTGTGCGTGGAGCACCGCCATCACCCACACCAGACCTGAGGAGGTGTCCCAGCTTCCCTCTCCCCCGTAAGATTTAGTCCTAGACATCCTTTTAAAACCCTGACATGAGAATGTAAATTGATTCACACTGAATGTAAAAGGCAGTTCTGTAACCACTTTTTTCAGGAATCAATGTCAAGAATTTGTTGCTATGGTTCACAAATCAATTTTATACCATCTTCCCAATTTTTAAATGACGAAAGCGCAATGACACTCTCTTTCTTACTCTATGAAAAATTTACCTGTCTCCCTGCTTCATAACATCCTATCGCCTTAGGGAGGAAACGGATCACTTAACATACACTCTTGACATAGTTAGGTTTCACAACTGATTACGGTACATGACTGACAGTGGCAGTCAAATACGCAAAAAGTTATGGAACATTTGGGGTTAGCTAACAGGTTAGTTAAGTGTTAGTTGCTTTCCACGCTGTGTGAACCAAATGAAAGCACAGATAACTTGGATGCAAAGGTCTATCAACAAACTCAAATACCAGATACACCCCAAGCCGCCTTTGATCTACTGGGGTGTCTATTTTGCAATTGCAAGGAGCAAAGTCACAGCATAAACACGCAACATAACTTATGTAAATTATGAAAAGAAAAGCTTTCTCCAGTTTATGGAGTTCATTGGTAAACTGAAAGGCTTTTAACTTTCTAAATAAGAGGAAAATATCTTTCTTTATTTGTTCCATGACGTTAAAGCAAGGTAAACGCAATTGTGGTGTCTGAGAAAACGATGAGAAGATTGTAAATAAACATGAAATACATCTACTTGTGTATTTGATACAATCTAGCCATATGGTGATGCTCGAGGCGAGATGGTATCACTTTCAATTGTCCTTGTTAATTCAGTTGAGATCTGTGACTCAGGTATATGCAAAAACGACGTTAAGTTAAACCCGCCTGGATATTATTCAGAAATAAAGATGGAACAACTATTACTCTGTAATTACGGAACGTGTAATAGATAAATTGTCTTAATTGTGTTGGCACATTTCGTCCTTGCTATTTACCGTGATGAGGTGCAAATTTTTGGGGTACTTTTTCCAGAGTTTTCTTTTTTCAGATTTAAGCTCAAACTAACCATTTTGTGTGATCGTTAACCATATTTACAATTTGAACGTTACTTCGAAGTGAGGAAGAATACGTGTTACATTGCTTGAACACATTTCCTTTTATTTAGAGTGTATAATATCAAGTTCGAGTATTGATGAAAAGAACTGGTCTTGCGTTACGATACTGATAAGGTTGTCCTCTTGGGGTAAATACGTCTGCTGTTTTGGGCGGTGTTGGTGGTTTTGTTTTGTTCTAAGGGTGTTGATATTCGTTTTTGGGGGGCGGTTACTGGCCATAAGGAGTAGAGTAATGCTTTTGCCGGACTGGCCTTGTCCGTTTTAGCGCGTAAAAGCCCCCAAATACGTATAGCCTACAAGCAATGCAAAGAGGCATGCCAATTCCATAGCATTCGTTCTACATAACACTTTCGTGTTGGTGTGTCGTAAAACCATATCTGAACCATTTACATAGCATTCGCTGGATGTACATCATATCACAGAGTCGGTTGCCATTGTAATGTGGCGACTCCCTCAGTACATGCTTGTCGGCGGGCGCATATGAAGAGTCTTTTGGCCGAAATATTGCAAGAACAGAGTGTTTTGGCCGAAACTCTTAAAAAAGAACCATTATTGACTTTACTGAAGGAGATTTGAAAAAAAATGTTGAGATTTCGCAAGTAATTTGGAAAAATTCAAGGTCCCATGTTTTAGGAAATGTGGAAAATGCTGGTTAAAGCAATGGAAAATGCGGCTGTTACGTTTTACTGGTAACTGACTCCCAGGATTCTCTACTGGGAGACAACTAGCCCGCGGGCGGACGAATTTTTTCGTCCAGCTCATCGCTACGGGGGGTGCAGCCACAGAAGCGCTACGCAGGCTAGAAGGATAGGAAACAACGTGTTCACCCAATGGAGTTCAATGCCCTACGGGATTCTGTTTCTGCCTAGAGACTAGCTGACGAGACTTCCCTAAGGGGTGAGCATGGTGGTCTTGCACCTTTCAGAATCGTGCGCTGTGATATAGTTTATAGCCGATAAATGCATTCACAACTAGTGCAAGTTGAATTAAGCGACTTTTTTGCAATTATAATAACCCTGACAAAAACTACACACTCAACATTTTATATCAGTGGAAGAAATTTGTTGAAATTTCAATGTCACAGGTTCTCATCTCAAGTTTTCAAGTTCATTTTGTCGAGTAAGCCCCAGAACTCCACCCAATGTTTATCTCTGACATGAATTCAAAGTTCGTCCCTTATAGCCTGCGGTGGACATACGCTTACTGCTTTCAATCCCAAAACGCAGTGCATCGTGAAATACCTTTCACATACGACTAAATCATGGGTTTTTAGCAACTTTTCAAACCAGTAATGAAGTAATGTTAAAAATTCTCAAAACCCAGAAGGAAATGAATTCACCTTATAAAGGATTATCATTGATCTTTTGCAAACATTTTGCTCCTGGCAAAATTCAATAACTTATTTCTTTGGGACGTATAGTGGTTAACCAAATCCCTTAGCCGAAATTTCCCATTGAAAATAAGAGAAAAATCGAATTTTCGAGCCAAAAATAAACATTCAGAACTCTTCATTTTGTCAATCCTTTGTTCAAACAAGCGTGAAACAGTGCTTAAAGTCAGCAATATCAGGACAACCGAACACTTCATTAGGGGACGCAAACATTCCTTCAAAATTAAGTTGGGATTCGTTTAAAGAGAGAGACTCATCACCAAAATCTTGTTTGAAAAGGGGTGCAAAATTCTGGATTGGTATGGTGCTTGTTTATAGAAATCAAAATCAAAGCACACAGAGAGGTGTTCTGATTACATAACATTTGTTAAAAGGTCAAGAGGAGTTCCCAAACTTATTTTGAAGCAACAGCTCAATCACAATTTTCTTCTTATTTCTCTCAAAAGTATCTTTTATATTTTTGACTTCGATATTGCATATGCAAGGTTAAGCAAGCAGTTATTCCTAATTAATGTTGTCACGTGACTCTCAACAACCAATAATGAAACACGACTGTCTACTACACTACTTCAAGTTGGGGTGACTGTTCTTGCCTTTTAAGGCCTCGTTTTAGCTTCAGACTATGCCCTTAAGCAAAACGCTAGGATTGTATTTGACTAGGAAGGGGCTTGAGACATGTTGTGTTGGGGCAGAGTAGGTTTGGTTTGAGAGAGTTTTACGGCCCAGTGTACAACCAATCGGTTCAAGTCGAACTGGCCACGGCCTTTTTTCCAATTGTGGCTCCATGGCTTGTTTTCCCTTCTCCATTGCTTTAGCTGAGCAACAAGTACAATGGCAGTATAGGTTCCGTTTTAAAGTCTTCGGTATGTTCCGGCCAGGAGTCGAACTTCCGACCTGTCAAGTGCAAGTCTGATACTCTAACCACTTGACCATGCAGTCGAGGCAGAGTAGGAGAAAAACCTTTTGTGAAATTGGAACTTCCCTGGTAAGTAAATGTGGCCTTTAAAACATAGAGGTCTCGTTTGTAGTAAAAAAAACGTTAGGTCGACACTCCCCCGCGGTGCGGACTCGGTTTTCTCAGCTCCTCAGCCCCAAAGTTAGGGATATGACCGAACAAGGAATATGTCGTACAGCCTGCTACGCAGGTAAGGCCGACACTTGCCCGAAAGGCAGAAAAAGTATTTTTTTAATCGGCTGTCAATGAGAGAATATATGCTGGGGCGTGGGTGAAGATTATAGGCGATGGTATAGGCATAAACATATAGGGCTTATTATAGCCGAGGACCTCCACACTATTTGAGACATGGTTTGGAGACATAAGCAGTTACGTTAATTGAACGATTTAGTTAGGGTTTTTAGGAATCTTACGCCCAACTTCTATCAGGCTTAATCTATCGGCGCCCACCACATTTTTTTTTTCAATTTGTAGCTACATGGATTTTCGGATTGTTTCCCTACTAAATTAATTGCTTATGCACCTTGCACTTTGCGAGAACGCTGTCCTTACACAGCGTGTGACTAAACCATCTGTCACTATAATTCGAATTACGTATTGCAGCCGTGCATGCAAATTGCAGCCTAGTAGCCGAGCTTCGCGGACAAAATCTCCTTCCCCAGTTCCCCCCTTCCCTCAAGTTTTATTGAACATACAAACTGATATAGCCATACCATGCTGCTTTTTCTTTCCTTCATTTTCCGTCCCAAATTTCGAAACCCCGGAAATCCAATATTTGCCAAGAAAGGACACGGCTTTTTTAAGGGGCATCCTCTTGACCGATCTCGTATTCTTTCGTCTATTATTTAGTATTGCCAACAATGTTGCTTATTATTCCCTGCAGTAGCATCAACATCAATAAAATTGAATGAAATGTAACATTAATATGCCGAAGTGACATAATGTACAACATGATGCACTAAATCGCAAGAAACATGTATTGCTTCAAAAAATTAATATCTACCGAACGCTATGTGCTATTGAGATGCAGTTTTCACCTGCTGTTATAAAAGAGAAAACTTTTCTGCATGTTTTAAGGTCAAAGAAGTTTGTGGCTGAAAAATACCTTTTCGCTATTGAAAGACCACAATCAAAAATGAATTTTTATCGAACTCTAACAAAAACATTCAAAATTAATGAGAAAATTAATAAAACTTACACTCTTTTAATATCTTTATGTTGAGAGAAGAAAATATATGGTCTCCTAGGAACTTTGCAACATTGATGATGACGTGTTGCATATAAAGAAATATTTTATTATAATCAGAGGTGGGCCTGTCCTGGGAAAAGGTGACAGCCGTCATAAATTACTGATTACCGAAGACATAAGTACAAACATGAATGCTCGTCACTTGTCGTGCTGTTTCGCAAGACTAGGGATTACATGAGCCCTTTTTCTTGGAGCTGTTCTTCGGGGAGCTTGCTAGAGGTGCTGCCCCGCAATTTTTCCGATTTCCATCCCAAACGAAAAAGGCAAAATGTGGTATATTATATAACTTACATCGATTAATCCAGCCAAAATAATTCCTCGGTTTCATTTTACAAAACTCAAGAATGTTCGGACGGAGGAAGATGAGACAATTTTTTGCAAGATTATTGAAATTGTCAAAATACATCTTGTTCAACTACATTTCATTCACTTCAATGAAAGGTTGAAAAGTTAATATTTCATCATGCAGTCATGCCACTTTTCAATTGAAAGGAAGTTGGTGAAATTTGAACAAAGTCACCCTGGAAATTTTAAATGAGGCTTTTTATAAGGGTACAATACAAATGAGTGCTAAAAATTCACTCGACTCCCCTCGTACCACAGGTGGAAGCTTGACCCACCACCTCTGCTGTTCTTCTAGGGGCCTCCACTTCTAAGGATGGCTGGCAAATAGTTTATGCCTCATTTTTCCAACCCCTACCCTCCAACCCCCACCCCCTCCCCCAAACGGAGACTATTATCGTAGTAGCTTATGCAGCAAATTATAAAAGATAGATAAACCGTGAAAAAGGCTAGGTAAACCCACATAGGGCAGTTCACAAGACCATTTAAGATCCATTTCAATTTTTTTCAAAGTGGAAATTTGGTATAGAGCGCCACGGTATAACGGGGTGGCAGTCCTTGCCTTCTGGATAATTTTGCCAAAAACACCCGGAGGATAAATTCAAACTACTATTTCTATTTTTTTTTTTTTTTTTTATTTGTCATGATCATCACTTCAATTCTTTTGCTACCAACAGGGAGCTGCCAGCTCCAGGCAGCTCCCTTCTACCAAATGTTAATAAAAAAAGAACATACCATGTAGCGTCGACATCTATTTAAATTGCACTGTGGTTTTCGATCTCCCAGCCCATTAAAGATATCACCGGGGAAATCCCCACCAGTTTTGGTACGATACCTGCAAAATATAAACCGATGTACCAATTTCGAATCTGTGCCGGAAAGCGACGTAAGTGTTCATCAAACCGAACGTTTGGTCTTATCTTGTCCTAACCGCAACCCTAACTCTCAAATTTAACCATGGTTTTGAATCACTTATAATGCGTTTAAGCTTTAAAGAAAATTGTAGTCACCCAAATCGAATTAGCGACAATCTCCCTGTCTATCTGTCTGTCTGTCTGTCTGTCTGTCTGTCTGTCTGTCTGTCTGTCTGTTTGACAGGCTCTCCTCATGAAAGTCTATTGAAAATCATGTGACATTAATTTCTTTCCCTTCTCAACTGTGGAATTTTCGCACGGAGTAACTGCTCGGTTTACCTTAAATATGCAATATGCAATATTTAAGTTCTTAACTATCATGAAAAATATTTGGAAAAGATATATAGCCAACAAAGACGGACGTTGTCCATTAGAGTAAGGCTCCCCGGACAAAGAAATGGGAAAATCTCCCCGAAAGACTGCCAGTCAGCCTTTCTGAGATGGCCAATCATTGTGGTAGGAGTATCCCACTGCAGTAGACGTATCATTGCAGCAGACGTATAGCTGTGCGCATCTGTCCATCTACTTTTTCCAAAGTCCTCCCGACGCTCTGGCAAAGGGCCGTTCGGCGAAACCAAAACTTTCAATGCTTCCCAAAGAAGCCAGTACGTCCACTGAAAGACAATACGTGACCAACCACACGGCCTGTCTGTCATACATTTGTCCATCTAACATGTGAATACCGTGACTACTCGCATTTTTTAAAACAAAAAAGCAACGCAAATGTAACAGTTACCTTAGTAAGGACAAAACGGTTACTGTCAGCGACATACATTTTAACCCTTTTCTGTAAGTTGCACGATGCCATCATGCAAACACACAAGACATTTTTAAAAACTTATTACTCCATCCTGGAACATCCTACAGACTTCTTTTTACCACCACAAAATAACAGAATGTCCTAACAGGACGATCCACAATGAGGAGTTGCCACCATGACTCATCAAATTTTCTAAGCCAGTCAGAGCTAAACGCAGATCTAGTCGGGTATCTTACTCCCCAGCTAATTATAGTGCTACCGCACGCCGCGTAATGAAACAGATCACAACAGTTTGCATGCAAAAGCCAGTGAAACCTACAACACCTAGATTTATTATATCGTGACTGAATTGCATGAAAAGTCTTTTGTGGTTACACATGGGTGCATGAGCAGAGTAGTGAGTGTACGAGGCTGTGCTAGTTCAGAGCTAGTGTAAGATATGTCTATTTCTGTAGGGAGGGAGAAAGTAATAAACAGCCACTGTTGTTGCTCTATACTCGCGTCAGATGACGATACACGTCAGACGACGATACGGTAAGTTCAAATGTGGAACCGTCTTCGCAGTATGAAACACTAATAACAAGTCCAACAGAGTGATACATTTGAATTCGTCAAAGTGTACAACGTTGTAGTACATTTCTAAGACAGAAATTCTTCCGGCGAAAATGACAAAACCTTCGTGGAAACTAATGTTCGCTTTTGTTTCTTCCACTAACATCCCCTTAGTAAACCAATGATGGGATGGGAAAAATCTAGTAAGTTACAAATATAGCCGAGGAAACTTCGCTATATTTGTAACTTTGATCGCAGTGACGTAGCCAGGGGTAATTGGTCAAGGGAGATGTTACTAGTAATAATAATAACATCTCCCTATAATAATAACACCTCCCTCCTTCCTAAAATACGTAAAATATTTTAGAACAAATTTTACTTCAAAATGTAGCTATGTGGCACCAGGTGGTTTTTATAGGTACACCGCATGGATGAAAAAATTTGAGATGTCCTCTTCTTAGAAAAAGTTGTCTGACAAACTCAGAACGCCTCACCCTACCACCACTTGAAAAGAATATTGGCTACGTCACTGATATATCTCCAAAGATTGATATAATAAGGTGCGAGTAAAAGAGGCCATGACTATGATATTTGCAGGCCTAAGTTAATAATTAGAACAGATAAGTCTTAATATACTTGGTAGCCAATGAATATGAGGACTGTTGGGCGCTATCTCATTTGCTATCTTGAAATTTGACGAAAAAACTGGTTTAAGTCATCGCTGTGTTTTTGTATTTAAAGAGATTGAAGAGCGCTTTGGACTTATAAGACTATAGATTGTTATCTATAGTCTAATAAGTCCAAGCTCCAAGTTATTTTTAGCTAGTAAGTCCAAGCTCTCGTTGGTAAAAGAACTTTGTAGGAGAGGATCAAATAGCGACATTCTGGTAAAAGCCGTTCCTTCTCACTATCTCCGAGTTGCGTTCACGCAAAATCTAGTCTATAGATACAAATCTGCCATCTAAAGATATTAGATGACCAAATGTTCGAAAAGCGAGATGGATGCCCCCACCCCGATCCCCATACAGTGACAAAAAGTATTTCGTAATGACAATTGAAAGCTTTCCCTTCCCACCCCGTCCCCGAACCCCTTTTACGCCATTTATTGGCTTTACAGAGCAAGAGTTTCGGTTCAAGACCAATTAAAGGTTGTCGAGTACGAACGTAAAAGTTGACTCTAAATAAGATATCCAAATTGCTTCAATTTGTTGAGCATTTAAGCTCACATTAGAAAGATATTTTTTAAAGAAAACCATATTGATAGATATGGGACACATTTTCCTAACTATATTTTTGCGGCCGGAAGCAACGGGAAAAAGCATCGTGATTACAGTTTTTGTTAGAACTTCATTAAAAAAAAGTAATATGTATGAGAAACTATGTAATTTTACTCAGGCTTATCGACCCACTCAGCATTGGTAAACCGCGAATGGGAAAATGTAAATGTTCTTTAAAATTGCTTCTGGCAATTTTTACCGGCGGCTGTCTTTAAGTTCGCGCCAACTCATTTGTCTAATGTGTACTGAGGTTTCGACAAATTCTTATTTTTGAGGTGCTTTTCGATTTTCCTCAGTTCACACTTGACGTATCTTTCTCTTTGTAAACATCAGAGAGAGAGTAAACAAAAGGAGTTTTGAAGATGAAAAGTGGTTAAGCTAATCGAAGTAAGGTAAGCAATTCGATAGAACAATAGGGTACGACATCTTAAGCAAGTAAGCTAGCTGGCGCCTGGGTTATTGTATAACAGAGTAGGTCAATTGACAAGGACATCATGTTTAAAGGGTACCTCAAGTCATAAAAAATCATAAAATTAGTCCATTGCGCAATGATTTGTTTCTTTCTTGTTGTACAACTCACATTACTTGCTTTGTTTCCCTTTAAAATTAAAAATGTTTTTGTGACCTTAAACAACTCCTGTTTGCTTGCATAGCATGTTGCATAGAGAGGGCCTTATTAATAACATTACTCCATAAGAAAAGGGATGCTATCACACCTTGGTACAAGGTGCAGCAACTTCCAGAAATCCATATCCAACAGAACGGAAATTCACTCTCTAGAGCAGTAAAATTCACTCCAGTAGAGCGAAGTTCCCCTATTGAATGAGTGTACCCAGGTACCACTCTTTAAAAGAGTGATCGCTGCAGGCACTCGTTAAAGAGCGACTCATTTTTACTCTCCTTCGAGTAAATTTCACACTTCATTTTGTGAATTCCTCCTTTCTTGGAGTGAATTAACACTTCAATGGAGTGAATTCCTTCTTTTTACTATTAGTGACTTGAACATGACTTGGGGTCATCCACTGAGAAAACGCTGACAAATGCTCACTATGTGTAAACTGCTTTCAAATTATTCCCTACACTGTATAATTACTGCCACACCAGCATTACGCAGGCCAAAGAAGGGGCGATGCGCATTGTTTAACAAGAAATTTCCGAACTGGCTAACGATAGCCTAATCCCTCCCCTAATCCCTAACCCTAACAAAAAATACAATCAATACAATACAATGGCAACAGCCAATCAAGAGACACCTTGTCAAAACAGTGCGCATCTTCCCCCAAAGAATTGTTCATGTCGGTTTTTTAGGCTCTTTTAATTGAGATAACTGGCTCTGTTTGAAAGGCCTGAAAAAATCCTATACTTTTTAAACCAATATTTATGGACACAGAATAATTTATCCTTCAAAATATGACACTACTGCTGTCTTCATTTCAAGAAATACATGGAGGGAAATTCAATGATTTGTTGCTCAAGAACATTTTCTTAAAGCAAATTTTATAAATTCAGATGATACAACCTGGTTCTGTAACTCCTCTAGTGCATAATGTTCTTAAAATAGGACCAAACCTCTCCGCTCCAAAGTACAATTCTTACAGGGGTTTACCAAAATTCTCGATTGGCTCAGCACTTTGATTGACAGCTAATTCAAACGATGCAGTATATCAAAGCTTATATTTAACAGCATGAACTGTACTGAGAGTATTTTGATTAAACACATTCAGCTTTTTAAGAAGCAATAAACTGAGATTGTGACTGGATAAGGATAAATTTCAGACAATTTTGGGAGGGGCTTAAGTGAGAAGGTTAGGAGAATTAGTACTGTTTGGGGTGAGAGAATTAGCCCTTAAAGTGAAAGCTCGTGTTTATTTGTTAAAATTAGTTTCTTCGTATGTCGTATACCATGTTGCTGGTTCATCTCAAAAGCAATATTTTTACATCCCACTAAATGCAAAACTTTACCAGAGAGAAAGCTGATCTTAGGCTAAGTAGGACAACTTCTTCTTCGAACATGTCAGTTTAATCTGTCTTTACGTATCTCGCATCCCTATAATATCTTGGTTCTGTACAGTCCTTACCCCCACCCCCTGTTCCTTTCAATTCTTTGCCTGGGTGTTAACCATGCTGTTAAACTGAACCCTTTTAATCAATCTCACTATTTTGTTTAAGTTGAATGCCGGACATAACAAAGATTGCGATATATCAAATCCCCCATGTTGTTTTGCAAAACCAGTGAAGAGTCTTTTTTATCTTGTTTAATTCGTGGTAGATTTATGAACCAGAATTCGATAGTGAAATAGTCCAGAAAAACTTAAGTGGCCGTTCTCTATTCTAAAACGCTTTATTTTCCAGTAACGAAAGACAAGAGCGGCCATTTAAAGTTCTGTAAATCAGAAAGGTCCATTTATTTCAACATGCCTTTCACTGACACGCAGAAATGCGTGGCATGGTGTTATTGTTTATATTCGGCCTTTCGACTGAAAGATTGGTAATATTTATCGATGCCCCTGAACTCAGAATAAGCAATCTTCGCTCTTCTGCTTTTCCCAGTGTAGCTTCTATGCTGAATCTCGTTATGGGTTAGTGTTTTTTATGTTCAACATGTTCGCGTTCTTTAAACTGATGGAACTATTTACCAAGCTTTGAAAACCATCGAAGAAACCGTCTCTATTGGGATCAATGCTCTCCTTTTCCGAATCGATGAAAGTGTTTTTCGCTCTGATTAATATATCACCATGATGTATATTCGTCTCGGTTTCATTTCATGGTTTGCTCGGCTTTGAAAGATCCAGCATCTAATAAAAAAACATTTTCTTTTCTTTGCCCAATGATCCCTTAGTGCCACTCGGAAATGCAAGAATTTTTCGAAGAAGCACTACATTTTGGAAGGGCGCGGGATAACGTGAAACAATGTTTATACTGTAGACTGACATGAAGTAGGCTAATCGGAAAGCGTGGAAATTGTGCGCACTGTTTAACAAGAAATTTCTCAGCTGGCTAATTGTGGCCCTTATTCTTAATCTATAATCCCTAGCCCTAACGAGACCTACTGCCATTGTCCTTGGTGCTCAGCATAAGCAATGGAGTAAGAAAAACAAGCGAGCCACAACTGGAAAAAAAGCCGTGGCAAGCTCAGTTTGAACCAATTGGTTGGAAACTGGGCCGTAATCTAACCTAACTATGATACAGTACGATGGCAAAAACCCATCTAGAAAAACCTTGTTGAACAGTGCACATCTATCCGAAATAAATACTCAAACGGAGATGGCGGCGCCTCGCTAAGGAAAGTTCTTCTCTTAGTTTTTCAAGTAGATTACCTGTAATATTTCCGAATGTAGAAGAGGCTTTATGTTATTCTACAGTCGCCGCACCTGGGTAAGAAGGCAGGAAATTTCGTTAGATAGGTTTTACGGCCCAGTTTCTCACCAGTTTGTTTAAGTCGGGCCAGCCACGGCCTTTCTCCGGTTGTGGCCCACTCCTTTGTGTACACTGCTCAATTGCTTATGCTGAGCACCAAGCACAATGGCAGTAGGTTCCATTTTTAAAGTCTTCGGTATGACTCGGCCAGGACTCGGAACTCCATACCTCCCGACTGCAACTCTAAACTTTAGTAAGTGAGAAATGATGTGCCATACAGCGCAAAGTTATACGGTACCCAGTATTATAACATCTCACTGGAGGTGACCAGACATTTTTGATTTACTTGATACAGGGAGCTGTTGCAACTCCCTGCTTGATAACACGATCAAGACCAAATTGGGAAGAAACCGTAGGATACGGTGGCGCCCTCTTTCTAAGAACTCATGAGAAGTTATTGGCTTTTGGCAGACCTTTATTGCCAGGTTTGCAAGCGATAAAGAAATGCATGAACTCTAAAAAAGTGTTTAGCTATTGAACACATATTTTTCCTTCCACTTTGAAATAACTTTCAGTTTTAACTTCAAACATGTTTAGGTATTAAAGATATTTGCTAAGCAATTAAACCTAGAGTGTAGATATTTTACATAATGTTATTTTCTGCTTTAGACAAGTGTCCCTATCTTGTAACTCTTAAGAGATGGTCTTCCCCCGAACTGCACCCCTTCACTTTACCATTACCGCTGTGACTTCTAAGTTAGGCAATCGCTATCCTTCAATGACGTCCATTACCGCATTTGGATACGTAAATAGACATTTGAAAAAACGTTTACAGACTTCTGTAAGAGTCGTAAAGTCGTTTTCCGAAACAATCTCATGTCGTTCGAATGGACAGTAATTCAATGGTCCTACAGCAATTATGTCTGAAGTCTTTAGAAATGGTCACTTGGTAGTCTCAGAGCAATCTCATTTCAAGGGTTAGCAATTTAGTCCAAAGAACTGAATGATGGAACATGTCAACATGATTGCTTGTAAACCTCTCACAATGACGGATGCCTTTAATTCCACTTTGACTTACAGGCCAAATCTTCTCACTACAGACAGTTCCAATATTCCTGATCTACCTACTTAAACAGCTCCCACAACTGTCTAAAATCCATCCTCATCCAGATCACTCTGTGGAGCGGACTCTGTTTTTCAACTCTTCAGCTTCAAAAATGGCTGGACAAGGTTATTAGATAAAATTTAACGACACATCAATACGAGTGTGTTATAGGCCTTAAGTACCAGTCATCTCGATATAAAGTTCAAATTTCAAGTATGGTTTAATTTCAAATTTGCTTTCCATTAAGTCGTCTCGTACGACAGGCAGGAAATACCGTGGGCATATTTTACAAGACTACAACCCCCAGCCCACAGAGGCGACTGAACAAGGAATATGCTGCACAGCTACGCAGGTAACATCCAGACACAATCCCAGTGCATCGCTTCGGGATGCACGTAAGTATACAAGACCTGATGTATAGTCAGCACAATCTCAGTACAGCACACGCTGTCTAATATAGGCTACCGTACAGTACTCTACATTTTTAAAGACCACGTGTTTGGTCTAACGGTAAGAGCATCCGCCTCTCGTATCGCGCCGAAGACCCGGTTCTATTCCCAGGTCTTGAAATACCTAAGACTCTAAAAATGGAACCTACTGCCGTTGTGCGTGACGCTACGTATAAACAAAGTAGCAGGGAAAACAAGCCAGTGAGCCACAACTGGAAAAAAGCAGTGGTCGACTTGAACCAATAGGTTAAAACCTGGGCCGTAAAACTCCATTTGAATAATTAATCTACATTTTTAATTTGTACTTATCAAAGAGCTTGGCCAATCGCCAATTGAGAATTTCTGTACATTGTAGTCTGGAGTGAGACTTTACTGCTCTTTAACTGATAATGCTTAAAAAACAAACACGGCATTAATATGGTACATAAGGTGAAGATGTTCACAATGTTAAGATTTCATTGCATATTTCGTTCGCATGCTTTGAAGTGTTAGACTGCCCTTTCCCCCCTAGTTTAGCCTGCGCAGCGGATAACATTGAATAATTTTGGTGCAAGGCTATACAGTCACTCCCTTGATTTAAGACGGGGTGATTTTGGCTCAGCTGAAACGTCATTTGCTTCAAATCTATTCTTCATCCCTAAAGGGAAAACATGTATGTAATTTCTGAGTTGAATGCATGATTTTAAGTCATATTCCGGTGGCTTTTCACTTGGGTCTCTTAAGAAAGACAAAAACATTCCAGACACGGACTTCCTATACATGGACAGAGCATACTACACGGTACATTGTCGCTAGTGTATGTATGAGAAAAAGCGCACCAAGATGACCGTATGCTATGGTTTTGTGTAAAAGTTTGGACTTGCTCAAGTATATCACCATATTTTGCAGGAAAGTTGAAAAAATTTTGAAATATGGAAAGGTAAGGTCAAAATCCCTTCCCGTATTGCAGTAATATGATATTATCCCTCATTCAAGTTAAACTTTTGCTTAAAATATTACAGAGTCGTCGTCAAATCAGACGATTTATAGTTTCACGGCGGCCATTTTGGTGCGCCTTTTTTGTCCCAGTCGGTGGCGACCATCTACGGATGGGACGTACACGTTACATGCTCTGTCCATGTATACAAGTCCGTGATTCAGACCATATCCTCCAAATCCTATTACAATATCCTTTTCTTATCTTGAGATATATCACTTAAAACATTGGTTAGGCTATTTTTGTTCAGGAATAACCACAATTTTCCACAAAGTCACAGCAAGTAATGTAATGTGGGCACATTGCGTCATATTTCTTTTGTTTATCTAAAGTTTTAATTGAAAGCGCTTTGTCCTTAAAATTTGACGCTGCTGAAATGTTTGTATATCATTTCCTGTTGATCTCGAATTACACTGCACCTTGAACAGGGTATAGCGAAAAATGTTGCAGAGGCATCAAAGTAATGAATTAATTGAAATGCAAAGTCAAATTAATGTTCAACGATCATATCGCAAATTTCCCGTAATGCACTAATTCGCAAAAACAAAATGAATTACTTTAAAATATTTTTATCTTCCGAACAGATATTCTACCGAGATTCAGTTTTTCTGTCCTAAAAAGGAATATTTTCTTCATAATTTGAATTCAACGATCTTTTTGAAAGTGCCTTTAAGGTTATAATTTATTCGCTTTTGAGAAAAGAAGAACAACGAAATATCATTTTTTGGAATAAATGAAGGGCCCAACCGGTAAGACTATAGGAACTGGCCAGACCAAGTCCCTGGTCAGACTCACAGCGATATCGGATCAGATAACGATCAGATTTTTATCGTGATATTTAGTTAGAACCTCCTTCCTCTTTGGTCAGAAAGAGCCAAAAATTTGCGTACATGATTGAATCAGCGGAATACGAACATGAAATGTTAACTAATTACTTCGTGACGTTACATCGACAGACAGCGTTTTTTCGGACACGACTAACGAAACTCGGGATAGGCTGCAAACAAATATCGCTGCGTTCACTCTAAAATAAAAAACGTTAACTTACTAACTTTCTAATAGCATGAAAAGTGTAAATTCACTCTATTAAGGTGTTACTTCACTCCACAAAGAATGAAATTCACTCCAAGAAGAGTGAAATTCACTCCAAAAGAGCGATGTTTCCCTCTTGATGGAACTTCTACAGTGATGACTTTTAAAAAATGCAATGATGCAATGTTTTCCCATCACTTACTACAGAAAACGACCTTGATTTGAATATTTACCCAAAATAGCACGCGGTATTTTGGAATTACTGTAATGTCAACATAACTTGGCTTTACCATTAGTCAAGAAGCACATGTACAAAGAATCGCATAACGCTAATTGGGTGTCAACCGTAATCCCCGGATACTTATCTCGCTTAGATATGCAAAATCTCGAAAAATACGGGAAACGACTGACGGAAGCCGTCTTAAAATCAGTTAAAAGGTAGTTATAGGCAGGTTGAATGATATTTTTATTCACAGTCGGGTATAATTTCTTCCTCGAAGAGATGAGAGGTAAGTTTTCAGGATGATCGAAATTTCCATAAGTCGAGGACAAAAGATGATGTGCGTTTTCAAAACAGGCACCGCGGCTGTTGCTAAACATCACCTTCATACAGAAATGGGGTCGTTTATGATGGAGGTCGGGATCTTGTCGTTAGACACTTATCAAGCTGACAGACCCCAGTTATGTCCGACAAGATCAAACCATCACTTGATTAATCAGATTCGTCTATAGACGAATCCGAGCAGCTGGTGAAGTAGTCCGCGGAGCGGACGAAGTATTTTCGTTTAGCTCATCGCTACGAAAAACCAACGTCCACCGGCGTTGGAGCCAAAATCATTTTAACTGAGTAGAAATCCAACGTTAACATCATTTACATAGCTGTATGTGGATTGGTTGAAGCAAAATATTAAATGTTTACTTAAAAGAGAAACACTGCTACCATTGTACAACAGTACAAGGAGTCACCGCGGTCAACGTAATCCAACACTGGTACCGTGCAAGCATACACACAGAACAGTACAACGACTAACTACGAACAATCTAGCACACAGCTTTGAGAGAAGACAGTTCGATATTTTTCAACTAAAGGTTATTTGTCAGCTTTTAACACCAACTCTTTGACGAAAATTTGGCATTCTTTGTAAGAGGCTACCCATGATCCAGACTTCCATTTAAATCAGAAGCTTTAACGGACGTAATAAGTCTATGTTTTGTTTGGTTTAAACAACTTTTTGGTCAACGTAACATTGCAAAGATTCAGAGTCATCGAGCATCGCCTACCTCAGGAATAGACCTATTGTGGCGAGTGCTCATGAATACTAAGGCCATCAAGTTTTGAGCCCATTGAAAGGAACTTTTGGCTATCACCGGCAGCCCTTGAGGGGCGGTAGCATAAGGGGGCTACAGCCACAGAGGCGCAACGCAGGCTACTAGTGAAGGCAACCATACGTGGGGTCCTACAGCCTAAAACAGTTTTAATTTTATTGTGTACATGCAATGCTAAACCTCATATTAAGTGAAATTAAGAGAATCAAGAGGTATTTTAGTGTACAATCATCCCTGATACGTTTAAGCAAGAACTGGAAAGATTAAAGCAGATGGACCCAGTTATTTTCGACTAAATCAGACTATCACTTAACTAATCAGATTCATCTATAGAGGTTATGCACCGACATCACTGCGTTAGACGTCTTCTGTTTTGCCATCCGGGCGTCCATTATACTGTAATTTCTGGTAAGGTGCTGTCGTGCGGGATATCGGTAGTTAAACATTGAACTCAATCAGTGGCCTCCAGTATGCCTAAACGAAACTCGCTCGGGTCAGGTGCACGACGTCTAGTTTAGATTCATCCAATGCTCACAAACAAAAGTCGTCACTACTGAGCTTCAAAAGAATTGTTAATAAGCGCTTACACTGTCGTCAGAATGATTCCAATTGGTCTACATTCATCATGCAATCGCTGAAACGTTAACAAACGCAACACCTACCATATGCGCATAAGTTCATGCGCTTACTCTATGTCCACCAATGCCAACCAGTGACGTAAGCGTGAACACCATTCCACTGTATTCTGTACAGGAAAATAATCTGTTGCTCACTCTGAGATGCAGTATTGTCCCATTCCATCCATTAATGATTCATGATTTTTCTTTTTTCCCTTTACAGGTTTTATGTCGTTTTATATCCACTTAAAGCCAAAGCCGTGTTGACCTTTCGACGAGCAAAGTTAGCTGTACTTATAGTGTGGGTGTTGGCATGCACTTTCTCAATCCCCAATATATTTAAACAGGTAAGATCTCACCTTTTCTATGTAGCTTAATTAAAGACAGTTAACTCTCACTCAAATTTGAATTTTTGTTATAGTCGACAATAATTCTCAATCAGCACAGCTCTTTGTTTGACAGCAAATTAAAAAAGTCCAGTTATAGCTCATATTACACAGCATGAACTGGGCGGAGAGTGTTTTGATTACATAGTGCAGTCCTAATTGTACACTCAACATGAAGTCATAAACACAAACTCTGGATGGGGATGAGTTGTATACGATCTGACAATTGTGGGACTGGCCATTAAAAGCATCGCATTATTGTTGACGACTGATTCCTCTAACGTTTGGCAAGGATTTTTATTACATTATATCTTTTTACTTTATTTTCTTTCTTTTTTTTTGGGGGGGGGGGAGTGAAAGGTATAGCAAGTTGGTTTGTGAAAGTCACCATCTTGTTCCAAAAATGTTAAGGTTTGCTAATAATTATAACCGGAAAGCCCAAGGGCTTAGTGATTCCTTGACGCTGAAATAGCTTTTTTCTTTCAAATTGACAGTGTTTTATAGGTTTGTCTTTACAATTTACATTGCAAATCTATATCCCAAGTATAAAAGGTGTCGGTTACTCCTATCCTGAGATACCGTGTTTACAAGCCACATTTGACGTTTTCGCAATTTTACCACCAGTGATCTCAAATAGCCTTTCACCTCTACCAAAAACGATAGAGTTCTTCCTTTCAACATAAAAAACCTTTATACCAAATATGAAAAGTGTCAGTCACTCCTATCTTGAAATATCGTGTTAACAAGCCATTTTCGACATTTTCGCAATTTTACCGCAGGTGTCCTCAAATGACCTTTGACCTCTACCAAAAACTTAGGCTTCTTTCTCTCAAAGTTACCAATCTATATACCACATATGAAAAGTGTCCGTCACTCCAATCCTGAGATATCGTGTTTACAAGCCACATTCGACGTTTTCGCAATTTTACCACCAGTGATCTCAAATAACCTTTCACCTATACCAAAAACGATAGAGGTCTTCCTTTCAACATAAAAAACCTTTATACCAAATATGAAAAGTGTCAGTCACTCCTATCTTGAAATATCGTGTTAACAAGCCATTTTCGACATTTTCGCAATTTTACCGCAGGTGTCCTCAAATGACCTTTGACCTCTACCAAAAACTTAGGCTTCTTTCTCTCAAAGTTACCAATCTATATACCACATATGAAAAGTGTCGGTCACTCCAATCCTGAGATATCGTGTTTACAAGCCACATTCGACGTTTTCGCAATTTTACCACCAGTGATCTCAAATAACCTTTCACCTATACCAAAAACGCTAGAGTTCTTTCTTTCAACATAAAAAACCTTTATACCAAATATAAAAAGTGTCGGTCATTCCTATCTTGAGATATCGTGTTTACAAGCCACTTTTAAAAATCATGTTTTTAATCTTTTATTCTTTTTGGAGGGGGCATGAAGGGTATAGTGAGTTGGTTTGTAAAAATTTTGTTCCAAACCTGTAAGGGTTTTCCTCATAATTATAATGAAGACAGACGGTGGAATTTATCGATACCTACATTCGACATACGAATAACCTTAATGTTTTATGTAATGCACTGATAGTTGAAATTAGTTTAAAAAATCGTTACCAGAAACGTTTTTTCCTTTTTTCGAAACATGAAAGGCACCGTTAGAAACCAGGATACAAATAAATTCAAAGTTTGAATAGACAGTTTTGCGTAATTTTTGGAAATGAAACTTGTCAAATTATGGTAGTAACAGGCATTGTCATTTGGCAGTGCCGTTCATTCAAACACGTTCATTGAGTCATGGATTAACTCAACATGACCCTGCTACATGGCCGTATGGGACTCTTTCTCTCTGCCTGATTGAGGCAGGGAAGTCTGCCCAATACAGCAAGGTTTTGGCCAATGGGAGGCTGCAGCCCCCGACCCCCGCCCCGTGCAGGAATGCCCTACTACAAGTTTTTTGTTTCCTTTTAATTCTCAGTTTCAAACTGATTTATGAGCGAGCACTTCTGCATTACAAATTGCACTTTGTGGCGCATGAAGCGAGGTAAATTTACTTTTTAAACAATTTATTACTGTGACACATTAAAGGAGGAGATCGAAATTTCATAGGAGAAGAGATGGGGAAATCACACTGTAAATGGCTTGTGTCAAAAATGGCAAATTTCCGAAATTTTTATTTTTCAGAGCCAGGGAGTGAAAAATAAGAGATAAGCAAGAAAATGAGCAGAAAATTGCCCGAACAGCACAGAACCACTGGATACAAAGTTAAACCCGATCATGAGCATTCTACAATCTTTTAAATTTTTCATGAAAATTTTACAGTGACTACCATAATGATGCTTTTTATATTTCGGGCCATTTAATTAGGTTACATTTAATGCTTCCAACTTTCTAAACTGTCTGATAGTTCAAGTCTCCATTGAATTTCTTGAGGGTGAAAATGGGGGAGACATAGTAATTGCATGGTGTACTTTACATACGCTGTGGAGTCGGCCTGTCATGCCGCCAGTGTGTACGTGCGGTGAACGACTTGTGGTAATTTGTTCTTGGATAAAAAAAATTGAACGTCACAGCGATAAATTCCAGGGTGACATTCGAGGGATGCGCTGATGGGGGAGTACGGGATGAAGCATACAACAGGGAGACGAAGGTTTTTAGCGTCATTCATTGAGATTAAGATAAATGAAAAAAGTGGTTTTCTGTTCCGGGAAGTGGATGCGAAAGCGTTCTGCCGCCCCTCATCGGATGCACCCCCCCCCCCCCTCTTCAAATGCCTTTAAGAGCATCCCAAAAACTCAGTATTTTGATCCAGAGCTACCTAATGTTATTTCTCTTCAATGTATCTTTCATAATATGTTAAATAATAAATTGAAGTTAAGCTAAGCAGTTACTCTTAGTAAAATTTCACATTTTAGAAGAGAAATACTGTCACATGACCGTCAAGAGCCAATCATAAAACACAACAGTCTACCACAAATCCATGATGAAATGACTGTGCATTTCCCCATTCTCTTCTTCAAGTGACAGGTTCCATGGGGACAACTCTCTCATGTGAAAAGGATTTTGTGTCAACGAAATCCTACATCGAGTTGTGGGTCAGTGGCTTGTTTTCCCTACTCGGGTTTAGCTGAACACCAAGCACAGTGGCAATAGGTTCCCTTTCAAAATTTTTCGTTACGACTTGGCCAAGAGTCAAACTCCAGACGTCCCGGCTGCACGTCAGATGCTCTAACTATTTGACCATGTAATCGGGGGTTGAAATCGACGAAAACAAACGATAGAAAAATCTGTTCATCGCTTCTTTTGCTCAGTTACTGTAGACAGCAATTAGTGGGGTCCATCAGCCTTAGATCGTCTTCATTTATTTTCTTAATGAATTTCAAAACCTATTCAGTGAAATTGAAGGAATGGAAAAACAAGCAGGGTACAACCATCCATGATACAAGTAAGTAAGGAAACTGAAAGATTCAAAGGTGATAGATCAGACCCCAACTATGCATGGCCGACTGAAATCAGACCATCACTTGCTGTCCGGATTCGTCTATATGGAATATTGAAGATCGGCCTCAAAAGTAATAAACTTTGCAAAAAAGCAAATCAATGTGGACTACTTAACCCTGACTCCCTTCTACAGAACATTATCTTATTTTAATTTCCAGTGATTAAAATGAGTCTGGCTGGTCCATGAGAGCCATTACTGTCTCCATGTCGAACTATTAAAACAAACAATTCTATTTAGGAAGCTGTCCGTTTGCGGAAGAAATAATTAAAACTTTCAAAACACCTCAGAATCGACAAATGGAAGAAAATTATTCATCGAAAATTGGGATTTCTTGACGCGAGCTGCCAAAATATATTGATCGATCTAAACGAATGTTAAAGCGTAAAACTTCACACAATTACCGACTGCATACTATTTTTACCTTTCTTGTTAAAGGTGTTTGTCTGACGTCAAAGCGTCGCGCCTCTCTGATTGAAGTTGAAACGTCTCTCCCATTTTTGAACCTTATACTCAGGCTAAAATTAGGATGTAAAGATTTCTTCTACTTCCCCTAATAAAGCCTTGGACTTTAAACCATACCCGGCGTAAAGGTCATGGTTTCCAAAACGGCTGTTTTCAGACCCTAAAAGGGTTAGAATGAACAGCCTGAATATGCAACAGAGTCTGACATAAGGTACATCCGGAAACACGTGTTTTGCTTTCTGCTCAGGGGTGACTAAGCACTCGTTCAACGGGGAAAGCTCCCCGACGGATGAGAACAACCCGAAGCCCAGGAAAAAATTATTAGACACCAGAGAGAAATGGAGGGAACTATTTTCGATAGACTTGAAGTTTCAAGAAAATAAATTGGGAAAAATTTGATCTTTTCTCGAAGAAAATTTCACTATTTTATCGGAAATTTGGCTTCGTTATTGAGTAACATGCCCAAGCATATTGTCTTGGCGACTGAGGTTTGTTGTGATTACATATATACATTATCTACGGTTCATGGTTACCCTACGAAGCCTTCGAAACCTTTCCCCCACTAGGGGGGTATTTCACTTCTTCCACGGTGTTTTCACTACTATAGTTAAATGGTGAAATGAATGTGACTATAATAATGTTTCCATGATGAAACTTTCCTTCTTACTCTTTTTTCATCCTCCTTCTCTGCCTGATTACCTCTTATCCCTTCGGGGAGGAAATGAAGGTCACTTTACGCACACTTGATAAATAGTACCATTTCAAATCTGATCAATTGATTTCCAGTAAAAGATATATTACAAAACACAGAAAGTTACGTAACATTTGGCTGAGGCTAACAAGCCAGTCAAGCATGTGTTACATGCTTATCATGCAGTGTGAACACAATGAAAGCAGTACTCATTTGAGGGTACAGATTATGTAACAAACTCAGAAACCAGTTACACCCCACACAGCTTTTGATCTCCTATGGTGTCTATGTTGCTTTCTCAAGAAGCAACGTCACGACATGCAACACATCCATTCATTCAGTTCCCTAACATTTATTAATACTGAGTATGACAGCCGACTAATAAGAACAATGTCGGTTCGATCCAATGGGGTGCCTCCACGGACTTCCTATACATGGACAGAGCATACTGCACGGTACATTGTCGCTACCGTACGTGTGAGAAAAAGCTCACCAAAATGGCCGTCTGCTATAATGGTTTTGTGTGAAAGTGTGGACTTGCTCAAGTAATCATCGTATTTTGCAAGAAAGTTGAAATATTTTTGAAATATGGCAAGGTAAGGTCAAAATCACTTCACACATTTCAGGAATATGATATTGTTTCCCATTCAAGTTTAAACTTTTGTCTAAAATATTACAGAGTTGTCGTCAAATCAAACGATTTATAGTTTCACGTTGGCCATCTTGGTGCGCCTTTTTTGCCCCAGCCGGTGACGACCATCTACGGATAGGACGTATACGTTACATGCATGTATATAAGTCCGTGGGTGCCTCAAACAATCACCCCAAACAAAACAGAAGACTGAACTTTTCACGTACGGTACATTGGCAAACGCGAAGTGGCCATGGACAATATTCTGGCAACTCAGTAGCACTAATTAAATACAGCTATGCGCACCTCATCGACTTGCCCTATATAAGGTTCTGGGGACCTTTGACATGCATAAAAAACAATAGGGTAATCTCCACCTACAAATTGAGTATGTACATATAAAGAAAGCATCTTTCAAGCCAGCCCAATTTGTAAAACAGTTATTACAAGCAATTTCAAAAGTTAGTCATTTTACCTCCGGTGACCCCCATCATGACATGTGAACTTCAACAGATTCTTTAGAAATCCCACATTTATAGCCTATAGGGTTGTCACATGCCAAGTGTTACTCTCCGTCAAATTATTACTCTTGAGATTAAAAGTTCATTAACTTTTTCACTGGTTTACAGTTTTGTCTTTTATGACCCAATGACCTTTGACCTCCACAAAAACAGTGAAGATCACCTCAGCAGCACCGAGTATATCTGCTGGCAACGTATGAGACTTCTCATGCTTGCCCATCTTTATATGTCGTGTTTACTAGATGTCGGTGGACTTTCACTGCGGTATTTGATCTCTGATGATTACAAATAACCTTTCTCCTTACCAAAATCAACAAAGATCATTTACTTACGATGTTGCACACACATGCTAATTATGAAGTTTCTCACAGTAAAATAATTGTGTTTACAAGAATTTTAATGGCTTTCAGGGTCTGACCTCTGTGACCTCGAGGTGACCTTTTAATACAGAGTTCCACGTGCTAAGTATGGGATCACAGTTACCCTCAGCTTCTTGAGATATCTTGTCCAGCCATATCCACACCAAGTCTGCCAAAGTGAACACCAAACAGATTTCTTTGGATATTCATAGACATATGTGGCCTCGAGACTGGATGAATGTTGGTGAATATTCACAAGAGGGCAACATCTGGTCCCGTTTAAATCATGCAGTAGCCCGTGCCATCCACGGAGTTTATATGACATCGTAAAGAACACCTCCCATTAGTACCCACTGGGCAGTTGGTTATGCAACGCAGTACTGATCCTATCAAGTTTCAATCTAATCCTTCAGTTCACTACAACAAGAATACACACACTCGCTGAAAACAATAGCATAAAAATTAGGCAGGACATGAATGAGTCATATTTTGATAATGAATTTGCGTCTAAAACTGGACGCAGGCCTCTTCGTTTTGGCGGACTGTGGTTTGTGAAGCCTTAAAGGAGGAGTGAACAAACCGAGTCCGCTCCGCGGGGTAGTAAAGAAGTGGCAGGACGCCTTTTTCCAGTCATGTAAAATTTATGCTCATACTGCGGTATTTTGCTTTCTTGCTTTCTTTTTTGTGAATTTTAACTTTAACATTTCACAAAAACGACATAGCATTATACAGATAAAAACTCCCACAGGAAGTATTACGCCTAAGCTCACGGTTTTGTCAGACTACCTTGCTGATTAGATTTTATATTCTCGTAGGCTGTGTTTCAGGATTTCCCATTATACTTTCTGCATAGATTGGATTATAATACCGAGACGCTATACACAAACATCAAACAATCATAAAGTCTCCTTCATCGGAGGTGGCAATAATTTTCAAACAGTGATTGATTATGCTATTTTAAGAAAAACGAACGTCCACGGGGTTTCCACAACAATAACATACGAGTATTCGCTGCAAGTTGATTGGTAAACGATTTTCAACACCTAAACCCTCCCCTGCCACTCCGAAGTGAAAACAGTTCCAGTGTTTCAATGACATTAAATATGCCTCGTTCGACCTAGGGGCGGCGATCTGGTTTGTGGATGGGGGAGCAAAAGTGGTCCAACTGCTGTAACTTGGGCTGTGTACAAGACCGGTTCTCGTCTGTTAGAAACCAACCCACATAAATGCGGGCGCACACACATGCACACACGCACACGCGCACACACACACACACACACACACACACACACAAAGTGCCTGTTGTTTCCTTTATATCTGCCTTAATTATTGGGGTAAAACGATATAATTAGTTCCCTTATGTTGAGAACACTGACATAGCCTCTAGAATCTTGATTCGCTCTGGCCCTGGTTAAATGTTATAGTTGACTTGAAATTGAACACCGTGTGCATGATTTAGGTTGATGTCATGTAGCCTACGGAAAACAGTCTTTATGTACATTTGCTGTGTCCGGCACCAGTAATCTGCGAAAAAGCACTAACGTCGTACGAAACAAATTATACAGCAATTTTACAAGAGGCAGGGATTCGCAGTGGTGTAGCCCGCAGGGGGATTCACGAGGGGAAAACGGGGGGTCAGGAAAACGGAGGGTCAGGAAACTGTTGACTGCGCTCACTCTCACTCTATTTAGAACTTATATACATTGCAGCATTTTTCACAGATTGCACCGTTGGGAGTTTGCGAGGTCGTAGAGGGAACTCCCTCTCCCCCATTTCATGTAGCTGGTAAGCAGTTTCTTGTTGTAGCTCTATCGGTGCTTTGACTGAGCTGAGTGTAGATGCCGCCAATATCCACTCTCCAAGAGCAGTCATCCTAATTTATGAGGGCTTATATACATTCCAGCATTTTGGCGCACGTGCCCTACAGTCTCTGCAGCTATACCGAACTTTTAAGCAGTATCTTTATCAGCGCTTTGACTGTCCTGGAAACAGAGGTATCCAATACCCTATTTTTTCTAAAGTCATCCTGACCCTCTGGAAAAAGGACGAAAGCAAACTTTAAACTGCTTCCCAAAGAAGCTATATCCTCTCCCCAAGAAAAGTCACCCTCTTGGATGAGCCCTGAGTTTTCAGTTGAAAGATTCAGACCCCAGAGAACTAAAATCTTAACCCCAAAAATATCCTGCGTTCATTTGTACGGTGCCGAGAAATTCGGAAAATAAATTGAATTTCAGACCATGCAATATATGTATTTTTGAACATATGAAGTGTAGATTTGATTTTTTCTTAGGCACATCAGATCCACGGTATAGAGGTTATGCACCGACGTCACTGCGTTACGCGTCTGGTTGTTTCTAAAACCCCCACAGCCCCCACACCCACAACCCACGACCCACAACCCACAAATTTGGTTGACTCATAGGTCGTGGGTCGAGGGAATTTTAGTAATGTATATATGGTTATTACTTAAACCCCCACAACCCACAACCAATTACGCAAAACTTAATTTCAACGCATGGCCCAAGGTCGTGGGTCGAGGGGATTTTAGTAATGTAGATATGGTTATTACTAAAACCCCCACAATCCACAACCACTTGCGCAATACTCGGTTAATTAAAGGCCTGGTGCAAGGTCGAGGGGGTTTTACTAGTATAGCCCATAGGCTATATGGTTATTATACGAAAACCTACCACAATGCCCTTAGACAAAAGGTCGCGTCCTATATACTGAGTGCTGTTATTTTCAAAATGCACCTACTTGGAATTGAATGATCTGCATTATTAGCAGGTACGTGCTGTTCTCCAGAAGAGGAGGGGGTTAAGTGTTGTTCCACAAGTAGTTGGTGAGCATAAATTTTTCACATCTGCAAAATAATAGAGGCTTTCCCAAGTAAAATCAAATGCATAGAAATTCTTAACATGACTCCCGCTTTAATTGTCTGGGCATTGAACTGGGTTTTTTTTTTCTTCTTTTTTTTTTTAAAAACACCGTCTTTTACTTAAATTGTTTAGTTTATCTGACCGTTGCAAAGCTCAATAGGTGACACTAAACACATTCATATCGACCAGCGTGTTGTAAGATCCCATCCAACTGGACCTACAGTAGTATTTCACATGTGAATCACAAAGAGAAAGAGTTTTACTGACAATTTAATGATAGCAAATGAAGTGAATTATTTTTTGAACAAATATTGATCATAACATAGGTTAAAGATGGCTCTCAATGTCTCCTTCTCCCTTTTTTACCTGAAGCTAACAATAACTCTATTTTCCTGACAACACCTGACAACAACCTCTCTTCTCGTGAATTTTTATACCACCAAATTTAGCGAAAAGTCTTCTTTCAGTGTTGATAATATTTCCTTTCTCTTTTTATCCAGACAGTTAACATAGATGTTTGCATAAATCTCAGTTTTATAAATATAACTTACCCGTTTCAAGTAACATTGTTATTGAACAATTAAACTTAGAAAGGTAATTTACAATACACTTTTTCTATTTCTTCTACAAAAAATGATGTATTGTCGAAATTTTCAGTTTGAATTCAGTAAAATCTTTTCAGCCGACATGATCAACTTCAATTTTATAGATTACATAACAACAACTTTTGGTAATATGCAGGAGGCTTGTATTGTTAGGGCATTTATTCTTATAGACCTTCCAAAGGCAAAGTCATATTTCCCTTCGTGGTAAACTTTAATGGTGTTCGTTGTGAAGTGTATGGTTGGATTACGTATGACCTTCATTGCTTTTTAATTTAGAGCAATATCCTTCCCCCTTGTTCTGATAAGCCCCTATTTTGTTTGTTTGCAACGACATGTGCATAATTCTTGAAGTGATTGCTTATATACTTCCACTGTTAAAGTTCCGAATAATAAGCTCTCTATTGCACGATCTTAGTTTTGTGCAAACATGATACCACCTAATTCAAAAAATTTTGTTATTACCCCCACACAAGGAAAGTTTTTAAAATAGGCCATATCAACACCTTGGTTGACTATGCACTGACTCAGACCAGGATGCAACTGTTCACTTAAGCCATAACTAAATGTTACCAATTAGTAATCAGTTTTGACCACAAAATAGTACTCTTTGACCATAGTTGACCAACATGACCATAATTTGGGTTAGTTGTGATCGTAGTTTGGGTCTTGCATAGTTCACCAAATGAATGGTCAGATTGACCAGTTTTATCAGAGTGATATTGTTTTGAATGGATCTACTGTCTCCCAGAGGCTGGGCTTACAACGTTCATACTTTCCTTGGTCTTCATCTTGACACAAATACCACATGGAAGATTTATATTGCTTCCATCCGCAGTACCATATCAAGAATTTTAGGTTTAGATTGTAAGATAAGATGTTTTGTACCATAAACGGTTTGTGCTTTCTTGTATTATTCTGCCCTCAAATCTGTTTCTGCAACTACTTTCCACTTTAATAATATAAGGATTTTAATTAAGGTAAAATTAATCCTCATTGTAAACTGTGTTTTAAACCATATCATATCCTCCAAATTCATGATGTTTGTAAGCACCGGTTCGACCTTTTCATGTTCAAGTATTTTCTTTGGTTTCTCTGTGTATGGAAGTGGAATAAAGAAAGAGAGACACAAACAAACATTTGTTCCGCCTAATTTTGTGTATGAGAGTCAGAGGTGTGGTGAGATTCCTTGCTGAGGCAGTGCGGAAAATTAATTTGGTCTAATATGTCATTTAATCTGCGTTATTTCAATGACCCGTAATCAGTACGTATGAACACAAGCGTATGTCCGTAAATTTGTTGATTTTGTGTGCTTGAATTTACTTGGAGAACAAAAAAGCGAACTTTTGCTTGAAATGCGTTGAAATAAGTTTTGCGTAATTGGTTGTGGGTTGTGGGGGTTTAAGTAACAACCATATATACATTACTAAAACCCCCTCGACCCACGACCTTGCACCTGACCTTTAGCCGAGTTTTGCGTAAGTGGTTGTGGGCTGTGGGGGTTTTAGTAATAACCATATATACATTACTAAAATCCCCTCGACCCACGACCTATGAGTCAACCAAGGTTGTGGGTTGTGGGTAGTGGGTCGTGGGTGTGGGGCTGTGGGGGTTTTAGAAACAACCTACGCGTCTCTCTATTTTCCATCCAGACGTCCATTTTACAACAATTGTTCCTAAAGTGCTTTTGTCCGCGCGTTTCGGTAGCACAACGACTGCGCATTATCAGTTCTACCCAGTGTGCCAAATTGAAACGCCCTTACGTCACGTGCATAACCCCTTACCCAGGTTAGTGGAATCTACAAAAGTTAGATTACTGGAAGGGTGGGGTAAGGGAGCATCCAATAAGGTTAAATGGAGAAGGCACAACATCTTATTAATTTCTCACCCGAACTTTCCTTTCTAATAGAAATTATTTCTTTGTAACAGAGCTGAGATGAATATTGCGCTGTATTTGACACATTCTAGAGCATATCAAAACACGCATGACGACCAGTAGAGCAGACGTTTGTTGGACCCCGCCTTGGTCCCCCATTTGATTTGCGACACATTCAGAACAACTTCATGAACTTTATGGCCTAGGGTATCTGAGTGCATATATCAATATCATTGATTATTTGACGAAAAGATGCCGAGGTTCCTCACACACTGTATCCATCAGAAGTTCAGAACCCGAGAAGTTTGACGGTTGGAGTGAGCGACGACCATTTTGTTCGTTTTGAGTTAGTTAGTCAGTCAGTCAGTCAGTCAGTCAGTCAGTCAGTCAGTCAGTCAGTCAGTCAGTCAGTCAGTCAGTCAGTCAGTCAGTCAGTCAGTCAGTCAGTCAGTCAGTCAGTCAGTCAGTCAGTCAGTCAGTCAGTCAGTCAGTCAGTCAGTCAGTCAGTCAGTCAGTCAGTCAGTCAGTCAGTCAGTCAGTCAGTCAGTCAGTCAGTCAGTCAGTCAGTCAGTCAGTCAGTCAGTCAGTCAGTCAGTCAGTCAGTCAGTCAGTCAGTCAGTCAGTCAGTCAGTCAGTCAGTCAGTCAGTCTGTCAGTCAGTCAGTCAGTCAGTCAGTCAGTCAGTCAGTCAGTCAGTCGTCAGTCAGTCAGTCGGTCAGTCAGGTCAGTCCGGTCAGTCAGTCAGTCAGTCAGTCAGTCAGTCGGCTGCCGTCAGTCAGTCAGTCAGTCCGCTCAGTCAGTCAGTCGGTCAGTCAGGTCAGTCAGTCAGTTGCAGTCGGTCAGTCAGTCAGTCAGCCGAGTCAGTCGGTCAGTCAGTCAGTCAGTCAGCTGCCGTCAGTCAGTCCAGTCAGTCAGTCAGTCAGTCAGTCAGTTGTCAGTCAGTCAGTCAGTCAGTCAGTCAGTCGGTCAGTCAGTCAGTCAGTCAGTCAGTCAGTCAGTCAGTCAGTCAGTCAGTCAGTCAGTCAGTCAGTCAGTCAGTCAGTCAGTCAGTCAGTCAGTCAGTCAGTCAGTCAGTCAGTCAGTCAGTCAGTCAGTCAGTCAGTCAGTCAGTCAGTCAGTCAGTCAGTCAGTCAGTCAGTCAGTCAGTCAGTCAGTCAGGTCGTTTTGAGGAACATTGCTATAACCATTGCATATATAGACAATGTAATACATTGTGGTATGTAACTTAAGTTTATTCCCACCCAGCAACGTATAAGCAACGGAGTAGAGGAAACAAGCAAGTGAGCTACAACTGGAAAAGGGGCCGTGGTCCAACTCGACTTTAACCAATTGCTCAGAAACTTGACCGTAAAACCCCATATAACTAATTGACAAACCTAGAACGAGCAAAAAATAATGTTACAGTTGAATTGTTGTTCCACTTTGTCCTTTCGCGCCTTTTCTAGTAAGTTTAAGTACAAAACGGTCCTAATTTTCTCCAAACCTCTGCACTTATTGGCTTCCGTTGCTCTACCGTCTGTTGTCGGTGCTGAAAGACTTGCTCTTTTAATGCAAAAGTTATTTGTTATTGCCAAAATCTGCCGTAGAGATAGTACAGATGATTAATGGTCCCAGATTTCCTAAGACGTTCGCTCATCACTTCATCAGTGCATGTCCAGTGCTCTTATAAATGAGTATGCAATGCATTGAGTAACGTTAACAATTAACTGTAAACATCGTCCTGTCTAAAAGTGGGATCACCTAAATGAATTAAATTGTTTGAATTTGAGGAGGCTATCAACCTGTGACGTAAACACTATAATATTAATCATTTACCAAGTAAGGGATCATTTAGTTTACGCACAAATTCGCGTTGGTCTTAAAGCCCTAAGACTAAGAGGAATATCAAACCGGATATTTCACGATCGGAAGGGTTTATGATCACAGCTTCAAATGAATTTTGTAACACAGGTTATTTTGAAAAATTATGACTTCGGTGACTCTTCACACTTACAGTGTATATTCATTTATCACCAATGCTATTTAAAGGGCTGAATTCATGCACTACTTCAAAATTTCAGGACTTGTAATATATGCCAGAAAAATTTATTGTCAGAATAAGACTTTTTCTTCTTAAAGGGAAATACTGTGGTTTTTTTTTTCTTTTTCTTATTTTTTTTTTTTTTTGCTAGAAAATTTCATCCTTTTAAGACTAATATTTATTGACATAGGGATAGGTTATAAAAAATAAGGCAGTATGGTAGCCTCCTTTTCAAGAAATAGTTTTCCGCAGCTAGAAATTCATTTGCTTGTTGCTCAAGAATATGAATTTGTTCACCCAAACTTTCAACATTTCAAATGATGAAACGTCCATGGCTCTTTTTGCTCATATTTTGAAGAGATGTAGCTTTTGCTAGGGTGTATGATTAAGACTGAATTTTTGGATAGTGTTTGAGCCATTTTCGTTGGAACTCTTTGTTGGAGCATTCTTAACACAATGTTTCTCTTAGAAAGTCAGTTAATACGTATGTGACGTATGTAAAGCAAAGACTGATATGTGGATCGGTAACTTAGCCAATGCCTACTAAAATTTAATCGAGGTGTGCTGGCGAGGTATTACGCGCCAGGCGCGAATCCAGGTTGGGGCGTACTCGACGCACCCTTCCAGCGATTTTTTGACCAACGATTTGGAACAAATGAGCATATGTACAGATGATGAAGAATATGATTTACAGATACTGGGAAATTGCATCTTAAAGCATCTAGAATTCAAATTTTATTTGGAGGAGGACCCAATTACCCCAACAGTGGCTTTGCGCCTTCGACGCTCGCTCGTTTACTTTTGGCCTTCGGTGTGTGCGCCCCCTTTTCTTCGTCCTGGATCCGGGGGCTTTGAGGCCACCTCCGAGTCCTCTTGCTATGGACAGTCACTGTGGACTTGCTATGGACAATAAACGGTCTTTTTCTTTGGTACATGCAGCGAACATCCAATACCTTCCGGGCATGCTCTTTAAATTTACGACTCATACCTGAATATCGACAACATTCATACCCATAGTTTCCATGGCTGATCCGTTGGCCGGTTTTAGGCTATTGGCTGCTGTGTTATATCCGTTGCGGCCCTTTAAATGAGCCTAAGCTTAGCCGGCAAATCGCTTGGCATACATTCCTCCCTAGGGTTAGCACGCCAATTTATGCGTTAGCCTCGGAATATCATTGCCCTTTTACCCCTAACATGCGTAGCGCCTCTGTTGCTGCATCCCCCTTAGGCTGCCGCCCCCGAGATGCTTTTTAGTAGCGACGAGCTAAACGAAAATATTTCTTTTCCCCTAGGAAAGAAAGATTAACTGGCAGAGGATAATTGCATTCTAGGCTATCGTGAGTAGTTTTTTTTTTTTTTTTTTATCAGAACTGTCGTCCATTGTGTATGTTCAATCCGTTTTGTATGCAATGACCATTGAGTGGGATAGTGTGAACCCTATATTCTATGGCATTGACCGGCTCATCTATTGTAATGGTACTGAACGACTCAATGTACCACTCACTATACACTAACGTGCCGTGTGCAAAAACCATTAATAACAGTGACGATTATACGCAAACACTCGAAAATGCCGGCTTCTTTTAGAGAGTTGGCCTCGGCATACGAAAAATGTAAAGGGCAACTAGAAATTTCATTTTGACAAGAAATATGCAGCGAAAATCACAGATTAATTTCCATATAGAACGAAAAAGTTATAGCCATTTAAAAAGGTGGGCCACATTTGCCTTATGTTATAACCTCACACTCGTAAAAATGATACTGCTGCGACAGTCATCGTCCCCTTCCTTATCTTATTATTTTTTTTTGATCTTCAACCAAACATCTGTCAGTCACCCCAGACAGTAACAATAGTCCCTGCCTACTTACCTTAAGCCCCTCCCATCCACAACTCTATGAGACTGACCTTTGTACAGACACAATACTAGTTTACGTCGACAGAGTACAATGTGGTGGGCATTTCATTAAAAGTCGTAACGTGTGATCAAAACACTCCCAGTTCATGCTTACTAACACGATCTATTCTCCATTTTTGAATCTGATATCAATCAAAAAGTTGTAACAATTGAGAATTGTGGCATATCAAGGGTAAAATTGCAGCTTTTGAGATAAAGAACTGCCCTTTATTTATCCATATGAACTTATTATGCCCCTTTAATGTTATATTTTGATTTGTGGTAGCACTATCATAAATAAACTATAACCAGGGAATTCCCTGACAAAACAATGCAAAAGCAGTGAACTCGTTCGTCTCTTGACATCAGGGCCTGACTGGCCACGGACCGTTACAAAACTCAAAAGTACGACACGTAAATTAAAGCCTCCGAGGATGAATGTACTTTTTGACTGATTTGAACGATAAGTATCCTCATCGCTGAAAGTCGAATTGCAATCACTCCAATTTGAATCAGTTATGTTTTTTACAATGTTTCATGAATGGCTCATTAAAATCACGTGACATTTTCTTCACGGAATAGCGGAATTAATAAGCAGTAACTCATCTGCTCATTGGTTTACATCGATTAGGCTATGCAATATTTAAGGGCAACAACTACCACGAAAGTTGATTTGGAAGAAGAATATGAAGAAAAGTGTGAGATTTGTTTCAAACGAAGTTTCGGGTTTTTAAATTTAGGTTACATTTGCTTGACTGGAAGAGTTCACCTTCGAGCGATTTGATCCATTTTTATCCGAAACCTGGAAAATCGATCTAGAGGGACAGTACCGGTAGAGAGGGGACATTCTTGGTGGAGTCAGATGGACGTTGCTTGGATGAAAATATCTGCTTTAAAGGCGAGATTTCAGTAAGCAATATGAAAAAGAAAATCCAAATCCACACACTTGGTGAGACTTCCATATAAAACGGACAAGTATTTCTTGAGATATCAGTAAATGAAGTCACTAGATTTGTGTTTCAGTAAGACTTTGATCACAGCAGAGGTCACTTCCTCACATTGACAACACATGTTTTGTTCCGCCTTTGTTTGTCAGACTGTTTTGTTGACCTTAAAGGGCCTAACCTCTCACCCGTAACTGCAATTTTGGAACCCGGGTATCGAAATTCTCAATTGGCTCAGCTCTTTGATTGACAGCTAATTCAAACAATGCAGAGTGCCAAAGCTTATATTACACAGCATGTACGGTACTTAGAGTGTTTTGATTATATAAATTGAGTTTTCTATACTAAACCTGAAGCAATAAACTGAGATTGTGTGTGGATGAGGATGAATTTCAGACAATTGTGGGAGGGGCTTCTGTAAGAAGGTTAGGAGAATTGGTACTGTTTGGGGTGAGAGAACTGGGCCTTTAAACTGTTGAAGTTAAAGAATAGGACCTCCCTGTGGGGAATGCAAAGTGTGCATAGTTCTCATGGTACTTATTTAATTACATTCTGATAGTACAGTATATGGGGTAGTTGAGGAGGTATTGGCTGTAAGTTAAAAGAAAAACAAAAGACTGTCCATTTATGTGAGGATATGATGTCATTTGTGCTTGCTTCAAGTTCACTTTTTGTTGAAAAGGTGACTACTTTACCTGCTCATATCTTAAAAACCACGCATCAGATTTCAATGCAAATTTCAACAAAATGCTTAAATTAAGTTCCCCTCTATTATATCAAGACTTGATGTGACATTAAACCCTTCTTTTAACTAGCAGCGCTGTAAACAAATTATAAGCGAAACAAACATGGTGGCGCCATCGAAGAGCGATAGGATGGTTCCCTGTGAGAGGGTGTGCAGTTTTGACGAGATCATCAGCCTGCAAGACAATATGCAATAAAACCTTTAATATGCAAAACATTTTTTACGTTACTTATAGGAAGAAAAGGGCCTTCAAAAAAAGAATCTAAATTTTCCTTTATAAAAAGCACTCAACTTTTTTCAAGATTTTCTCTGACTCAGTAAGGCAAAATGTTTCCGAATTCTCGTAAAAAAAATCGCATATTTTCAATTCTATCCTAAAATATGCCCAGAAATAAACACTTCGACACACGTGGTACTTCGAAAATATAACTCCCTCATCTCTTTCGCGATCCATCGTCTTTCACGAGGCTTCATATTATTGGCCCAGGTTGGGCAGGTTGGGAAACTTTGGCCCCTGTCGGCCAAATCGTGTTACTATAACCCTGAGAAATATCAGTCCTTTCTTTCATGAACTCGCATTTCACATTGAGTTTTGGGTGGATGAGAACTGGCTGTACCTGCCAGAAGGCGCTCACGGTTAGATTTGATTTCTTTGACTTTAGATATTTTAGCAGCAAACGATGCACAAATTTGAATTGTCTGCAAAGTACATCCATGAAACTATCCGATTATTCAAGATTCACTTTCTCCCCATTCCCCACCCCCGGTTTTTAGTTAAAAATGAAATATTCTGATTAATATTCCATACGTGAAACTTTTTTATCCTTTTTAACTCTGAAGATCAATGCATTTTTAATTTTGCAAAATGTCATGTAAAGGTTGCCCCAGAGGAAGGCGCACATGAAGGTCACATTTTGCGTGTTATTTCAAAAGCCTTTTTTTTTTATAAGTCCTATAATCTCTGAAGTAATGAATTCTTCATCTCTTCCGTACTACAAATTTTATATTTTTCGTTTCACCCACGCTAACAGGAGAAACCTTTTCGTCTGAATTTAAATGCCTTAGGCTCTATTTTGAGGATGATACATATTTCCGTCTGGATAACTTTTTAACAGATTCAAACAGGAAGTGATCTGTTATTTTTCAATAACGGTAAGGGGCGTTACTGGCTTAGATGGATAAGTCATTCCCCTCGAGTGTCTTTGAAAAGACCATGTAACAGCGCACTGTCTTCCCATGTGAAGAATGTCTAGTTCGAAAAGTATGCATAGTTATTGCAAGCCAAGTTCTTCACAACATAAGTATCACAGTTTGGTATTTTCTTTGTTTTTATTTATTTGTTCATTTATTTTTTGAGGGGGTGTTTGTTTTCTGTTCACGTTGTTATATTTTGATTTATTAAGTGTTATGATGTAGGAGTAAGCTAATGTTAGGGTTCTGCTTATTGATGTGCGCAGGATCAAGCAACGCAAAATTGAGTGCGGCGAAAAAGGCAGGTCAAACTTGCTACACTCCGGATGTGCATAGGTCACAGGAAATATTTTGCGCTTTGTGTGTTTTGCGCCTGGTTGTTGCCAAAATAACGCTCACTAATTAAGACCGGGTGCCCTTTTCACTTTTGATCTTACGAACCCAATAGTAACTCTGAACTTTGTTTTCGCCTGCACACCGAAAACTTAAAAAATGGAATATACTGCCATTGTGCTGGAGCTCAGCTTGGAGGGCCAAACCCCTCACCCCAAAGTACAATTTTGGTACCCGGGTACCGAAATTCTCAATTGGCTCAGCTCTTTGATTGACAGCTAATTCAAACAAATCAGAGTGCCAAAGCTTATATTACACAGCATGAACGGTACTGAGAGTGTTTTGATCATATAAATTGAGTTTTTCTGTACTCACGCTGAAGCAAGAAACTGAGATTGTGTCTAGATGAGGATGAATTTCAGACAATTGTGGGAGGGGCTTCAGTAAGAAGGTTAGGAGAATTGGTGTTGTTTGTGATGAGAGAAGTGATCCTTCAAGAAATGGATTAAGAAAAACATGCCAGTAAGCCACAGGTGGAAAAAAATGCGGAGGACGACAAAACTTAAACAAATCGGTCAGAAACTGAGCCGTAAAACCTAATCTAACGAACGTACAAACGAAAGATCGAACGAACGAACTGAACGCCTGCATTCATACAAAACTGATTGTTGGCATTAAGGTTAAATTTATTTCATCTTTGCTCATTCTTCCGACAGATGTCCCCATTATTTTGTAGATATAGGGTATTATTCCCGAATCTACCCCACACGCCCGGCTCCCCTTCGAGTTTCTACCTTTTCTTCTTGTGTGTACAGTACATTTGCATCAAATAAAATAAAAACAATGTTGATGAAAACCCCAGCCCACCCACCCGCTCCGAGGAACACTTCATAGAGCTGTTTTTCTAACTCAGACAAGGGAACTTCATTTAAGGGAGAGGGGGTAGGTTCAGTTACGGTTTACTCCACATGTTCTTTTATGTGATTCACTTCAAGGCTTCTTTGGCGTAAGTCTCACCTCCCTTCCCAGGCAACATGCCCAGTTGGGCTTCGACTGGGACCCAGCTGGGCTACTTGCTGGTCCCCAGCTGGGACCCCTTCGTGTTTGTCAGGTGTTCCCACATAGGGCCCAACTTGGTTAGCTTTTACCAGCTGAGGCCCATGGCAGCTGGAGCCCAGTTAGGCTTCAGTTGTTGAAGCTGGGCCCAGCTGGGCTTCAACTGGGTTTCAGTTGGGAAAGGCTAGCCCAGTTGGGCCTTACGTGGGAACACCTAACAAGCACGAGTAAGTCCCAGCTGAGGCTTAGCAAGTAGCCCAGCTGGAGCTCAGTCGGGGCCCAACTGGGCATGTTGGCTGGGTTGTGCTTGTTGCTTGAGTATAAGTAATGATTAGTTAGATAGTTAGGTAAAATTTAACGGCCCAGTTTCCAAGCTATTGGCTCAAGTCGAGCCGGCCATGGCCTTTTACCCAGTTGTGGCTCACTGGCTTGTTTTCCTTACTCCATTGCGGGTATAAGCAATGGAGTACGGAAAACAATTCAAATGATTTGAAAATAACCATGTTCCTTAAACCTTTGCCGAAATCAGTCCACATATTTTGGAATAGTAAAATCAAATAAAATTTCCCAAATGAGAACTAGGGCCCTGCAGCTAAACTCGTTCCATAAGATACAATTCAAATCTCTCATTCTCAGTTTGACGTATTTATTTAAAGGGTCCATAGCTCTTAATTCTCTCCCTTAGTCACTTACAATTGCTTTCTCGTTCTCCACGTGTAGATGAAGAATAATTTTTTTTCTAGAAGGCATATTCTGACAGCCAAACAATGACCTATAGTGTATGAACACCATTTTGAGCATGCTGCACATAATGGAACAACACCGCGTATTTTGAGTTAAATGTCAATCAAAGAGCAGTTACTCATTAGGAATCATCCCTTCCCCAAGGGGAAGATGTACTTTACGGTGATGAGTGTCTGTTTACCTCGATGGGACTGTTATGTCTGCAGGGTACGTTTTATCGGATTAATTGGTGACAAATACATTTACTACCGCCATATACATAAATCATCCTAAAGCATAGATACCTATTATTTATAACACCAGTAACTCGGCGGTAGACATTGTTCATTTCGGATTTGCCATGTACGCATTTAACAGTTTAACCCGAATGATCACGGTTGTAATTAACTTGACGTCACCGAATGAGATTTGAAGTGCGATGGTTGCGCTCTTATAAAGTATAAATAAATGCAGTAGTATATGTTCATGTAGTACACTATTGAACATTATTTTAGCCTACACAACATGTAGCGTCCGCGTGAGAGTTCATGTGAACTTTTTTTTTTCTTTGTAAACTTACTGTATTTCCTCAACCTCTAAAAATGGAGTTAAAGATTTAACGTTTTACTAAATACTTTTTGCCCGGCCACTTTGCATATACTTTTACGATCGAAACACAAGTGTAAAACTCCTACACATGTCAATTTTAAACACGTTGAACGCGAATTATTTAGTTCAGCCCTCTAGTTTAACCCTGGCTATTGTTTCTTTCCACCAGTCAGTCTATTCCGACGTTTCCGTGTGTGGTCGAAAACACAGGGAATAAGCTACATTTTTATCACGCCCTAATGAGAATTTCAATCACAGATATAAAACTGTTAAAAAAGTACTAGTTTTTTTAAGGAATATACTACTTAGGAAATGTCTTCATTCAATGCATCTTGGGTATGGGTCAAAGGTGAAGTTGTACCTCTACCTTCGCGGCAGTTGTCCACGCTTGCAGCATCTCGAATTGGGCTCAATGTTATCATGAATGCAGTTGACTTAGGTGAGCTGATAATGTAATTATGCGCATGCACGCACAGCGAAACGGCTCTCATGGTACATTTGACCTTGTGACCCTGAAAGAAGAATCGACTTTCCCAACTTTTGGGGGAGGTGTGTCAATTTTGTATCACTTTAGTAAACCGTGTGAGGACTTGATTAGCGAAACACTTAACGTGACTTGTCATTGCTTCGTGCTTCTCTCCGTTGCCTACCGTTCAACAAAGGAAACTTTACAAGGTTCGGTATATATACTTGGGAAACGCTCAACGTCTTTTTTACAATATACGTCGAGTATAGAATTTTAAAAGTTTTATGTTTTAGAGTTTGGAAAATCAGTCGGAATGTTATTCACCCTAACTCCCGTTTTTCATAGCCTTTTCTATTGTTAAGATGTTAAATGTTGGACTTATTCACTTAAACAAAATATAATATTGCTCAATTTGTGACTTGTTGTTCAACCAACATTTAGCAGTTTAGTGTTTCGTTTCCATTTGAAACTAAAAAAGTTTTTATAACCTTGAACGCTTCCTGTTTGCTTACATAGCATGTTGTGCGGAGAGAGCTTTGTTAATAAAATAGCCCCTAAGAGTTAGAGTGCTATGACGTATTTGAACAAGTTCAATAACCCTAAGGAAAACAAAGAAGTACAGCAGTGATATCACAAATTACTGCGTAATGTACCATTTTAATTTGAGTGAATAAAATTCAGCATTTTTATTTCTCAGCTCATGGATGTCCCTTGAGGATGGGAGTTGGACTGTTTGAATTGACGTTTCATGCTCTGTAATATATATTTTTTGAAAGTTTAGACTTGAGGTACACTTTAACTCCAAAGTAAACAAAGCAAGTAATGCTTATTGTGCATGAATAGTATCACAAATTACTGCACAATGGACTGTTTGAATTCAAATGAACAATTTTCAACATTTAATACCGGTACCTCAGCAATATTACAAGTAATAGCAATGGGAGTTGAGCGGATGAGATTCATTTTGTAACCTCTAAACGTGCCAATATTTTTTGAAAGTTAGATTTTAGGGACACTTTAAATTTATTACAGCTTTGCTGAAAACTGCGTTCTTTAATTATTTCGAAATTCCTAAGTTTGACACTAGAAACAGCTGTTGAGAAATGTTAAATTTTACAATATAGATTCATGGGATGTATATAAATTTGTTTCGCTGTCCTCTCAATTCTATTCTCATTGAAAAATTTCTGTTCTCATTCAAATATTTCTATTCTCATTCAAATATTACCAAATTTTCTCAGTCTGTCAGTAATTAAAAAAAAATATCTCACCCATACCAGGACTTTGTAGAAAACCACGAGTGAACATTTTTGTTGAAGAAATCAATAGTTCACATTTTTCCCGAAAACCTTAGATCGAGAACGAAGTGCAGTAAGGTTGCAGGTCCTGTAATTTGTGTGAAACAGATAAGAAATAATTGCAATCACGTCCCTTTGACACTTCTTGGCTTTGAGTCCTTAACTCTTCACCAATTACCGCTTTATAATTATTCTTTCTTAGGCAGACAAATGATGCGTGCATCTCAACAAAGAAATCATCTGCACCTATCGTACTGGTGTTCTAATTTTTCAAAGACATGTAACCTAGTTACTGTCCTTTTCCGTCATTGCAAAACATGATCTTCCTGTTTTTTCCCTAAGCAAAAGGGGAATTTACATTTGAGATTAGAAACAAGGCGTTTTCATGACAATAATTTGGATCTTATTTTGGAACTTGAAACTGCTCATCCTGAAAATATTTGTAAGTGACGTAATTAACCAAAAGGGCACGGTTTCCTAAAGAGGAAAGCTTCGAATGTAAGGAACGTGTCGCAAAGAGAAATCTTTAAAAGTCAAATCTAAAGAGCGGTTCCTGTCTTTAAAAAGTTTGTATTTTAAAGTGTAAAATAATTTGATCAATGAAAGCCAATTTGTAATTATTTGCTGCACGCAGGCATGTTTCACCGGACTTTGAATAACAAATCATTTTGTTTGTTGTATCTTTGTGGAAGGGGTGGGTTTGGGAGATTTGATGGTTACGTCACGGATCCGTCTTATTGGAGGACACTTATACCAAGTACACAAGGGTTTGTGTTTGCCGCACTACACAGTGTGCACTGTGGTATACGCGGTGTGTACACATTCCTCGAGAAAACGTGTCTACTATGGTCTACTACGTAGTAAAATGTACTACAACAGGGCCGTCAGGGTTTGCATTGATTGTCTCAAGAAAGCTTTCTAGGCTGACCATTCAATTTTCTAAATGGGGTTTATCACATGCATACAGTAGTTACATAAAGTATTTCGTAAAGCCTATTTAAAAAGAAAAGTAACAACGTATATTTAAAAAGTTATAAGTACGCCCTGAGTTTTCTTTTGAAACGGTATAGCAGGGATCAACTTCTTCTAGTTAATTGTGCCTTGTTAATGACTTTATGGGAAACGCGTCCATGTAATTAACTAGGGCGTTATTGTTGCAAGAAGTGGGGTATTGTTTTATTGTACAAAAGATCATTAACCGTACTCTTAAACGGTTCATATTGAACCGGTCAAAGATTACATGGAAAATTACTAGAGAAAAGAACAAATATTTGAGCAAATTTGGCTCAAAATGAGCCTATTTTGTTTCTAAACCAAACAGTCAGCCAACGACTATTGCAGTTGTGAATCAAAACTTTTGCACAACATAAACGAATTTAAAATATTACAGAGTAGTCTTCTATAATTATTAAGACACTATTAAACCATAACTTAAAGTTTTATTTTAATATTTCTTCTATTTTAAAGTTACTTCGAATTCACAAGCGAGTTCTATAATTCGTTGCCGCTTAGAACTGTGGGGGCACAGCGTGGGTTAGGTTAAGTTACATGAAGTTAAAAGGCCAAGATTCCGATCAATTGGTTAAGTCGAGCCTGTCAAGGCCCTTTCTCCAATTGTGGCGCAACTTGGGGTACACAAAACTTGCTGTGTACATCGTGTCCCTTATTTTCTTGCAGTACGTACAACATTAAGCCTAAATCTATGTCTCTAGCTAACCCGAACGAAAATATGTTCTCAGCTCTACTAAACGGCACATTAAAATGCAACTGTCAACACAAAAAGGTAATTTAAACACGGTCCTTTACATAAAGCCACACTTGAGGTCCTCCTATGTTATGGATAGATTAAAGGCATTTTCTGGTGGCTTTTTGCCTTTGTCTTGTAAGAAAAACAAAAATATTCCACACCATGTCCTTCAAACCCTATCACAATACCATTTTCCTAACTCAAGATATCTCACTTTAAAGATGGGTTATTTCTGTTAAAAAATACCTCTGCTCTTCAACAAAGCCACAGAAAATTATGTAATGTGGGCACATTGCTTCAAATTCCTTTTGTTTTTCTTTATAATTTAACACCCTGTTTGTCCTTGAAATTTGATACTGCTGGAATGTTTGAATATCTTTTCCTGTAGATCTAGCATTACCCTTCAACATATGTAGAGTGCAACCAACAATGTTCCTTGATATTGTCTGCAGCGGCATCATAATTATAAATAAATTGAATGCAACGTCAAATTAATGTGCCACAATGACATCACAGATTTCCCATGATGCATCAAATCTCACGAAAAATTTGGAGTATTTTTAAAATTTGTATCTTCCAAATGCTATAAGCTATTGAAATGCAGTTTTCACCTTTTGAAAGAGAAAATTTTTCTGCTTATTTTGAAGATAACGAATTTTGTCTCCAGAACATGCCTTTAAGAAGAATGATTTCCCTTTATTTCCATGCAAACATAAATTCTGGAAAGGGTGGTATGGGTGCGGAACTGGTATGTTTATTCCGGGGATTTTGAGGATGTGAGCCTGGGCGTAACCCACCAATCAAATTACCGAACTCGCTTATTACAGGTGCCAAACTTCTTACACCACTAAGTTCTGCTATTTTGGCCTCGTCTCAACTTGACTAGCATGGTTTTAAAAAATATTTTAAAACCTTTGTATACAGTCCTTAATCAAGCTTTAATTTTCTTTTTGTTTCTTTTTGTTTCTTTGAAGGATGTTATGAAACATAGAGGAAGCGGTATTCCGTACTGCGCAGTCTCGTGGAAACCCAATAGTGTCCAATACAAGATATACGCAACCTTCAACCTCATCTTTCTCCTCATCTTACCGACCGGTATGATGACGCTAGCCTACATTTCGGTCACTTATGCTCTTTACAAAAATAAGAAAGCGACGGCTGGGAGAAAACAGAGTTCACCAGGGAGGTTAAGCGTCACATTTCAAAACGGCGCAACCAAGCTGCAACTGCATCCCTCGGACGAGCCTTCGTCGACTTCCACCTTGCTGTCTGATGTGTCGCCTGCGAGGGAAGTCAGACGTGATCTGAACGGTAATCGTAGCAATGCAAAAAATAGGTCAAGTCCCTTCAGGAACGCAGGTTTCAAACAGGAAAGAGATGAAGATGCTGATAAAATAAGGGTAGGTGTATTGTAAAAAAGTCAATTTGACCAAAAGAAGCGGGCCAGGACGAAACTGATGAAAACATTTTAATTAAATAATGGGTACAAATTTGGCTGTTATTGACCAATAATGGGTACAAATTTGGCTTAAAATGCTGATTTGATCCCTCTTAACCCAAGTGTTTATAGCGTGGCACATGCTGAAAATAAATACGTTTTACAAAACAAGAGCTCGAGTTATATGAGATAGCCTATTTGAATAAAAATGACCTTTCATTTAGTTGAAATGGGACCATTATTCTGTGTGGATTCACCCAACTTTTTTCCATGATAATATGCGGATATAAGACAGTTTGCTTAGTATTTGCATTTCAAAATGACTTTGCTTTCTAATATTTGACAATATTATTAGTAATTGCCAAAGTGATCTGTCAAATAGTTATACGTGACAAAGTAATAAAAATTTGTAAACAAAATGACTTTTAAATGAGGCATTTGATGCAGTTTAAATTCACAGCTTATGCCTCCATTACAGCAAATTACTTTCCAAAATCAAAAGAGTGGAATACACTCCAAAGAATGTCCAGAATAATCGACCCTCAGTACGAGTGAATTTCATATGATGTGAAAGTTCACTCGAAATAGAAAGGTATTTCACTCACATGGATTAAAATATAGCTCTATTCGGGGTGACTTCTTACTCCAAACAGAACTAGTGAGTGAAATTCACTCGTACTTTGGAAGGATCATTCTGGATTCTTTTGGAGCGAATATCACTCTTTTGATTTTCGAGTGTGTTATTATGGAATGAGTATATTTTTTTTTCTCTTTCACAAAAATAAATTTTTTGAAATATGCGACAAATGTTGAAACAGACAGTGAGGATTACTGTTCATAGAACCACCTTGTAGACTACTTTGCCGGAACAGAATGTTGTTAATGAGATGTGAGAAAATATTATTTTATTATTACATTTTAGCTGGGATTGTACAAACAATCATTGTGGTTTTACTCCGACTAACATCTCAGGAGACTGACCAAAATGTCGAAATGTTAAGATACATAACAACCTTTGTGAAATATGTTAAAAATAAATTGCTTTACATTGATCGACCTTGTAACGTCGTAACTGGTCGGATCGTTAAGGCTGATCATACAAATTGATATAGATATAGGTTCCCCTGATGACACAGTAACCTACCACGATGTAACAGTAACTTAGGATTTCCGGGATCACTTGTATTCGAAACGAACTCGACTCGAAAAAAACACTGGTATTGGAAATACTTTTATTGGTGATGAGCAAACCGGTTTCTGTGTAACCAATGGGGTAGCCAGGGGACGATGGAAACTGTTCCCCCCATTAAAAAGTCATCACTTAAAAACCATTTTTTTTAATAAATAATCCTTGAGACACACTCAATACAAATCTAGCATCATAACTTATGTAGCTCCATTTCGCATCCAGTCTACCCACCGTAAGCAAAAAGAAAAAACACGGGAGAAGAGGCAGGGGGGAATCGTAAACTCCATTACATCACGTGGTTTTCCCACTTTTTACCTCCGGTGACCTCAAATGACCTTTGACCTCTCTAACAGTACCTTTCGACATGAAAGATGTATGTACCACATATAAAATAAAGTTTATCATTCAAAAATTGAGATATCGTGATTGAAAGGTTCGTTGAAATGAAAATTTGAGATGTAACAAAGCAGAAGAGTTTCTCCTCTTGCTATAGCGAATCTGAACACCAAATGTGAAAGGTGTCCACCATTCTTTCTCTTGAGATATCTGGATATCATGATACAAACAACCTTACAAACACGCATAATTACACACACATACACAACATTGCAATCGCATAGTCTTTACCTGCCTTCCGCTAGGAATCAAGAAATTCCGACTTTTATTGATCATAGAGCTTAACGATTGTTGATAACTACACTTTTTTAGTGGTCATCTAATACTTTCATCGTAGAAATGCCAAAAACTTGAATTCACAAATTGTCTGGCGCTAGACGAGTCCTATTACGCGCACTGGGTAAATCGTATAGTCTAAGTCAAAATTGAATTGTTCGTTCAACTTTCTTGTGAATGGAAGTGAAATATGAGGTTTCCAGAATATTAATCAAATTGAAATCCTTCATACTAAATCAATTTTAATGGTAAGTATAAACCAAATAGCGTGATGAACGGGGAGAGGGGGGGGGGGAATGCAGATGATTATTAAAACTTTAAAGGAAATCATGGAATCAGGGTCTATAGAGAGCCTTGAACAGTTGAAGAGATGTTTTGGCTTATTCGGGAATTATATTGTATGAATTAGTGGCGGCAACAGTGGCTCAAGCCTTAAGCGATTAAAGTTTACCAAGTACTCACGAGCTGTTGCCAAAAATTAGAGTTTAAACACTCCCCCACTAGTTGACACCCTCGAGGTCTTAAAAGTTGGCTAGTTAGTTGAGGTTTTACAGCCAGGTTTCTAAACATTTGTTTAAATTAAATCTGACCGATTCCGGGTCTTTCCAGTTGTGACTCACCGGCTTGTATTCCCTCCTGGAGCACTAAGCACAAAGAACAATTGCAGTAAGTTTGACCCGACCACTCGAACTCCAGGCCTCCCAGATTCAGGTCGGCTCAACCGCCACGCAGTAAGTCAGAGTTTTGCGGCCCAGTTTCCAACCTATTGGTCGAGCCGGTCCCAACTGCCATGCAGTCGGCATCGAGGTATTCGGAGGTCGCATAAAGTTAGGGCTTTTTATCTATCCTGTTCTTGATTCCGAATATATACTTCAAAGCATGTAGAAAACTGCAGAACGATGCAGAACCTGAGAATTCAATAAAATGTATTTCAATTTCTCAGGTTATGTTATAATTAATTTTAAAATCAACCGTACACGGCTTGGAGAGATTCACATTCCAAAATGCGTTTGAAGTGTATCAGACTTGTTCTTAGAGGGTGGGGGAGTCTCAAGACGTCGCGAGCGTTGGTTGCTAAGTGGGACACCAAATTAACAGCAACATTCGATCCGGAGTGTAGGTGAATGTATGACACGGGACCAATTGTTAATAATAAAAAGGTTACATGATATTAACAACTAAAGATGGACTTTGAACTGTATCAATCAAACCTTAATTACTTTAGTCGTAAAATTTTCTGTAAAATTTAGTTGTAGTTATACAAAACTGCTGGTAATCAAGGCAAAAAATACCGCACGTATGTGAATTATTAATCATGAAAGGGTACGCAATGGAGTGAGTCTCAGGGATGAATTTCAGTACAGTGACTGTACCTCGTAATCTGGGGCGAGGAGGAAGGGACAACTGCATGTCTCATGACATTTCTACAAATCTTTAATAGTCTTTCCTCTGGGTTTCTTATGCAATATGCCATCGAACGTCCGTTTGGTACGGACACTTAGTCAAGTTTGTAGCGGTGCCCATTTATTTTTGGTCATCCCTGACTAGTCAAGGACCCGTCGTCCTTCACGTGCCATACAACGCACTCAGAGTAACTTCTTGGCATAATTTTTAATCAAATTCAGTTCAGCAGGTCAAATGGCCTTCACTTGATATACCACGGCTTATCGTGGTGTCAAGTGATGGCCATTTGACCTGCTGAAGTGAATTCAGTGTAATGGGCATACCTGCTGATTGCTTAGAGGAACTGAAGGCTTTACGAATCTTTATAAAGAAAAGTTAATGTAATGAAAATGAAATAAAAATTTTATCTTTCTTTGTTTTCAGCGAATCGTGGTGATGTTAATCGTAATCGTCCTTCTCTTCATCATATGCTGGTCTCCAGTCCTCGTTTTGAACTTTTTAATACGGTTTGAAATCATTTATCCAGATAATGACGTAGAAGTCATCCTTTCAATAGTCTCGCATCTAATGGCGTTTGGGAACAGCAGCGTTAATCCGTTTGCCTACGCCTTATTGTCAAAAAATTTTCGGGAAAGCGCAAAGCAAGTGTTTCGTCAATGTTGTTTCAAAACAGAACAGCGCCATCTACAACACAGGCCCTCTATTTCTTCGACCCGTTTTAGTCGTCTTAGTAGTTCTATTCCACGTTGGAAAGGCACGAAGAACGATAACGTCATCAAAGAAGACCCAGTGTAGTAGAAATTGATGAATAAGTTCTTCTATGGAGTGCTTTCTATGACGTTACAAGCCACGCCCCTTTTGACTGAAAAAGACCAGTTAGTACGCTAGGCAGTAAAGCTAGCTGAGAAACAGCTAGCGAACCCACACGTGACTTGCACTAAAACTTGTTTACTTGCCGGAGTGGGCGTGGCTTATCAATTTTGACGTCTTTTGAAAGCACTCTCTGTGAGTTACCTCTTTTGCAAGGAATATTGTTTCAATAGAAAATAGCGTTGTTTATTCTTTGTTACAAGAAAGTACTTATAACTGTTTACGTTATTTTTGATAGAATGTTATTTTTGATGGACAGCAAATTGAAGATCATGATCGCTTGAACTGTTGCCAATTTTGATAATAAATTAAGGTTCGGTTTGAATCACTGAAAAAAAAGGTGTTACAAACCTGCACCGTAAACGCAACCTCAACCATTAGATCATGTGATCATAACCTACCTTGTTTACAGAGAACAACATAGCGTAATATTACGTGTCGTGTTTATTCTTTTCAGTACAGACGATTACAAGCAGCTAGGGAAGTCGGACATAAGTACATGCAATTCTAAACCCCCAAATTCTATGAGATTGAAGGAATCAGTAGCTTTTTCAGTGTACAACAATCCATGTTATAGATGGGCAAAAATTGGAAGTTTCAAGTTTAAAATGCCTCTACATAGCATTAAGAGTAAGCATCCCTAACCATTTTCAAATCATTTGGTCTCAACAATGAACAACTATAAATAAACCCCAGAAACAACTTCATCTTCTCAAAATATTACGCACAAGAAGAGTTATGGAAGTTGCATCTTTTGAAATGTTGAAAGTTTGGGTCAACAAATTATTCTTCAGCAACAAACAACTAAATTTCTATCTGAGAGAAACTTATTTCTTGAAAAAAGGATACCATAATGTCTTATTTGTTATAATTTATCACTTTTTAATAAATATTGTTTTAAAAGCGAACGCAAAATTTTCCCTAAAGCTGATCGGCCCCAATTATGATTATGCTCCACTAAATCAGACCACCACTATAGTCTTGACTGTTTGGATTCGTCAATAAAGGGGCCGGAATTTCATAGGACTTGCGATCCGACTGTACAGCTGTAAGGACGATCACAACCTGAAGCAAACAAGTGTGATCTCATGACTTTAAATTAACCACCAATGTTTTTTTTTTTCTCTCTCTCACAGTTCATCCTAATATTTTGACTTTGGCCTACTAAAAACGTGCTCAGAAATTAACCATATATTTTGGCAGTCCTTTGGACGATTTAAATTCTATACAATTAGCAATTAAAAGAATAGTCCAAAAGCAAGTAGCAGTGGCACTGCATGTTTGAAAGAACTCATACATTAAGCTCCATTTTTTTCTGAAAAAAGAAAAAAATGGCCTTGCAAACTTGAAAAAAGCGAAAAACGTTGCCAATTTTGTACTTCAAAACGAACGAGTCTGCCTCATTAATATTTATGAGGTTTTTTCTATGACGTCATGGATTCACTTTGATTTGTAAACTATGTTCACGGACTTTTGTATGCCAGCCGTGTGTGCTGCATTAGCATTGGAAACATGCCTAGGTGCCACATGGAGATAGGGTGGAGAGTCACCCTATGTCATATTCTTATTTGAGTTCAGCTGCGCACGCGTAGATTCATTGACTGGAAAACATTCCCTGTTATGGGAAAATGGCATTGTGCATGCACCTCAATCGCGACTAACAGCTACCTGGTTACCGATATATACTTTACGGCTTAGAGTCTATTTACGGTTCACAATGTGCCTAAAATAGAAAATGAAGAAAGGTGCCGTCCTCACCCTAGCTGCAGGTCGTATCTGCCAAGCTTACGAAGTTCTGAGTTACGGCTGTTCAAAGGTTCAGGCAACCCTTCAAAATTGCCTGAAAGGAGTTCTTTACAGTTCCACATCCACATAAGGAACGCAAGGTACAGGACATGGCTTTTTCGTCACATACAAATTACCGTAATATCCGTGTTGTTTGTGGGGATGACTTACAGGAAATGACTGTGGGGAAGGCCTACAGTAGGCCTACTGTATACACTAGTAAGAAGGTGCCTAAACTAAAAACATTCGCTGTTCCAACTATCTCCGTTTAAGCAAATGCGGAACTATCGCAATCTAATGTAGTTGTGCTATGATGGATTCGGCTCATTAAAGGGCAAAAGAAACATCACACTTCATTTGTAACGACAGCACCGCACAAAGGCTAACGTTATTGTTAAGCTTAACGCTAGGCCTAGCCTGACGTTTTGTGCCTACAGTCGCACTCTGCGGTATGAGTAATTGCCAATCTGGCTAGAACGGATCATTCAGAGAAAGTGAATCCATGACGTAATCGCCTCATCGACCAACTAAGAAATAATTCAAAGTTTTCTTTTAGTTTCCTCCGAGGTCAAAATATTTTGTATTTAACGTAGCTGGATTACGTTGCTTCACAATGTTTTCAACATGCTGAAATAGTTTTTATACACTGTAGAAATGGCACAAAATCGCTGTAAATTTTCGAAACAAAAAATAAAGAGAAGCATAACGGTTACATATAAGTTTTGTTAATAAGTTTCCAGAACTTTTCCGTAATCCTTATTTATCACTTTATTTTTTGTACCTGTTAATCTATCGTAATTTTTTACAGTGTAGGCTTTTGGACTACGGTAGTCTTTCAAACATCTAAAATGTAAACAATTACCATACCTAACATGGAAATAACAACAAAACTGTTTCAAGTCAGGACACCACAAAATTCAAAATTTTAACTTTTTCTGTAAATACTGGGTATGAAAGTTGACTTATTATGCTAACTATGAGCATTGTCATGTGGTAAATCTTTACATGGCAAGAGCAGTCTCCCCAAACTTATTTTGGAGCAACAGATAAATCTCATGTGTTGTTGTTTCTCTTCAAAGTATCTATCTTTCATAATATTTTAGGACTTTGGTGTTGTAGAATGATGGTAAACCAAGCATTTTCTCGTAAATTTCACATTCGTGGAGAAAAAATGAAGTCACATGACCCTGAAGAACCAATCATAAAACAGAACAGTTTACCACACTAGTTCAAATTAGGGTGCTGCGTTTCCCTTGTAAGACTCTCATTAACTTAAGATATCACGTCAGTGAGCTGCATTAAGACCTAGAAATCCTAAGGGTAGGTTTGACTTGCCAATTGTGACGTAACGTGAAAGCGTTCTATAGGAAAGTAGAATAGACTTGGGGGACTAAAATGTTCTCTTGTTTTCAATTGTACAGGCGACTGACTCTACATATAAAAAATGTCTGATGCGGTAATGTCATTTAAAGCATCGCAATTCTTTGGAAAAGCATCGACGAGTCAAGAACACTGATTTATTTCACGGCATGAAAGTTGACAAAATTTTTGTTTACATTTTCTTGGCTATTACAAACATAATTCCTGCTCTCACAAAGGTATTTCAAAATGTTTCTTTATTCATTCTAATATCTGAAAACTACAGACCATGATTTTTTTTTTAAATTAAAGGACGGTATTCTAATACATTTTGCTAAAGAATGTCATCCACGTTGCTAAGCACAAAATTCTCATACCTTCCTTTAAATATGAGAAAAGGAAATAGGACTCAGTCGAATGAAAATTTCACGGCTTGTAAACATGGTAAATTTGCCTAAAAGTTTCGTGATATTTTCAATTTGATTTGAAAGATCTGTGACCCTCTTAAAGAGTAGATGGAAAGTGTTTTTCATCTCAACCGCGTACCTTGCAACAAGAACAAAGTTTCATGACAGTTACCGTTAAAATCACTTAAATTCATCCGTCTGGATAAATACCTTACAAATATCCTCTATGGAAGTTTCCCTTCCAGAAATCTTGTTGAGAGTTGAACTTGTAATAAGTTTAAGCAAGATGAGTATTCAATCACATGGAATTTCTTGACTCGTGTTCTCACCGATTGGTTCAAGTCGAGCAGGCCATCGCCTTTTCTCAGTTGTGGCTCACTGGCTTGTTATCCGTGCTCAGTTGCGTGTGCTGATTACCAAGAACAACTGCAGTAGGTTCTAAATTATTTAATTTGTTGGTAGGCCTATGACTTGGCCAGGAGTGAAACTGCAGACCTCCCGGAAGATGAGAAACAAGTGTGGGGGAATAGATTGTTAGCCATGGGTGGGTTAAGATGACCCCTAGACCCTTTTTTCTAAAGTGTTTGTAATTATACAAACAAGGGAGTAATTTCTTTTTCAAGGCGTCATGTCTCATGATAAACAACTGAAGCCTAGTTCAACTGGGTTTTAGGTGGCAATTTCTTTAATTTTCAAGTTACTTTATATGATAAACGTCTGAAAGCCTAATTCAGCTGGGTTTTAGGGAGATATCTCTTTTTCATGTCGTCACGTGTTAGGATATGCGATTGAAAGCCTAATTCCATTGAGCCCAGGGAGTAATTCCTTTTCAAGTCGTCAAGTCTTATGATAAACGACTGAAAAGATAATTCAACCAGGTTTTAGGGGGTAATTTCTTTTCCAAGTGGTCACATGTATAATAAACGACTGAAAGTCTAATTCAACAGGGCCTAGGGAGTACTTTCTTTTCAAACAGTCACGTCATATGATAAACGACTGGAAGTCTGAGTCAACTAGGTTTTGGCAGGGATGTTCATACCTTGGTTTGGATGGCGAAATTTTAAGCAGTCATCACTGAAAAGTCAAGGGTTACTTGATTTAAAGTGAACCTCAGTAAAAGAAACAGAATTGGTACATGGTGCAATAATTTGTGATGTAATTGTTGCACTACTCAAATTGCATTTTTTTGTGTTTCTTTGTTTTTTTTTTTTTTTGAAAGTTAATGCACCTTGTACCAAGGTCTGATCGTGCTCCGGGGTGATTTAATTAATTAAGAGCTCTCTTTGCAGCATAATTTGCAAGCAAGAGGGAACTGTTCAAGGTCATAAAAAACATTTTAATAATAATTTTAAAGGGAAACAAAGCAGGTAAAGTGAGTTACAACAAGAAAGTCACAAATAATTGCGCAATGGACTCATTTATTTAGGTGAATAAATTTCAACATTTTAAATCTCAGCTCAGGGATGTTCTATGACGATAAAAGTTGAACTGTTTGAATTTCATTTTTCATGCTGCTAAATATATTTATATATATTTGAATTTTTGTCTTGAGTTACACTTAGAAGAACTGTTTACTAACTTTTGTGGTATTTCAAGCTGATGCCACATTTTCTCCTCTGCCTACAATAAAGAAAACATCAATTAGGCTAATAGCGATGTAACTAGTCAGTACAAACACATTATGTCGGTTCACAATTGCTTCATGTCATTAAACGGTTAAATGCGCTTTTAACACTTTAGGAAATGGGTTAATAACGGAATAATATGGTTTAACCATTTAAAAGCTAACCATAGATCCCACACATGCAGGTACGTTGATGAGGAAAGCTAGAAGGATGTCAAACAGACGAAAATGCTTTTATCAGTAAAAATGAGCTTCCTTTGAATCCTTTTGTTGTTTTTGTTTGGCCGTTAAACCGACACAATGTGTTGCGCAAGTTTTCCGCCATTTGAGAGAATTTTGGTTTTCGCCTACATGGTAGAATCTCCCGGTCTGCAAACAGAAAATTGAGCGTTTGTTACACACAATTTAAATTCAATCTTTCAGCTCTCCGAGAGGTATGCCTATCTGTCGCTTACAAGTCATATGTATATAGTTTCCAGCCAAGCGTTACAGGTGTGTAGCTGCAGTTCAAATCAAGTCCCCACCCCCGGCATGAGAAATTTACAGCTGTCTGTGGAATGAACTGAGTGTAGCCGAATTTACCATAACATATTTTTTATGACTTTCACTGAACACTTATAAGCATAAGACCATATGTTTTCATAATGTAAGCGACAAACAGAAAATGACCATGTTATTGTCAATACCTGGTAATTAAAATCACCAGTCAGGTAACAAATAGTCAGATATCATATTCACATGCCCACAGAACAATCAAGGAGGTACAACTCACTGTTTCATGACTGGAAAAAGGGCCTTTGCCTTTGCTTTAAACTAGAAAGTTAAATCTTGGGGTGACAAACTCCAACATGGGCGCCGTACCAACAAATCAACTCATATCGCTTGTCCATAGTGCTTTAACGATTCAAGGATCCACTCACCTGCTCACTACATCTATTTACCAATTTACGGTGTTATACACACCGTAAAAATTAAAAAACAACATGGATGAGCTTCACCGTATAAATTTACAAATTTCATAGTGTTTGAATAAACTGTATTGTTCGAGTATAACGTATCGTGGGTGTTATGTCTGACAAATCGGCGGTGACAGCCAATTTACCGAAAATGAAAATTGGAGGAACTGGCGGGAGAATTGGTTATTAGACTCGGAAGCACTGTTTTAAGTGTTTACACTCAAAACAACTTGAACCACTTAACGTAATACTCAACTTTTGTGGTCAACGTTTTCCCAGAATTAGCCACATTCAGCAGGTTGTATCACATTTGGGTATTTGAGTTGTCACTTGATTCTAAAATTTATCTAAGATTAATCCCCTTACCACTGCATGCAACGGGGAAACCCATTCACTATTTTTGACCGGTAAAACGACGGCTAAAGCATTGCGTGAAAATAACCAACTCGAATTGAAACCGTGCGGTGAAAATCGAATATCCTATAGTGACAACAAAAACTGTCGACGTTTACCTCTAAAATTGCCCTGCTTCAATTGGTCGGGCATTGCAACATGATCCATCCACGATACGACAAATTGTTGATTTATAAATTGACCCGATATAATAAATATGTACACCATTCCTATTCGGTACGTATAGATAGTTCTCAAGTGACGTGATAAGAGCCTTTCGCGTGTCGTGTTTCAGCCAAGTTTGAGGGAAATAACAATATGTATGTACGGACTTGCCCTAAGACACGGCGGTTGCTATATGCCTAGTTTTGACGTAAATGAGATAAATAATTAAATTTTTGTTTGCTATTGGCTTTGTCACCTCATCAACGTTCATAGAAATTCTTTTCAAGTATAAGTACAATATGAACCTCAAAGAGTATGTTTCAAAGAATCCCCGAGAAATAATGTACATATCTTAACCAAAAAAGTAAATTTTCACATACATTATTTATAATAAATAAATGATAAATACTTTGTATGGATAATGTATTCTCTTCTTTAGGATTTACACAACAATATGGTCAATTTTACATTAAATTTGGGGTTGAATTTTCGGTTGGTAAAATTTTGAAATTCTTATTTCACTTAACGTTTAAAAAGTATTTCCCTGTGTGTTCGGATATCTGTCTAAAGGACGATTCCATTTTCTGATTTTAGAGCAGGAAAAGGGACAAATGATTATCATGGCTTCACAATAGACCTTATGCATATGATGTCACAGAAGTAAAAGATACGCCCTCCTTTCGGGGGAAAACCAACTTCTTCAAAATTGAGACAGCTGATTTGTCAACTAGTCGAATACGCTATAGTCTGTTACACTATCAGACTATGTTCTGGTCCTCTGTTTTCGTGTTAGTGCAAATAAAAACCTAAGTGTCTAAAAAAATCGAACGAAAGTAGGTCCTCAGTCCTTCTCCAATGCAGATTAAATGCAAATTTTTACACCCCATTATTAATATTTAAGGAAAATGTGTTTTGATCAGATATCTTTCTGCTGCCACAAATATTTTCTACATTGAGCTTAAATTTTATTTACTTTATAATATCACACCTAAATTTGAACTAAGGGTGTTCCGGATTGTTTTCTTTCTTTTTTCTTTTTTTTTCTTTTAGTTTGGGGACGGGAGGCAAACAAAGAAGTTACCTGGCAACACCACAAAGATTTGTTTAATACAAACCTGTGCCTGCAATGCTTTAGCAAGTCTGTGCCGGAACATGTCTTAAAATCAGTCGTCTGCCTTTTCCGGAATTGTCAAAGTTCTTGTGCTCGTATTTTTGCGTGGTTGCGGACCCAAACCGTTTGAAATTACTCGCTTAATTGCACCTGCGAGCGGCAATTCCCATGTACATCAGATGAAAAACAACATTCCACTCCGGTAATTTAACGTTACTTAATCTCTCTTGCTAGTTTTAAGCACCAGGCACTCCCATATTTGAAGATAACTCTGTAAAAATAGTAATTTGCGATGTTTTGATAACTTCGGGGTGCTGATTCCCCAAAGATTTCTCGCCCAATCTTCGTCTTGCGTGGATCAGTATGGAATTACATTCAGGAATCCAACTATTTTCTTAGAAAGGAAATGGTAGCCTTCGTGTTACTTCAAAAGGTTTATCACGCATTTGTTTAAGAAATCTGCTTTCGAATGTCCTTAATTATCCACATATCTGCAGGATGTGTAACCTATTTGTTGGAGGCAACTGAGGGAGAGGAAGACTTTTCTTGACTTTTCCAAGAAACAGACGTTACGGGTAAGGTCATAAAACGTCGTGGGAACATCTAAAGGAGATGAATTCTAACGCCCCTGGTACAGTTACATTTCCTCTTTAAAAGGCAACGAACCCTCTAGACGAATCCGAACAATCAAGTGATGGTCTGATTTAGTCGGCCATGACTGCACTGTAATCCAACAGTGCCTGATGTGACTTATCAACAAATATTAATTAATATTTGACTAATACTTGACCCAGTTGAATAAGTTTTTAAAAAGTATTAAGAATACTTGACTAAGTTTTGACTGATATTCTTCAGTCCATTACTACGAAATTGGTCATATATCATCACAAATTCGTCAAATATGAGTGACTGGCGTTATAGCTAGTAAATTCAGATACCACTTTGACTTTGTTTACAGTGTTGGGGTCCATTAGCTTTAATTATTTTAATTAATTGCTTATCTGTATCATGAATGGTTGTACGCTGCAATACCTCAGGATTCCCAAATTTTACCGATATGAGGGTTTAAAATTTCATGTAGTAAACGACTGATGGACCGACCAATGGCCGACTTCACCAGTTGCTCGAATTCGCATGATGAAACGTTCGTTCTTTGTTTTTGTCACATCCTCCTTTTCTGTCTGATTACATCTTATCGCTTCTGAGAGGAAATGAAGCTCACAACAAACACACTTGATGTAGTCAGGTTTCACATCTGATTAATTAGTTGACAGCAACAGATAAATTAAAATACACAAAAAGTTATGTAACATATGGTGTTAGCTAACAGGCCAATCAAACATGTGGTTTTGCTTTTCACACATTGTGAACACAATGAAAGTATGGCACCTTTGAGGGCACAGATCATGTTACAAACTCTGATCGGATACCAGTTTCATGCCACACTGCCTTTGATTTACTGGGGCGTCTATGTTGCTTCTTCAAGAAGCAACGTAACAGCATAGTTTGTATCCTCCTCAATGTCATAGAGGATATCACGTGGGACAAAAGACACAGACAGTTGCAAGCACGAGTGATCCGTCGACAGTACTACGGTTATCAACTGTAATACGCAACCTTTGAACCTCGGGCAACGTTGAGTCAAATGTGCGTCATGTCCATCGCATGTGTGACGTAATTGTGTGCCCTTTAATTCTATGAATTTTGCATCAAATCGCCTTAAGTCGACACAGGTTTTTATATTCTGAAGAGGATAAATGGGTCCAAATCTATGAATTGTTGGGTCAATTCGCGTGACGTAGGAGCGTCAATGCACAAAATGTTTACACTCCAAACAAACACTTCCTGACCTTGGACAGTGCCTCAATTGATACATACAAGTGATATATGTGCATGTAACGTCCTAAAAATTCCATTTCTCTCTAACTTGCCCCTCCCCTCCCCCTATAAAATAGGAGGGACTACTTTTTGCAGTAGCGACTAGTATGCTCTGTCCATGTATAGGAAGTCCGTGGTAATAAATAAGTTTGAAAGTGGAATAGTAGCTGAACCATCTTCCTTTGTATCGAATAACAAATACAAACAGTTCTTTTCTCTACTGAACTGCCCTTCCGTCCTGTATTCTAAAATCTACAGGTTACAAAACCACTATCAAAAACGCCATTGACAGATTTTCTTTCAATTAATTATTTGAAGCCGTTGCAAAATGATATGAACTTTTTTCTAATTCCATTCAGGAAGATTAACGCGAATGTGATTACTTTTTTCGACTTCGCTGACTTTGAAAAATGTTTCCTTAACCTTTCCGCCATTCCTTCTTGGAGATGAAGTTTTCTTCTTAATCATATTTTAGTAAAGAAAAGCCAAACCTAAGTTGCAGGGATAATAACAGGTTCTGAGGATATCGCATAAACGCACTGCATGCTACAAATCATGCCTTGACATCTCATTGTCATCATGGGTGCGAACCATCGCAAGTTATGGTTACGACCTCTGTTTTGGTATATTGACTCTCCTCTGTTCTTGTACAGTTGTAAATAAACATGAAGCAAAACCTGAAAACAGCTGTTCTACTCAATTTTATCACATTACTTTTTGATGATGATTATTTCAGATTATCCCATTATTGCAATTTGCGACCCTCTTTGGGATGACGGGTACACCCTACTTGTTTTTGTTTAGCAATTAAACACTTTGTAAACATGTCAATCTTCTAGACGTATTAAGCTATTATACACTGCAACAATTAAACGTGTATAAAAGTGAAATGTTTTGGAATTAAACACGAATGTTTAGCATCCAGACGTGTTTGCAATTGGGGGTAGGAAATGTTACGAAAACGTTTAAATCATAAACACCTTGTTTAGAGTGTGGATAATGCCTGGAGTTTACTACCCTCAGTTGTTCCTCTTTACCCAGGAGTTAAATGGGTGTACCTGTGGGGTAAATTGAATCACTTTGCGCTAATTTACAGTGCAGTCTTTAACTTTAAGTACTTTCTAGAAATATACGTTTATGTGTAGAACAGTCATATTTCTACTACGCATACATCAAAGCCTTCTTATCAATTGTTATGTTCCTTTACATTTTGCACATCTAACAGATGAATGACGTAAAATATTTTGTGACGAAAATATTTTTTTTTTTAAATTTTACGGTACATTCAAGTTTTTTTATGATACAAATTAACATGTTCTGAATGGTTGAATATTTTGGATTATAATGTACATAAGGTGAATTATTCCCTCAAAAAATGTGCAATTTAAAACGATATGAAAAATGTGACAATTTGAAAATGATTGGTCTTATATGTCCTTTAATTCATGTGAATAAAATATAAAAAGTATTTGAAGAAAGTGAATCTCAATTTCTTTTTTTGTGTTCATGATGGAGAAATCCCAAAAATGTCATTCGTCTTGAGTCACATTCGATCCTTTGAAAGCTACAAGCGCAGGTCCTTTTGCATGCTCAGATCTTTAGATCAAAATTACTGTAATACCATATCTAAATATACCTTTACTTATTAGAAGAGGGAGAAAACAGTATGGCTTCTCATGTACTGTCAGGGAACACCACGTGAACTCCAAAATATTTCTTCCCCGACTCCAATTGAATAGCCATTGATAACAAAATTTGAAAAGACATTTTCACGGGTCGTGAAAAATTTAGCCTCAATCAGGTCATTACGTGCGCACAAATTATTTTAAGCGTTTCCTCTTGTCCACGTTTGAGTCAAATTGAACCAACACTTTTCAGTGTATAGACCCATTTTGATGGTACTGAGAATCATTCGAACAGTTCCTACGTTTCAAAAAACAGTAAGTATACAGCCATTGTGTCCGTTTATAAAGTTACGGAGTTACTGCCATAGTTGCAGGTGTCCAACAGTGATTGTCCCTGATTACGACGAGTTCATTCTTTGTTTCCGAGTTCATTACGACGAGTTCATTCTTTGTTTCCGAAATCCAGATTATTTAGCAACAACAGAATGTTTAAATGCCTAATCCTCCCGCCCAAACAGTTCCATATCTCCTTACCCACTATCATCCGCCCTACCACAACTGTACCTAAAGCTCATCCTTATCCAGACGCAACTTCAGTTCATTGCTTCAGGGTAACTACAATTGAAGAGCCCAATGTGTAATCAAAACCACGTGCTATGTAATATGAGCTACAGTTCTCTGCTTTTTGGGAACTTCCTGTCAATTAAAAAGCTGTGCCAAATAACAATTAATGTATAATCTGGTAAAATTGCAGTTAGAGGTGATGAGTGGCAGCCTTCAAGGTATGGTAGCACGGCAACGAATAGGCCTGACTCAGTTGACAGTTGAAGGCATCATATTAAATACCTCAGACATTTCCAGTCCTACCTACTTGAATATGCAGTCGGTGTACACACGCTGTATAATATGAACTACTCTACACTTTTTCAATTTGGTGTCAATTAAAGACCAGTGCCGCCAATTTAAAATTTTGGTAGACTCCGGGTAAAATTGTAGTTTGGTTTGACGAATGGCTGCCTTTAAAGAGTAAAATTTGCCAGTAGAAGTTCCAGTAGAATTTCAAGAGATTGCTCATCGTTCTCAAACTACATCTCAGGTATCAAAATTTTACCGTTTCTTGAGAAACGCATTGCCTATGCAAATATAACGATCTGTGCATCTCAGTGTTGACATTTTTAACCCTCTTAAAATTAATTATTAATTTCTAATCAGATGGTTGGCATTTTGATGCCTGATGCTGACACATGTTTTCAAGGAAACAGTTTCACCTTCCAAAATAACGCTCACATGACATATTCATGTTACAACGGTCCTTAACGGTTACAAATAGTAATAAAACACGTATAAAAAAAAGGATATTTGTTCAGTCTTCTTAGCCTAGCACATACAGGATTAAGGACTGTAAGTACAAAGACCGCTCCAAAATTGACATTGTGAACCATCTAAAAAAGACATTTTGATTTTTTTAGACTGTGACTTTATCTCGACCGAATTTCCATTTATAACAAAAGTCTGACCAAATTTGCACAGTGTCCCCAAACCCATTCGGTCCAATGGTTAGATACCAAGAAATAAAGGTTTTTTATGAGAGGGAAAAAACGAAAATGAAATGAAATGTAAATCTAGTTATTTCGTGACGTCACATTTACATATACAACGTTTATCGGACACGCGTACAAAAACAGGGATTGGCTTTAGCACGAATATGGCCCTGTTGAGAGAAATAAGTTAGCTAAATCCTCCATCTATCTAAATCCGATTGATCGACCTTAAGAATATGCTGTCACAGAGCAAAAGTATGCCCTCCTTTGGGGACAAAACAAACCAACACAGACCAATCCTGACAGCTGATTTGTTAACGAGTCGAATATGTGTGCAGTCTGCTAAACATGCAGGGCAAATTCTTATGCGAGCTGGTGCGTGTTCCATTGTTTTGTCTCCAAGAATGACGTCAGTGTGTCGTCAATGAACAAGGTCTATACTGATAGTACGGTAAATCAGCTTATCGTGAAGGCAATTTACCGGGACTATTTCTCGATCTACAATGACCATTTTCAGAAAAAACTCCAGACAAAAAGGGAGTGGTCCCATTTGGGAAAACGGATTTCGGATTAAAAATCGCTGTAGAGTGACCGGAACTATAAAATTTATGAACTAAGAGCCTCTAACTCTGAATCAATCCTCAAAACAGTTGGAGCTTTATTTTCCTTTATTGCATCCTTTGTGTTAAAATAAAACATAATGCCTTCCTGTTCTATGACAGTTCTCAGGAAAAAGTACAAGGAAGAAGGTAAAAGAAGGAGAAGTTAGAAAATAATGATAAAAACGAAAGAATACTACTAGAAAGGACAAGGCTGCCGCTAAATTCAATTTCGTCAAAGTTTACCTCGTGAATGCAAAATAAAAAGTCATGGGGCCGAACGTGAAGGACCCAATTTGTAAAGTAGAACGGTTTTCATAGAAACAGTAAGACAAAACCTCAGCTTTTCAAATACAAAGTAATTATTACAATATATTTGCCTCTGAATTGGCGTGGGCCCTTTTATGGAAGACGGGACGAGTAAATCACAGGGGCTCTTTTATTATGTCAAGTCATTAAATTTCATTACTTTGTTTTCCTTAGACACAGTAACTCGCCCTCTTTCGGATTGAGTAGTAAATTTTTGCAATGAAAGTTTATTTTCTCAGTCAATTTTGGGAATTGATTTAATGAAAAAGTTCGCTTGCCCGAAGTAAAGCGAGCCTCTTTATCTGTGGTGAACTTGTTTTCAAGTGTCCTTCAGGAGTGCAGCATAATTTCAAAAAGAATATTGTAAATGCACTTTTTCAGTAAAAACTTTGCATTGCATGTATGTTACTACAAAGTTTAGGTAGGATGTAAGAATAATTCTTGAATAACTAAAATAAGTTAAACTAGATTCAAAACTTCAATTACCACAAAATAAAAGACATATTGGACCTACCCTTGATTCCCCACTGTATCAGGCTTTCTCTTAGTTTGGTTAGCAGGTTAGTTTACATGCATGATATACAATCCCATGTTCTCTATTCCCCCAAATTACCCTAATATGCACGGGTTGCCATTTTTTGCCTCCGAATGGAGATGGAGAAGATTCTCAGTAAAAATAAAAAAAAAAAACTCGGACCGTAATTCGATCCGATTTCAAGTTCACTGTATTGTTATAGAATACACTATTTCAATACATTAGCACAGGGAGCTATAACAAATGACAGCTCTCTGATTAGAACAGATTTAACATTTGAGAGTTCAGTTTCAAATATCGACTATACCTGTGATTAAGAACTGGAAGCTATTAAATCGAGCCGTTAAAATTACCTTTGCTATAGTTAGCGCAGGGAGGTGTGATTAGATGGAGATCCATCGAAAACCCCTTTCTTTGAGATGTAATAGTTGCCGACACTAATCTCTTTTGTGTGTTGTTCTTCATGGCCCAATAGGCTTAACACTGAAGTATTAGCAGATTTTCAAGACTGGGAAGTCGTCTGCTAGGTGTCGAAAAGCAGATTGGGAATTTGTCCTTTGCCTTAATATTGCCAGTCGCTCAAGGAAGAAAATTAATTTGACGATTTGGACGCGTTTGGACGCGGATAACAACCTACTTGTCTTGTACTCTGTATTTTACTCTATTTGGGTGTGCCATTCCGACCATGCGAGCGAATGCGAGTTTTGATGAAAATCCGATAGCAATGTTTAGTCTTATTCCTCCTTTGCTCATTTGCATAAATCATCAGAATTGGTCTATATCCAGGATCATTGTGATCATTAGCAATAGCCAGTCGTTTGAAATGCCGAGATGGTGTATTGCACTTCTTTGTCGGCAACTACTTACACATAACAGCATAGTTCCAAATAATCCCTTTTGTTGGAGTCACTGTAGGTATGAATGAGGTTGCCAAGGTATTAAACAAAGGAATTCCACGCCCTTTAGTTCAATAATCCCCAAATAAAGGATTTAGTGTCCACTTTGGAATCAATCTAATTGGATTAGCATAAATTAAAGATTCGATGGATCTCCATCTAGTTACACCTCCCTGGTTAGCGCAAAAAGAGGGCGTTCCTTTAAAACCGTTTTGCATTCTCTGATAACTCCACGGACTTCCTCTACATGGACAGACCATACCGCACAGTAGATTGTCGCTACCGTACGTGTGAGAAAAGGCGCACCAAGATGGCTGTCTGCTTTAGGATTTTGTGTGAAAGTTTGGACTTGCTCAGACAAATAAATCAATCGATTTTGCAAGAAAGTTGAAGTATTTTTAAAATAACGCAAGGTAAGGTCAAAATCACCGCATGTATTGGAGGAATATGATATTGTTTCCCATTCAAATTTGATTTTTAATGAAAATATAACAGATACGTCGTCAAATCTTACAAGTTCTACGGAGAGGACTTACGCGTTTTATGCCGGTACTCTGTCATGTATATAGAAGTCCTTGAATAATTCGCATGATAACTTCGTGAAGTCCCAATTGCGCTCATAATTACTTATGCAGTTGAATCGCCTTGCTGCTTACTTATCATTTAACCGTGCACAGGAAAAAAATATGAACAAGAAAAAAATATGAACAAAGACAAGATACTTCGCCCGAAAGTATTTATTCCTTTTCAATGATTTAACAAACTTAAGGCAATCGCAGGGATGATTGCTTCGTTGTTGAGGAAAGTTTGATCGTTTCCACAAAACTTCTCAGAAAATATCTTTTAGTGGAATACCCCTAACAAATTTTGAAGTCATTGATACTAAATTGCGAGAGGGCGACAAATCTATTTAAGATGTTCTATTTTAGATTTTCTTATGTGCATGCTGTTTTATGTTCACTTGATATTATGTAATATTTTCTGAGGACAGCAGTGGAAAAAGCCTGTAATGGGCTAACTTTTCCGTGTCATTCCTGCTTCATGTTCTTTTGTTCTTTTATTTTCTTATGTGTGTGCTGTTTATGTGGGCTTTATTGTATGTTTTCGAGGGACCACAGCAGACTCGAAGCCGGGAGGAAGTCTGGCTCTAAATCCCCCCCCCCCTAGACTTTGGTAGTTTCCCTCTCACGTCCCCCTACCCCATTGACCAAAGGTACATTTTTGGTGCTAAAATTTGTCTCTTTTTCTTAGAGCAAGAACGAATTTTTAAATTAAAAAAAAATCAATTTTTTTCCTAAGTGTGGACACTATCAGGAAACGTAATTTGCGGCGTCCGGAGCGCGCGAAAAATTTGGGTTCTTTTACACATTTGTAAATACGGTGCTTTATTACAAAAAATAGTTTAGATTCGGAGTTTCCTGTAAGGAAATTTGAATATTTGGGGGACTATTGAAGAAACTGCGTTTTCAATTAGCATTTATCTGAGATAGCATGTGGCCTGAAGATCGTTTTATGCCGGTACTCTGTCATGTATATAGAAGTCCTTGAATAATTCGCATGATAACTTCGTGAAGTCCCAATTGCGCTCATAATTACTTATGCAGTTGAATCGCCTTGCTGCTTACTTATCATTTAACCGTGCACAGGAAAAAAATATGAACAAGAAAAAAATATGAACAAAGACAAGATACTTCGCCCGAAAGTATTTATTCCTTTTCAATAATTTAACAAACTTAAGGCAATCGCAGGGATGATTGCTTCGTTGTTGAGGAAAGTTTGATCGTTTCCACAAAACTTCTCAGAAAATATCTTTTAGTGGAATACCCCTAACAAATTTTGAAGTCATTGATACTAAATTGCGAGAGGGCGACAAATCTATTTAAGATGTTCTATTTTAGATTTTCTTATGTGCATGCTGTTTTATGTTCACTTGATATTATGTAATATTTTCTGAGGACAGCAGTGGAAAAAGCCTGTAATGGGCTAACTTTTCCGTGTCATTCCTGCTTCATGTTCTTTTGTTCTTTTATTTTCTTATGTGTGTGCTGTTTATGTGGGCTTTATTGTATGTTTTCGAGGGACCACAGCAGACTCGAAGCCGGGAGGAAGTCTGGCTCTAAATTCCCCCCCCCCCCCTAGACTTTGGTAGTTTCCCTCTCACGTCCCCCTACCCCATTGACCAAAGGTACATTTTTGGTGCTAAAATTTGTCTCTTTTTCTTAGAGCAAGAACGAATTTTTAAATTAAAAAAAAAACAATTTTTTTCCTAAGTGTGGACACTATCAGGAAACGTAATTTGCGGCGTCCGGAGCGCGCGAAAAATTTGGGTTCTTTTACACATTTGTAAATACGGTGCTTTATTACAAAAAATAGTTTAGATTCGGAGTTTCCTGTAAGGAAATTTGAATATTTGGGGGACTATTGAAGAAACTGCGTTTTCAATTAGCATTTATCTGAGATAGCATGTGGCCTGAAGATCGTTGGTGTTACACAATGGTTTATAATGAGGGTTGATTGAGGCTTCTCGGCGACATTCAAAAAGCTCCCAAAACTTTGCTTTTTTTAGACAAAATATTTAAAACTTTAAACTAAGCCTATTTTGAAGAAACTTTTGTAGGGAAACTGCACTGTAGCGGGTCAGGAAGGTTACCACCGACTGCTTTCTGCGCGACAACTTACTTCATTTAGGGTTGCAATTAGGGGTGCGCGAAACGCGAGGAAAAGTTTGCCTTTTTTACGCTTAACAATTAAAAGTATGGAGCTTTTATTATAGGAAGAATTCGGAATTTTATGGAGGAAAAGTTGGGAAAACCACACTGTATTTGACTGGTGTTTCAAATGGCATGTTTCCGAACTTTTCACTTGTTCGAGCTAGGGGACAATCGCCCCTGCCTCCTGTAGCTTCGTCACTGCTCTGGAACGTTAAAAATTGATAACATTTTGACACTTCAATAACTAACTTAAAGAATGCATCAACACAGACAACTCAACTGACAGGGTTGAAAGTTATCTGATGATAGGTGTTTATGAGAGCATTTGGGTACGGTAGGTCAATGGTTCCCTGCCTGGAATATGAAGTCTTGCCCGAAAGACTATCTTCAGTTGGCGCGGAGCGTACAGAAAATTTTGAAAAAATCGCGACCCATCAGACAGCCGGAAATGGCATGTCTCGGGCTTGTAAGTAGTAGCTAAGTTTTTCAATTTTTTTTAAGTGTGATCACCTCTGTATCAAGGACGAAGCTCGCCGAAATCTTTGCCCCTTTTAAACAAGTATACAAGTATACATAGATAAGGTGCTTGTATTACAGAAAGCTTTGAATTCTTGGTTTCCTGCATGGATTTTTGAAGAGTTTGGGAATTACTGAAGAATCTGCACTACCTTCATGCATTGCTGGCAAATCTAAGGATGATTGCTTTTCCGACTCTTTGGGCAAGAGCCATTAGGCAAAACCAAACTATAAACTGCTTTCCAAAGACGCTAAATTGCATCAAGATTGAATCGTTGTTGCTACATATGTTATATAAGGCCTTCGAACTGACACTATTCGATGACATAAATTCAAAAGTTTACCAAACTTTGTCGTCCTTTTTAGACAAAACATTTCAAAATCAGCAGCGCTCATTGAAGAAGTTTTGGAATCTTGTGAACGACAGTTTACAAAAATAGCAATATAGCTGCCGGTGTCTCCTGATGATGTGGTTTCACATCATCAAGCATGCTTCCGCCCCCCCCCCCTCATATTTCATTGGGGGCTATCGCCCCAGTTCCCCCGCTTCCTACGCCTATACCTGCAACCCACGCCACTCGTGCTGCAGACATCTCAGAAGTAGCATGTAGTCACATCTTTAGGGGCATGTAGCTCCAAATCAAATTTTATGGCCTGCCAGTTATTAGAGGGATAATTCAGCATCAATCATCTGTAAGATATTTCATTTGAGAGAGGAGACGAAGCACGAGAATGGAACGTGGGCAAACTGAAATAGGTATGGAACTTACCCCAAGCCTTCCCAGATCTGAGCGATTGGTCCAGGCATTTCTTACATGGTGGGCGGACGAATGCGCTTCACCAGTTCGCAATAAAACTTTACAATATTTTACAATGCCAACATTACTTATCCAAGTAAACTAAGCTACTCCTTGTAAATTTCACAATCGAGGAGAAAAACTTTACATTGTCACATGTTTCCCAGGAACCAATCACGAGGGAGGTTAGTCTACTTTACGGTACTAATTCAAATTGGGTTCAAGAGCAGTTTCTTCAAACTTACTTCTTTCGTTACATTTTATAACTTCAGTATTGCATATTGAAGGTTAACTAAGCAGTTATTCCTACAAAATTTAACATTTGAAGAGAAAAATTGTTGCCACATGACCCTCAACAACCAATCATAAAACAGGACAGTCAACTGTCTACTACACTACTTCAAGTTGGTGTGACTGCTCTTGTCCTTTAATTAGAGTACCAGTACAGTTACGTAACTTCCGTATGCATCGGAATAGTATAGTCTAGCGGCAGTGTTAATTACGTGCTTTGCAGTACTGAAAGAGCTTTCAAACTTTCAGGTCTTTAACGGTTTTGACTTTGTTTATCGATACTCGATAGTTAAGATACTGGTACGTATACTTGGTTGAAGCACATACTGAATATTATTGGAGGAAAGCTACTATAAACATACACTTGCTTCAATACAACACATAACCACATTGCAAATGAAAGTGTACATATCATGCTACAGAGATGTACTGTTTCCTGCTATCACCCGATTCGCAAATTCGTTTGTCCACAACCAATTTATCCAATTAAATTGGCATCTAAAGACAGTTAATCATCACCCCAGACTTCCAGTCCCGATTCTGCCAAACTAGCTAAGACCAACAGCTATCTAAACTGGACCTCATCCAGACATAATCCCAGTTTATAAATATTGCATCAAGGTTTTTAGGCATATGTTAGAATCTCAGTGACGTCAGAACATTCTCAGTTCGGTGCGGTACGTAGTGTATATGTGCTACTGCATGTACTGCATACATTTTTGAATTTGCAGTCAATCAAAGAGCTGTGTCAACTGATGATTTCTGCAGACTGTACGTCTATTGTAGTTTGTGGGGTGAGGAATGACAGTCTTTAAATGTCTTCCACAAAAAAGTAATTTTTTAAGCGCAGAGACTTCCCCAGTAGGGCTCAGTGCACTTGCCTGCAAATGCAAGTTCTCTAACCTAGGGCCTAGTTAGCCTATAGTAGTTTTTCATGTTTGGGTCACTGGGTTAACACCCCCCCCCCCCCCCCATCCAGAACCGGTCCCTTGGCTTAGCGTCTGGCGTAAGGTCTGGCGTAAGTGAACGATTGAGAACAAGCAACATCCGTAGGACTTACGGCAAGGTTATCACAAGAGAGGGCACTATTCAACGAAATAGGCTTATACTTCCTGATGCATGTGTAATGTGTAAAGCATAGCCTATTCAATGTAGCTACGAAGGTTTTTGTGGGGGTTAGACCCCCCCCCCCATGACCCAACCTTGCAATGCAAAAAACACCTAAACAGCCTAGCGGTTCTTCCCCGTATCCTTAGACTTTTCACTCATGTCGTCCCAATACAGGATCTTTTATGAGGGCATTGTCCTTTCTGATCCTTATTTAATCTAATCTAATCTAATCTAATAACCCCCGCCCCCCCCCCCAGTGTGCCCTTCCTACCCCTCTTCCATGACACAATCCTGGCTACGCGTCTGGGCCTATTTTTGCTTTGAGGTTCTAATTTAGCCTGTTTACGAACCTGGAAGTGACGACCATACCGACAAGGATGGAGAAAATAAAAACATCACTTACTGTCATGTCAATATATTTCCTGGAAAGATCTTGAGAAATGGCTTCTTCTGCCAGTCTGCCCTTGTGCGAAATGAAGCACGGGGAACAAACCAGTAGCTCCGCAACCGGGAAAAGCGCCGTGTGTGCCCGTAAATTAAACATGGAGGCCAGAAACCGAGGGGTAAAACTCCATGGCCAAATCAAATAAATCAATCCAGTGATTAAACGTATAAAACGAATTTCAAGACTTTCTTCGGAGAGCAGTTCAAATTCTGTTACATAGGCACGTGTCTAGCCTAGCCCTGTTATGCTAAAGAGGTATGGAACGCCAAAAGGAATGGACATGAAACGCCAAACAGTGATTAGCATACACTAATTGCTCAAAATTGTTGTATATTTTGAGTACAAACCAAAAGAAACACATCAGTGAAACAGAAGAGATCTGTATCCAGAGTTCTAAAGGTGGGGGAACAACCTGTCATTCCCCCGGCTGGCACGGATTTTTAAGACATTTTTTTCCTTTTTTTTTTATTTTTTGCTTTTCTGTACTTCAGTTGTTGGCGACCGACTCAGTCGGCATATCTGTGCTATCCGAATTGTCGAAGACCCTTTTTTTTGTTTTAACAACCATTTGTATGGTGCTTAAGGTTCGAATGCTCAGTGTGTGTCTTCAAACTTATCATCTTCCTTTCGAACCTGTTTATCCCCGACTGAGTGTTTTTCCCCGAATGACTTCGGAGGTGGGGGACCTGTCCCCCCCCCCCTTTAAACACGCTACTGAAGTTTGTTCTGGTAATTAATTCCAGAACTCGTCTGATATCTTTATTTATCTTTTATTGTTTTTTTTATTTGTTCTGTAAATCTAACATGATTTTTTTTATACAGAATACCATTCTTCGGTGACACTTACTCACTAGCTAGAATGACGTACACAGCCGGCGTTTCACCAATAGACGAATCCGGACGGCTTGTAAAAGTCTGATTCCAGTCAGCCATAACTGGGGTCTATCACCATTTAATCTTTCAATTTCCTCGCTTACCTGTACCAGGGATTTTTGTGCATGCACTAAATTGTATAGCTTATTGAGCAGTTGATTACCTCAATTTAACTGAATATGAGATTTTGAAGTTCATGTAGACATAAATGAAGACGAATTAAGGCTGATGGACCTCACTAATGGCTGTCTACAATCACTATATACAAATGCTGATCGGATTCGTTTATAGTTGGAATAATTAGTGCGATCCGTTCCACATATTTTACTCCCTTTTTGGAGGGTGGACCTGCAATGGTTCTTCTTATGGCTGGTCCTCTCTGAAAACTTCAATTGAGTGGCAAAATCTCTCTAATATCTCAACTGAGCTTTGTTTTGCGTTGTTTGCCGATGATACCAGTACTCTTTATAAGCATAAAAATATCCATGTAGCTATCCGCTAGTTTGGATTTCCTAAGAACCTTTCCACTCACTCTGGATATTATTAATTATATTACTGAAGGTTTTGACAGTAAAGATGTTACTACTGATATTTTCCTTGATCTATCTAAAGCTTTTGATACGGTTAACCACAATTAATTACTAGATGCACTTCCTCACTATGGGATCCGCGGAGTCGCCTGTGATTGGTGTTCTAGTTATCTCGCAGGAAGAAGTCAAATTATTAGCATAAATAGGCAGTTTTCTCTCCCCAGGAATGTTACATATGGAGTTTCCCAAGGGTCATTTTTAGGACCCCTCTTGTTTCTTACTAATATTAATGATCTTTCTAATATCTCAACTAAGCCCTGTTTTGTCTTGTTTACCGATGATACCAGTATTCTTTATAAGCATAGAAATATCCATGTAGCTACACGTGTTATTAATAATGAATTGACTTGTATTTGAGAACAAATTATTGTTAAATATCGATAAAATCAACTATATGGTCTTTCACCCCTATCAGCGTAAGGTAGATCATGTTGATATTTCCATAGACAAAACCAAAGTGTCTTTCTCTAATAAAATAAAATTTCTAGGTATTTATCTCGATTTGGATCTCTCTTTTACACAGATAGACTGTTAAAGGGGCTCATTGAGTTCATATTGATAACTTAAAAAGATTGTTCAAGGGTCACTATCACATGACAACGCTTATATAGTTAGCATGATTAGTTAAATTTTATACCCAATAGGTATGGAAAAAGTTAAAATTTTGAATTTTGTGATGTCCTGACTTGTAACGGTTTTGTCATAATTTGAAAAGTGTCTGGTCATGAATTTTTGAAAACCGAATTGAACCGTTAAATACTCACTCATAAGACAGTTATTTGTATGTAGGATATGAAAATTGTCTAAGTTTGACCATTTGTCATTTTTATGTGAAGAATACTTAACAGGTTTGGAAAAATTTGTTGAATTTCAAGAACCAACTCAATGAGCCGCTTTAGGTCACTACAATTATTTTTTGTTTTATTTTCTGTATGCTTTTGTGAATCCTCTGTTCTTGAACTGCTAAATGTTTTGCGATAAATTTCTGTTCATTTTGTTAATGGGACTGCTCGTAAAAGCAACCTTCACGCTTCTCCAGCCCTCCTCCACTTAACATTATTGACAATTGTAAGTACTTTTCATTCATTATAATTTGTGGAAATTAATTGAATTGAAGTGAAAAAATCGTGATGTCCTTTGCACATGTTCGAAATAAGAATAATTCTAAATTATTGTTATTTTTGGATGTTAGCTAATGGGAGAGAGGGGGGTTGAGAACTGGTTTACCCTATTTTTATTCCCCTCTCATATGACAGAGAAATGATTTTGAATGCAAAATGTTCTTTTTTCAGGGTTAAAATTCTCAATACTGTTACTAATTCAATTAAGCACAAGGTATAGGGGAAAACCTGGGACACAATCCTTCAATCTTTAGAATCCAATACTAATTCATGGCCTATCTTTGCACCACAAAATTGAACCTCACTTTAAGAAGCAATGTGACATTTCTTCGGCTACAACCGAACCACGGACTTCCAATACATGGACAACGCGGTACATTGTCGCTACCGTAGTGTGAGAAAAGGCGTAGCAAGGTGCCTGTGAAAGTTCGGACTTGCTCAAGCAAATAAACAGATCCTTCAAGAAAGTCAAAATATTTTCGAAATAATACAAGGTTAGGTCCAAATCCCTATAGGTAATACATGAGTATGACATTGTTTCTCATTCAAATTAAACTTTCGTATAAAAATTTCCAGAGTTGTCATCAAATCATACAAATTATAGCTTTGCGGTACCCATCTTGGTGCGCCTTTTTCCCTAGTCGGTGGCGACATTGAATTTATGGATAGGACGTAAGCGTTACATGCTCTGACCATGTATATAGAAAGTCCGTGAGCCGGACATTGATGTCTGAGGGCTCAGCGGCGTATAAACGCCACAAAATTATGCGCAAGCATTTGAAACCTTATGAATTTTACGGGCAAGATTTTCCTTGAACGTCTGTGCCTTTAAAAAGTTCTTTGGTCTCATATTTTCTCAAATTTTGTCCAGATTCTAAGGTTTTCAATTAATCAGGGTGAACAGCGACCCCATCCAATGGCAGTCCTACATTACAGTTGGCACCAGGAAAAAGAGTAACTGTTTTGAAATGTTATAAATGTGCGCATGTTTTCTTCTTTCTTTTTTGATAAAAATGTCATATTTTTTGCATGTTTGTGCATACTCATTTCCAAATTATGTACAAATTATGTGTTATCTTGCATTGTCCGAACTGATCAAACATGGTTCTAAGGACGAAGGGGGGGGGGGGTGTAAGGGCAAAGGCTATTTTTTGGGGGGGGGGGCAAAATTTCCGGCTGCAGCGCGTAACCGGTCCCAAAGCGCCCGTTCCTGGTAGAATTGTCCAGGAGGAGGGCGAAGCCTCCGGGAGGTTAGAGGCTTTAGCATATCTCTGGGTGGAAAATTAAATCCATGGAGAGGTTTATTATTCAATTTTTTCGGTTAACCCAACTCTACACTAACCTAAGTTGGAGGAAGGGGTGAGTGGGGGGGGCAAGGAAAAATCCCTTTCTAACCCCTACCGTAGCGCCGCCACTATAGGCTCCTAATAGATATGACACATTCGCCGAGATTGCAGTGGAGGGGTTCTAAGGTTGAGCAAATTTTACTGTTATTTGGAAAGAAGGGGAACATGCTGTGACCTCTCCCACTCTAGCAGTGCAACGTGTCATTATAGAAATGGAAGTGTCATTCAGTGAGTTTACTTACTTTAGATTTTCCCATAGGATAAACTGGCAGAGTCTTTCAGTCTTTATTCAGCTGTTCAACACTTCCTTAAAGGCATAAAACCTGTGTCGAACGATACTTCTACCTTAAAGACGGACACAAAACATTTAAAGGGGTTAGGGTAAACTCTCAATCTGTGACCGATTTTTGTTGAAAATCAAATTCAAGTGACGCAGAGATGATCTTACTACGGAGCATGTGCAGACGGTCTGATTGCACATTCAGGATTTGTACGATAACCACGATATGGTCTTAAAGGGGTAATCAGAGTTTAGAAAAGAATTCGAACGCTTTCATGTTCCAGCACTTCGTTTTTCCTTCTGAAAAGATTGCTTGCCAGAATATAGAAATTGGAGAGATCTTTCAGGTTAGGAGAAACAATAATTTTGTGTAAGTTACTGTTGAACGATAATTCTTGAATATTTGTTGGGTAAAAAGAATCGACACCCATGCAGATCCCACTGTATACTATAGTGTAACCAGTCACAACGTTAAAACATGATCATGCACGTATAACTTACTTGTTAGTTTTGGGTCAAATATGGTGCGGTATTAAATTTGTAAAAAGAATCTTAAAACGAACTTTAAGTGCCCCTTTAAGCAATAGCTTAGGTTGGGGTTTGCACAGAGGAAATCTTAAAATGTACCTCAAAGGTAAAATTTCAAAAATATATGTTACACAGCATGGGAAATGAATTCAAAGAGTCCAAATCCCATTTTCATGGTACATTCCTGAGCTGAGATATAAAATGATGAAGTTTATCCACTCAACTAGTACATTGCGCAATAATTTGTGATGTCTTTGTTGAACTACTCAAATTACAACCTTTTTATTTCTTTGTTTCTCTGAAAGCTACTACACTTTGTACCAATATGTGATAGTGGTCTTATACTTTTATTAGGTGATGTAATTAATTAAGCCTCTCTGTACAACATGCTATATGTAAGAAAACAGGAAGTGTTCATGGTAATCAAAACTTTTTTAATCTCGACGGAAAACAAAACAGGTACACTGTGAGTCGTACAACAAAAAGTCACAAATTATTACAGAATGGATTATTTTGTAAAATGTGAATAAATCTCAAAATTTAATATCTCAACAATGGAACAAGGTATGACAATGGGAGTTGGATGAATAAAATTCATTTTGCAGCCTCTAAAATGTATACTATTATTTAAATTTTAGAATTGAGGTACACTTTATGACAATTTTCGGAGGCTAAAAATGGCTAAATAGTGTGAATAGAAACAGTCTGGGTGGAGAAATATATCCTTCAAATGGTTAATTGGGTAACGGCTGCAGACGAATGAAACTAGTCTTGATACATTCGTCCGCGGAAGGCCCGAGTTCGCTTCCCAGGTAGAGTCATACAAAAGACTCTAAAAATGGAACCTACTGACGTTATGCGCGATGCTCCTGGTAGGCAAAGGAGTAGGGAAGACAAGCCAGTGAACCACAACTGGAAAAAGGCCGTGGCCTGCTCGACTTGAACCAATAGGTTGGAAACTGGGCCGTAAAACCCTATCTAACTCTATCTCTAACTCTCTATCTAAAACGACTAGAGTGAAAATCATTCTTTTAAAAAAAGAAAAGGGAGACCACTTCAAACTTGGATTTAAAGTTTCTATCAAAAAGTTATTTTCGGTCTTTAAGGGCAAATATTCAATTTTTAATTTTATATGTCTCTAATTTCATTCTTTTGGGATTAAGGGAGTAGTACAGAGAGATGCAAAAGGATGAACAAGTCATTACTCAGTCAACAAAACACCTACACTTTGCTCAACGGAAGGGCCTATTTTCCTTAAATGGGGGGATGGTTGGAAACCTGACGAGAACTCTCAATGGTGCCAATCCCCCCACACGCTTCGAGCGCAAAAGCTAAGGATGCGGGCCCTTCTCAATATCCATAATAAGTGGTAACAAAATTGCAGTATCAGGCTATCAGCAATACAGTATGAAAATGTGCAGGTATTTTTGAGCGAGACAAGAAAAACACGTAACTGACAGTATTCCATGTACAGTATTCCATGTTTTTAACAAATGCACCACCCCTTTAAAACAGGATTTATCGTATAATATACTCAGGCATGTACCAATACCAACGATAGATATATTTAGTAAAACCTTATGTACACGGTATCACTAAAGCTTGAAGTAACATATCGCAATAAAACATTCCTTATCACATGATAAACGTAAATTTTCACAAATCAACATATTTACAAAAAAGGTGGAAATTTTGATACCATCTTAGGGAAGGAGTCAACTGCTAATATTACAAACCAGATATCCTCTTCATGTAAAACCTCGAAAGTTCTTGAATATTCATATATAATATATTTAGTTAAACACTAAATTTTCTCTCGTAAATAGATATCTTTTTTGTTTCAATGCATCACATAATATTAAACTGTAACAGAAAATTCTTTAAACGGCGTGAAAGAAATTATTAAACACTTAATAGGTTTAAAATTGGGCTCCACATGGCACTATCTGGAATTATTTTTGTAATCACTTACTCTTCATTGGGACACCGCCCCCAACCATAGGCCAGTTAATGTTACATGAGACTACACAACAAGGGCTCCTTTAGGAAGAGACATTTCAATGAAAGTTTATCATTGTTGCATTTTCTGAAAAATTTATCATTTGTTGCTGGTAACACTTCCTGACGGTACGCTTACTATTTTTATAAATATTTCATCCAAAACCTATTATCACCCATTTTCTGGTGGGTGTCTGCTCAAGGGACTATCGTATTTAAATGAAGAACTCAGTATCCGTTTTAAACTTTTCATTTTTGATTTCAGACAAGTTAAGCCATGATGGGCATACGTGTGAACCTTAAGCATGGTTGCCCTTTCCAACCAGAGCATTTGACTGAATTTAAAATGACATGGCGTCTCATAAAAATCCAACAAACACTACGCCGGATTATAGATGACGTCACAAAAACCCTTGTCTTAAATTCGATTGGAAAATGATTCGATACATCGTCGCCATCATGCCAACCGTGAAGTTTTCAATAGCTATCGCAGATGTGTCGTTGTCGATAGTGTATAACATCGGTTCATAATCGAAGTTGTAATACAAGGGTATTCTGTGACGTCATCCATAATCGGTCATAGATTTTTTTCCATGAGACGACAGATTATCATCAAACGCGTACTCCTTTCATTTTCATGATTTCGGCATCAATGGGTCGCATTTTTTTTATTTTATGTTGACATCGGTGAATTCAGAGCCGTGTTACGGCAGTAACGTTAGGGAAATAGAAAGATATCATCTGTATTTTTGAACATATTTCATAATGAGTCGACCTTTCAAGATTAAATCGAGTTACCCTTTCTTCCCTCGTTACTATGGCATGCAAACTATACATTGATATAACTTGTAAGTTTTATGCGCCATTCCAATTGTACATAACGTCTAATAGGTATGACGCTTAATGCTCTATTGATTTTATATGATAGTTGACAATACACTTTTAATATATGTTTTGTTTTGTAACTTAATTTGATAAACCCGCAAGGTCTACCGTAATATGTCTTTTTCTTTCTAAAACAAGGATATATAGTATTTTATCAATTTAATATTTTCATGCAATCAACATGATTGTAAATAAACTCTAAATATTTGTCAAAGGTCTCCAAAAGGATTAAAAACATGATTAGAGACGAAAGACACATGCAATGCAATACATTAAATCTGAAATCCCGAGTAACCTTTACTTTTTAAATATTTTTACAAACTATTTTACAATGGTCACGTTATTGCAGTAGAAAATGGGTCTCCTGAAAGCATACCAGCTTGCTAGGAGACTCAAAAAGGCGAAAGAGGTCTGCTCCGTGCATCTAAAAGCGAGTTCGGTAATTCCCTTTGGGGGCTATACACATGCGTACATCCTCCAGCACAGCACGTCGGGATAAACAAACCAATCCTGCACCTATAACACGTTTTCCAAAAATTGAGTTTACATGAAAATTTCGAGAATAGCATTCTTTCTAATCCTTAACAACATAAGCAGGGATCGCAAGTGAAGGGTGGATTTTCGGATGGATTGTGGCTAAATATTATAATTTTTTTTTGCAAAAGTTCGCATTTTAATTTGCCGTTAAGTGGGACCGAGTGTGAGTTGGCCAGATACTTAGGTGGTTTTGTATGCATGTACTAACGAAAACAAGGGAACGCCGTACACTATGTGCTAGACTTGGTTTGTACATCCCACGCTGTGCTCCACAATTCCATGCGGCAACGGATTACCGAACTCGCTTATTATCCACCATCATTTTAATGTTTAAGAAAGTTTTTTGAGTTTCATAAAATCGTGGAGTTTTTAAGGTAGTACCTCGATGAAACAAACAACGATCAATGAATGTTGAAATATTTTATTGATTTTCCACATGATGGTTCGTTATTGTTAGTCTGGCCAGAAATGAATGTACTTAAAAGAAAGTTAAGACCAAACCAATTTCGTTGAAAAGTGATTTTTAAGTTTCAGCATTGTCTCTTGATACCCAAATCTTTTACAGGGTATATGTTTTCAATAACCCAACATAAAATTATCCAATTCATGTCAGGTGAATAAGTCAATATCAGCAAATAATTTGGTAAAGAGAGGGTCTTGACCTGGATGAATACTGCGAAACACCCCAAGTGGAGTGAAATGCACAGGGGGTCGTGTGCTTGCAAAGAGTTAGTCCTACCGTCTGGGAGGGGCCTTAAGACAGCGTTCTTGAATAATTTGAGGTCCTGGAGTTCTCTAATATCCTGGGGGAGAAGGCTCCATTTTCTGACGAGGCAAGGAAAAGAGCGGTCCTTGTTGAATGAAGTCCTGAAGAACTCCCTGTGCTGAACGTTGAACTATAATAGTCAAAGGAGTAAAACACGTAAAGGTGTACAGCTGAACGTTTTGTGAAGATGGAAAGTCTGGATAAGGCAACCAGTTGCAAACTTGACTGTGGCATGATCCAATAGACCTTGGGCATTGACGACACACTGACGTTATTCTTTCGGCAGAATAAAGGACGTCGCACTTTCCTCTCTGTGACATCATATGCACAATGTCTATTCGCAGAACTTTTGTTTAAATGTTCCATTGTCAAATGAAAACTTACATTTAGAGGGAACACCGTTTTTTGGATCAGAGTAGCTCTACTTTACTTTCAACTAAAGGTAATGAACAACGTAGTCCAATTGATCACGCTTGACAACCAGTCGGCCTATTGCTTAACTTCAGTGCTTGTTCGACTAGAGGGTTCTACAAAGTACTTCTAACACCCGCGTTGCTGTTTAAAGCTTACGGTTTTTTCACCATATGAGGAATTTTTGAGGATGATGCGAATTTGTTCTCAACAGCTTCAGATTTTTGAAAATGCGAAAATTTATTCAACTTTCTAGACGGCTAAGGATTCTTATCCCACTCGTTCTCATCCAGTTGTGTTTTTTTTTTCTAAAATATTCTCGTGACTTTCTCTCATGAATCACGGCCTCTAGAAATCAATTTTGATCTCATCTTGAGATCACGTGCTTTTCAATCAGCTTCTTCCATAAAATGCTGCGAAGCGTGATGTTTAGGTCGTGAAAGATGTCCTCGCATGATAATCTTTTCAAAGGTTTACATGATGGGCTCCGCCAAATGAACAAAATGTCAGCTTAACATTTTATCACAACATCCGTGGGGAATAGAACCTTCAGTGGATTGTGGATTGATCGACCGGGCTTACTCATTCGGGAAAAAATAAAGATACATGAAATGGTCAATACACGAATCGGGGAAATGTCTGTGCGCAATGTCATCATGGGCAAGGTCAAAGGTGAAGTGTACCACAAGTCTCCGTCGCAGTCATATGAGTGATACACGACCGCTGGTCGATACAAGTATACCTATGCGCATGTGTAACTCGCAAAACAGACGCTAAGGTACACTTGACTTTGTGACCCGGTCGGAAGTAGCCTGAACTTCCCAACTCGTTAATTCGAATCCATTGTTGATCATGTCTCAAATCCAACCGTTGACGGTTTTTGCTCAACGATATATCTGTCCATGCTTCACCCGAGCTATCAACAAGGAGGAACGATCCATTTTCCTACGGAGGTTCCAGTTTATCACCCCACAGGATATACCATTTCATCATAGGGTGCTTTCGTTCATCAACCGGGCTGTTTCAGCATCGTTGGGTTCTTCTGCCGAGCCTACTTGAGGAAAAAACAGACAATACTTGGAAAGTAAGGGTATAGGCAACTCTCGAGGAGTATATAAACCCAATAATGTCATAACAAACTTTATCTGACCCTATTGCTGAAGCAATGATGTAATTAAATTTCTTGTAAAGAATTAGTAAGAAGAAAATGTTAGAAGGAGGTCAATATTTTCAGTCATATACCGAAGAAATTCCCTTTCATTATATCTAAAGAACTAGGCTCAGTTTCAAATGGCGTCAGGCCAGTAGTCGGGGGAAAACGGGGGCGAAAAATTTTCCTCTGAAAAAATTAACCCCATGGAAAAGTTTTGGCCCCCTTCGTCCCTTCGGTACTTTGTCTGGCTAGGGGCCTGCGTAGGCCTATTAAAATATTTTTTTTTTCTGAAACAGGGTTTCGCCTTAATTAATTAAACCTGCGCAGGCGCGTAGCCAGGATTGTATCACGGGGGGAAGGGTTGGTGTTTGGGAGGTTGGGGCTCGACATGAGGGAAAAGTCTAAGGACAGAGAGGAAAAACACCCATTTTAGGTGTTTTTTGCATTACAAGGTTGGTTCATGGGGGGGGGGGTTCTGACCACCCCCCCCCCCGGGGGATACGCCACTGACCCTGTGACAGAGATTGCTTTGAATTCACATCCACCATCGCCCCTCCCAGAATGAAAAGTGCCGACTTTCAATTAGATACAGTGTATGTTGATAGACTATACTTGAAAGTCTGAAATTTCTTTGAGGGCTTGGAACCAAGGAGGTGTTAATAACAACTCCCTGTTGGGACGGACATTGACGTGCACAGTGGCACCAAAGTGCCTCACATGCGAGTGTGTTCAAATCTCTCTCGATGAGGGTTTCTCTAGGTTTTTTCTCTAGGTTCTCCAGTTTTCCTCACGCTTGGCATTAGGCTTGTCACTAACATTGATAGCCCTGACGACAAAGTAGGTTGTGGCCGGACTGAAGCATGGACGGGTGAATCAGCTATGAAGCCGATTTTGCTTTCGTCATTTTTACTCTTGAGACCCACAGAGAAAACATGGTTTTCCGCTAGTGACCATTTTCAAAGCATTTAGAAAGGGTTAAGAAATATAATTTTGATGCGCTTCGTCTTTTGGCATTGGCATTGCACTACTTCCGCAAGCAATAGAAAAGCCTCTTGGACCCTCCCCAAAAGGCCCGAGGTGGGCCCCTGGACATCACGTCTTTAGGGCTCCTTGATCGCTTTGTGATGTACTAGACTGGAAGCGTGACATCGATGAAGCAACCGAGAAGTCCCAAATCAAAATCCTCTCTTAAGACATGAAAAGAGTCTATTGGATTACTTACCGCGGATGGATACACCACACGAATTTTCAATGATCTTTGGAACGCCATTGGTATTATTTGGTGAATCTTTGACGTCATGCGATGATTCTGTGATATGTGGGATCCCATTGGCTGTCAAGCTTGGTATAGAATGATTTCCTACCGATGGAGTATTCTGATCTACTTCGTCATCTAATAAAACGCTGTTCGCCGTCAATAAAGTTTGTCGTGAGTCTCTTTCATTGCCTCCGTTAGTTTTCCCAACGACCCAATAAGTTGTCATAATTCCTTTTCCCTAAAGAAAGCATAACTCGAGTTACATAACCGCGATGTTTGATATTACTCATAAACAAAATTTCAAAAGTAAAAACTGATTACACTATGTAGGGTTTTTCATTAAAGGAAATTTTAAACATTTTCAGTTGAAATTTAAAATCTGCATATTCGGAAGTTTTCAAGTGGAGAAAACCTCAGACGGTTTGAACAAGAAAAAAAATTCGTAACATGCTCTGTGTGAACCAATTGGTTAGGAACTGGGCGGTACAACTCCAACTTACTAGGTCCAAAAGTTTGAATGTTTGAGTTTGTATTGTATGACAGGCACTTTGGCTTGTAAGAAGATTCTAAACCCGTTGAAAGTGAAGACAAGTAGGCCAGTGGGACAACTGGTAGCCCTCCAAAGGCGCCATGATACCAAATAAGTATCAACGAAGAAATTACCCGGTACCACTTTCACGTTTGCCCTCCACCTGAGATATCCCCCTGTGGACAGCGGGTTGTGAAATATGTTGACGGTATTCCCCGCCTCTAGTAATAGGGTGCTTTAGATTTTACGAAGCGGACCTCATCTACAACGAAGTGACATCACCTGTGTCTACACCGATTTCAAACGCAACGCGAAATAACGCTACACCAAGTTGTGAAATGACAGGGGCAACGCAATAGGTGACGTCATTGCGTTGTAGTTGACGTCCGCGTCGTGCAATCTAAAGCTCACTAATAGGCGACTGAACGGGAAGGACTTTCACCGTTCGAGTTGTATGACACTATATAGTGTCATACAACTCGAATACATTCGAATACATTCGAATACATTCGTGTTGGTGTGACGTTACATTTTATCTAACTTACTATCTACATCTGAGGTGAAAATGTTATGCTTGAAACTTACGAAAATACAGAAATTACGACCCCTTGGCAAATGTGATAAGATGATTACATGGCTACCCCCATGAGGATATTTCATGGCATGCGTTAGCGTAAATTTCACAGACCGTCCCCCTTCCCTTTCATGCATTTTAACAGCTCACCTTAACTGGCATTTGTCCCCTGACTGCAACTTCATATGATCCTAACTTCTTTAAAATATTAGCACAGGCTTCACTTGCTTGAATCTTGAGTGCCTCCCCCGTCGACTCCATACGAGATGCTGTGTTTACAGTATCCCCAAAAAGGCAGTATCGTGGCATCTTCAATCCAACAACACCGGCGACTACGGACCCTGAAAAAACACAATGAAACACATTAACAAGGATCGGACATACGGGTGACGTGAGGACGTACGCCTATGATTTTGACGATTTTTTTTGTGTGTAATGATTTTTCCCTCCTAGAACTGGGCAGAACGGCGATCACCGCAGACTACGACCGATCCTCTTCCTTTCCACAATCCTTTATACGGTCCTGTTTTACCAGACTAGCCAAGAAAACAAGGGTCTTGGGTTCTTTTTTTATCAGATGCTTTTGAACTTTTACGTAAAATTAATAATTGTGCAGACTTCATAGTCAATTTTTAATTCCTTTCTCTAAAAACTGACTCGAAAAAGCGATCCTCTTTCGTACTAAATTTTGCTTAGAGGGACTCTTTGAGTTGATATCGATAACTTAACCAGAGTCTCAAAGGGTCGCTATTACATAACAATGCTTATAGTTAGCATAACAAGTCAAGTTTCAAGTACGAAAGTCACAGAAAACGCTAAAATTTTGAATTGTCTTGTGGCATGACTTGTAACGGTTTTGTACATAATTTGAAAAAGTGTCTGGTCACGAATTTTTGAAAACCGACTTCAACCGTTAAGTACACACTCATAAAACAGTTATTTGTGTGAAGGGTATATGGATTGTTACTATACTTTGAAAAGATCCCCTATCGTTTGTGATAAGAAGCACAGGGCTAAGTCTAAAATGGTTTCGATTTTTCTTCCTAACACGAAACGTATATCTACTAGAAATACAGAAACACAAGAATATTCTACAAAATTTCATAAACCTCTGACATAAGACATAAAAATTTGAAGGATACATTAGCAACAGCTTGTTTCGAATAGCAGTACTAACCAAAATATTTTTTTCTTAACTGTTTTGCTCTCATCCGAGATGATCTCCATCCCTACACTCAAAAACGTGTTTAGCAATTAAACACTCATTTTCCCTCGCTTTGTAAACACTTTTAACTTTTATACATGTTTAGCGATTAAACACCAACTGATTAGCAATTAAACATGTTTCAAAATAAAATGTTTAGGAATTAGACTAAGTATTCAGTATCTAAACGTGATTTCAAAGAAGGGGAAAGTGTTAAGGAAACAAGCCGGTAGCCAAGGGGAGCCAGGGGAAGCCCTCAACATTTTTTTCGCTCCCCCCCCCCCCCCCCCTAGAGACTTAAAGTTTGTCATGGACTTTTGGCCTCCTGAAAAAAGTTTTTGCCTTCCGCCCGGGAAAGTACTGACTCCCTTCGGTGCTCTGTCTGGTTACCGTCCTGTCGGAAAAAGTTTAATCATTAAACAATTTTAAGAGTATAAGCCTGTGTATTATTTTTTTTTTTTTATTATTCATTTCATTTAATGAATGAAGTTTGGAGAACACACCCAACCGTAGGAATAAATCAAGCTGTTGCTGTCTTGAGTCACCAAAAGTATGACAAAGTTGCATAACTTCACATCGTTTCCACTAAACACCAATGCAGTTACCAAGGACTAGACAAGCTGGACGTATTTTAGGCAAAGACCAGTTGACAATATACTCATCATATCGTCGTCATATGAATGTAAAGATCAATACTGTGCTTAATGATAGCAGCCATCCCCTGTATGCAATTCTTAATAGTACAATAATCCCTCGTAGCGGTCGAATGAGACTATCTACAAAGAGGCATAAATCTTCTTTTATACCCCGTTGTATTAATCTTTTCAATGATCGCTTTAATCGCTAGACCTTTTTTTTATTATATACCTTGTATTGTATTATTTATGTTATTGTCTTTTCATCTATTGTTTTATATCATTTATTAGTCTTAACATCCTTTTAACAATTTTATTTGTTTAAGAGTTTTTATGTTTGAATCTGTTACTATTTATATTTGCTAACCTTTTGATGTTTTTGATACTTTTATGTGTTATTGCGAGCACTGAATTTCCCTTTTGGGACTTAATAAAGTTGAACTTGAACTTGAAGGGAGGTCCTGGCTGATTAACAAACCGTATCCATCTCCAGGCAAGTAGAGGGCGCAGTACTGATATTTTGCGATATTCTCAACCAGTTTACAAGGAAAGGCAAAAGTTGATTCAAGGCAGTGGTAGAGCTCCCCCTCGCGACGGACCAAATAGCCTGCCGGTGCCCATTTTAGGTTTCAAACACCCTACTCACGCACCCATGGAGGTCATTCTCGCCCCTCTGACCAAAATCCCTAGCCCTGTTACTGCTCCTAGGGTATGGACAGGAGACAGCTTATTCGAATCTAACTTGCAACATGTATTCCTTTATCTCGCCCGACACTGCGTTTACTTATTCATTACACCAAGTCTCACCTGAATGAATTCCGGCCCGTATTCTCAACTTAGTTTCCGGCTGATGGGGGATGACAAAACTTTCGCAAACTTTGACAAGATCCAATGCCATACTAGCGATGTGACCGGCATGATCAAGACCATTTCTCTTTGGTACTCCTGATACAACCATATCTAGAAAAAAGAAAAAGAGTAAACAAAATTACAACATACCACTCTAAAACACAGGCTTGGGAATAAGCGAGTTCGGTAATTCGTTTTGGTGGCTATGAACATGCGTACATTTTGCAGATCGACCGGATAAACAAACCTAATCCCGCACCTACAACACGTGTTCCAAATTTAAGTTTACATGAAAATTTGGTGACATCACTCTTTCTTAATCCAACCATAACAAACGCGGGAAGCATAAGTGTGTTTCTGCGCAGTAGGCTCTTTATCTACACTGTTTCTTGGTGAAAAAATATGCATTTTAATCTGCTGTTAAGTAGGGATGAGTCCCTATTTTCGTTCGTGTTGGCTATTCAGAGTATTGTATCCTGCACGAAAACAAGGGAATGTCGTAGACTGTGCTGAGCTCGGTTTGTGAATCCCACGCTGCGCCATTGGGCTAGGTTCTAAGCATGAGCAACGGAGTAGGGAAAACAGCCCAGTGAGCCACAACTGGAAAAAGGGGCAATGGCCGGTTCGATTTGAACCAATTGGTTGGAAACTGGGCCGTTAAACTCTATCTAATCTAACCTTACCCACGCTGCGCCTACAGGCGTACGGGGGTATTTTTTTCATGACTGGACAAGGGCAATTTTTGCCCAAATGATAGCACCATTTATCACGTTTTGCTTTAGGTTTTGATTTTGGAACAGCTGTTTTTGCCTGAATTGGAAGGGGAGTGCCACCCCCTGCACCCACGCCTCGTGCGCCTATGGCTGCCTTCTACAATTCCATGCACCAACGAATGAACGTGCAAACGCAGTTTTTTGTTTCCACTTTGGAAACATGCTCCGATGTTAAACACACATGTTTAACTCCTAAATAGTTCGTTTTTAATTTCACAACACTGTACGTGTAATCAGTGGAGGTGTTTAAAGTGTAAATGTGTTTCCAAGGTGGGACCATGAATTTGTTTGTAATCTTTGACAGTGAGAGAGAAATACAGTACTCTACATTTACCAATGCGGCCGAGCCAGATAGCTAAACACCACTCCCCAGGAACAGGGAGTTTTTCAATTTTGTCTTCACCGTGGAGCTTTAAAGGGGAAGTTTAAGCAAAAAATTAATTTTCACATATGATAAAAAAAAAAACTATATCTTCTCAGTGTAGTGAAATTTTCATTCAAATCGGACATGTATTTCTCGAGATATCAGCAAATGAAGTTACTAGATTTGTGATCTTAAGTGAGGATGAAGGCAGCAGAGATGATGTCACTTCCTCACATTGACAAGGAATGCTTTGTTTCCCTTTGTTTTTCAGACTTTTGTGTTGACCTTGACGCTAATAGTAATAGAACTTTTGCAATGAAAATTGCAAAGTTTGAAAAGTTCTCATGCCACTTATGCAATCACATTTTGATAATATATGATTGTTGAGGAGAAAACAATCTGTAAATTTTAAAGAAAAACAAACGACTGCCCATTTATGTGGGGATATGATGTCATATGTGCTTGCTTCAAGTTCACTATGCTTTACTTTACTTGCTCATACCTTGAAAACCACACATCGGATTTCAGTGCAAATTTCACCAAAATGCTTAGAATGAGCACCCCTCTAACATATCAAAACTTGATATGACCTTAAACCCTTCTTTTTATCCTTATGGTAGTTATTAGTAAGATATGGATATTACACGCCTTAAAATATAAGCTACCTGTGCAAATCTGGTGGAGTTTGGGACCTTTTTCATATGTGGAGCACTATTGTTTCCCTTATTCCCTACGCCATATGACACTGAATATCACATTCGTGTTGGTGTGTCATTAAATCTCATTCTACTTCTCAATTACTTTTAAGGAGTATCACACACAACGGCAGTACGTTTCACTTTTAATACCGTTGGTATGACTCGACCTGAGAAAAGAATCCTGGCTTCCGGCGCTAAAATATGATACTCTACAACCTCTGGTCAATAGGACGTTAGTAACGGATACAATTATTCAAATATACTATCTCATGACTGAAAACAATTCATTTTTTATATTACACCTAACTTTCTAAACAGACCAAAGTTTAGTCAAACTTTAGATTGAAGAATCAGATAGGGCCTAACGCAGTGTGTTATTTTAGCCTTAAACACGATGGATAACACTTAACAGTGTGATAGTGCCGAATAGTTCATAACATGTGACCGATTATCCACCAATCAGATGTAGGAGAATTGATTAGATGTTACACTATATGCATTTAGGCAATACAGATATCTAATTCTTAATGGGAAGAACTTCCCTATGGGACCCCAGTAAGAGGCGGCTTTAGAGCCCCCAAGCCCTCCTGAATCAAATATACCTATTCTTGGAGATCCCAGAGTTATGTCAAAGTCTTAGAGATACTCTCCCCTGGATTATGATTCAGCTGAGGATTTACGGTTAACTCGGCCCCTGAAACAACTCGGCCCGGTCATCTCGGCACCTGGAAAACTCGGCTACCGAGACATCTCGGCCCCTGGACAACTCGGCCACCGAGACAACTCGGCCCCTTGACAACTCAGCCCCTGAGACAACTCGGCCCCTCAGACAACTAGGCTACCATTGAATAAGCACTACCCATATAAGTATTAGTATTAACCTTAAGAAATACAATTACTGTGAAACCAAGCAGTTTTTCTCTTGTAAACTATTTCACATTCGAAGAGGAAAAATGTTGTCACATGACTTTCAACAGCCAATCAAGTAACAGAAGGGTAGAAGGCGCACCATCTGACATTATCATAGTCAATGAACCTTGCACATTTTTTTAGGGAAGGTCCGAAATCAACTTGTGGATTTCATGCGAAAGATATTAGGCTTTATTATAAAGAAAGCTGGGGTTGAATTTAACGAGATTGGCCCTGATTATGACCAAGCTTTCCGAAAACTTCTATTACTTCCATTGAAGGACATAGCGTATGTGACCAACGTCAGGGCCCTTAGACCATTTACATTTTGGACTGTTATATATGGCTATATTCTAGACTGGATGAAAAGAACAGATACTACACATCATCTTAGCCAAAAGGCCGAGAAGCAATTAGGACTGTACATACTGAGTACCACGCGTTCCGGCCCCTTTAAAGAGAGGTTTTCGAATGACATTGAATAAATCGATGTTGTCAAATTAAAAATAAAATAAGAAACAGTGTAAGAAATGTGAGTCATTTTCAAAAATTTTCACTTATATTTTCGAAATTAGGTTTACTTTGAGCAATATCTTAAAGCTGAAGGTTAGGCTGTGCAAATTTCCTCGAGAATATGATCTCGCAATTCACTTAATACAGCATGTCAATAGTGGCCGAGATGTCTCGGTGGCCGAGTTGTCCAGGGGCCGAGTTGTCCAGGGGCCGTGATGTCTCAGGGGCCGAGTTGACCGGACACCCTGTCACTAGTCTTGGTTTGGCCTACTAGTTAGGGATTTGACACTTTGACGCTTCATTGTCACAGTACACCCTGAGTGTATTAGTACCCATCCAACTCTTATACTTACAAGCGTCACCTATGGTTTCAACCTTATATACGTCATGGTTATCGATGATGGAGTCGAACGTGACGTAGAGTTTGTTGAGTAATGCGACGACTTCGTACGGAGAACTCTCACTGGATAAGCTTGTGAATCCAACTATATCACTGTAATGAGACGGCAGGACAGAGACGGTCAATGGGAGATTATGAGGAAGCTCCACAAATATAACAGAAATAGTCCATTGCGCAATAATGTGTCACATTCTTCTTGTAAAACTCCAATTTCCTGTTTTGTTTTCCTTTGAAATTTTAAATGTTTATATAACCGAAGAACGCGTCCTGTGTTCTTGCTCAACATGTTGTGTAGAAGAGACTTGTTTAATCAGATCACCACATAATTATAAGATTTCTATCACATATTGGTACAAGAGGTAGTAGCATTTACGAAAATACAAAGACTGTAATTTGATAGGCCTAGTACAACTGTAACATCAACAACTATTGCGCAAAGTACCATTTAAAATAGAGTGAATAAACTTCAACATTTTCTGTCTCAGCTAAGGAATGGCGTGCAAAGATAAGAGTTGGGCTGTTGAATTCATTTGCATGCTCTCGGATGTATATTTAAAATATTATTATTAATAATATATATATATTATATTATATATATATATTATTAATATATTAAAATATATATTTTAAATTTAGACTTGATATACGTACTCGTTAATTCAAACCCAACCACACTTTTCTTGGCAAGATCGGATCAAAGAAAACGAACCTACCTGAAGAAAATGGTACAACTATCGAATGACTCGGCCTTGGCTGCATTTCCTTGCCTTAGACTGTCTGCTATGGGCTTCGGTAACATACCTATCAACATAAGTGAATGACGTGGACATATATCAACAAACAAAAAGTCAAACAATGTTGTTGCTTCCATTTTACGCAAATGAAGATTGGTTGAAGCTAAAATTGAATTCGTACAGTGTATGTGAGGTTTCGTAGATGTAAGTCCATGGATCACAACTTGAATCAAAAGTGAATTGACGGCGAATGCGGTTGATTTGATAGCTTCACATATACATTAAAGGTGTTTGCTTTGTTTTACATTAAACCTGTTTTCTTGACCAATTGAAACACGGGGGAAATGATAAGTGTGATCAAAATATAATGAAGTTTCTAAAATTCCAATGACTTAGAGGGCCATTCCTCTCATCCAAACTGCAATTCTCACAAGGGATTACCGAAATTCTCAATTGACAAAGCTCTTTGATTGACAGCTAATTCAAACAATGCAGAGTACCAAAGCCTATATTACACAGGATGAACTGTATTGAGATTGTTTGATTACACACATTGAACTTTACTCACCCTGAAGCAATAAACTGAGATTGTGTCTAGATGTGGAAGAATTTCAGACAATTGCGGGAGGGGCTATGTAAGAAGGTTAGGGGAACTGGTGCTGTTTGGGGTGAGAGAATTGAGCCTTTAAAACATTCTTGTATGAAAGATATTGTATTGGGAAGTAGCTACTAGAGATAATTTTTATGAAAGACAAAAGTCAAGTGTTGTTGTCGTGACAAGTCTCGGCCTCGGCCTATCAGCCTATCGAGCGGCCATAAAGACTGGAGGTATTCGTTCATATAGTGTTACATGCCTCTTTATTCGAGGGTGACCTTAGCCTCGGACTTTAAGACCTCCACTCGACTAGAAAAAAATATCAATCCATGGAACTTAATTGTAAATATCAAAACCCTCGTGCTTTCAGTCACCTCTTTAAGCACACTGTCGATGTCGAAGTTGGTTGGAGGCTTGCTCTCACGGGCTGGGAGAGAGGGTTCCAAATTCTCAGAAACCACTCGGTACATTTGTTCCACCCACGGACTTCCTATACATGGACAGAGATACAACATTGTCGCTACTGTACGTGTGAGAAAAGGAGTACCAAAATGGTGGTCCTCTATAGTTTGGGGTGAAAGTTTGGCCTTGCTCTAGTAAATCAACAGATTTGGCAAGAAAGATGAAATATTTTCGAAAAAATGCAAGTTAATTTCAAAACCACTACCCGTATTTTAGAAATATGATATTGTTCCTCATGCAAGTTAAACTTTTGTTTAAAATATTACAGACTCGTTGTCAAATCATGCAAATTATAGCTTTACGGCAGCCATATTGGTGCGCCTTTTTGTCCCAGACGGTGGCGACAATCTATGGATAGGACGTATGCGTTACATGCTCTGTCCGTGTATGAAGGAAGTCCGTGGTTCCACCATAGCTGAAAACTTAAAGTTGTAAGTTGACCCATCTGTTTTGGTTCATGTGTCATGTGTCGAAAATGATAACAGTCAGAAAAGGTAAGCATGAAAAAAAAAACTTTTTTCAGTGACAATTGTGAGTAGAGAAACGACAAGGAAGACTGGATTATTAAGATTTATACTTTACCTTCAGTTTGATCTAAATATCTCATACCCTCCTCTGGAGTTGTAAAGAAAAAACATGGTATTCCTGCTAAATATTCCTATTGTACAGAGAAGTCAATTTGTATGTGATGTGACCGAGAAAGGGCCTCAGGGTTCGCTCAGTTGAAGAGCTCTAAAGGACACCATCTCTCCTTACATCTCTCATACCGAAGGTCCGCCAACAGACAGATCTGAGGCGGACCCCAATCTTGTCTCTTGAAATGCAATTCACAGCAGCATGTTAGTAATGGGATTACATCAGCTCAACTTGAGCGGACACTGTGCAATTTCATAGAACAGGCATCTTACGAGTACAGGTGATATGCTTATTGTCAGTGCATGGAAGGCTCTGCCCAACTTTGCCACAGTAATCTCTTCTCAACATCAAACCTGTGTAGTTACCACTCAGAAGATCTATTTTCTGTGCGCTCCGCCCTAGCTGATGGTGGCGCTCCACCTAGTGGTGCGGTAAAGTCAGAAATCCAAGCACCCCACATAAATATGGTTCCCTGCCTCTGCAGAGCTTTAAAGGATACCATCTCTACTTATATCCTTCACAACGAAGGTCCGCCAACTTACAGATCAGAGGCGGACCCCAATCTTTTCTCTTGAAATGTAATTCATAGCAGCATGTAAGTAATGGGATTACATCATCTCAACTTGAGCTACCAAGGAAACCCTAGCTAATTTCAGAACTGATATGAAATCAACTTAACAACCAAATTTTCTCATTGCCTCCCATGCTCCAGTCTTCCCTCTCCCAACTCCAAAGATTTCTTTGAAAATGGTTGAATTTGGCGACTCTCTGAAACTCGATGTCATTACTGTTTGCTTCCTTCGCCCCTTGTTCTTTGTTACGATTACCCTTTTAAGGCAAATCCTGACGTCAACCCAAACCTGTTATTACTCTTCTTTTTTGGTTAAATCTTCTGCTGTTCCTTGTATTTTTTTACCCTCGAATTTTTTGAATCACCTACCACATACGTCTAGCATAACACTAGGCTGTATAGATGAATTTGGGCAGTCGGTGCAGACGGCCATTGTTTGAGTCATGCAAGTTAAATTTTGTAAAGACAAATCCAGACAGTCAAGTGAGGGTCTGATTTCAGTAAGCCATAACTAGGGTCTATCACCTGTTAAACTTTCAGTTTCTTTGCTTAACTGTATCATGGATGGTTGAACACTGAATTGTATCTTGATACGATCAATTTCACTGAATATGAGGGTTTGAAATTGATGTAGACGATAAATGAAAACGATTTAAGGCTGATGGACCCCACTAATGGCTGCCCAAGGTCACCAAAATGCTGATCGGATTCTCCTACATAGATGAATTTGAGCAGTCAGTGAAGTCAGCCATTGTGTGAGTCTTGAAAGTTAAATGTTGTATACCTACATTCATTTCCAAAAACTGACGTCAGTGAATTAAGAGAGGATTCAGCGAACAAGCTTCCATGATACACCAGGAAAACCAAAGCATTGGGAAGGTTAAGGCTGATGGCTCCTAGTTATGGCCGTATCAAATTTACCATCATGAATTTCACCTTTCTGAATCTTCTAGTTGCCATCGTACAAAAACAAAGTGAAACAAAGTATATTCACTCAGGAAAGATAAATATTTTGCAAACGTTACCGTCGCCCAGCCTCAGTGTAAGTGAAAGCAGGACTCCCTTTAATCTTTAGTATTTCTTACTGTAAAGTAATCTGTCGGTTTTCTGTTTTTCCAGTAACAAATCTTGTGTTCTTTCGGCAACCAAACTCTCGAGATGTTTGGAATATTTCTCCATCAATTGCATCATCATATCCACAGGGCTGAGTTTGCAAGGATTGATGCGGTGGAGGGTGGCTCGAATTTGCGAGAAAGACGGTCGATTGGAAGGAACGTAATCCCAGCATTCTTCGATTAACTGTTTGGGTGAGATTGAGAGAGAGTAACGGTTATTTCTCTACAAAACATCTTTAAAAATATTATTTAGCACCTCAAAATTACACTTTCAATGTATACCAAGCAGTAACCTCTCAGTAAGTTTCACATTTCAGTAGAAAAACTATTGTCATTTGACTCCCATACGGAGCTCGTTAAGTGCCACTCTGCATGTCATGATGGTGAGGTAATTTATCTTATCATGTCCATGTATAGCCAGTCACATATAGATCCACGTGCAGCATGCAAGGACACTTAAAGCACAAACATAGACGTACTTAGTTCAAATTATCTCACCATGTCTACTTCCTGGGCAAAACATGTCAACATGGTGACTTGAATTATCTCATCATGTCAACTTCCTAAGCACAGGATGTAGACATTGTAACATAAATAATCTCACCATGTTGATTTTCTAAATTAGGATATCGACATGTTAAGATAAATTACCTCACCATGTTGACTTCTGAAGGAAACGATGACAAGTTGGTCAGATAAATTATCTCACCATCATGACATGCAGACTGGCACTTTAGGAGCTCCGTACACCCAACAGCCTATAATGAAACAGGTCAAGTACTACACTACTTCAAGTTGGGGTGAGTGCATTTCCCCTTTATACTGTATAACTAATGTTGAGAACATACGATTTACTGAGTAGGTGATATTGGAAACGAAAGATGAATTGCATAAGGGATATTATGAACGAAACATGAACTACATACCTCATATTGAGAAAAAAGATGAACTGCATAAGTGATAATAAAAATAAACGAAAAACTACATAGTTGATATTGAGAGCGGAAGGTTGAACGAGATAATGTTGACATGTGATATTGAGAATCAACGATTAACCGTAAAGGTGCCATTTAAAACGAAAGAAATTAACTTATTGACTTCAGATTTTAAGTTTTATTATGAATAATTGTAATACGAAATGTAATAAATGTAGTTACAATTTTACCTTCTGTAAATCTCAAATGAACGACAAACAAAGAGATCAGAAAATATGACGATTTCTAACATCGTTAATCGCGCTTTCACCTAAACATTCCCGGTTTCGGCGGATAAGTAAAAATAAGTAACTAATCAAGCAGTTACTCCTAGACTTGAAGTATTTTTCATAATTTAGGAGTCCAAAAAATGCCTCATAATCCTTAAGAGCCATTCATGAAAGACGATAGACTGCTATACTTATTCACGTTGGGGTTACTGCATTTTCCCTTTAAATGAGGACACTGATATTTTGTCTTTTTATCTTACACGGATAAATTCTTGAGGGCACGGACAGACATCGCCATTCTCTGCATCTTTAAAATCGTCTGCTCGTAATAGGTCTGGGAGACGAGGGCGCCAGTCCACATCTAGGTTGGTCAAATCCTCATCTTCCCACGGTTCGTTGCGAGTGGCAACTTCTACTAAAATAACTGCATAGCTGCAACAAAGATGAGAAACTTCCATCACAAACAGTAATTTAGGCCACCTTGTCATGTGGTTATCTTGACGAAACATTAATGGCTTCTTAGTGCTACCTTTTTCATGAAAGCTCAAACTTAGAACGAACTAGAGAAGGATAAGTTTTAAAGTGTTCCTAATGTCTGAAGTTTCAAAAATATATGTAATACGAAAGCTGGAAAATCAAATCCAATTGACCCAACTCCCATCTGTACTGTACATTCCTAAGCTGACATATACGACATTGAAGTTTATACTCTCAACACAAAAATGGTACATTGAGTAAGATCTTGAAAGTGATGACATTTTTGCACTATTCAAATTACTCTTTTTTTCAGAAAGCCAGAGCACCTTGAGTCAAATCGTGGTAACGTAAGTGTTACTAGTTCAACGTGGTTGGACAACATAAGACATGTCTACGCACCATGCTATGCAAGAAAAAAAGGAACATTTTAACGTCATATAAAAAGTATTCTTTCAAAAGAAACAAAATAGGTTGTGTGAGTTGAACAAGAGGAATGTCACATATTGTTTATAAATGGACTATTTTGTTTTAAGCAAAAGTATGTCAACATTGACAACCTCAACAACAGAGCAGCTAGGAATGGCAGTTTGATAAACAAGATTATTCTCCAAATTCACTTTCAGACATATTTAAGTGACATTTTGTCTTTCGTGTTAAAAATTAAGAACGATCAATTCATGTACAACAACCCCTATACAACATTACCCTATTTGTATCCCCCTACGAATTTAACACCTTAGAAGCAGAAATTTAAGTAAATAAACGATTCTTGAAGAGCTGTGTTTCGCATAACTTTTACTTACGCCATGCAAAATAGCAGTTTAATAAACCGGTAGGAAAAAAAAAATAAACCGGTAATAAAAATAGTGGGAGCCAGCTGCAGTAGACAACTATACAAACTCTTCAAGCTACAAAAGTCATACAACATACACTTAAAGCAATTTCCAAACTTCCTTGGGAACTTATATAAGAAACCAGAGAATACGAAATGGATAACTAAAATTCAGTGTGTACGTCAGTAAAGGAATGATTCATTTATGTAAGATAACTATTTGTGTATACTGCCCTCTCTCTGTGACCTCGCATTCCACTTGCATGCTTTCAGACCTTCGTTTTTATTGTAAGTAATATTTTACATCATAATTCAATTTCAGGACAGTTTGTTTGCATCTACAAACATTGATTTGCTTTTAAGTTTAACAAAAAAGTTAGAAAGGAATTCATTGTTCCGGAATCTTGTCGGATTACAAAGCAGCTAATTCTGATTTCACATCGCAAATTATTTCCTAATGTAAGACATGCGTCAGGACCTATCGTATGTATACACTGTGAATTCAAGTAAGCCTAAGTTATTTATGTGTTTTAGTATTTGCTTAAATAGTAGGGATAAATCCAGTTGGTCTCTATTTGCTCATTTTGAACACGCATTGCGATCCTTACTATTTCGTCTTTAGTTTACGAATGAAACAAATATGCTTGGTATCACAACAATGTATACTAAGGCCTGTCTAAAACTTTAAGGTAGACTACTGTGGTAAAAACAAGTTTAGTCGCCCTCTCAATTTATATCCATTGTAAATAATAAAGCTGCCATTAAGCCGTCGCTGAGTAGACTTTTAAGTGAGATCGTCTGTAGGTGAGCCAGTCGTTTTCAAAGAGAAACTCGGTACAGACTCAATATGGCTTCCCGTGACAGGTATATATTCACTATACGAATGATTTTATAAGTGCATAAAATTGTACCAGATTGTGCCCCGTGCTACGCTTGTCACACTTGAAATTTCTTATGCATTATAAGCATGTGGAATCGTACAACGTTTCTGAAAAGACTAAACAAAGTAAAAAAAAGGAGCAACAATATGTTGCGATATAGCACCATGCGATACAAGCTTCATAAATAACTCGCGTGAAAAAACAACGCGTTGCTAGCGTTGCTTAAGTGTCTATAGAATACAAACTTCCACAACATAAATTCTCGACCGAATGGAGGTCATGGTACTTCCGTGCGTGCTAAATACACTGCACATTGATAGAAAGATTAATGCATATATCTGAAGAAAAACATTTTCTCTGCGACATACCGACATACTACCACAAAGCTTATTTACAAGGGCATCCATGAAACATGAATTATAACGATATACAGGAAAAGAATGCTAATTTATGACCACTCTTGAAGCTTTAGCAATGCAAGAGGGACGGAATGAAAAGAAATTTTGTAAAAGTCTTCGAACTGATGTTTTGGATACGAACATCGGTGGAATTTACGATTTATTTTTTCCGTCATGTACCAATCAGACTAAAACTTGTAATGAAAAGAATGGAGATGTGAAACAAGGTACCAGTTTTACACTGTGTATTAGAGGGACAGCTAATGGCCGGCTGTACACTCTTAAAATGTTGGGAAAATTTTTGGACCATTTTTTAACCAACACTGGGGAAATAAAAGTTGGTCAAATATTGACCAATCTCGGTTGGTTAATTGCTTAACCTATTGTTGGGCAATTTGTTTTACCCAAAATGCAGTAATGTGAAAATTACCCAACTGGCCAGTTGGGCAAAATATTACCAATTATTGGTAAAATTTCTCCTTACCCAGAAGTTGGGTTTGTGTCCATTGTTTTACCTGTATTACTGTGAAACGCACACTGGAATAATTCAGAGAAGTACCATCTACAAGTCCTAAAAGTTACGGGCATGGATAAAGCCAGCAACTCAAATGAGTAGTAGATTTCAATTGGAAGTTCATGTCGTACTATTGTACACATTCAGGGACGTTTGTTTGTTATTATGAAAGATTAAACATGCGACGTTTTCTCATAATATTTCATGTTCTCCTTCTTTGTGCTGTATTATACAATTGGGACACATGATTTTCTACAAGAATGTACCATCGGCAGCTTCAATTAATTTCAATTAGACCTGCATTAGATGATTAACACAAATTTCATTTGAGAAATTCAGAATGCTCAATTCGGATGGAAGGTATATTTACCTGGTGTTCCAATAAATTTCATAGCATTTATACATCAACTTTTAACTCTTTTTGTGTTAGAAAAATTGCCACAGTGTACGTGAACATTTTGCAAAATATTTACTGTGAATGTAAATAATTGAAAATAGCAATTATATTACAAATCATTAATTGGCGGTACGTTTAACCAACGTTGGGTAAAGAAATTCACATAATATTTTACCAACGTTGGTCCATAAGTTTCTGGGTTATTTTGCCAACCTCTACATTGCCCAGAAAATTTTACCCAACTTTTTAAGAGTGTATGTTTTAAGAAACAGTTTGCAATTGATACATTAGATGTCAGTTGCAATGTCTTTATCGAGGATACATGGATAAATTTGCTAAGTTTTTTGTACTAATCTCACTTTTAGGTTTTTTCTTTTCGTAAATTCAATGATGAAACCCCTCGACATACGAAATATCTAGCAGTACAGTGACATTTTTTTTCGAAATGCAGGTATGTATAGCTAAGTCCTTTGATAATGTTATGCATGGCCACCGAACAAATTATGGAACAATTTACCACCAAATTGTGAAATGTCAGGGAAAACGCAGTCGGTGACGTCAAAACATTGCAGATAAGGTCCACGTCGTACAATCTAAAGCTCGCTAATGTATAGAATTTTGCATGTGACGTCAGCGCGTTTCACTAGATGGAAATGATCAAGGCAGTCGTTGTGTTACCGAAACGCGCGCACAACAGCACCTTAGTAACAATTATTGTAAAATGGATGCCTGGATGGAAAAACAAAGAGATGGGCAACGTAGTGACGTAGGTGCATAAGCCCTATAGAAGAATCTGAGCAGCTACTAAAATTGGCCACATGGTCTTAATATTTTATTGTTTACATCATTATCAACCCTCATGTTCAGTGAATTAAGGAGTATTTAAGAATACAATAATCCATGATACAGTGAATCAAAGAATTTGAAAGGTTAAAGCTGTTGGCTCAGTTATGCCAGACTAAATCAGCTCATTACTTCACTATCTGGATTCATCTGCAAGGTCTATGGGCATTATTTAGAGAGAGGGAAGTACCTAAATACATCTGTTGAGGCGGCCAACGGGGCTCCAGGGCACTGGCGGACTTCCGGTGGCATATATGCTCGTGTTCTCAAATTACTGTACATTGTATCTGGATGAGGACTACCGTCTTCCTGGCGAAATAAAGGCAAGCCAAAATCTGCAAGAAAAGTCAGTCAACATACATTATACTAGATACTATGTACTCCATTCATTCAAGTAGAACTTCTATGCTCCAAATTTAGTTGAGTATACACTCAAAAAAATATGTAAAATTTTGTGTAAAAAATGGGATACTTACGAGAATGTGTACTTCTGCCCGATATTGGTTAAAATATACTTCAACTCAGTTTGTGTATAAAATTGCACAGTTTCAGTTGAAGTACTTACTCACTTATTTCGAGTAGGAAATACACACATTTTGGTGATTTTTGGTAATTTTTTAAATTAAATTGTTGAAAAAAAAAAAATTTCAGTGTAAGGGAGTTACATCGCAGCAATTGCATAAAACAATCAACTTTGCCTCACTACGCTACATCATTCAGACATGTACATTTTAATTTTTGTCCAAACGAATTGCACATTTTGTGGCAGCACTTATACTGTCAGAAGAAAAGTGCAGATTCAAATAATGCCATCAAATTTTAGAGCTTCTGGTTTTGTGCAAGTTAGCGAAACGTGGCAACAGCATAGCCGAACAAGCTGAGTGCCTAGATTACATAATGAGTGAAATTAAAAATGAAACTTATGCTGGAGGGTGCTTAGCAGAATATTACCTTGGGCAATCCAAGTACTTCAAGCCCCTCAACAAGTGTAGGGACTTTCTTGTATGCGATGTTTAAAATTATTGTTACTTTTAAAATTGAAGGAGGGGATGAAAATAAAGTTGTGACGAATTTGATCTACTGTCCGGGCAGGAGAAGTTCGGCAATAAGCGATTTCGCTTATTTGATTTGGGGGCTTCGCACATGAGCACAGCCTACAAATCGCTGGGGACAATATAACGCTCCGCTATCAACGGCACGTGTTCCAAAATTTGGTTTCGAAAATTTCGTGGAATCATTCTTGACAACAAGGAAGGATTTATGTGTTGTGTTGTGCTGTGCAATAGACTGCATCCACTTTTTTGTTAATATTACATTAATATTTTAATCCACGTAAAGTAGAACTAAGACCCCCTTTTTCTTTTAGTTTGGTTTGGACTCGGTTTGCATAGTATCCCACAATTCCATGCCGCGGAGAAATACCGAATTTGCTTTTTGGATGGAATAGGCAGATACATACGTTGTAGGTTAAAGACGGCACATGCAAGGTTATTTAACCTCAAACTTCATCCATGACAAATCAACAGTTCTGATTGTGCGAATAAAGTATACCAGGGCAGTGTATCTTCAAAATGTTTGAAAACAGACGAGGAATATTTCGGTTAATTTAGGAGAATACTTTAAATAACGCTATTCATGATTTATTACAGTTCACGTATCAGTAACTACTTGACAACTTTGTATATGATGTAATGCTCCCCCATAGATGTAGCTTATACGACGCAATACTTCGATAGAACATCCGATCACAATATTTAAAGGCAAAGTATTGTAACTGTAGGAATTAAAACACATATCACCAATACACTTTACTTTCGACCATTGGATATAGCACTTTGTGAATTAGTTTCCAGTTTGACTCTTTCCTGGAACTAACACAAATTGGTAATTTTGCGAAATATTTGTGTCATAGTTCCAACAATTTAAGAAGGAATATCGTCCAAGAAGAACAGAATTTGAAGAGCTTCGCATGACATCTGTTAAAACTATTGCAAAGCTAAGCTTTAAAGTCGTGTTTTTACCACGTACAAACGTGTGGGAGACAGCATGATATGCTAAAACAGTTTGCATATTTTACTTCACGATTTCAAGAAAATCTGTCACCAACTCCTTCATGATTAATTTTAACCAATGTTGTAGCAATGAGTATGTTTTTGAATGTATTTCATCATAATACTGCTTCTAACACTGGTTTTAATTAAACTGTCTCCTTTATAAATGCGGTTTTAATGTTCTTCTTTAGTGCCTCATGGAAGATTGGCTCAGGATGAATGAGTCACCGCTTCATAAAGTCGAAGTAAATAAATAAATGAGCAGCTATAAATGATTTTAGCACCAGCTAACGACAGAGTCAAATGATTGCGACATTTAATGGCAGATGTGTGTTAACGTCCTGTTAATTTAAGGATTTATGAACTGACAGATTCGTCAAGTCACTTTGGTTTCTTTCCAGGAGTTACCTTATCGGAGATGAAGTAAACTTTTCCATACAACTTTTGAGTTAGTTAGTTAGATGGAGTTAGATGGAGACTAAGTTACAACTGGGGTAACTTTTGAATATGAGGCATTAATTATTCCTACGCTTTCCAGATACTATACTGGCAGCATTGTATTACTGGCGTAGCGTTTGAAATATAATATATATAAATATATATATAAAATTAGAGGAAAATCCGAAGAGACAAAGATGGACAAAAGAGAGTACTAATTTTTTGTAGTCAGATATTTCCGCCCCACAGAGCGGAGAGTAAGTGGATTATAGCCCTTAATACGCACAAACAGGGCCTTAACAAAGACTTGGGCGTTCTCAGTGGTTTTAGCTTTGCTAGCAACCGTTAGTCCTTAGCAACAGTTCACCTTTCTTGCGCGCCGCGACTTTTCTCTCAGAGGAGTGCGTACTGTGCGCATAAACTTATCTCTGCGCGTTTGGCGGTTTGTGCCTAAGCTTTTGTTTGTTTCAATTTTGCTACATTTGTTATAACGCAGTTGAAGGGCATATGAGTGTCCGAAATATTCGTTTCAAATACAGACTATTGTGCTCTGAATACCGTCGTTTTTATCATTTTTTTGGTTTTCTTGTCCATATGGAGCATACGTGGAACTCACATATATATATATATATATATAGATAGATATAGATATATATATATATATATATATATATATATATATATATATATATATATATATATATATATATATATATATATATATATATATAGATAGATAGATAGATAGATATAGATATATATATATATATAGATAGATAGATATGATAGTTCTCCACATTGGTAAAAAAGTGCTCGATGTAAAGTATGAGTCGATACAGAGCAAATACACATATAAATCAAGAATGGATGCGAGTTGCTACCAGTGGTTTCCCCAGTACGGTTCTTCAGGCAACTAACGTGTAAATTTACTACTTACGGCCAGGCAAGTATTTTTTCTTCTTACTACGGTTGGGTGGCTTTTTAGTTGAATGCCTGCAAGTCGAGACGATTTCTGTTCTTTTGTTAAGGAGGTTTTTGTGGGCATTGTTAGTGATGGCGAGCTTCTCCTCAGTGCACAAATTACATTGGCCAGACGAATTTGCCAGCGTATTACTTTTTTTGACAATGGACCAAGAGATGTTGTATTTTTCTTTGTTGTTCTTAATGCCCCAGATGAACCTTGAGAGTTCAGTTTCGTTAGAATGGGAGATATGGTTGAAAGATTTGGTATGATTGTAATAGCGGGATTTAAAGCTCCCACCAGTCATGCCAATATAAGTGAAGATGTCTTTGTCTCTTCGGATTTTCCTCTCATATTATATATATATGTATATATATATATATATACTTATACACATACATATATATATGAGCTACAGTCTCCTCTTATACAGTAGCCAGCGTTTGGATTCACCGGTAGCTGTCATACTTAACAAAAATAGATAACGATCGCTACTGGAATAGTGTCCTCACCTGTTAATTTGACGACCCATCTGTCATCAATGACGCAATTGGAAGACTTAAGCCTTCCATGGTAGACTTTGTTTTGATGAAGGTAATTTACGCCCCTCGCAATATCGTTGCAAAATGAAAATCTGTGCAAAGGTTGGAAAAAACTGATTTTGGAAAGTATTGTTATAGATTTACACTTGTTTGATGTATTTATCTTAATGGTTCGCTCTTATTCGTAGAATGTGTCTATGCATTATTTTGTTCTGTTAATCGAAAGTCGTTATAACTAACGTTATCAATGATGCGATTAACCATGCCGGTTTTTACTCACACCCCTACGGAATGGTTCAATCTTTAAATGCAAAAGTTTGTAAATGATTAAACCAAAAGAAAATTGAAATATCGTGGTAGTTTGGGCGACGAAAGTTAAATAAAGTTAAGAAGTTTCTGAAGACTTCATAGGTTAGTTCTTTAAACCACCAAAGAATTACTGTACCTCTTGTTATCCTTAAAGAATAAGTTTCTAATCGATGGACATTCAGGTTGGACTAAAGAGAGACATAACGTGACGTTGCAAGTAATTTATGAGCTACATCAACTGCCGGGCGAAAATCAAGTGCTTTGCTGAAACAGTCACACCATGTTCGTCAACTGATTCTCAGCTAACTGCTAACTAGCTAGCCAGCTAGCTAGCGCACTACACCAGGTTTTGTAAGTAAAAAGAGGTGGTGCTGGTGACGTCGATGAAACCACTCTCGTGCTTTTACTGACGTCAAAAGGACAGACCCTCTCTCTTACTGATGGGCAAAAACTGTAGTGTGCTACGTATAGTCAGCTGAGAAGCAGCCGTCGACCAACGTGCACTTTGAATGTTGATTTTTGCCGGGCAGTGAACGTGGTTAAACAATTATGACGTCACGTAGAAACACTCTATTGCTCATGAACAATCTGCAAACATGATCTTCCCCATTTCTGGTCCGAAAGAGCCAGATTTTTCCCAGTCAGTGTTCATATATGATTTGCATCGGATAGCTATCAAAATGAACTTATTTTTTGTGACGTGATACAACAGCCAGCACACGCGTAGCCCGATTAAAGCTTGTCTCTCGGTGTTACGTCAAGACTTAACTGGTGAAACTTCAATTTTTGTAGAACTACTGTGCAAAACATATTTACGAAGGCAAATTCCGGGTTCTTTCGAACCAGACATGGGTAATTTCTTTTAAAACCTCCCAAAACTTGGATCAGATTCCGATCCGAATAGCGTTACCGTGGCTTAAATAACACGGCGTCCTCTATCCTTACAGTCACTAATTTTACCATGATCTTACCAAACAACAAAACTAGCCACTGGCACACGAAGAAATCATGATTCCCTAGTCTGACGTGATTTCCAAAATGCTTATTACGCCATTTTCAACAAATTCTGGTGAACATCGACCTACCTGAAACTCCAGTTTAAAGGAATATCTTCGTTTAAAAGGACATCATTTAGAGCACCCTTCGGACAGTACTCCGTACAAATAGCTACATTTGGAACCACGATACAGCCACCGACAAATTTACACAGATTCGTATGAATTAAATCCCTGTAGCAGTAAGAAAATACAACAGGAAAGAAATCATTACTTTCATACTTTGAGGATAAATTTCAAAACACCATAGGTGGATTGGGTTGTACATATTTGACAACTTATATCTTTGGAATGCCTTTTGTACCTTCATTTCTTCCAACTTATAAATTACTTCATCACAAACTGTATTTCCATGGTGAAATGTTCCTTCTAAAAATAATCTCTCCTGTTTTGATTTTGCCCAGTTACACAAATTGATGGAAGACAGACACCAGGGCTAAGGATTTCGGTTAGAGGGGCCTCTAGGGGAGTTTCCATGCAGGTAGAGATGGTAACGTTAAAGTAATGTTCCAAATACAGTTCGGGTTGCAAAAACTGTGAAAAAGGTTCGAGTCCCCCTCCTCCCCCCCCCCCCTTTAGTATCTTCTAAGGAAAGCGGGGATTCCGTGGGCACAGCCTATTCTACAGCCCGTAAATTTTGGAAATTCATATGTACCAAATTTTTGAAATAGCTTAACTGTAAGAAGTGGTCAAGACGAAAGGTCTGCTCGGTCTCTATTCCTCTACAAACCTCCTTCCTGAAGAAGTGAAAGCGAACTTCATTAGACGTGATATATTTTCTTATGGGTCTAAGAAATTACAGAGAGAAACATTTCCCATGCAGTGTCAGGTGATCACTCTGCATTTACGGAATAGAAGAACAAAATAGAAACTGCTACTTATCAGTCCTGTACGTCTATAACCATTTCCACTAGGATAACAGTTTTGTAATTGAATTGAAAAGCTTTCTTCAAATAACTTGTTTAGGAAATAGTTAATAGAGGCTATTTTGGTATCTACATAATCGGGAACGTGCATATCTTTTTTCGAACTATTTCTGCACCCTACGCAACAACGAATAATTTTGGTCATGATGTGTATTTTGTAAGTTTACCATCGCACCAAGTTTTGGTGATAGATCATTCGTAATTGCTTAAAGAAGAATGAAGATGATTGGTTGAACCTATACCCCTTACAGTCTTATATCACAGATGACACTGCTCATCAGAAATAGTAGTGTCAGTACAGATTACGGCGAACGTTTGACCTAATTTGTTCTATGGGCCTTAAAACAACATCATTAAACAGACAGGCAGTGACTATAATGGTTCAAGGCTGCAGTGTTTTAAAAGCCTTGAAAGGGCACTAACAGGAGATTTTGGTCCAAGGGGGGGGGGGAGCTATCACCCCTAATCCATAAGCGGGAACCTCCGCCATTGGGCAGACATATAGTATCCCAGGCATTCAATCCAGCCCTAGGGAACACTATATTCAGGCGGAGTTGTTTACATGGCTGCTCAATCAAACATGTAACGTATTACAATAGAAGCTTGACGTAGTGACAGTATTAAACTTCCATCAGTGAGGTTGCAAATTTGAACACCCCACTTAAACATCAGTGACGTGAGGTAACAAACTCTCTGCGGGTTAAAAATTGAAAATTGAAGCCAATTACAAAGTTTTCGCAATTTAACCTCTGGTAACAACACATAACCTTTGACCTCCACCAAAACCGCACGATTACGTCCTCTCAACATGAAAATTTTTACAACATATACGAAAAAGGTGGGCCATTCAGTATTTGCGTTATCGAGTTTACAAGCTAAGGCGTCACATACAGCTGTACAGAGTACTATAATCTAATTGCCAATTACAATGTTGACGCCGAATTCTATGAACACTTGACTCGGGTAAAGAAAAATCATTGAAGTATTACTTTCTCATAAACTACCTCCTTCTATCTTGCGTTACATTAAGGTTTTATCACTTCGACCAATCAATGCACAGAAAGAACCTCTTCCTGTTTTGTTTCGGAGGTGTAGAGTCTTTGCATCATATTAAAAGCAAATTTGTATTAATCACATGATTATATTCAGCTTTCACTAGTGTTTTGCATGCCATGATGAGGGTTTGACTTTTTGCCCAAAGAATTCTAGCCAATAGACGAATCCGATTAGCGCTTGTTTTTAGTGACTGTAGGTCGCCATTAGTGGGGTCCATCAGCCTAAAACCGTCTTTATTTATTGTTTACATGAATTTCAAACCCCTCATATTTAGTGAACTTGGAGAATTTAAGATACAAATTAGTGTACAACCATCCATGATATAGCCAAGCAAAGAAATTGAAAGATTTAAAGGTGATGGACCCCAGTTATGGCCGACTGATATCAGACCATCACTTGCTGTCCGGATTCGTATATTGGAACACTTGACAATGTGATGAATGATGTAACCAACACTTACCGCATTTGTTTGACCTCTCGCCTTATTCTTTTATCAAGTGTGAATGAAGTTTTGTTTATTTTCTTTATTGCAACTGGTCGCCCGTTACTGCAAAAAAAATCACAATTTTTCTTTCGTAAGGAGACAATTAATAGCTCTTACCTAAAATGAATCATGCTGTTAAACATGGAAAATCTTATAATTATTTAAACCGTTCAGAAAATCGATGTTTTAACCTGTCTCATGTCACTGCTCCCAGGTCTCAGATAAATGAGAGTAAAAGCGGTCAGAAGTTAAGTCATTGTCACAAGTGCATTTGTAGGGTTTTGCTAGGCAATGCAAGGAGCTGTTATGTCTCGTAACAGTAACAGCTCCCAAAGACGCAGGTAGCTTACCTTCTGTGTATGAGAAATAGCGGTTAAAGTAGCAGTAGTAGCGACCTAAGTCCCATAAGGAACATATATGATTACATGGAAAAACTTTAAAGGAATAAACGAACTAATTTTGATAATACTCTCTACTACGGTTGAATAACGATTTTTTCATTCTTGGGTCAATCACATACGCTAAAAAACAACTACCGGCTTGGGATAATCGTAATCAGTAATCGACATTTTGAAGTAGTTACCATAGAAATCGATTATGTTTGTGAAAATTGCAAAATAATTGCAATCACACTCGATTACAATCAGTAGTAGTGTTTAAAGAGGGGCCGGGGCCACAGCCCCGTATCTCCGAGGTCAGTAGGGGGAAAATCACTCAGTCGGGGGATTCACAGGTTCGAAGAAGAAGAAAAATTCTAAAGCGACACACTGAGCATTCAAACCCTTACCACACACCAGCCCATTGGGGGCAGAAAAACGATTGTCAAAGCAAAAAAAAAGGTCTTCGAAAATTCGCATAGCGAGCATGCCAACGTGAGCTCTGTCGCCAAGAACTGAAGTGCAGAAAAGCGAAAAAAAAAGGTATCAAAATCCGTTCCAGTAGGGTGAATCACAGGTTGTCCCCCCTCCCCCCCCCCCCACCACCACCTTTGAAATCCTGCATACGCCACTGATTACAAAGCCAAAGTAATTGAAATTGTCGTTTTACTGATGATCGCAATAAAATTTATCACGGTCTTTTTAAAGTTGTGAAGCACTGGATAATGGGATTGTTTCCCTACTACATAGCTTATGTGGAAAAAATGTAAGCACGATTGCAAGCATGACTGCATTGCAATGTAATCGCAATCATTATCGATTACTTTCAATTTTAGCTGTAATTGTAATCTAAAATATGAAGTAATCGCAACCGTAATCGATAACATTAAGATGTAATCGCCCCAAGTCTGGTAGGTGAGTCTGTAACATTCTCCCTTTTTTTGCAATGTACTTCTAAATGTAATACTAAATTAAAATCAAGGGGACTTCTTGGGTTTATTTCATGTTCTTATAAACTATTTTACCAAGCCGGTTTCGAGGACCCGCCTGAATTTTACTCTTCGATTTCGTGCAATATTGTAGGCCGTGATGTGTCAAAATGTGGTAAGTTGTGTAGTACTTCAAAAAATATAATAGCGAGTCACGAACGAATCATGCATATACGTCCCATACGTGAAAGTATTGTGAAATAAATGAAAAAAAATCTTACAAAATCCCTGTCTGTGTAAAAACTTGTTTGGCGGTAGCTTGTTGCGCGAAGCCAGAAGACACACCGCCGATAGAACTACTCTCTACATTAACGCTTATGACGCTACCAAGAAATCCACGCAGACCAGCATCTGTGAATAAAGAGATAGAAGAGAGTCTTTAATAAGAAACAATTTTAAAGTAGGTCTAGGGTTGATACAATATCATCACATCGATAACATTTTACTGATAAAGACATTTATTTGAACTTGCAACAAATGCAGCAATGAGTGGAGCCAGCTTCTCATCTGTTTCACTGAGATATCCAAGTATTGCCTTACAACAATTCCCGGTAATTGATACTGTATATACCAGCGGCAGAGCCCATAAAACACCTGAAATCACTGTTACTCTAACAAAACACTTTCAAACATTAATCTGCCATAATGTGAAAGCGGGAATGCATAAGATAACACGACAACCCAACACACTTTTTTCTACAGACTTACACTTACACAGAGACTGCAGTTGCACAGAACATATATACTACAGTTATTGCTGCATTGCGTTCCTGGGCTACACATTTGTCCCTGGCTACACTATTCAATACTTCTTTAAAGTAATTCATCATTACACCCTACTGAGCCCTCCACCAGTTTATTGATCGACTACATTGTCAAGTGGTTAGAACATCCGACTTGCAGTCGGGAGGTATGGAGCTTTCCTGTCTTAGCCTGTTCATACAGAAGACTTTAAAAATGGAACCATGCCTGGTGCTCAGCATGAGCAATGGGGTAGGGAAAACAAGCGAGTGAGCCACAAGTGGAAAAAAGGACGTAGCCGGATCAACTTAGACTTGAACCAATTGGTTAGAGACTGGGCCTTAGAACTCCATCTAAATAATTCCACCAATTTATTGCTACAACCTATGGCAATCGCTCCCTTAAAGGCGTACGTACTTCTCTCACCCCAAGCAGTTCCAATTCTCCTAACCTCCTTATTAAGCCCCTCCCAAAATGGTATACGCATCCAGACACAATCCCAGTCTCTTGCTGCAGGGTGAGTGAACAAGAGCCCAATGTCTGTAATCAAAACAATCTCAGTACGGTACATGTTGCGTAATATGAGCTACAGTACTCTATATTGTTTGAACAAGCTGCCAGTCAAAGAGCTGAGCTAATTGAAAACTCCTGTAGACTGCTACAAAAATTAGGTGATAAAACAAGCCCTTTAATGTGTTAAATGTGCTTTGGCTCTCTAAAGTCTTGTCAAAGTACACTGAAACACTACACTTAAAATCTGTCACTTCGCTTCTCGGCCTTTTGGCTGAGATCATGTGTCGTATCTGTTCTTTTTATCCACTCTAAAATGGAGCCATACAGGACAGGCCAGAGATGTAAATGGTCTGAGGGCCGTGAGGTTGGTCAAGTGTTGTCTTCAGTGGACGTATAACTTCTTTGGGAAGTAGTTTCCAGTTTGGTATCGCCGAACGGCTCTTTGCCAGAGAGACGGGAGGACTTTAGAAAAAGCACTATATTCTTCTGTTAAGACCCTTTGTTCTCTTTTTTTCTTTTTTTCTTAGTTCCCTTTCCTCCCTTTATTTTTTTTCCTTTGTTGTATTGTTGTAAAATTTTATGATTTCTCTTTTGAGCCACAGAGAAGCTTGTTTGAATGTTATCAACGCCCTCAAATTTATCATGAAATTATCCTTGCCAAACTTAATACGCAATTCCTGCATGCAATGCTCCCTTAAAAATTAACGTGATTGGGAGGACAGATCTTTAAGCAAAGTACAAAAAGCCAAGAATTTTTAACAAAATGTCAGTGTTACACACATGCTCATAACTATAGTCCATGGTAAAGACGTAGGGACATTTAATGAAATTTAGAAATAAAAGGTCGTTGACGTTCATCTGGTGGTAACCATGACCTTTCAGGGATTTTAGCCTAATGGAATGTGTAAGAAAGAAAACGTAATCCAACAATTACTGCTCAGTCCCACTAAAATTCTTCTTGCCACTACATTAGAAGCCACGCCTCTGCCATCCTAAGATTATGTCGCGAAAGGTATACTCATTTTGCCCTCCCTCTGATAAGTTACTTCCTGGAACTATTTTTGAAGTACTCCCTCTTACAATGCCAGAGGCCAAATCCCCGGGTCCAACGACGTAGCCAGGGGAATTCGCCCCCTCCACTCTAAAATGGTATCCTGGCCAGGTCCTTGCCCAAGCCTCCCCTCAATCTCTAAGCGCCTTTAGGATGGACACGACGTCGGACGGAAACGTCACAACCAAACCACCATTAACAAGCATGTCCGTTTCGCATTAGTGAAGCAAGATCGAAGCAGCTGATTTTATGTGTATGAAACTTGTGTTATCTTCCGTCATTCAGTCAGTCAGACGTGAATGACACGTTGTCTCTAGGCACTTCAAACTTATACATTCAGGAGGCCCTCTCGCCATAAATTCCTTCGGATGCCTAAAAATATTCAACATTTTTGTTCGCGAATAGGACTGTGAAATAAAGGATTATCCAAACTTTTTTTAATTTCAGTATCTCAAAAAACGTAGCTTAGAACAGAGTATAATAAAAATGTTGATGTTATAAATGATAGCTTATGACATCTGCAGAAAAGTTACAATTAAAAAAATCAGAAGAGAAAATAAAGGAACCAGGAAGTGGGAACCATGTTTCTTACTTAGGTTAATTTTAAAGTGAATGTGCACAAAGTGTATTTCTAATACCCGACAAAATTTATGTGCTTTATTTGACAAATGATAGATGTGACACATAATGGAATAGACGCTTTACTTAAATAAATGAGCTGTGAACTAATTATACTCATAAAATTACCACCCTTTGACAAGATGCACTGATACAAATGTCTGAAGTAATGTACCGGCTTTGAATCACTACTTTAGAACGTCTGCGTAAGGCGAAAGAGAAAGTTTCAGTATATCTAGCCCTCCAAACTTTTCAATCATTTCAAGCTTGTCTATAGACATTCCGTTCAGCTTGCCGAAAGCAGGCTCTCAAGACAGTTTCTGGAGGGCCATTTTAAGTGTTTTCTGTCCTTTTGAGTCCATTGCGACGACTGTGGGAGGACATTTCTCTGCTACAAGTAGCATCATGTTGTAGATTCATGCGGGGAAATTACACTAGATACCTCATTTCGTCCAAAGAGACCAACATGTTCGCTACTTAAGTGTGAAAAAAGGAGATCTGCCAAAGCGAACTTGACAGTAATATATTCCAGACGTTCTTCAAAGTACAACAATTCGGGTCCCATTGGTAAGTTTAGTACACGCGGGACCTCATGATGAAACGAGCAGAATGAATCATTCCGTGAAACGGTGAAGGTCAGTATTATGTTCCGTATTACTTGGAGTTATCAGCCGCAAAATGTTTGAAACAGTCTTTACGTACTACACAGAAATGTCGTCGAATCCAAAACACTAAAAGTGACAGCGCTCTTGTTAGTTCCGGCTCGTAAAATATTTAAAAGGTTTTTGTGAGAGTCATTTCTAATCATGGTGGAATATTTCACTTTTCCCTATGCAACAGAACGAAAAAGTTAGTTTGTATCGTTTGACCATGTATACTGGGATCATGAAAGAGGCCAGGGACTTTATGGGACCACATTTCAAGCTCAGCCAAACCTGCTGATGAGAAAATTCGAGACCGTTTTCAGTCTCAAAATAGTATATGCAATCACTTTTTTTAAGAAGTTTGAAAGAAAGAATGTCCATATCTCAGCGCATTAAATCAAAGTAACAAAAAGCATGTAGTTCGTATTGCCTATTTTCTCGGGTAGATGCACACTGTTTAACAAAGTGTTTCTTGATTGGCTGCTGCCGTTCTATTTTAAAGATTGTAGTCTTTGTTAGGATTAGGGATTAGGTTAGGGATTATGGTCATCGTAAGCCAGTAAGGATATTTCTTGTTAAACAATGCGCATCGCCCCATTTTCTCTGGGCATACCCGAGCAGCTTGGTTAGGTTTCCTACTTTGCCCTCTGACTCTAACCACCCTTTCGCACAATGGTACGGTCTGGGTCATGTGCTCATGCGATGAGTCCCCACCACACTATCTGTCCCTTGGATAATGGTTGTAAGACAATGCCTCACCTGTTCGGGACCCCGTACACGTCTCGCAGATCATTTTGTACAAACATTAACTTCGATCGGTATTCAAATTAGGACGGTAAATTATTGTTGATAAATATCTTAATACGCAAATCGAGTGATGTTGAGAGTAGGGCATGCCATGCGTGGCTAAAGTTACCATTCGTTATCACAACGATCATGTCAAAGAGAGTTGTAACATCAGAATATTCGGGAAACGTTATTTTGGATGTTTAAATTTTATCTTTATATTAAAATATATGATGAGTACGGTAATTAAGAGATAATATAGGGTAAACAAAAGGAATATTAACACTGTGCAACACTCCACATCATTTGATCATTTTGCTTGCATGGGAAACACGTTACTCCAGAAACGTTCAAACTTTGAAGTAGCATATCTCTAGGTTGGTTAAAGATATTGACATAATTTTAAGAGATTTTTGCTTAGGAATTCCCATTCTTTATTTCTCAAGTAAATTCGGGGTACTTTGATTGATTTCACCATTCTTTTAAGCCAGTGAGCCAAAACTGGAAAAAGGCGATAGCCGGATCGACGTTAACCACCTCGTTGAAAACTGGGCGGTAAAACTCCATCTAACTAAGTTGCAACGTTACGTGATTGCTAGTGAGCAACAACTTACTGGCCCGACTTAAACCAACTGGTTAGTAGAGACTAACTAACTAACTATTGCCTGGACCGGGTTGCATTTACTGTTCTGTGACGGTATGTTCATGGTGTCTGGTAGGGGACAGGGATCCCAAAGCTTCTGTTGCAAGACTACATCGCAATTCCTGCAGTGACTTACGAAATACCCGTATCCGTCTTCGCAAAATCACATTCCAGCGAATATCAATCGAACTTAACTCGACCAGAAGACGAAAATGACATAGAGTGTGACCATAACGTTACATGTCTATGAAGTAAAACTCCTCAACCGTTACACATACCTGGCCTAATGGCATCGAAGTCCATGATCCAACTCTCGTCCCAGAAGAGCTTCTCTTGTCGCCAATAGAAGTACTGCATAAAATTAAAATATTATTCATCACGTTGATATTACCCCACGATGCAACAGGAGCTCTGTAGGTAGGCTAATGTTTCATAAAATGTGAACACCACGTGGGAACATCCTCCAAAAAAGTTATTCTATATTTAAAGATATCTTTTTCATCAATTTTTGTAATAGTGGTTTCAAAAGAGGGCAACGTTTTTATTCAAACTAGGATTACCTGATGTTTATTGGCTGGACTAATGGACGCCACTGAAAAGTGCTTCAATTTGCTTGCTCTCTAACTTTTCACCTAGTGTTTTTATTTCTCATGGGAGTAAACGAAATGCTTGGATCTAACTCTAAACATGGTATTTTGCTTATATGCATGTGCGTGTGTTTTCGGGGACATCGATTTTATCCAATCGGCCGAAGAATATTTTGCTATGGGTAGCGCTATTTTCAAATATCTCCCACGATGCATTGCGATCCTACCGCGAAAATTCAACGGAGAGACGTTCAACACAAACTTCAATTTTTATCGATTTTAGGGGAAAGGAAGTTGAGCATAATTAAAGTCTTTGCCACTAGTGGAACAAAAAGTTTCGTCATTTTTGGTTGTTAACCACCCCGACTTTAAGAAATCGAGCAATTTGCTACGTTCTTTATTTTAAGCTTAATTTATAGACTCCACGCCGCCGTAAGTTTTGTGCACCATTTTCCATATAAAGGTGTGCAAGTGGGTGGCGCCAGCACTCATATTTGTAAATACGTAGTTGCAGGTCCCTGGCAGTTTCCCTTTCTGTTTAAACTATTACTCACATTTAAATACACACATTTATTGAACAATTGAAGAGGTAGACAATAAGTGCAGTTCTCATAAATATTCATACCGTTGGGACAGGCAAATTTTCCCCCGATCTCGGTTATACTCATTTTTGCCCAAAAGCGGTTATCTCCCGATCTGACTATAGACTGGGACCGAATCATTGTCAGAAGATAAGCGCATCCAAACGAATAAGAGCTTACTAGGGAGGTGTGATTAGACCTCCCTGAGCTTACCAACCTTACTAGCCGGCTTTGGATCAACTCATATTATTGATTAATACGCTGTTTGTTGGCGACTACACTTATTTTTTTTGAAAGTAGTAAAGCAGTTTTAACATGTTTACAATCTGAAAAGCAAATTTTCCTTTTGCGTTTACAACCTCTTTTCAAAATCGCATTTACAAAGGATTGTGGGATAAATTTTGGTACCTTTCGCGTTCGTCAATGTCATTTTGGAATGAAAAAAATACGCGTATCAAATCGCTATCCCACAAGTCTTGCGCCATTGCTTTTAGTCGGAAAGTGTCTAAGGAAATTTGATGTTGCTATTTGCAAGGTGGTGTTGAAAGCTAGTTAGGGAGGGGATTAATCAAATTTTTCCCAATGCATGATCTGATAATATAGCACACTCGCAGTGAAAATGTTAACTTTTGCCAATTATTCACGAACGTTTCATTTTGACGAGCTGAATATACAATGATAAAGAAGTCAGTGAAAATACTTACGGCCACAATCCCACAGAAACTCAATACCACCATGACACAAACGCAAATGATGGCCGCTTGTACGACAGGTTTTAGGGGACAGCGACCGCAATCTGCTGGACAGGTACCGCACGTTTCACCTTCCTTCTCCTCACATTTATTGTTTCCACATACTGTCAACGCAAAAGAATAAAAAAATATTTATACTAAACTATGAAGTGAAGTTAAAGGGACAACCAGAATTTGCAAGAAAATTTATGTTTTTTCTTCAGCAACGCGATTGTCCTTTTTACACTGGGTCTGATGGTTGACCAGAATGAAGAGATATTGATAATGTCTTTCAACTGGAAACAAACTTAGGTTCAGTTTTTGTCTAAAATATACTGCTAAATGAGAATTCATTTTCATTCATAGGGTTAAGAATTCCACGGTTAGTATACAAGACTCAAAACAGTACCCTTTAAACAGTGTTACATCAGGTTGGAAATTAGTAACAGATCACTATTCTAACAGTCTAAGTTCTAACTCTATGTGTGATTGTGGTGCAGAATTATTGTGAAGAAATAATTAGGAAAACAAAGCCTGATTGTTCCTTCAATATCATCTTAATATTCGTAAAAAATCATTGTTTTGGGCCGATGCACTCTGCCCCTTACAAGAAACCTTTTAACTAATATACGGTACCCTAGTACGAAATACAATCGATACAATACAATGGCAACAATAAATCAAGAAATTCCTTGTTAAACAATGCAAATCAGTTAATCCCATCGAGGAGAAGTGCCGTTGCAAAGTGATTGCTAACCGTACTGAAAAGTAACAATTTTATCCAATTGCTTAAATTTGTTTGGATACCATTACAACAACAACAAAAAATAATAACAATGAAAAAATAGAAACACGGCATAAACGGGATATATTTCTTGATTTAGTGTTGCATTTAGTGTTTAGTGTATGCAATTTCTTGGCAACATTTCAGCTATATTGTAAAACAACCAATAGATGATGTATGTCCTTCAATCTATGTTCGAAAAATGGCAAAAGCAGAGTCAATACTAAATACAACTCCATTGCTAATCTTCACTAAGATATCGCGTGACTGTGACAATAAGGTACATGTTGTTAGGGGATTAGTATTTCAAGTCCTGCACGATAGAAGAGGAGAGTGTTTATTACTTCATGAAGTCGGAAAGAGAGTAACTTTTAATCTATTTGAAGAGAAAAAAAAATATCATTTATCATTTTCGGTTCGTATTTTGGACCGAATTACATAGACGTCGATTTAATTTTCAAGGTGGAGGGTGGCATCTTGCCTTAAATTCCCCTTCTGTACTGGTCAAGTGTTTAAGAGGAAGGGCCAAGATGCAAAATGGTGCTAGGCTGAATGCTCTAATATCTGGAGTTACTAGGAATAGTTTTAAAGTTTTCAAAACATGGTCTTAAAATGTTGGTAGTTGTTTAAACGGACTACGGTCAATCTGGATTTCAATATCTCTGGTGCACTCTTTAAGAATCGTGACGAAAATTTTGATAGTCTGAGAAGGATTTACGCAAAAGTTTTGATATTTTGGAAAACCATTTGTAATGAACATGATTAAAATTAATTCATGAATTTTTCAAAAGCACAGCTCAGTCTACTGGGGCAAATCACAAAAGGAGGGGGGGGGGAGTGGTGCTAACTGGCTCTATTGAGACACAGTTGCATACCGGTGGTTAATTGTTAATACAGAAACATGATCATTTCGAACGACACCTCACCATATACTATCTGCAGACAAAGGATGGAGGTGTACCTCCAATTCCAGACTAATATCTCTTATCTAGCAAACTTTCTAGAGATTTTACTTCTCTGATAATGGTCTAAATACGAAAGAATCGAATCGTTACAAAGAAGGATGATGTACGCGTGTCGAAATTTTGCATTGGAATCTTTCATACATGAAAAAGTTACATGCAGACTGTGAATCGAGATACTTTCAGTTCCCTAAAAATGTGGTTGCAAATTTTAGCTTGTTGCCTAGTCATTCTGTAAAGATTACTTATTTCATTAAACATAGAAGGTGACCATTCTTCTTCTTGAAATTCCTGAATGTTGTGCTCTCTCATAACCGCACCTGTCGGCCTATGCACACGACAAATCAACCTAATCATAGAGACCGATGAAAAATGTAAGTTTGAGAAGCAACTGATGAGGACATCGATTAGACTGCAAGCGCGCGGAGCGCGCGAAAATTTTGGTGGTTTGCAAAGTAAGTATGCTGGAAGGAATGCCAAACACAAGCATCGGGCGGCGCCATTATTGATACTAAAAATCGATCGCAATCGGCAGAAGAAACCTTACATAACCTACATGTATAGTTTTGTTTTTTTGAGGGAGGAAGGTGAAGTACTTATTTTTAAGTTTCAGGTCACAAAAAGTGGGTCAAATTAAGTTAGTGTCCCCTCCTCTCAAAAAAGGGGGCATGTCCCTCCCGAGAATCGACACCCATGGATGCATTTTTTGCAGTTTCAGGTAACAGGAAGTTGAGCCAAAAAGTTGTCACTTTGATGCGTATGTGTGAATTACATCACAAAAGTCATGGCCAAGAAAGTCAAAATTATACAAATTATTTCGTGACGCCACATCGACAGACAGCTTTGTTTTGCATAGGCTAATAAAAAGCTGAAGTTAAACTAGAGCAGAAATTCTGTTGTAGCTCACACACAAGCTTGAAGTAGGCCCTTGTTACATTTTTCCCCTATGGTAAATGTGTTGCTTAATGTTCATGTCAAAATTTTATAAGATTGTCTCTACTCTTCAGAAACGAAAGCCGTTCCAATATGTTTATATAGTCAGTTTCTATATTGCAAGGATGGTGTGTGTAATTCCCTGACCAGTATTTCATTCCCTGTATGTCCTGTAATTTTGATGCAATTTATTTAGTATCGCCCCCTTTCGCCAGGGTTGTAGGCGACCAAAGGTAACTCAAATTTGAACTTAAGCCGTACTGGAAAATACATTCTTTGACGTTTTATCGAATTGACAGACACTGTATAACACATTCGTGTTGGTGTGTCGTTAAATCTCATCCAACTAAATTAATAGTGTGAGACCTAAATTTTCTTAATACACTGCCAAATCGATTGCGATTACAGCTCAACAACAATACAGTGACAAATCACTTTGCGAGCCACTGCTTGGGAACGTTTGATGACGTCACAAAAATGGCAATAGATATTTCAAGAAAATTACTTGTAATTCCACATCTGTTTGTTATAGCTAAGTGTCAAAAAGCAAGCAAAATATCCATTTTGGCTGCCGAAGTAATGAAAAATGCCTGAGCAAATTACTTGAAAAATGATATAGAAATGTGTGTGAGCCTAAAATGAGATAGAAATGTCTCCATTTAGCTCATTAAAACATTTAAATATACATATTCTCTAACACGTCCGTTTCAAACTAGAACCGAATTCATTTAAATTCCAAGGGACAGAAATCAAATCAAATAACTTACTAGTTTTTGGTGATTTGGAAAAAAGTCATAATCAATTTAATATTACTCCAAATTTAGGTACCCGTTATCTGTTTTCGGTTCAATTTGAATCGGGCGTTTAAAGAATAGAGTACTGACCACTCCTTGGATCAACGACTAGTTGATGATGTAAGGCGGCTTGTAAGTTTCCTATTCTTATGTGTGCGATGATGGATGTTAAACCGGTTGGAACTAACACAACCTGGGTAGTCCAATGGGTGTGGTTTAGACTATCAACTTCTGACTGTGTGTGGGTAAAAATATCTCCATTTGGGGGAACCCAAGGCCCACAAAGACCAGTGAGCTGTAGAGAAGAACAAAGAAAAGAAATTTACTAGGTCATCAAGGTATATAGTTCATGTCAAGGGAGAATATACCAGAGCAGGAAATTCAGAAATTATTCAATAATCATTTGAGAACAAAGATTAATCACCACCGCACAGTTTTAAAACGTCTTTTACTCCTTTGACATGAAATGCATACCCATTGAAACATCGCACTGGGCACTCTTGCACGCCTTAACTTGCTATGTTCTAGTCTAATTCAAGGTCGTATCACAAGTGTCTGGAATCATTTTGCACCTACACCCTAAAAAAATGTTCGGTTCAAATTGAAACGAAAAAGATCATTGGCATTTAACCGGAAAGGGAATTTTTTTTAAAAGCTTCGGTTTATTCTTTATCATTTTCGGTTGAAACTGAAACTATGCTGATCATTTATTAGACCGAATTATGGTTCGATGTCCATTTAAACAGCTAGAAACTACGCTTAAAGTATGTGATGTGCCACTTCATTTTCTACAGAAGACAGAAGAAATGTTTTACGTTGTATTCGTTGTTTCTAATTTTGTCAATTTTAGGCTTGAATAACCTGTATATTTTGTACGACATACGTCTGTCTCCGACTTTCTTGGCACATCTTTGAAAAGGTTCTTCTTTTCGATCTCTTGTACTAGTAAATCTCTTGCAATTACGTTTTGCTACAAGCGGTAAACCTTTTAAAGGCCTAGTCCTCTCATTCCAAAACTAAAATTCTTGTACACGTTATCAGAAATTCTCAATTGGCTCAACTCTTTGATTGACAGCTAATTCAGACAATGCCGAGTATCATCACTTATTTTGCACAGTATGAATTGTCTTGAGAGTGTTTTGATTATATACATTGAACTTTTATATGCTCACACAGAAGCAGTAAACTTAGATTGTGTCTGGATGAGGATGAATTTCAGAAAATTGTAGGAGGGGACTAAGTGAGAAAGTTAGGAGAACTGGTGCTGTCTGGGTGAGAGAATTGGGCCTTCAAAGTTTTGAACAGTATAATGTGTTGAAAAATGATGGAATAAATGCAACAATAGCCCTTTCTGCCTTCTCCTTCCTTCGTAATTTTAACACAACCTTATGACACGTTACCGTCTTTACTTCAAAGCATGAAAACCACGTGAGTATGTACTTGCATATCACGTGACACGCTTTAAAGCCTACTCTTCTAAAGTTCAGAAGGTCAGGAATAAATTAATCGCCGTTCTCTTCATACGGTTTTTATATGCTGGCCCCATTGAAAGTTGAATTAGAAAAATTGGCCCTGGGAGAACAGACGTTGATGCAAGAAATTAGAATATCTGTATTCCATAAGAGCTATAACAAGCATCTTCTTAAGCCCGGAGGCAGAAACAATCTTCATGTCATTTTGGCTTTCCAATGGAAAATGCCCTGGGGTTAGGCGTCAATTGAACAAAACAAGGCGTTAATTGGATGGCCATTAGATTGAAGGTTCCCGAGAGGCACGAAGCTTGATCCATCCCTGACAAAATATTGTGTCATTCCCGAAAATTGATTACAGGCTTTTCACTTCACATCTTTACTTAACTTTCCTCGCTGTACGTGGCAAATGTGTAAACCTATAAGTATGGACTCAATGGGTAGATGATGCAGTGTCATAAAAACGGTTAAATCACGCGAGAATAAATATATAGTAAGACAATCGCTAATTTTATTTTTCGAAGAAAGAATTGGTTAGTTTGCATGGACAGATGGAAGGCTCTAGAACCACGACTTGATAAAGAAGAAGCAACTGGCTATGCAGGACTAACTGGGAAGGAGTACAGAATTACTAACAGGGAGCTGTTAAGATTTCCCTAAAATGGGACTGGAATCGGTCACGACGCCCGATATATCTTTTTCTTTTTAAGAGGCAATTGGAATGGATGGTGTGATTGAGTTATACTTAAAGACATTTGAGATGAGGATTTTTTAACAATTTTATTACCAGGAGAGATCTAATGGTTGACTAGTGGCACTGAAACAGATTGTTTTGGTGCCAGTAGTGTATTTAAGGAATACACAAACTCTATAGTTGTGCAACAAGAATTCATATATGTAGAATGATAAAGCAATTTAATGTATGGGGGCTGTGTAACTTTAGGCTATATTCAAAAACGCAGGATTTTCACAAAGGTAAAAAGGAATTTAAATTGTACCTCCAAAGTTTCAAGTTTTGAAATTACGCGAGATTCATAACTTTTGTAGTACACCATTTTGGGGAGAAAATTACAGTTAGGGTTATTCTTCAAATTAAATGTTTGAAAATGCCTACCCGAAGGAATCTTGTAATATATGCTGTTATGTCCGACATTTTATATAATTTGTTTTTCATTTCTAATTACCTAAAGCATATGTGACGGTGTTACAAGAGTTCCGAAGCCATTTAGACTGGAGACGACTGGTAAGACTTCGGGTACTCGATTGACATAAGATGGAAGCCCCCAAATCTAATGCGTGAGCAACCCTTCCCCTGCTACAATTAGTAGTGGAAATATTAAAATCTTTCTTCCTTCGGTAAAGACAATATAGTGCCAGATTTTACTTTCTCGTATAACTGCGTCACCATAACTGTACGACGGTACTGTGGACACTGTACAATGATTGCGACAGTTGACACATGTTACAGACTGACTGAAGCCTTAATTGTGTTGCGATTCAAAAGCCATGATAAGATACATATAGGTTACTTATGCTCTCACTGTAGAACCCAAATTTATTAAGGAATTTCTTGCACGGATGTTTTTATTTTCTCTTCCCTGTTTCTTCTTATAATGAAATGCACAATCGAAGACTTTGTTTTAATTGAACTTCAGAAAAGATCGATGCAGAACGTAAATTTGCTCAGTTACCACAACATATTTGGGTTTAAAGGCTAAATTCTCTCACCCCAAACAGTACCAATTCTTCCAACTTTCTAACTGGAGCCCCTCCCACAGTTATCTGAAATTTATCCTCATCCAGACACAATCTCAGTTTATTGCTTCAGGATGAGTATAAAATAGCTCAATGTATATAACCAAAACACTTTCACTGCAGGTCATGCTGTGTAATACAAGCTTTGGAACTTTGTATTGTTTGAATTAGCTGTCAATCAAAGAGCTGAGCCAATTGAGAATTTCGGTACACCCCTACCAAAATTGTAGTTTGGGGTGAGAGGATTGGTCCTTTAAGGTGCCGAAGAACCATTACTTCTCACATAATCTCCCTCAGCATCTCTCTATCAGGCTATAGTTTACTATAAGTTTATTGTTCAGTTTCTAATCCATTCGTTTAAGTTAGGCCGGCAACGGCCTTCATCCCACTTGAGGTTCATTTGCTTGTTTTCCCTTCCCCATTGCTTATGCTGAGAACCAAGCACAATGAAGTGAGTTCCGTTTTTAAAATCTTCGGTATGACTCGGCCGTGAATCGAACCCAGACCTCATGTCGAATGTTCTTTCCAGTTGATCATGCAAACCCAGACGAACAAGAAAGATTGGTACTTCACATGATTTTAGTCCAAAAGGAGAAAACCTAAACCATTTTTTAGCTATATATCACCATGGAGATATCACTTCCTTTAGCCACAGTCTCCTTTGAAAAGTCTATTTCAAGAAAAAAAAACTACCCGAAAAAATGTTGAAACACCAAATTAAATCGTGTTGAAAGATATATGGAAAAATTATACACTGGTAGTACCTGAAGTCAGGACCTTGAAAACATGTCGACTGCAGATGAAGTGCAAAATGAATTGAACCACCATCTTGTTAATTAGCCTAAGGCTTAAATGGTTTCCTTGTTTTTAAAAACTTATGCTTGGAAACATTCTGTTTTGATAATTGACCGACTCAAAGTGCGACGTTCTCCCAGGAGGCAAAATATTGATTTCATTAGGAGAACAAGGATAGTGAATTAAGATTTCTAATTTCCGATGCCATGTAAAAGATGTAAACAGGCTGATATGTACGGCAAAAGATATACTCATGTCGACAGTTCCAACGATATTCTGTTAGAGCCGTAATACAGGAAGTGCATACCCTCAGCAATTATAATGTTCAGTTTTTAAGTGTTTCTTCCAAATTTCTACCATTGTCTGAAATGTGTCACATCATATTTAAGTAACTGCCAAAACCTAGGACTTTATAGCAGGTTCACACGTAACCCGCTTGGCGGACGGATTTTTTCGTTCAGCTCATCGCTACAAAAAAAAAAAACAACAGCAGCCTTAAGGGAGCTGCAGTCACAGAGGCGCTACGCATGCTAGTTCACACAACCGTCTGACGACCTTGAATAACAAAACGTTGGTCAATAGTACTTGTCAATGGTCACGTATTCCTGACACTTTTCATCCTTAAGAAAAGTCTTAATGGTTAAACATCAGCAGATATCTAGAAAAATTTTTCCTTTCGGTTTTTGTTTACTACCTTCTCCATTTTTCTGGGTGGTTTCCTATTTTGGCTAAAGCTCATTCTAGAGAAATAGCTTTATTTTCAACTTTATTGCTAAATATAGAACCAAACTTACAATTGAAAGGTATGGCATGGGGATGTTTTGTATTAAACTTACAGTTTTTCAAGGGCAGGAGCAGCTGTTTAATGTTAGCTTGAGGCAAACAGCTAAATCTCACAATTTTCGTCTTACTTCTCTTCAAAGCATTTGTCCAGTATTTTTAGGACTTCATTATTGCATATTAGAGGCAAATCAAGCAGTTACAACTCGTAATTTTCACAAATGAGAAGAAATATTGACACATAAATTTCATGATCCAATCACAGAACAGGAAAATCTAGTACTTCATTACCTTAAAGGGCAAGAGCAGTCATCCCAAACCGAAGTAGTGTAGTAGACTGTCCAGTTTCATGATTGGCTGTTGGGAGTCATGTGACAACATTTTTTTCTTCAAGTGTGAAATTTACTAGAAATAACTGCTTTGTTTACCTTAAATATGCAATAGTTAAATCATAAAATGTAATGAAAGATACTTTGAAGAAAAATGATACGAAAATTGTGCTTTTAAGATTTTTCTTCAAATACGTTTTTTTTTTTGGGGGGGTGGGGGTGGGGATGTTCTTTACCTTTAAGCTGGGATGCCTGCATTTCCTCCTTAGACAACCAAATATTTTCCAGGTTTTATTCATACCTGCCACTCTGTCCATCTTTCCCCTATACCTCTCCCTCTTACCGAGTTACGTATTTTGTATTCCTTATAACACATGAAGCTGCCCAATAGCTACAGAGTTTAACAGCGCCGTAAATTGCTTAAGACCGCTAGAAGCAAAGTAATTGCTATACAAGTCAGTCTGATGTTTCCTTAGCATATGACGTACACTAAACATTACCAAGTTGTTTCTTTGAGTTAAGACGAACTGCCGAGAATTCGTGTTTACTCTATATCCCTAAGAAATGGATCCAACTCCAAACATATCAAGTGGACACTTGAAGGAAAACCTTCCCGAGGGTGACCTCTCCACGTTGAGAGCCTCTCTCAGACGGTATTGTAAATTAGGTTCAGGCTTTGACAGTCTGCCCCTTGGACGAATTACTAGAGAGAATCTCAGTTACTTTCATAAATACTCATCTTCGAGAGGATACTTGTAAATCACTGATGAATCTTCGCGATAGATTTTAAGGTTCCGGCTTTTGAACCCAGAGAGCAGTTATTATCTTTTTTCAAACTATTATCTTTTGCACATATCCATGTGGAATTGTCAGCTAGAACAATTTAAGTCAAAAAGACAGTCGAATCGCAAAATCAGTTCCAAGATTAGAGATAATTAGGGGTAATATATCCCTTATTGTAGGTTAAAAATAATTTTTAATTATGTGGTAAACCACGCCTCCGTTTAGGGGGCTGTCGTCTAACCAATATTCTTTCGTGCTCGTCTTCTTGTGATGGTCTTTTCTGCTAAAGGTACGTCCCATTTTTAAAAAGAGTTATACGGTGCGATGCTTGAACTTCAAAACAGGTAATTTTTAAACGAACATGTAACATCTAGGCTATACACATTAAATTTACACCCTTAAGAAATATTAGTCACAATTTAGTTTAACGTTTAAACGTAAGGCACAATCTAGATGATTTAATAATCAGGCCTTCAAGGGCAGCTGTTTTACGACGCTAGCTCTTAGATGAAAAATCCACCATACGTTGACCCGGCCAGAATTGAACTCCAGACCTCCCGGTTGCTAAGCTTCATCGCTTCAAATACCACCGCCTTTATCCACTCGGCCATATCACCTGTCATGCAACATAACAAGCAACTTCGCAAGCTATAAAATGATCCTTCACTTAATGAACCTAGTCACATCATGAGTTCGTTTTTACCAGTTTTACTTGACTTAGTTAGTTTCCCAAAATTTAATGAAACGTCTTACGAGCCTAAAACCAATAAAAAAATTTTCCAGTTGTTTTTAAAGGGAAAAAACATTAACGCAAACTAATTTGAAGCAACAGCTAAATCTCGGGATTTTCTTTCCATTTCTGTTCGAAGTGTCTTTCATAATATTTTATGACTTCATTTTTTCATAAAAATGATTCTTCTTGTTAATTTTACATTTGAGGAGAAAAAATATTGTCATGTGACTACCAAGAACCAATCATAAAACAGTCTACTGCACTATACTTTAAATTGAGGTGACTGCATATCACCTTTAAAACGCTCTGCGGATTGACTTTTCTATCAGGCTGTGCGCAATAGCAAAACAACAGCCCAGGCTCAGACAATTAGCATGTTTAGACCATCCACATGACCTTTCCTTTTTAAAAAGCATCAACAATATTTGAAACAAGCGAGTCTGCAACATCAACCATAAACTACATTTGCGGGGAAATCCATAATCTTCACAGATTTGATATCTAAAGAACAAAATAAGCTCTCAACACTGGAGGATACTAAAATCAATCGAACTCTAGCAACATCTGAGCAAAGGTGTGATATAAATAGAAGGTGACGTTTCATTTTACCAAACTGATGTGATTTTGACCATTTTAAGACCTCGGTGGAGACACCTCTAGTTTACACGATGGGCATTCAGACGGGGAGGAATGTATGGCATTGTGAAAATCTTACAACATGAATTGGCACCTTCTGGGTCTCTCATGCAACGGAATGAAACTAAAATCTGAAGGCGTTCATGCAAAACTGATGGTTGGCATGGCTACCTTTTACCGTTTTGGGGGTGTATTAGAAAGTGTATTTCTATACCTACCGCTGTACTGTTCGTATTATGGTATGTTCAAGTGATTTGTACAGATTAATGAAAAGTTTATGCTCAAACTGATGATTTCGAGTTGTTATTGTCAAATATGATAGTAAATTCTATTGATTTGTACGTAGAAACATATGTTTTGTTTTCGTTCCTGCTATGTTAACTTCAAGTGACTTGTGACGATGTACGAGTGTTTGTTCATTTGTATCAAGGGATATTTATGCAAAAATCTCTGGGTGGTTATTGTCCAAATGATGCTTAATTCTTTAGTCTTGTACGAAAAGGCTTATTCTTTGTGATTTTTCATGTTAAGTGAAGTTCAAGTAAATGTATGTATATGTTAGTTTTTTTTTTTTTTTCAACTTTTAATTTCAAGAGATTTACATGTATTGCATGCAATGTATACGTCCGTGTGGTTACTGTATATTCAACAGCAGCATCCATTGCTGTTTACGTTCATGCATATGTTCTGTAATTTTACCCACTGTGTCTAATCATGTGTTATATGAATACACACAAACACACACATATATTATATGTACCTACCTTATTGTGGAATAGGGAGATATTTTTGGCCAATTGCTGTGGAATAGTGAGATATTTTTGACCAAACGGTCAACGTTAGAGAGAAGGTCACGTTAGGGGTGTTTCGTTAGGGAGAAAATACCTTTCCTGTTGACGTTTTCACACACTGTTTTAAAGGAAATACGTTACTGTATGGTAAAATGCATATGACAGTAAATCTGACCAAATTACGAGCACGTTTCTGTTAATGCGTACGGTTAGTGGAACATTGCATTTACGTACATGTATATCTCTTTACATAGAGGCGAAATAAACACGTATCATGATATTGTCGAAAGGTAAAACTACTCGTTTTATATCTAAGTTGAGGCTATGAATTGGTGTAGCAGTAATTCGTACTAGTAGGTCTTTGTAGGATTACTTTCCATACTATGTTACGTTCAAGTCGTTTTGGGCCCTATGTTTTTGAGTGTGAGAGGTGCCGATGCTATATTTTAGTTCTGGTTTTTTGCAGGGTAATACTCTAGTTTGGGGGGTTAGCCTGTTTGATATTCGCCCTTGGGATATTCGCAAAATGATTTGCAGTGCTGGATTTATCGTTTGTATTACTGGATGTAAAGTTTACATTCAATAAGTGGGAAGAGGTGCTGCACACCCTTCCTACCTCGTCCTACATCACCTCAAATCATTTTAAAAATTCAAAATAAAATAGGCTGAGTTTTTCTAAAAATGTGAACATTTTTGACAATTGCACCTTTCTCAGTAGTCAAATACTGGATGGCGCCCTCGGTTAAAGTCTGCCAATTTGACTGCAATTCGACATCCTAAGTAAAGCGTCGGATTGATTACCCCATGTGTAAAATTAATCATTCTGTTACCACGAATAGTAAATTGTTGGTGATGACGACCTCTTTCAGTGGGACTCAGCACTCCATCAATTAGAGGTGGTTTTCAATTCAGTTGTTTTCTCCAGAAAATTTAGCGGAGATTGATAGGCATCTTCTACAGTACGTTCATCTGCCAGAGCAGACATCTATCTTTGTTCTTATCTCTATTTGAAATATTGATGACTGATGCCGGTCAGATGCTGATATCCCTCCCAAAACTAGTGTTAGATTCTCGTTAGACCCAAAATGCGGTCAGTCCCACATGTACAAAGAATTCAAGTCCCTAATAGTAATAAATATGATGGCTTCCAGGTGAGAAAAAAGTTCCGACCAAAAAAAAAAAAGAAGAAAGGCCGAGAATCTAACATTCTTTCTTATCAATATTGCACCAATACCCCTAATAGCGTAGGGTGACAGGTAAAGTTAAGAAAAACGGAAGGTGATTCTTCTGAAAATCAAGAACAAAATCATGAAGGGTAACGATTTAGCCTTAGAGTGCACATCAAGTCAAAAAATAAAAAAAATATGTAAATTAAACACCATAAAAATGAATTCGAACAACTTAACTTCTATCTTCATACGACATTCTTGAGCAGAGATATAAAATGTTGGAGTTTACTCACTCAAATTAAAATGGTACATTGCACAATAATTTGTGATGTCATTGTTGTACTACTCAAATTACAATCTTTGTATTTCTTTGTTTTTGAGAGTTACTGCACCTTGTACCGAGGTGTGGCAATACTCTTACTTTCATTTCTCTGTGTAGAATGCTATGCAAGCAAACAGGACGCGTTCAAAGTCATTAAAAAATTTAACTTTTTAGAAAAACAAAGCAGGAAACGTGAATTGCACGACAAAATGTCACAAATTATTGGGCAATGGATTAATTTGTTTTAAGGGAATGAATTTCAACATTTTATATCCCGGCTCAAGAATGTCCTATAAAGATGGATGTTAGATTGTTAGAATTCATATTTGATGCTTTTTCATATACATTTTCGATTTTTTCTTACCTGAGGTACCCTTTAAAACTGAATCAACGTTATGAGTAAGGGATGTTGCTAATGAACACAATCACCACAACACAAACCTAACTAACATCCCCTCATGCAGTGGCGTAGCTGGCGGGGGGGGGGGGGGGGGCGGGATGAAATTGGGGAAATTGATGAATTTTCTTACTCTAACAAAAATTTCGCAAAATTTTTGTTAGAATAAAAAATGCTGAGACATTTCTCATACATAATTCGTATTTTTATGCAACAAATTAACCCAGATTTGAGGTTTCGTCAGTGTCGCAAGAACCGGCCCTACTCGCGTTCCACAGAAATGTCCTCGCCCCGTAGCAGATTGAATGTTCTCTTGTATACGCGCGGTTTTAATGATCAGTGCATTTCAGTGCACATGAAGCTGTTATTCAGGAATTCAGCAACAGCTGATACAGTACAACTAACACTGAAAGGCTGTAAACCCGAACTTATCCCCTCGCAGACAGTCTCTGCGTTGTTCACTTTGTGAATTCAGTAAAAGGATGTCAAAACTGACAAGTCACTAACGTAGACCCCCCCCCCGAGTTTATTTTATTGTCCCTCAAGCTAGTAGTAGCTATACCGGTTTTACTCTGGGTACATACCGATGGGTGGGGCTGAAACAATCCATGGCCAACGATTAACTTCAAGTTAGTCTAGAAATTAGAATGAACGGGATCCATTGACATACTTAGATTTTGTTACTTAGCCTAATCCTTGGAGGCTTACAGACTAGTTCGGGAAAAAAGCTTTCTGCTGACTTGGGGCGTAACAATAAACGGGTCCATGAGTACCTCTGTAGCCTTCTTCACTTAATAGACTAATGTTCTAACAGGATATCCTGTGTGATCGAGCCACTATTAAGCCTCCTTTTAGTGGCGTACGAAGGGAAGGGTCATTGGGCCATGCCCCCCTCACATATGCCATTTTTCTTTGTTCTTAAAAATAAGTAATTAAACTTTAGTAAAGCAGATTGTACTTCAAAAGATAGCATATGTGGCACCAGATTGCATATAAGGGCACCCAATTTTCAAAAATTTTCAAAGAAGAAGGATTGCCTCTGCAAGTACGTCCCTCAGTGATGTCAAGATTTTAATTCCTACAAATATGCAAATTCTGTCAAATTCCAGTTTTAAATTTAAAAAGTAGACTCTGTTTTCCACTGGTGGCATCGATAAAAATAAATACTACATGTTTAGATTCTCTTTACAAGCATGAATACGCTATTTTTGACCATCTGAGGGGTCTGATTTTTCGAATTTTCTTTTACGCTCCGCGCCAACCAATGGTGGCGTTTCGCTCAGTCTTTTGGGCAAAACCCAATGGTGGCGTTTCGCTCAGTCTTTTGGGCAAAATTACATTTTTGGGTCAGATAACCCCTTAACTCTCTGATCACTTTGCAGTTTGCGAACATATTTTGAGGGAAGGATTTTATTTGCAAACGACAAAAGGAGGTAGTGACTGGGTAGATTCTTCGTATAAGTCTGGAAAATGCTATTTTCGGCCATCTGAGGGGTCTGATTTTTCGAAATTTCCTCTACTCTTCGCGCCAACTAATGGTGACGCTCCGCTTAGGTAATCTTTATGACAAAATAACGTTTTGTGGCCAAGAAATACCACAAATCCTATACCGATCAATTCTCTTTTATTTTTACTCCTAAAAGTTTGCAAATTTAATGACAAGTTTTACTTCGTAAGGTAGCATAAATGGCAAAAGAATGCATGTAAAGACGCAAAAGTCTCAGTTTTATCCTCATGAACCACCACGATTCAACTTTTTCACACTGTTCCTGTCAAAGTCGAAAATCATGCACTATTTTGCATCTAGGCCCCTTGAAAACGTCAAAAAAATTCCGGAGACCCCTCCCCTTGACCATACTGCATGCCTACCCCCCTTCAGAGAAATCCTGGGTACGTCACTGCGTTAGTACATACAAATAAACCAGATATTGTTCACCAAAATAATATACTAAGAGCTGTTATTTCCAATTGCTCTATGTTATACTTTAAGATTAAAAATGCAGGTAATATTACATAATGACATGGTAATGTTGTTATACTTGAAAATTTGCAATTTTTTATATGAAATACATACACATTGACCGGGAAAAAATTTTGGGGAAATTTCATACCTTCGCCCCCCCCCCCCCTGGAAAAAATCCTAGCTACGCCACTGCCCTCATGCGAACTTTAAAAACCGGCTAGTTAGTTAGATGGAGTTTTACGATCCAGTTTCCAGCCTATTGGTTCAAGTCGAGCCCGCCCGCATCACACACAACGCTAGTAAGTTCCATTTTTTAGAGCCTTTTGTATGACTTCGACCTGGAAATCGAAGCCGGGCCTTCTGCGTGAGAGGCGGATTCTCTACCGTTAGACCAAACACGCGGTCCCGATACTTGGAAGAGAGATATAATTGTTTTTATAACAAGTTTAGGACAACTGGTTCTGAGCTTTTAAGAGTAATCACCAGAAACATTACAACAGAAAGGAGATGGACTTAAAAACAGCAAAGGCAAAAGAAACAAGTACACCATGATCAAAACAAGAAAACAGGAATACAAAATATGTGAGAGACAAACGCAAATGGAGAATTTACAAAATGATTTTTATCCTTTCAAACTTTTCTTCTACAGTGCTAGTTAGATTCTTGGTGAAAACAGTGACGAAGAAGATTAATGAGAATGTTACCTGCCAGTCAAGCAAATGTCGCAATGTGTGGCTCACACCTCGTACAACGACGTTAATGATTCATCACATGAAGATGGATGTACTCACAGTTTTAATCTCCCAAATCCCTTTAAGAGAGCTCGGCAATTAACTTATACCCAAGGTGAAGATTGAATACTTAGTATTTATCAACAAATGTTATCAATCCAATGTTTGGTTGTTTGAAAGCAGTTAGTCATCACCACAGACAAATGCAATGTCACAACCTTCTTACGTTTAGCCCCTCCCACAACTGTCTAAAACTCATCTTAATCCAGACACAGTCGTAGTTTATCGCTTCAGGGTACAGACCATGGTTACCACACAGGACGCTCATGTCTCATCAAAACACTCTCAGTGTATGCCACGTAATATGAGCAGCCCCACGTTTTTTAATTTGATACTAATTAAAGAGCTTCGCCAATTGAGAATTTCTTTGGAGTAAAATTGTAGTTTGGGAGGGGAGAGGAGAAGGAAGACTGCCTTTAACTTAGGTATAGCATTGCAAAGCTTATGCAAAAATCCTTCATCGTAAGAAAATTGCAAATCTGATATGTTTTCAATCATTTTAATCTCGTGCTACTGGTTCATAAAACCTCACCAATGTATAAACATAAAAGAGCGTTTGACAAAAAGCAACAAATTTAAAAATAAAACTCAATTGGATTGGTCCATAACATTTAACAAATAAGAGTAATTATCTGAACACAAGTGGGAATGTCTAATAACATCTCTTTGTTTCGCGTCATGTTTTAACTTTTGATGTGATATAACAACGGACGCAGCGTCTCATCACACTTTCGACTGGCAGTAAACAATACGGGTCTACTAATAAACAGTGTGTAAATGTCACCAAACGACACCTACATGGATTAACGTAAACACTGACAGAGGAGTTTAACACGCTTTATTTGATTTAATCCAATCTGCGCATGATTTATCGATCGATCCGAAGACCAAGAAATGTCCAATTTACGAGATTGAAGTTAATATTAAAGCGATACAGTTTAGTGTTGTGATAGTGTAAGCATAACGCCCAAAGTATATTTCATTTACAAAGTGCGGTTCGCAAATCGGTACAGCAGTGACTGTTTCACTCTTCCTCGAACAAAACCACAGTTGAACTTTGGCGGAGAGCCAACGGAAACGCCTGTAACGTACGACACGGCGATTGGCAAAATGACGGCAAATTCACGCGATCAACGCAAAACAAAATAAATATATAAACATAAAAATAAATAAAAGAATAAACATAGGTTGCCGGCGTCAGTGCAGTGTGCGTCTTTCTATTTTGCCGTCCAGGCGTTCATTGTACAACAAAGATGCTGTCGTGCACGAGCATCGGTTCTGCAAAGTTTGTTCGTAATGTTATGTTAAATCATGTAGATAGGCCTACTCTTTCGATGGATTGATAGATTGTCATACCTACTGAAGAGCCACAACCTTCTTGGCAGTTCAACAGGCCGTTCTAAAGGGCTGATCCTCTCACCCCAAACTACAATTTTTGTAGTGGTTTACAGAAATTTTCAATTGGCTTATCTTTTTGATTGACAGTTAGTTCAAATAATGCAAAATACCACAGCTCGTATTACACACTGAGTCTGTACTGTACACAAGGTGCTCTGATTACACATTGAGGTCTTTCATACTCACTCTGAACCAATAAACTGAGGTTGTGTCTGGATGAGGATGGATTTTAAACACTGTCTTGTGAAAGGGACGTAAGTAAGAAGGTTGAGAAAATTGAAACTGTTTGTGGTAAGAGGATCGGGCCTTTAAACTTTTTGAGCACTTCCATTTCCTAAACCCTTGTCTTTCTTAGGCGTTTAAGCTCATACAATGTGTTACATTAAGTTAACATTATGCGGGAAAAGTAGTTTTTCTCCCAAGTTTCTGGACTGATAATTAATCTAGAGATTTAAGTCAAGGGGGAACACACAAACAACACTGTCAGACTGTGGTGTGACAGTAACCGAAAATCCATGGTACAACTTGCAGCATTGGTGGAAAGTTCAATAAGGAAAATGTGAAATATACCACTTGGCTCTTGACCGAAGGGGAAACGTTCAATCGAGGGACTCGAAACAGACTAAAATTTCACTTTTGTCGCAGTGACGCCAAGTTTAAGCGGACTCGGCGGAAACATCTTTCATAATATTTAATCAATAATGGAAATACGAGCGGACGATGGGAAACACAGTCAAATAAAGTCAGACAGAAGACAAATTGAAAAAAAAAATTATCCGTTCGCTTAGCCTGTGTAGCGCCTCTGTGGCTGCAGCCCCCTTTAGGTTGCCGCCCCTAGCGATGAGCTGAACGAAAAGACTTTGTTCGCTCCGCGGGCTACCATTCACGTGCCCCTCGACCAATATCATACTTTTGAAACAAACTGCTAAACTGTGATGAACTGTAGAAACTGGGAGAATAAACAATAGGAATATGCCGTAATCGCTATTGATTATTAGGCTCCCCGTTCTCGTAATTTCTTACGGTAAATAGCGATGATTAAACTTATTCTGCTTTTTGAGGACGCATAATCTTCACCCGCACTGCGAACTGATCCAACATTTTCATTGCATGTCAGACTTTGGATAGGCTCACTTAGGAAATGTGTTGAGTGTACCCTCGTGGCAGTTATAAATCGAGGGGGTGTTAGCTTTCTTTATTTTACTGCATGACACTGCATTTAAATTGTGAGACTAACACGTTCAATCTTAAACTTGTTCTTAATTAGCACCACTGTTGGGGTCCCCTTCTATAGCGAGATTGGCTCAATGTTAACTGATTTATACAGGAAACGTATTTTACTTGGCAACTTCACTGACTGAGGAATGGGTAAATCCTGTTTAAAACAGGGCCTCCGTGACAACGATTTGGCAATACCACTTTCTCTATAGTTTTCATAAGTACGGTACCGTGCCCAAGAAAAAGTGTTCCATATGAACCGGTTACTACAATATATTGTGTTTAAAGCTTTTCTTACACTTAATTTGGCTTTTGTTATGTTATGTAGGACTTCAACACCAGTCCAAGTAAATTAGACGAAGATTATAACCTTTTATAAGACGAATACATATTATTCAAAAACAGTTTCAAGACGAAATAATTCTCGTAACGAGCTACATATCTTTAAGCGGTGCCCACGTTAAATACATTCTATTTAAAAAGCTTTCGTTTAGTACAGTTGGGTTACTCTACAGCATTGTTTGCCTATGCACAGATCACTTCATTAGTGACTGGTAACTTTTACGGTCTTTTGAGCAGAGTAAATAGCAGTCCTTCTAAATTTGTCCGTTGCAGTCCTACATTTAGAAAAAGCTAAGGCAGCGAATGTTGCGCAGAAGTCATTAGGCAGTTGCATTTGGATGTTTTCACACTCGGTGATTATGCGGGAGAATTCCCAGGCGGGAGTATCAAATTGGTCTACTTCGACAATCCGGCCTCAGTAAAGGCCAGTACGTACAAACTGACGAGACGCGTACAGCTGCATGTATTCCAATTGATATTACATTTTGAAAGACGACACAAGAGGGACATCTCTCAAGCAACTTTACGAAATCGTCAAGAATTCTACAAACGTTGTGGCCGTTTTATATACAATTCCCCTAAATGCCCGTGAAGGCTTTCCACGAACCGTCTTTAACCTTTTCTTCAGAAAATGTTTGAACTGAATAACCTAATCTTTTCCTCAAATATGAATTAAACGGCATCAGGTTCGTTGCGAAAACCAAAATATACGTAGTACAATTCTAAGAAATCAGTTTTTTATTTGCGAAACTTCCGAATCGAGAGCGACCAGATCCAAACCGCGTAGTATTCAACAAAACTTCAAAGGAGCTCTGTGGTGGTAGCTCCCTGGACGGTATAAGCCAGTGTAAATAAGACAGCCTATTTTTAGCTTTTAGTTAACGTACGCCGTCCTTATTACATGCACAGCCTGCTTTTCCATGTGTGAATTTCCTGCACTACACATCGAATCATCTAATCCTAACCGAAACCAAACCCACGGAATATTATACAACTTAGGCGTGTAAACAAAACTACTGTCCATGCCCTATAGACTAACCCACATGACTGAAGTTTACGATACTTCTTGCCACGTGGGTCTCACTTGCTATCCTTTTAGTAGAAATTGTCCACCCGTTGCATATTTTTATTTCTTACTTTTTAGGTAGTTTAACCCCATCATTGTACTTTGCCTTACTCGGTGACACTAAACAACACATTCGTGTTGGTGTGTCGTTAAGTCCCATTTAACTAACTAATTCTTGTCACGTGACCCTTGGCCTATTAATATGGAAAGCTGTGCCTTAATTTTGTATCTTCGACAAACTAAGTACTTCATTAGTTTATTCGTGTTGCAATGTGAATCATCTCTCGCTATCTCTTTTGCTGGCTATATCTCGTGGGACTTACACACTTATTCACACATACCTCTTGATAAGTCTTTTTCCACTAAAATAACAAGTCAGTGTGACTACCAAAGATTCATCTAGAATGACTAAGGCAGACGTTTAAATAATAGAACCTTTGATTACAAGTACCTATCTTTGGCTTTTATCGCTTGTAAAGAAAACAAGATCGATATTCAACCTTACATCATTGTTTTGGGATCATTTATTCTGACGCTGTCATAATGCATCCTGTCTGGCCTTTCAATTGGTAGTGTATTAATAAATATCATCTATTGACAATATGCTATGTCACCAAAAGTGCACTAGACGAACTGGAAGTACAAGCCAAGGTTGCACTAAATTACCATAGTTCATTATAAAAAAGACCGCCATGACATTTTTCCTGTCTACTTTTGTAGATGCCATGCAAAGATTACGCTTAAATCCAGTTAACTTGCACAAAAAACAGCCATTCTTGTAGTAGTCTACGGAAATGTTTCAATTGACAGAACTCTTTGATTGACAGCCAGTTCCAAAAATGCAGACTACTGTAGCGCACATTTCACAGCATGCACCGCACTTAGAGTGTTTGGTTAGACAATGGGGTGTTGTGTACTCACCCTGAAGCAATCAGTTGTGCCTATAGAGCCTGGATGAGGATGACTTTTCGGGACAGTTTCGGGAGGGAATTTTGTAAAAATGTTTGGAGAATTGGAAATGGTTGGGATGAGAATATTATGCCTTAAAGGTTAACTCTTAAATGCACTTATCCACCTTGACGGGTTAAGTATTCCAAGATGATGTAGCCTGCAGCACACACATTGACCCAATGTGATGCCTACAAAAGTAAACTCTAGATAGAGAGGGCTTCCCTTGCGGTCGTTTCATTTAGGGTCATACAATTAATTAGGGACCAAAGTACCTTTAGGGTAGACGAAAGTCATTAGTTCTGCCAGCTTCTGCTTTGACCACTTAGAGCAACGTAGTTTTGCAACTTCTGTCCTCTATATAAGCATCAAGGCTTGGTTTAGCGGGGTACCTGATTCACTCGTTCACCTTATTACACCAGGGAGGTGTTATTAGCACTCGCTGATTACACAATATATCCTCGTTAGAAACTAATGAACCGGTTGCATGGTCAAGCAGAGCATACGACTTGCAGCCGGGATATCTGTGGTTCGATTCTTTGCCGGATCAGTGTGCTTGATGCTCAGCATGAACAACGGAGAAAGGAAAACAAGCCAGTCAGCCCCAGCTAGACAAAAAGCTATGGCCAACCTAAAGTATACAAATTGGTTAGAAACTGAGCCGTTAAATTTCATCCACCTAAAAAACTCAGTGAGCTCTGTTAAGAGATGCTTATTGGCCAAACAGTTCGGGAGATAACCGTTTTCGGGTTAAATGAGAAGTGAAAATGTTCAGCAGTTAGTGTGTACCTCTTCACAGTCGTCGTTTTGTTTTACAGATGTGGATATATTCAAATATAAGGAATTGTTTACCACCACAGAGCGAAATCAAAAGAAATTCAACAATTTGTTAATGAACACATGTCCAGGCACGAGGTACTTATACAACGTAATGTAAACAGCATTACACAGATCTTGCGGCTGGGTCGCGCTTATGGTTTAAGCTTAGGACACAGGACGCGGTAGAATTGCTCGATATCTCAAAAGTTGCACATTGAACTTCCAAACATGATCCGGCTGTTTTGTTCTCCTCGTAACTATGTCAGGATTTCTCCGTCCTGAGATCGATAAAAAATTCCAGGTATTTTGAACGTTCGACTCCGTTGAATTTGCTCGGTAGGATCGCAAAGCATCGTGGGAGAAATTTGAAAATAGCGCAACACATGACAGGATTTCCTCCAAATCGGGTGAAAGGCCATTTTCAGCCGAAAGAGGTTATCTCCTGAACTACCAAAGCTAAAAGACTGCTATTTGTTCATCCACTAACACTAAATTTGATTCGCCTCACGGAGTGGCGTCTAAAGCCTTCAACATATACGGGAACCTTCCACAAGTACAAACAGCACGAGTAGTCGAATGTACCTCACAACACTTGTATTTGTGCATTATTGCTGCTAAAAATTTAAGTTTCAACCTTCATTTAAAATGCAAATTTGTACATCCTATAGCTAAAGGGTGAAAACAAAATGCAAGAAATGATAAAAATGAAATTTTTCCATGTAAATTTCAGACATGGGTACTATATGTTATTCGCTCAACGCCTAAACCTAGTCTACAAATGGAGAGGTATCGCTTCAACATTTGAACAACACCGCATATATTCATAAACTGGCCTGGGTCATAAAAAGTAAAACATGCATGTTCGAGTATGTTCTTGAATTTCTTATGAAACTGCATATGAAATGAATCATAAAAACTAAGGTTAGAATGCTGACATGTCAAGCGCTGCATTTTTTTATGTTGACAGGTTGATTTGTCATTCCTCCAAAACCGAACGTACCTCTGGCATTTTGACATCATATGCGCAAGGTCTATCTCCATTATTTTTCATCGCACAGTAAGTCATCTTCTTAATATCTTGTTGTTATTTCGCCTTTTCTGGTTTTGCTTTCTGACATTCATTTTTTAAACGCTTTCGGTGTTTCTTTAAAATTTGAGTACAGACGTAGATGTTGGCTCATGGGGTACATTTCATACTCATATCTCCTACAAAAATGGTTTCCTAGGAAAAAGTGTTTCCTCGAAAAATCAAAGTTTTAGTATATTACGAAATTGGTTTTAGCGGCGAAGTGTAGAAATTTTACCCATGTTAAGAATTTCTTTAGTTGCAAGAGGTGGCACCAATTTTCTTCACACCATAATTAATGACTCCCCAAATTTTGAAGAAGAACAACGAGGAGAGAGTAGTTCCCTTGAAAGGTGATTTTGATCTAGTCGGTCAGGCTCTGACAACGCTGCTCTCGCTCTCACAAAGTCCCACGACTAAGAACGTTCACTCTGTTAATCAAGTTGTTTAATACCTCTATAAAGTCATTCATTAGAAGAGAGGTTTATGGTCACATCAAGTTTTGATATGTAAGAAGGGTACTTATTCTAAGCATTTTGGTGAAATTCACATTGAGGTCCGATTTGTGATATTAGCCAAAAAGTTGTCACGTTTTCATCAAAATTAGAACTTGAAGCAAGTACTTATCACATCATGTCCTCACATTAATGGACAATCTTTTCCTTTTCTTTAAAGATTACCACCAATTTTCTCTTCAACAATTCCATATTATCAGAACATGATTGGATAAGCGACATGAGAACTTTAGAAACTTTGCATTCTTCATAGGGAGGTCCTATCATTTCTAACATCAAGGTCAAAGTAACAAGCTGAAAAAACAAAGGCAAACAAAAGATTTCTTGCCAATGTGAGGAAGTAATACCACTTCTACTGCCTTACAGCTCACTCTGTAACGCAAATCTTTAGACTTCATTTATTGATTTTCCAAGGCATATGTGTCCGATTTGAATCAGAACTTTCACCACACTGCGTTGATTTGGTTCCGCTAACACATATGAAAATAAAATTTTTGCTTACACTTCCCCATTAATGATCGGGTGGTGCACACAGATTTGTATGAACCTGAACGGCTGTAAATAGTTGATGATTGTCTGAAAACATCGAATTACAATTTTTTCGATGCATTCATCTCTCGACCAGCACAACATCAATTGGGAGGTAAAGAACTTTAAAAGATCTGCAATTTCTCGCTCCGGGTTTTGAAAGAGTGTTAAATTTACGAATTGTCCGTAAATATGTAGGAAATGGGCAAATATTTGCTGTTCAAAAGCCGAACAAAGGTGTCGGAGCCATCTTCGGCAAAACCCTGTCGGAAACGTTTCAAGCATCCAGCGGCCATCGGTCAACTGGTCAGGATGCAGAGTGACCTTTTCATGACATAAATGAAATGGCTTTTGGCGGCGGACTTATGAAGCAAATCGATCATTGACTAACAAATAATGGCTGAATTGCCAAAAGTGTACTCGAGTCATGCATGATCGTGTGGTTAAACTGAGAACTTTGTCTTCAATCGGTGAAAATTGTTTGTTCTTGAACATAGAAGATTTGCGGCCGGAATACACAGAATGTCATAGCTTAAGTTCAAAACAATGTCTTTGCACGGCTTTGGCAAGTAGAATTTTGCCTTCGGGTTGGAAACCAACACGTGTTACAGTTGTTAGATCTCTGCAAATGTCTGGTACACGAGACGTTTCGGGGTTCCAAATGCAACACAATTTCTTGAGACAAACAGTATAACAATCACATCACCACATGTACACATGGGTATCAAGTGGCGAGTTTCTTCTTGTCTTCGTAAGATAGCGAGGCGAGTTTCATTCACACAGACCAGCCAGTGCTTTGGGAAACATCACCTTTACTCCCCTTTCCGTGGTTCTGACACCTGACAAGAATGGGTCAGATCAAATATCACTTGACCAGGTATACCCCTTACCCTAAACCCTAAATCTAACATTAACGTTGACTTTGAGACAAAGTTAAAGCTTTTTTGGGAAAAATCCAATTTCCCCTCGTTTTCCTGCAAAAAATGTCCTCAATTGGGGTTAATTGGGGTTCCGAAGCAGAGGAAAAGCAATAACGTGACTAAATAATATCTCAATGCATTCTTTGGCCTTTTTTATTCGATGAAGAAGTAAAGCTTTAAATTAACTGGAAGTTATTTCCGTAATTCTCAAGAAATGGAGGACAGCTGAAAAGTATTTTGGATAGTGATTCGAAAGATTTATTTAAAAATCCGAAGTATATTGCCACCCTTAATAAATGCTGCATTACGCCATTAGGCTAATCCGCCAAGCAAAAGAGCCTTTAGCAGTTTTGCATGGTGTGTTCCAAAGCTTATTAAGAGCTTCCACAAACCCAGTGTACTTTCATCATAATAAGTAGGCACTACCTTTTTACTGAAATCGTTTAATACTTTAAAACGGCTCGAATTTTCACCAAAACATATTTACATTTTGTAAACCTGCATAATCTTTTGCAAGTGAATTTACACAGTCAAAATTGAAGATGTTGATCTTCGAAAGGATAACTCAAATTGACAGTAAAATAAGCTTAGAAGAAACCTCAAGTCAAAAAATCAAAAATAAATATTAAAAATCATGAACCAGAAACCCAAAGGGCTTAGTGATTCCTTGCCGTTAAAATGTAAGGCTTTTTCACATTGACATTGCTCCGTAATGTACCCACAAAGTACAGATGCAAGTCATGAAAGCTTCTTACATTGAGATCCCCCTTACCCCTTGTGAACCCAAATGACATTTGACATCCACAAAAACTATTGGGATCATTTATTCACTATGCACCATTTACATGACTAGTATCAGGACCCTACAAGTTACCTTTCTTGTATAACTCTGCAACCAAGCTTGTCAGACTTTGACCCTGCTGACCCCAAATGACCTTTGACCTTCACGAAAATTAAATGTCTACTCAATGACACCGACCTTCACCCGAAATATGAGCATAGTCAAATGTACCGTTCTTGAGATATCGTGTTTACAAGGTTTTGACCTTTGGACCCCTAATGTCTCAAATGACATTTGACCTCCATCAAAAACAATAGGAATCATCTACTTAATATGGCCAACCCACACACCAAATCAAATATGAGATAAGTCCCACTTACCTCTCTTGAGATACTGTATTTACAAACAATTTCTAAGGAATTAACATTTTGACCTCTCGTGACCTCAAGTGACCTTTGACCTCCACAAAAATCGATACAGATCATCTACGCAATACGACCAACCCACACACTTAATATGAGCATAGTCACATGTGCCGTTCTTGACGTGTTAACACGGTTTTGACTCTTTGACCTCTCGTGACCTCAAATGTTCTTTTCACGTCCACCAAAACTGATGTAGATCATCGACTCATTATGGGGCAGCCACATGCATACTACAAAAGCCCCCACGGTAACCACTTTGGAGAGACAGTGTTTACAAGCAGTTTTAAAGGTTTTCATTCTTTGACATCTCGTGACTTCAAACAACCTTCGATTTACACCAAAACCAATAGGGACCATCTTCTCAGTATGCCGCACCTACATGCCCGGCAAAAATGAGATTAACCACACCTTCCCTTCTTGAGATACCGTGATTACAAGCAGGCGTCACACACACATACATACATAAACACACATACATCCACACGACATTACCATCGCAAAGATTCCTCGCCTGTCTTCGACAAGGAATCAAAAATGAATTCCAATTCCCATCTTCGTAGGACATTCTTGGTCCGAGATGTAAAATGTTGAAGTTTATTCACTCAAATTAAAATAAAACATTGCTCAATAATTTGTGATGTTATTGTAGTATTACTCAAATTACAATCTTTGAATTTCTTAGTTTGTTTTTCTGAAAGTTCCTACACCTTGCCAAGGTGTGATAGCACTCTTACTCTTACTGGGTGATGGAAATAATTAAACCCTTTCTGTGCAACATGCTATGCAAGGAAACAGGAAGTGTTCAAAGTCAAAAAAAAAAAAAAAACATTTCTTTTAATTTAAAGGAAAACAAGCAAGTAATGTGAGCTGCACAACAAAAATGTCATCAATTATTTCGCAATGGGCTAATTTGTTTCAAGTGAATAAATTTCAACAGTTAACATCTCTGCTCAAGAATGTTCTATGAAGATGGGAGTTGGACTGTAAGAATTCATGCAGTTTAAGATATGTTTCTGAATTTTTTGACCAAAAGTACACTTTAAAATTTGAATGAAACCAGGAGATAAGCTCGGCGTCCTTACGACAAGCACAATATGGTTGTCAGAGAGCTACTCATAACATGTTAACGACTTTTTAGGACTGACTTTTTAGGAATGTATCATATCCATCTGACCACTTTAAAGGATTGACTTATCCGTGCATGCGGATCAAGTTTAAAGTTTAATTCGTACAAAAAAACTGTGCCTGCCTTAGAAAATCGGATTGCAAAATGCCTTCTGGAAAGTGGCTTGAAACTTTGTGTCAATTGGGTTAGATATAATCATAATGAATTACATCTGGAAGGACAGTATCATAGGTACTGTAAACATCGCAGCTCATGCGGAAGTTGTTGTGGACTAAACTAGGCCACACATCTGTTTTCTTAGGAGAAAACTCTTTTCTACAGTATACGGAAAATCGGATTGTGGAAGTCATAAGCGTATGGCCCCTCTCTGCTAAGGCGGGGTAGGCCAAATCTGACTCTAAAATACGATAATAACATTTGCCGGAATTTCAGTAAACGATGACGTATCTACGTGATGGAACAGAACGAGGGAAATAAAATTTTTTAGAAATATTGATGGATCAACATATTACATCTAACTTCACTGTCAGCTTTGGGGATTAGAGGATCATTCTCCGCACAAAATATGTAATCCTGCAGGAACGAATGAAGGGAACGCAGCGATTGGTTGGTGAGTTTGGAAACTTTTTGATTAATTAAGATTGTCGAAAATGGTAGTTCCCACAACTGGAAGTATAGAATATAGGGCTAGGCAGTGGCTCTTTTTGCTGGAGTTTCGTTTGCAGTACAGCTTCCCGCCCTGCCCGAACAACTCCGTCGCGCCCCAAAACTTTCATTAACCCCTCCCCGGCCCACCCGCTAAGGGTGAAACTCTTATGGATAGTGAATTTAGTACACTCTAAAAACACCGTGGTCAAAATTGACCAGAATGCGGTCACGGGTTATCCAACCCGGGTTTCTGGTTAAGCAGTGACAAATCCCTGTTGAAATTTGATTAGGAATCTGTAAAATTTGGACTGACGTTTGGTCTAATTTAACCAGGAATATGTCACTGCTTAACCAGGAATCCGGCTTGGATAACCGGTGACCGGTCAATTTTGACCAGGTCAATTTTGACCAAGGTGTTTTTAGAGTGTATATGCCCACGTAACTGTGTAAGGTGTCAGTGGGGAGGTCCGAACTCCTGTATCACCAAGCACGTTCACAATCAGTCATACATGAAATGACAGGTTGCTGAATTAGATGTTTTGAGCTTCACGGTTACTGAAGTCAGAAGGTAACCTGGGGTATAAAAAATGGTGATGTATATCTTTTTAATACTTCAGACTTCATCATTGCGGCTGAGGTCGAGTTTATTCTCCGAAGGTGTCCTTATCAAAACCATCCCTCCCTATAAAGCTTTTCATTATTTCAAATTTAAGTCAAGGTAAGATTGTCGGATGAACGTTTTCCGGATATCAAATACAAGTACCAAACGTTTAAACATTACAAGTGTTTTTTGCTTTCCCTTGACATAGCCAACGTTCTTTATTCATTTTTCTGTCATTTCCTGGTGCCCTTTTCCCACAATATGAAACTGACGACCCAACATTAGTGAAGTCCCACCCATGAGTATTTCCATGTTGACGGGTTTTAGAAGTCAAATTTTGCATCTACCTAGTGCTATATGTCAAAAATTTGGGTACTAGCAGTAACGCGGCCAGAATGTCTTAACTGGAGTCAAACTGAGGGCAAAAGATAATGTTGGGGGAAAGAGGGGGGGGGGGTCGGGTGTAGCCCGAAATCGAGTTCAAAGTACACGTTCCTAGGGATTACGGTCTAGGGGCAGAAGCCCCGGCAGACCCGGTCTGAGGTATTAACATCTCTCTGGATGAAAAGTATAGTATCTTGAGAGGTTTATTTTATTTTTCGGTTGATTCAAATCCTAAATGCCCAAATTTGAGGGGAGCAAGTGGGGCAAGAAGAAAATCTGGGGGAAATTCCCCTCGTGCCCCCACCCCCATAGAGCCACCCCTTTGTAGTAGTACCCATGGCTACGAATCACTCTCGGATTCGACGGTCTAGAGAGGTCGTACATGTTACGTCAGCGTATTTCAATTTTCCATGCTAGACGTCACTGATCATGCACACTAGGTTTGTACCGATGCGCGGGCTAGACAGCTTATTATCAATAATTATTGTTGTACAATGAACATCTAGACGGCAAAATGAAGAGTGACGTCGGCGCACGACATCTATGTATACCCTAAACATACATGCTTGTAAATGCAGGAGATATTCACAAAGTAAAAAAAAAATCATGTCTTTCACGTCATCATATTGGTGTTGTAATCAGAACATTAAAAAGTCATATCCGATAAGCTTTGCCCGGGGAATTATCTGGTGTTACAACTGAAAATTCGCTGTTTTTCTGCCAGTCCGACTTGAAAGATATGAATGAGGCTACCTGATACCTCTCATCACAAATTTGTCAGTGTATTTTAGATAGTGATAACTCTGTGGAAAATTGACAACCCTTTCCCCTACTGAGCTGCATCCTACTCAGGCTCAGGCTTGAAGTCAAGAGGGATTCGCAGGGGGGGGGGGGGATATTGCAATTCACCAAAACCCCTTATTAAATGTCCACGTTTCCAGATTTTGTCCACCCATTGCACCTACAGAAAACATTTGCACGGGAATGATAGCCATTTCGCTCTCCTAATTGAGACACTATTTTGGCTGGGGGCTAGGTAGAGTCTGTCCCAGATTACAAGATAATGAAATTTAAAGGCAGTCACCTAAATCTACAATTTTACCCTGGTATACCAAAGTTCTCAATTCGTACAGCTCTGAAAAATATTTCGAAAAATGCAGAGTATCTGTCATTACACAGCACACACTGAATGTGTTCTGATGACAAGGCAGGGAGCTGGATGTTTACCAGGCCTGGGTACGTATGTCCTAGAGCAGGGTTGCCAACCTATGGCCCGCGGGCCACGGTCCGGCCCGGGAAAAGGTTGCGTCCGGCCCGTCAAAATAATCTACATTGCAAAATTATTCAATAAGCAGGTTAATTAAAGACAACTTTAGGCTTCGACGTCCGCTATGGCTTGCTTACTTTTGAATGAAATAATTCATTTCAAATGTCTGCTACATGTAGCTACATTGGAGTGTTGTCCATAGGGGCGGATTGAGAAATATTCAGGAGGAATATGAAAAACACTTTGTCCGAATATTCTGCCCAACACCATCAATTTTTGCTAAAATTTATTTATTTGTGCAATCAAAAATGAAAATGAATCAGTGTTCCCTACGCGCAATGATTGCATTTTGTTGTCTTGGGCGTCGGGAAAAATTGAAAAAAAAAAAAACGAATATAGAATGCGGCCCCTCGTCCATCATAACCATTACATGTGGCCCACCACTGCGAAAGGTTGGACAACCCTGTCCTAGAGCAATGACCTACAGCAATGACCTAGGATAAGGTGTCGATAAGGATGAGTTTGATACAGAACTCTTTAGGACGGGCTAGAAGTAAGAACGTTTGGGAAATAAGAATTGTCTGGGGTGAAAAACATCTGTTTTTAATAGCAAGCAGTACTTACCTCATCTTTTGGACATGAGTGGACGTTTACATGATGCAGACAACAGTTATCTTTGTCCGCTTTTAAAGCGGATGGACAAGGGGTATTTAGGCACCATCTCTGTGCTTCGGCTGCAGTTCTGTAAAAGACAATAGGACAGATAATTGTTACAAGAACATTAACATAGAAGAGAACACATAGTTTTATACAGTGGTCAAATTTGGGTAGACTACTTTCACTTACGTCACAACCCCCTCCTCCTTTATTTTTTTTTATTTATTTATTTATTTTTTTGTGACTGCATGTTGCATTGAAAGACTGTTGATTTTTGCCCGGCAGTGGAGATAGCCTATAAATTGACGACCATATATTCAAAATGGTTTTAAGAGAAGATAATTTGATAAACATAGTCTAGTCGATACAAGTGATTACCATTACGAGAAAAAAGAAATTGCAAGAAATTTGAAAGGATCAAAATGAAGTGACGAATTCAAATATAACACAAAAGTTGGGTATTTTGTAACAAAGGGAAATAATGGAAATAAATGAGATTTCTTAAGTTTTACTTTTAGCCAAGAAGCTTAACAAAAATCGTGAAGAAGGTGTATGGATGACCCTATAGTGACCTTTGGCTTTCGTTCAGAAAACGCCGGGTTTGCTATGAATAAGATTGAATCTCCTAACAGTTGATTTTGCAAAATTTTGATTACTTTTTTGGAGTTGTCCGTTCTCTTCCTTCTCCTTGTTAGAAACTCAACAACATCTCTTTGGCAGAAAATTTATTCTAAGTAAATCCGCCTTTTTTTAGTCAAAATCTCCTCCTTCAGCATCCGTACAATTTTGTGTTTTTGTATCGTAAATATTTTATGGATTGCTGTTAACTTAACTCCGTTATTCCCGATGTAAAGAGATTCTACCATAACCTCTTCTTTATACTAAAAGTTCGAAACCATAAATGTTCCAAGCCCAGTTGTTCCTCCAAAAATTTCAAGAGATATCAAGAACTGGTTAATGCCCCTTCATTCCGATTCAACGCTCCCTAGATCATCCTTTACGTTTTCATTGTATTATTATTCTCCATTACTTAGAGTGATATTATTTTCATCAATCACTGGTGCTCTCTCTTATATTATTTATGCAACATAAAGAATATCTTTATGTCAGGCAACGCTTCAGTTTCGTTGGTATTCCTTACTTACTAAAACATTGCGATGAAATATAACGAGGATGTATTTTCAAGAAAGATACGGATAAAAATAACAACTTTGAAGAAAAGATAATGTGACTTCAGGCTCGTAGCCAGGATTGTGTCGGGGTGGTGTCATGGTGGATTTGGAGGCTCGACATGAGGCTAAAGTCTAAGGGTAGAGAGAAAAAACCGCTATTTTAGGTAATTTTTGCATTGTAAGATTGGGTCATGGGCGGTTCTGTCCCCTCTCCCCAACCCCATGCCCCCTCCCCGTGACTACGCCACTGTGTGACTTCAAACTGTATTCATGAAAATATGTAAATTTTATGTTTATTATGTAAATATTGTCTAGAATATAACACTTTTTGAAGACGGACGATTGCATATTAAAATTTGAGTATCGATTTACGAAATAAACGGAGGAAGAAAAAAGACTGGTGTATAGATTATTTTGCATACACATGATGTTTGCAAAACATATTAAAAACGTATAAAGGATCACTAAAAGGGGCAACCAGAGTTGGTTTTGACAAAATTTCACACGACTTAAATTCTGCATCACTACATTTTAAATCTAACAAAAAAAAATAGATCTGTCATCATGGTATGACGTGATTGGTCACCTTACCGATGACACCGCCTAGTGTTTGCAACTGTGTGGATTTATGAACCCGATAAATATTACAAAAATCGCATTCAACAGTAGGCCTAATTAGTACGGAGTTAAAGGGAAATATTGCGTTTGTTTTATTGTTTTACAAGGATATTTTTAAGACCAATGTTTATTGGCAAAGAATGATAAAGAATTACAAACGAGGCAGTATGGTAGCCTTCTTTTCAAGAAATGAGTTTCCCTCAGATAGAAATTCAGTTGGTTGTTGCTCAAGAATAATTTTTTCACCCAAACTTTCAACATTTCAAAAGATACAGCTTCCATAACTATTCTTGTGCATAATATTTTGAAGAAATAAAGCTATTACTGGGGTTTATTGTTGAGAAAGAATGATTGGAAATGACTATAGCTCTTTACTTTTAATGCTCTGTTGGAACATTTTAAAGGCAATATTCCCCTTTAAGGTTTTTATAGGCTTACTCGAAATACCTTTTTAATGTCTTATGATTTGGGTATGGTCCGTTAGTAAAATCGAAGTGCTGGAACAGAAGGTCCAAATATCCTATCAAACTGATTTTCCCCCCACGGACTTCCTATACATGGACAGAGCATACTCTCGGTAGATTGTCGCCACATACGTATGAGTATAGGCGTAGCAAGATGGCTGTCTGCTATGGTTTTGTGTGTGAAAGGTTGGACTTGCTCAAGTACGGTAGTTCAAAAAAGAGATTTTGCAAGAAACTTAAGATATTCTCAAATACAAGGCAAGGTCAAAATTGCAACACGTATTGCAGGAATATGATATTGTTTCTCATTCATGTTAACTTTTGTTTAAAATATTACAGAGTCGTCGTCAAATCACACACTTCGGCCATCTTGGTGTGCCTTTTTTGTTCCAGTGGGTGGCGATAATCTACGGGAAGGACGTACGCGTTACATGCTCTGTCCATGTATATAGGAAGTCCGTGGATTGCCTCTTCAACTGTTCAAGCAAATGTTCTCCTCTTCATCACTGTGTGATATGAAAAATTCACAAATGACTAAATTTCGAGTTTTGACGAATTCGTCGACTTCGGCAAATGTGATTTGAATATTTGAATGAGTGAAAGGCGTTTTTTGTACCTTTCGGTATATATAACCAAAATCCCTTGAAGCGTTGAAAATTGCCACATTTAGAATCAAAATCCGTATTGCAAGGTCGCGTCTATTTTCTACTGCATGAATAAACATGAGCTAAAAATGCAGAGCTCATATCTGATTATATGGTGTGTAGGAGTGAAAGCCGTCGTTTTATTAGGTCTAGGATAAGTTTACAGTTTTACAATGTTACCGGTACTTGAAGTCAACATCGACAATAAAAAGTGTATACCGGTACTTTAAGACCAGTGGACTTCACCCTTTGAAATAAGATCATATTACATTCAAACAGAAGAAAACTTGGCGAAAATGCCAAACCTCTTCTTTTGGGGGGCTAGGAAACACATACAATGTCTTACACGTGTTTCCTCCAATTATTGAAGTGCCAGTCAGTTAGTCAGTCAGCCAGTCAGCCAGCCAGTCAGTCAGTCAGCCAGCCAGTCAGTCAGTCAGTCAGTCAGCCAGTCAGCCAGCCAGTCAGTCAGTCAGCCAGCCAGTCAGTCAGTCAGTCAGTCAGTCAGTCAGTCAGTCAGTCAGTCAGTCAGTCAGTCAGTCAGTCAGTCAGTCAGTCAGTCAGTCAGTCAGTCAGTCAGTCAGGCAGTCAGGCAGTCAGGCAGTCAGGCAGTCAGGCAGTCAGGCAGTCAGGCAGTCAGGCAGTCAGGCAGTCAGTCAGTCAGGCAGTCAGTTAGATGGAGTTTTAAGGCCCAGTTTCCAACCTATTGGTCAAGTCGAGAAGGCCACGGCTTTTTTCCAGATGTGACTCACTTGCTTGATGTCCCTATTCCATTGCTTTGGCGGAGCATCACTCACAATGGCAGTAGGTTCCATTTTAAGAGTCTTGGGTATAACTCGACCTTGGTTTAGAACCCGGGCTTTCCGCGAGAGGGGCGTATGCTCTCACCGTTAGACCAAACACGCGGTCCCAATTATTGGAAAGATACCGGTATTCCACTAGCACCCTTTATATAAAAATAAAGTCATTTTGCCGTGCGGGCCCAAACCAACTACATATCATTTACTTGACCGCCATTAGAATAACACGACATTGTGTTTTATAAATTATACGTACTTATGATTGCTCAGCACTGCACCGTATTTTCTGGCATATGCGGTTTCATTATCGATGGCCCATCTGAAGAAGTCTATAGATACATCTAACTCATACTTCACGTCAAACGAATCACCACTCGTAACGTGTGATGGCGGCGTTTCAGACCATTCCATTATGAAACCTAGAGAAAAGAAGAAGAGAAAAATACCATACAACATTGCGCTATTTTTAGGAATTTGCACTCTTAAAACACCCGGGTAAAATTTAACCAGAATCAGTGTTCTATTTACTCAAACATCATCCTGGTTAAATTTTAACGCAAACACTGGTTAAACTGACACAAATTCTGGTTCAGTTTTACCCCGTCGTTTTGTGTAGGAATATGCAACACCAGATCATAAAGAGGGAGTATAATCCTCGAGAATGAACCCCCTTAAATATTTTTAATAATAGATTGATATTTTCCCTTGAGTAAGCTTGCTCGGCAATAAACCTGTGTTATTTTTCAAGCTATCCACACTTAGTTAACAAAGCAATAGTTGGATAACGAGTGATTCCCTTGGCGTGAAATAGAATTCAGAAGTTGGTGTTCAGAGACAAACGACACACATTTTTACAGTGTACCGGTAGTTATGATATCCCAAACCCCTGCATCCTATTTGGGCTGTCGTGAAAGAACAAACACCGACGATAGACCTTATATGACGTCACATGGCGTCAATTCGCTGAGCGAACACCTCAGTGTGTCAGACTGGATGCAATATAGATAGACTTTATGCACATGTTGCACAGTGCAAAAAATGTCTTTCTATGGAGGAATAAACAAAAAAGCAATGTTTATAGTCAGTACATGATAGGGTGGATTGGTTCTCGGTGTACTGCATACTATTCCAGAAAGGTGTTTAGCTTCTCTTTGTTTTAGACTTATATGCTGGATAGGAAAACACTGTGTAAGGACATATTTTACAAAAAAAAACTTTCCGGATACCTTTTTCTGTCCAATTATTTGTTGTTTTTGTTTTAATACGAAAATAGAAAATACATTCCCCTTGGTTTTCCATCAATTGTTTTATCCATATTTGAAATTACCGAGTTCTCCTCGCTCTTCATTAACTTGCACACGCAATCTCCGATGTGTAGTGCGATTTACGTTCTAAACTGCATTTGAAATCTTCAATCGCGATCACCAATATTTGTTGAAATCATCGGTGAGAAAGGCAAATATTTGTGAACGTTCAAAACCCCATACCTCATAGGTGATCCTTAAACTTCAAATGTATCTTAAGTAAACCAAAGCAAGGTTGTTATAAGTTACTCGTCATTGGGATATAATTTCAACTTTGTTAAAAGCATAAAGTTTACTAGAATTCTGGATATGGACTTTTTCGGTGACTTTGCAGTTTTAGTTTCCATGGCGACGAAATTGATTCTCCCAATCCACTTGAAAAATGTGCAATTATTTCACGAAACAAAACACTCACCCCAAACTATTCCTCTGGTTATTTTTTCATCATGTGACGAGGAGATTTTAAGTAAAACAACGATGAACCGTTCATTCGCACATGATAATATACAATCGGAGGGAGTGTTAGTGTTAGATGGGGTTTTACGGCCCAGTTTCCAACCTATTGGTTCAAGTCTAGCCGGCCACGCCTTTTTTCCAGTTGTGGCGCACTGGCTTGCTTTCCCTACTCCATTGCTTATGTCAAGCATCACGAAGGTACAAAAGAAGGGTTAAAGGTCACATCAAATCTTTATATGTTTGAGTTTTACTTATCCCAAACGTTTCAGGAAAATTTGCATTGAAATCCGATTTGTTGTTTTCAAGATATGAGCGGGTAAAGTTGTTACATTTTCAATGAAAAGTAAACTTGGAGGAAGCACATGTGACATCATGTCCTCACATTAATGGGCAGTCCTTTGCTTTTCTTTAAACGTTACAACAAATGTTTCTCCTGAACTACTGAACATTATCAGAATATGGTTGCAGAAATGGTATGTCAACTTTACAGCTTTGCATTCCACAGGTCCGATCCCTATTTACTCCAAAGTCAACACAACAGTCTGAGAAAAAAAAAAACAAACAAACAAAAGGGAGCGAAGCATTCCTTGTCAATGTGCCGTTGTGATATAACCAGGGAGTTGCTATACCCTGATATAACCACAACCATTGCCCTTAAGCTCACTTTGGAACACAAATCTAGTGACTTCATTTACTGATATCTGGAGAAATACATCTCCGATTTGAATGGGAGCTTCACCACACTGTGTAGATTTGGTTCCTCTCTCACATATGAAGATTATTTTTTGCCTAAGCTTCCTCTTTAATGCAACTGTTTCAAAAGGGCGTAACCTGATTCCAACCAGCGATTCTAACAACCCACGAGATTTCTACACAGGGGCGCAAATCTCTGTTTGAGAGTGGGGGGCGAAAATCCTTATGATGTGCCCATGAGTATTAAACTGTGCACGCTTGACGGGCACCGCGAGCGCGAAGCGTGAAGCCCCAAAGGGCTCCTGGTGGGATCCAGGGGCAAAGCCCCTGTGGGGGTCCAGGGGGCGAAGCCCCTGGAAGCTCTTGTGTTCTAGCGTTTCTGAAGCTTCAGAAAAACTGTTTTCGAACAAAAAAAAAACGAAAAAGGTGACCATATTATTAGGTCTACTCAAATTTTGGGGGGCCAAATTACGATTTGGCCTCCCACTTTTTCACTTGAGGGGCGAAGGCCCCCCTTGCCCCACCCCCCCCCCCCCGGGATTTGCGCCCATGTTTCTACATATGTGGCAGGAGTTGTAGACTATAGAATTAAGTACGTTTACGGCATTGTAACTGACTATAAAGGGATGAATAGCAAGTTTCATGCCTTCAAGTTCAAGAATACCTTCGGATGTACTTATAAAGGTTGTAGGGAAAATTTGCATATGACGTCGTTTGACGTCAAAATACTCCCTGATTGCCAACTTATATCCGGTACCACAATCGCAGCGCTTGCGTGATCGATGTGTACAACCCTGTTAAGATCAGTGCAAACTGAGCAGTGCGATTAGTATATATGCTACCGAACAAAACCATGTCTATTTGGCATGGTGGTCCTCCAGCATGGTACCCAACGAAGCGGACTGTTTTTTCAGCTTCTCAGCTCCCAAAACCTGGGATATGACTTAGAAAGGAATATGCCGTACAGCCTACTACGCAGAATACCAACATGCCAAATTCGTGACGTAACCGAAAAGCCTCTGTTTGCTTTTAATGTATGTGACATGTTTTGGCGCCTCAAAATAAATAGCTACACTGCCATATGTAACGCTTAAATGCGCACCTGTCTAGGAAGTAAAAGGAAATTTCTGTTTACGATTTTACCCTGATTTTATTCCTGAGGTAGTCACGCAGGAAAAAATTAAAAGAAACATTTATCGTTACATCAAACAACTCAGAATGACAGTCAAGCTTAAGCATTGTGGGTCGTACGTCATAACTACGCGTGGAAGTTGCTTTACTGTGCGCAAATAAAAGTCAATGGAGTTGATTGGTAGACACGATGTGACAAACCGCAGATTCAGAACCGGTATTGAAAATGAAAGTGAAAATCAAAATTCATTCTTTTAAATTGTACATGTGTCGAATATATTGCTCTTCTTTGATTAAAGAAAATAAAAAGACATTGAGATCCAAAGTTTTCCCTTAGATATCATGTTTTTTCTTAAAGGTTTTTAGAGGAATACCTCTTTAATGTCTAACTGGGTTTCCTTCTCCATTCTGTTCTGTGTTTTATCAAGGATGTAACACCTTCCTTGTACTATCAATTATTTTCCTGGCTTTTATCAAACTTTTTACTTCCTTGTTTGATCAGTTACTTATTCTCTGTAGATATTACAAGACAAAGGAAAACTTCTTTAAAACTCTGACTAAAAGTGGTAGACTCTTCGTTATTGTCTGGGATTTTGCAAAAGTACTTTATACCATGATGTAAAGGGATATTCTCTACAATCGGAGTAAAAAATATTCTTTTTGGGTGAAATTTGGGACAAACCTCACGTTGGAGTAAAGATTTTCAATTGAGGAGGCGATATTCTCATTTTCTCTTGGAATAAACATTTCGTCGTAGCTTCAAATCGGTCCTCACTTTCACTCTTTTGTATTTATAGTACGAAGTCACAGAGCAGAATGTGCGTCCTGTACCGTCTATCCTTTGTTTTCCATGTAGGGGACACCGCGCCGGAGATCGGTACGTCCCACCCACGGACTTCCTATATACATGGACAGAGCATGAACGCGTACGTCATATCCGTAGATTTCCGCCACCGAATTGGGCAAAAAAGACGCACCAAGATGGCGGCCGTCAAGATATAATTTGTTTAATTTGACAACGAATCTGTAATATTTAAAACAAAAGTTAAACTTGAATGGGAAACAGTATCATATTCCTGCAATACATGTAGTGGTTTTGACCTTTTTGACTTCAAGTTGGGGTGATTGCTCTTGCCCTTTAACCACAAAATGTAGACATTCTCAGCATAGGTACCTGGCCTTGCAACCATAGTGCAGTGTGCAAAGAAATGACTTTTTACTTGACAACTGAAGAGCTTTGTCCCTACAATTTGTAAATGTAACTTAGCAACCACTCCTTTCTTCACATCAAAACATTTAATTTCGTCTGGCCTGAGCTCATGCTCTCAAACTCTGAAAGACATTGGTCACAGATCAAGTGCCTCTCTGTTGCTTTTAAGATATTTCAACCACTGGCTAGTGTGACAATATCTAAATTCATATTATGTATTGAGATGACAAAAATTGGACAAAATTGTTTCGGTCCCCAGATCGGTAGAGTTTCGTTAACAAGTTATTGCTCATCCTATTTCTGATTCAGAAAATACACAAAGTTTGGTTTATGTATCAAAGGAAAGTTAACCATTAACATGTGAGAAATCTTGCTAACTTTCCTTGACGTGTATCATGAATCAAACATATATCATGCACAGTAGACATCATGCTAGTGACTTTAAGCCCCGTCCACTCTATGCGACTTTGTGCGACACACCTCATAGCAATGAGGTTGTTCAGACGTGATGAATGCGTTGCAACTAGTTGCAAGCAGACGCGCAATCCAGTTTCCTGCGACCGAACATGTTCGGTCGCATGGAACTAAAACGTATAACTGACAACAATGACGGACATCTGGAATTGAGTCCGCGAAGACCAGTTCATTGAAATGGACAGAATACAGTCCTGTCTCTTCAGCGTAACAAATAGAGAGTATGTTAAACGTTTAGAACTTTGCGTGAATGGCTTCATGGACCTGTGACCTGCTGCATAATGATATGCTCTTAAAAATATCTTCTATGCTCTCCATGACAAGACAGTCTTGTTGCAACAAGTCCCGTCGAATAGTGTGGACAGGGCTTTAAAGGCATGTTCTGATGGCTTTTCGCCTCTGCCACTCAGAAAAAAAAATATTCCACACCATGTCCTTCAAACCCTGTCACAATACCATTTTCCTAACTCAAGATATCTCACTTTAAAGATTGGTTATTTCTGTTGAAGAAATACCTCTGCTTTTCAACAAAGCCACAGAAAGTTATTGAATGTGGGCACATTGCTTCAGATTCCTTTCGTTTTTCTTTACAATTGAAAGTTCTGTTCAGTCTTGAAATTTGATACTGTTGGAATATTTGAATATCTTTTCCTGCAGATCCAGCATTACCCTTCATCATATGTAGTGAAATTCTATCACAAACTGCGCAATATAAAAAAACAGCCTGGTGGTCGTGCGACGAACTGATGTTGTTAATGAAACTTACGAAGATTATTGCAGGTCCTTCTTTGGCATGAAGCATAAATCGTGGTTCATATTCATACATTACACGCATTTGAAAATCTCTAACCACTCCTCATAGTGTCATGGTGGAAGATTAAATTTCCATAACTTTTCTAAAAACAACAACTGAAGAATAGATAGTTAATTATAAATTGTATAAAAGGCATGATAAACTGGGAAGTGTCGTTTCCGGCAATTTGGGAAATATTTTTAACCAAATTATCTCTGTATGCTAACTCGCCAACCGATCGATGGTGACGCACCGCTTAGATACTATTGTTACTGCTTGACCCATCACCTACAGTTGCCCCCCCCCCTCCCCCCCCCCCAAAAAAAAAACCCCTGTTACAACATCTGACCTTTAGAATCAACGGTAACTCTGACCTAGCTTATTAGACTATCTGGGCATTATAATCCGGTTTGTAAATGTCATGAGTTCAACTCGTTTAAAGTGCCATTGATCCTTCATTCTTCTATTCTCAATTATTTGCCAAAAAATCTAGTTTCAACATTTTGCAAAATGTCCCCAGTAGGTTCAAGAATCCTTTTAATGATTGCCTGTGTACATTAAAATCTCTCTGTGGGAATTGATCACATTTCTTACCATTTACCCAGAAGTTCCTTCCCCTCTGCAAAACGCTATTCACTCGTTCACTCAAGATTATTGACACAAATTTCAAACCCGTGCCTGACGAGAATACTTTAAATACCTCACCGGATCGCATTCACGTGCTAGAAAAGAACCGTTGTTACGGGTGAACTACCGTTGAAAAATATTTTGCCATTGGCAAACCTTATTGAAACCACTTTACTCTATTCCTATGGCATATCATTCGCTTCTACAATCGCCCAAGACTTGTCATTTGAAAACCAATCCATCCTCCTTAGCACTTGTAAATATCTCAGAGGCTTTTTTCAAATAAAGTCAGTCTTTTCGTACTAAAATGAAAAGATACGCTACTCGTCTTTACCAACTTATACGCGATTCATTCGTGATCAAGTAGAATTTCCGAGTTGATTGATGTACCCAGTTTAACATAGCTTTTATTTGTCCTTTGGAGAAAATACTGGCAACTACTGGATTAATTTTTCCGTTTTGATGCAATTTCTTCTACAATGATGTTTTCTGAAGAGATAATTCAAAACTGATTCAAGTCGACGGTACGAGGCCGCAAACGATTTAATCGTTCATGTACAATCTGCATGATAAACCTCAGACGAATTGAAGTAAGGAAGATTGTAACTGTTGTTGCCAACATATGGAGACTTAGGACTGTAGGACAGCTTCACGTCTTTTTTTACCCAGTAGCGTGCGGTCTGGAAGCGGGAAGAATTCCCCTTAACTCTAGAAGAAGTCGAAGGAATTAAAATGAGCTATTAGAATTGGACGTTTTATTAACTGATGCTTACTATGAAAACAGGCTGACAGGAGCGCACCCAATGTGAGCTGTATACATGATTCAATATGCTTCAAATTGTTTCAAAACTAGTTCCATATTGCATCTCAGCCCTCTTAAAAACGCAAAATTCCCCTTAGACCAATCCCCCACGTCACCGAATACTCAAACCCTACCAACTCTTATTTGAAACTTAATACTTTGTTATTTTCTTTCAATTTGTACCAAGGAGACAGCACATCAGTGCTCTCTTAAACCCAAAGCAGGAACCAACACCTGTTATTACAGTGAAAAGTGTGAAGTCAATGAGAGTGTTATATCGCTCCAAGAATAGTGAAACTAACTCTAAGAAGAGTAGAATTTACTTGAAGAACAGTGAAAATTCACTGCAGCCCCCCCCCCCCCGAATCGCCCCACACCTCGCTGAATCGGACAGACTTTGGTGCTTCAATCGTGGGAGATTATGCCCTGGCTGGGAATCTAAAGCCTCCGGCAAAAGTCACTTTACCCTCCCTCTGAGCCGAACCATGCCATGTTTCTATAGGATATGGCGATCGTCTAAGTTTGGCCATTGGTATGTAAAAAAAAAAAAAACTTTTTACAATTTTGAAAAAAAAAATGTTGAATTTTATGCACCACCCCAATGGGCCCCTCTAAGGGGGTAACGTTTTGTGTAGGCAAAATGTAACCGTTTCAAATGCCGGTATCTTTAGAACCTGTTAACTTAGACAACTGAAAATTGCCCAAGGTTTCCGAATAAATAATTGCTTGATGGAGTCCGACTTTCAATTTGGTGACTGACTGAAGCGGTAATTGTACGATGACGGACAGATGGTCAAAGTGAGGGCGGCAATGATCCCAACAATTACTTCAATTTATCTGACAGCGAGCTTATAGAACTGTCAGACTGTAGAAAAAGTAATGCCATACTGGTGAACCTTTCATTTGACTGCAAAGGGCACAGAAAATACGATTTAAAAGGGTGTAAGCCAGATGGTCCAGGCTTATTTCAAAAAGATTAACAACTAAATCTCAGAATTTCTTCCTATTTCTATGGCCAAGTATCTTTCATGACATTTGATAACATACACATCTTGCATATCAGGGAATCCTCTTAGAAGAAGGGTCGAAGGTCAAATCAATTCTCGATATGTTAGAGGGGTACTCATTCCAAGCATGTCCGCGAAATTTGCATTGAAATCGGATGAGTGATTCTCAAGATATGAGTAGGTAAAGTTGAAACATTTTCAACAAAAAATGAACTTAAAGCAAGCACGTATGACATCATTTCATCACATTAATGGACATTCCTTTTTCTTTATGCCTTTCAACCAATTTTGTCCTCAACAATCCAATGTAATCAGAATGTAATTGCATAAGTGGTATGAGAACTTTATAACCTTTCCTTCCCCGAGAGGGACTTCCTATCCCTAGTAACTTCAAGCTCAACATAACAGTCTAAAAACAAAGGACATCAAAGCATTCCTTGTCAATGTGAGGAAGTGATATAACAGTATAAGTTCTGCTGCCCTCAATATCACTTTGGGACTCAAATCTAGTGATTTCATTTACAGATATCTCTATGAGAAGTACATGACCGATTTAAAAGGAATTTTCGCCACACTGTGTAGATTTGGCTCCCTCTACACATGTGGAAATTTAATATTTACCTTAACTTCCCCTTAAAGATCACCATAATTGAGTGAAAAGGTTAGGACAATTGAGTGAAAAAATACTCCCCCTTGATTCTTAAACGCCATTACTTAATTACACTGTGTAGATTTGGCTCCCTCTACACATGTGGAAATTTAATATTTACCTTAACTTCCCCTTAAAGATCACCATAATTGAGTGAAAAGGTTAGGACAATTGAGTGAAAAAATACTCCCCCTTGATTCTTAAACACCATTACTTAATTTGAGAAAAAAATTTTCTTCACTGAGTGGGATAACTGCATTTGCCCTTTAAATACGAGCATCGGGTAATAGCCTGTATAGGCAAGGGTTAGCGCACAATTTTTCGCAGAATCACATTGACACTAAAAAGTCTTCACGCGGGGCGTTCACCGCGTGATCTACTACAGCAGACAAATGTCCTCTCAAATAAAAGGACAGACAAGGGGGGTGTGACACTTCCCTGGTCAAATACCCTCACAGCATTTGTAATTCAAATTAATAATAATAATCGTTGTTTCCTTGGAATCTTTATTTGAGGTTGCACAATCCTGATTTTTATACTTATTTTTTAAGTTCCCCACCTCACCTACGTCACTCCGTATGCTTAAATAAAGTTAGAATGCAAACAACTTTATCAGAACGCCAATTTTTCTTCAGTATCTTTCACCTGTTGTTTTGCTCCGAAAGTCACCTTACCCCCCCCCCCCCCCACAAGTCTTGTTGTTACCGAAGGTCTCTTAACATCAGAGCAAAATTCGTAAACATAGGCCACTACTCAGTGATCTAATCGAGTCCCGACTCGGACAGGTCATTTCAGAATTTGAAGGATTCGGCCAGAGGGGTTGATTTTCCCCAGCGCACAAGTAGTGGGATTTGAGTAGGGCTCCGGACGCGAGTAATGCGTTAGATGAAGTTTAACGGTCCAGTTTAGACCTATTGGTTCATGTCGAGCCGGTCATAGCCAACAGGCGGACAAATTTTTCGTCCAGCTCATTGCTACGAAAAATTCAACTGAGGTGCGGCAGCCTAAAGGGGACTGCAGCCACCGAGGCGCTACGCAGGCTAGCCGGTCACGGACTTTTTCCAGTTGTGGCTTACTAGCTTGTTTTCCCTTCTCTTTTGCGTATGAGTATGCGGAGCATCACGAAACAGCTGTAGGTTCCATTTTAAGAGTCTTAGAAAATGACTCGACCTGGGAATGGAACCCAGGTCTTAAAATTGTTGGACTCGTGACAAGAAGTCTCCGGACTAGACAACAACACTGTTTTTATTCTTGTGAACTACTTTCGGAAGTGTGAGTGAACACAATCATAAGTAAATGGGTAATAATTTGTAAGTCCATTGTGAGGGAAAGCCGCTCGCAGCAAGATAAGCTGTACTGCCTGACTTAGAGAACATATTTGTCAGACTTTTTTCCAACATTTGGTGACGGTGTCTTCATGTTTTTTTTTTTTTTTTACAATATGAACACCGTGCCTCTGTATATAGTAAGAGGTATTTTGGTGCTTCTTTGTTATTACATTATCATACGAGTATTGCTTTGACCTTCAATTAACAACTTTGCTCAATTCAATGGAAAAACTTGTCCCAGAGAAACTAACAACAGTCTGCCAGGGAAACTCCCTAAATTACCCTCACTAAAGTAGTAAACCATTGTTGTTCACAAAGTTCATTATATTCTCGACTTCCGTTGGTCTTCAAACGGTCAAGTTAGGCTACAGTGCGTTATCACGGGATAAACTCACGATAATTGACAAACGCACCCTTCTTCAACTCTTTATTCAAGGTTGTGCTGCTAAAAATGTTACCGTCATGACCAAACGAAACTTCAACTTCAATTTTTTTAATCTTTTTAAATCGAAAGATTGTTGATAATGGATGACTCTGGTTAAATAACTCTGGACCTGTGTATTAGAACAGGACGCTCTCTCAGTAATACTATCGCTGGATGTCTCTGGCTGTGCCCTAATGCGCATCGCTAGCACTGACCTCTGATCGTGCATTATTTGGTGCTGATGAACGGTCCATCATTATTTTACTGTACCTTTATTTATACTATTGGCATAAATCGTTCTTTCTTGACAAGGAACTTCTCCTGTGCTTACATCAAAAGTAACCATCACATCCCTCACACTTACTCGTCCACGTCAGGGAACGTAATCTTTAAAAACAGGGGCATGGCTACTTAATCATTTCGTGTTTCAAGTCCTTACATTGAAAAATGTCATGTTTTCACATACAGACATAGGTCAGCTTTTCGCACCATTTTAATTTCCTCCGACTGTCTCGAAGGACGTCTTAAGAACGAAGTAAAAACTGGTAGCTTACTGATGTCACGTGACAAGATCTTCCTGATCCCGAACAAGCGAACATAAATCACACCGTTTATATTACAATGCTAACCGGTACAAAGATCTATACAGACTCTTGAACGCAAGCTTAAAATAATCAATAGCACTGTCAGTTTACTTCTAATTGGTTTGATTACATCACTGGCTCAATTCATCTTTCGATTTATTAACAACTTGATGAAAAAGCCAAGAAAAACTGAAGCTCTGAAAAAGAGGCAGATTTGACTAAGTCGGGATAAGACGGCAATTATAGAAGTAAGCTGGTAAATGTTACGCAGTTACGAGGCTCATCAGTTAGAGAAAATAACGCAGTCTTGAGGCATAAGTACTAGTAGAGATGAAGCGGCCTGACGCCACGGAGTGACACTGATATCACGATAAACATTCGCATTAAAAGATCGGCACTAATCACAATGGAAATTAAACATTTTATTTTCTCAGACATAGAACTCGACAGAAGGGACAAAATCTTATAGGGATTTTCTCAGACTGTTTTGGGTTTCGAGGGAGACGTATTATAAACCAATACGGCTGGCATTTCATCACGGTTGTAATATAATGTGTTCAACTGCACGAGAACCGTTGCATTATGACACACGGAATTTGCACTTTTGTCTATAAGCGAAACATGAATTAATGTATACGCTATCTGAAGATTATAACTAATACATAAGCACAGAAACTGATCAACATAACTACTTGTCATACACTTGCACGTGACCATTGAACGATGAAATTAAGGCCAAGATTTTTCTACAGTAGAAAAAGTGTGTCGTGTTAGGAGATATCATCTTAAAACTCATAAATAATTTTTATTTTAATAACAGCGTAAGCAGTTATAAGTAATAAGCAACAGGCAAGTTACAATCGAAAGCCAGTATTGTAGGCGGACTTGGCTTCCGTACGTTCAACGACGAAATGTTAAGGTTAAACAACGACAAACGGTGCATTAGGACAGAATAATGCTCGATCGGAGGTTAAAGGGAAATATTGCGTTTGTTTTGCAAGAAAAATTTATCCTTTTAAAACTAATATTTCTTGACACAGGTTGATAGATTATCAAAAATAAGGTAGTATGGTACCCTTCTTTTTCAAAAAATAGGTTTTCCACAGAAATTCAGTTGTCTGTTCCTCAAGAATGATTTGCTCACCCAAACTTTCAACATTTCAAATGTTGCAACTTCAATGGCTCTTCTTGCGCATAGTATTTTGAAGAGATGTAGCTATTGCTGGGGTTTATGATTTAGACTGAATTGTTGGATAGTGTCTGAACCATTTTCTTTGTACTATTCGTTGGAGTATTTTAAACACAATATTTCCCTTTAATGCAATTGATGCACGAGGACACAGCCAGGTGCGTCCAGTGATAGCATTTACCCTCGAGAGTTCATGGTTCTGTTCTAGTGCATAGGTCCCGAGTTTTTTTAACGTTTTTCATGCATGCACAATCAAATGTTGATTTAAAATACAGGAAAGAAATACAATTTCGTTTTAACTAATGATGTTAAAATAGAGCAATCCAGAGAATAATGGAAATGGAATGGCCCACGATGAGCTTATATTGGGATAATGAACGGTCACCTGACCGTTATCAACCAATTGAAGTTGAGAATAATTACCAAGTATGAATGAATCTGTGTTTAAACTTTTGATGCCCCCTCCACTACCTCTTAATGCGACTCAGTTGTCATCTAAACTGCATTATTTTGCAAAGATCGCTTCTCGGTCTTTTGGCTAAGGGTATATCTGTTCTTTTCATCTAGTCTAGAATGTAGCCGTACATAACAGACCAAAAATATAAATGGCCCAAGGGCCGTAAGGTGGGCCAGGTGTTGTCCTCAGTGGTCATATTAACTTCTTCGGGAAGCAATTTAAAGTTTGGTTTGGCCGAACGGTCATTTGCCAGAGGATGGAGAGGACTTTAGAAAAAGTAATCTGTCAGTTCTGTAAAGTTTGGGTTCCCGAGGGCAGCGTGCATGCCACTGGTGCGGTCTCTTTAGGACTTTGATTTTGGTATGGGTGTAAATAGTGTATATAGCGTACACACTGTAAATATAGTAGCAAGTGGTCCCGGCCCCTCCTGTCGCTAGTTGGGATTGTGGTCCTTTGGGACAGGTATTATTGGAGATGAGTTGTTCGTTGTGATGTTCTTGATGTTTTCGTTTTTGTTTTTTCCTTAGGTTATGGTGGCTTGGTTCTGGTGCTTTCTTCCCCCGTTTCAGGTGTCTGTGGCTACTTGGGAGCAATGTTGGTTGTTTTTGTTTCGTTTGCGATGGTGCCAGTTTTGGTGTTCCATTCTTTGGTTGTTGGCCATATGTTATTCTTTCAGCTCGTCTTGCCGTGACCGTGTTTAGCCCGTAAAAGAATCTATTTGTTAGATACTGCAAAAGCGGCATACCATGATCACGAGGATAGTCCTATGACACCGTTGTTTAACAAAACCGCTGTATATATCGCCAAAAAACCTAACAAGCAGGATGTTGTGTAGCCATTCCACTTTCTCTTAACTAATCGACCTGGTTCAATCGAAATTCTCCACAGTCCTGTGTCTTTTCGGGTAGTTATGTTATTCGTTCAGACGTGAAACCCCTTCAATTACTGGACACGGAGGGATAAAATTCGATGGATACAATATCCTTTAAAAATGTATTACCTAGAAGGACGCAAAGTGGAAACGTCGAAACTCAAGCACATTCGAGTAAATTGAATGTGAGCGGTAGCTTTTAACTAAATGACCTTAAACAATATTTAGTTGAATGTGACAACTCTAAACAGCAAATTAACAAAAGTGGAAGTAGAATTGAGTAATTGCGACCGTTAAGATGATAAATTGACTTTTCCAGTAAATCAACTCATGTTAAAATCAGGATGACACCACGAGGGGTTATTGACTTCGTAAACATTACCATCCCGTCACAATAAAAGAGGGTAGGAAATAACATTAAAAACAGGAACAGTTGAAACAGACGTAATGAGAGGAGATAGAAGGGGAAACTTTGTGTGATTAATGTGGAAACACTAAACAACACATCTATAAAACACATAGGTGTCTACTTCTGATTTAAGAAGAATCGCGACGAAAGTGCTGTGCTTGAGTTTTGTCTTATTCTTGCCGGTAATACATTTTAAAGGAAAGTTTACTCTGCAGCGCTCCACTCCACTCCACTCCACTCCACCCCACCCCACCTCACCCCACTCCACTCCACTCCACTCCACTCCACTCCACTCCACTCCACTCCACTCCACTCCACTCCACTCCACTCCACTCCACTCCACTCCACTCTACTCTACTCTACTCAGTGTTGCCTCTTGCGAATCGTGTTGACCGTGTTGTGAGCTATGTTCTACCCAAAACATGGAAATGTATGTATTTAGACGAAGCTTAAAGGACCAGTTCTCTCACCCCAAACAGTACCAATTCTCCTAACCTTCTAACGTAAGCCCCTCCCACAATTGCCTGAAATTCATCCTCATCCATAGACAATTTCAGTTTATTGCTTCAGCGTGAGTATAGAAAAACTCAATTTATATAATCAAAACACTCTCAGTACAATTCATGCTGTGTAATACAAGCTTTGGTACTCTGCTTTGTTTGAATTACCTGTCAATCAAAGAGCTGAGCCAATTGAGAATTTCGGTACCCGGGTTCCGAAATTGCAGTTTGGGGTGAGAGGTTTGGCCCTTTAAAGTCAAGTATCTCTCGGCACCCCAAACTACAATTGTTGTAGTAGTCCACAGAATTTTTTAATTAGCTCAGGTCTTTGATTGACAGCAAGTTCAAAATGTTATTGCACAACTAGCACTAAGAGTGTTTTGATAACACAATGGGGTCTTGTATACTCAACTTGAAGAAAAATTCTGACATTGTGTTTTTGGATGAGTTTTACATAGTTGCGGAAGGGAACTTAGTAGGAGAATTAGAACAGTTCGGGTTGAGAGGATTTGGCCTTTAAGTCACGGGCAAAAACACTTTAACGAGGGCATGCTGCTGTAAGTTTAGATAAAAACAATCCTCATTTTATGTAGAATATGTAATTAATATTTTGCATTAGGTTTGTATCAGAAGTGTTATTCTCTTTTTGTGGCCGGTAAGAGAGTGTTTATATCGTCAAGCCAACAAAAACAATAAGAGAGGGATCACATTAAAGGCATTTTCTGGCGGATTTTTGCCTCTGTCTTGTAAGAAAGACAAAAATATTCCACCCCATGCCCTTCAACCCTATCACAATACCATTTTCCTAACTCAATATATCTCACTTTAAAGACTGGTTATTTTTTTTTTAAAATACCTCCGCTTTTCAACAAAGCCACAAAAAGTTATGTAATGTAGGCACATTGCTTCAAATTCCTTTTGTTTTTCTTTATAATAGAACATCCTGTTTGTCCTTAAAATTTGATACTGTTGGTATGTTTGAATATCTTTTCCTGTAGATCTAGCATTACCCTTCACCATACATAGAATACAACCAACAATATTGCTTAATATTGCCTGCAGGGGCATCAAAATGATAAACAAATTGAATGCAAAGTAAAGCTAATGTACCACGATTGCATCACAGATTTCCCATGATGCATCAGATGCCAAGAAAAATTTGCAATACTTAAAAAATTTGTATCTTCCTAACGCTATAAGCTATGGTGATGCCGTTTCCCCTTCTGGAAGAGAAGATTTTTCTGCTTATTTTGAAGTTAACGAATTTTGTCTCCAGAATATGCCTTAAAGGACTAAGATGCTTTAGCTTTGAAAACAGGAATCAAATTCAATAATTAAGCGTTATTAGGTATGATTATTTCCAGATTTACAATAACATATATTTTAGAGTTTGCAAAATATAAGATCACATTCAAAAAATTCTTATATCCACAGCTTGCTGCATCGAGGTGATATAAAAAGCATCGGTTTGTAGTCGCCTATTTACCTAATTCGTAATAATCGATTAAGCAATATTTTGTGATGTCTTCCTAATTTGTTCACTTCACATTATCTGTTTTTGAATGGCTTCCTAAATTAAACGTCTTATAGCTTTGCAGTAATTACTGTTTCTCCCAAAGCAGGCTGCATGTATGCTGATTTGCATGTATAGTCAAGTCAGCCTATGACAAGAGATGACATTTTGACAAAAGGTGCATCTACGATTTTTTTTTCAAAATCTAAGAAAGAGAAGGGAAAGAACCTTCAGACTATTATCTGTCATTTCGGTAAGGAATTTCACGAGAGACATTTCTGTTGCTACAAATTGTTTCTGCAAATTCTATAATAAATTTGGCGAATGCTGCTAGAAAATTGCTTCAAAGATGGGCTCGATGGGGCCGTAAAAAGAGCTTTAATGATGTTATGTTTGCTTCGATGGAGATGAATGGGATGTTTGAACTTAACTAATTTACATTATTACAGTTCTCAACATAAGATTCTCTCCATTTATGGTATAATTCTCCAAAGCTAAAAATGACTGATATAATGGCTTTTCGAGCAACATTCTGTGTCATGTAGCTGAAACGAATTGTTGCATTTTATACATGAAAGTTCGCAGACGCATTTTGTTAAAGGGAACACCGAGTTTTATTTTTTTTTCTTCCTTTCTTTTAGGGGGGGGGACGCCATGCTTTTAAAACATCTTTTTCGAGATAAAAAATGATAGGTAAACAGAAAGAATACATTGAGGCAGCACTATATCTAGTTGTACATTTGATCACGAATTTAAACCTATTTCTTCTTATATTACATGTTTCAGCAACTTTGAATCATTGACATAGCCCCGCAGAGTTAGGACTCGAAATCGAAATCGTTCCAATTCAAAAGAAATGGAAAAGTCAACGGTTACAGGTGTCTCTTGACTGACACAGAAACTAGTAAACAAGCTGGCCTCATTGTGTTATTTCAGAGGAGAGCGTACAGTTCATCACACGTACATAGCCGTAAGGGTGACGTTATATGAGCAAGAAAACATTCAGCGTGTCTTCGAGTTGGCGCGTCGCGAATACGTCTGAAGAGAAGTGATTCACAACTGTCGAGTCCCGGAAGGCAAGAACACATGACAGGCATGGCTTTTACAGAACAAGAAATAGCAGATTGTTGGATGAAGCGTTTAAGGTGTTTGAGGGAGAACTCTATTTGCAAATGGAACATATTAACTGATTGGCGGAGTACCATCAAACATATGACATAAATCTAAGTCACTTCTCTTGTATAAGATAAAGACTTCGTTTTTCAAGCGACCGATTTGGACACATTCAAACAATTTTTTTCGAAGGCTATAGAATTCCGTATCTTGTCTCTCAAAAACGTTATAAATTGCCTTTACACAAACTTACATCTGAAGTGCTCTTTCGATTGCCATCTGGTAAGGCCAAGCTCTGGGTTTATTTTTGGAAAATGAAGCCAAATATTCTGCAGGGGTGACACTAAAGTCCAATGTTTAACCACTGCAAGGAGGTATGCTTTAATTAAAGAATAAACAGCATTTGTGGGACTATTTGTGGGAATAAACTGTCTAGGATACAAATTTGGGGAAACAGCGGACGAGGCGAAGCAAACGGGTCGGTTGGAAGGAATATAACTGTCTGGGTGATAAATTGCTGCCTCTTACTTAGAATCTTTATAAATCCGCCAAAATGATAGCTCGTGCTTTTGTTATTTCTTTCAAATTTGGAGTTGAGACGGGTCATTCACCAACAGTTATCCGACAAATGCGGTTAATCCCTTTCCTACCATCCCAAAAATGTCCTTTTGGGGGTTTACTTTCTAGTAGCCTGCGTAGCGCCTCTGTGGCTGCAGCCCCCTTTAGGCTGCCGCCCCTCAGATTTTTTCGTAGCGACGAGCTGGACGAAAAAATTCGTCCGCCCCGCGGGCTAACTTTCTAGTGGCTTTTTCAAATCCAGTATAACGACAGGTGTGTTGAAGAATAACCTGCCAGTGCTGAACCAATCAGAATACAGGATTCTAAATTACCAGTCAGTTGAGGTACGCGATTTCATACTGCAGCTGTCTGAGTAACGAACACTACTTCCTACCATCACGTTTAGTCAGTTAAGTAGATTTTCCTACTGGCAGGAGGTGATTAGCCAGAATTTAGATAAAACATGCAGCTACTGTCACAGAAAGTACGAGCTATCATTTTGGCAGATTTGTATAGATTCTAAATTTAAGGCAGTAATCCATCACCCCAACCATTCTAATTCCTCCCAACCCGTTTGCTTCAAGCCCCTCCCACAACTGTCTTCTCAACATCATCCAGACATCCTAACAACCCCAGTTTATTACTTTAGGGTGAGTATACGAGCCTCCATGTGTACACTCTCACCACAGAACATGCAATACGTGCAATAAAATGAACAACAGTTTTACACGTATTTTGAACTTGCTGTCAATCAAACAGCTGCATCAATCGAGAATTTCGGTAGACTATTGTTAAACGTGGGTGGGAATTGAATCTGAATGCCTTTAACTTATGAAAAGTTTTAACATTTTGATTAAAAATCTACGTCTAAAATCACACGATTGTGGTTAATTTTTGATAACACGAGAACATGGAATGATTGTTAATCTCCATTCTTTGAAGCCGTCACTGGAAACATCAACTAAAACATTATCCAACATGAAAATGAGCCTTCTCTTGACTTTTCACGTTTTAAAATGAAGACGTGAAGACAGCTTGTAGGGATAAATGATTAGTGATTATTCACTAAGGGAATCTGGAATATTGTTGAGGGAAAAACTTGATGAGGAATTTGAAAGGTAACCCGATCAGCGACGGTTTGTGTACCATCTTATAGCTGAACATTTTACAGAAAAAAATGCACGTGTCGGCTGAAGCGATTTAATCATGACAATTGGCATTTAAGAATGATCGCTGGAAACTGGGAAAAGAAACAATGTTTCGAGTTAAATGGATTCCCCTGGAATAAAGGACTATAAAGAAGTATTGAAAGGTGTTAATGAAACTGAATGATTAGAAACAAGTATCTATACCTGAAGGTAATACATTATAATGTGTCTCGACCCAGATATTTTTGTAGTTTTCCATTGCAAAAATCCCTACATGTTCAGCTGCAGTGGCCAGATTCCGCACCATTTCACATCTCAGCTCGAGTCCTTCACTGCAAAGGAAGGGGCATCAACAAAACCTCCGACCCAACAAAATTATCCAATCAAACCTTGAACAACACTATCTTCTCAAACTTCCTATAGACACCTGTCGTGAGCATTGTAGTTTATGAGTTACGTTGTAAAAATGTACTTCCCCCTCCCCCACTCCAGGGAATCATCACATTTGAATTATGACACAATACCTCTTGTGTGTTTCAGAAAAACGGTCTCATGAGATCTACAGCAGTCTTTATGTTTTCTTTCTCACGGTCGTATGCCCCGAGATGCTTCCTTCGGAAGCAATGACAGGTTGCTTTGAAAACGTCTACATCACACACCAAACTAGCAGGTACGTAATCGACAAATAATTTATAAAGGACCAGTAAAAGAAACTCGCAAATATTATTTTTTGCATGGCAAGCGCCAAATGAGAAGTCTAAGAGGTGGCTAAACTTCAAGTTACGAGGTTTATCTTTACAACGGTACTGCTGGCTCATAGATAGTGTTCCGAATCGGACTCGTCTATGAGCAATCCATCCACATGATCGAACTAAGCGTACACCAACAAACACGCACGCACACGCACACATACACAAAACAATATATATAGATGGCTCATTTATAAATGCAGTATCATTAACTGTTTTAATTTGCTCAGACAGACGTTTCTCGAAGCCCTAAAGTCACGTGTGTACGACAAGACTATACAAATTTTGTTTGTTCTGTCTGTTGTTTTTTCCATGAACTGCCTGAATCATTCACTGTAAATAATGTCTGTGAATTTACAGAACAAAAATGAAGGGATACATAAAAACTACAGGAAAGGCCCTGTCATTCAAGTTTCAAAAGAAGCCCCCACTATTTCTGTAGTCTCTTTGTACTTCTTTATTTTATATTTTATTTTTTGTGTTCTGTAGTTTACAGATATTTTATGTAGTGTTGGGGCCATAACAACATGTTCGCCCTCAAACACTTCCAATGATGGCAATCTTCCCCCTCCTCCCCCCCCCCCCCTCACCCCGATCGACGCGGGTCCTGAGAGAAATGGCAGTCGTGGAACTTTAGAGCGTTTCATTTGCAGTTATGAACTATTGCATAAAATATACTTCCGCCTATACCCTGAAGCACGTGCATGGACCATACGTTGATTGAACTTCATAATGATGAAAAGTTTTACCCAACTTGCATAATATTCGCATTATTTGTTTCTATTTCTTCTTCCTATACCGATTTGGTGGAGCCTGCGGCTTCAAATTTCCAGTATGCAATTTCTCTTCTATGAAAGTGACTGTCGCGAAGTTTTCATATTTCGAACAAGATATCGGGGTTTGGGATGGAAAACAGAACAACTGCGAGAGCCGATTCTTTCTTTTTCATAAGGTTTACAATTGACGGTTGTGATTGGTTTATTAGACGCTTGTTGACGCCATTGACAATATCCAGCCAGGCGAGAATAACAGTGGTTCGAGAGTGGAACAAGAGTTATCTTTTTATTTCTTCACTTTAATTATTCAGCATTATGAAAGACGATGATGTATATAGTGCAGTTGCATGCTGGCGGTCTTGAGTGAAACACAGACACACACATTACTTAATCCTTAATCTTTTCACAAATGAGCTTTGCTTAAAGTTTTGCTTCCGAACTGCTATGTTTAATAACTCGCTTCATCAGAGTATAGCTACCGATACGGCTTATCACTAAGGCTAAATTCCCTCAGAACGATTGAACAACAAATATTCAATGTTGGAGAAACATTGCACACGTAAAATTTTTGAGCAAGCTTCTTTAAATTTATTTGGGCAATGTTTATACAATAATTCGGGTAATTCATGATATCTTGCCCAACAACCTTTAGCAATTTTCTTTCTCAACAATTCAGCATGTGCTATGTTTGCCCAGTGATGGTCGTGCTCTAGGCATAGGCAGTGTTTTGCCTTGTCTACGACGCGACGATATTACACATAAACACGCCAGACTATACGCTATATGATCGTTATTTGTCTCTCTTCCACTAAAAGGGGCTGTACCGAAATCATTCTATGGAGTGAATTTTCACACCACTGCGAGTGAAATTTACTGAAATGAGGGTGGTTTCTCAGCACATACTTTTTGGGGTGAATTTTACTCTTTTGTGTTCAGAGTGTATACCAAAACAATTGTGTTTTTGATTAAATTAGGTTAGAGGTTAGAAGATTTGAAACTTAGAGGAAGAAAACTTACTGAACGGTGGTGACACTATGCATTAACTATTTCACACAAGCTACTTTCACTGATGCAAGTTGAGATCACAAGCACACACACACCTATACTTGTTCGCGGCGCCTATTGGGACGTGAACATTAGATCACTACTAAAGTGGGGATATAATGTTCCTACTAGTGACCCGGGGATAATGAAAGGTCTCACACCAGGAAACTGGGGATACCAAAAAATCTATTCACACGTATACACACGAATTAAAACTTAAAAGCATGGAATAGGGGATGTACCTCAGATTAAGCTGTTAAGCCACAGGCAATTATCTGACACCCCAATTTTGCATTATATTGGACATTAAAAAAAACGGGGATATCCCCATTTCGCGGGTATCCCTACTTCATACGGAAGTTTTTATGTGTGTATCCCCGATCGACCCAAGAAGCGCACGCAAAACACATATGATACACACACACACGATGCATACGCACCAGTAGCGTGCGCATGACTATTGCGCAATCTATGTGGGAACATCACTCGGAAACAGTCTGACGAGACTGATCATCATGGGTGGTTTATTAATACGGTGTGCTTAAAAATGTTTCAATTATACCACCGCTTTGCAAACAACAACAACGTGAATACTAAAGGATATACGATACTATGGCTTGGCCTATATACTGATGATAGTTAGCCATGATGTTTACATCGTAGGATACGGTACGTATGTCGACACAATGTCAGGCACATGGGTGTTATTGAAACACGTGCAAATGCTAGCTGACAGTTTCTCAAGCTATTCTCGAAATGACTTTCATTTCCTAGATACTATTATGATCGACCTACCACCGTACTCCACGCAGCGGACTTTGTTTCCAAAGTTTATACGTTTCCAAAACCATATAGCTGAACAAGTAATATACCACACAACTTTCTGCGAAGGTAATGAGCGACAGGAAAGCCGTTTCATGTCACAAAATTGTTAAACGTCAAAAATATTACAGCAGTACACATTTTTTCCTGCAGCAGGAGTTCACAATTTTCCTACAGAAAGTGGGTCACAGAGGCAACATAGATTTCACATGGGAGGCGGGGTTTGTATAATATACTACACGGTTATTACCACCGTTGGTGATCCATGTGGCTAGGACAGTATGATGGAAGAGAAACGTCCATGACTGAGGGTCCCTGACGATTTACATTCCTTCATGAACTCTATAACCCTGCCTATCAGCCTTGTCACACGCTTTTTATATAGTTTCAGTTTGTCCTGTTGTTCAATTTGAGGTGAGGTTAAAGAAAAGAAATTATGCAGGGGTTATATTATTTCGTCCATCATGTCAAGAGTTATCAATGATCGCTTTTCTAAATATATTTGGTTACTTTACATTTTGATGAGTGCACCTGGTCCATGATGAAAATTATTCAAAAATACCTCAAAGGTGACCCTAAGTGTTCAGCGATAAAATCGTGTCTGCTCCAAATGAAAGGAATAGTCCAGAACCCAAATTTGTTTTGATAGGTTATGAAAAAAGGCCCTTAGCATTTTGGTGAAATTTTCATGCCTCTCCCATTTTCGGTCGTCGAGATATAAACAATTGAAAGTTGATACGTTTTCTACAAAAGTGAACTTGGAGCAAGCACGTGTGATATCATGGATTCACATTGACGGAGAGCCTCAATTTGTAGGCCTGATATACCATTGTGTATCTTTGGTCAACGTTCAGTCTCAGAAACGCCAATAAGAAATAGTGATTCTCAGTAATTCCCGAACTTTTCACATTTCCTTTTATAGGGTACACGGAATACAATATAATACAAGCTCAATATTGTCAAAAATTTGCTTAAACTTAAAAAGCGGCAAAAATTTCGGCGCGTCTTACTGAAGCCATATTTTACTAGTAACAATACCGGCCTGTAAGCTGAAATAAGTAAACTATTTTACTTCGAAAGGTAGCTTTTGTCGAAACCAGAATACATATAAAAGCTTGTATTTTTTAAGACACCATTTTCCTTAGACCCTCACAGGCGATAATTCACCATACTGCACCATCCCCCTCCTTAAGGGATATCATGGCTACGTCACTATTCTCATCCCTCAAAAGACTGGTAAACCACCGGGGTTAAATTTAACCAGGATCGGTGTTCTTTTTCAGTTTTTACTTCAATTCTGGTTGACTTTCCTTAATAAACTCATTTAAATCTTAGTTACTTAAAGCAAAATTTGTATTAGTTTAATCAGGATATGCATTACTTTAACAAGGATTATCATGGAAAATTTAACCAGGATTAAGTTGGAGTAAATAGTAAACCGATCCTGGTTAAACTTAACCCCGGGGTTTTATAGTGCGGGAAACGGTCTTATACGCAAATGTAATTTTACGTTATGTGGTAATAAACATCCAGTACCATGTGTAATAGCAATGCTAAGAAAGTAGCAGCCCACACAAATAGTATTTAATCTACCCCTTGATTAAAGTTATCTCAATATCAACCGCAGTAATCAAGTTTAATTAATTATACCAGCATTCTTCAAACAAATATAATTACATCCCTCATGTATCATAACTAATAATGTGTGCTTCTATGCATAGCAAAGCAGGTAATTTAATCCTACTTGTGCAGTACTAAAATTAAGAAAATGATATGAGAAGAAGTGAACAAGGAAAATTGTAATTAATTTGAAGTAACACAGGCAATCGCGGCAAATCCCCGTCATCCCTATGTTAACTGCGAACTCATCCGAGTTAAACCGATTAACCAGACTTAACTTTTTACACTTTGGAAGAAAGGCTGTAACGTCATTAACGCTGTAAGGATGTTTAGACTGGGATTTTATCCAGGATTCGTGTTCGGTTTTCCCCGAACTTGGAATTGACCTAGAGTACATGGAGGTCCTGGAATAGGGATTATTCCCCAAAAGGGTAGCCTGCGTAGCGCCTCTGTTGCTGCCGCCTTCTTAGGCTGCCACCCCTCGGTTTTTTCGTAGCAATGAGCTGAACGAAAGACTTCGTCCGTCCGCTCCGCGAGATACGAAAGGGGCTGATTCTTGACTCGATTTAGGATTCTAGTTTAGCCGAGTTCAGTTTTATGAAACTTGGATGGAGTGGGTCTCATTTTGCGTCTCTTGTTTAATATTAAAAAGTTGAGAAGAATTGTTTATTTCCCCGTAAAATATTCCTATTAAAACTGTACCGTTGGTATTTTAGAGGTTGTTGGCGAGACCGTTCCAATGTTAACTTTGCGTATATACTCCATGGTTGTAACCAATTTTCACTGTTTGATGGAGATAGACTAGGATTCTGTTCAGGGGGTTATCTACTTGAATGCAATTTTCAACTATTCAATTTTAAGCCATTAAAGGCAGTCAATTTTCATCCCAGGCTACAATTTTTGTAGTAGTCTACATAAATTTGGTACAGCTCTTTGAGTGACAGTAAGCTCAAAAATGCAAAGTACTGTAGATCATATTACACATTGTGTACTGTTCTGAAGAAGTTCCGACCACACATTGAGTTTTGTACTCACTTTGAAGCAAATAACAGAAATTGTGTACGGACTGCGGGATGGAGATTAGTTTTAAACAGTTGTGGGGGCGGAAATAAGTAGGTTAGGAAAATCGGACCAGTCCGAGGTGAGAAGATTTGACCTTTAAATGTTCTTTAAGTGACTTTAGTCAATATATGTCAAACTTGAAGTCTCTATAAGAGAGATTGAAGACCGGGTACTCGAGAGGAAAAGTTGAAAAAAATCATCGTTTGTTTGGAAACAGCGAAGATGACGAGTGAAGAAAACCTGAAACACATGTATCAGATTGTAAGTTCAAATATCCTTCAACAGTTCAAAAGCCGCGCGTATGTGCGATTTATATGATGTAGGCTAAAGTAAATCAATTGATATTTGTTGACAATGAAGAGAGTTTAACAAATTAGACCACAGCAAGTGAAGGTTTACTTTGAAAATTGTAAATGTAAGTGTTCAAAATTGAACATGTAATGTTTCAAAGCTGAAACATTCAGTAAATGAACAAGACACTGGCATAGGCAAGTGTTCAAATTAACGATCTTTTCACACATGCAGTTCAAAGCTTCATATTGCTTGTCTTTCATCGGTTTTATAGCATGTTTAGTGTGGACATATTAAAGTGTTCTAACTCTATTAGAAAAAAGTTTTCACTTCCAGTGCAAACATTTAGTTTCATAAGATTTCCCCATTCGAGCGAATTTTGACTTCCCCTAAAACCTTCCTGATTCGTAAGCAGCTGCAGTATTCAAACAGCTTTAAAATGCGGAACCGTTTTCTTTGTAACTTGTTATACACGTCAGTCGGCGCTGACTGATTATGACAATATCAAGTTTGCTTTTAAAAGATTAATTAGTATTCGTAAAGAAAAGGGAGATTAGAACAACGATAGTGATTTAAAGTAAAAAACGGTTTGATGTGCACGGCTTACGAAAGGCAATTTGCTGTTAGCCTTAAAAATAAAATAACATTTGAAACCGTGGCATAGTATTATATTAATCTAGTTTAATGCAACTTGAAATGTGATTATAAGTTTCAAGATTTAAAGAAAATCCCTCTGTTGATATCTTTATTTTTGCGTACTTTCATAATTTAGCATACAGAAATCATGACGAATATGCCAAGATGGATTTCGACATTCTAACCGCATACCTTACTGTCACTCCATAAAAGAGTATTAAATTATATGAAATAATAATTTTAGATTTAATCCTTTTTAGATCATGATACATCAATTAAGCTTCAACTTAAATCCGTTTTAAATTCGGTGCAATACAACGCAATTTTTATGAAATTAAGTGTATAATTATTGCAACGTTAAAATGAAGAGGCAATCTCATTTAAGTGAGAATCAGAGTATGGCAGCGAGTATTACCCTTTTGTTCGAGAACGCCTTTTTTACCTTACTGATATTGAAGAGGTCTTACAAGTGAGAACTACCGTTATTTTTGTGTTAATATACTATTGATTGAAAACTTGTAGTTAATTAGATGTTTTACGGCCCAGTTTCCAACCTTTAGGTTTCAAATCGAACCGGCCGCGGCCTTTTTTCCAGTTGGGGCTCACTGGCTTGTTTTTCCTAGTACTCCATTGCTAATGCAGAGAACTTGAAACTTTGCTCAGGTAACAAAATTCCACACAAATGCAAGACTATACGGCCCCGTCCTTAAAAGAATAATCCAGAACCAAATTTGTGTTTGATTTGTTCAAGAGGAACATATTCTAAGCATTCTGTAAAAAGTTTAATTCATTTCTCATGTTCGGTTCTCAAGATAATAGCAATTAAAGGTGACACATTTCCTAGGAAAACTGAACTTGAAGCAAGTAGGTGTGATGTCATGGATTCACATTGCTGGTCAATGTTTTGTTTTTCTTTTATTTTTCTTTCTGTTAGTTTGACCTTGAATTGATACGGGCTTTCATCTTGCCCCTAAGGCACATGAAGTTCTTAAAATCCCATTGCTCAGGATGCACCAATGGTATTTATATATAAAGGTTTGTCGCATAATATTGTGGTAAATTATAAATAAATACAAACCGTTGGCTCCCAATATGAAGCCATGACATCACACTGGCTTTCTTAAGATCATTTTATGAAGAAAATTTGTCACACTCAATCGCTAATATCTCGAGCACTGAACATAGGAAATAAATAAACTTTCACCAGAATGCTTAGAATATTTTCCTCTTCAACATATCAAAAATAAAATAGGCTTTGGACTATTCTTTTTAGGTGACCAACAAAAAGGTCAGACCTTGATGACAGATCACTTCTTGTTATTTTTCAATTAATGTATGATTGTGATGCAGAAGAGAACTTGAAAAAACAATCTTTAACTGCCTTTTTAATTAGGAAAGTAAAGAACGGCATTTCTTTTAATCTGAAACGGGGGATTATACCATGGAAGTACTTCCATGATTATACGAGCATTTATCGAAAAGTGCGCAGCATGCAACAAAAGTTCTCAAACAAAAAAAAGAATGCTAAAAATGTAAAATATAAGCCCTAACGAATTCAACAAGTATGTAAAAATTGTATAGCTAAGTTTGTTAATGAAAAATTTGTAGGTTAATCTTGTAAGAGGATGCCACATGACCAAAAAAAGGGTCGAGAGGAATACCTCTGGACCATAAAAGGGAAAGTTGAAATGAAGATTTTCACTGAAACAGCAACTACTCTTGTTGTCTTATACGATACTGGCCTGTGTGCACTGCGTGAATCCTTTTCATCTCCGGTTTATGCATTAGGATGAAACAGGGAATGTTGTGTGATCCTCATATAGGTAGCCTACAGCTCAAGGGTATACAGAACCTACGAATACATCCGATAAATAACTATCCCGCGGAGGGGATTTTTTTCCAGTTCCTCAGCTTCCAAAATCAGGGTCATGACTTAACGAGGAATGTGCCTCACAGCCTGCTACGAAGGTAAATAAATTACCATCAAAAGCATTGAATGTATTGACATATACAACCTGACAAGGTTGTCCAACTGAAAGTGGTTCATTTCAAGAGAAAAAACGCGTTGGCAAGACACGACCTGTAACTTGTGTCGAAAACGCCTGAGGATTGTTAGTGGTAGCCCACATTCAATTTTACAATTGACATTGGACGTGGTCATAATGAGTTCGTGACGCTTGTCCATGGCGGTAAGACGTGTGACGAGCCTAATGGCGAGCTGCAGAATTTGACAATGTATTGCATTTGATGAAAAGGTATGACAAATTTGGCAAAAATATATAGCATCGAATGAACTCGGTGGGTTTGAAAAGGTCAATGAATGAAAGTTCACGAATCAATTTAAAAATGATCTAAGTTGTCATGTAAAGAAAGGCGATGATGAACATTGCCGATGGTGAACATGATAGGAAACAGGTTTTCATTAAAATATTTTGTAAATTATATGGCTATATGATCAACTGTAAATGTAGGGTGCAACCTTCAACCAAGAGAAACGTGAGTGTGATCGATTTTGCGACAAATTTCATTTTAGCTGTGAAGCCCACGTTGACAAAATACTTTAATTATTTCTGATGTTATATCTGCGGTCTCTGTCAACCGTTGGCGTCTCCTTTAGTTTCATCAAAGGCGGAGCGCGATGCCATGTCTGAATGTATGTGTATGTTTAGTATATGACTTGCTGATTAATAATTCTCATCATGTCTTAAAAGCTATGTGCTTTAAGTAAAATCAATGATGTAGTGTCAGTTTTATCATTGGACCGGAGAGAACAAATGTGCACATTTCGATGATTGCTGTCAGCGATAAATCGACGAAATTATGCATCGTTAATCCAACTCAAATACAGCCCAAATAACCCGGCTAACATGGCAGATTTCCCGATAAATCTGACGTGTGTGTTTACTAGGCACATATACAGAGACAAACGACTCTAAAAAACTGTGTGAGGCTTTCTGAAAGGAAAACTAATTACGAACAAATGTTTTAGGCAAAAAACCATGACTTTCATATCAGGGAACAGTAGACTTTTGTCAGGATTTTCTGCAATAAATCACTTTTACGTTGCAATCGTTATCTGACATTGTAATTCTTCACTCGTCTTTCCGTCCGAACTCGTTATACTTTGTCTAAAGCTCAGCCAAATAGTTGCATCAATACATGTCGGTGCGTTATTTGATTTAGTAAAGAGTTCATTTTACCGCCATGTAATTTTTTAACACAAGTTTGACGAAGTGCCATGTGTCATTAATTTTTGTTGAGATTCGTGACTTTTCTGATTCCAAACGTGAGAAGCTAAATATTTGAGAAACCCGACATTACAAGAGGATGTCAACAAATGGCAGTTTTAATTACTGCAAAATAAAATACGAATAATAGGATGTTTCTATTTTTGTTCGTCGTAATTATTTCGTGTATATCATTATTTTTTAAGTAACTGTGCCGCGTATAGTACGGAACTACTCAAACCGGATGAATTTTTACTCAAAAAAGTTGTCTTAATCCCATGCCACTAGGACAATTGTTAAAAAATTTGAGTAACCCTTCAACAGGGCATATATGCCAAAATTCAAACTTGGTGTTTACCAAACATTCTGTAGACCAACAATCGGTGGTGGCACAAGGAGGCGTGGGACAACCATCCCCTGCGTCATGGCCTTTGCCGCCCCAGATGTCCCTCACTCCAGAACCAAACATAGCAATCCCGAGACATAATTTTTCACCAAGAGATATGTAATCACCTCAGATCTTGCGCCTCCTTTACCGTCCCACCGAGGTTATTCCTCATGGCATCCACCATGCTATTCTACAGAATACCTTAGCAATCCATGCCTCCCCCCCCCCCCTCCTCTGCTAAAGCTAAGTTAACATTTCCTGAGACTCATAACGGCTACCAAAGATATCCTTCAACAACCTCAGAGCTTGTGGGACTTTGCCAGTGGAATAACAAGGCTCAAATGCGGGCCCTACCAGCAGGACTCGCGCTTCGCACTCGGTTTTGCGTTGTGCACGAAAATTGCTTTGCCCCCAACATCCTTAATTCGAAATTCTGAAAAGGTGTCTGAGTGTGTAAGGATGCATAAAGTGACACTTACCACACAGAACAGGAAAAGAAAAAAAACTAGAGTCTGGACTAGATACAATATCCAAATCCCAAGGATGAGATCTGCCCCAGTTTCCTCCCTCCAAATATACCGGTATATCTTGTTTACAAGGATTTCGGTCTTTAACCTCCCTTTAACTTTCACCAAAAATTACAAGATCTATAACGTTTCCACATACCAAATATTAAAGCCATCCTAGCTTCCTACATTTGAGAAACTGTCCGAAGTTTTTCATTAGGACTGGTTGTGACCCCGAATGACCTTGGACCTGCACCAATAACGATAGGGTACACCTTCTTAGAACTATGGCGGCTCTATATACCGAGTTTCATTTGAGTCCACCCAAACAAGCGTCAAAGACACGACCATACTTACACACATGCCAACCTGACGACATAGGTCTCTTTGGCTAACGCAAGGATCCACAAACCGAATTGACCAGTTAATATCTCGGCTCTTAAAAACATTCAATAAGCCAGTTCGGTAATTCGTTTTGGTGGCTATGCACATGTGCACATTCTCCAAATCGTAGGGGGTAAAACAAACCAATCCTTCACCTACAACACGCATTCCAAAATTGGGGTTTACATAAAAATCACGTGAAATCGATCTTTCTTTATCCATCCATAACATAAGGAGATATCTCATGTGTGGTTTAGTGCATTTATTCTGACGGAAAGTAGCACTGAAACCCCTAATTGTGTTCGACTTGCCTGTGCACTTAGATACAGTGTTGCGTGCACGTACTGACGAAAACAAGAGAACGCTGTACGCTACGCGCTGAGCTCGATTTGCATATCTCACGTTGTGCCTCATAATTCCATGCGGCGACAAATTACCGAACCAGCTTATTGTGCGTAAGATACGTGAACTTTCTATGTTTGACCATTTGCCGTCGTTGTCTCGAGAAGAGAAGCTTTGAAAAGTGTGATGAATCTCACAAACCAAACTCGAATGTGACGTTTTTAAGTTCCATCAAGAACGTTTGTTTCCATCAAGCAAACCTAGCACATTGAAATGTAAATATTAGATATGAGACAAATGAACTTTCAGTGTACTTTCTCAATTCATAGAATCCTCTGGATCGATTCTAAAACACCGTCGCGGTAAAACGTTATCCTCGTTACGAATGGGTAAAACCGGGAAAATAAATTCGTTTAAACTCTGGATTTTTTTCTCCCATCATTTCATTCAAGAACAAGAAACTAGATTCTTACGCCTCTTCCCCTAATTTTGATCTAATTTCTCTCGTTAGTCTAAACCGCTTCCTCTCTAACGATAGGGTACCGATACGTTATATTAAGTTTGATTTTGTCCGACAATGCATTCCACCGAAATATAGTCTGAGGAAATTCGGTGCAAATTTGAGTATGCCTGCGTAACTTGTACAGCTTACAGGTATCACGCAAAATACTTTAAGGCAAGGTGCAATGGCCTCATAGCAAATCATAGTAAGAGACTCGTTTTATTCGGGACATTTGGAAAGCCAATAATGACAAAAACTCCATTAATTTTTAAAAAGTTTATAATAATTGGCTTTTCAATAATTCGTTTTAATTTGAACATTTTTTATTTCACTTCATCCCTTGTCATTATCATTTGAGAACCTTTAATGCGTAATAGTTTGTTTCAAATGCATTTATTGTCATTACATATAGTCTATACAAACCACTTATAAAAGCATCCGTTGCTAACGTTCATACAAGAAAGAAATTAGAAATTGCACCTGATTTTCAGCCCAATGTACTTCGGTGCCTCCATATTTTTTAAGACCGGTTATTATGTGGAATGACATTTAAGGCAGTGGGCCTACATCTGCTTAACCGTTTCCCTTAACACTTCTTTTAACACTCTAAATTCAAGGAAGTGAAAATCACTTCAAAAAGAGCGTGATGAGTGACCACTTTTAGCATGTATTTCACTCGGAATCGAGTGAAAATTCACTTCAAACAAAAGATGTTTCATACCCATGAAATGAAATGTCGACCCCTTTGGGGATAACATTCATTCCATTCTGTTGGCTAATGCAATATCCATATCAGGGTTCCAAAAAAGGCAGACAGTATATGGATAATAATATACCACCTATTTTGTGTGTTATTCCACATGCCATATAGAGTGCTGTCGCCTACGTCCCAAGCCCCTCCCCCTTTTGACGGGCATACACATTTAAGGTAGCTAGCTGAGAAGCAGCTGACGGTGACCCACGTGCGACTTTTCGGTCCCGTTTCCAACCAATTAGTTCAAGTCGAGTCGGCCTTTTTCAGTCGTGGCTCACTGGCTTGCCCCCCCCCCCCCCACACACACACACACTCCCTTGCTTATGCTGTGCACCAAACACAATGGCAGTAGGTTCCGTTTTTAAAGTCTTCGGTATGACCCGGCCAGGATTCGAACTTCCGACTGCAAATCTGATGGTCTAACCACTTGAACGGTAAGAGTGTTGCACTAAAACAGTTTTAATTATTGTCCGGCAGTGGACATGGTTTCCTAACTTGTCAAGTAACGTGAAAGCACGCTATATTCGTTTTAATGTATAGCTATATAATGTGTATTCATGACGTAAATGCGATAATGGCGATTGTTTTGTCATACAAAAGGTCAAATGCTGATGAATGTTGATAGGAACTGCGGCTATTTTTAAAGTTTTCTGTTACTATTAGCATCAAATAGCCATGCCCGCAGACCTTTTCATTCAATGTATAATCACAAATCCATTATCTTACAATTTTCAACAGCCAAGTGCAAGCTTTTAACAGTATCACGGTACTGAATTTCCACGGATTCGTATGCAAAGCCAAGCTCTGTTTCATTCGGTTACCAAATCTTTCACGCAGAATTTAAGAGAAATTCAAGAATATAACACGAGTCACGGTCAATAGTTTTCGCCCCCACAATTCCCACTTTCCACTTCGCGAAAATCAAAAGCTCTGTAATTAACTAGAAAAATGATCAATCGGGGACGCATTTCGTTTTGTATTATACATGATATATAAGGAAAATTCAAATCCGTCAAGAAATGTAAATGAGGCCTGTCGGGTTTCTGTGACGTCAATGAAGGAGATACGTCACTTGAAGGACGCCACATTTACTGTTGTGTTTTGATGTGTATGTACACTGTATAAATGATTTGGGCCTTTTGATCTCACGAAGTATTTCTAAACGATTTTGTTAGTATAATTAGCAGGTATACCTACACCAAATTCTTTCAATCGGAGTCTGTCTTGCAGGGAATGCGACAAAGGCACCGAAATACCTCCAGTTAATTAGAACTTGTAATTATAAGGTCTCTATCATCTATGCATCATTGCATTCACACGATTATGTACAGTTAATTACGCAAAGATTAGTCTTGGGACTACACAATGTGTCCCCTGTGCGTACAGTTACTAGTGCATAGCCCTTTATACATTGTTGTTATAAATTTGGCTGTCTTGAAGAATGCCTTCATCAGTTTTGTGGGTTCTTCTGACTTGATTACTCACACATTTTATTGTGTACAGTATTATTGCACAGACTTCTAGAGGAGAAGGGATGGCTACAATGACGCGTGACGTCACCAAAGGAATGATCAGATCAATAGCAGTGCATTCTAATGTGTAATGTGATACAATCGTGCATATACATAAGCGTACACCGAAGGGAGTACATTACAAAGACAATGCCCTTTCCACTCATCTCAATTACGGGTCAATGCCCTCTATAAGCTAAGATCAAAGACGAACACGATAAAGTACGTGTTGCTATAGAAAGGCCGGTGATCGCTACTGTATCTAGGGGTCATCACCATCCCGGGGAATCCACCGTCGACTTTCGACTCCAGATTGCCGTAGACTGCTCAGCAGGGCGACTTTTTTTGTTGACGCCAGCTACTAGTCATTGACACACCAAGAGCCGCGAAAGGCCGGATTATATACTGTGTCAACTGCTAAGTAGAGGAAGTTTGAGATATTTTTCAACGGAGAAGTTCGATTTACTCTTTGACCGGGCATCAGTCACTTTCTCCAATATAAATCGTTCCTACGACTGCGAACAGGCACGGGGTTGAATCCTTCACTTCATCTAGTCAGCTAGTTCAGTCTCGAAAGTGCATCCAATAAACAACCGCATTTCGCACGAAATCTGAGATATGGGTCGACGGTATCCCAACTCTCGGCTTGGTGTGGGGACTGGCGATAAACCCTTTCCTCGGATAAGTCGTGCTTAGTCCACTAATGCTAGTAGTGAGCATCACTGTTTGCAAAAATAGTAAGCTACCAGTTGTGACTCCCATCAAATTAACTTACTTTTCACTTACTTTTCCGTCAACACTCTGAATTTCATCAGGGTTACAATTAGTTGGCGGTATTCTTCGTGTTAAAAAAGAAAAGTCATTCATCCAATTTGAATTTATAGATAACACTGTCCTTTCCTTGATTGGCTCTTAAGGATCACGTTATATATTTTTTCTTAATTATGAAATTTACTACAAGAGACTGTTTAGTTTACCATAGCCTATGCAATGTTGGGAATACGTACTGTGCAGATGTGGCATGTCCCTTTTACATATGTAAATTAAATTTCTCTTAGACTTCCACTTTAGATATAGTTAGAGATACTTTGAAAAGAAGCAAGGAAAAAATTGTGAGTTTAGCTGTTGCTTCAAAGTAAGATCTGCCCTTTAATTTATACGACAAGTGATAATACTCTTGTGTCATCATATTGGTGCAAGAGCCGTTATATTACGATCAAACGAACAGCGACTTGCGAAAGCCTTGAATCCAGCATTTACACACTGATTCATTTAGAGTGTCGAGCAAATAATACCCGAGCGAACACTATGATAGGCTTATTTCATGCTTATTTCCTTCAAATATCCACTATCCGGCATGCATGCTGTAGCATTGCTTGTCCAGTTATGTCATCCTTTTCCTAACTTTAAAAAGTCGCTAATTACGTGATCGATTTTAGGAGATAGCTACAAGATGAAGATGAAGTACAAAGCCGGAAAACAACTCAAACAACACACGAATGATAAATCCGTGTGAGGGCGACCGATAGTGAACCTTTATTAACATCAGTTCTCTACATTTTGCTAGCCGACGGATATTTAACATTGCGTCGCCTAAGCAATGAGATTATAGTGGACAACAGTGTCGCATCGACAAGAAGGTTATCTTACGAAGACTGCGATCGTATATGGGACTTGATTCGACTCGCTTCAAACTACGAAACATCATCCTCCCAAGAGAGACCAATTCTTCATCATCTTTCCTGAACTTTAATACAGTCTTTCAATCGAAAATCATAGCTTTTTAGTATCTGTTCGTACCAATATCCCGATAGATTTCGTCATGCAATCGAGACATTTTTCAATCTCCGGCCAAGCAGGCCTCGATCGGTCATCTTTTCATCTGTGACAAAACTCGCAATAAAAGTCAGGTTGATTTCAGCGTTACAATGCTTGGAATGATCACGAAAGATGACCGACAAGGGGAAGTCAGTCGCTCCATCTATTTACTAACGCCAATAAATGTCTCTCGGCGATCGTAGATTTACGGCAAACTTTACGTGAACGGAACGTAAAGACGGGTTTTTGTCCAAACGTACCATTATTGCCATCTTGTAATAATGCCTCTTGCTATCTTAAGAAAATAGCTGAGTGTGTAAACACATAAATGTGTTATTCCCCTTCCAAGGGAACGAAAAACTAGTTTACGAGTGAACCAAAGCTGGCATAAGTTATTAACGCTTTCCGTTTCATCTGCGAATAGCATTCTTTAAGTTTTTTCAATCCATTTTCGTGGGCTGTAAAAGTAATCGTTGCTGGGATGAAACTAAACCAGTCCGTTTCTCCTTCCCATTTGCTATTTTTTTAACCGGAAAAAAGTAACTGAAAAAATTAACGCTGGACGTTGAAATAAAAGTTGCAAAATAAAAAATACACGAGACACATTGGCGTAGCTATAAAGGGTCAGGGGCCAGGCCCACCACCCTATGGCATTCTGAAAAAATATCATGTAAATATGCTAAAAAAATATCCTGAAATGAAACGAAAAGTTCACTTCAAATGATTATAAATGTTGTATCATATGCATTGGAGGGTGCTTAAATGTTCAAAATGATAAAACGTTGTGAAATTTGCATATGAAGAAACTTAAAGTGAATATTCAAACGTTCTGGAAGGGAAGGGGTATACAAGGGAATCCCTTAAACACCCCCAGGATTGTGACCTGACACTGCAGTTGGTCCCCTCAATTCAAAAGTCCTACTTACGCCAGTGATTGGGAATACCTCAGAACTGCAGGTAAAAAATATGTTTCAAGAATATCTGGCTATTTGACTAGATAATAAATGATTCAGGAATAACGAGAAATAAGTTGAACCCAGTTTTGAACCAAAAAGGCCTATAATAACAATTGGGCCAGGGTGGAGAAATGGAGTTTTCCCAAGGTGAGTCCCTTCGATTCTTTGGTGAATATCCAAGACGCCAAATCAACTGTTACTCCCGAAAGAGTTCTTCAGTTTCCCATGGAGGAGTCATGGAGTCACCAACATCTCAGCTCTCATATTTCTACATAAAGGGTCTGGCGTGGTGCCGCCCAATCCAAACTAAATGCCAAGAAAGGACGATAAGCGAAGACGCAATGAAGCCAGAGCCACTTTCCCGTCAGTGGGAGGGCTTTTTACATGCTTGGAAACTCACATGTACGATCAAAGTCCCAACAATGTTTCGGTAGATCGCCTTCTAGACTTGATAGATCTCCGAAAAGCCAGTGCAGTGCATTTCTTTTCTTGGGGGAATCCAGCTCTTAAAATTTGCATGGATCATTATTTTAAATTAGGACCACTCAGTCTAAATGTGAAATTCTTGATTTCAACGGCTGTGAAAAGAAGTAAAGTATAGACCTTATTTATCGGGCACGGGGGCTTTTAACTGCCTGGAAGCAGACACGAGCAAGACAAAGTCCCACAAAAACCAAGAACTTACGAAAACGACCAAAAAATAGGAGTTACAACATACAAGGTACAAGTATGGGCGACATAGGCGGGAATCTCCGAGACTATGGAGCCTGCCTCCGTGATCACGTGATGACTTCCTTACAGTGACACCTCTCTGACGCACTTTAGATTCTCCCTCGCGGGTTGAAGACTTAACCGACTATCCCAATCGTTTAACAAGAACAGCAATGCTGTTGTGAAGCTCACACAACTTGCTTTGTCTGTTAAAAACAGGAACTCAAAAAGTTCAACCAAATTTTATCAGTTATCTGTTTCCTAAACCTCCTTATATTACAAAATTAAATCCAAGGAAGTAAAAATAGCTAAACATTGGTGTTTTTGCATGTAAATCTACACCTGATAAAGTTTTATGGTAATTCTAAATATCACGTACTGCATATTTTCTCATATCATGAAAGCATGGACTATGTATTCTTCTAGGCCACGCTTCCTCAAAGAGCTACGTACGCACAACTTGTGGCGCGCGACGTGGTTTGGAGTGGCGCAAAAAAATTACTCGGAGAATATTGAAAAATTTAACTTTTTCATAACCTTTTAGACAAGAATTGTTATGTCTCAAAAATAGGTAGGCCTTCTGTAAATTAATCAAATACTTCCCACAGACTGAAATCACATGCCGACAAGGAAATAATGACTTTCTATTTGTTCTCACATGAAAATGAAATCACCGTTACTGTTTACATTTCTTAGAGACACGGCTTTGTTGATTCACCACTACTGGTTAATCAGCAAAAATTGTTAAGTTTGTGAAAAATTTTGGCCGGGAAAATAGAACAAATTTTGCACCATTTTGCATGTAAGCCCCTTCCGAGACGTAAAAATTTTCAAAAGGGGAGTGGGACACCCCCTCCCCCAAGACGGCGATCAGTGGCGCATTTTATCAGTAATATTTAGCAGTGTGGTGCTTCGGAAGAGTTAATTGAGGAAGCCTGTTCTAGGCATTAGACAGTAAGATAAGACTAATAACTTATATATGGTGTACCTGTAAACTGCCCAAGTATTGCAAATTACATTTAGATGCACCTACAAATCCACAAGTAAACACTGAATGGCTCTGTACTGATCAAAATAAAACACAGAGACCCAAGAGGTTCCTACTGTACTGTGATAATTGAACTCAAAACAGTGTGGTTTACTTGGCTTGGACAATTCATGATAAATACTAAATAGAACAGAACAGAAAGAAAGGTATCTCCACAATACATAAGTTGCAACAGGGTCTGTTGTAACTCCATCCACACAGCCTAATTCTCTCCACACTAGCTGACCAGCTGATTATGAGCCCAAGAGGTGTTATTTAATACCTCCCTGATGAGACCACCTAGACAAGCATGCAGTACTAGTGCTGTAAATCCATGCTTTGTTCAACCAGCTGTATCATCAAGAACCCTGCAATCAAGAACAATTAACTGCTCAGCAGGCAAAATGAACTCAGCCCTAAATAAACTGCTTTAAAACACAACTTTAAGTTCCTATATTAGAAAGCAAATAGGTAGGTATCAATGCTCTCATTCAAAGCAATCATACACCAAAATTTCAGCCCGAAATCTCCCAAAATGAGGCAGAAGAAGACTTTTGTTAAAAAGTTGACGCCATATGCCCCATTTGATCATGGAAGTACTTCCATGATTTGATAACCTCACACAGATACTGTGTACATGTGTGAGCTACAAACCAGTGTCTGCAATTTTGGTGGGTGTAACTTAGACCTTTTTTTTTTTTTTAAAGGTGGGTGGCCGACTCGCCAAAAACTCAGTGACGTTTCGCAGTTTCGCAGACTCGGCCGGGATAAATTAACGATTGGTGATTGGTAAAGCTCATGAGTTCGCTTTAAAATTCTTGCATGATGTGGGAGGATGTTACCCAGCAAAGAATGATTTAGCAACTTTTCAGGGGTGTTTTTCAGTAGAAAACCCACAGGTTTGTGTTTAAACGTTCTGGTTACCTTGTGTAGTAACAAGCTAGGCAAGGTATGCTCTCGCTTGAAGCGTTGAGCCCAGAAAGAGTAGCTTCAGGGCACATCAGTAGCAGGTTAGAGTCAATGGGGGCAAGGTTTGTGTAGCATCATACGCATGAGATCTCTTGCCCAATTCAGGCCACAGAGAATATACATACACATTGTTGTCTACATATGGCGATAGAATGTCTAATACAAGCTTAAACAAGATGAAAAGACTTCTTTCTTTAAAGTTATATTTTTTAGAATATTGATATTCGATTTCACTTTTATTTGCATCAGCCGTTGCCTGTCTTCTTTACGAAGATCTCGGTCGATAACTGCGACCCCTCAACCTAGAACCCCAATTGCCCTACTTTCGATTACAAAGTTTTACGGCTTTCGGCGTCGTTTCTAGGCATTTCACCAAATCTTCATTTCTTATCAGACGAATAACTTGGGTCTGTTAGAGTTTTATTCCTCAACTCCCAACCTTGTAAGGACCCCTTTCTTGCTGTCATGAGTATAGGAAACCGTGACCAGGATGACGTAACTATAACTAGAAAAACAAAATCGGATTCGAAATACTTTGCTAGCTGATGTGAGAGTTTTATGTCCCTGCTACCCAAATGGCCGTTGTCATGTCACTACAATGCCACGGGCAGTCTTAAACTTTGCAACCGTATGCCATACAATGACATTATAATGTCAATCAAAAAGGTTAAAGGGTAAGAATAGTCGTCCCAAACTTATTTTGAAGCAAAGGCTAAACCTCACAATTTTGTTCTTATTCCTCTTTTAAGTATTCTCCGCATATTCAAGATAAAACAAGCAGCCACTACTAGTAAATTTATGACTTTTGATGAGGAAAAATATTGTCACATGACCTTCAAGAGCCACTCATTAAACAGGAAAGTCTACTACGCTACTTCAAGTTGGGGTGACTGCTCTTGAACTTTAAAGTTCTGCTAACATTACCTTTAAAAGATGACTTAGGCCAATACTGCATTTCTCTGAGTAATACAGACATTAGAAAGATTAGGCAACTGTTAATAGCCTCGAGCAGAAATGTTCTACTTTAGAGATGACTGGAGGTAAGTTTAAAATGTCACATAGAATTTTAAGGAGATGAAATTGCCAAAAAGCTTCATGGACTTTTGATCCTATTTGGTTTCCCAAATGGTGGTGCTCTGGGACCACGAGTGGAATGACTTTTGTAGTTTGGTCGATGGTAAGTAATTACGAAAGACACCGAGTGGGACACCCGGTCACAAGTTGCTGGGAATTGCAAATGTTAATTCTCTTGCTGCACATGACCATGCATACAGCGCATGGAACTATAAACAAAGTACTGCCACTTTGTTCCGTATACCTTGTGCATTTGACGTCACAGTGTACACAGTGCACCCTCTCTGGATAAATAGATAGTTCTCATTGACGTCACAACTATTGGCATCGACGACCGCCATGTCTGTACGTACATATAGCGGCTGCCCACAAACATTGCTGGAATACGCTACGTGAAAAGCTCATATGACGTCATTTGAAAACTGTCTATTGCAAACCAACATCAAAAATGCAAACAGCTGATTGGTCAACTAATCGATTGTCTTCTCCACACATGGGGCGAATTCTATTACGTGTGTACTGCTCCAAATATGTTCTCCAGAAAGTCCAGATGTGCGACCACGTTTTTCATTGTCATTCCCCAACTACAATAAATAGTATTAGGCTGTATTAATATGATGCCAGAGGTCAAAGGTATGGTAAACATAGTACTATTTATGTTTTTCTTTCGAAGCTCGAATTGGTTCAATTTTCGATGAGGTCTGAATGTATGAGTACAAATTTCAGCAGTAACTCTGCCACCGATTGCCTTGTTTCCCCCTCCAGTAAGCATTTGCGCTTGTAACACTGAACCAGTTTCTTGGTTAAGGGACTTCTATCTCTCTGTAACAGTTAGTTGAATGTATCACTTAAAGGGAAACGCTGCGTTTGAAATGCTCCAACAAAGCATTAAAAGTAAATAGCTCTAGTCATTATCAAATCATTCAGTCTCAACAATAAACCCTAGCAATAGCTTCATATCCTCAAAATATTATGCACAAGAAGAGTTATGGAAGTTGCATCTTTTGAAATGTTGAAAGTTTTGGTTATTCTTGAGCAACAAACCATTGAATTTCTATCTGAGGGAAACTATTTTTTGAAAAGAAGGCTGCCATATCGCCTTAATTGTAATTATTTATCACTCTTTGCCATTAAATATTGGTTTTAAAAGGATGAAATTTCCTTAAAGGGGTTATGCTTCTCCATTCAGATCAGATTTGAGCAAAACACAGAACACCTCAAATTAGGCTGGTCTCAACAAAGATATAACAAACAGGTCCCTTTCATCTGAGTGGTCTGAATAAGAACAGCGCCAACAATTATTTGTTGATTTATTGCTTTACTCCAGTCGTGCCATGATACCGTCTTCTTCAGCTGTTTAGAAAAGACTTTCACAAAAACATTTTCCCGAAAATTATGTGAACGTCACACTAGATCCTTATCTGCTTATACTCTGTTGTAATGCTCAGTTAATGTTAAGTGTGGTTCTTGATATGATGGACAGACAAAAGCATAGGTGTGCGGGGGAATTTTCTGTGAGGGGTCATGAGCATTTTTGGCCGAATAATGTCACTGTTTATCACATTTTGTTTTTTTTTTTTTTTGTTTTTTGTTTTTTTTTTTGGTTTGTTTGTTTTTGTTTTTTTTTTTGTTTTTTTTTTTTTTGCTCGAATAGACCAACTGCTTTTGCCCGAATTGGGAGGGCGAGTGCCCTCCTGCACCCGCCTCGTACGCCTATGGACAAGGCACTACAATTTGTGTACTATACATGTTGAGTGATAGGATTGGATAGGGCATTTAGCCCATGTTACCAGAGCAAAAGGCCTTTTGCGGGTGCAACTTATCTCTATAACTGCAACAGTCTCTTTAAAACAAGCATGCTCTTTTGAGCAAACAGTCTTTAAATGGGTAAAAACCGCCCTAACATTGTTGATCTCAAGGTATCGTACCTGAAAGAGAGCTTCTCTAATACTAGATTCTGGATTGAGAGTGGTGAACTGAAGATGGCTAAAACTTGTTATTCGTTTCTACTTTCTAACGTCATGAGCGAACTTGTAGCAAGCGTAAATGGCGTTTCCTCCTCACATTGATAAGTAATGCTTAAAGGGCAAGAGCAGTCGCTCCAACTGGAAGTAGTGTAGTGTTGACTGTCCTGTTTCAAGATTGGCTGTTGAGAGTCATGTGACAAAATTTTTTCTTCTCAAATGTGAAATGCTTGGCGGTTTACCTTGCATTTGCAATATTGAAGTTATTAAACATTCTGAAAGATTCTTTGAAGAGAAAAACATTGTGAAAGATTCTTTGAAGAGAAAAAAAGAAGAAAATTGTGATATTTACCTGTTGATTCAAAAAATGTTTTAGGGGACTGCTCTTGACCTTTAATTTCCCCAACAGACCTATTTCCAAATAGCAATTACAATGAATTGTGGGATTTAGTTTTGGGTGTGCGTCAACTTTAACCAAAGTAAAATGCCATGACAAAAATGACAAACACCAAAACTCTATCCCACAATCTTTTGTAATTGCTGTTTGGAAATAGGTCTATTATTGTCTGTTGTTAACCCTGCTGTTAACGAACTGGGGTATAAATGTCTCATGGAAAATGCAAAGTACACAAAATTCTTATCCATTAAATGCATTAGTGTGAAAGAAATACGAAATTTTTTTAATGAGGAAATGTAGCATGGAATTAAGAGAAACATATAAGAGTTTGACAAAAGGAAGGCAAAACGCCATCTAGTGTATACTTGCTTCAAGTCCATTTTTTTTTTTTTTTTTTTGGTGGTGGTGGTGGTAATATAGCAAATTCACCTGCCAACCTCTCATAAGACACAAATAGGAACTGAATGCAAACTCAACCAGAGTTCTTCCATAAAGTCCCTACAGAATTATCATAACTATACTTCTCGATCAAGACCACAATTTACCACTTTTTGCGACAGGCTTCCTGACATGAGTTGAGGCATTGTCATAATAAGCATCCATTGACCAATGATTTTTAAGCTTTGAATTAGGACAAGAAAGCAGAGTCGGATCTTCCGGATATTTGTTTAATAATCCACTATGCGTGGAAGCTTTACCGTTTCAATGTAGGAACGCTTATAAATATCGAAGTTCTGAAGTACTGCTTCCACGTTTTAACTTACCAATTCATCGGGTGCTTCAGTTATGGCCCCCTCATCGTATGAAATTATAACCCAAAATATCATCGGTCGTTATTGCTTTCCATACTTCGAGGAACGCCACACGAGCGTGAATGGACACATTTATCCTATAATTAACCGCGCTATTCACTCTAACTCAATTCCGGGGCTTTTTAAGGGGGAAAGAACGAATAATTGTCAGTAGGTTCGTCGATTTCGCTTCGGGCAATTTTTGCTAATCTTTCGTAATATCTGAACAATGATGCAATCGAGGGGTGACACTGAAACTTCAATAGACCTTATATATACATGCGACGTCACAGAACATAAAATACGCCCTCAAGAACGTAAGCATACATCGTTACAACTTACACTAATATAAATAAGCAGACTTGTCAAGCGGTAAGACAGGTCCGCGAGCGCGGAGGATTTACCTCTTGCGCACAGGGTGATTCTCTGTTTGCCTTCGAGAGTGACGTCACAGGATGTCAATGAATAAGGTGTATCGAAATCAATACCAGAAGCAACTATTTGGAAAGACTCGGTGATAATGAGAAGCTTCATTTCCGCCTTAATGATTGATGAAATTGTCTTTAATCTCAAGTTATTTCTTTTTATTTCCAGACAAATATACACCTTAGAAATTCTATTCGTTTAAAAATACACTCGAAGATAAAAAGAGTGAACTTAGTCACTCTTTGATAGAGTGGAAAGTGTGAATTCGCTCCATTAGGGTAATAAGAAGCTTCATGAAGATTGAAATTCACTCCAAAAAGAGTGAAATTTCCTTCCTTAAAACGAGCGAAGTTTAACTCTTGATGGAGTGCCCACAGCGATCGCTCTTTAAAAAAGAGTGATCATTACAGGCACTCGTGGAAGAGTGAATTTTCCCTCTTCCTCTAGTGAATTTCACTCTTTTTGGAGTGAACTTCACTCCTCTTGGAGTGAATTTTCACTCTAATAGAGTAGATTTACACTTTTCGCTCTATCAAAGAGTGCCTTAGTTTTGATTTTAGAGTGTATAAAATCATCGCTAACTTTGAATTTTAGTGAAGTGTAAAAACCCTACGAACAAATAACTTTCTCTAATAGCCCAAGCTTATTGCTTGAAAATAAAAAACAAAGACAAATATGATTCTGTTTGCCCCCAGCTTCTACCGATAAATAACAACATATTAACATAATGGCTTCAAGTTGCCCGTATCTGAAGAAGCAAAATGGCGCTGGCAACAAAATAAAGTTCTCAGAACATTGATTTCTACATAATTGTTTCCATTTGTCTAAAGTTGTTTGACAACAAAAGGCAGACAAACTTTATGATTACTTCAAGATAAAACGATACCTACAAATCTCGACTTTATTTCCGGCAAAGAAATACTCAAGTGTAGCGATAGTACATTTTTCTTACGTTCGAGAGCATGTTTCGACGAAAAGCAAATAGACAATTTTGAGTTAACGATCCTTACATCTCACCAAGATAAGTACTCATGAAGGTTACACTGATATTAAAAGCCTTCTGAGAGCTGTACTTAGAACTGTAATTAGTGATATACCTAGTACTGGTGATAAGTGATATAAAGCAAAGTTTTAATTAACACATGCAGAACAGGCAGCCCGCTCGTATTTTTTAATGAGTGCGAATAGCCATATCGACTTTTAAGATTTTTAAATCTGTTTCAAAATCATGGTTAAGATTAGGCTACATTCATACATTTGGATTGGAGTTGAATCAGGACAGTAAGGATACACATACAGACAAAAACATCCACACACACCTACACACACACGCCACACACGGCACGTCGCATAGATTCCTTGCCTGCCTTCGACAAGGGAAAACAAAATTTTGGAGTTATGTGTGTTCCATTTCCAAAATGGCTGACTCGTTTGTTGACAAATTTTGGCCATTGCAACCCTGTGAACGTGTCTCATGCTGTGACACTCCGGTGTTAGAGCTACATAATAAATAGACTGTTGTTAAACCTTTTTTTTATCACATTCTACAACTCCATGAAAAATGGTAGCTGTAAATAACATATGAACGTGCCATACTATCATATATTACAATGCAGACTGAAATCAACCGCTCTGATTTACAGGTTAGAGCTTTTCTAAACTGACGTTAAAGACGTATCTATTAATGGTTAATGGATGTAAAGTTGAAGCCTTCCCTATGAACGGTTAAAAGTTGAACATTTGAAAGCCGTTCCTTTTAATGATTGTAATGCTGCAAATTTTCTCTTACACTCTTATAAGCATTAAAACCATTTGGCATTCGTCACCCAAACTACAATTAACGGTAGTCGACAGAAAATTCGAAATGAGTTGCGGTGTCCAAACAGGGAGTTCCAACTCCCTGGTCCAAATTCGTGTAATGTGCGGCTATCTTTAGAGTTTGACAATAATGAAAAGGCTTTTCTTCATACAATGCTAAACTGTAGAACCTTCGTCAGAGAAGTTACTTGCTTCGCCATTTATAGTAATTCTAGACTATGGAACTGCGTGGTTATAATCTGGTGCACGAGGTCCCTAACCTGCATGCGGTTCAATTTTGTTGGTTTTCATCAATAAGTGCACATGTATTCGCTCAATGCTGTCCAGGTTTGCAGAGCTACTACAGAGTGTACTCACGTGCCGTCATAATTTAGTTAGCCACACCCACTGCTGGGCCAAAAACAAGAGTCGTCCTTCCAGTCACCAGCTGCCTCTCACTCAGTAGCTGGACGTACTTTTCTCCGGTAGTCTGGAGAGGGGGGCCTTGTGACGTCATTGCAAAAACTCGATAGGTTTGGTGCATTTCATTGTCGAATGTTACCTCAGCGGCTGGTCTCGAATTGTAATCCTGGTTTGCCGTAGGCCTACGCCTTCAAGGGTGACGCCAGTAGAGGCGCAACTCGAACGACGCTTTCCTTTGTCCTATACAAGACTTAACCCCGATGTCAGCTTTGAAACAAGTTTGTTTCAAGCCTGCGTTTAGCGATTCTTGACAGTTTGCGCTATCCGGACCTGTCCATGTTGTAGACTTAAGTTCTTTCATTTGCGAATAGCTGAACGTAACGAAACTCTTACGTTCATCAACAAAATATCCATACAGTACACAAGTACGCCGACGATATTTCACGATATTTTCCTAAACTGTTCAAATAATATCTTCTAGTGCAAGTTTGTCCTGCATTCACCTGGCATGTGTATGTAAAAGCAAATATTTATGTTCCTCTGATCTTGTGCTTGTCACAGCAAACTTTCCAATGAATCTGAATGAAATGACGGTCTTTTGGTTTGTTTTCTCCCTTGCTTTCCCTCTTTGCTTGTGATATAATACCTCTAGACCTCTCCAGATCAACAAGACATAACTTAAAGACGGTTTTTGAGCCAGCTGAAATGGGGTCGGTTCGCCCAGCATCTCGGCTCAAAAAATTTATAAAATTAGTTATTAGTTATATAAACCGTGGTATCTTGCCATGCATTGCGATGGTGGAAACATAAGGAAAAGTGCTCAAAGGTAGAAAAAGATGAGTGTTTGGATGAAAGTGGAATAAATAAGAATAGTTTTTATTCATTGACGCATGGACGCATTTTGCAGATGAAAAAAGGGTTAATGGGCAGTTCCAAATTTGTAAGCTTCACATTTGACATTGACCTTTTGAAGTTTGTAGTTTGAAGTATACTCTTCACATTCACCAAGCGTAAAATTGTCGAACGCAGATTAAAGCGCTTTAAAGCATTTTCATGTTAAACCCCTCCGGCGTAGTGTTTGCTATCAAGTGTAGAAGCTGGAGAAACAATGGAGTGAACCAAAAAGAAAACGAAAAGGAAGACAGTGCTACCCCAAGTGACGGAAAGGCCTGTCAGATCGACGTGGAAATAAGTCGACGATTCACTATATCGAACGTGCATGAGATACACACTCGCTAGTCCGATCGAAAGTTCGCAAGATCGAATGAACACTTGATGAGAGATTCATATACACTCGTTGAAAACCATGATACGCAATTCTGTGCGTGACTCTGTGCATGACTCTGTTCAAGCATGTGACTGAACGGTCGGTTATGAACAAACTATATAGTTAATTCATTGCTGCACGGAATTGTGGGACACAACGTGGGATATAGGCCTACAAACCGAACTCAGCACGCAGCGTACAGCGATCCCTTGTTTTCATCGGTAGGTGCCAAAATAGGGGCGTCAGTCCTACTTTACGGCAGATTAAAATGCAAATTTTGACACCAAATAAGGCAATTAAGACAAAATCCACTGCACAAAACCAAACTTGAGATCCTCTTAATGTTATGGACGGGTTGAGAAAGAATGATTTCAACAAATTTTTATGTAAACTCAAATTTTGGAATCCGCGTTGTATGTGCGGGATTGGTTTATCCCGACGATTTGGAGGAAGTGCGCATTGCATAGCCACCAAAACGAATTACCGAACTGGCTTACTGATAAAATCCGGAAGAAAATTTTTTCATTAAAATTTAAATTGAAGGTTAATTTAACAATTCTGGACCGAGTGCTGGCATATGAAAATGAACGATCGGTGTTTAAGGTAGTGTTACACCAAAATGACAAAGTCGGGTATTTCATGTAAAAAGCATTAAAAGCCAAGAAAATTGCCGCAGTTTCCATCAAAATCGGTTTCAAATTGGCTATTTTACAGGTTTATTTCTGATTTGTACTTAATCATGCATTAATATGAGCTCAATATGTAAATTTTGTGATGTCATGGGAGGGACATGCCATATATGGCTAATGTTATCTTTTGTTTTTGCAATCATCATTTCAAGGGCAGTTGTAACATTAGTATTTCCTAAAGGGTTAATTTTGAAAGCTTAAATTGTGTCCTTGAAAATCATCAGTATCAATTACCAAACCATAAACAATCTGATGAGTAATTAAGAGATAATTAATAAAGGGTTAACAAAAGAAATGTCAACACTGTGCAACACTCAGCATCACTATTTTTGCATTACCAACAAGTTGCTTCAGAAACATTAAAACTTTGAAGAGGTATATCTTGAACACGGTAAAAGATATTGACATAATTCCAACGGATTCTTCCTTAGGAAACCTTACTCCTTAACTACCAAGTAAATTCACGGCTTTCAGCTGACATGTCACACTACCTTTAATGGAAGTGAAACCCGATCCAAGGTGGAGTGCATCCAACGATATTATAAACCTCGAGAGTGAATTATCCCTTCTAAACCACGGTTCTAGACTGACTTGTGTTCATTCATTACCCATCAATATTTTGATTTATCAAAACAGGAAAAATATGTACGATGTCAATTGGTGTGTAAACAGCCACTTTACAACAGCACACCCCGAGTAAAATGGAGTAACCGTAAAATTATCACGGGATAAAGCACGGTCGTTTGGAAGAGTAAAAGGTGAGGATTTTTAACAAATATGAATGAATATATGTAAATCAGCACTTACGTAAAAATACTTGGAAATTCGAGATTGTCAACTAAACTCAAGGTTGCAAGTGGGTCACTTTTTTCCTTTAAATTCATGCTTGGACACGCTGCTTGCTTGAATGAACTCAAATACCTTAAGTCCTTTATATACAGTCCATTTGACGAAATGCCACTTAAACCTTTTTTTTAATCGTACAGTTTTGCCCGCTCCTTCCATTTAATACATCGAAATTACACTTATGTGCCTAGAGTAAGTCTTCATGAACTTTAATCAAAACGCAGCAATGAGTTAAAGGGAACGTGCTACCTGGGCAACTAGTTTGTTGTAACCTCTTATTTTGTGAGCCCACAAAGCAAACTAGCACCGCGGCTTACCAATACACAGTAACACAAGTCACGTGACATGCACGTGCACTCTCTCAATCAAAAAGGGAGAAAATATGGACGGATGTAAAATTAAGATTAAATATTAACTCCAAAGGAGTGAGAATTACTCTTTTTCGATTGAAATTTTTTACTCTGAATTTAGATTGGTCCACAATTTCGTTATATGGGTGTGAATTTTCACTGTAATAATTTCGCTGTCCAACATTTCATTCAGCTGCAGTTCTTGTGAAAGATTTTCATTTCATTCCAATTAGTCCAACCAAAGACACACATGAACATTGAACATCACACTCTGAAGGGGTGTTTAGCAATAAAACGCTTTTCTAAACACTTTTCTGTCCCCACCTAATAAACATGTTTACATGCTAAACACACGATGTGTCTTATTCCTATATATTTCGTTCTAAAACACGTTTAATTGCTAAACATGTTCAGAATTTATACGTGTTTACATAGTGGGGCATGAAAGGTGTTTAATCGCTTTATACGTTTATTAGAGTGCATATAGAACTATTTTCTGTTTTGCGTTGTTAAATGTGCACCTCAAACTTTCTCTTCCTTAAGTTTCTTGATATGCCCCATCCCTTTAATTGCAATAAACTATTATCACATTCCGAAGTCAAACTAGTGCCTTCATGTCCTTTTTCAACAGCACACATATGTTTGCGATAGAAGTTGCAGGCGTTTTAGACGAAACGAAAAACAACGTCCCTCATTTTAAAGATTCTGGAAGATTATTTGGGCTTATATCATACAAAGACTACACCTTCCCGATGGAGGGCCCCGTGGGTTGTTCGTTCGGGAGCGAAAACAACCGCAATCGTGCCTGATTGGAAGAATTAATATTTAGCTGTGCTTTCGGCACATATTCTTCCACGTGGAGGACATGAAGATTACTTCCACTCCGATATATTCCAATATTTACGTGACCTGTTCATCTCGGTAAATGTCACATGTCCAATGCCATCTGAAAAAGCATAATGAAGTACTTTGACTTAGATTGGAAAAGTGGAAACGGTGGCCACCGAAATATTAAAAAGGGGCTCATTTAAAATGGAAAGGTATACTCTGAGTTGAAACAGAGATGGGTTGGCAGAGAACTTTGCAAAGTCTTTCTCCTGGAATTTATTCCTCATTGGCTATGCCTTTGGCCTTTTGTAAACTTATCTAGAAATTTAGGTGAAACATTGAACCCCACCTTTGATGTCCTTACTAAGAAATTATCAATAAATGTACATTGTAAGGTGTTAACAGGATAGGTGATATACTTTGCAGTTGACCTTACGATTTGTGAAAACAATATTTTTTCCCCTCAAATATATTTCCTGTCGAAGCAGAAGAAGAAAACTGGGAGCCCTCACTCTACCCCCTTCCCTAATCTGTGATCTAGCACTGATGGATACTTCTGAACTCTATACTTCCCAAAACGGATACCGTAATAATTGTAAAACATTTGTGAAATATCTCTTTGGTTAATTATCACTATGTTTAGAGCAGACCAGTGGAGATCAAATGTGTGACAACCACGGACTTCCTATAAATGGACAGAGCATACTACACGGTAGATTGTCGCTACCCTACGTGTGAGAAAAAGCGCACCAAGATGGCCATCTGCTATGGTTATGTGTGAAAGTGTGGACTTGCTCAAGTCAGTTCCCAGATTTTGCAAGAAAATTGGAATGTTTTTGAAATATTGCAAGGTAAGATCAAAATCCCTTCACTTATTGCAGGAATATGATATTTTCCTCCATTCAAGTTTAACTTTTGCTCAAAATATTACAGAGCCGTCGTCCAATCAGACGATTTATAGCTTCACGGCAGCCATCTTGGTGCGCCTTTTTTGTCCCAGTCGGTGGCGACCATCTACGAATAGGACGCACACGTTACATGCTCTGTCCATGTATATAAGTCCGTGGTGACAACGTATTCAATAAACGGTAAACTACTAGTAGTTCAACTCTAGTTGAATGAAAATTTTGGGGCGATGCCCACTGTTTAAATAGAAATTTCCTAACTGGCTAACGATAGCCCTAATCCCTAAACTACCCTCTAACCATAACAAAGAATACAATCGATAAAATACAATGTCAACAACTTAAACAGTACGCATACCTAAAATTTTGGGACGATGCGCACTGTTTAACAAGAAATTTTCTAACTGGCTAACGATAACCCTAATCCCTAACCTAATCCCTAACCCGATCAAAAAATATAATCGATACAATACAATGGCAACAGCCAATCAAGAAACACCTTGTTAAAGAGTGCGCATCTACCCAAAATTTAGGGCGACGCGCACTGTTTAACAAGAAATTTCCTTACTGGCTAACAATAGCCTAATCCCTAACCTAATCCCTAACCCTAACAAAGTATACAATCGATACAATAAAATGGCAACAACCAATCAAGAAACACCTTGTTAAACAGTGCGCATCTGCCCAAAATTTGAGAAGGTTCCGAGATGTAGGCCTATTACCTGATACATGTGAATACCAGTTGCCTATTTAAAGCAAGATTCTACTTCTTACGTTTTCTGCCATCTATAATTCGATGAGTTTCCATTGACCTTTTTAATAAGGATTTTATGATTTTTTATGACTTGTATATCCCGATTTTTATGAACAGGATTTTAGCTAGAAAAAAGCGAATCAAGTTCAAACAATTTGAACTAACATCGAACTTTCAATGACTTTTGCAAGTTGACAACTCTTAATGATTTTCAAGACCTGCGGAATGCAATCTTGAAATTGTCTGACTTTTCAGATATTCCATTATCGTTCTAAGGAGCCACATTTAACAGTTTAACGTATTCATTTTAGCTGCTTGCTGATGAATTCCAAACATACTTTGCTTCATATAAACAGGTTAACGACATTAGAACAAGTACCGGTGAATGTGGAAAGCTGTTCTCCCAGGTGTATACATGGAAATACATTGACATTTCAGTTCGACATTTTTGACAAAATTTACAAATTCATGTCTCATAAATAGTTTACATAATCGATGTATTCTCACTCGCAGTGTTAGCCCTTAGCTGCCTAGTCAGCTAGCGTATGGAGATATTGCTTTGATCACAGTTTATCTGTACCTGGAATTTAGCGGTAGAGAGTGAAAAGAAAGCGAATTGATTTGCTGAAGTATCCTACAAATGGCACAAAGAGAATTATCTCTTCCAAATTGAACTCGGCATCAAATTATAGCCATAGGAAAACATACCTTCCGTGACCAAATGACATTTTGACGGGCTTCACCGTCAACATTTCCATATCAAAGTTTCGTAGAGGCCTAAAGTTTGCTCAATTTTGCAATAAAATAGAGCAGCTATTATTTCAAAAATAATAAATTCCGAGAAATTCCGCTGTTGCATATGTCAGCTCTAGTCTGGTAAAGCCAAGAAATTATTTTTAAATCCAAATATGTACAGGGAAGGAACTATAAAAGTGATGCCAAACACTTAAAAACCTAAAAGAGTGAAATTCACTTCAAGGGAGTTTGCTGGTGAACCACTCTTTACATTACTGAAATGAATTTTACCCGAGATGGAGTGAAAATTCACTCCCTCTAAGTGCCCACCCAGCACTCACATTTCTGTAGTGGATTTTATTCTTTTTAAAGCACAAAAACTTCAGTTCTATTTATGAAGGCGATTTTTGGTGGAAACAAGAGCGGTATTTTCTGGTCTTCCCTTGTTGCAAAAAGTGGGGCGATGGGCATTGTTTAGCTAGAGATTTCCTTACTGGCTAACAATAGCTCTAATTCCTTACCTAAACCCTAACAAAGAATTCAATCGATACAGTATAACAACCAATCAAGAAGCACCTTGTTAAACAGTGAGCATATACGTATCGAAAATTTTTGTACAAAAAAGATCAAATTCTAAATTTTTAAGGTATGCTTAATCAGTTATGCCTCGAAATAATATTTCTAGGTGAAATAATCAACCTGTGAAACGCCAATTTGCATTCGAAATACATGATTTCTGGCGACGTCAAAGTTTTGTGACGTCATAATTTGGGGGAAAATTCCCCCAAATAATGTGTCATATCATGTCACACAAACGCGGTTAACGACAAAAGTATAGATCCAAATAAAACAAACTCTTTTCCTTCTACTACCTATGACATGCAGCTACCAGAAACGCGTTTAGCCATTTCGATATATTTGTGGCTAGAAGTAGTTATCCTTCGAATTATGTAAATTTGGGGTGAAAAGCACATTTTTGCTTATAGACATCAGCTCCCATAAATTAATGATTTACGACAAAATTAAAGGGTGTGAGCAATCAAAAAAAGTATTCCCTGGGTGTGTAATAAGATGAATATTACAAATCCAAAATAGCCAGACCTTACTACATTAAGCGAAAAACCGAAAAATACAACATGCGCCACACAACTATGACGCATTTGTGAGGTTTATGATAGAAACTTTTCGATATGCCCCAGAAAATATTTGGGGAAAGAGGAAAAGTACCTTTACCCCTTGTTCACTGCTTCATTTCTTAAGAGCATTTTCTGATGGCTTTTCACCTGAGTCAAGGTTGTTAGAAAACAATAATATTCAAAGACTGTTGCAATACCTTTCTCGTAAACGTTTGCCTCAGATTCCTTGTTTTTCTTTATGGTTGAACATCTTGTTAGTGCTTGAAATTTAATACTGTTGGAATGTTTGAATATCTTTTCCTGTAGACCTAGCTTTACCCTTCACTGCAGCGCCATCAAAAATAAAAATAAATTGTATGCAATGTCAAATTAATTTGTCGCGATGACATCACAGATTTCCTATGATGCACCAAATCTCAAGAAAACTTGCATTTGTAAATTCGTATCTTCGGAACGCTACATCCTATTGAGATGCAATTTTGGCCTCCTGAAAGAGAAAATTTTCCTGCACATTTTTATTACAAATAATGGTTACGAGCCGACATGTTTGAGATTGATCGGATGGTTTAAATGTATTTTCCGAAGTCAAAATTCATTGACTTCAAAATACAGCCTACACAAAAAAAATTCTTTCAGGAGAAAACTGCATCTCAGTAATTTACAGAGTTAGGTGGATACGATTTTTCAAAATTATGCATTTTCCTAGTGCTGTGTGGGAAATCTATGATGTCACAACGGCACATTAATTTGACACTGAATTCAGTTTCATTGCAGTTTGATTTCACTGCAGGAAATATTACGTGGCATTGTTTTGCTATACCCTTCAAATAGTGGAGAGTAACGCTGAATCTATGAAAAAGATATTTAAACATTCAAACAGTAGTAAACTTCAAGGACAAATAGGACCCATTCAATTATAAAGAAAAACAAAAGGAAACTGACGCAATGTGCCCACATTATATAACCTTTCTGTGACTTGGTTGAAAAGTTGACGTATTTTTGAACAAGAATAACCAATCTGTAAAGTGAGATATCTTTGGGTAAAAGGGTATTGCCACAGAGTATGGAGGACATGCTCTAGAATATTTTTGTCTTTCTAGCAAGACCTTAATGAAAAGCTACAGGAATTTGAAACCAATCAATGAACAGTACCAATTTAGAATTTTAGCACTATACTTATCAAAATGCAGTTTGGGGTGACGAGAGTTATGCAGAAAAAGGTTTTTCAACAAGGTTCAGAGGACATGGAGTGGAATATTTTTCTTTCTTACGAAACTCAAGTACAAAGACATTGGAATGTGCATTCAAATCTAACGTTTCACTCTTTTTAAATCTAAATGGTGTTGTGTATGAATGAACAGAGTTACACAACTCTGATCTTAGCATTAAAACAGGATGGTGCGCTTCCGGCGGTAAACGCTATCTCTGAAGTCACTCGAGCTGCGCCTTCGTGCATCAATTCCTTTAAACGGCAAGATCATCCATTCCAAATTGAAGTTGTGTACATAGTAGACTTTCCAGTTTCATGATTGGCTGTTGGCAGTCATGTGACAATGTTTTTTCTCTTCAAATGTGAAATTTACTAGAAATATCTGTTTGTTTTACCTTACATATCCAATAGTGAAGTCATAAAATGTTATGAAAGATACTTTGGAGAGAAATGAGACAAAAAATGTGTTATTAAGCTTTTTCTTCAAAATAATTTTGGGGGACTTCTCTTTGCCTTTAACCTACGATCTTGCATTATGCTGTGTTTATGCACGGTCAATAGTTATTTAACATTCAGATGTACAATGCTTGTCTCGCCGTCCGTCAAAATTGAGAGACACCCAACGCAGTGACGTCGTTGAAAAGGCTATAGGCCAATCGTTGTTGGAACAAAATTTAGATTGGGCTATCGCTATCAGGTATGTTTATCGCAAAGGGTGAAGAGAGGGTACTTTTTCATAAATTAACCAACATAAGATGACCCTAGACGAGCACTTTTGTGATCGAGCCGAGCAACGGTTTGTATCGGCCTTTAATTTAACATCATTAAGTATATATGGGCCAGTAAACTAAGGTAGGCATGAGTTTCATGGAATATTCCTGAGGTTTCAGACAGACACGTTTTAATAAATAAATTCCTCCTTAAAAGCTTCAGAGGCCTTAAAATCAGTTTTTTGAGGCTATAACATTAACTAGACTCCGTTCTATTTCACAAATGAAGGAGTTCGATCAATTTGGCAAAAGATGGGTTCACAGAGGGAGACTCCGGAAACGTTTTAAGTGGTGCATAGTTTTTTCACCTGCTACATTATGTGTAATACAGGCTTAAACTGAAAAAACACCCCAACCTTACCTTCAAATCAATCCTAAGCCCCCTTTTATTTAACCTAAGTATCAAATGACGTCATAACAACTAAAGCAGCGATGCTGCAGAACCTCAATACTTTGTGCATTTTATAGAGACAAAGTTTCAGATCCTCAAAGTTTCAGATCTTCAAATACACTCCAATGTACTCTGAGGTACATTTTTTCATCACAAGATAAAATAACGATACTTTGATCTTGCTTCTTGGACACATTTTGTGCACTAGCTCAACAAGCTGTGAATAAGCTCAGTTCTCTCACTATAATCACTGGGCAAATATCTGCTACCATGGACGTACTACCATGGAAGTACTACCATGCTGCTACAGAGCCTTCAGTGATGGTCAGACTGCAGGAAACAAGATTATCCTACAGTTACTTCATGCTTGATTTAGCAGAGGTGTGAAGCCAGCTTTCTGAGGTCTGATATTTCAACCACAAGATAAAAACATTTTCAGTATAGGTATCTGGCCTAGCCACCACCGTGCAGTGTGCAAGAAATGACAGCTTCCTTGACGACTTGAGAGCTTTAAAATTTGCGAAAATAACTTGGCAATAATAAGCAACCGTTACTTTTTCACATCAAAATATACAACTTGATCTGTTCTAAACTCAGAGAGCATGCATCTGAAACTTTGAAGACATTGACCACAGATCAAGTTACATTCTATTGCTTCTATAAGATATTTCAACCACCGGTTGGTGTGACAATATCTCAATATATGTTTTCATTCCTATTCAAGAATTAATAACTATTTTAAAATTACAGTTCACATCTTAATCAGTAGAGAAAATCGTCGGACTTTGAGTTCAGTGAGTGCACAGAGATTTTTCCATAGGATTACCAAGGGAACTTTTCAAACAAATCCCCAAAAGTCGCTCCTAATTCTACTTTACTCACAAATGCCCCGTACCACCCTCGGAACAGGGGAAGGAGATTTCAGTTTAAAGGGTACGCACCTTTAGGTAGTGTGCTGTCAAAGCTCTTGGGAATGCACTTGTCCATAGCTGTATCGATTTTTGCAGTATTTTACTTATTGGTATTGGCATTGCGTTTGTGATCCGATAAGTGTGTGTGTTTGGTTTTGTTTTCGGTCGTGTCCGTTTGCAAGCACGTAAAAAGCACAAGTTACAGCGTCAAACTAACTGCTAAGAGCGCGTTATATTCCCATCACTGGGTGTGCCGAATGAGTTGCATTGGTTCCAATGCTGTCAGAACAGTTAAGTAAAATACGAACTCCAGAGGTTTTAAGTAAAATTTTACAGAAAATTTATTTAAAACTTGCTTTTATTTTGTGCAATTATTTAAGAAAGGGATAATTTTTACATTATTAATGAGTAACTGTTCTTCTTTGGACAAGAAAGGGGTAATTTTTACAGCTTTTGTGTATAATGTTTTACTTAAAAGTTCTGGAGTTCTTATTTTACTTAAATTATGAAGCGTATTTATGTGAGTGAAGCGCTTTACGAAAATCGATTTAAGTTTTATTTCTTGCGAACAAAGCCCTACACGACATGGCGCAATGTTACCTCTCCCAAGTGTTCTGCTTCTCGAAAACTGGATATGAATTCAGATTTCAGACAACTCTCAATCTGGTTGTTTCAAAGATATGTAAGTCCGTGTTTGGCGAGGGTGTTCTCGCTGTCCATGGACGAAAGTTAGAAAATGATTTGCCCCTTTCATTGAAGTCAGCACGCTCTTTGGCACACTTTCAGGGTTTGTTTAAAGGACCGATTCTCTTTCCCCAAACCAAAATTCTTGTTGGGATTTACAGAAATTCTCAATTGGCTCAGCTCTTTGATTGAAAGCTAATTCAAACAATGAATAGTACCAAAGCTTACACAGCATGAACTGTACTGAGAGTGTTTTAAAGATGGAGTGTCGACATGAAATAGAATTCTCAATACGAAACCCTTCGGTAACCTTTTCACGGATTACGTCACGACCATGTGACTTCATAACTTTCATCTGAAATATTCATATTCCACATATTAATTACGAAGTCACACAGTCGTGACGTAATCCGTGGAAAGGTTATCGAAGGCTTGCCTTTTGAGAATTTTATTTCATGAAGACACTGTATCTTTAAGTACACATTCAGCCTTTTTATATCTAACCTGAAGCAATAGGCTGAGATTGTGTTTGGATGAGGGTGAATTTCAGACAATTGTGTGAGCGACTTAAGTAAGGATGTCAGAAGAATTGATAACTGTTTGGGGTGAGAGGCTTGGGCCCAAGCTTAGTTCCAATCTGTGCCTTCGATGGTCTTACAACTTCGTCTTTTTGGTTTTCGCCTTTCTTTTTGTAAGGCCCATCACAAAAGTTATTTTAAATAGAGCGTCATAAAAAATTCCATGAAACTGATTAGTAGTGTTCTGGCCAAACACGAACGGTTGGGCAATCTGGCTCCTAGCTAGACTGAACGCAATTATGTGCTTGCCACCCAACACTATTAGAGGAATGGGTCAAAGGGCCAAGAAAAACCACAAGATTCACGAAGTACACGCAGTCGGTACTGCAACGAGACTTTTGAATTTGGGTATAGTAGAGTGTTATCACTGACGTCACAAGGCTAGTCCCTTTCTTGACTGTCGGGCAAGAACTGCAGTTTAGTAGGCCTAACTAGTGAAAAGCAGCTCCGGTCGACGTAGGGAAACAAGCCAGTGAGCCACAACAGGAAAAAGGCCGCGTTCGGCTCGACTTAAAGGCATGTTCTGGTGGGTTTTTGCCTCTGTCTTGTAAGAAAGACAAAAATATTCCACACCATGTCCTTCAAACTCTATTACAATACCATTTTTCTAACTAAAGATATCTCACTTTAAAGATTGGTTATTTTCGTTAAAAAATACCTCTGCTCTTCAACAAAGCCACAAAAAGTTATGTAATGTGGGCACATTGCTTCAAATTCCTTTTGTTTTTCTTTATAATTGAAGGTTCTGTTTGTCCTTGAAATTTGATGCTGTTGGAATGTTTGGATATCTTTTCCTGTAGATCTAGCTTTACCCTTCACCATAGATAGAGTACAACAAGCAACATTGCTTAATATTTCCAACAGCGGCGTCATAATTATAAATAAATTGAATGCAATGTTAAATTAATGTGCCACGATGACATCACAAATTTCCCATGATGCATCAAATCCCAAGAAAAATTTGCAATACTTTAAAAATTTGTATCTTCTGAACGCAATAAGCTATCGAAATGCCGTTTTCACCTTCTGAAAGGGAAAATATTTCTGCTTATTTTGAAGTTACCGAATTTTGTCTCCAGAATATGCCTTTAAACCAATTGGTTGGAAACTGGGCCTTAAAACTCCATTTAACAAACTAACTAATTACCGTAACGACGACGAGATCATTGATGATTTTTTTTTTGAACTTCAGTGGGTGTGGCTTGCCAATTATTGACGTCACGAGAAAAGATTCCATACGGACGAGGTCGTGTACGTGATGTAATCCTTGTTCTACAGCGTTGAACAAATATCGCCAATGGACAGCAAGTTCCTCAATGTCATACATACTGATAAGAGAATCTAGTTTACTGAACGATCTCCAAATTATGTAATGAATGGTTTTCCCCTTTACGTCGAATATTGAACGTATGTGTACCGATATATACGATATTATGTACCGTATTTGGTATTCGGTATGACGATGACAAAGACTTAAACCGACGTGTTGGTACCAAAGCTAAATAACTTCGCATACTGTGATCACATGACGGGTTACACATCGTTCATATTATATAATGTAACAAAGAGAAAGAAAGACTATATTTAGAAAATATTTTTCATATCTTATTTCATATGATATGGGTTTAAAATAGTAATCAATGCGAAACAACAGACATTAGATTTTTTATTCATCTTGTTACCATGACGATACAATGAATTCACACCATTTTAGAGATACCGCATTTTGCTGCGATTCGTCAAAAACAAGATTTGGAGTTTTATTTATTTTATTTTCCCCTCAGTTACCTCGTGGAAGAGTCCGGGTTGATGCAATGATATTATTCATATTCCAGCATGCAACACCGCCTTTGATATCAATTAGGTTGAACATGCCACTCGCGAAAAACCTCAAACTTGATTTTCCCTGGGTAAATAAGCGGTGCAAGATGTCATATTTGGTATAAATTTAATATAAAAACACTCAGAACATACATTGTGCTCCGCATTCAATTCCATGCAGGTTTTAAAAGAATCAGGGAAGACAAAAAACGGTAGTACAGCGGTAAGATATTTTCAAATGGTGCAAAAAGTCATCCTTTATCAAATTAACACATTTAAAGTCGACGGTCTCGTCTTCTTTTCATGTGTCTGTTATTTGCAGTCCAAGGCTCTTACGTCACTATCGCAGTTGGAGCGAAATTAAGGACACATTGCTCTTTTCTCTTAGACATCTATTGATCAGAAGGGATATTAATCAGTTTGTTTACTTTTGAATTTCGGCTGTTATTGATTCTTATAGATTTCCCCGGTAGTTCCTTTTGTTAGAGCAAAAGCACATTGCCAGGTAGCAAAACAGTAGTAAAATACTCTTTTCTGTTCTAAGAAAAAAATGGGGGAAATTTTTATCGTTTGGAGTGATGAAATATCTCTTTCAAACAGGAAATTAAAGGTTAATTTTTACCGCTAGTTTACCTTTAAAAAATTTCCAAGTATGTATAGGCCTAACTTATCACACCCGAATTAGTCACGGTAAAACGAAAGGGTCGGTTAACAATATCTTATCTTGGTATTATTACGCTGTATTTTCTTATAAAGTAAAACCAGGTATGGCAATATCTACAAGCAGGAGGAAAATGTTTAAATTTTCCTACCAATATTTTGTATGACTTGTAATATCAATTTCTCGTTTTGAATTTATTTTCTGCGCATAGGAACTAAATAAGCCATCCACAACCGCAAATAAAGACAAAGAGAGAACAAACACAACACTGGCCTCTGATTAAAACGGCTGAAAGGCAGTCAACTCTCCCTGATCTCTTGAAGCGAATTCTCTTGTGCGACCCTAGCTTTGTTAACTCCCCACTCTCAACGAACTAAAATATAGGAGAACATAGAATCCGAGGTTAAAATGTCCACCGCGCATAAACTGAAGACAAATGAACAAAAATGGTGATTACCTTTTTTCCGTAAATATACAGTATTACATATTTTGTGGCCAAGAAGAGATCAGCGGGGTCCCTTTTAAAACAATATTTTTCCCCTTAACCAGAAAAAGATGTTTATCGGCGCCTCCTCGCATTACTTAAACATTTCTCTTGCTTTACAAAATATCCCCCTTACACGCAGTAACATTTAATGGCGGTTATGGTTTAAAAGATACTAATTTTTAAAAACAATGATTACTTTAGGGACATGGGTGGGATTCCTTCAATGTTAACATGGCTGAACTTTAGTAGCTACACTATGTTCATGGAAAAAATTTAATATCTGTCATTAAAGACATTTCCCGGAGATAAAATTCGTTGACTTCAAACTTCACAAGAAAGTGTTCTTTTAGAATATAAAATCTGCTGTTCAGTAGCAAATAGGGCCTATAGCGTTCAAAAGATACCAATTTTCAAAGTAATGCAATTCTTTCCTGGGGTTTAGTGCATTATGGGAAAACTGTGAAGTCATCGCGGCACATTACATTAACGTTAGGCCTACATTTAATTTATTCATAATTTCGATGTCGGGATGCAGGGAATCTTAACAAACATTGTTTGTTCAACCCAACATATGGTGAAAGGTAATATATATACAGGAAAAGATATTCAAATTCTCAAGCAGTATGAAATTTCAAAGACAAACATGATATTTAATTATAAAGAAAAACCAAAGGAATGTGACACATTGTACCTGTGTGCCCACATCATATAACTTTCTTTGGCTTTATTAAAAAGTATTGCGACATTGATTTGAGGACATGGTGAGGAATACGGTGTTTTTCTTTCTTCCAATACCTAACTGAAAAACCAATTGAATATGCCTTTGAAGATTATTACACAAACATATCCGTAGCATTAAATTTTAAACCAAACAAAGCAGTTAACTTTGAAAGATTCGTAAGGCAATCTTCCGACTTTTACACTCTACACTTTTACACTATATAAACAAGAAGGAGAAAAATACTTCTAAATGAGGGTTCAGTTCTAGAAGGAATGATTTTGGCCCAAATCGAATGAAATTTGACTTCAAAAAGAGAGACATAAAAAAGCAACATTCAGGGGGAATGTCACAAGGAAAGAGTTGAATAACAGCACAGGATTTATGGGAGATGTCTTGAAGAATATTTCCTTCAATTCATATCTTACAGGGTGCCATCAAAAATATCTAAGCGTCTTAAACCTATTTTTATCCCCTTTTGAGAGACATCCCCGACTCCCCACCCCACCCGTGCAAGGCACCACACCTTGACTTTTGTGGTGATCACCCCTGCCGTAAATATCCTTCACTATGCAACACTGTGTGAGAACATAACGTGCAAAATTTGCTCACAAATTCTGAAAGAACATTATCAGTGACCAACTTTTTTTCTTCATCAATTCTCGCATTCAATTGAGTTCAGTACAAGTCATGCGTGAACAAAAATCAAAGTGCTGACCCATATTTGTCACAGCGGGGTGTAAATTCTTTCGTAAAATGTGGAAAATTTAGAGTTGTTACAGAAAGATGTTCGCCTTTTGTAGTTCCGTTTGCTGTTAAGATGCACAGCTCGTTTTGCAAAGAAGCAGGAGGAAAATATGCAGTCGTAGACGTTGCCATGGTTACAGTTGTTGGGAACAGGTGAAGCTTTTATTCTGAAACCTACAATTGACCAGAAACACTTACAAATAGTTTAAAGTGAAAAGTGACTGTTTTGTACATTTCTTGCTCACAAATATAATGGTGTTTAATGGTCGCACATTGTCCCCGTTTGTTTCAGTTTACGCCTATTGGCCTATATCGCGCGTCTTCCAAAAGATTGGCTTTGAGAAATCAAAGTGTTGTTATGAGGTCACAAAACTCACTTTTCCCCGCTAGTTCAAAGTAAACCCGTCTCGTAAAAACATCAACACCGATATCTATTCCTCCAATTAGGAAAACGATGTCGCGGGGACAACTAAGCAAAAGTAAGATGACTTAACACGGCACGTGCAAAACCGCCCGCGGAGCGGACGAAGTTTTTGCGTTCGGCTTGGACGCCAGCATACGGGGAGACAGACAGAGAGGCGCTACGCAGGCAACGTACAAAGGCGAGGGACTTACGTAAACGGGGACTTTTTCTTCTTTTTCCCTTACGTTTCACTGAACAATTTTTCCTTAAGTTTAAAAGATTTCAAAATGCCAGGATTAATGTGCTCCGGATGCGAACTATTTTCGTAGGATGGTAACGGAGGAGCATGCAAATGGATCAATCAGGTGCCGTACTTGAAATTGGCCACGCGCCAAACTCCGAAATAGGAATTTTTTGAACCATTTTTGAACTGTTGACACCAAACTACGAAAGAACATGACAAACATTTCTAATCCACGTAACCCTTATCCTTATTCTAACCATAACCCTGATTTTTAAACAAATTCAATATTTTTGAAGAAATAAATATCCAGCGCCATCATGTATCAGTAAAACTAAGCGTTGCGGATAGCCGCACTAATTTGGGACAATGATATGGAGAACTCGACGTATCCGTTTACGCATCTCAACCTGCATACACTGTAACAGATTTCTGTAATATCACGGAAAAGTATTGTCCTTAGAGATGTTCAGATAACTTAGCCTTTTGGCTAAGATCATGTGTTGTGTCTGTTCTTTTCATCCAGTCTAGAATGAAGCCGTTCATGACAGACCAATCATGTGAATGGTCTGAGGGCAGTGAGGTTGGCCACGTATTGTCCTTTAGTGGACGTGACAGCTTCTTTGGGAAGCAGTGAAAGTCTTGGTTTTCCGAACGGCCCTTGGACAGAGGGTTGTGAGGAATTTAGAAAAAAGTATTGTCCCTTAGTGAACGTAACAGCTTCTTCGGGAAACAGTGAAAGTTTTGGTTCTCCGAACGGCCCTTTGCCAGAGGACCTTTGCCGGAGGACTTTAGAAAAAGTGCAAAAAGTGTTGTACAGTACAATTACAGAAAAGTAAATAAAGAAATACATATAAAAGAATATACATGTCAGTGGGTTGACAGCATTTTTTATGTATTCTTTTGTTTTTCTTTATTTTATTTTCTGTAAATGTGCGGACATTTTTTACAGTGCAGAATAAAACTGTTTGAAACAATTGAATATTGTTGAGATGTCGCTCCATGTAAACAGTAGAATATTAACCGAGGAAAGTGAATGTTAAAAGGTTCAAAAATAAAATGTTCGAAGTCGACGAGGAAGGGAGAAGAAGGATTTTATGTAGGACATTGTCAAATATTTTTTCCTGGCATTTTGCTATCAGTGTATGCGTATCAGACAAAATGGTGACATCCTTATGTTCCGACGTCCTTATGTTCCGACAATAATGTACTTTGGTGCCGTTAAAGTGTACTTTGGTGCCGACAAAAATAAATTCTGGCGTCGACAATAATGTACTTTGGCGTCGATGAAATTGTAAGTTGGCAAAGAAGAAATTCTACTTTGGCTCTGTCGGAACAGAGATGCCGGAACCAAGGGATGTCGGACATAGGGATAAAACCAAACAAAATATGGGGTGAGACTGCGGGAAGGTATACAACGCTTTTTTTTCTAAAGTTCTCCAGACTTTCTGGCAAACTTGCCGTTCGGTGAAACCAAATGTTTTCACGCGAAGGAGTTGTGCTTCTCAAGGAAGCAGGTGGAAAATCCTGTATCTCAGCTATTCATAAATCTTCTACAAGTCTATATCATTCTGTACATACGGTGCATCTAATAATCATTTGTGATACTTGAGTTTAATGTAGGTCTCTCTGGAAGACACACTGCGCAATAGGGAAGTCAGAACATGTATGAACAAACATTCGAATGCGGAATCGCGTTGCCAATCAATTTTGCCAACTTGCGATTTCAAGAGCAAAACAACGTCCGTGTACCATAATTTGCCAACCGACAGCGTAACATGTCAAATGCATTTTTGAGGTTTTTCATGTGACGTGAAGGTTTTGTCAAATTGTTTTAATGTTACCGCTGACAGTACATCGTGCAAATATATCGTGCTGTTGTTGTGCCTTGCAGTGTATCCAAAGGCCTTCGGTTACGTTCGTGTATGTACGTGCAAGAAGCTACAATTAACCAAACGACTTGATGTTATTTTTAAGCTATCCATAAGTAATTGGAGTTTTATGTGAATGATTGCTTTCGGACATTGGTTGAACGATTCGCTGTTGCCTGTTTATTTACTTGAAGCAGATCTTCGCACAAACTAAGATCGCTTCAGAAAGCAATGTGCTGGAACAATTTATCATATAAAAAACGTAATATGCTGTATTACATGGCCCCTTGAATCCTTTATTTGTTTTTGAATCCACCAAGTCGGCCTACAACGTATCGTTTGTGCTGGTATTGTAAGAAACACTGTTAGGAATTAAATTCCCAACAACACATACGTTTTGATTGTTACCGTGCAACCGTTACGCTGGTTTGAATATTTCATGATTGATAGCTTTATCAGTAGCCGCATTTTTATGTATCAAATTTAACTTTGCTTGCAATATGAAACCTTAATAGTTTATGGTCTGCTTTAACAAATTTCAGGGGTTATAGACCGTTAGAGACACCAATCGCAAAGATATAGCCATGTAACAACCACATTTTTTTTGGAAAACATGACTAGGCATGTCAAGACCCAGTGTGCAATTCAGGCATTTGAATAAATAGAAGAAAAATGTTTTCTTTGCTCAGCCATATCCCTAACGTCCCTAAAGTAAACATGGAAAATTTTATTTTGGATATTAGTAGGTACATCGCCTTTTGAAAAGCTTGGCATATCAAAGTTCGCTACGTTGGGTGCTAGCCAACAACCAGAGTTTCTGACTCAGGATCAAAATTCAACAAGTAAAGGAATTCCCCAAGTTGTGAAATGTTGTCTACGTCGCGTTCGGCCTTTTTATTCATTGTAGACTCTACAAAACCTGATCCGATAACATCTTAGCAAATCAAATTTCACTCCCTTTTAATGAGATATGCAACCACTGCTCTTGCGGTGAATGCTTTTACTCCCCCATTTTCTGTGTCCTTTCAGAGGGCGTGAATGCAGTTAGTTAGATGGACGTGGATGCAGAACGATTGCTTAAAGGCCCAATTCTCTCACCCCAAACAGTACCAACTCCCCAAACCTCCTTACTTAAGCCCCTCCCACAATTGTCTAAAATTCAACCTCGTCCAGAAATTATCTCAGTTTATTGCTTCAGGGTGAGTATAGAAAAGCTCAATGTGTATAACCAAAACACCCTCAGTACAGTTCATACTGTATCATATAAGCTTTGGTACTCTGCATTGTTTCAATTAAAATGTCAATCAAAGAGCTGAGCCAATTGAGAATTTAGGTACACCCTTGTCAAAATTGTAGTTTGGGGTGAGAGGAGTGGCGCTTTAAGAGTTGCCAGAGCCAACGGAACATTTCCCTAAATCATCTCCTTGAGTCTGCTTGAGAGGGAGGGGAATGATGTCGCCTAAAAAGTCTTTCCAAAGTTTGCATCTATAGAAGGTCTTTTCTTTATTGGGGACATCCCTATGTTCCGACGACTCGGGCATCTCTATGTTTGGACAACAATGTACTTTGGTAACGACAGAGTGTAGCCTATTTTGGTGCCGAAGAAAATGAACTTTGGCGCCAATAAAATGCACCGACAAAGTGTACTTCGGCGCCGTTTTGTCGGAACATAGAGATGAAACCCTTTGATCAAACTCCAAAGCAAGCCTGCACGCTTCTTACCAAATGCAAATTCTCCGCGGACAGGGGAAGGTATTTCTCTGTAACCGAGAAACTTCTTATAAGTGCATCATAAGTGCTAAAGCTCTGGGGTAGAGTGAGGGTATTGTGCCTGAGTCCCTTCCGTAGAAACGAGCATTTTTCCTCTCAGTGAGAAGAGAGGACGAATGGCACAATGTCCAGAGAAGATCTCTCCTAATTACGGTTATACTAACAACAACTAGTTAACATGTACATCACCAAATGCCATATTATCGTCCTCTGTATACTACAGCTCCCTAGTTCAGGTCGCCGGCTCGACTTGAACCAATAGGTTGGAAACTGAGCCGTAAACCTCCATCTAACTAACTAATTACTAACCCTAGTTCAGGTCACTGGGGCACACGCAACTTTTCAAAGTGCACCATTGCAATATTGAGGCTGAGATTGCAGACAAACAGCCACACCGAACGTGGAATCAGCCCATTACTAAGTGACATTTTGTTTCGATGTTTCCTACACAGGCCTGTCAATGCAGGATGAAAATAAGCAAGTTTTCTTTTCTGGATCAGCACAGTTTGAATGGTTCTCAAGTTCAAGTATACGTCATGAACGTCGCCTACCTTGACTGGACATGCAGTGAGATGTCTCACAATTGGCTGGATCTGAAGTAGGTATATCACACTCGAATGGATCTAAAGTAACCACCTGACAACTCAAGTGCGGTATCCATCCTAGCTGCAGAACCTGTATGCACTTATGGAATTGGCAGCATGATCGGCACGAGGAAGTAAGATGAATGTAAACAGAAAAGGAAAAAAGTGTTTCTGATAGTCCTACTTCAGCAGCCATTTGATTTTTTTGATCGATTGATTTTTCTCATCCTCTGCCAGGTAGAGACACACGCCATGGAACTAAACGTTCGTCATGGAATCGCCTCAAGGGAGGGAAACGGGAGGAACGACAACCTACGCACTCTACAAACAGGTGAAAAAGGTCTGGCCTCATGGGAACCAGTCCCACCGGCGTTAAAATAAACACACTTGCAGGCAGACACAGTGCTTAATTTGCAGCAATATTGTCTGGAAATTGCCTGATACGCAGGAGATGATGGGCCTCCAATTGGTAAATTAGCTCCTTAAAACGTATGTTTTTCACCAGCGAGAATGTGTCGTGTCACGTGGGGTATGTTTTTACAACACACTTTGAGCAGATTCTTTTTGCCAATCTGGATGCGTCCTGTCGGTAAAATTAAGTTCTGGGGAGGAAGGAGACTATGAGTCTGTCCACTTTTCAACTCACAGCAGAAATGTATTATGAAAGGAGAAATGAAGATGGCCTATATATTTTGCTTGTGCATTGTAATGTATTCCGACACCCCATAAAGGTAGAGTGTAACCGAAATATGCTAAGGTTTGTGAGGGGCACGAAATTGTTATGGATAAGGTTATGGGTGAAATTCTCACACAGGACATTTCCAAACTCCCCTCCCCCATTTGTACTAAGATCGGACTTTTTGGACGCAACCTACGATGGACAGACTGGCCAGAGCATCCGACTTGCAACCGTTCTGTTTGGCGTTCGACTCCTGGCTGGGTTACACCGGAGACTATAAAATGGAACCTGCTGTTATTGAGTCTGCCAAGCCAGTGAGCCACAACTTGAAAAAACGGTGGCCGACCTCACAATTGACTATTTTGACGCTGAAGAGGCAAAAAGACTTGTAAACACGACATCTCAAGAACGGAAAATGTGACTCGGGTCTAAGGTAACTTTGATTTTAACCCAAACGGCAAAATCTCCCCGAATTTCGAAGATTATTTTCCCTTAAAGAAGCTTTTTATACAAAATTGGTTACATTAACAGTTGCCAGTCAGTCTTAACAGTTCTTAGCCTTTAGTAAGTATTTGACGCTTCGAACATGTTCCTCAAGATGTCAACACGTGAGGAATTTCTTGAACTAGTCAATGTATGTTTGCTTTTCAATAAGAGCACTATACGTTCTGTGAGTCTTTCATGAATAAATATGTTACAAACAGCATGCCTTTGGACGGTGGCGGGAAAACTAGAATAATTTGTCTACCTTTATAGATTCTTTATTATCGGTCTTCATTTAACTCTTATTTCTGGACAAGCACATACTGACAATGAGTCACGTTTCTCAAAGCTTTCACGTGATATGCATCTAATGAAGACGATTGTCGTGTATTACGTAAACCCACAAAGTTAATAGAGAGTGGGGTTTCCGCATGCAACTAATCACAACTGTTATTATACAGAGCTTACGCGGAATTCTATTGCTCAGAATACTTCCCAGCTATACACGGCGATAAAAATTCAAAACCAACTTTTTTAATTTGCAATGAAAACCTCTAGTAATCAACTTCAATTTGTAGATAGTTAGATAGAGTTTTACGGCCCAGTTTCCAACCTATTAATTTGTAGAACGACCATTGTAACACGTCGTCGAAAACGTGTCAGCGCATTTGCAGGCGTTTGTATGACTTAAGAAGCACGATTTGATTAGTAAAAATTCTATTGTTGTGAAAGCATGTTGACCAACGCTCTGCCGGGTAACCGTCTACATAAGACGGAAATGGGGTTGCCTAAGGAAAGTACAAGAAGACCACAAGCATCACACATGTAATCATTAAAGGGACATATTGACTTGATATCGATCATTTAAATTGGGTGTTACTACCAATGTTTGTTAGTAACATAATTAGTCAAGTTTCATATCCAATAGTTGCGCCAAAAGTCGAAATTCAGATAATTTCATATTCCGATATTTCTTCTCTTCCTCTTGAATTTTTCTTTCTCTTTTATTTATCCTGACTTGTAGCGGTATTGTGCATTATTTGAAAAAAGGGTCACAAATATTTTGAAGAGTTGTAGTGAATTGTAATTGCTCCCCCGTAAAACATTTATATGTACTGTGCGTATTTAGGATTTGCGGATGGTCTAAGTTTGACCATTCGCCGATATTATGTGACAAAAAATACTGGTTTAGAAGCAATGGGTGAATTGCATGAACCAAATCAATGTATCGCTCTAACAGGCCGTCATGTTTGCTACTGTGAATAAATCTTTTTTTTTTCTTAGCTTCCTTTCTCTTTCTCTTTCTCATCAGCGAGGAGAACAAGCTATTTTGGCGCGTTTGCTTTGATAAAGAGGCCGTGTTGTATTATCATGCGTCCCATTCCGCTCCTTTTTGTCATTAAAAAGTTCTATTTCTGTCAAAAAAAATCCCGACATTTAAGACATAAAATACTGTGAAGGGACAAGTAGAGGACGACGTGATTTACCGTTTGTGTTGTGTGCCAGATGAACGCTGTGTTGCATTTAGAGATTAGAGATTCCTGCTCTAATTAGGAAAAAAGTTATTCCTCGTACATTTCAGTGCACAGTGCTTCCTTAGCCGTTCGACTTTCCGCAATGAAGATGAGGGCCTGGGAGCGAATAAATAATGCCAGAATAGCTGTTGTGGTGTGACGTCTCAGTTTCCCATTTTTATAAAATTCCATTAGCGTATCGAAAAACGACCCAAAGGCGATGACTTTCGACCACTACGGGTTGGGTAAGCACCTCAAACCAAGACGCGAAAAAGCCGGACCCCATTTGTCCTCGTGGACAATTTGAAATGTTAAGAGTCCTCTGAAGGAAGGAATTGGAAAATTATCCCTTCGCGGTTTAGAAAATCCTGGCTGCATCACTGCAATTACATATGAAGCCTACGAACAGACAAAGGGAAAGTTGTATTCATTGAAATTACCTGCCCACTGGTTTATTGCCAAACGATCAGGTCATAAACTGCCCCCCCTTCAAATGACATCTTTGGAATACTTTTGATATCGAGGTCTTCAAAGCTCAAGAACCGTCTCCCCCCCCCCCCCCCTCTACACTTCGACTTTCTTATCACCACCTCGTACGCCTGGCCTATGCACAGTACTGTGGATCAACTTTTACGATGAGCACAGACGTTTACATAAATTTTTCATTATGGGCCAATACCGCGATGATTACATACATATACTTCTGATGTACCGGGTAGTAACGAGGCGTATGGGAAGGGGTACATACCCCCGAATCATAATGGACCTCCAAAATAAGTGTACTTGAAAATTTCAGCTATTTATTTGTTGGGGTGTCTTCAAATGTTGCCCCAAATTACATAAGATTTAAAGTGTACCTCAAGTCAAAAAATTCAAAAATATACCGGTATATTAAGGAACATAATAAATTAATTCTATCAGTCCAACTCTCATCTTCATGGGACATTTGTGAGCCGAGATAAATGAGTTTTTTGTATTTCTTTGTTTTTCTGAAAGTTACTGCACCTTGTACCAAGGTGTGATATCACTCTTACACTCTCATGGGGTGAGGTATTAATTGAGCCCGTTTCTTCGCAAGATGCTATGCAAGCAATCAGGAAGTGTTAAATGTCATAAAAACTTTTTTAAATTTTAAAGGAAAACAAAGCAGGTTATGTGAGTTGTACAAGAAGAAAGTCACAGATTATTGCGCATCAGACTTATTTGTTTTAAGTTATAAAACTTGTATACTATATATCTCAGCTCAGGAATGTCCTATGAAGATTGGAGGTGGACTGTAAGAATTCATTTTCATGCTCTTAAATACATATTTTTGACTTTTTTGACTTGAGGTACGCTTTAAGGACACTAAGTTATTTAACAAATGATAATCTTGGGGGGAACACCCTTTCAACGCCTCACGCAAAACGTAGTGTCGCACTCAAATTACACACATATTTTTCAATGTAAATTATTATAAAACTGCAGGTAACGCAACATATAATTTAACGTTCACACGTTGAATTTCAAGTGATTGCGCTAAGTTAGTTTTGGGATGTTTGAGTGAAGGTAATTAACAGTATCAAATAAACGAAAGTAAAAGAAAACAAAGCCCGCAGCACGCGCGAAACTTCGTCTCTGCTTTCCTCAATATAAGTTTTACAATATAATTCATCAATTTGTAGCCACAAGGCAGTTTATGGGTCCATAATCCTTATGGGCTCATGTGGGGTCCACGTAGGCAGTCCTCGTTCATGTAGGATATTATGCACTTATCCATCATATCAGTTGCAATCATGGGTCGCAAGATTATCCCATATGGGTTACATAAATCATATTGACTGGCCCATACAGACTTCTAACAAATCTTAGGAGAAAACGTATATAGGGAACACATACAACCCTAAGAGTCCATAGCCTGATACGGTATCTAGATACAAGTACAACAAATTGATGCAAATTTTTTCCAGAACTTCCAATGCCTTTTCCGTTAGAATATGTACAACCCTGAAAGTTTCATTGGAAATAAACGCCGACTAAGAGTTAGCGTTACCAACTTACCAGTGAGTCATGTGGTTAAAGTAACGTTACTGCTTTTTACAAAGAGCGATTACGGGCGTGTACGCTTGTTAGCGATTTTATCCTTCCCTCTTCGTTTCTTTTGTGCTTGTACTGAGATCGACTCAGACAGGAAGTGAAGGGAGTGAATACTTTCCACGAACTTCCTATACATGGACAGAGCATACTGTACGGCACATTGTCGCTACCGTAGTATGAGAAAAAGCGCACCAAAATGGCCGATTGCTATGGTTTGTTTTGTGAAAGTTTGGACTTGCTAAAGTATATCACAGTATTTTGCAAGAAAGTTGAAACACTTTTGAAATAGTCTTGACAAGTTAAGGTCAAAATCACTTCACCTATTGCAGGAATATGATATTGTTCCCCATTCAAATTTGACTTTTGCTTGAAATATTACAGAGTTGTCGAAAAAAATAAATCAACTTTTAGTATAAGGCACTGCCTATGTTTGAGGAAAAAATGACCTAAGGTCTTCATGCGACTTTTCAATACCGCACTGGTTCACTGATTTATATAAGTCCGTGATGCTCTCATAGAAGAGCAGCAAATAGAGAACTTCACCCAAAAACGTGTTTAGAAATTAAGCACTTATTTTATAAACACGTTTAAGTTCTAAACATATTTAGAGATGAAAGGCTGAGTGCTTATAACGGTTACGCACGTATTTAGCATATAAACATGTTCACAAAGTGGGGAAAAATATGTTCAGACAATCGTTTAGTTCCTAAAAAACGTTTTTAAAGTGCTTACTACAGATGGAATAAAGTCTACATATAGACATATGTAATCTTCATTTCATTAAAATGATGTTGTGTAATTTGAAGGACATGCATAAAATCACTCACCATAACAATCTTCCAGGAAGTTTTCATCATTTGGGCCTACGAGGGGCCAGCAGTGATATAAGCTGTTATCGAATCGGTGCCAACCTTTTACTGCATTGGGCAGATTCTGAAAAGAAAGAAAAAATATATTGTTTTCTAAACCATTTCCACTTAAAATTCGAGAAGGATATCAACCCTCGGCGAAAAAAATTGACAGAAACGAGAATTGTCATCTCCCCGCAATTTGAGCCGCCAAGATCGGTTTCATATAGTTTGGCTGGTTATGGCACATGGACGTAAAGTAGGGTCCGGGTTAGAACACCAGCCACATTCCCAGCCCTAGCCCCAATCGAAAGATTTCTCTCCTTACGTGTATCACTCGCGCTGCAAAGGCTTTTTTGTGAATCTGGTAGAAGGTCTTTACTGCCCTAAAAACGCACAAATCAAACATACAGCCTGCATACAGTTACTTGTGAAATGATAAGAAAGTACTCTCAGTCGTTTCATAAAGCACACCTTTAGTGTTTCTAATTGTTATCCCCTGTAATGAGGATTCACGTGATCTGCTAATCTTCAATTCTACCATTCATTGTAATGCTAATGTTGCGTGTCCAATAACATGTCAAATCTTCTACGTACGTTCGTAAACTCTCCTTACGTTTATATTCAATTAAACTAACTTATGTTGTTTAGCACAAGCATTTCAGAGAAGAAAATTGTTCAACTCGTGAGTTACGAGTAAGTGCGGAAGAGAGCGAAGGCTTTCATTTGATAGATTTGATGAATGTATGAATGAGAGCCATTTTAAAATCAACACACATCTCGAACGTAATTAACAACTAAGATACATAAAGGACCTCTCTCATTCGTCAAATTCCTACCAAACGTCTGCTCGCAACGGTTTCTCCTTCTGTCAGAAGATGATGAATATCAATAGTTTAGACTCTACGAGAACATAATGGAGGAATATTTGAAGAGGGGAATCAATTATCAGAATTTACGTTAAATGTAGATGTATAGATATAAATATATATATATATATATATATATATATATATATAAATATATAAATATAAATATATATATTTATATATATATATATATATATATATATATTTATGTGTGTGTGTGCCAGTGCGTGTGAATGTTTAATTTAGATGTATATATATGGTAGGAATCCGACGAATGACAGGATAACTTGGTTAGATACGCATTTTCACCGGCAACCTTTAACCTTCGGGTGTAAACCTGCTGCGGGAAAGAGATTCCTTCATCTATTGGCTAATACACTTAGCATGCATATAAAATATATATATACCACTAGATTGAACATTAGGGGGAAATTTGTATATCTTGATACGTTTAGGCGAAATGAAAAACAATAAAATACATAACTGTTTATTTCACCTTTAAGGAAAAACATATACATGTACGTAAATTCAATAGTCCATAAGTTGTACGTGTTAACAGATAGGCGTCCGTAATTTGGTCAACATTGAAGTAATTAGGTATATTACGTACCCCCATATGTATTTTACTATACACTAACGTATTCCCATTAAAACAGTGTGTGAAAACGTAAAGGGGAACGTAGATTTTCCCCCTAACGGTAATTTACCCCTAACGTTGATATTTTGCCCAAAAATTTCCCCTTATTCCACAATAAGGTATACATATAGATATGTATAAATATATATATATATATACAAATACAAATAATTGCCCAAAAAACAAATACATGGTCTATATATATATATATATATATATATATATATATATATATATATATATATATATATATATATATATATATATATAAATGCGGGCTATCGTAGACATTGCGCATGGAAAATTGAGTCAAATCGTGGAATTGACATTAAGTGGACATTTTCGTGTCCACGTATTGTTCAGGCCTTTCGGAAGAGTATTTTCTGCAGAGTAAGTGACTCCAAAGCATGAATTCTAATGAAACAGAGCGCCATCTATTTTGTGTCAACAAATGAACCCGATTCAATCACTCCCTCAGAACACATCAGTGGTTGGAATCAGCATGATGTATATGTTGCTTGTTTCAAATTGGGTCAATTTGTGGACTTCAAATAAAGGTGACACACCTTAAGTGGACACGATTTTATGTGAAGCCAACATTATATCTCAAATACAACGTGGGACTTAAAAGCAGCCTCACTGGAGTACTGGAGACATGCCATAGTGGCACTAAACACCATGCAGTATCACTCTTACATGCCTGAATGGTGCATAATACATCTACCATAGTACCATAATAATATGTCCACCAAAGTACCCTTTTTAAAGCATGTGCACCTTAGCCCGCATTTAGCAGTATACATATATATATATATATATATTAATATATTTATATATATATATTTATATATATATATATATATATATATATTTATATATATATTTATATATATATTCTGCGCACTTTCTGCCACAGCAAGTTCATTGACTGCTTGGTTTACTAACTGCGCTAAGCTGCTGACAGAACGGACGTAATGGAATGCTGATTAAAAGGAAAGGCATATATAAATCATAATCAATCCTGATTTGATCAAATGTTTTCAAACTCTCTTTATAAAAGGAAAGTTGGTTAAATCCAACTAGACAGCCGTTTATCGTAATGATGCGACGCGATTGTGATATGTTTAATTGAAAATTTGTCGTCTGTTTCTTGCGACCAATGATAAAATGAAATGAGTTTTAATAGAAGCAAATAATCCCACAGTCACTAACGTATTTTGGAATAAAACATAATGAGACTCGCTGCTTTCGGGCGCAATAATTAAGGGTTTCTCTAATCCCAGTTGGAGAACGTACTTGTTAATTTATTTAAAAATTGATTCGATCGAATGATACAAAATGTTTTACTACATGTGCTGTTTCAAAGGAATTTTCGTCTTCTCAAAGTTGTGGTAGTTTTCTTAGTAAAGATTTTCTTTCAGGCTTATATTTCAAATATCTGACCTGGGTGTCTTAAACAGTTGAAAGTATAAGTGACATACAGCAGACGAAAACGGCCCTTGTAGGATAATGACCCAATGTGGAATAATTGTTCCCTTAAGCTCCTTTCAATTCGTAAAATATTTCAAAATTACACCATAATCAAAAGGTATTTTATGAGGCACAATCCATTTAAGGGCATTTGTTTAAAAAACTTCAAAATTATCCCCCTCCTCCCCTAAAAACGCTCCAAGACCGGCGATAGCACAGCATACTCTAACTGCATGCATACATCCCCGCCTCTGAAAGAAATTTCGCGGGACCTCTGGTCCTATACTAGATGACCCATGCAGGGAATAAGTGGCGACATCAAGAGGCCCGCTTAGTCTGCTTTTTTCAAAGCATTGAATAATGACGTTATTTCTCTTTTGCCGTCACCTCAGTAATTTACCAAGCAAACAGTCCATGGGGCTCCGCAGGCAAAAAAATCAGGGGGGCAAAATTCTAGGGAGGGGCAAAACCTCCAAGTCACCATTAATTGACCCAAAGCATGCGAAAATTTCAGCCCAAAATGCCTCCCAGATCGCCGGAAGTGGCATTTCTAAAGCCTATTTTTTGCATAGGAACTTGGAAAACACGTTTTGTTCGGGTTTTTGCTTTGATTTTTATACGTTTTTCAATTTTTTTATTTTCTAGGGGGGCAAGTGCCACCCCCCCCCCCTTGCCCATACCTGCGGACGCCCAAGAAACAGTCCTATCCAAATCAGCATTGCTTTGCCTGTATAGTGAGCAAATACATCTTATGCCCCGTTCCTAACGTTTATGTGGAAAGTAGACCTACCCTTGAGCTAAATTATTATTAAGTATTTCACGTTAAAACTATTGCAATATGAACTCGACCACAAAACGAACGTCAGGATAAAGTGTGTTTGATTCACGATGAAACATTTAGATATTTTCTGCAGAGAAGTGAAAACAAGGAGAGAAACCTCTGCCTCACGGATGTCATGGCCTAAGGCCTGATATTTTAGTTCGTTGCTTTCGAAAGTGTAGCGCTCATTGGACAGCAGCCCGCGGAGCGGACGAAGCCTTTTCGTTCAGCTTATCGCCACGAAAAAAAAAAACGCTGAGGGGCAGCAGTCTAATGGGACTGCAGCCAGAGAGGCGCTACGCAGGCTTATTGAAAGGAGGCAATGCAATGTTTCTTTTCGTGGAGCCAGCTCAACCAACTGAAAAAATTAAAAGACACCAACTTAAAAACCACCGAGAAACGAAGCGTCGTGGTGATGAATCTCTGACGTCACGTTCTGTACAAACCAGCAGACCATCCTCTGGCGGGAATCGTTTGGGGTCAGGTTCATTATATTACGTGCCTCGAGCGATTCATTAGGGCGTACTAAACTGCTCGGTTCGCTAAGCAAAATATCCATTTGAGTGAGACATAATAATGTAACTGGCTGGAAGGTATACACAGCTCCGTATACGAATACGTCGTTTGTTTGGAGAATAAAAGGGTATAATGTACCCCGCAGATGACCTCACGATAAACTTCCTAAAGTACCACCTAAATTTGAAATTCACCTCTAGGTAATGGATATTCACGTTCCATTTTCAGACATGAAAACCAAACCGTCTATGTACCAAAAAACAGGTTAGGTTCCATCCGTTCGGTGTTTCTGAGTGTTTATAAAGGCCTCTGCACAGTCAAGCGAAGCAATGGCACACATTCCAACTTTCTGTGTCAAGATTTCGCATTACAGGAACTTTTCATCTCTACTGTATAGTCAAGATTCACTGCAAATGCAGCAAGTTGATGGGGAAGCCTAATGTGAACGGTTGTTTAACACACTGCTGTGAGCAGGGACTTAAAAGTATATATAATACTCCCATCCCCAAACAGTTCGAATTCTCCAAACCTCCTCACTCAAGCCCCTTCCACAACAATCTTAAATACATCCTCATCCAGACATGATCTCATTTCATTGCTTTCTGGTGAGTATACAAGGCCCCAGACACTTTCGGTACAGTACATGTAGCGTAATATGAGCTACAGTACTCTGTATTTTTTAAACTAGCTGTCAATCAAAGAGAAGTGTTAATTGAGAATTTCTGTGAACTTCTACAAAAATTGTAGTTTGAGGTGAGAGTATTAGCCCTTTCAGCCATAAAGCAAAATCACTCTCAAACTTCACCAATTAGAAGAACTGGTTTTTCGGTAGCTGTGACAACAAAACTTTCGAATATACATTTATTTTATTTAATTAGACCTGCAAAGTTTGCTATAGTTTTCTAAATCCCATTCACCGTAGACAACTTACGCAAAGAACGCGTGAAATTGTAGGCAAAATAGACAAAATGGTGGCTCCCACAAACGTTTTCTCCCAAAATCTCTCGAACTGAAAGTTTTACGAGGACATTTTGTAAGTTGCCGACTACATGTAGCAGTTTTAAGGCTTATTCCCCTCACTATAAACAGTACCAGTTTTCCTAATCTTCTTACCTAGTATGATTTAAATCGGTATCATTTGGCGACGTTTATTTTTAATTGGCTACATAATGAAACACCGTCAATTTGTACTGATCTATTAGCTTTCGCTGTACTCGTAAACCCTTTCTCAGTCGTGTTCCGGTGAATCAGCGCTCCTGTGGAGGCTTAGGTCTTCGCAACTCAGCTTTGGGTTTATAGGCGCAAAATTTTGGAATATTTACCCCAAGAGATTACTACATGTGAAACTGTACCCAGTTTTAAAAAAAAAAGTTAAAAAGTTGATTTCACTGCAAACCAGGGGTGACGCCAGCGGGGGGACGGGGGGCCATGCCCCCTCCCCCCCTCCCCGTCGGGGAAGGTCGGCGGTTTCGTCGGGGAGGCCTAAAAAATAAAAAAAATAATAATAAAAATAATAAAAAATCCCGCAAGGACTTAAGTTACTGGATGGGCGATCTAGAACATATTTTTTGTTTTGAAATGCTATTTTAATACATATCGGAATCGATTTTAAATCACTTTTTCACTCTGTTAAACCCCATTGTATGAACCTTGTCCTATCTCTTCCCACGTCGGGGAAGGACGGCAATTTTTCGAGGAGGCCTAAACATGAAAAACGTAAAGGACTGAAGTTACTGGAGGGATTACCATGATTTTTTTTCCTTTTGAACTATTTTTTCTTTTGTAACGCTATTTTAATGCATATCTGAATCGGTTTTAATCACTTCTTACTAGCTCTTCTATCCCTCATCCCATCTTCAATCCGTGCGCGCAAGGTCATGCCTCCGTCGGGGACGGGCTACCCACCCCCTGTTGTTGAGAAAATCAAATTTCGTCGGGGAGCCTTCATCTACAGACCTACGATAGAGGATGTGGGTCTTTAGTCACTCGGACGACCTTCTTGATCTTGCTTACTAGAAGATCACATTCTTCAAGGAAACTCCTAATTCCGAATTCTCCTTACAAAAACGGACTAGGGGGTGTTTATGTGCGTGCAGTACCCAATGGTCTGCCATCTGGCCTGCCCGGACAGCCGAATTCTCACAAAGGTAACGAATATCGGTCATGTCGTTTTCTGCTACACATAATGATAAACAGTGGTGTGATAAAATCTCCCGATAAGTCTGAGTGAAAATTTATTTGAAGGCACCTTGTAACGTACCATATTTTCAAATACGTTGGAAGCAAAACCATTTATAGTCTTGTTTTCGGGCAGTCACGTTAAAAATTTCATCTGTTTAGTGGAACTTGCAATTGAATTCAAAGAAGATTCTTAATACAGTCAAAAGCATTTTAGTATGTTTTTAATTCCGTTGTATAGCTCCCCCCCCCCCCCCCCCCCGAAAAGAAACAAGACCATTACATCTAATTGTAGCAGTACCTTTTATCTGGTACCGTACTTTCTGATCATTAGCAAGTTGGGTTTTTCTCTATTGATATTTTAAAGGAAAGCTCAAAATAGCAACTGCTTCATTTTTAGTTACAAGTCTGGGAAATGCCATTCCGGCTATCTTAGGGGTTATATTTCTTAAAAATTTACTGTACGCTAAGCGCTAACTGATGGTGGCGCTCCGCATAGATAGTGTTTTATTCGAACAGATAACTGAACAGAACATTGCGTGTTTGTAAATTATTCTTCGTTTTGGGCAGTATTATGAAGTGAAAATAATTTTTTTTTGCGAAAGAAATCTTAAAGTAAGGACTTCTTTAAAGGGCCAAACCTCTCACCCCAAACTACAGTTTTGGTACCGGGGTACCGAAATTCTCAGTTGGCTCAGCTCTTTGATTGACAGCTTATTCAAACAGTGCAGAGTACCAAAGCTTATATTACACAGCATGACCGGTACTGAGAGTGTTTTCATTACATAAATGTGAGTTTTTCTATACTCACCTTGAAGCAATAAACTGAGATTGTATCTGGATGAGGATGAATTCCAGACAACTGTGGGAGGGGCTTAAGTAAGAAGGTTAGGAGAATTGGTACTGTTTGGGGTGAGAGAACTGAGCCTTTAATTCTAGTTAGCTAAGGAAATGCATTTCCTGCTGACCGGGGCCTCTCCATTTGTCAAAAAATTCTGTGCGCTCGACTTAGATAATCTTTCGGGCAGGATTACATTTTTTTCGGACAAAAGAACAATTCTCCCCCCCCCCCCTCTCAAACTCAACTGACCCGCTCCCGTACGCCTATGACAATAAATAAAAAATAGAACTTCAAATATATGCGAAGCCAATTTTTTTCCCTCGGGAGAATGTTCCAATATGGTCCGAGGGCCTAAATCTGCATGATGGCATTAAGTAACCTCAACAAAACTACAGATCACCCCCTACTTGATTTTCCTCATGGGAACGTCAGATTCCTCCATAAAACCTCAAAAACTGTCAAAAAATTACAATTTGGCTCCAATGTTAGCTTAAGATTGTTAAAAAAGGCAAAATTTTCCAATTTCGATGGATACTCCGTACAATAAATAATTAAAGCCATCTCTGTTAATCACCCGGCATACTACCTAATTTTGCTCCTTGAAGGCATATCACTTAATAACAGAAACCAAATTTTTTCATTATAACCTTACCAAAAACCAAATTTTCTTTCATTAAAATCATTAAAAAAAAAAAAAAAAAAAATTTTCATTAAAATTTTTCCATCATGATAAGCTCTTAATTTTGAAAGATTCGTTCAAAAAAGGGAAAAACTTTCCGGGCAAACTTCTAATCTCGTCTCGAAGCCTTTGTCAGTAAGTAGGTCTTGTACGATTCAATGCGTAACCCCAAAAAAATTTCAGCTGTCACCCATCTGCCCATGTAACGTTTTTTATTTTTCCCTTATGAAGGACAGATTCTTCAATAAACACCCAAATTTTTTTAGTACCAATAAAAGCCAAATTTCCTTCATAAGTTTTAATTTTAACTTCAAATAAACTCCAGATTTTTAAGTATTTGTTAAGAAGGAAGCCCAAAATTTCGGCGCGCTCCGCGCGTCTCAAATTCTGCAAGGTCACGTTCAACTGGGACATAACATCGCCTTTGTCGGGGCCTTGAAATTCTGACCCCCCTGTCGGGCAAATCCCGGCGTCACCCCTGCTGCAAACTGCTTTTGATTTTTTCCTTGTTTTTTCTGAGTATTTTTGTAGCGACTGTTAGGCCTGTTCCCCGTTGTTTCCCTCCTAGTTATGCTTCTGTATTGTACCTTGCTTTTTTTGTTGTTAATTAAGGGGTGTCAACCTCGGCAAGCTCTGAAGAGTTTCAGTTGTCACCCCTCAATCCCATCTCACTATCTCATGTAGTATTTTCCCTCCTGCAAAATGTATCAATCTTATGTTACAAATTGCATTTTAGTCAAATTATGTTATTGTCATTGAATTTGATTTGAGATTGAAATAAAATCACACTGAACTGAACTGAAATTAAGCCCCTCACCCAATTGTGTAAAATTCATCCTCATCCAAGCACAATCTTAGTTTATATTACTTCAGCGTGAGTATAGAAAAGCCCAATGATTCAAAACACTCTCAGTGCATTTCATACTTTGAAATGTAAGCTTTGGCACTCGGCATTGTTTGAACTAGTTGTCAATTAATTGAAAAGCTGAGCCATGAACAAAGAATTTCGGTACACTACTACTAAAATTGTAGTTTGGGTGAGAGGACAAGCTCAGGTCACGGACACAATTCTGAGGTTCCGTTTGTTGGAAAAATATTTTCCGACAGCCCCCCATCCACAAGCCAGATCTAGGTCCCTGCAAAGTGGCCAAGCATGGATAATGGAAAACCCTCAAATCCTACATGTAAGTCATTGATTCATGTGTGAGAATTTAACAACTCAATTTTGATTTTTAAATAATTGTTACAGCCAACGTTTTCTGTTACAAGCCGGGGTACAAAAGATGCAATCTTCTAACTTTTTTCCGTGATTTTATAAAGGAACAACATTTTGTCATTAACATTTTGCTCAAGCACCCTGTTAACCCTTCTGACTTGATTGTTTACCAGAATAAAGAAACACTGAAGAGATCTTCTAGGTTAGAAGAAACCTCAAATTTGTGTTAGGTACTGTTTAAACTAAATTTCTTAATATTGTTCGGGTAACAACATTCCACATGTAAGCAAGTCTAGACAGCTCTACAATACTGTAAACAACCACGGCTTTAGACGATGGCCACGGATCATTTTTCGTTAGTTTTAAATCAATTTAAGCAAGAGCAAAGTTGTAAATAAAAGTTGTAGCAAAATCTGATTGTCGCTTTAAAAGACTTATTATGCTAATTATAAGCAATGTCACGTGATATCCTTAAAAACCTTACTAAGTTATAGGTATCGACTCAACACGCCCACTTATTGCTTTCGATCCAGAAATTTGTTATCAGATCGTGTGGATGGTTACATAGCCCTGTACTGTTGTATACTAGCTGCGTAGACATTTAAATGTGTAGTTTGGGCGTATTTTCGTTGTTACTTATTAACTGCTGTTGTTACCGCCGTTCAAGTAGATATCTTGTCAGCAAATTGACCCTGAGGCTAGTACATGAAAAAAATGTTTAGAAACTCGATTACAACGTGTGGTCATTATCAATGACGCATAAATTTGCTAATTAAACTATTTGGTTACGGTTAAATTAACACTGAAGACAAAACAACATCCCATGCTAGGCTAGACAGGGTAAATCCATTTCAATCTAGCTAAGTGTCCACACTTTCAGATAACAGGGTAATGCCTGGTTTCAACAACGGCTGCCACATTTGTTACCGTCGCAAAAACATGTTTAAATATAGTCTAGGACCAATTTTTTTACGTTGATAAGCCATAGTGAAACATGTCCTACCCATTCTGGTGAAATTACCATTCATTTTCTATTTGCGGTTCTCGAGACATCGGTAATTAAGGTGGGCATATTTCTACAAAAAAAATTAAAACAGGGCGTGATGTCATGGAAACCCATTGACGGCAAATATTGTACAGTTTTTCTTCATTTTTCATCCAAGGCCTATTCGTTTTAAAGGCCCAATTCTCTCATCCCAAACAGTACCAATTCTCCTAACCTTCTTACTTAGAAGAAGGGTTAAAGGTCACAACAGGATTTTGTATGTTAGAGGAGTACTTATTCTGAGCATTTTTGTGAAATTTGCATTGAAATCCGATGTGTGGTTCACAAAATATGAGCACGTAAAGTTTTCACATTTTCAACAAAAAGTGAACTTGAAGCAAGCACACATGACATCACATCCCAACATCAATGGGCAGTCTTTTGTTTATTCTTTAAACTTTAGACTAGCTGTTCTCCTTAACGATCCCATATTATTAAAATGTGATTGCATGAGTGGCATGAGACTTTTACAAACTTTGCATCGCTCACATGGAGGTCATACTCCTATTAACTTCAAGGTCAACACAACAGTCTGATAAAACAAAGGGAAACAAATCATTCCTCGTCAATGTGAGGAAGTGATATGAGCTCTGATGCCTTCAAACCCACTTTTGAACACAAGTCACTTCATTTACTGATATCCCGAGATATACTTCTCCGATTTGAATGGAACTCTCAACACACTGTGTAGATTTGGTTCTTCTTTCACAAATGAAAATTAAATTTTTGCTTAAGCTTCCCCTTTAAGCCTCTCCCACAATTGTCTGAAATTAGTCCTCATCCAGACACAATCCAGGTATAAAAGCTCAATGTGAGTAATCAGAACACTCTCAGTACAGTTTATGCTGTGTAATGTAACCTTTGGTACTCTCCATTGTTTGAATAAGCTGTCAATCAAAGAGCTGAGCCAGTTGAGAATTCTGGTATTCCCATACAAAAATTGTAGTTTGGGGTGAGAGGAATCATCCTTTAACCTTGGACTGGTTTGGAAAGATATCTTTCCCTAAAAGGCACATGAAGGTTTCAGAATTAATCCATTGCTCAGGATGCATTTATGGTATCGCTATTTTAGCAGTAGAGTTTTGTTGTGTAAAATTTGTCGTTAATTCTTAAGAAAACATTTACCGTCAATATGAATCCATGACGTCACGCCTGCCCGTGTTTCTTCAAGCCTTCAGTATGTGATAAACGAAATGACAATGAACTGCTAACAGGCAAACAAATCACTAATTACTGTTATTTAAAAAATCAAAGGAAAGGGAGGTGCTTAATATCGGCAAAAGTTAACTTTAGAGAAGGTGTTCTACCACTGATTATATTCTCTCGGATAAACCGTGATACCTTGTGTCATATCGTCCTGGGTTCCTGGGTAGCATCCAACAGTCCCAAGTACATGATAATTGAGTTTCACTGAACGCAAACGACCTCGGTGGAAAAAGCGGGTACATCATAATTTAGGTACAGTAACAAACAAGAGTGACAATTTCATTTAATTAGTTACCGTCCCTTTATTCTCATTACCATCGATGCTGATAAAGCACACCTAATTAGACCAAACTTTTATTAATGAAATGGGGCACCGCAAAAATTCAAAGCACGGGGGCGTCTTGCTTTAACAAATTTGTTACATTGTACATGCTGTTGATGCAATTTGACTTGGTCAGAACAGGGATCTGAAAGACCATTACATTCCCTCATATATATACGATTTATGACTGTATGAAGGACCTACCGAATTACCGTATGTCCAGCAGCTACCTGGTGAAGGATGGAAGTCACTACCTGGGTGTAGCGACTGGTACACTAAATTTCTTTTTAAGCCAACCGGGTTAGGGTTAGGGTAAAGGTGTGTTCACGCAAAAGCAGAAGTTTGCTACGTTTTGCTAGAGGGATGCTAAGTTTTTTATCTCAGTGTTAACAGGGGAAATTTCCAAGAACCACTTTTACTAATACTACGATCAAAACATTTACGTCTCGCCCGAAAAACCCAGCAGATTCCGGCATTGGTGCGGACGCGGTACATTCAAAGGCAGTTCTACGAGTAGACGCTATAATAATATATCGTATGTACACTCTTTACCAGCTGTACAAATGGCAGTTGAAAATGATTGTAAGGCGTAAGGCAGAAGCATGGATGTACGTAGCCCGCGGAGAGGACGAAGTCTTTTCGTTCTACGAAAAACCAACTGAGGGGTGGCAGCCTCGGGGGCTGCAGCCACAGAGGCACTTCGGTACGCAGGCTTGGATGCGCGGAATCTTCTCTCGGGTGAGCAGTGAATTTTTGCCCGAATCAAGATCCCGCCCCAGGGCATAATCCCTGCCCGACTGAGACTCCAAACTTCGCCCGATTCAGCAAGGTTTTAGTCAATTGGGGCTGTAGCCCCCCCCCCCCACACACACACACACGAACACACACCTCCGTCCCGTGTCGCGTAGGGTCGTGAGTAGAAATTAAGCATTATTGATATTTTACTGTGTTGGAAAGCTAAGAGTTACTTACTCTGAGAAACTGGGTCCGTCTGGAATGTAAAGCTTTTGCCCTTCAATTGATAAATGCATTGACAGTTTAATGGGTAATTAAAGCGTAACTTAGGTCAAAACATTCAAAAATATGTGTTAAACACCACACATTTTACTGTACAAAATGTACCATAGAAATAACATTTTAGAGTTCAGACTAGAACCCAAATAAGAATATTCCTGCGTTTCACAATACACTAACTCACTTTTTATTCACCAGACGTTAGATTTAATGGACACCAGGGTTGCCCCCAGACCATTTTGAGATCCGGATAATTTGCCATTAAACCGCCCCCCCCCCCCCGTCCTGGGGGAGCGGTCTAAGGGGAGTCACAGTCCCACCTCTCCTTTGAAAAATTTTGCAGATTGGAGATTGTTTACAAGAAACGACGAATTATCACTAAATTCTAAAGAAATCAAAGAATTTTATTCAGTTAGGGTAAGAAATTTGTGCCGGGCGATGATGCTGATATTGATGACGAGTACCGGGTGGAGACTTTGAGAGCCGGATGGCACCGCCCGGTGCCTTCCGTCGTGGTTTCAACCCTGATGAGAAACTCTTCTGTTACCTCATTCCATACTTCGAGCCCCTCATAGCTCCCTATAACACCTCCAAGCGATACGTTGAGTTGGTTCATGAAATTCAACATTTTCTACCCAAACTTACATATTCGGAGCTTTACATCTTAATGAGAAATGTGACACAATACCCATATCCTTCAAAATAAATGTGTAATGAGGTGAGTAATTAATGATTTCATTCTTTTTCAAAAACATCGTGACCAGGCACCTTTTCAAATTATACGCAAGGCACCGCAAGATAAGATACTAATTACAGCAATGAGTTTGACTTTTTGCGTGACATCGGTTGTGAATATTTTTATGCTGATCATAAGTATTAATCATGCGGTAGTAGATTGTATCCCACATGTTAAGTGATCTTTATCCACTCATTATGCGGCTTTAAATTATCGAGTAAACAAATTATTCTCTTTTACACTAATAATTTTAATGACCTTTGACCTTCATGAAAAGAATCATTGCCATAAATAAATTGCACCCATATAACAAGTGTTAGTAGTCCGAATTAATCTCCCTACCGCTGTAAAATGCAAGGAATGTTTATAAATGTGTGGGGTTTGTTGAGCTGTTAGTGACAAGATTTAGAAGTTATTTTGCAAATCTCCTTATTTATAGGCGCTCGGAATTTAGAGTGTAAAAACTAGAAAATAACAAATTCACGAGTAGCTTACCAACTCAACAGAGTCGATCAAGCTTATCCTGTTAGCACAAGGATTATATGAAAAACAAAACCATTGCATTCTACACGTTCACAACAACATAAAGCCATATGCCACAGTTCTTTCTCTATAACTGGATCTCGCCTGATAGTTGGTACGCCTAAATGAAAAAAAAATATATGATTAACGGACAAAGTTTTAGATATATGTCGTGTATGCTTTTAAATGCATCGTAAACATGTACGCGAACATCATAACAATTACCATTATCCTTGTGTCTTTTAACATGAAGATCTAATTGTTTTACAACAAGATTTAATGACATGGTACAGTTAGTATGTCTTCGCATGTTTCAAATGATATACACAGTCTTTATTTGCACGCTGATACCATATATTATGCGCTTATGGCCTGCCATAAAACGTGAGCATTGTTGCCTGAATCGAAGGACTACGTAACGCCCAATAGACTGATGAATATAACCAGTTTATAGAAAATCGTGGATAATAATTTTCAGCTTGTTGAGCGTAAAGAAATACTGCAAAAATGTAACCAAGATGTCTTGAATTTTATTTTCCAGCAAAAAAAGACGATAAATCTCACCATTATTCGTCTTGCATATGGTGACATTCAGGTAATTTGTCAGACATTCGTAAAAGTTTTTATTCAAATTATTACCATATATTTTGCATGAATTGTTTTTTTCATAGGTTGTGTAACATGATTTCTACCGTATCCTAACCGAAACTAAATGGGATGATCCAACTTCATTTGAAGGGGAGATAGTCTGAAAAAGGTACTGAAAGAGGCGTTACGACATCATTTGGGATGGGAATACATTTTCAGAGGTACATAGAACGTAAAGAATATGTTGAGCAATGGTATCTTAAAGTAATTTTAGAGGGAAGGAACAAATTCTTGTAACCTTTTGTTAAATATTTTACAGGTAGATTTTCTTCGATGACAAATAAAGTCATAGATAAATCAACCCATTTTTGCCAAGATGGGAGAATAAAATTCACAACCAAGAAGGCAAGAAGAACTACAATTTCCTAAGCGGAGGAGACCGATTTTCCAAAGGAACAGGAAGATTTTAAGGCCTAATTTTCTCACCCAAACAGTTCCAATTCTCCTAATCAACTTACTTAAGCCACAACTGTATCTTAAAATCATCCTCATCCTGACCAATCTCAGTTCATTGATTCTGGGTGAGAGTACAAGACCGCAAAGTGAAATAAAAACACCTTCAGTCAGTCAGTCAGTGCAGTATCGGAACAAGTTGTGAAATAATGACTACAGTGTTCATCATTTTTAAACTTGCCGTCAATCGAAGAGATGAGCCAATTGAGAATTTCTGTTAACTACTTCAAAAATTGTAGTTTGGGGTGAAAGTAGAGAGCCTTTAATATTATCTTCAATGTTTTTAACTGCAATCTCGAGCCCTCATTATTGTTTGTTGGCAACCCAGCCCTCCGTAAATGGCCTCACAATGAAAGGTAATGGAATATACACCACGTATTGCAATTAACAGCAAGATAAACTCTGTTCTGTGCACACTTTGAGATCATGCGATCCATACCTCACCAAAACCGCTCCAAGTTTGACCACTAGTCTCTTCAGACGATTCTCTTGAGCGAGAAAATGTTTTCAGGGATATTTTGTTCTCGTGGCAAAAACTTGGATGAAGATTAAACTTTTTATTTGGGCTTAATGAATTTTATCTCTCCTAGGCAAACAGAGTTTTCAAGAGGTATTTCACTTTTATTTTTCTATATCGAAATAACTAGTTTTACTAGCAGCGACGAAGGAAATAAGACGGCGCAGTCACGACAAACTTATATTAACGTTAAGTTAACGGAACAATTGGTATTTTAAATAAACGCACGTTGCAAATATTCACCGCTCAAAGCAGAGTGAATAATTGGCTCTTTCGGTTTTATCGTAGAACTGAATAACAGTTGTCTGTCTCGCGGGATATCTTAGCAGGGGAAGATGGAAAATTTTGAAGAACTGCACTTATTTCTAGCTACGTGATACGTCAAAATGATCAATTTCATGAAACCGTTTTGAAAATTTCGAAAAGAAATTTGAAGGAGGTAAGACTCACATTTGCATATTGGACTATTCTTAGGCCGAGAAAACAGAGTAAATATATTTTGCTGGAGAGAAATGGTTCGTAGGATGAGAATAATGAAAGAATAATGGTGCTTCTCAAAATCTTCCATGTTTAAGTAGTTTTTATTTTCAAACTGTCCATACCAAAATAGTAAGGAAATGAGCACGGGAATAACAAAAAGCCCGCAAAAAGCGTACTTGTCGATTTAACTGGATCGTACTGCTATTAACCAAAAGTAAGAGATAGTCAATGAGGCAGGATTAAGAATATTTTATTTCCTCGACACTGGAATAACGTTAAACAGCGTGTTGCGGAATATGAGGACTTAAAAAGCGATGTACACAGGTCTCTGTTAACGGTCCCAAGCATATCATTCTGAAATTAGGGCAAAACTACATGTGATTTATCACGTTAGTCAACAATATTTTGACTAATATTTTACTAATATGTGAACCAGTTGAATTAGTTTTTAACAAATTTTAAGCCGTTTTGACGAAGTTTCGACTAACATCCTTTAGTTCAAGAAATTAGTCAGATATCATCAAAAATTAGTCAACTATGAGTGACTTATGAGTAGTCAATTCAAACAAAACTTGACTAATTTGCGTTTACAATGAAGCATCATGACCACTCGTAGCCATGTCTTTCCTAAACAAGTGTTCATCGCAATGCAACTACAGTTTATATAGACATACTTGTGGGAATCAACTGCAACAAACGAAACATGCCAAGAAATGGTTTAGTGTACAGAGCACAAGGCTAATTAAATCCAACTCACTCATATAATAATTAGTAGCATTATAATCAAATTAAATATTTGTGTAGGTATAAATTTATGAAGGCGCGGGTTTGCCTTGATATATACAATAAAAAAAAAATGTGTATATTAAAGGCAAACGTAGTTATATTATTTTATTAGGAGAAAATGATAAATGTTAAAACTTGATCAACCTTATTGCTCGCTTGCTTAATTAATTATTTTATACACTGAACGATCTGTTGATGACGTTCGCGAACCACTCTCACCAACTTCAAAACGTATACGATAGTAAGAGCCTGCTTTTCTTGGCACAGTAATTGAGAATTTTGTGAGTCTGTCATTTTAAACGTTAGGTTAGTCGGTCGGTGTGTCTGTCGGTGTGTCTGTCGGTCGGTCGGTCGGTCGTTCGGTCGGTCGGTCAGTTAAATGAGATTGAACGAGACACCAACACGAATGTGTCACGAAGTGCCAGTCAACTCCATAAAAAGTTCAAAGTTTAAATTTATTTTAAGTATGGTTCTAAGTTCAAATTTGGTTTCCCTTTAGTCGCCTCTTACAACACGCGGGAAATTCCGTGGGCATATTCTACAACTCCGGCCGACAGGGGGATTTAAACGTTAGGACGTACCTTAGAAAGACACAAATTGATCACTTACCTCATAAATCTACATCGTATCATTAGACCTACATATAAATATATTATATGTAAATGCAGCAGAAATCGGGAATTATACATGACACTGTTAAAACTTTTGGTTCATGAGGGAACTTAACCCGGATTTTAGGTCATTTTACCCAATTTTGTATATTCCGGTCGATGCCAGTCTCTTTTGGGTCATTATTTTACCAAAATATCTGGTTCTTTCCCCCTGATCCATTTTAGGTCAAACTGACACAGTCCTTTCATACATCATGGGGAATTTATGAGGTGATCGAAGAAAGAATTGAAAAAAAATAGTTTTTACATTTTTAATCCCCAGAAGACTAAAGCAAATCGGAAGACTTGTTGAAATGTAGTTACAGATCAATGTTACAACGTTTGCTAAACGACGCACACTATAAGCAAACAAGAGAAGCATTGATGATGTTATCTTACATTCACAGCCATCGTCAGTTTCTTCGTTTCTAAATCTATTGCATTTAACCTTAATATGGAGAAGGCGAATTTTATAAATCCGATTCTTCTCCTATACAGTATCTTATAAAAGAGACCTTTTTATAATATGTGAAGGATAATGATGTCACCTGAACTTGCTCCAAGTTCACTTAGGATTGAAAAGGTGACACCTTTATTTGTTAAATATATCTTGAAAAGAACGCGTAGACATTGAATGTAGATGTTACCAAAACTTTGAACTGAAAGTTTGCGTGTGTCGTTCTCAATACGAGCATGTCAAATCACACTTTTTACAAAGGGTGAACTTTAACTGTTTAAGCGAGCACATCTGATGTCATATCCTCACAGTAGAATAGTCGTTGGCTTTTCTTGAAACTATACAATCAATCTCCTCTTCAGTGATCCCATTTTATAAGAGTGCGATTGCATAAGCGACATGAGAACTTTGAAAAAATTAACATCCTTCAGCAAGAGGTTGTATTTTTACTAAATTCAAGGTCAACACAATAGACTGGAAAAAGAAATAAAAAATAACAAGGCATGCCTTGGTAACAGGAATTGATGTGACCTCTGCTGCCATGAAGCTTTCTTCTGTTTAAAAATCTTGCAACTTCCTTTGCTGGTCTCTCGAGAATTACATATCCGATTTTGAATGGCAGTTCCACCAAATTGTGTTGACTTTCGCATATGAAAATTACAGTTTTGCTTTAATCCTCTTTTCAAGCTCTTCCATTCCTTTCCTGATAACCTAAGGAACCACAAGTGATTTATTTATAGCATCAGTGGTTTCGACCAAATTTTGTCACTGTAACAACAAACACGTTTTTAAGTACTTCAGAGCTTTGAAACTTGCAGTACATCGGGATGTTAAGCAAAATTGTCAATATTTTTCAATGATTGTTTTTACTACATTTGATCAATATTAGCTTTAGTTGCTGTCGGAGGGCTGCCAAATGTTAAACTGAATTTCGGAGATACGATTCCTCTTTTGGAAATTGTATCTGTCGTCAGCAGTAAAAGTGTTGGAAAAAAATTTTAAGTCTACGTATTATTGGACCTTCTCGTTTTCATGGCAGAAGATAAATATTTTCTTACACATAAATACATATTTAAAGATCGGCATTTTTTAAGACCATTGGGCAGTATATTTAAGGTAAGCGAAGTTTGTGTCACATGCATGTGTATGTGTTACTTAATAGAGGCTTTCGATGTGACGTCATACTGTAATTCTCCCTGGCGCCATGTTGGAGTACATGTAAATCGAGTAAAATAAACTTGATACGTTCGATGAATAATGTACAAAACGCGTATATATACCAAAGGACACGCAATGTGCATACAGTTTATATGCACTGCACAAAGTAACTATGACTTGTTGCAATTGTAATCATGGCGAATCCGTGACGTCATTGCAAAGCCTCTAAAGCTATACTCGTTCATCAGATAAAGCCAAAGTACGAAGACAACCTGAATCTGAGACCACAATCTGAAATGGACAATGTGCATGACGTCACAGACGTTATTCTCGAGGACAGACAGTGCAAGACGATGTTCCCAGGAGTTAGAATTTACACGAGCAGGAAACAGTTTTACGCGCGTATCATACTTCTTTCTTCAAAAATCAGCTGCAGTCATGGGGTCTGGATTTCGACTCCCGGCAGGGTCATACCCGGATTTCAGGAGACAAAATTCATCGACAAAAATATGTAGAATTTTTTTTTCTTTCGGGGGTAAAAAGTGCACCTCATGCAACAGCCTATAGCTTTCAGAATATACTAATCTTCAAAGTAATGCAATTTTTTCTTGATATTTGGTGCATAATGGGAAATTTTTATGTAATCTGGAACACTAATTTGACCAGGGAGGTGCCACTAGTGGCAGATCCCTGATGTGACATTGCATTTGTTTTTTGTAAATTTGATGACGCTGAATGGAATGTTAGCCTAAATAGTTTGCTATACCCTACATATGGTGTGGCGAAATAGGCACTTTTCCAAATAGCTTTTGCAAAGGATTACGAGACAGAATGTTGGTGTCTATTATTTTATACTACAGTAAAATGTCATTGACAAAATTTATGCATACCTAAAACCCATCCCACAATCCTTTGTGATTGCTATGTGGAAAAGGGTCAATGCAAGAACCACAGGAAAAGATATTCCATTTTTCAAGAAGGATCAAAATTTAAGGACTAACAGGACAGCCATTTCATAAAGAAAACGGAATGGGGTGGTGTAGTCGAGTTCGGACTCGGACTCGAGTTCCTGTAATTTTAGTGGGGGAAAGTCAACCCTTCTGGCCGAGTCTTTCAAATTCTGAAATCACGAGTTCGAGAACGGACTCGACTACAGCCCAGCAAAAATGTGGCAAGATGTGCCCACATTACATCACATAATTTGGTTTTATCGAAAAGAAGGTATTTCTTAACTAAATAACCAATCTTTAAGGTCCGATATCTTGAATTACGGAAACAGTATTGGAATAGGGTTTGGGGGACATGGTGTGGAATATTGTCTTCCTTACAAGACCCTATAAGTTCACTGGAATATGCCTTTAAAAGACTTTAACAATTAAACCCTCTGCTGTTGAGGGGCTAAGCATAGACAATGGAGGAGCGAAAACAGTAAGAAACTGAGGAGAACGGGCGGTGACAAACAACTGCAAAAAGGCGTTGTCGGCCCACCTTAAAACAATTGATTAGAAACTAAGCCGTAAACCACACTTAGCCTAACTAATTAAAGGCATATTTCACCGGAGGGTGGTTCCTGATCTGTGATATAACATAATAAGGTCTCCATATCACTTCTCTTATGTCGTGAATGGCTTTTTTGAGATTGTAGAGCAGCTTCTAATATACAGTATATGTTCATGGGTAGCGCTGTTACGATGTCCTTGAAATCGTGAAGAACGCAAGTAAGATTATGCTTATGAATATGTAAATACATGATTGTAAAAGTTCCTATTATAGGCCTACTGCAATGCATATGCTGCAACGCGTTCGTCATGCTGCTACATGATAAATGTTTCAAGTCTTAAGCAATTTTCACCTGCCCTAATCTTGTGGTCTTTCCGACGAACTATGCTAAAAAAAATCAATAAATCTGCACATTATTATGTGACATTTAAACATTATAATTGTGTTTGACTTATATCCGTTTCTCCACCTCAGGAATGCTCCGCCGCTGAGTGTACTGTAATACACGTGCTACCGTAATAAAAGCCCAAGTTGACCAAGTTATACGTAAACGATGAATGCACGTGCCAAAAATTCCCAAGCTATTCACTCGCTTTCATCGCAAGAAAAACAAATTTTTGAACATAAGTCTTGATGGAAGGTTTATTTATCCATTAATTTGTCCCAGAGACAGGTGGCAACCACCCGTTTAACCATATGTGTCATACTCAACATGTGAACATACTCCGTCCCCGTGAATTATGGCGAGGTTTAACGAGACCGAATGTAATATTTGAACCGAAAAATGATCTTGGAACAATTTCTTTAATTGCCGTCGCAGTAGATCAGAATCTGGCAGAGCTCGGTCATGTTACAGTCAGAATACCAAGATCTATTAAACGTGGCTTTCATTTTAATTTAAACTCGTAGGGGGCTGACAGTTCAAACTATAGGGAGAAGGTAGGTTCGCGGTGACGAGAGGAAAACGAGAAGCGCTCGCTTCCCCGGGTGTGCAATTCTTCTTTTACATATCTTTGCTAGGTAGGCAGCAGTTTTCCTGTAAACTTATGCCGAAGATTATGCATTAAGGATGGTGTTGAACAGTCACACTAGGCTCGATTGGGTTTTATTGGGTTTCATATTAGAAACAAATATTTAAATTAAGGTCGATATTTCTAGCTGTGTTTTATATGTCAATAACTTCCGTACTGTATGGGTTATATTTTCATTAGGCCAGCATATCTCTGTCAGGGAGCTGTGATTCGTTTACTTTGGCACAACTAGACTTTAGAGGACTGTGAGTTGCATCATTTGGTTTAATTGTTTACATGATGACGCTGGGCGTGCTTATCACTCAAAACGATAGCGTGGACTAAGTCACTCTCGAACTGAGTGAAAATTGTGAACGCATTCCATTAGGGTGTTAATTCACCTCAACTCAAGGATAGTGAAATTCACCCCAAAAAGGGTGAGGCTCTTTTTAAGAGTGTTCCCTACAGGCACTCCATCCAGAGTGAAATGTCCCTCTTTTGGAGTGAATTTCACTATCCTTAGGGTGAATATGACAGCTTAATGTACATAATGAAATAATCAGGCTCTTGAAGGAGAGTATTTAAATGTAACCTTTAGATTTTACCATAGTTATGACTCCTTAACCCGGACTGGGACTCGTTTTTAGACTTGAGTCCGTTTCTATAATAAAATAGGACTATTGGAGGTCTTGGATTTGGGACTGGATACGAGATGGGCGGCAGGGACTGCAAATTAGATTAAGGTCAACTTGGAAAAATATAAATACATATTGTTCGTGGTTTGACGAGTTATGGGGTGTTTTTGCACTTGATCCGGATCTGATCGCCTGATTTTTCAGCATATTGAATTACGTGTATGGCTTGATCCTGGTGCGTTTACACTTGTCTCGTACTCCGATTCTCCTCTGTGCTTCAGCGGAAGTGGCTCCAAATGAATAAGCCAGTTCAGAGTTACATCGAAGTCTAACAGGTCAAAGGTCGTTCTGAACGCAACTTCACTGCACAGTGACACTGACAGTACACGTTACTTCGGTATACATACAATACCTCAAGGCCTAATTTGGACAGCCTCAACGAATAGGAAATTGGCTATGGTCAGTGGTGTAGCCACGGGGGGGGGGGGCTGGGGGCCAGATTTTCTTCACCCCCCCCCCCCTCCAGTTTTTTTGCGTTCAGATAAAGTAATTGGAAAAAATAAAAGTTTGAACGGAAATAAAATTTGAAGTACTTCCTTCAAAACAGTAAATAAATAAAAGGTGTAAAAATTAAAAAAAAAAACATGGATGAATGTGTGTAAAACACATTTTGTGCGCACGTATGAAATCAAGTAATAACTTCAAAATGCCTACTTTCACTAAATTTAATACCGTTTGTGATCTGCACTGTCGTTTATTGCATTTCACTTCGAAGATGAAACGAAAGACTCGACGACAAACTTTAATGTGACTTTGTTAGGTTAAGACCCTTTCTGCCTTTCGGATGGCTGATTGATTTACTGAAAATAAGGCAATCATACACTGGAGACCACTCTTACACGACCATTCCTTTACTTTATCATACACAAAACATACCGCAAGCAGGTTAGGACAATGTACTGCCTTCGGATAATTCTTCCCTTCCATCCTTAACAAGTAGGCCTATGTCGTGCCTCACTCCTGCCCATGACAAGTGACACTGTAGGACGATTTTTTCGACGAGTCCTGTCTTTACTAGTTGGCACTGGCGTCCGGGGGATTTGTAAAATGTCCACAAGGTCCAGATTTCATATGTTTCCCACATGATCCATACTTCTGCTTTGCGGTTCAATTATTTTGAGAGATTTATTCGTAGTATTTTAACTTTGACTACGTAATGTACCGATGAACAAATACTGCAGCATTTTGCACATTGCTTCTTTGGTAGTATGTATGTCTCTTGTAAAATCTCTACAAAAACTAAAAATATTTTGATATTTTTCATGCTCCTCAAAAAGGGAAAATCCTAAAACTTAGGCCTATAATCAGTTCAAAGTTTTGCCAAACATAGCACCATTTTGCATCTAGGAAGTCTAACGCAAAGAAAGTTTCTCAGAGGGGGTCAAAACTTCTTTTGGTTTTCCTGTTAAAGGGTAAGGTACTGCCTTAGGTAAGCTGAAATCCATTCAAATATTGCCGCATTTGCGGCTGGGTACATCCAGTTTAAAACACGTGGGAAGTGCCGTTTCCGACCATCTGGAGGGGTTTTAAAGCCTAAAATTTTCTTGTACGCTCCGCGCCAACTGATGGTGGCGCTCCGCTTAGATTCAAATATTGCCACATTTGCGATCTACGTCCTTCTGAAGTTTACAATTTTTCCCAAGGGGAAGGGAGATACCGGTTCCTTTAGTCTCATCCCCCAGGCCACAGATGAGAAGTGCCCGGTTTTGGGGTCCCTAAGAAGTGTATGTATTAACATTTTTCATAGATTGATTTTTTATTCTCATTATTTGAGAAATCGCAGACATGAGATTGGTATTTCAAGGCTGAGTACATCCAGCTTAAAACACACATGAAAAAGTGCCGTTCCCGGCCATCTGGAGGGGTTTTAAAGCCCAAAATTTTCTTGTACGCTCCGCGCCAACTGATGGTGGCGCTCCGCTTAGATAGTCTTGCCGTGTCTGACCCTCGGAGGTACCAGCCCCCCCCCCCAAAAAAAAAAAAAAAAATCCAATCCTGGCTACGCCACTGGCTATGTTAAAAAAAGGACTTGAAGACAACTGCTGAAGTAATACGTACTTACTTCGGCAGAATTCAATCTATATCTCAATATTTGCAATGATGGTTAACGCCGAAACTTCGCAGGATCACGAGTGAAGGTGTGACAGGCCATTTCGCACGTAGACTAGCCGCCATGCACGGTAGACAAAAGGTACGGTGATCGCCTAGCTTTTTCACAACTGAAGTGGCCATAGGCCTACTTTACATTCGAGTATCCGTCCAATTTTTTTGTTGTATCATAGGGATATGTTAGGTACATAGACAACGTGATAAACAGAGAAATTCTAAATATTTTAGCATTATCAGTGCCCAACTCAAAGTACGTCCGACTCAAAACATTACAGCAGTGCGGAACTACGTGTTCATGACCAGCCAGTCATAACGGTCAGTACAGTTTAAACTCGCATGGAACCCCCCTTTGATTTTGTATGATGATCACATCGTTTGTGTCTTGGTATTTTAACGATTCGATAATTTTAAAAACAGTTTGTTTCGTGTGAAAAATAAACAATTGGTTGTTTAAGGTGATCTTAAGATGTCACATTTGTACGACATCTGAGAGAGGGTACATTGAAAGGCTTCTCTAGGCAATTTTCGTAACCGACTTGCCTCGCGGTGTACGGTTAGACAGTAGGCCTCGCTATCAGTCGGTTCCAGCCAGCACGCGCTAGGTTCCGTACTTACATAGCGATCGTAACGAAATCTTAAATTAAGATTTTTGTAAAAACTTAAAAGGGCAGCTTTAATTTTCTATCCCAGAAAACCCTGTGTCACACACTTTTGTCGCCTTGGCAATATTATTTGCGGAAGTGAAGCCAATCTGTCTCTTCACTATGACAGTGACCAATGCCAAAGCGTTGCCGCGAACACAATGTTCACTTTGCTATACCCCTATGACATATGACCTGATATGCGCAGTTACAACCCTGACTGGCTTATTAAGAAATTCAGGCACATGCGCGTGTGCATTAAAATATAAACAATTAAAATTAGAAAACACATGTGTGGACTTCTGCCAGTCTATCTCCAAACAGAAAGTCGGTAAGAGGTCACCATTGATCTCGAGTAACCATTGATCCGAGGACCATTTACACTACAAATTGGATACCCTGAGCGGGATCTGATCCTCCCCTCTTACTAGGACCAAAATCGGCCGGCGATCAGATCCGTATCTGATCTGCATTTACACTACAAATTTGATCTTGAGCAGTGGATCAGACCCCGCGCAGGCGATCAGATCCGGATCTATAGTGTAAAAGTACCCATAGAAAGTAAACAAAAACTCACCTCAAAATAGAAAACATCCATACACTGATACGAACGCATGTGATGCGCCACTTACATCAGGTAGTTTACTTCCATGCTTAGATTCCTCTTCAAGAACCACAGCGTGATTTTACAGGTACGTTCAGCCAGTCTGTTGCAACTCCATGGTTCAGCGGTCAGATATAACTCGCTTTATCGTATAACCGCAAAAGTTAGAGATTTAAAGGCCTATGTTGCGCATTCGTGTGGAGCACATAGATCGAATGTTACGGCTATGACATTGTAGATTTGGTAAGACGAACATTACAGAGTTCCCCTAATCAGGCCTTTGAAAAGAATAACAAATAAAGAACCCTACCCCACGGAAGAGACAACTTTTTTTCATCCAATGCATCTTCACGAAAGAAGGCAACGTCCGAGGAACCGACCCCAGTCTATGTGGGCGGCAGCCACAGACACGCTACACAGGCTTACAGATGATCCTGGTCAGCAGTTGCACCGTAAGATAAAAGGATTAATATTCAACACTAATGACATGCCCTGCATATAATCGCCTTTTTCATACGTCAACCACAAAGTTAGTCTATGGTAGCGATGGGCCGTGTATGAAGGAAGTGGGCAATGAGGCTATGTCAATGTTCCCAAGGTTCACTGTTCCCGTGAGGTTCATTTTCCCCGAATCCTGGAAACATCCACACTTCTGGGAACATGGAACCTCGGGAATAACGAACATTGTAATCATTGCCAATTGAGTCATCGAGATCATACAAAAACAGGGAACATCGAACCTTGGGACCGTTTAACCCCGGTAACATCGGGTAGACCCCTGCTAAATTATTGAAAGAATGCTTTTGAGTATTCCAAAAATTCCTACAACTGGGAGGGTACAAATTTTCAATCGTCTACTTTTCTCTTTAAGGGACCCATCCGGATACCTCGATCTACATCTTGATCTCGACCAAGCTGGCACGCTGTGACGTTTAAACGACAACATACCTTCAAAAAAATACAAATATCTCTCCACATCTTTCCATTTAACCGTTAGAATCCAAGAAATCTGTAAATTTATCAATTTTAACTTTAGCTGGCAGCTTCCATCACAAAAGCGAAAAAGTTCCAAAAACGCGCAAGTATAGAGGGCTAATACTTCATGAGAGATAGCAAATACATTGACAGGAGGGTCCTTCTAAGCCGAAGGCTATGATTTTTTGTTGCCCGATGAGCGGGCGAAGCTTTTCAGTCCAGTTATGATTCATGCTACATGTGAGTTACAGAGAAATTTGATCGAGAAGCATTCTGGCAATCTAGCAGATGTGATTTCGACATTGCTACTTTGTTTGATATTGCTACAAGCATATGACATAATTTCCTATATTAAAGAGGCGACATCGATAAACAGTGATTTATATTCTTTGCTTTTCAATCTATTGTTTGACCTTGAATTTGGTAGGGGTGCGTGGTTACTAAAGTTTCCCAAATTGAAATACCCCTCATGCAGTCAAATTTTGTAAGCATCGGGTTACGGAGTAGAAAATTTGATAACATTCCCTAAAGATAGTCGTTACTCTATATATGCTGGTATTTGAGCAGAAATGACACAATTTTACTTAGCGTTTTCTCCTAACTTTGTGGAATGTTTCAGTGTAAGTTTATTTCCACAAATTGTACGGTGACCTAGTAGTAGGAGAAGAATTCATTGATATAATCCTGACGGACAGATGCTATTAAAAAGAGGCCCCTTTTAGATGAATCCGAGTGATCAAGTGAAGGTCTGATTTTATCAGGCATAACTGGAGTCCATCAGCTTAAATCTTTTAAATTCTTTCCCTGTGTAGGGCTTCTGTGGCTGCACCCCCTTAGGTTGCCGCCCCGCAACCTGATTTTTCGTAGCGATGGGCTGAACGAAAAGACTTCGTCCGCTCCGCGAGCTATAAAATTCTTTGCTTCACCGGACCATGAATGATTGTACACTAACGTTTTCACTGAATAGGAATGAGGGTTTAAATTGTATACGGACAAAGTTGAGACGATTGAAAATTAAAGGACAGGAGCATTCCCCATAAGTTATTTTGATGCAACAGCTAAATTTTACAATTTTCTTTTTATATCTCTTCAAAGCATTTTTCATGAGGACTTCAATATCATTGCATATTCAAGGTAAACCAAACAGTTAGTACCAGGAAATTTCACATTTGAGGAGAATAAACATCGTCACATGACTGTCAAGAGCCAATCATGAAACAGGACAGTCTATTACACTATTTCAAGTCCTTGCCCGCTGATGTATCCGCTGGCTGAATATTACTATCAAAAAATTATCTTCACTGGAAATAAAGGATATTCGTGTGGTCAGCTACAACAAGGTAATTGTTCCATATATCATTACTACAAATAAGAAATAACAGAAGTCCAAGAATACATTCAATATGGATCAGTGTGATACGTTCGCTTACCCACAGTCTTGAGGTTTCTTCTCTGAGTTTTGCAGACTTCAAAGGGTTCCGTTAAACTAGTTGTAAGGTCCTTAAGGTAAAGACGAGTAAGCAGAGGGTCCGAGGGAAAATGTGTGTGGGGGGGGGGGGGGGCAAAGGCAGAAAGGGTCCGTAAAGATTTAAACAAATTGCATCGTCGGGGTGAGAAGTACAAATGTATAAATGACGGTTTGGTAGGATTCTAGATTTTTACTAAATCTGCAGGAGACAGACAGCCCTGAGAGGAGCCATCCCTTAAATTGAAATAACAATGCTAGTGGGGTTAACATACTTCCTTTGAGCTACATTTTTCAACAGTTAACATCTCATAATACTTCTACACATGTTAAGGGTCTCAAATGCATTTGCAGCACAAAATTTGTGTAACCCTTGAAAAACTTCAGGGACCCGTTGAGCACAACGAGTCTGTAAACATTTTGACTGAAAGCCTGAGAACCAGTTAAACCGGTAATTTTAGATACAACTCAAAAACTGAACATGAAAAGACAGAGAATCCATATCAGCTGATCACTAGGAAAATACACTCTAAAAACATCCTGGTTAAATTTGACCAGGAGTCAATAATTTTCCATACATTTCCTGGTTAACACAACGCGGAAATCTTGGTCAAAATTGTTATTTTCCTTGTTAAATTAACGACTGGTTAGAAATCCTGATAACAATTTAACATTTTCCTGGTTAAATTTCTTTCTTTCTTTTTAACCAGGAAATGTATGGTTAATTATTGACTCGATACTGGTTAAATTAACCAGGATTTAACCAGGATGTTTTTAGAGTGTAAGATCATGCTGATTTTTTACACTTAGTTATATCACCGACTGTACAGAAAGCTGCCGAATTGTAATTAATTGTCCCAGTGTGTAAATTTATTTCTTTGCAGCAAGGTTTATACCTGACAGTGAATCCAATCGAATCCACTGAAATTATACACTCTTAATCCAAATTAGCCTAACTGTCAATTTGTCATAGAAATTCCTGTTTCTATGGTATTGATTGAAAATTATATTCACAAGGCGGTCTACGGTCATGTTGCTTAACGAATGTGGGGGCATCTCCCCACTCCCTTTCCCGTCCCTCTAACGTCGATAACTGAACATGAATCGGCGCTATGAAGAAAAATATCAATGTCTGACTCATATGTTCACGATATTTTTCAAATTTTCTAAGAGTTCCAGACGCCTCAGCACTTTACAGGCCATATCGAGGAGCTTGCAGAATTTGTAATTTGCTTAATGGATCACAGCCCACGTTAATAAATCTTTACACCGCGTCGAAGAGTTATACCACAGTATACTGTTGTAGTTGAACATTATCCCTTTTTCGAAACCTGTCCATGTTCCAGAAATCGTCTTAAGAGCACTTTGCACGGTAAAACAGTTTTCATATACTGACTACATTCCTTTTCTTTATAAAATTCTTTACGGAGGCGTCCGACATGTTTACGGTCGCAATACGTATGTTTTCCTGCCAAAAAATGTAATGGCTATGTATTGCAATTACATAGGGTAAGAGTATACACAATACTTGACGTCTCGAGTACTTCTTGCTGGAATAGTCCTGCTAGCATATGGGTGGCACTTTACGGAAAATACGGCTTAAGGGTATGTAATGTACCGGTTCATATCTAGCTATACTCACGAAAGCCTGTTGGAAATCTGTCAATCAATCTTACGCAAAGTTTTCGCTCAACTCGGCAACGTTGTAGTATTATACAAGTTTCAATAGGTTGTCTGTAAAATGTCGACTGTACAAAGTATAGTTAATTCTAACTCTAAATATGTTACACCACTAAACTCCACAGTAATGTAAAATACCCTGAAGACATGTTTAAATATCTAGCACTCGACTTTTCTGATATCTGACTAAAAGGAAGTTAGAAACGAAGTGAAACTGTCAACTATTCATCCGAATCGCCGAAAGTTGCGACCAAAATGATAAACAGAGAACTCGGTGATGTCAAAATTCCTCCTCTATGTAGTATGCATATTCAACAAGTCAAGAATTTACATGGGTTGCGGTACTGAGAATGCATACCTATTTTAACATTCTGTTGTATAAACAGTAAGGCTTGTGTACTCGCTCTACCTACAGTAGATATGTACAATTTATGACGTCGTGTGACTTTTAAGCCGTTATATCCGGACGTCAGCTCATACTTCGCAGATATAGTCCCAAATAAATAACTCCAATACCTTTGGCGATTCGTTATCATAAATAAATTCAGTTTTGATGGGAAATCGTTCATTATAAATCGAATGAACTCTTCGAGGCGGCATTTGATATCCAATAGTGGGAGGGTGCATGATGATATAACAGTTTTGCAGTAACAATCCTCACCATAAGACAGACGGCAGAAAACGTTGAAAACTTTATGCGCTATAAATGTATGCATTTTTGAAATATTGACCACAATTCTTTCCTTAAAGACAGTTGACATCGATTTTGTCAATATATGCAAGGAGAGCTACCAGTTAGCATCATTTGAATCAATCTTTGAGCATGCGTAACATGAAAAAACTTGGAGATTACACCGGAGAGCTAGTGGCAGCTCCCAAGTTATTTACAGCAATGTTTGGTATATGTGTGAAGTAAATCTCTTCCCGTAGGCCTAAATTTAGGAAGAGGAACATAGATCGGACTGAACGTTGTGGCGAAAGCCAAGGAGTCAGGGCAGCTTTGACCTCCTTTGACCCCCCTCCCCGTCGTCACTTAACCTTTGCTACAACCTCCTTAAGCGTCAAGTTGGACATAGAAAAAGAATGAAACTGACATTATTTTATCATTTTAATCTAACTCAAAACAGAAAATAGTTTTAAGGAAAGTCCTAAGTTATCCTTCTGCGCATGAGCTGTGACCGCAAACGCATTGACGTCATAGTAAAAGTGTAGGTGGATAAATCTTGACCAATTGATAAACTTACACGTGTTGAAGCTACGAACCCTGAATATTCTTTATGACTAACCTTTCCAGAATCCAGCGTTCAATTGGAGGTTAAATTTACAGATTCAATCAAGTAAACTGTACTAACTCAAATAAACAACCTTAAAACGAAAGTTCAACGTTTACCATGCCCAACTGCCGGCGAAGAACCTTTCTCCGCAATGACATATAAATCACCGTAGCTCAATCCCGCCATCATGTTTTCCCCCGGATGACGTGAAACTTGTTCTTGACATAATCGCTCGCTTCGACTCATAGAGTTTTTGCAGAACACAGTTATTTTGCAGTATACGCACAGGGTTTGTAGAGTGAATTTAAGGCTGACATTTATATTGCAAACGACTGGATGGGTTGCATTTAAGGGGCTCGCTGATTTCTTATTTGCGATGTTACAGGACTGATGGGAGAATGGCTGAGACCTTTCACGGCCCCCTTTGACAGCCCCATATAGTCAACGGGGCACGCCAATCCATTTTATTTCGCATGATACATGTTTATTACGCAGGCCGTTAGACTCACGGAGGCGTATTAAGTAACGAATATATTTCAGGCTACGGGAAGCGTGTACAATAAATAGTATCCGTCATGCTTGCATAAAGTCTGGAAATAACAAGAGGACGCATGAGGCATCCATCCACTGCGGTCCATTTTGCATGATGATTACCCGATACGTCTATGATCTTTTCATTCAATCCAGTGCTCAAGTTCTTTGTATGCCTACATAAACGTGATACGTCCTCAATATGCTCCGTCTCGGGATTCGCCGAACTTGAAACACGTAATGAATAAATCATGTTGCTGAAGGATTACTTTGGTTGGAAATTTGACAATCTATTCCTTTCATTTTCTTCAAGAATTACATACCTGTACTCACTAACCCTCTCGTTTCCGAAATTCTGTCACGTATTTCTCAATTTTTTCGAATCATCATGTAGCATGGATGTACTGTCGTACTTTGCAGCAGTATGGCACCTTAGAAGAGATATGTATCCCGATTTTGTAGAGAATTGAACACAACTCAATGAATACATATATTACTCCGTCAGGGCCCAATGGGAATATCATATGTCAGTCCGTTAATTAGAACTATCCCATTGTGCGACAAAATATCATATATTAGGACATACGTGTATAATAGTCAGCGTTGAAAATACCGATAAATAGAGCACCGTTATGACCCCATCGGGAAGAATATGAGAGAATGTTGTTCCATTACCTATAATGATATTCAAAACCCGTTCCCGATAACCGTTTATGACTAACATTAATCCGTCTAAAGCAGTCGAATGTGTGTACAATCCGTTTTGTGCGCACATTCGACTGCTTCGTTATTTAGTCTCATCCAAAAATTAAAAAAAAATGAAAATTAAAGGGTACTATTGAAGCAAATCCTGGTATAGCTTATTCCGAGTGAATACAACACTCAATCGACGATAGTTGAGGGGATAAATTATTCGCCTTAACTTTGTCATAAATCAGAAAATTTTTCAAAGTCTCCTCTCATTTGCTTTAATTGAAATAAAAAACCTCTGGAAAAATTTTGATCATAGTTATTATTAGTAAATGGTATAACAAAGAACAAATTTCTACGAATTTGAAAACTATGAAACAAAACTATCGTCACGTGATTTTAAAGAGCCATTCTCGAATTACGTTACGGTGGCATACCAGATTTTCATTGGAGAGTATTGTATTTTTGCTGTAAACACAAATTGCAATTTTTTAAACCAATTTTAATGAAAGGAAGTTGTGATACTATAGTCGAGTTTAGAAAGTCGTTGTCGCGTGGAATTGTGGGCCCAGCACAGGATTCACAAACCGAGCTCAGCATAGAGTCAGAGTGAGCGGCGTTCCATTGTTTTGTGCACACTGTGCCTAGCAGTGTTGTTGGTTTTGTTTATTTTTAAAAATAAATTCTAATTTTAATCAGTGCTTCAAATCAAATAAGTCGATTTAAATCAGATCCCTTTATTTGAATCATTACTTTTTCCAGTAAAATCATTATTTAAATCGTGCTTTAAATCAAACAACCCTGGATGACACCCACTCAAAATTCAATTTTACACTTCAGATTCCTCATTATGCAATTAAAGGTATTCAAAAAATGATTTCACCAATTTTTTCTGTAAATTCAAATTTTCTTTTAGGTGTGGGATTGGTTTGTTTGTACCGACGATTTCGAGGATGTGCGCATGTGCATTGTCCCCAAAACGAATTGTCAATTCTCTTATTGATATTCTATACAAGTACTCTGTTGATAATTTTTAGTGACCACAGAACAGTGCCAAGGCACATATCGTTCTCAATATGTTGTGATTTAATGAAATGCTGGTTATAAAATAGAAATTCTGTACATCGAACAAAGTGTAAAAATTCACGAAGACACCAGAAGACAAATATAATAGACCTACATCCGATGTCCAAATTCATGTATGACTCTTTCTGATAACGTGAACCATCTTTTTTCTTTATTTTTGGCTTTATTAACCTAGGCAGAAGTATATAGGCGCACAGGATAATTTTTGTGGGGAGGACAAGGGCAAATTTTGCCCGAAAAATATCACCTTTTCATGTTTTTCCCGAATGGACCAACTGTTTTTGCCCGAGTTGGGAGGGCGAGTGCCCCCTGCACCCGCGCCTCGTAGGCCTATGCTGAGAAGTACCACCTGGTTTCCCTAAAATTTGCCATATCTGCTTTACGTTTATGTATTTATGAACGAACCAACGAAGAGATTTGAAATGTAACGAAAGACTCTTTAATAGGATACAAAAGGCTTGTAAAGTTTATCCGACCTTTTAAAATGAGGTTGGAGTTGGGTCTCCTGCTCTTCCTTCGTTTCACTTTACGTTGACCGCGTCGTGTTCAGAGAGTTTAAGTAGAAGCTGTCTGCAACAATCTATTCGTCTCTCAAACATATGAAATATCACGGGATCAATAGTTTTTACACTTTCCTCCTCCTCCTCTGTCCACTTTGTCGCCCCTTTATTTTAAAATCTTTTATTTTTCATTTTACTGGCAAATCATAACTGACAGCAATCACACTTTTTCTCGACCCCACAAGACCGCGACCCGTTCCCATCACAGCGCACGAACACCCGACACCTCCAACGAACTGGCATTGATGACGTCATGCCTGTACCGGGCGACACTTCACCTCTGTCTTTGCGAGACATTTACATTTTAAGTGATCAATTACATCGCAGAAGAATGTTAATCACAGCGAAAAGACGGATACACACCGGGATCATCCTGTCACATTTCGCGACTGGAACGCATTGAACGAGCTGATCCAGTTACGGTTGCCTAGTTCATACATCTCCCGAGGATATAACTTTGCACTGATAATTTCACATGGGGGCTCTCCTTCTACGATTAATATTTATGTTGCTAGAGGAATGAATTTACCCTATACATCTTGTGATGTTTTCTTGAATACAAAGGTCATCGCATTTCGGCTAGCTGCTCGCACCGGTGAGATTAAGTTAACTGGACTTAACCAAGGCTACGTTTTTTGTGAATTCTTAAAAAAATTATACTGTGATAAATCATTTATTTTAGAATAGAAAATTGCGCTATATGCCTCTCATCTGCTCATTGTGGCTACGGTGAAATTGAATAATACTTCCAAAGCGGCTTCGAAAAATATTTTCGACTTCGATCTGAGCTTGAATTTATTGGCAGTTCTAAACGGAACATAAAGTTTATCAACCGTGCAGTTTAAGTTTTGGCGGCTCTCCGAAATCTTACTATACGCTGTTAGTGAAATGTTTTTATTCGGTATTATCATTATTTATGATTATTATTTTTATTATTTTTTATAGCGGCTATTCACCGACGTTATTCGGTTGCGCCTCTCACTATTTTGCCATTCAGGCGTCGTCCATTGTAGAAAAATTGTTACTAAGGTGCTGCCGTGTGCGGGTAACGGTAAAACATCTACTGCGCATGGTCAGTACCATCCATTATGCCAAATTGAAAGGCGCTGACGTTGAGTGCATGACCTCATAATTTTGCACAATCGGTTTCTCTTCATTGATACATTAGTTTTATAAATAGTTCAGTTTCGAGAGGATGCATTTAAAGGGAAATATTGCGTTTAAAATGCTCAAACATAGAATTAAAAGTAAATAGCTTTAGTCATTATCAAATCATTCAGTCTCAACTATAAACCCCAGCAATAGCTTCATATCCTTAAAATATTATGTACAAGAGGAGCTATGAAAGTTGCATCTTTTGAAATGTTGAAAGTTTGGGTGAACAAATAATTGTTGAGCAACAAATAATTGAATTTCTATCTTACGGAAACTTATATCTTGAAAAGAAGGCTACCATGCTGCCTTTTTTCTTATTATTTATCACTCTTTGCCGACAAGTATTGGTTTTAAACGGATGAAATTTCCTCGTAAAATGAACTCAATATTTCCCTTTAACTGTGCATTGTTAAGTCAAGGTATGTACACCGGTACAGGCAAATGAAGTTGTAAACACTGTCATCGACTTCCAGTTTTCTCACGCTTAAAGTGTACCTCAAGTCAAAAAATTCAAAAGTATACATTAAAACATGAAAAAATTAATTCTAACTCTCAACTCCAATCTTCAGAGGACATTCCTTATCAGAGATACAAAATGATGAAGTTTATCCACTACATTGCGTAATAATTTGTGATGTCATTGTTGTACTACTCAAATAACAATCTTTGCATTTCTTTGTTTTTCTGAAAGTTACTGCACCTTGTACTAAGGTGTGATAACACTCTTACTGTTATGGGGTGATGAAAATAATTGTGCCTTTTCTGTCAGTCTGTCCAACATGCTATGAAGACAAGCAGGAAGTGTTCAAGGTCGTAAAACCTTTTTAATCCTAAACGGAAAAAAGCAGCTAATGTGAGTTGTACAACAAGAAAGTCGCAAATTATTTCCCAGTGGACCAACTAACATCACGTGAATAAATTTTAACATTTTAAAGCTCGGCTCAAGAAAGTGGTATGAAGACGAGAGCTGGTTTTAGAATTCATTTTTTCTGAAGTCCTCCCGACCCTCTGGCAAAGGGCCGTTCGGCGAAACCAAACTTGATACTGCTTCCCGAAGAAACTATACGTCCACTGAAGGACAACACTTAACGACGAATTCATTTTTCATGCTCGTTAGCATATATTTTTGATCTTTTGACTTGGATACACATTAAGGGATGTTACACTCTTAAATGTAAAATCACCCCAAAAAAGTGTACTGAGTGACTACTGAATATAAATTGACTCCACAGTAATTCATTCCACTCAATTACGAGTGCGTTTTCACTGTATTCCAGTATTCCGGGTGAAAGTCACTCCTCCTTTTATTTTTTTCTTTCACAGTGTACCGTACTGTGTTTTTAATGCAAACCCCTTTTTCATAACTTTAACCTCATAAATTTTAATTAATTTCAAATTCAACATTCATCGTCTTTTCACTCTGTCATATAGTTGAAAAGGAAACATGTTTAATAACATATGAATAACCGAAAATAAAAAATAAACCAGAGATCTTACCCATCTGACTTTACACATAAACTACCAACCTTAAGGTGCGAGCTGAACTGAAGCTAGCAACTCAATGCAACACCGCAAATTGACAAACGCAGTTTGTTGCAAACAGCGCCACAGAGACTGCATGCATGCCTAAATGGCCATGATAATGAAATGCAGCCCCTGATGTGGGATTTCAGGGCGATTGGCACTGTTTTACAGAAATTTCCTTAGGATTGTGCTTGCAAAGAACACTTGAGTTTTAGGCATCAAGAACACCCAAACCCTTTCTTACGAAAAATACAGTTTCCAAATCTCTTTTTAAAAAAAGGAACAAACCTTTCTCTCCTCACATGTAACACAGTACAACATAAATGTACCGAACTATTTTAAGATCTAAAAATCTTACAATCAGAACCTGCTCGAAGTGTAGATGAAAATTTAACATATTTTATCCTCTTAATTTGTTAAGTGACCTGGCAACCGGCAGCCCCCCCCCCCCCACTACGCACCTCTCAATAGCACAGAACATATCGCAAGTTTTGGGGGTAAACCGTGACTGGGGTGACAGATAGAGAACGTAGGAAAGGTGTAAGTGGGGCCAACAAAGCCGTTGGCCAATTCCTCGGCAACAGAGTTAAAACGGTAGTCTCACGTAGATGAAGTTGCAGAAACCCGTTCCGCAGGCTTAAAGCCAGGGGAAGATATGCGCATGCGGGGATAATTCGTTTTTCTCGTTTTTATTGGATAATCCGCATAGACAGGTTTGATTGAACAAGTTCAAATGAAGATAAAACTATATAACTGTAAACGACAGCTCATTAGAAACGCTCAACAAACCTCGAAACGGAATGCTATTCCGATAGAAACGTTGTCCGTAATATTCCCTTTCAGTTCAATACGCCTGTGGAGCAATACGGTATCTAGGGATTTGATATTCCTTGACAAGATTATGTGTAATACTGTAATAGGTCACTTGTAAAGTGATCGACGAGGAGGGACAACTAATTCACAACCAGAACCGTGCGTTTTACAACGTCTTCCTTTTCTTGTTAAGCAAAAATACAATATGTTTTATTTCTCTAACTTTATGGTCGTTGACTCTTTAATAAGAAACTTTTCCAGGATCACCCCTGACTTATTCTGGCCACACTTGACCACACGGCATGATTCGTTGCCATGGTATGAATGGTCCCAATAGATGGCTAAAAAGACCAACTTATTAATGCTGGGAGACTGATTGTAATTCCGTAATATTGATCAGTATTTGACAGTCAGAAAATTGACCTACTTTTCCACCGCATGGAAACTTTCAAAGGACTAATACTTCATTTGCTTCTGTTTGTTACATCAATTTCTCCAATAAGATGTAAAGAAATGTTGGGAGATACTGCTGATAATGTGATATTAGTGCATCGTGTACCGTGTCAGGTTATCTCCAAAACTTTTCGAAAGTGAAATTTATATCCCTCTTTCAGAGTGAAATTAGGGACTTATCTCAGTTTTGGAGTAAACATTTGCAACCGAAAATGAGTCTAGAATGGATATTTAGTCCTAAGTTTAAATCAGTCCCTAATTTCACTCCTTTTAATTTTGAAGGTAAGATAAATTTCTTTAAATGACGTTGCAGATCAGAACAGTTCCTTCTAAATCCGAAGAGTTATATCAGACATGTTGACCTTTGACCTAATGCACAATACTGCTCCATGGGGAAACTTCAAACTGGTCTATCGAAACTATCTGATGATGAAAAACTGCCTTTAAAGGGCCGATCCTTTCAACCCCAAACTACAATTTTGGTAGGGGTTTACCAAAATTCTCAATTGGCTCAAATCTTTAACCGACAGATAATTCAAACAATACAGAGTACCAAAGCTTATATTACAAAGCATAAACTGTACTGATAGTGTTTTGATCATACACATTGAGCTTTTCCATACTCACCCTGAACATCTGAAGCAATAAACTGAGATTGCCTCTGGATGAAGATAAATTTCAGACATGAGTGGGAGGGGCTAAAGTAAGAAGGTGAGGAGAATTGGTGCTTTTGGTGCTGAGAGAGGTGGGCCTTTTAAATTCTTGTTCCATAATTATTACCAGTACGTTTTGTGACTGAACCTTAATTCCAATTTCTAGTTAGGCCTTCGTTATACGTCGTTCTGCATCATTAGATATTAGTTTGAAACGTCTCTCTTGTACAAATGTAGTACTTCGATTTTACATACAAAATTAAAACATGAAAGAGTTCATACCGTCCGTCAAAACTCATCTTATATTGATCCTTTTCAAGAAAAACAATTTCTTATTTCTCGTGGGGAGTGTATCCTCGATAAATATTACATTCTTTGTAAATACGATGGAAACTGTCGTTATATTTCTTGTCAAGAGTAACCTTTTGTTGTTGAACCCTTACTGCAAATACATCATTGTACATGTAATGTGTATATTGTATTTAAATATCACTCTTATCTTTAAATATTGGTTTTAAAAGCTTCGCCAGTAAAAACGTAAACCCACCCCCCCCCCCATCCCCCATTTGCACAAAAAGCTTTCAACAGCATAAGCAAGTTCAAATTTCCGTCAACAATCATCAAATATTTATTTTTTTTCTCTGATGACAATATATGATTTTCACAAAGAGCGTGTATCGTAAATTAAAATAACCTTCTTTTTGTAAATTCGAGGTGAAAAACCTTTTCTAAATTTCTCATTACAACGCTCTATTGTAACATTTTTTCTTTAAATTACATTTTAATGAAGATTTTTGGCAGTGGTTTAGAAAAGCAATCCTATCTAGGTAAAACGTTTCGACAATTAAAGATGGAGTGTCGTTATGAAAAAGAATTCTCAAAACGTAAGCCTTCGGTAACCTTTTCACGGATTACGTTACAACCACGTGACTTCATAATTAATGTATGAAATATTCTCGTTTCAGATATTAATTATAAAGTCTCGTAGTCGTGGCGTAAACCGTGAAAAGGTTACCGAAGACTTACGTTTTGAGAATTCTTTTTCGTGACGACACTTTATCTTTAAAGTGTACCTCACGTCAAAAAATCCAAAAATGTATATGAAAAATGAATTCTAACAGTCCCAACTTGCATCTTCATAGGACACCCTTGAGCCGAGATGTAACATGTTGAAGTTTATTCACTCAAATTAAAATGGCATAGGCTTAATGCGCAATAATTTGTGATGTCATACTACTCAAGTAACAATCTCTGTATTTCTTTTTTTCCATGAAAGTTACTTAAAATTGTACCAAAAAGTGATAGCACTGTTACACTTATGGGGTGATGTGATAAATTATATCCACTCTGTGCAACATGCTATGCAAGCAAACAGTGAGTTTTCAAGGTCGTAAAACATTTTCAATTTTAAAGAGAAACAAAGCAGGTAATGTGAATTGTACAACAAGAAAGTCACAAATTATTGCGCAATGGCCTAATTTGTTTTATGTGAATAAATTTCAACATTTTTTACGTCGGCTCGAGAATGTCCTATGAAGATGGGATTTAGACTATAAGAATTCATTTTTCATGCTTTTTAAAACATTTTTTAAACATTTCGACTTGAGATACACTTTAAAATTAGTTGGCAACCACCTATTACCCCGCTGAGCAGACGAGGATTTTTCGTTGAGCCCATCGCTGTAAAAAATAACAAGAACCCAATGGGCACTGTGGTTCCTTGCTGGATATTATAAGAATGTACCGCCAGTCTCCGAAATAGAGCTAAGCAAAAGCTTATACTCAATGTTTGTAACATCTTCACAAGGGGTATTTTATATAGTACTAATATTACATGAAATCAAAGATCAAATTTCTGTGGCCTTACTTACATTCAACTTTTATAATGCTTGGTGATTCTTCCTCATTTCCATAAGTATTTATGCTTGTAATCAAACTTGATATTATCACCAATAAACAATCCACAATGTGGTCAGAGAGAGAAAAACACCCCTTGTATTTCTCTCACAATATATTTTTACATGCTTTCAAATAAAACATGCTATTACTTTAAAACCATCTACCATTTGTCCTGTTTGCTACACACAGATCGATTTGAAATCTGTCCTTTCTACCTTAAAACACTGTGTTAAAATGTTTTTCAGTGTTTGACCCCTGGTGACCCAAGATGACCCGTTGACCTTCACCAAACATATCCAATTTCATCCTTATACCATAACACATCCACACACCAAGTATGACATCTATCCAAGTTTCCTACCTAGAGATATCGTGTTGAGAAGGTTTTTAGTTTTTGACCTCTGGTGACCCCAAATGACCTTTGACCTCCACCAAAAACAATAGGGCACACCTTCTCCTTATGACGAAACGAATGCATGTACCAAATCCAAGTTCCATCCAACATTCCCCTGTTGAGTTAGAGCGTACCGAAGCAAGTGTCACACACACACACACACACACACACGCCAACCTGACTACATAGGTTCCTTTGCTACCGAAAGGAACCAAAAAGGGACGGAAGCCTGTGGGGGTGACAGCCAAAGAGGCACTTCGCAGCCTGCTAGCAGCCTGAAAATTAGTTTTATTTTAGATTACGAAAACCAATGAAGATATCAGTACGCCATTATATGTCTACAGCTAGCTTCAGAATCTCTACAAAAACCGTCAAATCAAAAGGACGGTTACGATGACAGCTCGTTAAAAACATTACGGTTTACGATTATTCGGTATAACTTGGGCTACCGATTATATGCGATCGTGATCAACAAATGTTGAGTAAACCAGTCATTTGGTTACGTGGTTGAATAGTTTAAATTCCTCTCTCTCTCCGTGACAGGTCGACACCTGATAGCAATACGTTCAATGTATACAACTAGAACAGATCTGTACCGATTTAGGTTAATTGAGGATTGAGTTTTTACACCAGATTTTCTAATTGCAATTCTATTCGGGACAACAAAATAAGGTGTGTCTTCTACATACGGAAGGAAACGTAGCAAACGTAGCACTCAAAGCTGTTAACCCAGCACATTCGGTACTACGATATTAATAGAGCCTGTACGTCTACTATCGTCTAGTAAATGGCATTTGGCAGTAATGGACAGTCTGAGCTGGCACTCTAAAAACAGTTGATCACCTAAGGTGCATTCGTAGGCGCATTTCTTCATCTTTACCTATATGGTAAAAATAAGGCGCAAAAATTCCTATACAAAATTTCGTGTCCCGCTCGCAAACCGCAGTAGCTTTGGTTTTCATGTGAACGCAACTTTACGTCCCTTGGTGTTACTTTGGGTTTTTAAGTGTTTGGGGGGTAAAAAAAGGGTTTTCACGCGACACACATGTACAACAAATCTACAGTATGTCGAGAAAGTGCGGGCTGTGCTCTTTGGCCATATTCAAAGTTTCCCTCGAGTCTAAAATATAATATAGAGCATGTAAAAAGGAATTAAAACAGTCCACCTGCTATCTTTATAGCACATCCCTGAGCTGGAATACAAAATGGTAAGGTTAATTCACTCGATCTAAAATAGTCCATTGCGCAATAATTTGTGATGTCATTGTTGTACTACTCAAACTACAGTTTTTTTTATTTCTTTGTTTTTCTGAAAGTTACTGCACCTGCAATCAACTGCAGGAAGCATTCAAGGTAATAAAACATTCAAAGGGAAACAAAGCAGGTTATATGAGTTATGCAACAAAAAAGTCACAAATTATTGCGCAACGGACTAATTTGTTTTAAACGAATAAATTTCAGTATTTTATATCTTGGCTCAAAAATTTCGTATGAAGATGTCATGCTGTTTAATATATTTTTTAGTTTTTACTTGAGTTTAGTTTACCACACACCCTATAGGGTTATCGTTTCATTTGATAACAGTTTTAGGATCACAACTCGTGAACATGGACCGATGACTATTGGGCCCGTGGTGAAACAGAGCATGTAGTAAGTTAGTTAGATAGAGTTTACGGCCCGGTTTCCAACCGATTGGTTCAAGTCGAGCCGGCCGTGACCTTTTTTCCAGTTGTGGCTCACTGGCTTGTTTTACTCACTCTATTGCCTATGCTGAGCACCAAGCAAAATGGCAGAAGGTTCCGTTATGAGAAATAGGTTCCGATACAGAAAATTGCCATTGTGCAAAGTTTTGAAACTAATTTACAGCGATTTTTCGTTGATCGTTGAACAGTAATTTTAATATTGTATTAAAGAAACTTAACCTTGTTTTCGTAGAGCTGATACATGCTGCTGGTAGGCTACATATAAATGAGGCAGATAACTTCATATCTATAATACTTACAAAAAAAGAAAATAAAATTGACTTACCAAACAAATAATTGAGAAAGGTAGAAACGTTTTTATAAATTCCATCTTCGCAAGATATGCTGATCCTCTCCAAACATGACACTGATCCTATTGTGTTTATTTTAGCAGAGATAACCGTCATTAATTGCCTGTTAGTCTGACCGAGTGCAGGAAACTCACATGATTCATCGTAGCGTCGATTCATTAGAACATATCTGTAGTGTGGCTGCCCATATGCATGGGTACAGAGCACAGCAACGTGTCTCTCTGTCACAAAGCTATAGTAACACAAATTGTTTTAACCAAGCTCCTCACAAAAACACAAGCAAGTTTCGGCCCTTGGTATAGACCAACGTATAACCCCTGGGAGGGCAAACTAGGTTGAAGGTATCGATGCTCTACACAGAATGAATCGAGATGGGCTCCTCAAATCCAATGACTTTGCCACTCAGGATTTTTTTGTTTGAAAGTGAAACATAAAACGTCCATAATAAATAAACCTAGTTAACAGGTAATGCTTATAATGTTGTTGTTGCTCGATTGATCACCGCCTGAATAATTTTTCACTGTCGATATTTGTCCTGTATGAGAAATGAAAGTAAGGAATAAATAAATATTTCAAATCTTCGCTTTCTCTGATATTTTTCTTTTGGCATTTTTTTTTCTTTTTTCAATTAACCCTGAAAACATCCTGGTCAGATTTAACGAGAGTTTGTAGTCACCACTTTTTTCAACAAAAGAGGTACGATAAACGGTGCCCTATACATTTCCGTGTCATTTTTATCAGAATTATCAGAATATTTACAGAAACTTTGTGAACTTTGAACCTAGTTAAATCTGATGAGGATGCTTTCTAGAATATATCATATGAGTTCACTGTGATTCAAAAGAAAACCCGTTTTGGGCTGACTTTTATTTCGTCAAACAGAATAATGGTCATAATCAACAATAACAGGTGTCCTCGGTGGTATAGCCTCCCCAATCTGAACCTGTGTCCCCAACCCCTCTTCGATGGAATCATTTCTGTCTGTCTGTCTGTCTGTCTGTCTGTCTTTCTTTCTTTCTTTCTTTCTTTATTTATTTCTTTCTTTCTCTCTTTCTTTCTTTCTTACTTACTTTCTTTCTTCCTTTATTTCTTTCTTTCTTTCAAGAAAGACAATTCATGAAAAGTTGTTAAAATGATTTCAATATATATTTTAACTCATTGCCAATTCACAAAATAATGATTTAGATTACCACATCCTAGAGTTAAACAACATCTGTTTTGTGAAACCATTTTTAAAGTTGGTTCTTAATTGCTAATCAGATAGTTTCATTTGCTGAGTAATATTTGAATGTTTTTTCAATAAAATAATTTCAATTTACACACAATTTCAAGATATGTGTCCTTCAGAAAGGGTTGGAAAGCAAAAGCGTACAGTAACTATTTGGTAAACCCATCTACAGACGAGCTTCTCATGTTTATTCATGAAACAATTATGAAACGGAAAATAAATTGCAAAAGGTTCTATTTTGTATATTTGGCTCATGTTTATTCATGAAACAAATGTGGAATAGAAATTATCCTGAAACATGGTCAAGAAACGAGGGATTTTTATGGAAATTGTAGTTAATTATTGGGTTCTTAAAGGTCCAATTCTCTCGCACAAAACATTAACAATTCTCCTAACCTTCTTACTTAAGCACTCCCAAAATTGTGTGAAATTCATCCTCATCCAGACACAATCTCAATTTACTGCTTCAGGGTGAGTATAGACAAGCTCAATATGTGTAAACAAATCGCTCTCAGTATAGTACATGCTATGTGGGACAGTGGTATAAACTTTGGTACTATGCATTGTTTGAATTAGCTGTCAGTCAAAGAGCTGAGCCAATTGAGAATTACTGTAAACGCCTACAACAATTGTAGTTTGGGTTGAGAAAATATGCCCTTCAAGGCTTTTAGTATTGAATAAACATGTAATATTAATGCAATAATTCCTTTAAGACGAGACAGAGAAGTGAGCACCATTTTGCTAGCTGTTACATAAGAAAGCTAAAATAAAATAGGAGGAATCAAATTTCTGCTTCAAATAATTGCTGAATTTCATTAGGAATCTAAGAAAAGTAAGGTATAATTTTACCTTGGAAGCATGTTAGAACATTTTTCTTCCTCGAGTTGTTAAAGAAGTGTATCATGTACGTGTTGTGGTGAATGCTTCAATTTGTGAGTCATAACATGACTTAAAAGGTCTGTCTACCTATACCTTCGATGTACTTTCTAATTAATGTTGAAAACAATGAAAAGGTTAAAATATTCCTATGCCTATCAAGTATCAACATTCATCAAATACTGACTATCTTCAAAGAAAATTACTTTTCTGCTCAGTCGCATCATGAATAAACATGAGCAACTTATAAATGCAAATTTGCGATCAGTTTCATAGGTGAAATGTAATCTATCTCAAAAACGCTTGTTTAACATATATCAGTAAAAGAATTCCAATGTTTTAAAACAATGTGAAATAAGACGGAGAACTTTCAGTCTGAAACTGCCCTTTTAGTGTACAGGTAAATGCTCAAGAGCTATCGAACTATTAGCCTGCGTAGCACACATTTGGCTGCAGGCCATTTCGGGTTAGTTATTTTTGTATAGTGCTCAATGAGCAGAACGAAAAAGCTCGTCCACTCCACGGATTACCGTGCTGTACTTAAAGTTTTAATACTTCTCCAATACAAATGCTCCTAATAGTGGGTTTGCCTGATGGGTAGTCTGCATTATATATATACTATAAGAATATGCCAGCAAATACAATTGGTACACTGGAATAATAACCAATGTGGTAACAGGTACATGAAGGAATTTTAATACCCTGGGGGAGGGGGCCAAGGCGGAAAATGCTGAGCACTCGATTCTTTAGTGGTTCAGTGACGTTGGCTTATTTGGGTGTAATATTTCTATCCTACTGTGCAAAGCAATTTATTTGATAAATTTTTGTGGTTCTTGTCCCCCTGTCCTCACTCCCTTTAGCAACGTACCGACAAGTACAGAGGGGAATCGCTACCATTATAACTAATATCTTCTTTCATTTGATGTGACTAATTTAAGCTACTTTGGACTATCCTTTATGTCCAAAATTTTACCATCACTTAGAAACTGCAGTTATGCATCACCCCAGACAATTCCAATACTCCCAACCTGATTTTTACGTCTAACCCACGGACTCCATATACATGGACAGATGATACTGCACGGTAGATTGTCACTACCGTACGTGTGAGAAAAAGCGCACCAAAATGACCGTCTGCTATGGTTTTGTGTGAAAGCTTGGACTTGCTCAAGTATATCACCATATATTGCAAGAAAGTTGAAATATTTTTAAAATATGGCAAGGTGAGATTAAAATCCCTTCAGATATTGCAGGAATATGATATTTATACCCATTCAAGTTTAACTTTTGTTTAAAATATTACAGACTCGTAGTCAAATCAGACGATTTACAGCTTCACGGGGGCCAACTTGGTGCGCCTTTTTTCTCAGAGCCGGTGGCGACCATCTACGGGTAGGAGTAGGACGTACACGTTACATGCAATGTCCATGTATACAAGTCCGTGGTTTAAACACACAAACAGCTGTCTAAACCTTATAAAACCTCATTCTTAACTAGTAGACGCGATCCTGGGTCAGGAGATACCCTAGTAAGCATAAAAGATCCTAATAAGTAATCAAAACCACTCTCAGGAAATGATATGTAATATGCGCTACTGTGCATGCAATTTATGCAGGTTGATGTCATTCAAAGAGCTGCGCCATTAGAAGGAACACACAATGTAAACATTCAAAATCCAATATCATCATACGACTCATACACACAACAACGGCCGTCTAGCATGTTTTTCGCACGAGTCTGCTTTCTATACCGTACTGCTTAATATACCGGTTTGACTGCTGTTAATGATTGGGTAGTTTAACGTGAAAGTTCATAGCGTCGGCACGATTTGATAGAATTTATGGCAAGTCTTGCAACTTTAAACATCACGACAAAATGGCCCGGCCTCTACTTTTATTAACGCTTTAATAACACAGAGCATAATTTTCTCAACAAAACTCCTCTGAAATTTTATTAGAAGTGACAAGTTATCGGACAGTCTGCCTCTTTGATCCTCCAGTTCTGATCACACGGAGAATTTAAAAAGAGGCAGAGACAGACGGAAAGATTAGTAAAAACAGTTTAGGGAATCAATAAGAAATGAGTTGGTAAAACGAAATGAATAGTAGAAAAAAACGTTCATTTGAGGAGTGTGCACTAAATAAATACCTGCTAAACTTGAGCAACTGACGACAAAAGAGCATGCGCCTCAAAGTATTAGTGTAGATGGAAAGCCATGGTTTGCTGATAAAAAACGCAATTTATAAACATATACCACAAATAAAATTGTAATATGGCTTCGAACGGCAATTAACAAAGATTGTATTTTAATAAAAAAAAATGTTTGTAAAATAAAAATTAATTACTCATATGAATTTATCTTCTCCAAACTTTTTAGGTTTTTGTCTCATATTGGATATATGGAGTCAGCTTGTCTGTTTGCAAGCTTGTTACATGGAAAATACTTATAACAATATTATTGTATAGGTGATTCTATCCGACTTTTATTTAGACTTTTATTACAAGAAAACAGGCAGTACTTTCCTGATATTACAAAAAAGGACTGTTAGAAAATTACTGGTATTGCATTTCGATTTATATTGCCAAACTTTGAAACTGAAGGTACTATAAGTTATTTAGATGGATTTTACGGCCCAGTTTCCAACCTATTGGTTCAAGTCGAGCCGGCCACTATAGGCAGATAGGTACTATAAGACCAAAATAGTACATTTCACAGTTTGCACTGCTATTCTGTGACAATATCTATTTACCTGTTTACAAAGCTGCTTACTCTTCTGTCCTTATTAAATCTGGGTTGCATAAATTTGGAAAATAACAGGTTAGAAATGTTGATATTTATCTTGATATGTTGGATCAATTGGTAGGTCCTCGGTATGACCGCTTCACTAATTAATTATCTTACGAAAAATGTTGCGTTGCGATCGGGGACAGGGCGAAGTTGGATATGATGACAAAAACGATAGGCCGTCTTATGAAGAGGAGATATACTAAGCTTCCTAAAGGTTTTATTATATCGGTTAAATGCAGATTTTAGAAGACAAAAAAGTACACCCGTTCTGCTCCCTGGAGGTGCTACGTCCTTAGACCTCACACTGTTAAAAGTCTTTGCAAATTAACAGAACGAAAAAAGAAGAGACAAATTAAGATTACAGAAAAATACGGACAAATATTTGCCATACTTTTTCTGTATTCTTAATGTACATCAATTTCTCTGTGTGGGGGGGGGGGTGCGTGTGTGTGCGTGTGTGTGTAAATTCACAGCGATTTTTAACAAAGTAGAAGGTGACACTTTAGATTTTGCTGATTAACCCGGAGCCTTACACCACTACATTACGGATTTTTCATGAGTGGCTAAAGTAAACATTTAACCAAACATTTAAGTAACGGGTCAAATGTAAAATTATGTCAACCAAAAGGGGTGAGAAATCGTAAAAAAAAATGATGTTTTGGGGCTGCAAATAATTAAAACCTTTTCCAATATAGCAATTGCCTATTCACAGACCTGCAATGTGATTAATACTCCTGCACGTGGTATGAATGTGCAATCTTCATGGCAACGGCATCAGTTGAAAGTGAAAACACACTAAGACGTTTTTCTTTCATTGATTCTTCTGCCACTTGCGCGCGTACACTTCAAAATGGAAACGTCGGGTACTCACAATAAAGCACATTTCTGTTCAGTAAATATTGAAACGGTTCCCTATAAATATGAACAGTTGATGAAAGGGGATCCCTTTGCTAACAACGGCGTAGATGATATAATGTTGACAATCGCTATTTTATGACTAAAATATATTTCATCTCTCAATAGGAAAAGCGTGTCGTGTATATCTTAACGTTCAAATATCTTGCCAACTATTTGTCGAAAATTGACTTGAGGCTCGTGCGACTGGCTACCAAATAATATAGGCTGGTAGTTTTTTGTAGTAATACTGAACTGTCCACATCAGAATGATATCAGTTGTAGCGTAACAGAGCCTAACACTTGAATAAACATGTCAGAGATTTTTACGTAGACCGAAAATGTCACTACGATTTAAAGCTGCTTGTTTCGTAAAGGGCCGTTAAATCCTTTGCCCTGATAAAGTAGTACTGAGTTTTTGGTGATATAAGTTTCAAGGAAGCCAAAATACTTTTCTTGAGAGGAAATATGAAGAAATACATCAAAGTGGTATTTTTAATTTCTAGAGGCGTCGTTCTGAAACTCCTTTATTCTCGCTAACGACCGGACCCCTTTAAAACCTACTAAGTCAAGCGTTTTTATCTTAGACTATCTTCATTTTGAAATAATGAACAGAGCCTTCGGCTTGTTCAGGATAAATCAAAGTTGAAGTGAAAATATCCTTCCTTTTTTTTAAATTTCTTCCTTCAAGCGAGGTTGGATACGATATGACGGGACAAGGAATTCAGGATCAAATGCTGTACTGTGGTGACAACTCTCTGATGCAGTATACAGATCTCACGGCGAAATAAGAAGAAACCTGTGTGATCTCACCGTTGTTTCAAAATAAGTTAGGAGTGACTTCCTTTGCCCTTTAAATGGGACTACATGAGTGTTAGAAATATACATATATATGAACAACAAAAATCGTAACTAATAAATAGTGGACTACATTGTCGGTATTAAATATCGCGATATTAAATGCAAGAACGTAATACGAAAATTAAGTACCGTATACCCATTAAGTCTTACCGCACTAAACGAGCAATATTTACACTAAGGCAGGACATGATAGTTTTTATTTTTATTTTTCTTTTATTTTTCTCTTTTTACTTCAATTCCTCAATTATCAGGTTCAGATCAATAATGGCCGATATGGTAAAATTAGAAGGTCTATATCCTATTGGATTAATAGATATCAAGTATATTTGAGATATCGGTACAAAAATATAATTACATTTACATATTTCTTCGATTCGTCCTTGATCCAGTTTTACGGTTATTTCGCAACTGGTTCATAACGTTTGGACACGATGTGCTGGTAGGCCTGGTCGTACAGTATGTAATAGCCTACGTTGTAGTTATGAAAGCAGAACTTATACGAGCTAATTCTGACGCACCAATTATACTCTGTCCTATTTCTTTATCCTATAAACGTCACGGAATAACGTTGCCTGCCAGGCGGAGTTGTATTTTGCTCACTCTAGCTGTGTGAAGCAGTTATACATTTCGTCTGGAAAAAGAGGCACATATTCGACACCTGTTGCGAAGGCTGAGTGGGGTATCTTGCCGACCATAACCTGTAAACCCGTATTTAAAGGCCTGATCCTTTCACCCTAGACAGTTACACACTCTAAAAACACCGGGGTTAAATTTAACCAGGATCGGTGTTCTATTTACTCCAACACAATCCTGGTTAACTTTTAACACAATCCTGATTAAACTAACACATTTTCTGGTTAAAATAACACAAATTCTGGTTAAAAATAACTAGGATTTGAGTCGGTTTAACCAGGAGTTGCGTTAAAATTTAACCAGGATTATGTTGGAGTAAACAGAACACCGATCCTGGTTAAATTTAACCCCGGTGATTTTAGAGTGCAGTTCCCCCTAACCTATACTTACTTATGCCTCTCTAACCAAAATTCATCCTCACCCAGACACAATCTCAGGTTATTACTTCAGGGTGAGTAAACAAGACCCCAGTTTGTAATCAAAACACTCCCAGACCAATATTTGTTGTGTAATTTGAGATTTGATACTCTGCATTCTTTGAACTAGCAGTCAATCAAAGCTCCCCGGACGTTCCAAAAGATTTGCAAGCCCGTTCCCCAGACGTGTTACTCTTGCACCTGTATTGGCACTCGTAATACCAGCGAGAAATATACATATTCGACATTTGTCATAATGGTAACTAAAAGACTATCGCTTATTGATCGAAAAATTTCAAATCTTTTACAGCCCTAAAGATATGACACTCTAAATATAAAGTGAAAGCCTCTCCAAAAAACCTTATATGCTGAGAGACCACTTCTAGACAAAGTAATGTTCGCTTGGAAAAGGGTGAAAATTCACTCCAAATAGTGTGAATTTTCATTCCATTCCTAAAATTCACTTTTATTAGAAAGGTGGTCCTTGAGCACACCTAGGAGTGAATTTTGCTCTTAAGTATTTTAAGTGTACGTGGAGTGTTGCACAGTGTTTGCACCTCTTTGGCTGACCTTATGAAAAATATCCCTTAAAGTGTACCTCAAGTCAAAAAATTTAAAAATATGTGTTAAAGAGCATGAAAAATGAATTCTAACAGTCTATTTCCCATCTTAATAGGACATTCTTGAGCTGAGATATAAAATGTTGAAGTTTATTCACTTAAAACAAATTGGCCCATTGAGCAATAATTTGTGACTCTCTTGTGGTACAACTCATACTATCTGCTTTGTTTCCCTTTAAAATTAAAAATGTTTTTATGACCTTGAACACTTCGGTTTGCTTGCATAGCATTTTGCAAACAGAGAGGGATTAATTAATTACATCACCCCATATGAGTAAAAGTACTATCAAACCTTGGTACAAGGTGCAGTAACTTTTAGAAAAACAAAGAAGTACAAAGATTGTAATTTGAGTCGTACAGATGGGAGTTCGAATGTTAGAATTCATTTTTGGTGGTCTTTAATATATATTTTTGATTTTTTTGACTTGAGGTACACTTGAATTACTGATCAGATGTTTCAGTTTAGTGAGTTATGTCAATATTTCCATCTAAATAAATATTAATTTCCATAATAACCCCCTTTGCAGATGCCACTGCTACAAGTTGTCCTTCAATGATTCCTGGAAAAACAAAGGCTTAAAAATTTTGCCATGTGTGGTAAGTTGCCACACGTCATAAATTTGCATATTGTGTTTAAAATTATTCATGAAAAAGATAGCTTAAAAAATAAACTACCCTGCTAAATGGTCAACATCAATAAAATTTTGATTATTTTTATATATGTAAGTTTTAGCATAAAATTTTCAACTACATAATTTGAAGAACTCAAAGGGTCCCTACTTTTTTCGACTTCAGTTAACAATTGCTCAACAATATCGGCAAATCAAATTGTTGCAAATCTTCCCCTTTTTCAAAATGTAAAACATCTTTTGGATCTTGATGTTTCGACCATAACTATTACAGCAAGTAGTTGCTTTGACAAAAGTTAAAAAATTTTGCTGCCAGATTGGATGGCATGATTCCTAATTAGATATGGAGGGATACACTATTTCCAAGGTAGGACGACTTCATAAGCGTTCAAAACATTCTTATATTTCTTCCATGACATTGAAGCTTTTCTCATCAACTTTTGAAAGATACATGCGGAATATGCTCACGTAAATCAAGGAGTTTCGGTATTCAAAAACAAAACTAGCCTATATGTTTGGCATTGCCATTTATTCATACATTAGGATGTCACGATATACTTATAGGCGGTTTTATTTTCTTTCCTAGGAGAAGTTGCTACAAAAATGAATTTTCAAAGACGTTGATTGATTAAATTTTTCAAGAGAAAAATTATGCAAACGTGCAGTTGCTTTTTAGACGGAACAAGCGGTGGCCTGGCCTCATTTTAAAAGTTTCAGCTCTAGCAAAAGTACTGTCACATGGTTCTCAAGAGCCATTCATGAAATAGGATAGTCTATTATACTAATTCTAATTGGGGTTACTGCGTATTCCCTTTAAGTTGGTTTCTGATAAGCAGTGGATGGGGGAAAGTTTAATTACACTGACAACTATACGAAATACCGACTGGACAAGGACATTGCTTTAAATTCGCAGAAACTCTACCCAAGTCTCATCATTGACCAAGGCAGGGAACTGCCAGACTGCTTTTAATCTCGAGTAGCTCCCTTTGCAGTGTACATCTGACTAAAGTTTTCAACACAGTTTTAAAGTTTAAATTCTTGGCGCGACTTGCTGCAGACCTCTATTTGAGCAAATTTGAAAACTATAGTCTCTCAGTTCTCAGTATGACAGACATAAAAAAAATGGTTTTACCAAGTATTGATGGCAAACGTATCCCTCGCTGTACCAACCCAACACCCCAGGGATTTAACTTTAGTGACTTGATCCAACGGGTCAGTTCCAGCAAAAGCTAAACGTAGGCTATGTGACTTGGCCTAATTGTAAGTACAAGAAAATTATTAATATTCAGAAGTCACATGATCTGCAGTTTGTGTTTCTGTGACTTTCAGGTTAGACGATATTGCTGTTGAGAGTCATACTCACTGACTCCTGTGGGGAAAACTTTTCCTAGGAAAAAGTCTCGTCTCCACTGAGTTTCTTCTTGAACAGGCCATAAAAGCTTCGTATATAATGTGCTTTAAGGCAAATTTTAGAAAAGTACGACAGCCCGTTTCGAGTGAGTTTCAGACCCAAACGGAAGCCTTGTCTATCACCTTGCCTGTGAATAATAGGCCTACTGAATGTTTAAGCCGATACATGTAGGCCTATGACCCATATAGGTATCTACAGTGCAGTTTGTTTATTTCTTAGGGGAATATTCTGATTCGTATGAAGCTTACCGGTTGTAAAATCGATCTACTTAGCGTGAGATTGGGGCCCTGCGATAACCTTGTCAAAATCTAGATTCGTGCAGGGCATTGATGCTATACGGTATCTATAGCATGGAAACACTCCCCTGTAGTACTTTCACGCTTGAAGCGCTACATCCTAGCGTGATGACGGCATTGACAATATCCGCCTGACGATACATACTCCACGGGTGCACCGACAACGTCATTCGGAAGTTAAAAGTTGTAATATACAAAAATTTTGTTCGCATGGAATTTTTCTAGGTTCTCAAAATGCTGGTAGCCTATTGATTTTTAATCGAAAGATAGGAATTGGCCTTGGTTGCTTAGTGCTGCGCGTAAACCATAAAGATTATAAATCAACAGAGCTATTCAACTTATTAAATTACCTGTGGTGTAATTAGGTCCAATTGGCGTCACCCTGGTAACGTTTTAGTCGAGCTGGATTGTAACATTTTTATTTTACCGTAACTACTATACATGTGTTTCATTAGTTTAAAATACAGAAATGCGTTACATTTACTACAAATAAAACTGTAAACGACATCCCCGTTTGAGGCGCTAGTCGTTTCTACTGTTTTAAGGGAAAATATGAATAGACTCTAGATCTTGCATAGTTCTTGTAACGCAAGTTCCAAAAGAATAAATGTAATTACCTTTATGAAACCAAAAAGCTTTGAAAAGCAAGCAACAAATAAATTCCTTGGTGAATGTACAAACAAAATACCACGGAGAAATTATAATCCACGTATAACAGTCGTCTGCACAATCCTCCTCCCGATTAAATCCACTATCGTTTAGACAGTCCAGTCCAAGTGATGCCTTTTACGTTTGCCCCAAAATAAGCTAACTGACACGAAATGTGTAACAGTCTTTACGATACAATCACACTAACACGTCCGTTTGGTTCCTCGTAACTAACTTCAGTTCGCACTTTCCGAATCTGATCGCCTATTGGCCATCCTCGGTCTTCAATGTGTTCCTGCGTTTCTTATCACTGTGAAGATACGGCATTGACTTCCCTCTCGAGGAAATCAGTCCACCTGATTGGCTCTGCACAAAGAACTAATTGAGGTACAGCTTCGCTGTGCGGCTTCTCCGGTGGTTACAGATTAACAATGGCTATGACTGTGCCTCCCTCGATTGCAGCACGACAGCGGCGTGCCTCGCATCGTTATTGAAATCAAAATAATGGGTTGTGTATTTTAACTTTTAATTAACAACCGAGGCTTCCCAGTAGGCCAATACTAAAGAGCTTGTATTAACATTTTTCACTTCTCGCTATCGCTTTATCTCTTTGAACTTTATTCGGTGAGGGGAAGTTTTCTTTTCAGAGCTCTTAATGTATTTTTTCGCCAACTCGGTTTTCGCCGCCCATCTCAAAATTCACTTAGACATGTTGCGGTGTAGCTCCGTGGTAAACAAAAATTTCGCCAAGAATTGCTAGGGTTGTGACGGAGCAGCTCGTGAAGGTCGGCAATGCCAGGTGGTTTACCTTATCATCGAGTTAACATCGGGTTGTTTTATGCTGGATAGAGCAAAACGCTTGTTACAATAGTTGTTTCACCTGGTTAAAGGGAAAGACCAGCCCCCAAACTTATTTTGAAGCAACAGCCAAATATCACAATTTTCTTCTTGTTTCTCTTCAGAGTATCTTCCAAGTTTTTAATAATAATTAAAATAATAATAATAATGACAATTTAGTAAAGCGCCGGAATCCGCCAAGAAGACGCTCATGGCGCTGTCACAGTCCAACCAGAACAATTGTAAGAACTTAAAGTGCCAAACCTCTCACCCCGAACTGCAATTTTGGTACCCGGGTACCGAAATTCTCAAATGGCTCAGCTGTTTGATTGACAGCTAATTCAAACAATACAGAGTACCAAAGCTTTTATTACACAGCATGAATGGTACTAAGAGTGTTTTGATTATATAAATTGAGTTTTTCTATACTCATCTAGGAGCAATAAACTGAGATTGTATCTTGATGAGGATGAATTTCAGACAATTTTGGGAGGGGCTTAAGTAAGGTTAGGAGAATTGGTACTGTTCGGGGATGAGAGAACTGGTCCTTTAAGTTTTCTTTAAAAATATCAAAGAGGTTGCAGAACGAATAGAAAAGGGAAGATTTTTCCAGCGTTTGGGTGCGAAAGACCTACTTCCCCACTTATTTTTAGCTAAGTGCTCCTTAAGAAGACTTTGGGATGAACTCCTAAGACCTTGACGACCATATGAAGTCAATAGTTCATGCAAATACACAGGTTCCGAAAATCTTGGAGTTTTATATACATAAAGTACTAATTTGAAGCGAATTCGGGTTTCAATGGGAAGCCAATGCAGTTCTCTCAGTACTAGAGTTATATGAGAAGATGATGGAATCCTAGTTATTAATCTTGCTGCAATGTTCTGATTACGCTGAAGACGGCTGATTTGAGTTTTGGAGACACCAAAAAGTAGGGATTTCCTACATCCAACTTCGACGTCCAAAGGTATGAACCATTGTTTAAGCTGTATCATTGTCAATATGTCAATATGATTCCAACTTTTTAATGACTTCAATATGGCATATTCAAGTGCCACAAGCCGTATCTCCTAGTAAATTTCACAATTGAGGAAAGAAAATATAATCACATGGTCCTCAACAGCCAACCACGAAGCAGAAAGTCTACTACACTAATTCAAAATGGAGAGATTGCATTTCCCCTTTAAGTGCAAAATGGTGAAAATAAAAAGGGGTAGAAATCTGATATGCAAAAATAAGAAGACCTCCTTTGGGAGGTGCTCTAGATGGTAGTCTTTAAAAGGGAAAATACCGTCAACAAACTTGGGATAGTGCAGTAGCCTTTTCTACTTTATGAATGGCACTTGATGATCATCTCATAATCATCAAATCAAGTCCGAAAGGCTTTTGAAGTATGCTCCTTGCACGGACTTCTATATATGGACAGATCATGTAACGTGTACGTCCTATCCGCAGATGGTCGTCACCGACTGTGACAAAAAAGGCGCACCAAATTGGAAGCCGTGAAACTATAAATCATCTGATTTGACGACGACTCTGTAATATTTAAGCAAAAGTTGAACTTGAATGGGAAATAATATCATAATACTGCAATATTTGAAATGATTTTGACCTTACCTTGCCATATTTCAAGAATATTTCAACTTCCTTGCAAAATATGGCGTATACTTGAGCAAGTCCAAACTTTCACACAAAATCCGACAGAGGGCCATTTTGGTGCGCTTTTTCTCACACTACGGTAGCGACAATCTACGTACTGTATGCTCTGTCCATGAATAGGAAGTCTCTGGCTCCTTGCCAGACAATTTGTAATTTATCTACAATCGTTATTAGTAAACTTTGTGTTGTGATAAACCAAATAAAAGTATGGAAATGAAAAAAAGTAAAGTAAAATGGACAAGTATGTCCAATTCGGTGTCATTTTGTCCAGAGCGCCCCCATTTCTATTGCAGACCTTCCTACGAATAATCATCACCGGAGCTTTTATTTGGTTAAGATGTTGACTATGAAAGGCTAATTACACCTCTAAGTGAGGCACATATTTAAATTGGGACTCAATTGGAGCTTTAAGTCGTGAAGTCACTGTTGGACCAGAGGGTTCATCTTGTCTCTTGCTACACACTGCTCGGATCAAGGAGCTTGTCGGGTCATCTGTGCTCAAAAATGATGATCGCTATACTACTGAACTGCAGGAACCAAAAAGGACGGTAAGCAGGGGCTTTCACTCGCTTTGTATCTCTCAAAGCAGAGGCTTTTCTATCTACTGCCCCCATCCCCGATGTAATAACAGGATTACAGCAGACCCTTTATCAAGTAGTTCGCATTTAGCAAACAAATGAGGGTAACAATGATCTCGCTTAATGGTAGCCCCACCCCAAAATCTTGTCATACACGTCTTTTAACCTACGAGATCATACGTGAGATAAGTTATTTCTGCATATGTGCAATATCCATCATCCCGAAATATAACCGACCAAGTTAAGGGCGTATTTATAGGCTGAAATAGGACCTCCGCAGTCCTGAAACTGTGGAGGGGAGTTTTTTAACTCCTTGGCTCAAAGGGCTTCACTCGCCACCTTAAACTATATTTAAGGCAGGGGCAAAGCTCTCAACTGGTTTTGCTCTTTAATTGACACAATAGTTTAAAAATTTAGAGTGGCTCGTATTACACAGCATGCACAAGGAGTGCTTTTGCACGCTCACAATGATGCCGGTCCTAACACAGAAATGTGGGATTGTGTGATGACGAAGGCGGAGTCTTAGACAACTGTGGGAGGGACTAGCCATTATATCAGAAGGTTGGTAGAATTGGAACCGTCTGGGTTAAGAGAATCTTGCCTTAATCAATTAGTATACTAGTTTCTTGCAATCTTTTAGCACACTTAGATTGTATTCCTAAAATTTAGGTTTAGCTCCCTTGAGAGCATGCCACTAAAATCGACGAAAGGTCCCTTCTAACAACAGAAATGCATCGTTAGGGAAAGAAGTTCATCAATACATTGATTTAAGGTCGAAATTGTCACTGATTTTTACGTTTTTCACTGAGTCCCCGTCGGTATTCGTTAATGCAGTCGCACTAGATGTCGTACTGCAGTCAAATTTATGAGCAACTGCCGTAATTTTTACAGCCAAAGTCGATGTTCCGATTCGGGAGTAATTCATGATTAGTTTTGTGTAACTTAGTACGGCAAACTACCCCGGTCGCCCCAAGTGAATCTGAGTTGTCCAATTCGTCAGGAAACTAGAATTTGTACTTCCGATTCTACAACAAAACAAGTTTGCATGTGATAACAGACTGACAAAAGCACAAAATGTATAGCAACACAATCCGTGCATTTCAAATAACACATGTAACTGTATAAAATGGGCTTTTGGCGTTTACCATTCCGTAAACCAGTAGCCGGTGACGAAGAAGGAGAACCAGTACAAACAAAAACCGCATGAGTTTTAAAGTTTTAAAGAGAAAATACAAACAGACTTACATGAGTTACTACACGTTGGAGTATTCTAATTCATGATTGACTCTGTTGAAGTCAAGTGACTTTCCTTTCTTTGTTTATACTGACAATGTCCCGAAGCAAATTATGCAGTGATACCTGTTTACCATTAATACTTTACTTCTTATTACACGTACTTTCATTTAACTTTTAATTTTAAAATATATAATATTTTTGCTGGGGTAATTGTCATAAAATAATAACTGAATTTTGTTTTACAACTTTGGGTCCCACTGTTCTTCCCCTTCAAGCAGCGTGCCTTTTTTAAAGGCACCCAATTCCCCAAATTATCTGCATGCCTGGGAATTGCCTGATTGAAGACATCATCCATTTGTGTCACATCACAACCAATGTTCGATACCCATTATCCAGTTATCAGCCTGATTGGTCTGTTGGTAGCCTGTGTAGAGCCTCTATGGTCTTAGCCCCCGTAAGGCATTTCGTAGCGATGAGTTGGACGAAAAGACTTCCTCTGCTCCGCGGGCGCTACCTGATTGGCCACAACGAGTAACCAGACTGCAGCAAGACCTTGAAGTTTCACAGCGTCTGGAAAGTTTTAAAGGCCCAGTTCTCTCACCCCAAACAGCATCAATTCTCCTAACATTCTTACCTAAGCCCTCCCACAACTCGTTTGAAATTATTCCTCATCCAGATACAATCTCAGTTTATTGCTCAAGGTGAGTATAGAAAAACTCAATCTATATAATCAAAACACTCTCAGTACCGTTCATGCTGTGTAATACAAGCTATTATTTGAATTAGCTGTCAATCAAAGAGCTGAGCCGATTGACCATTCTGGTACACCCGTACCAAAATTGTAGTTTGGGGTGAGAGGTATGGTCCTTAAATGAAGGGCCTATACTTCAAATCAGTCTATCTGATCTGCCAACCCTTACGCAACCACTTACAGGGTAACTTAGCAGTCGTTCCAAACTGAATTAGTTTATTAGCCTACCCTTCTTCATGATTGGCCCTTGAGGATCACGTGACAATATTTTTCTCCTCAATCGTTACATTTACTACTGTGGGAGTAACTTCTGGGTCAGCCTTGAATATGCAATATTAGTAAAGCTCTAAATAACATGAAAAATACTTTCCAGTGAAATTGAAACAAAATGGGATTTATCTGTGTCTTCAACAGAAGCTTGGGCGACAGCTCTTGCCCGTTAAGGTACGTATTTAAAATATTTGTAAAAAATATTAGTGAGGACCCCCCACAGTGTACGGTAGTCTTGACGGGTCAACTAGTAGCTCCACCAGAAACTGACGAAACATTAGCCTACAAGTAAGTGCGGGTGACTTGTTCCAATCCTACACTATTACCTCCTGCGAAAACAAAGTTCAACTGTACAGAAATGAAATGTAACACCAGATGCGCGAAACGGTAACATAGATTTATTTTAGTTATTGCATGAGAATGGTCCCTTATGCGTCATCACTAACAGAAAATCGGAGAGAAGTGGACATTTATTTGCTGTTTTCGACTTGAGTCCTTTCAGAAAAGCGGGTATTTACAACAGATCAACAAAATTGCGAGACATTCAGTGTCATGGCAACGCGAAGAAATAACGTACTTGCACGTCCATGCAACCATGATAGATAGCCCACCTGTTAGCAATACCCGCACACTATTCCACAATAATATCATCATTACGGGATACGCTTTCAAAGAGAATAATTTCAAAATAGGTCTGGAGTCCACGCATTAGTGTGATCGATACAGACAGTAATGTACATAAATAGCATCAATGTTTCAATGTAGAAGGAACGTTAGTTACGGTATGTTTAGAATCAAGCGTATACCGCATCATGACTGCGTCGTGGACAAGTGTAGTATCCTATAGAGATCATAGTTAACACTACCTCAAGCGATAAAACAGAAACGAAGCCATCAGGAAGTATTATTTATTAAAGCCGGTTTATGAAATCTCGGGATAAAAGGGGCATCTTTTTGCCGCATAAAGTTAAAGGTTTTCCTTCCATAAAGTTAACTTCTTGCCCAGTCTCCAAATTTATGAATGAACACCCGTTTAGAGCACTTCTTGTATAAAAAGTACTATGACCTGTGGCGAGTGAAAATTGTTTACACGGACAGGTCCGCGTGTCTCTCCTGATCCGGGGAACACCGAGTGATTGCACTAATCATCAGTGACCAATTAGAATCATGGAATATCGAACATATGTAAATCCGAAAACAACCAAGCCAATCTTTGATTAAGATATGGATCATTTAAAGGTTTTGGGTGCTTAAATGGCCGTTATAAGTTGAAAATTTCTTTCTTTTCTCATATGATGCGTTATTTTCTATCAAAATTAATGGGCAAACACAAATCTACAGAAAACAAATTGCAATCTGTTTTGCGGGTCATAGACATAGGTACGTACTTTTTTCTTCCTTCGTCAACAGATTGTCCCCAATTGTTATTCAAATGAGTTTTGCCCCTATGCCCTCCAACGAGTAACTTTATTGATAGTTATTCATATTTATTTCTGAAAATATGAAACTCAAAACACTGCTGATACCAACGGACACTGTCTTTACTGCTTAAACACTGTTACAGGCATCCCCTAGCATGCATGTGGAGTTAAAATATATTCTTACTTCTATTTGCATTAGCTGTATTGCACTTTAAACTGTTAGATGGAATTTACAGGAGTTAAAATTCATCATCTTCAAAGTATGCAGAAAATTTCCTCTTTCATGGCAGAAAACTACATCTTAACAATATATAGCGTTCGGAAAATATTAATTTTCAAATAATGCATTTTTCTAAAGATATAGTGCATTATGGAAAATGTGTGACGTCATAACGGCACATTAATTTGACACCGCATTCAGTCTATTTATAATGTTGATGCCGCTGCAGGGAATGCCAAGTAACATCAATTGTTTGCTACACCCAACACATGGTGTACGGAAATGCAAAATCTATAGCAGTACAGGTAAAGTTTTTCAAACATTCCTTCTGTATCAAATGTCAATCACAAAAAGAACTTTCAATAAAGAAAAAACAACAACAAAATTTGTGAAATAGCCTATATTAAGTTAGTAAGTTAGCTGGAGTTTTACCGTTAAGTTCCTAACCTTTTGGTTCAAGTCGAGCAGGCCACGGCCTATTTTCCAGTTATGGCTCACTGGGTTGTTTTCCCTACTCCGTGGCTTATGCGGAGCATCACGCACAACGGCAGTAGGTTTCCATTTTTTTCTTTTTTCCCCGAAAGGAAGAAATTTATTTACATATTGAACAAAGATTCCATTTTTAATGACTTTGGCATATATTACTCGACCTGGGAATAGAACCCGGGCCTTCCGCGTGAGAGGCAGATGCTCTTACCGTTAGATCAAACACGCGGTATATAGCCCATATTGAGATAAGAAAGGGTATTGCGATAGGGCTTTGAGGACATGGTGTGAAATATTTTGTCCTCCTTTCATGACCCTCGTGAGAAGCCACCAGAATGTGCCGTTGGCACTTAAAGTGGAAGGTGAGGAAAAACTGTAATTTTTATATGTGGCAAAGAAGAACAAAATCTCCACAATACGGTGAAATTTCCATTCAAGTCGGACATATATTTCTTGAGATATCAGCAAATGAAGTTATCAGATTTGTGTTCCAAAGTGAGCTCCAGAGCAGCAGGGATTATATCAAGTTCCTCAAATTGACAAGGAATGCAAATTGTTTTCCTTTGTTTTCTTTTGTTTTTCAGACTGTTGTGTTGACCTTGAAGTTAATAGGGATAAGACCTCACCGCGGGGAATGCAAAGTTTGTAAAGTTCTCATGTCACCTATGTAACCACATTCTGATTATATGGGATTATTGAGGAGAAAATAGGTTGTAAATCTAAGAAAAAATTCAGTTTTTTTTATTTTTTTTTATGTTTTTAATGTGGGGATATAACGTCTTATGTGCTTGCTTCAAGATCATTCTTTGTTGAAAATGTGACAACTTTACGTGCTCATATTTTGAGAACCACACATCGAATTCCGATGTAAAGTTTACCAAAACGCTTAGACTAAGTACCCCTCTAACATATCAACACCTTAAATCTTCCTTTTATTTTAAAAATGCTTTATACTTGTACAAAAAATATTCTGACGGTCTCAAGATCACCAAAATCCATGGAAAGAGTCCATTAAGAAAAGTCGTAATTTGTATTTAATAGAAGAAACCTTACGCCGACAACTCTAAATCGTTTTAATTTATATAAAAATTTATAAACAGAATCGAATTAAACTATTCAATATTCATGAGAAACTTCACAGTGTCTTAATTATAAAACACCTTATTCTGTTTGAGTTAAAGACAATCATATATAAATCAGTGGCGTAGGGTTGGGGGGATTAGAACCCCCCGCCCTCCCCGCCGCCCCCGTGACCCAACCTTGCAATGCAAAAACACTTAAAATAGAGTTTTTTCTCTCTATCCTTAGACTTTTCCCTCATATCGTGCCCCCCCCCCTTTCGTCATGACACCAAAACCCTCCCCATGACAAAATCCTGGCTACGCGCCTGCTATAAATAACCAGTATCGTATCATCGGAGTGCTTTGTGCTGATAAATATTTGCAAATGAAATATTCAATGCCATTTTGGATATCATCACTGATTTGTTGTTTAAATTAAAATTAAATAAAAAATAATTAAATAAAAATGATTAAATTTTATCTCAGAAAAGATTTTATTCAAGTCATTCAGTCTGCCTTGAACGGTCACTCTAGCATAGGGGTCGAAGGCCTTCGGCCTACGGCCCAGATTCGGCGCAATATTTAAGAAGGTCATGGCTTTCTGACGAGGGTGCTAAAATCGCTTTCAGCCTTTGTAAAATAAGCATTATGGCTTCGCGAATTCATGACGTCATGCTTTTTTACATCATTGCTGTTTCAGTTCAGTTATAGTTTCACTTTATTCTGTTTACCTCATTTGAGGTTTTAGAATCAAAAAGACAAAAGCAAAGAACATTTACATAATATGATACAAGAAACGATCCAAGTTTACAAGCTGGCAAAGTGATAAGAAGAGAAAAAAAAGAGAGAGAGAGAAAGAAAAACAAGTGCATCTATATAACTTATGAAGGCAGCGAGAAAAGCTGTACCTGCAATGTTTATAAACGGCAAGGTTTTAAAACAATCTGAAAACACTTTCTCCTACCATGCTTAGACCAAACTATGGCCAAATTTTTGACCTAAACTTTAGTCAAAATTTCCAACAAATGCTTACATTTAAGCATACGTTGGTAACTTTTGACCATAGTCTAGGTCAACATTTTGATCATAGTTTAGCTCGGTGCATATTTGACCAAATCTATGGTCACATTGACCATTGTGTTTTTGGAGCGATAGCGGTCACACTTAAACTACATAGAATGTTTTTTTTTTTTTTTTTCATTTCTTGATATAACATAAAAATGAGGCTTATTTATACTACTTTTATAACTCTTTAAGAAGTTCTACTGATGAAAAACTTTGAGCGGATACCGTAAAGAGGGCTTTCACTGACATCACAAGTCCCGCCCCTTTTGCCGAGAAGCAGCTGATGACCCCGTGTGAGTGTCGCACTAAAACACTGTTGAGTTGTGCCCGACGATGGGCGTGTTTTACCAGTTGTGACGTGAAGTGAATACCACTCTGTAGTTGGAATGATCGATTTGCCATGAAAAAAGCGGCATCATTCGTCTATTACGATAATTGCGCCGGAGCTTCGCCCTAACGTCATAATAATGAGATCAGTACATGACCTCTTTAGGATACCTGGCAAGACGTAACCGGATCAGGCACCCTACGAGTCTTGCACGTGTAGTTCAAGGGATTATCAGCATGATGAGAAATTGGGGCTATATCCTCCAAATGGTGCTTGCGGCGCCGAAGTCCTTGGTTTATTGTTGTATGTATGGATATATACATATTTTAATTTCCCAAGAAGGAAACATTTTACCAATGCAGAAATGTGGTGACACGTGACTCCCGTCTCCCCTAACCAGGGATTTTAAACGAAAAGTGCATTAGCCGGATGAAAAGTGCAATTGCATTTTTTAAACTAGAGAACGGGTTGCATTTTAAACCGTAGGCAGAGAGAGACTTTTTATCGCGACAAAAAAGCTAATTTGCAAAACAGTTCACAGCATTAACCTTGAGAATAATTTTCTAGGGGTTGAATTGTCTTTGATTAAGGGTAGACATGAACTTGTGCTCTTCAGAAATGTGCATGTGAGCAAGTTTGCCTGAAAACTATTGGACGGGGCGATTGCAGTCCCCCACATCTGTGGACTGTAGGTCTGCGTTCACGTAATCGCAGAGGATTTTCAAGGGACCGAAGTTATGGACACAACGCGTTAGCCATAGCGAAGGGTTGGCTGAAAATGGCATATTGTCAGTTGATGCAAGATGAAGGCCATCATGATGAAAGTTTTTTTGATCAAGTAAGACAATATTCCTCATGTCTGTACATTGCACATATACTCTTACACCTATTATAATTTTAGATCCTGGACAACTTGCAAAGCAATAATGACAAGAATTCTCAGTTTCTTTTCTTCATAATATGCTTCTGTCCCATTTTACTTAACTTTTTATTTCATTTTTCTTTTGTTATTATCAATTTTAATTTCTTCTAAGTTTTGTAACTTTTTCGTGTTAGCAAGTTGATTTCTCTTTTCTAATTTTTGCAAACTTTCTTTTTCAGATGTGAAGTCACGTAATTTTAATATTGCGCATAGAAATGGACGTAACGATGTAAAGCGCATGTGTAACATATGGCAGTGTTTAATACAAATGAGGGCGACCTTCTCTAACGAACAGCAGGAAAATGTGACTCTTACAAACTTTTGTTTTCATGCAAAATCGGAAGAATCTGCTGCCATGTTAACACTCTCTCAGGTTTTGTAACAAGGAATGCTCTTATAAACATGTTTATAATAAATTTAAATGGAATGATTAAATCATCTCCTGCCAACTTGAAACAATGTGCCTGCGAGGTTTTTCTTTTTTCTCTATCTTGATTCTTGTTCCTAAAAGTAGCTGTAAGTAGTTTCTGTGTAAAATGCTCAGAGCAATTGAGCTTGAGTGGATTGGTATACTAAAATTACCTAAGCAACTCGATGTATGTTGTTGAGAGTAAAAACAGCGTTCGGGACGAGCACGGTACTTTCCCTCATAAGACAAATGATCCATTGATGTAGAAGACCTCTTGAATGACTTGACTGCTGTCACTCGGATTTTCTTGTATCCCAAGATAGTAATGTATATCACTAAACAAGGATATACATACCACGGAACAAGAATATAATTATAAACCTTACAGCCTGCCGCGTAGACAAGATTGCTACAATCCCCGTCAAAACAAATGAAACAAAGTTGTTGGTACGGTAACAAAATGCACGCACACTCTCAAACTTCCCTTGAAATACCCCTTCCCCCTTTCAATGTTGTGTCCTAGCTGATAGTTAAAAGGTTGTAGCCAACACTGAAAGGTGGATGGGGGAAGGTGATTTGTTTCATTTACTTTGGTCAGGGATTGTTGGCACATCCGTTGCCCTCGTCATGCTGTGAGTCTTTGAACAAGTGTGGGAATATCAAGAGTATAAAAAATAAAACTGAAACAAATAAAAATACTGGAAAGGTACCTCTCTTTATTCCTTTAGACCACATCTTTTCAGAGTTGCAAGTGTGCATGCTAAGGAGGAACACGCGTGGATGATGCGCACGCGAAGAACGGTTGAAGAGTTAAACGTGACAACAAGAGCGTTCAACTTAAGCATTTGTCATTTTTTCACAGTCTATTGGTAAAACATCAAATTTGAAGCAGACGCTGAAAATTACTGAAGTAAAATCATAAATTTTATTGGAGGGAAAAAAACGGAATACACACTTGATACTTACCAACTTTTAATTTACTATCAGTTAGCCTACTAATAAACCGAAGTATTTTACAACATTTTACAAACAAATACTTAAAATTGTAGTTTGACATGAAAATATTGGCACTTCTGGCAAAGAGAGTACACTTTCGAAAACAATAGTACTTGACATACCATTTTCATCTATGCTGTATAAATAAACCATCCAGGAAATCGCAGAACTAAAGTTAATAAAAACGGAAGACTTCCAAAAACTTACAAGTTGTATTTTCTGATATTGCCCTTTTCCTTTTTTCTGAAGATGTGTATTTTTGTATGCTAGAGCTGCAAAAGCGTTCCTACTTCGAGTAAAATGGTCCCCTTCGCACATTTTTGTTCAGGTCCTCCAAAATGAAAACCAAACTTAATAAAAGTCTCAAATTGCTTCCTTTGGGAAAGTGCACATTTGACTGTTTTTAGGAAAATACTTCAAAGCTTCATAGAAGTACTACGTCCATGCTCAAAGTACCTACATGTAACATGGAAGTTCTACCGCGGAGGTACTTCCATGAATGTAATAAATTGAAAGCTCAAGTTGTTACTGCACGGAGCTATAGAGGCTTTTCATATGACGTCACAATACTTCCCGGTGGCCATGTTGGACTACATGCAACTATGTAGCAGACCATACTCGACGCCCTCGCTTGCCCAATGGAGGTGTACACACCATGCATACAACAGTGCACACTGTGCACTAGTGTGCAGTACGTTCAACATGAAACCACGTAAATTGAAATCCAGAATGACGGATCCGTGACGTAATTGTAGAGCCTGGCTCTCTACTAACACCTAGCTTCACCGTTGTTGTGACGGTTTCATACACTCTCACACACTTGGAATGAAATATCTTGGTGGGGTGTTAGTCAGATGAGGTTTGAAGGCTCAGTTTCTAACCACTCGGTTATAGTCGGATCGGCTTATTTCCTTTATTCAATTGCTTGTTGTGAGCACCAGGCACAAAAGCAGTGAAATTTTTGATTGACGTTTTACTCCATTCCGGTTGAAATTTACTCATTCAACCTGGGGGTAAGGTATGTTCAACCGCCAGTATTTACAATTCACGGCTTCAAGAAGTGGATATATGTAGCTCAGACAACTCGGGAAGTGCCGTTTCCGGCCACCTTGACGGGTGTCAGTAAAGTCAAAAACAGTTTTGCGGGCTCCACGCCGACTTAAAGGCAGTCATTCGTCACCCTAAACTACAGTTTCAGTATACATATATCAAAACTCTCAATTGGCACAGCTCTTTGATTGGCATCACATTCAAACAATGCATCATACCTAAATTACACAGCATGGGCACTGAGAGTGTCTTGATTACACATTATGGACTTGTATGGCCACTGGGACAAGCCATGAAGCAATAAACAAGGATTGTGTATGGATAAAGATGAGTTTTAGATAAATGTGGGAGGGGCTAGATGTAAGTAGGTTGGGAGAATTGGAACTGTTTGGGATGATGAAAATATGCCTTTAAGGTGTTGCCCGGCTAAGATCCCCTCAATATTTTTTCCGTTGAGCCGCGCGTGATACGGGTTAAGGGAATGAACGTTCGCTACATATGCAGATAGATATATCTGTGCGCACTGCGCAGACTGTTCCAACTTGCCTACTGCGGGGAAATTTTTGAGTTACCTCATTTAACACTGTAATATCCTGTGCAAATTCGCTTTGCACTTTTTTCAGATCATTTTTTTTTAAATAGACCCCAAGTGTATCAATCTGCATGCCTTCTAGGCTCAATCTTAACCGAACGGTGACAACCGTAATATTTATGAAATCATCTGTCCATATAATGAATACAATAAGAGGTTATAGGTCATATGGAGTTTTAGGGCCCAGTTTCCAATCAATTGGTTCAAGTGGAGCTGGCCACGGCCTTTTTTCCAGTTGTGGCTCTCTGGCTTGTTTTCCCTACTCTATTGCTTATGCTGAGCACCAAGAACACTGGCAGTAGGAATAAAAGAAAATCATAATTTGGTAGTAGGTTTTATCACACGAATGATTTAAAACACATTTCATCGACTGTAGATGAGTTGTTTTCACTATTTAACCGAGTTTTGTTTATCTATTCTACTCACCTGAAGTGTAATGTTCGATGATTTAGTTATTTTAATATTTGAATATATTTAAGTAATGTAAAGAGAATACTCCTCCGCGGGCGATTTTATGCAATTTAATGCAAAAGCGCAGTCGAAAAGCCTTTTTGAATGTATTTAATCAGCTTTTCATGTAAACCCAAATAGTTTAATTGGCAAATAGATCACGTTCCCGGAACAAGTGTTATTCCCGATGTTGTTATTACTGAGAGTTAGTGAGTAAATAAGTGATTTACCGGACGAGAACCTGAATAAATATGTTTTATTTTTTGAACAAGGAATGGATTATTTTACCCACTCTTGATAATACAGCTGCATTCAAAAAGTCACGATACAGGTGCCCGAGCACACACTGAGAAAAAAAAGGTAAACGCTGACAGCTTATGTAAAATTCATCCCTTTAGTCAGTAATTAAAAAATGACATTGGACTAAGTGATATTATTGTTTTGTCCCTGAGGAAAGAAACAAAACAAATTATAAAATGTACAGATAATGATGAAAATGTAGAATTACTGCAACAACCATGAACCGAGGTTGTTCACACACGCGTAGCCGAGAGGTGGGAGAGGGGTATCGGGTGATAAACGCTCCATGACCCAAGTTTTAAAAATGGCAGTATATACATATAGGCCAATACGAATTTTAAAATGGATCATTGTACACTGTTAGAAATTTCTCTGTAAAATTTACATAATTTTTATGGCAAATTTTTTTCCAACCAAATAATGTTTTTTTTTACAGCCAGACTGTAATCATGAAAAAACATTAAGTGTTTGTTTTTTCTTTACAGTTTTTGCATGTAAATTAGTTTACAAATGTCTACTGTAAAATCGAATTACAGAATTGTTCTGTTTTTTTTTACCTTAATTTTATGTGAATTTACAGCCTACTGATTTCATTCTCGGCGTTTTAATATTTATTATAATATCGCTTTTTTCCTTTCATATGTTATTACGTAACATGCACTTCTCCATTACGTAGATCAGGTATTTGCTTATTTACGTAATGTGTCGTTACGAAGTTACCTTCAATCAAAACACAATGAGGATACTTTGTTATCACATTGTTGTCCAGTAGACTGCTATCTCTAGGAACTTTGTAATTGGAAAGTCACATTTTTGGTACAATATAATAATTGTTTTTAAAATAAATATGACAAAGAATGCAAATACATTGGTTGCAAACATTTCCAGACAAGTTAAACAATAAGTTTATCACTTCCTGATTAAAAAAAGCCAAAAAAGATATTATTCAAAGCAACAGCAATCCTTTTGTTAGGAAAATGCCTACAAAATAAGCTCCACCCATTTCTGAAAAATGAGATTTACGTCATAAAGTGGTAAATTTACAGACTCTTTCAAGTAAATTTGTGAAACGTTTTTAATTCGATCAAGTGCATGAGCGCCTGTGGCGATGAGTTGACATCAGTATACCAATTGTCAGTATAATAAATGTAAGTTAATTTTCAAATAGGGCCATAAATTTGCCAAAAATGTTTTCTTTTTTAACTGAAACTTCGCAGAACGATGCATGTTATATATTGAAAATTTTCTGGCTATTTCTTATTTGTTTGTTTGTTTGGGCTTATTTTTGTTTCTTTTTCAGCGTAAAAACAAAATGAATGTTTGTTAAATGACAGTATATTTATGTGAAATCAGAAAAATACAAAATAATGTTAAAATTTCTGTACATTTACAGAAAAAGTTTTACAAAGCAGTAAAATTTGGTTAAAAAAGCAGACAGAAATGGTTTTTCAAATAAACAGAAAATACATGTTAAACAACCTTTTTTTATTGTAGAAATACAAAGTGTCTGTAAAGATACAGAAAATCTCTATTAAAAGTAAAATACAAAAAGTTTAAGTTAAAAAAAGTCTGTAAATTTACAGAAATTTTTAACAGTGTGTAGATGGTTTTACCTTTGAGGCTCAAACATTTCACCATTTCACATTTTGAAACGGTAAAATGTCGGTGTTCTTAGCAGGAGACACGAGATCCTCTTCCCCCTAGACGCCTCCCCATGACATCCTCGAATACCCCATCCACACCCTACCCCTCCCTATGACAAACATGGATATGTGCCTGGGTCTGCAATGCATAATACAATGTGCAGTTAACAAGTGAACTTCACACCTACATTTGAAATTCCCGAGATCACTTTTTCAGAGACAAGTTCTTTTCGAAACATCGTTCTTTTTGGCATAGGAAATTTTTAAAATGTGTTGTCAGTTTGTTGAAAGGCAAACGAATGCAAGCTGACTTCTTCAAGTAATGTGTGAATTAATTACCCTAATTGTGATTAACACATCTTTTAAGAATACTAATGAGTTGTCCTTTGGCGTTATGCGATGAGAGGAAGATTCGAGTGTTTAGGTTTGGCTTTGGGATAGTTTCATGTTCCTCTTCAACTTTATATATGTGAGATGAATGTTTTCCACGAAAGTACTATCCTTTATTCAAAGAATGTATGTATTTGATTGAAATGGAAAGTGAAAATGAACTCTTTCCGAGGTCTTCCCGGCCAGTAGTTTAATTCAAAGTCAGCTTTCAGTCGTTAACTCATGTAATTTCCCAACTACCATACTACCAACTGTGCAGAAACGATTTAAAGTGGGTTTGGACATGAGGAGGGGTCAATGCACTTTGTGGGGTGGGGTAAGCTCTACCCGCCTACGATCATCAGACGATTTTCGCCGAGGCGAGATTTTTTTACAGGACGAATGAGGGCAAGTTGATTTTGATTTTAAAAATCTTTAATTGTTTCAAAATCAAAGTTTTGGTTACCTCTAGGTAAGGAATACTCGGGAAATATTTGGCATGTTCATTCATAATCGTGTGTCAGAATTACAAAAAAGTTGAAAAGAGTCATTTTAGAATAGGGTGAAAAAATTTTTCAAGATTCAGATGATTTTTCCATTGGAACGATTTTCCTCATTTGTATTGGGGAAAACTATGTCTTCAAAAGAATTCTCTATCGTTCAGTCTTTCACCCTGATAACTACGACCACGGTATTATGGGCAATGGCAAATCATCTGGCGGATAGAGTTCTGTGAAGTTAGTTTCTTGTTTAGAAATTATGTGGGAAGGGTATTGTCCGGGGAGAATTATCCGGTTGGAATTTTTTGCGGTAGGAAGTTATTCGAGCGGAAATGTTAACGTGGAAATTCCTCTAGGAGATTTGTCTCGCGAGCACGTAAATGAATACGTATGTTTTAATGCGCTCTTTTGTATTGAGGTATTTCTCGATAATTAAGGCTACCATACCGCTTTATTTTGAATAATTAATGATCACTCTGTTTAAATAAATTTTTATTTTATAAATAACACGGTTGCAACGATTTTCAAAAAATTGCAATCTGTAAATCTTAAAACATTTTGCCGGAATTTCAAAAAGTTTAACTTATTTTGAATTATTTCAATAAAAAATACAACTTCGGCGAAATGGCCATTAATTTTCTATTAAACGTTAAAATTTCATGAAAAGTACGACGGTGATTGCTTAGATTTAGATAGAAAAAAACCAAAAGGAAACATTAAAGTTATGTCTCTAATTTTTTCTTCAAATTTTATTGAGCTACGAGCATTTTATCAACAATTTTACAAAATTTTAAACTGAGAGATATTTCTTCCGAAATATCTCACAAAAAGTTCATTTATATTCAGAAATATTCAAAATAAGAAGCACCCTCATCACCTATTCAAGAAAACGCAATATTTACACGTTATTTTTATTTTACCGAACCGAAAACGTCCATTTTGTAAGATTAAATTGAAAACAGCAAAAAGAATTCGAAAAATGACTTTTTAGATACCTTTTTTGAAAGTCATCGCTGCAGCAAGGCCTTCAAAGCCAAAATATATTTTTATGCAAAGAATTTGGCAAATATGGATATTAATGGTCATCCGTATGCTCAATTGACTGATTTTAACCTTAAATGTACATGTGCGGGAGGAATTTGATTTAAATTTCATGGGGGGTAAAATTCAAGATCTCTCATACTTCATTCAACTTGTATGAAGGACAAAACTGAGGAACCTTTATAAGATAATTCAACCACAAAAGACACTTTTTTTCTCATATTTTCAAGACGTCCTATTGTAATTGCACACGTCCTATATATAGGCTAAATTATTGAGGATAAAACTCGGTACCCTTCATACACATCAGTTCCCATGTGCGGGAGGAATTTGATTTAAATTTCATGGGGGTAAAATTCAAGATCTCTCATACTTCATTCAACTTGTATGAAGGACAAAACTGAGGAACCTTTATACATGTGCGGGAGGAATTTGATTTAAATTTCATGGGGGGTAAAATTCAAGATCTCTCATACTTCATTCAACTTGTATGAAGGACAAAACTGAGGAACCTTTATAAGATAATTCAACCACAAAAGACACTTTTTTCTCATATTTTCAAGACGTCCTATTGTAATTGCACACGTCCTATATATAGGCTAAAGTATCGAGGATAAAACTCGGTACCCTTCATACACATCAGTTCCGCATGCAATGAAAGTTTTTCATGTTAAGAATTTATTACACGTATATAACGTATATAACGTAGCAGGTTAAAGGTGAGTCTACGAGGGGCAATTAAAAGCCAAGTTCTCTATCAGTATGAAGGATCTTGGCTTTTGGCCCTCCTACCCTAAAACACAAAATAAACCAACGAATGGGTCAACTGCGCACCAGACCAAAATTGGTCAAATAGTGTAACTATAGCCTTTGGTCAAATCTGACCATTCCATGGTCAAATTTGACCAATAAGTGGTCACATTTGACCAATAAGTGGTCAAATTTGACAACAGTTTAGTCACACTGTTTGACCACTCTTGATTCGGTGCTTACAGTACTGTAGCTGGTCCAGTCATTGGTTAATTTAACCAAAGTGTTTCCTAGTGGGAGGGTCAAAAGCCAAGATGCAACTTAGGCACAACATACACATTTCCATAATGATCACAGCTACCTCTTTTTGCAACTAAGAATAAACTAAGAAATCCCCATCTAGAGGCTTAAGTACGTCAACTGTTTTGTTATAAAATTACGGAGACTTCAGCTTCGCGGGACAAAAGCCAAGATCCCTCATTAAACGTTTAAGTCCATCATGTATCCGTGTCAATGCAAGAGGTCAAGAATAATCATTTCCACAACGATCGTTAATTTTTTATTTACAGCTTTACTACGGGGGGGGGGGGGGGCTTGAAACTATATGTACTGTTTATATATCAGGATAAAACTGTTAAGATGTCAGCAATGAAAACGTAGCTTTACACACTGAATACATGGAGTTAGGTGCAACGCTACAGTTTTTCAATCTTGAAGGGCAAGAACAATCACCTAAACTTGAAGTACGTATTGTAGTGCAGTACACTGTCCTGTTTCATGATTGGCTGTTCAGGATCATGAAATAGTATTTTTGTTCTCCTCAAACATGAAATAGTTTTTGAGTCACAGCTTGTTTTACGTTGAATGTGCATGGTTGAAGTCCTAACATATTTTAAAAGATAAAGTTGAAGACCGTGAGAGCAAAATTGTGAGATTTAGCTGCTGCTTCCAAATAAATTTGTGGCGACTGCTCTTGAATGTCATCCTTTTAAGTTCTGAAGACTTCAAACTAGAATAACTCAAATGAGATTTCACTATTTGGAAGAGTTACCTCCGGAACGTACAGTATGCTGAACTATATCGTGATATTTTGTCTTGGGTTTAAAAAAAAAACAGTGAACGTGACTCCAACAACTGAAGTTACTTCGTTTGATTTTGTTCTTCCAGTTTCATTTACGCCTGTATTTAGAATATTCCGAATGTTGGCAGTTGCATAAATATACACGTTTGCATTGTCTAAAATCCTTTGATTTTTCTTGCTTGATGGGAAATTGTATGCCTACGTAGAAAATGGTGTCCCAATGGGCGGACCCTATTTTTGTAGCGACCAGTTGGCAAAAACTTTCTTTATGACCTCCGTCATGATGCAGACATTTTAAATCTCAGTTACCTGAATTATGCTGTTAAAAGGTTTTCATCAGCTTCAAATTGTGATGCCGAAATCTGGATCAATAGATCACATGCCTATCCGTGTAAGCTCCAACAAACGACAAAGTTGTACATATGGCAAGTTTAATTTCCATCAAAAACAAATAGAGAAAACAATTGGCCCTTTTTTATCCAAAGGCCTATAGCCTCGACGACAACATATCATGTAAACATGTGTGATACTGTACCTCATATGCAATATACAGTGTACCTGATGCAAGAGAAATACAGTTACAGTTAAAGGCAATCACTCTTGATAAAAACGCAGTGAGTTTGTAAAATACATCCCGGTCCATCCACGCTACTGCTTTTTTTTTTTTGCTTCTGGGTGCCCATTTCAGTCAATGTACGTTATAACACAAAGATTAACAGCCCACTTCTGTTCGAATGGTGCTTTGACAATATTATATTCCGTGTATCTGTGCCCTTGACCATTGTGCTAATGTCCACCAGGCCTATACGCGTCGGTTATTGTGTGGTGTGAGTACACTCTACTTGTATTCATTGCATTGTGTAAAAGGTAATTAACACCAACGGAGTTTCCGCACCAATCAAATTTGTAAACTTAAATGTTACGCTCGTAATGGTTTAGAATTAGTAAGTTTGTGGTTTCTAAATTCCAGCGAGAGGAAATGGGTAGGCATACGTGCTTTTGATTTTGACCATAAAAACCGCCGTGTATCCCTGTGTTTTTCTCCGGCTACTCCGGCAGTCCGGCTTTCCTCCCACTCAGGGGTGGCGCCAGGATTTGCCCGACAAGGGGGGGGGGGCAAGCTCCCCGACAGGGGGACAGAATTTCAAGGCCCCGACAAAGGCGATGTTATGTGCCAGTTGAACGTCACTTTGCAGAATTTGAGGCGCGCGGAGGGCGCCGAAGTTTTGTGCTTTCATTTTAACAAATACTTAAAAATCTGGAGTTTAATGAAGTAAAAATTTAAACTTATGGAAGAAATTTGGCTTTCATTGGCACTTTAAAAAAATTTGGGTGTTTATTGAAGAATCTGTCCTTCATAAGGGAAAAATCAAAAACGTTACATGGGCGACAGCTGAAATTCTTTGGGGGTTACGCATTGAATCGTACAAGACCTACTTACTAACTGACTAAGGCTTTGAGACAAGACTAGAAGTTCGCCCGGAAAGTTTTTCCCTTTTTTGAACGAATCTTTCAAAATTAAGAGCTTATCATCATGGAGAAATTTTGGATTTTAATGAAAGAAAATTTGTTTTTTTGGTAAGGTTATAATGAAAATTTGGTTTCATTTATTAAGTGATATGCCTTTCACGACAAAATTAGGTAGTATGCCGGGTGATCAAGAGAGTTGGCTTTGGTTATTTATTGTGCGGAGTATCCATCGAAATTGGAAAATTTTGGCTATTTTTAACAATCTTACATGCTAATATTGGAGAAAATGGAATTTTATGACAGTTTGGGGGTTTTATGGAGGAATCTGACGTTCTCATGGGGAAAATCAAGTAGGGGTGAGCTGTAGTTTTGTTGAGGTTGCTGAATATCATTATGCAGATTCAGGCCCTCGGACCATATTGGAGCATTCTCCTGAGGAAAAATTTTGGCTTCGCATATATTTGAAGCTTTATATTTTATTTATTGTCGTGGGCGTACGGGAGCGTGTCAGCTGAGTTTGGGCAGGGAGGTGTGAGTACACCTACTCACACCTCCCTGGTTTGGGAGGGGCAGAATTGTTCTTTTGTCCGAAAAATGTAATCCTGCCCGAAAGATTATCTAAGTCAAGCGCACAGATATTTTTGAAAAATGGAGAACCCCCGGTTAGCAGGAAATGGCATTTCCTGGGCTCGTAACTAGAATTAAAGAAGTCCTTACTTTCAGATTTCTTTCGCAATAAAAATATTTTCACTCATTCAAAATACTGCCTTAAACGAAGAATAATTTACATACATGCATTGTTTTGTTCAGTTATCTGTTCGACTAAAACACTACCTATGCGGAGCGCCACCATCAGTTAACGCGGAGCGTAAAGAAAATTGTTAAGAAATTTAACCCCTAAGATAGTCGGAATGGGATTCCCCGGACTTGTAACTAGAAATGAAGCAGTCGTTATTTGAGCTTTCTTTTAAAATGAAAGTTTCACTTCAAAAGAGAAAAAATCCAACTTGCTAATGATCAGAAACTGAGAGTACCAGATAAAAGATACTGCTACAATTAGCTCGTTTCGGCGGCGGGGGGGGGGGGGGGCTATGCAACGGAATTGAAAACATACTAAAATGTTAAGAATCTTCGTTGAATTCAATTGCAAGGTCCACTAAACAGATGAAATTTTTAACGTGACTGCCCGAACTCAAGACTACAAGTTGTTTTTCCGCCAACGTATTTGAAAATATGGCACGTTACAAGATGCCTTCAAATAAATTTTCAGTCAGACTTATTATGGGGAGATTTTCTCACACCACTGTTTATCATTATTTGTAGCTGAAAACGACATGGCCGATATTCATTACCTTTGTGAGAATTCGGTTGTCCGGGCAGGCCAGATGGCAGACCATTGGGCACTGCACACACATGAAGAACCCCTAGTCCGTTTTTATTTTTGTAAGGAGAATTCGGAATTGTGAGCTTCCTTGAAGAATATGGTCTTCTAGTAAGCAATATCAAGAAGGTCGTCCGAGTAACAACAGACCCACATCTTTTATCTTGGGTCTGTAGATGAAGTCTCCCCGACGAAATTGGATTTTTGCGACAACAGGGGGTGGGTAGCCCGTCCCCGACGAAGGCATGAACTTGCGCGCACGGATTGAAGATGGGATGAGGGATAGGAGAAGAAGTGATTAAAACCGGTTCAGATATGCATTAAGGTAGCGTTACAAAAAAAATAGTTCAAAAAGAAAAAGTCATGGTCATCCATCCAGTAACTTCAGTCCTTTTCGTTAATCATGTGTAGGTCTCCCCGAAAAATTGCCGTCTCCCTCGACGGGGGAAGAGATAGGACATGGCACATAGATATGTATTAAAACAGCATTTCAAAACAGAAAATCTGTTCTAGATCACCCATCCAGTAACTTCAGTTCTTGTGGGTTTTTATTATTTTTTTTTATTTTTTAGGCCTTCCCGACGAAACCGCCGACCGGGGGGCAGTGTTCCCCAGCGGGGGGCATGCCCCCCGCTTGCGCCACCCCTGCTCCCACTTGGCATAGGCTTGCCACTAAAATCGGTTGCCCATCCGACGAAATCGGTTGCGCGCCGGACTGAAGCACCTTGGGGTGGACCAGTTAACCAGCCGACTTTGCTTTTTGCTTGCCAAGAGCCTGTCCGACACACACCTTGCCAGCTGACTGACCAGGATGTTGCTGGTCTTCAGCAACATCCTGAGCTGACTGACCGTCGGCTCAACCCGAAGTCTGATTTATCTTAATAGTAGGATGGAGCGCAATAGGTAAATACATTATTGCACTTGACTTGGCATACTTTCCAGGACAGCTAACAATCAAACCTTGCAAAACCTCTATTAAAACGTATTAGGCTAATTGCCGGTACTTCCCCTTTCTATCAGTAACACCAAACAAACACTGCAGCTACTCCTCACCGAGTGACCGGAACGTCACCCCTGTTGGCTGTCATGCAAGTTCAAAATGTTTCAAAGACAGCACCATTTTGCATCTTATCCCCATAAGAAAGCAAAACTTCCCCCAAAAAGCCAGCCAGCCAGCAAGCCAGCCAGCCAGCCAGCCAGCCAGCCAGTCAGCCAGTCAGTCAGTCAGTCAGTTGGTTAGTTGTTGTTAGGTAAGTAGTTAGATGGAGTTTTATGGCACAGTTTCTAACGTACTGGTTCAAGACGAGCCTACCACGGCCCTTTTTCCAGTTGTCCCTCACGATCGGTTGGATGTTTTCTTTTTATAGGATAGGGGAAATCAGGTAATAAGGGTTTGGAATATGGTAATTGTATGAGACACTGTTAGGCCGAAATTGATAAGTTGACTCAATTTTTTTAAGCGGAGTACTATTTCAAAGGAACTTCACTAATTGACCTGTATTTTTACGGCATTAAAATGATTATATTATATTCTCTTCAAAGCTCAAAAGTTATATATATTGATTGCATTCGCTATACAAACGGTCACCGTGATGACGTAAGTTCCTTTTGTCGTGTTTTGACACCATTTCAGCGATGAGAAAGGCGATCATCACAACGAAACAAAAGTTGTAATTACGCTTTTCCTGTACTTATCAAAATCAGTGCGTAAACTGGATGAAAATACGTCCCCTTTTTATTTCTTCCAGGCTCTCAAAATACCGTTAAATCGTCTGAGGATTATTTTGTACAAACTGTGTACGTTTCTCAACCCGCTCGCCAGCTGATCTGGTGCGCAATGAGTAGTGCTGGCAATTCCCACCGCCAAATCTCTGTTCCCCAGTTATCCCCCCCCCCTAAAATTTTTGCGATGCTACAAGTCGACAGCCAAAAGTAAGTAGTATTATATTTTTGCCTGTTAACACCATTATGAGAAGAGTCCTTGATAGGCAAACTAGTTTTCGTAGTACCATAAATTGGATATCAACTTGAAGTGCTTTTATTTCCGAGTCTTCCAATTTTTTTTTTTTTTTTATTCCGACCCTGTAGGTACCCTTTCTATTCTTAAAAATCAAGAAGTAAGGGAAAGCCAATTGCAAGATATAGTGTAACCAAAAATTCTACATTCTAGCTAACTGCTGCGTTAGCTCAGTTGTCCTGTTGATATTCTGCACAATTGAATCCACCGCTTGCTATGTAAAGATCAATGAGTTGCTATTTGGCAAATAACAGCTCTCTATGAAGACAAAGAAGGCAGTGTATGCAGTACCGTGCACTAGACTGTCTTGCAAAAGAAACGGCGGTCGGATTCTGTTAACAGATAAACCGTTAGAAATAAATGCCGTAGAAAGATTCCTGAAAGGGCCATTGTTAAGTCCGGTGTGTATATGATTGTGGAAAAATACTCGAAAGGCTTGTCTAGTCATATTTAATGATTATGCTACGTACTTTTAACTGACCAACTGTTCTTTTACCACCGAGGTTCCTTTTATCCGAATTTCGACCCTGATAACTCCACCCAAGAGGTGTTTGCATGTGTGCATGTGTGTGTGGGGGGGGGGGGTCACGATAATTCACGAAACTCAATATATTGTACGTAATATTGCTCTTTAAAAAGCAGATTGTCTTTTTTTTACATACGGTAGCATTCCACATCTTCTCCAGTGTAGAGTAACCCATTTCTTACGAATATTTGCCTAAAAATTGCATCAACTTCTCGGGAAAAGTCTTCAAGGTATACTTTCATCACCCAGACAGTTGCAATTCTCCTAACCTTTTAGCCCTTCCAACAGTTGTCTAAAACCATTATCATGACACTTTCCCGGTTAAATGCTTTAGAACATGCCCTGGTGAGCAAAAAGCTATACTGTGTAATCAGGACACGGCTCCTTGAGCATGCTTTGTAATATTACCTACTATATGCAGTATGGAATTTAATGTCAATCAAAGGGCTGTGTCAAATTTCATTTCATTTATTTGTTTCATCGTAACGACCAATAATAACAATATTTACATATATACAATGTTGTAACAAATTACGTTTTGAAAGTTACGAAAGGAAGTACTCTAAAAAACCTTGGTAGGCTTATGGGACAGAGCACTCCCTGCGAAGTACAAAGACAAAAATATGAACATTAACCTAAACGATATACAGTGAACATAAGAATGGTGAATGTTATATGAAGTACTTCGTTAATCAATACTTTTCAATGCAGTGCTTGCAATACTTAATTTTGAAACTAGAAATTGATTTACAGAGTTGGACTTCATTAGGGAGGGTATTCCAGGTTGAGGATGCTCTTACGTGTAAACTTTGCTTCAGAAAATTTGAATTAAAACCTGGTAACCGGAGATATCCGGACTGCCTTGTATTATGGTCGTGTGTGTCATAGTTAAATGAGAACATTTGTTGAAAGTACGGTGGAGCAAGATTATGCACGATACCGTAAGCAAAGATTGCTTCTTTGAAGTGGATTAAATCGGTGAACTTCATCAAGTTAAGTAGAGAAAAAAGTTTACTGGTATGTTCAATTGAGTTTGCCGAGCAAATGTGCCGGATTGCCCTCTTTTGTAATGTAATGAGTTTGGTTAGGTGTGTCTTACTTGTCCCAGCCCAGACAGACAGGCAGTATAGAAGGTGTGGCAAGAAGAGGGTGAGATAAAGGGAACGAAGGATATTCCTGGGCAAATAGTGTTTAAGCTTAGACAAAATTCCAGTGCACTGGGCAATTTTTACACTTATGGCGTCAATATGTGGTTTCCAAGTTAAACGATCGTCAATTAAAACCCCTAGGAATTTAGTACAATCAACTTTTTGTAATGATTCACCATTCATGAAAATTCTAATACCACTTATATTAGGTGTATTACTGCAATTTACTTTACTAAATAGCATAAAATTTGTTTTCTTTACATTTAAAGAGAGCTTGTTAGCTAAAAACCATTCATGAAATTGACTAAGTTCAGTACATACAGTGTCTTTTAACTGATTAATATCATCACCTGCAAAGAATATACTAGTATCATCTGCAAAAAGAACAAGAGTACAAGCATTAGAAACGTTTACTATGTCATTTACATAAATTATAAAAAGTAAAGGACCTAAAATGGATCCTTGAGGAACACCACATGTTCACTTTAATGATTCAGAGTTGGTTCCATTGTAATTCACAAACTGTTTCCTGTTGGAGAGAAAACTCTTAATCCACTCAAGTCCTAATCCCCTTATACCATAGTGGAAAAGTTTTTTCACCAAAATGGCATGGTCAATTGTGTCGAAAGCCTTCGACAAGTCTAAAAAAATTCCGATTGATGTTTTGTTTTGATCTAGGGCTATATTCAATTGATTTATTGCGTGGGCGAGAGCTAGCTCAGTAGAGTGGTTTGGCCGAAATCCGTATTGTCCGTTGTACAAAACACTGGATTTTGTGATAAAGTTGTAAAGGCGATTGTGGATAAGTCTTTCAAATATTTTGGAGAAACAAGGTAGAATGGAAACTGGGTGATAATTATCACAATGCATCGGATCGCCTTTCTTGAAAATAGGTATGACTGTGGCTACTTTAATATGATCCGGTACGATACCGGTCCCAAGCGACCTGTTGATAACATAAGTAAGGGGTTTGGATATGAAATGTATGACTTTCCTCACAATACCAGGCTTAATCCCATCAAAACCAGCGGCCTTATTGGGCTTTAAACAAGACATAAAAATTTTGATAACTTCATCCTCGTCTGTTGGAGAAAGGTACATAGTTGAAGGATTGCTACCTTTTAGATATATACTAGCATTCGCATTACTCTGTATTGTAGAGGCAAGGTTAGGGCCTACATTAACAAAGAATTCATTAAATGCATCTGCTATTGTCTTCTTATCGGTTATTTCATCATTGTAATGAATAAATGAGGTCGGATATGAGAATTTACCTTTCTTATTTTTGTGTAATACATTGTTAATGGCCTCCCAGGTGCGCTTCAGGTCATTTTTACAGCTATTAAATTTTGAAGAAAAATAATTTTTCTTAGCAATACGTATGACATGATTTAACTTATTGCGATATGTTCGAAAATGCGTACCATCATCGGCCGTATTTCTTAAGTATTTCTTATACAGTTTGTTCTTATGTTTAATGGACTGCAAGATACCAGCACTTATCCAAGGACGTCGCTTCTTACGACTCCTTCTAGGGTAAACATAAGACATCGGAAAACAATTTTCATAGTGATTACCAAATATAGTAAAGAAGGTGTTGTACGCGTCATTTACGTCATCAGTTTCATAAATTACATTCCATTCAATATAACGCATACTATTCACAAAGTGATTAACATTACTTTCAGAATAATTCCTAGCATAAAAACCATTATCTTCATTGTCTTGACAGGGATGGGCCCTAAGAAAGATTGGGAAGTGGTCGCTTATATCTGTGATAAAGACTCCAGATGTGTAATTACTGTTACACGTAGTACTTGTGAGAATATTGTCAATCAGAGAAACACTTTGGTCAGTTACACGAGTAGGCCTAGTAATAGTAGGAAGGAAGTTGTTAGAGTAAAGCAGATGCAAGAAATCGGTTGAACTGCTTTTGAGCAGATCAATGTTGAAGTCACCCATAATATAACTCTGTAAATTTTCGTTTGAAATCTTGTTTAATATTTCACTCAGGTAATCATTAAAACACTGAACTTGACCATTAGGAGGTCTATAAATTACCCCAACAAGGATAGGTGAATTGAGGTTCTTCCCATTTAAAGCCTTTATTTCAACAAATACGCTCTCTATTGTATCACGGAAAACAGATATATCATCCCGCTTGATAAAACTTAGCTTATTCGAAGCAAATAGGCCCACACCACCCCCTTTCTAAAGGTTCTATGATTTTCTATAAAAGTATAATCCTCTATTTGAATAAGGGGGGAGCTAGCGCTGTTATCTCCCAGCCAAGTTTCGCTGAACCCAATCACAGAAAAATCATGATCGAGGGTAGAAAGGAAGTCCAAGAATGACTCCAAATTTTTATTCAGGCTACGGCTATTTGCATGAAAAAGAGAAAAGGTGGGTCCATCAGCGGAAATCTGATTAAATTTGTCACTGTCATAATAACTACAGTTACAAATGAGAATTTTGATAGGCCCACACGAAATTTTTAGTTTGGGGTGACGAATTTCGTCGGGAACCGCAGTCGGATTGACTACACTCTTAAAACGTTGGGTAAAATATCCGTTGGTTAAAGAAGTTTATGAAATGTGTTGGTTAAACTTTGCCCAACTTTGGGGCTAATTGGTGCAATGTTTAAACGCTGGGCAAAGTTTTTGTTGAGTAAAAGTAATTGCTTAAGTGTTGGTCAATCTTTGCTCAAATAATGGTTAAATTTCCCCTTCCATGTACGCGTATACTGTTATACCCAACTGACTGGTCAAAATGACGATAAGATTTTATTCTAATACAGTTGAGCATATTTTCCCTTTACCCACTTGTTGGGTAACTTTTTGCCAATTTGTTGGGTATATTGTTGGTTGCAGTGTTGTCACCAAACAACAGTGCACTTGACCCGATTTGTTTCACAATTCTTCTCATAATCAGACCATGGTACCATAATCTGAAAATTCTCTTTGGCATCTTTTATATTGGCCAAACAGCTAAACTCGTACATTACTTTAGACCATGAAATCGATCTCTATTTCCATAAAATTCTTTAAACAGTACTACGAACTAGAACACATTTGTATGAGATTCCATGATTCGTATTTGGCGCATAACTGCTATCCAATGAGAGGTCAGGATCTGGGATATTCTCTTTCACGTCCGAATGAGCATTTATATATTATTATTTGAAACCTTTCTGCATAACAAGAAACCTGTCTCATAACTATGATATCAGTGTATGCGAGCTACGGACCAGCTAATTGAAAATGGTCTGAAGGCCGCGAGGTTGGTCGTTAAGTGTTGTCCTTCAGTGGACGTAATAGCTTCTTCGGGAAGCAGTATCAAGTTTGGTTTCGCCGAACGGCCCTTTGCCAGAGGGTCGGGAGGACTTTAGAAAAAGTATGAGAGCTACGGACCAGCTAATTCTCATGCAGCCCTTGTGTTCACATTTATGCATTGACGAAACAACAATACTTCATCACATCATTAACACACATCATTTTACAGTGCCTTTTAAAAATGATAGTTTTGGACGTACCTATACGAAACTCAGTGACAAACCAAATAGGTTATTAAGCCAGGGTTTTTTAACCGGGACCGATGGGTTGCCATAACCAGGGAGCTGCAGTGGCAGCTCCCTGCCATAACCTACAACCTAACATTTAAAGAAAGCACCAATGTTTAAGGAAAAGATGATTAACATATAACCAACATTTGGTTAATGCATTTGCCCAACAGTTTAATAAAAGAAGTGCCCAACAAGTGGGTATGTTTTAAAAGGCTAATTTACCAAACAGTTGGGTAATCTCTTGCCCAACAGTTGGGTTCAAACTTTACCCAATTTGGTTGGTTAAAGTTTTGCCCAACTGTTTAGGTTGTTGAATAGATGCCCAGTGTTGGTCAAAAAGTTGGGCAAAATTTGCCCAATTTTTTTAAGAGTGTAGCTGCATCATCTTTTTAGTCCTAAGGATTATCCATAGCATCCCTAGCACTAAAACATGATACAGCTACCGTGACCCTCAGTTGATTTGCCCATAGGAAGGGAGATTCTTCAATAGTCCCTAAATTTTGGGAAGTTTTTTGAATGACTTCAAAACGTCCTCTAATAATAAAGTTTTCCATATTTTCAAATATTTCAGTTGTTTCAAGAAGGCAAAAGTATCGGCGGGCTTTACTTGCAAATACGGCGTTCTTTGTCCCATTGGCAACTTATATACCATTGTCAAGGTTGAGGCTTGGAGATGCTGTTCCTCACTTGGAATATTGGCCCATGTCATGCAAATCCTGGCGCGGGCCCTGATGAAGCTGGGATTAGTATTCTTGTAAACTACTTAAGTGTGGAAAATAATGCAAGCCTTTGGTGGATGGAGGGCGGTCACTTGCTCACTGGTGCGGGGCGACTGACCAAGTGGTACCGTAACCCATTAACAACCTGACAAGTTTCTGTACATTTATGTATAAGCTGTCGGTACATTTGTGTCATAATTTATTCCCGCCCTCCCGCTTTTAACATCACCCCAGTTACTCTACTATCCCGAATCAAATATCCTGACCCAATTACTTTTGGAGACTGTTTTTCTGGTCCTTTTCAAGTGGATATCTTGAATTAAGTACATTCGGATGGAACCGTCTAACTATTCTTAATTGAGTTTGATTTGAGTGCAAGCAGCGTTGCTCCTAAAAATAATATTGTCCTTACGGTAGCGCGTCTGTAAAGGGATGGGTCAGAGAACAGAGGGCAAGATCCCCCTGACGTTCTCAGCAGGAGAGACTAGCTCAAACCACCGGGTTGATAAAAAAAAATTAAGGAATAAAGGGAGATGACGGAGCCAAACGGGAAAAGAACTAGACGAGTGAATGGGAGGGAGAGGATTTAGTTTCAGATCAGATGCATGAAATGACAAATTAAGTTCTCCCCTTTACTTAAAATCTGTGAAGGTTTCAGGTGAACTC